>CM040121.1:513819782-515246840 GCA_022559845.1 Amorphophallus konjac | reverse complement strand
GGAAGAGTAGAATCCATCATGTGGACATGCGTAGGAGAGGGAACATAGTTCCCATCACAATAAAGGGGATTTTGAGACGGATTCTCATTAAACGAGTCAAAATAACCCTCCTCATAGTCATCATATGTGTACCCGTAGTTGGCCATGTTGACGATTTTACTTGAACGTAATTTCATGCTTAAGGAGAAAGAGATGAATGTCCCACAATAAGATATAACCCAAAAGATATCGCCTTTTCAAAAGAAACACACAAGTTGTAATGAGCGTAAGATTTTAAGATTTCTCTTGGAAATTAGGGTGGATTCAATATTAGGTACTTTCTTTCGAAGGTGGATCCAGGTTGAAAATTTGGGTATAATCTCCGGGTATCTAGATTTTCTCTCCTTTCCAACGAATGGGTCAACTATACTCCAGGCACTTCAATGGTACAACCTGCCTAGCGTCCGTGAGGGAATCCACGGGTGCAAGGACTTACGGAGGCTTGGCTTAAGAATTTCCGGTCCAAAGAGACGGAATGCTCAATGGAGGATCCTTCCTTCACCAAGAGGGGTGAAAACTCCTAACAAGTGTGGGGAGAGGAGGTCTCCCAAACCGTATGCCAAGATGAATGCAAACAGGTGATATCAATCAACAGATATGATAATCAAATAATATCAGCCAAATAAGCAGCCAGGAGCAGCAGTTCTGTGGGCATAGAATAAAATGATGACTCAGATGGGGTCGCCAAATAAATGAATAACGCTTGGGATGCATGCGCTAGTCACTGCGGGCAGTGAGATAGCAAATGACGCCTTGGGGTGAGGCGTTAAATGATGAAGAGACGCCTCTGTAAAGGGCATGAATCACAGTGAACAGTAACCAGGAACAGTAATAATGCAAATGACGCCTTGCTGTAAGGCGTCCAATTATAAAATGACGCCCGGGAGTGAGGGCGTCAAAACCAATGAACAGCGATCGGGGAGCGGGGACATAATGCAAATGACGCCTTTCGGTAAGTCGTCGAATGAAGAAATGACGCCTCTGACAGAGGCGTGAATTGTAAAATAACAGTAGCAACGAGGGTGTTATTTCAGCTTAATGAACCGAAACCCTGATAGTCAACAAAAAACAGATTTCTCATTAAACAGATGATATGACAGATGATATGGGGGCTCCAAAATGGCCTAAACAGTGGGAGGTGTGCATGAGGTGCACAATAGGAAAGGTGCTACGTGGAGCACAAGGGAGGGGTACGCGAGGGTACCAAAGGAGGGACACGCGAGGGTGTCAATGGGAGAGTGCTACGTGGAGCACAATGGAGGGGTACCGAGGGTACCAAAGGAGGGACACGCGAGGGTGTCAATAGGAGGGTGCTACGTGGAGCACAATGGAGGGGTAATCAAACTAAAAATAAAAGAAGTCCCACCGTGATTGCCAATTTGTAGATTCTAAGAAAAATCCACTTAATAGGGAATGAAACCTAAACTCAATTTCTAAAGCTTAAAAACTTAATTGTAAAAGGAAGAGCATGCGTGGGATGCTAAAGGGGAATGTGATCGCCAGAGGGGTTACCTCAAATAAGAAAAAGGATGATCGCGAGTACCTTGTGTTAAGCGGGGGAGATTGTGAACCCTTTCTTCCTCCTACCGGCCGGCCGATGAAGGGGGTTCTTAGTCTTGGTTACCTTGCAAGAACACACAAATCGAATAAAAGAGTGGATTAGCCAAAGGGTGTAGTATCAAAGTTCTAAGATTATGAAATTAATCAAATTGAACATGAACATGAACACACCTTGTGTGTTTTGTTTTTTTAAAAACCCCTAAGAGGAGTAACAAGATTTGAAAAATATGGATGCAATGCTAAGCAATGATATGTAGAGTATGAGATCTAACAAGAACTAGAGGGAGGATGTGTGATGATGTTACGAAAATAACAACTAAATAACTAAAGGAAGGATTCCTTTCTGCTGTGCGTGTAGCAGTAAAGGGTGGAGAGCTTCAGTATGCGATGGAACTACAGTGGTTCATCTGTGGAAGAAGGAGAGAATCGCCTGGAAGGAGAGCTCGTTTGGATGAAGAACCTGCAAAACAAATAAGACACCCTTCTCTCTGTCAGCTCTCTCTGCTCTTGTTGTTCTCTAACTCTTCTCTTTTCATCTGCCCTCTTGTGTTCTCTCATCCCTCGCGCGAAGAGACCCAGGAGGGCTATTTATAGGGCTAAGATCCTTGGAGAACAAGGATCAAAACATGGCAAAGATTCTCCGTCAAGAAACTCCCCTCATATTCGAACACAAGGCTCAAAATGGAGAAGGAACCATTACTGGAAAGAAGGGGGCGAAAGGGAGACGGAAGTGGAAATGACGACCCCCTTAAGGGCGTCAATTCCAAAATGACGACACGCCCAAAGGCGTTAATTAAAATAATGACATCCATCAGGGCGTCAATTCCTGGATTTAATTATAGAAATGATTAACTTTCCTTATTTAAAATTATCAACTGACGCCTGCCAGACAGACGTCAAATAATCAACGCCTTTATGAAAGACGTTAATTCTTCAGTTTTCATTTTATTTGAAATTCGGAATTTTCAGTAAATCCAGAAAATGACGCCCGTATTGGTAGTCGTCCAATTTTAAAAGAGGCGCCCTTGGCCATGCCGCCAATTTAAATAGCGCCTCTGATCAGGGCGTTAATTCCAATTTCCCAAGAAAAAAACAAGAAATCACAATTTGTTTATAAAAAATAGAAAAACTTCATATTAAATCAATATTGAAGTCCACTTTGGGGCATCACATGGTGACATGAGATTTACTCAACATAGCATCAATTTTAGCGTGTCTACAGGAGGAGGTGGAGAGAGGGAAGCAGAGAGAGGAGAAAGAGAACGGGAGAGAGGGAGAAAAGGATAATAAAAAAATAATAAAAAAATAAAAGAAAGAGAACGTGGGGGAGAGATCGAGAGAGAGAGAGACGGTGGGAGGGGGGGAAGAATGAGAAGCAGAGAGAGGGAGAGGGATGAAGAAAATAAAAGAAAAAAAAGGGGATGACTGAAAGAGAGAAAAACAGAGAGATTGGGTTTGGGAGAAAAGACGTGGGAGAGAGAAGTGAGGGCGGGAAAGAAGAGGAAATAAAAAAAATCAAAAAAAAGGCACAGAATGAGAGAGTTCGAGATAGAGAGAAAGGGGGAGAAATAAGATAAAAAAAGTGACGATGAGAGATTAGTGGGGAGAGAGAACGTGAGAGGAAGAAGAGAGGGAGGGAAAGAAGAGGGAGAAAGAGAGGGAGTTGGAAAGGAAAAAAATAATTAAAAAAAAAAGGTAAAAGGATCGAGAGAGAGTGGAGACGGTGGGAGGAAGAGAGAGAAAAAGAGAGGGAGAGAGAGAGGGAGAAACGCAGGGGAGGGGATGGCAGGCGGCAGTTGCAGAGGAAGGTGACGGCGGCTTCGCAACGGTCACGGCGACGGAGGGGGGGCACGACGGCGGAGGTGGCCAGTGTGTGGACGACGATGGCGGTCGGCAGGGTGCTCCGGTGGCAGCGGCTGGTCGCGGTGGTGTTGGCCGGCGGCGGTCCAACGGCGACGACACCGGCAGCGTGGGGGAGCTTCGTAACGAATGGGGGGTGGTCGAGGGCCGTGGGTTCACAGCGGCGGCGGTGTGAGGGTGTACTGTGGTGCGGTGGTTCGGTGGCTGTAGAGGAGAGAAAGAGAAAAAGAGAGGGGAGGCAGTGGAGGTGAGGGTGGTGGCCGGAGGATGGCAGCGGCGGTTGACGATGGTCGGAGGGAGGCGGCGTGGTGGACGTGGGTGTGGTGACGGGGAGAGGAGCTGTGGTGGAAGGCGTCGTGGGCAGTTAACAGAGGGAGAGGGGGAGAGGAAAAAGGAGCTGGGTTCGTGGGTGTTCGCCTGGGGGAAAAGAGAGGAGGGTGGAGGCTTGTGGTTGCGAAGTGGGGTGCTGTGTGAGAAAAGGGAGAGGGAGAGAGCCAGAGAGCCGTGAGAGGGTGTTGGCCAAGGAGGATCCGAGGGAGGAGATGGGGTTGGCAGAGAAGTGTGTCGTGCGTGTTGTGCCTTGGTGGAGAGGGGTGTGTGCAGTGTGTGTCTGTATGTGCCGTGGTGGAGAGGGTGAGAACAGTGAGTGGGGTGTGGGTGTGTGCAGCGAGGGTGAGAACAGTGAGAAGGGGGTTACGTGAGAGAGAGAGAGAGAGGGAAGAAAATAGAGAGAGAGAGAAAGATACGTGAGGATGTAATGTAGTCAATGTATAGACACAATGTATAGACTTTGAGAGGTAGTCAATAGAGAAAGAGACGTGAGGATGATTATGAGGAAACCAATGTATAGACTTTGAGAGGATGTACAGACTTTGTGAAGCCAATGTATAGACTTTAAGCTTTGTAACGTAGGTAAAGATAGGAACGTATAGACTTTGAGGAAGCCAATGCATAGACTTTGAGAGGATGTACAGACTTTGTGAAGCTAATGTATAGACTTTGAGGAATGTACAGACTTTGTAACGTAGGTAAAGATAGGAACGCATAGACTTTGAGGAAGCCAATGTATAGACTTTGAGAGGATGTACAGACTTGGTGAAGCCAATGTATAGACTTTGAGGAAGCCACTGTATAGACTTTGAGGATGTACAGACTTTGTGAAGCCAATGTATAGACTCTGAGGAAGCCAATGTATAGACTTTGAGGACGTACTGACTTTGTGAAACCAATGTATAGACTTTGAGGATGCCAATGTATAGACTTTGAGTGAATGTAGAGATGAATGTATAGACTTGGAGGAATGTATAGACTTTGGAGATGAATGTATAGACTTGGAGTGAATGTATAGACTTTGGAGATGAATGTATAGACTTGGAGTGAATGTATAGACTTTTGGAGATGAATGTATAGACTTGGAGTGAATGTGGAGATGAATGTATAGACTTGGAGTGAATGTATAGACTTTGGAGATACATGGATTTAGGGACTGTGTAGACTTTGGAGAATGTACAGACTTGCTATGTATAGACTTGGTGGGAATGTATAGACTTGGAGGAATGTATAGACTTGCTAAAAAAAAGTATAGACTTGCTGAAGAATGTATAAACTTGGCTAAGCTGAACGTACAGACTTGCTGCAACGTACAGACTTGCTAAGCTGAACGTACAGACTTGCCAACTGAACGTACAGACTTGCTAAGCAGAACGTACAGACTTGCTGCAACGTACAGACTTGCTAAGCTGAACGTACAGACTTGCTGCAACGTATAGACTTTGAACGTACAGACTTGCTGCAACGTACAGACTTTGAACGTACAGACTTGCTGCAACGCACAGACTTGAACATACAGGCTTGCTGCAACGTACAGACTTGGACGTACAGACTTGCTGCAACGTACAGACTTTGAACGTACATACTTGCTGCAACATACAGACTTGGACGTATAGATTTGCTGCAACGTACAGAGTTGGACGTACAGACTCGCCAAGTCATCAAAGCAAAAATGATTAATCACCCACATGAATCAAATGCGCAAGTCACTTTACGGCATCACTGTGTAATATGAGGTCTACCCAGGAAAAATGTGAAAATGACGTGTCTACAGTTGCCCCGCCTTGGCATCTGCTTTGTAGGGAAAGGACATGTAATAGAATGGAATGAAATGAATGGGAAGTGAAAAGCAGGTGCCAAGGTGTGATGAGACACGTCTTCATCATTTTCCTGATGGAAATCTTTCTCGAGTTTCACCGAAGTAACCTTGAAGAAAGCTCTCCAAAATCGATCATTGTTTGGATGATAAACACACAGGGAATGACAAAATGTGCACTGGGGCATAAACAATTAAAAGGACCAACTTCACGGTGCGGAAGTACCTTGGTCTTAGGCCTGCAGGTTTCACCATTGGAGAGCGGTTACCAGTCATTGTGGACGTTCTACAACCAAGGTGGGTCCGAGGGGAATGAAAAAAAAATGATTTGGGGACAAATCCAAACAATGGTTTCTTCCAGAGAAACATCTCAAGGTAGCCTCGGGAAAACTCAGTACTCGACTCAGAATGGAATGTCTCATATGTAAGCATTTAAGCACAGTGGCTCACACAATCAAAGTAAGTGAATGATTTTCCACGATAAACTCAAAGTCCTACATGAATGCATGCTGGGTTTAAAAGAAAAAATTAAAACAAAAGAAAATAGAAGATATTCAAGGATAATATTACTAAGTTGTGAAGAATGGGTCAGGATGCCGATGCGGTGAGCTGACACTGAGCCGGGGCCCGTTTTTCTGCGCATCGACTCATCGAATAGAACCATCGTCCCCATACTATCACAACTCAACAGCCTATCCGTACGATTCGAACTCTTCCGAGATCATCACTATTTTTGTTGAAGGGGAACTCAGATCTCGGATTCATTCGGACCGTAAGATCCTTGACATGGTCTAGTTGCGTAGATATCATATAGTAAGATGCAAGACGCAGTGGGGTCAGTCACCGAGGTGACTTAAGGGCGGGACATGATATCCCATTTTTTTTATTTTTATATATATATATTTTATTTTTTTCATCATCATTTTTTTCTTTTTTGATACCTGCAATCGACAGTTAGCACACAATTATTGCATAAGAAATAAAATTGCATTCTACTATACAAAGAAATCCGCACACCAAAGTGATTCACAGAGACTATCAAAACACTGTGCAAAGCAAACCATATTCCCTCGGTCAAAGTCCATGACGGTAACTCATCATCAATGCTTTACTTTTACCGTTTTACCACCTTTCCTCCTATAAGTACTCCCCTAGCTCTTAGCCAGATGTCATTCAAGGGTATTCTATTCTTTTTGAGATGGGAAGAGAGAGGTCCCAGTCTTTGGAGATGGAGGGTGAACCTTCCCGCCTTACCAAGAGGGGGAGGTTTGATCGCGAATTCAAGAAATTGACCGACATTGAAGGTCATCTGAGCGAAAGGATTCGGTCGCGGATGGTAAGCCTAGCCCTTTTCCTCTATTTTTCCTACATGAGTCCTTTCTTATCCCTTGATTCTTTTCTTTCCTTTTCTTTCAGCCGTATCCTCTCTTTCCGGGCCCGAGGAAATTCTCCAAGCTGCCGTGACTGTCGAAGCTCACGTCCAACATTACTACCGACATGAGGGTTTTCATTTCAAAGTGGCACCTTCAAGGTCTAGCTATCCACGCCAAATATTATAACAAGATCTGCATGGACTGGGCAGCCATGGGTGCACTAGTAGAGGTTTGACACCCTGAAACTCACACCTTCATCTTTCCTACTTTTGAATCGACGATCCTTCTGGAGGAAACGGAACTCCTGCTTGGCTTAAAAAGATTCAGAAATGATGGCAAAATAAAAAATTTGCCCATGGGGAAGAAGGCATCCTCTGAGGAAATTCTGGGGAGCTTCATGCCCTGCGGAGCCATTAAAGGTGTTCAGACCCAGAAGGGAATCAACTTACAAAAGTTCGCAGACTGGACCATGAGCGCTTTAGAAAGATTGACAGGTGACGAATGCTTAGAAGGGCTCATGAAAGGGTTCGTGATATGTTTGGCCGGAGCTCTCCTCTTCCCTAGCACAGATAATATCATGGAGGAGGATCAGCTGGGCGTGATTTGCAGACTCTGGAAGGGCAGAAGAGTGGGGCCGACCGTCCTCGCCTACCTTTACAGCGGTCTCACGGCTTCCAGCATGGGCCAGCCCCCTTATGGGTGCATGTTTCTCCTCAATTGCTGGATCGATCTCCACTTCAAATTTGATCACTGCGAGGAGGCACGAACTACTTCCAGAATCTTCCAACAAAGCCGCCTTTATCACATGGTTGATGTGTTGGGTTTTGGCGAGAGTGTGGCTAATCGCATGCCTTGGCTGAAGTCACGTGGAGACTGGCGCACTTACTTCAACACTTTGGAGCGGGATGCGTTTATTCACGCGCCAGCATGTTTACTTGGATGTGAACTTCTCACGAGATCTTCCCCTGACGCGGAACTCCAGCTTATCGGTGCAACTGAGTTTGTTCTTTATGGCTCGCACCGGTGTTGCCTGCAAATCGGCCTCCCGCGACACTCTTTTCCTACACCATCCGATCTTCCTTTGATTAAAGAAAGGGAGTTGGGCACGGATGATGATGCAATAGACATGACAGCGATCAAATCAGCGTGGAAGGCAAGTGTTCTTCAGAAGGCAATGGTGTCTGTGAGTGAGGATCGGGAGCTATGGAAGGCTTATGTAATGGAGCTCAGGAAACTGAGGCCTGAGGTGCCCAAACCTTGATGTATCTCGTTTTGAAATAAATGTCAATTCTTAATGCCACTGTACGCTCCTTGAATCTTCCCTTTTCCTTTTGGCATAGGTGGCTTAGAATGGCAGACGCCGGACGACGGCTACCTGTCATCTGTCGGGAGCCGGAGGACCAGAATAACTTCAGCACGAGGGGTTGCCCTGAGGCGTCCTAGAGCTGAAAGTTTCTCTCCGAGTGTCAAGGAGAGATGTAAGGGGGAAGAGTGGAGAGAGAGATGGGGATAGGGCGGCATCGATGTTTGGGCAAGAGGGGGGCAATGAAGGCCCTGGCGATGAAACTTTGGGAGAAGCAGTGATCGGGCACGTCAACCGCTCAGAGTCGTTGCAGGGAATTGGAGCTCACAGTGGTGGGCTCCTGGAGCTGATGCAGTCTTTTCGGGAAGCAAAGGGCGGCTCGACCAGTGGCCTTGACTTTGAGAGCTTTGCGGCAATCGGGGTCGCGAGAGAAGCAGGAAGACGACGAAGGGCACCGCCAAAGAGCCGGTGGGAACGTGTGGCACGGCAAAGCGATTGTTGCGTCACGAAACTATAGAAGGCCTCTGAGGGACTTCTTGCCTTCGGAGAGAAGAGAGAAGAGAAGTGACCAGAAGAGTGATGAGGGTTAGTGAGTGGCTTGCACACCCACTCACTCCTCATGACGGGCATAAACCCTTATATAGATGTGTGAGTGGAATGGCTTGGTACGAACGCGGCTTGTTTGTCCTGGATGCATTCCTTCTCCTCTACGGCTCTTCTCTACCACATAGGTTCGCTCGAGACATGCTCGACGAGATGTCTTCTTAAAACCCGGGGCGGTGACTCACAATAGTCATGATTTTCAAAGGGAATCTGCCACCGACTTCAACAATATCAATGCCTAATCCTCTTTTCCCTCGTGAATGTCCCCAATTTTCTTCTTCGTGTTAAAAGTAGTCGCAATGGGACAAGGGACACGGGGAATCTTTAGACCACGTAAGAGTGATGGGTCAACAAATCACGGCTCTGCCCCATTTACCTCACACGGCAAAATGGCACACGAGGGTACCGAGGCCATGATTTCAAAGGATCTACCACCAATTTCAAAAACATCGGCCACTGGTCTTGTTTTCCCGCATAAATGTCCCCCGCTAAAAGTAGTTGCAATGAGACAATAAACACGGGGAATCTTCGGACCGAATAGGGAGGACAAGTCAACAAATCACGCCTCCGAATCGATCACTCTACATGGTAGAGTGGGTGTGAGAGTAAAAGGAGGGTGAATTGTCATAAAGGCTGTTGCTAGGAATGATGGTGATAGATCCAGATCACATTCCTTTCGATCCTATAAATACCTCCCCTTTTGCTCGACTTGGAAACACTGAAGTCGTAAGAGCCAATTTGAGGAGTGCAAGTTTGTAAGGAGGGGAGGTAGTGAGTGTTGCTCATTTATTAGGATGGAGGGTGAATCTAGCTTCAGAGCAGAAGGTGAGTCTTCCCGCTCTTCGAAGAGGAGCAGATCTGGTAGCAGTTTCAGAAGACTCTCAGAAGTCGAAGGACAACTAAGTGAGAGGACCCGATCACAGCTTGTACGTGGATCCCTTAGTTCCTTTCTACATCCTTTCTGCATCCTTTCTTCTCCTTTCTTGCATAGCAAGGCTCCCCTTTCTCACTTCTTGTG
This sequence comes from Amorphophallus konjac, assembly GCA_022559845.1. Classification (NCBI taxonomy): domain Eukaryota; kingdom Viridiplantae; phylum Streptophyta; class Magnoliopsida; order Alismatales; family Araceae; genus Amorphophallus; species Amorphophallus konjac. Next base: position 515,236,938 of record CM040121.1, on the reverse strand, counting down.
TATGTACAGAGCATGATGCGATCGCACATCTCGTGGGAGCTGGTAGTGGCGGCATATCGAGGTCTCCCGGACTTCCAGAAGGCCAGGCTAGACGTGATGGGGTTCGGGGCCTTCCTCCGAATCGAGCCAATTAAGCTCGACCTTGCCCTAATCCAAGCACTGCGTGAAAGATGGGACCCAGTGAGTCAGGCATTCCTGATGCCCTGGGGGCACATGGTGCCCAGCCTGGAAGACATGCTCCGCATCACGGGCCTGAAGGTAGATGGGGAAGCGGTGACTGGCGTCATCTACGCGGACTACCGAGAAGGTGCCCAGAAGTTGTTGGGGCTGGACCTTGACGGTCGGAAGAACATGTCAGTAGCTAAGGCATCGATCATGGAGGTGTTAGGGCTTACTGACATTCGTCCACGGGATGACGAGTCCCTGGAGGAGTTCATGGAAAGGGCAGAAAGAGGTGCATGCGCCTTATACTGCGTGGATGCTAGCAACTGGGAGAGGACCAATATGGACCTGAGGAGGTTCCTGCTCTTCCTGTTGGGCAAGTTGCTGTTGGGCTCCAAGGGAGATAACATACACTGCCGCTTCCTGGAGCTGCTCATGGACTTGGAGAGAGTAGGACAGTACGCCTGGGGAGCTGCCGTACTAGCGCATCTATTCATAGGTCTGTCGCAAAGGATAGGCCGAGAGGTGACAATAAGTGGGTTTACGCCCTTCATCCAGGTAAAAGATTATTTTGTGTTGTTTTTGTTTTGTGCCCTTTTTTTTGTATTTGTTGATGTGAATGGCCCATGATGATGTAGCTATGGAGCTACTACTACCTTCCAATGGGGAGAGCTCGACACAGGCGACCAGTGACGATCCCACTGGCTAGACGGTGGCAACCCATCATGAGTACCGCACCACCATCCTACCAACTGATGGTGTTGAGGCGAGAGCTGCAAGAGTTCCCTACAACGATAGTAGGATACTTTTGTTTCTTGTTATTCATTTCTAGCATTTTTTTTATATTTTAGCTAACCAAGAAGATATGTACAACCCATCAAAGGTGAACTGGAGGCCTTTCTTGAACATGGTCGATGTCGACCAGCCGTGGGTAATTGGAAGCCGTGCCCGATTTGGGCGGGACCTCTGGCTCCATTGCTTGAATGAGATTGAGCCACTAAGGCTGCGATTAGCCATGAGGACCCTACGGCTTGCCAAGGAATGGGTAGATATGACCACATCACCTAGCATCGAAAAGAAGACACATGGGCCGGCAACCTGTGTTGATTGGAGGGTGCGCTTCCCCGAACAATATGAAGACTGGCAGCGGGGAGGCACGCTCGTGGAATCACAGGCACAAGACAGTGAGAATTACCTACGCCTCTATAGGGTAATGTATGCATAGAGGCTGCAGCCTGGAGGGCTTATGGAGGTAAAGTAAAAAGAAACCATTTTTTTCTTTTATATTTTTTTTCAATTTTTTTTATTTTTTTATGAACTCATAAGCCATAACTGTAGGATGCCCGTGACACCATAATAACGAACTTACGAGCTCGTTTGGCGGACACAGAGCAAGAGTTGAATGACACCCGAGCGGCTCTGGGTTCATCAGTAAGTGTGCATGTACACGCTCCTGGTATGATTTGAAATTCATAGCCCTAACCACTTAAATGTCACCTCTTATCTGTCGCAGCATGCCCAGCTCGATGCAGTTTCATCGGCGATAGGGGCAGACGGCGTTTCATTCAGTCTATGGATTCCTACTTCAGAGTTAGATCTACTCCACGAGCAGCTTGCTCATACCACACAACGGGCTGTGGAGGCAGAAGGGATACTTTCTGCACAGGTGAGAATCTCACCATTTAATATCCCTTGTTCAAGCATTGCCATATGCCTGAGATGATATGTATGGCAGGAGAAAGAAACACAGGATGCACACGCACATGCTGCGTAGAAGGAAGCTAGAATAGCCGAGCTAGAAGAGGAACTGCAGCGTCATCCAAGTGAGGACTCTTTCAGGGATGCTGTGGAGCTGAGGATCACCCTTCAGCTAGAGAGGGAAGACAGAGAAAGAGAACGTGCCGAGAGAGAAAGGGATAGGGAACGAGAAAAGGCCAAGAGATTGGCCGATAAAGAGGAAAAGAGGGCCCTGGAGGCCCAATTATTTGAATTGAGGACCAGTCTCGGCCTCGCCGAGCAGTGGCTGAAGGATGGCAAGGAACTCTACCGAAGAGCACGAGAGCGTGGCTTTCGTGTTAGCAGCTTCTTTGCTGCTCCCGTAGATCGACGTCGGGGAGTGGAGATAGAAAGAGGAGTACAAAGCGGTAGAAGTGCCACTTTTCGTAGTTGGGTAGCACCCTCAAGAGCGTCTGGCCCGGAGAGTGGCGGGACGAGTAATGTGGAGAAAGAGGGTGGAACCTAATGTAGGCTCTTTTGGTTGTTGTTTATTTTCAGTTGGGAGTGGAATAAAATGTTTTGTGCTTGATTCTTTGCTTCTTTCTTAGTTACGCAAATCCATGCACACATCTAAACAAACAAGTCAGTATTTCTGTTCTGACTTGCCCCTTGCTCAATGAGCAGATATGGTTTTGAACCATCCTTGATAACGAGTCAAGGGACAAGCCTTTATTAACAAAGGCAATAATAAAAGACGATGATGAATGCGGCACTCAAGCACACGGATGCAAACGAAAATTTAAGATGAAATGCAGCATACAAATGTAATCATGCGAAATGATTTGTTTATTTTTTTTTGTGTTTTGTTGTTTTTTTTGCCTTTTACATTTCCATTTTTTTGTTTTGCATATACATTTTTCTTCTTTTTTTTGGATTTGTTATTTTATTATTTTTTAGATTTATTTATTATTTTTTTTATTTTTGCTAACGCATGATGACCACTGGATATAACATCTAACCTGCACGAGAACAAGGGTTTCTTACTAACCTCTCAGGCATCCTACGTGCACATCTAGGTTGATTTGGGCCTCTAGACTCCTCGAATGATAATCCCGCCGGCTAAGACTTACCCTGATGACAATACCGTCATACCATTCTTAGGCTCCCAGTTGCTTCCGACCACAGGGATTCACCCAAAAAGTGTTTAAGGTAAATGATTTGTCCGACCCGGGTCAATTTCCTCACAACTCTAGATGATATGTAATGAAACACCCTGGAACCCAAACGACCAGCCGCGCGACGCTGACCCGGAATCAGATGCCGTCGCACCCGTAGGTGACGCGCTTGCATTAGTCTAAGCCTGAGGTTAGGTGTGGACACCAAAAATTGCGAACCCAGATATCCCGTTCGACCCAGCATCAACAACGGAACTAAGGGAAGAAGCCCCGGAGATGCTGGTCGTCCGGATTCCCCGAACATGCACACACTGCCGTGAGGCTGTCTCCAGAGTCACGACAGTGAAGAGAAATCAACCACCAAGGGCCTCATAAATCACGGGCCACGGAGAAAATTAAACAGGCCATGACTCGTGCTCACAACGGGTTCAGAACGGGCTCAGAAATACGCCCGTTTGGGCCTTCAACGGCACACCCCCAGGGGGGGCCTTCAACGGCACACCCCCCAGGGGTCTCCAACGGCACACCCCCAAGGGGGGGCCTTCAACGGCACACCCCCCGGGGGGGGGGGGGGGCCTTCAACGGCACACCCCCCCAGGGGTCTTCAACGGCACACCCCCAGGGGGGGCGTTTAACGGCACACCCCAGGGGCCTTCAACGGCACACCCCCAGGGGGGGCCTTCAATGGCACACCCCCAGGGGCCTTCAACGGCACACCCCCAGGGGGGTCTTCAGCGGCATGCTCCTCAGGGCCTTCAATGGCACGCTGTTTGCCCCCTTCAGCGGCACGCTTGGGCAACCTTCAGTGGCACGCCTTTTGCCCCCTTCAGCGGCACGCTTGGGCAACCTTCAGCGGCACTCCTTTTGCCCTCTTCAGCGGCACGCTTACAGTGTCTTACAGCGACACACTTCTTAAGCCCACCAGCGGCACAGCGTGAAAGCTTTTCAACGGCCAAACGACATGACGCCCATACCCTACGTATCCTTGGCGCGCAGTGAGCTGTCTGAGGTGTCGATCAGAGATTGGGCCACGCAGGCTATTCCCCTGACAGCCAGGACGGGGGGAAGTCAAACCCCATGATCACCAACCGCTTCCCGCCTGTGGCTACCATGCTCGAGGTCTCTCGCTGCTGGGAGTATAAATCCCTCCCATTTCGACAGAAAAAAGAAGGGAAGAGGGTGAGACAGAGAGAATGGAGAAGGAGAACACACACAGAGACAGAAACAGCGGCAGAGAGGAGATATGAGGAGAAGAGACGAACAAGAGCCGCCAACGAGAAGAAAGAGAAGAGAGTAAGAGAGGGAGAGCTGAATGTAGCAGGGGAAGGTGCGGGGGAAAGAGCGGTGGACGGCTGTCCCTGCTTCGATTCCTAACACCTTCCCTTCCGTTGTTTCCTTGTTTTCTTCTTCCCTTTCTTTTCTTCCTGTGGACGCGGATTCTTTTCCATCTGTATGTTTCATTGGTTAGATTTATAAGGCGTGCCAGTCACTAGAGTGACAATTTTTATTATGCGCTCGACTTGACATGGTCAGTCGATTGTGAAGTCCGAGTCGGGACCAGAAGTCCGTCATACCATAAAGGCTATGACGTTAATTACGCCATTCCTAAGAAGGACAACCCTTGATTAAACGCTAAAATAGGAGGCCACTTGGGGCGGTTGAAAATGACAGTGCATAACATTGAAGTTCTTATTATTCTAAGAAGGTAATTGAATAAATGACAAATTATTAAATCAGCATGACCCCTTTGTGTGGGTCGTACCGGGCAGAGATAGGACACCGTCCACGCAGTGGCGGGGCGGGGCCTGGACGATCATCGGAGACATGTCCCCTTTCACGTTTCTCATCCGGCCAAGGGCCTCGAAGTATTTGTATCCCCCGAAGAATTGAGCCAGACGGGAGGCGTATGATACACGTTTCCCGGGGCTTGTCGGGGTTAAAGCATCAATCGATATTTCGGCAGCATCTCCCCTTTATCTGGATCATGCCCAGGGGGAAATAGGCTATCACCCACGGAGTGCCGGGATGAAAGCCGAGAGAAAGAGAGGCCGGACCTCCCGAACTGCATATGTCTGCCATGGGGAGCAACGTTCGATTTTCCCTTAAGGAAGCCGGTGGAACTCATGCAGTGGCAGAGACCTCCCGAGCTAAAGGGGTTACTCGTAAATCGACGCGGGACGGTGGAACATAAGGGAGTTTGTCTCCCTTTGGATTTATCCCCGGGGCAGGTCTGGTGACTCATGGGTATCCCTGGATGAATCTGATCAAACCATCGGAGGCCCAACTGGATGGCAGGGTAAGTCCTCGGTGCAGCTCAAGGTGGATGGGGTTCCCGGGGTAAGGGCAAGATGACCAGGGGTTCCGGCGCGCAGGCTAAGAGGCCAAGGGGGTTCTCGGCGCAAGGTTCTCGGCGCAAGGGCTAAATGGCCTAGGTGGTTCTCGGCACAAGGGCTAAGAGGCCAGGGGGGTTCCCGGTGCGAAGGCAGGAAGGCCAGGGGGGCTCCCGGCGCGATGGTAAAGAGGTCAAGGGGTGGGGTTCTCGTCGCCAGAAGGATCGCGCCGAGAACTATTCAACCCTTTTACTGTGCATGGGGCCGAGATGGGTGATGGCGCAGATATGGACTCTGGGATTTTACGGCGCCCTGTGTTGGGTTTCTTGATGATTCAGGCCAGGGCAGAGGGTTTTCTTTGGGATAAGAGTGGATCAATTTATCATAATGGGATTGGATTAGGTTTGAGTTCCAAAGGAAGGCCGGAATCGAAGAGGAATTGGGGGGAATCATAGTCTGGAGGATCCCTATCACCAGTGTCCGTAATGAGCCCCGAGGACAATTTTAATATACTCTTTCATCATCTGGGAGCCAAGAGATGGCTGTCTCTGGCCCCGGGGATGACTTCGACAGTGCCAATATCTAGAACCGAGCAGCGGTCGCTATATAGCTCTGCTTTGTTCCGGAGGCCAAGGGATAGTCTGTCCCTGGCTCTGGAATAAGCACAGACAGCGTTTGAAAACCAGGCGAATCAACAGACTATTAATCAAACTGGGGAGGGGGATAGCGTGTTACGAAGTCTAAGAGAAGACAGAAAACACGGAGAGATGGCAACAGAGCTTCAGAGAAACAAACAGCAGGCATCAACTGCAGCCTGTAGCATTCATCCATTCAAGCATTGATATTACATATGATCCATACATCAGAGGGGATGCGTAGAAAGGAATGTAGAGAGACGATGCATTATTCTAGCGGCCTAAAACCGGATACGATATCATAGAATACATCAGAGGAGTAAGAAGGAGAAGCAATCGAGATTAAGAAAATGAACTACAGAAATGGGGGGGGAGGGCGGAGCATTGACTCCTCTCCCTCCCCGACTGCCCACCTTCGATCAGCCTCTAGCTCTCTCCGCTCTGCTTTTTCTCTTCTCTGGCCCTCTTTCTTTCTTTTCTTTCTGGAGGAGGTAGGTTTCCGCTTTGCCAGACAGCCCCCTCTGCTCGCCTCTCCTCTTTTTCCCTCTTTCTTTCTGGATGAGGTTGCCGGCCTCTCCCCTTTCTTCTTCGAGTGAGTGGGTTTATATAGACCCAGCCCCTCCTCACCTCTCGGCAGATGGGAGTCGGCGTGACTTTTCATCTTCACGGCGCGCATCTGTCGAGTGCAGCAGCTCCCGGCGCGCTAGACATCCGTAGAGTATCCCGGCGCCACCTTCGTGAGCCCATTTCATAGGCCCATTTAGGGCCTTTTTTAAGGCTTCACATGGACTTGCTGTCTCCCTGAATATACTAGAACCGCAGCAGGCCTTTTGTTGGTGGACCCGGGTCTTAGTGGGATTATGGAGACCTTCATCAGTCAGTGGACTGGGATTTCATCAGCATCGTCACCTGAACGATGACAGAACAGGACATCATTTCATCAGCATTGTCACCCGCATGATGACAAAACCGGATATCAGCTTTAGCCTGAGAAGACTTCAGCTAGGTATATATAGCCCATGGAGAAGGTTCTTCTTCCGTTACGACTTTGCAGAGGTTTTCATAATCTTCATTTACCGGTTCTGATTTCATCTTTGTCTTTGCTCATATCTCATCCGTCAACAAGTTAACATCTGACTTAGTCGGATATGTTACCTGTAGACTTCCGGACGAGGCAGTAATATAGCTCTTGTTAAAGCGTGATAGGAGGTCTCATCAGTCAAGTGACTGCTATTTCATCAGTGTCGCCGTCTGGCTGACAACGAAACCGGACATCAGCTTGGCCGGAAAAGGCTTCAGCCGGGTAGATGGTTGACGAGCTTCACCATTAATTTTTCACTGTTAGTCTAATCTTCTTTTCAATTCTGTTTCCCCCCTTGCTCATTTTCAAGGTGTCAACAAATGCCCCCCACCTGCGGACGACGTAAGCACAGGAACAGCGTCACGGGGTTTGCAGGTGCCTCTTTAGCATTCGAGGCTATCTTCTTCAATTTCTCTTTGATATTGTCCTTCAGCTTGATCATATTGCTGTAGCATCATTCGACATGCATAATTTTTATTTTCCATATTCTTCTAATTCTTTTTCTGTTTTCAGCACTTTGGAGCCCTCTCGGCATGACGTTCATGGGCTTCTCGGCGCGAGGATTGGGCGGCTTCTCGGCGCGGACACTGTGCAGGTTCTCGGCGCGCCCTGGTCTTGGCCCGGCCCTTCTCGGCGCGGGGATTAGGCTGCTTCTCGGCGCGCCTTTTACACCAGAAGGAGGAGGGTTCTCGGCGCGCTAAATGCCGCGCCGAGAGCCCCTCTTCTATCTCCACTATTTATGGCGCCGGGAGGGCTTTTTCTTCTCATTTTCACCGGAGTTTCCTCTCTCTTCAATCTCTTCTCATCGGCGCGAGCTTCTCCCCCCTCTCGGCCGTTCCATTTTCTTCCCGTCTGCATATACTTTGCTCGGTAGGACATTATTTCGGGATTGAATCCCACTTTATGTACGGGAGTCACTCCCTCTTGGTGGGTGACTCCCTATTCTTCTTGGGCAGACCCCGGATAAGGGGAGATGCTGCTGAAATTTAACCGGCATCATTTACTTAGTCCTTACAGACCCATTCATCTTCTCGAGGCTTATCTTCTCATTTTTCTTTGATTGCAGGTGCTGACATGGCTTCCGGCCCTACTGCTGCGGCTTCCATGACTGTGGGGGCGAGCTCATCGGCTCAGCCGGATATATCTCGGGCTTCAGTCAACTGGATGAATGTGAACAGCCTGAGCTTGGGCTATAACCAGATTGCTACTGTTGACGAGTCCTCTGATTCTGAGACTGACACCGTGCTGACTTCCGGGGTTTATTCTTCCATAGAAGGTATTGACTTCAGAAGAGCTGCTGACTATCGCCCGGACCTACCGAAGGATCGCCATCTGTTGCCATTTATCCAGACTTTCACCATAGGCGGAATGAGGGATCTTCTGCTTGCTCGATCTGTGGAAGCGGCAATACTTACTGACAGAGACAGCATGAAGGGTTCTGTTTATCGTGCCCGAGCTATATATCTTCCAGGCGAGCCGCGGGACTGGAATGCCGTGCTAGGTGTTTCTGAGTTAGAGCCGGAGAAGAAGATGTTGACCCGGGCTCCAGAGTTCACTCCGGCGAGGTGGGACCATGTAGCCGGTCGTGTCCACCGAGAGAAGACCAACTTCGGACTCTTCCTAGCGCCTGTGAAGTGGGGTTACAGGGACGAGCCATTTGTTCTGAATTGTCTGGCTGTCCAATTTAAATATCAGCTAGCCGCCGGCTGGTTTGGAGATGCCAGAGTGACAGATGCCCATCTCTTCAGGGTAGGAGCAGTGGAATTTACGAATTTGTCTTGAAGGAGTATGCCCCTTTATTGATCAGAGCTGGGGTCTATCATAGTGTATTCGCATCCAGATTCCGCTATCCCATTTCTCGGGGACTATGTTGCGGCATGTTTGAAGTATTCTGCCCACAGTTTAACACATTCTATACAGCGGAAGGCGAAGTATCTCTCGATCTCTGGAGTCTTTCGCAGCTTTCAGGTCTGCCTATTGATGGGGAGCCATATGAGGAGGTCTGCCTAGACGACTCCGTAAAGGACGCCTCCGATGGAGAGGGCAGATATTCTTTCGGCTATGCATACCGGTATTTAATGAAAGCTTATCGTACCATTTGTCTGGCCTACAGCAGGGGATCTTCCAAAGGCTATCAACCCCGGGAAAAGAGCAGCAGATTGAGAGTCCGTGTAGGACAATGGATACAATACTTCTTCGGGGGTCCCTTGAAGTATGCGGACTTCCCTTCTGTGGGACCGACTTCTGGCAAGCAAATCAGGACCCCTCGTTACAAATCAGCATTGCCAGCTTCACTGCGCCGAGCAGGTGCAGACGGCCCGAACCCAGCAGGGGTTGACCCTATCACTCACTGTGCAGCTTATCTGACCTTCTGGCTGTGCACCTTCGCTCTTCCTCAAGGGGACGAGACGACTATCAGGCCGGAAGCTATATATCCGGCCTGTCAGATGGCCTGGGGGATGAGGCTGTCTCTGTGCCCAGTGGCTTTGTGCTTAGTTTACAAATCATTGGGGGATTTGCATAGACATCGGGTTCCCCGCTCCTTAAGGACCGTGGGTCCGTTTCATTTCTTTAATGCCTGGGTCTGCAGTATTTTCCCTGAGCTGGCCCCGAGGACTTTACAGTCGGACACATTGCTTCCTCGGATGATCGAATTCGCTAGCGCCGAACCTGGTCCTTTCTCAGAGCAGCTGTTTAAGATAAGGGGCAGGTTGATAAAAGTGCCTGTAGACGCTCCTGGCAGCATTCATTTTTGGAGCTTGGCAGCAGGTTCGGCTCCTTTAGTGGACCCTCAGAGGGAATGCAAAATGGAGGAGGTAGAAACTTATGTCCATCCTGTTTCGGGGGTCAATGCCACCCGGCCCATATTAGAACCAGAACTGGTCAGGTGGGCTATGGCTATTCGGCCCAGTGTATTGGTTTTCAGGAAGGGAGGCCTGCTCATTCTGGAACCTTATTATCCGTTTCGCTTCAGCAGAAACTTTGGTTATGATCAGCACATTCCTCCATCGGTTGCTCAGTTTCCTTTGGAAAGCCGGGCCAAGCATGGGTCCACCATCGCCAGCGACGGTCGAACATGGTGGGATTTTTTCCATCGCCGAGAGGGCGTAACTTTCAGGGTCCCGACCGTTTCTAATCGTATTCCCCGTGTCACATCAGAATACATTAAGTGGTGGAATACACGCACCAACTTCTATAAAGATGGCAGAGGCGCCTTTTGGGACGTGGCCGAGCGCTCTTTCTTAAAGCGGCAATCAGGGCCTGTGTTTGAAATTGATGAGGTCCATCTGAAAAGGCTCTATTCACAGCACCAGAAGGAGGCAGAAACATATATTGCCACGCGTCGGTCTTTGAAAGAGGAAGGTTCTGAACCACCCACTCCTGTCTTCTCTGAAATTAATGAAGACGCTTTTACAAAGGATCTGAGGCAGTTGGGCCATATAGGGGGTGTTCATTTGGATGTACAATATCCGTTCCCCCCGGAGGAACCTCTCCCGACAGCAACCCCCTGGAGGGGTCCGGTGGATAGGTTTCACCCTTACAGGACATTTGTGCGGAGGGAAGACCGCACCCAGACATATTATCAGCACACTTCTTGGCTTTTTGTACTGCTAAATGTTCACGGGCTATCAGTGGAGAACCCGATAGCTGGCATTCTGAATAAGCCGCTTTTTGTTTCTTTTCATTATGTCGATGCCTGGTGTATAGATTACCTTGGCCTGTTTCATTGCCTCGACTTCCACGGGCATAAAGACTTGGCTGCCTTGACAGAGAAGTGCCAGACCATTGGTGACATATGCTGGCTAGTGAAGGAGGCTGCTTCCCGATCGAAGGAGGTGGCTTACCTGTATTGGCCGCTTTCCACATTTTATGATGGCCCAGCAGGTATGACTCTTCCTGTCCGATCATGGCATTTTTCTTTTATTGTTATGCTTTGCATCTGTCGACTATGGCTGCCTTTCTTGTGTCTTGCACAGATAGACCGGACATAAAGCGGCAGGGGCTTTACAGGAAGCTTATTGCTCAAGCTGAGAAGCCTGCCTACTTTGAAATTCCTGCAGCGGCACCTACGACCACTCCCTTGCCTCCGGGCAAGAAGAGGAAGCCTTCTGTGGTGAAAGCTGCAGTTGCCAAGGCCAAGAGGGCCAAGGTTGTTCGGGTCCAGCAATCAGCTCCGGTTGTGACGGATGCCGGAACCCCTCTTCCAGACATCCCCTCATTTGACGAGTTCAGGTCTCAGAGGGAGGCCGCCCAGGAATCTGCCGAGAGTGGCGGTAATAGCTTGTAGATGCAATCTTCATTGTCTTCTTGACTGATCTTTTAAGGAGTTCTTCGAGGCTGAGCTTCTCTTTATCTGATACAGCCCAGGAGCAGGTTGCAGTGCCTGTGGAAAGGGACACGAGGCTGCCTTCTCCTACCCCGGCTGGCGAGGAGGAGGGTAAATGTGCTTTCTCATCTTTTTCTTTATACTTCCCTTGTTTTTCTGTTATATCCCTCAGAGGTCCCCTTTTGTTGAGGTGGCAGTCAGGGAGCAGACTGAGGCCATGATAGCAGCGGGAGAGTCGCCTCAACCGCAGGAGGGTCACGGGACTCAAACAAAACGGAGCGTTATTCCGGCCAGACGCATAATCACCCGGTCTGCATCCCGGCATGCTCTAGAGGCGACCCCGCAGCATATAGCTAGTGTGGAGATATCCTCGGGCAGCTCCGAGACCGTCTCTGATAATGCGGAGGAAGTTAATTTCAGTGGCAGTGAGGAGGAAGTTTTTAAATCAGAAGCCTTGCCCGTATTTGCAAAGGGTCTTCCGCCTTTACTGCCTCCCAAGCTGCTGGTGTTATCTTCTGAGGAGGAATTTCAAGAGGAGTTTGCCGGGCTCGACACCGAGGTTGACATAACCCCTCCGTTTGCTGCTTCAACTACGGAGCTTTCTCCCCTTTTGTCTCATTTCGAGGGTATAGACCTCGCCTTGAAGGTAAGCTTCTCTTTTTGTTTGCTGTTCTATTTATTTTCTTTCATTCATTGCTGAAGGTCATTCTGCTTTGTCCTCAGGACCCTGTCATCACCAGCTCAGACGCGGCCGTAGTTTCTATGGCTATTTCATCCGCAGACTTGGCCATTATCCCTGCTTTACCTTTAACTTGCATGGGAATTTCTGAGGTTATTCGCCCTGTGCCAGTGAGGATACAATCTTCAACTGACTTAACATCATTGGACTTGGGGGCCTCAGGAGAAAGTTCCGTCTCTGTCAGGGCCTCAGATTTTAGGACTGAGGCGGACCCGGCCAGAAGCTCTGCTTTCATACCGGCCGCAGTAATGTCCATTGCTCCCGAGTCAGCGGTCCCTGCCACAGTGGCTACGGAGACCAGATTTCTGCCTCTACCAGCTGGAGCACCTTCGTTCCCATTGCCAGAAGGAGCAGCTAGAGATGAAGCTCCTGCTCAGGAGACCCATGAAGAGACAGTTCCAGCATTCATTGACCCTCTACCTGTGGGTGCTCAGGCCATAGCTCCCGAGACGGCGGTAGCGGAGGAGTCCTTAATTTCGCAGGAAAGCGTGGAGAGAGACCAGTCCATTGTTTCAACAGATCTGCCATCTTCGTCCTCTCAGCCGATATTGCACTGTGGGCAGATATTGACGGCGAGGTGACTTTTGAGGTCGTCTCATCTGCCTCCTTTGGCTTTGCTTCTTCTGAAAGCTTCGTCTGGCAACATTTGGACATGCTACGCCAGTTAGTGGAATCCCAGCCTGGCTTGACATATCCGCAACTGAAGGAAATTGCCAATCGCTTCACCGCTGGCCTGCAAGCCATGGGCTGCCCTTTGGACATATGGGCTCAGCGGGTCCTGCTTCTGCTGAAATTCGTGCATCGGAGAGACTTCCTAGCACGGACCATGGCCGACAGGCTGACGGCACTGAAATTGCAGAGGTCAGAGTGTAAATCTGAGCTGGAGAAGCTGACGCTTGCACTTGATGAACGCCGGGCCGCGCTACAGAGTGTTGTTCAGCGGGAGGAAGCTGTCCAGGACCGGGTAGCCATTCTGGAAGCGGAACTCGCCGGATTTCGAGCCGAGCTGCAACAATTATCCTTCATTCGGCCGCAGTCCACCGAGGAGGTGGCCTTGTTGGAGGGACGGGTGATGTCTCTCCAGGGTACGTCCGTGAGGCTTCAGGAGGAGGAGACACGCCTTTATGAGCTGGGAGCCGCTCCTCATGTGGGTCTTTTGGCCTTTGAAGATATCTTCCGGCGGCCTTGAATTATCTCTTCTTTTTCTCTCTTTTTTTTGTCTTCTTTTGTGATACAATGTCCCCTCGGGGCCCTTTGTGTACTCCTCTTTTAATGAAAAGGAATCTTCGGCTTCATGTGTATCCATCGTCTTTTCCATGTGGTTTCATCACTTTGGGAAGTGGGGTAGTGGTTCTAGCAGTCCCTCCTGTGAATGGCCCGTACTTGGCAGGAGAGCGTCCACCCCTTCATAGAAAGGATGGGGAACTCGCTCCACCGCGTGACGGCATCCGGGGGGGTGTGCTTAAACCGAACTCTGTTGGTAGTAGCAAACGTCTTCTTTGGCCATATGTGCCGCAAGGGAGACGGTTTGCGGGAATGTGAATGAAGAGGCCTAGAGCATCATCCGGAACAGGCGAATGGTCCATCCCGGGTAGGTTTCAGAGCCAGTCGGGGCAGTGTGCCAATCGACCAGTGCATGATTTCATCATCAATATTGGGCTCATATTGATGCAAAGAAGTTTTATAGGTTTCATCAGAATAGACGTAAGGTCTAAACTGGACAGATGTTACCTCAGGTAGGACATTGAAGGGTGCGTGGTTTTCATTAGGACAGATGTAAGGTCTGAACTGGATAGGGTTTCATCATTGATCGGGCGGGGTGCCGGTCGATCAATAGCTGGTTTCATCATCGATATTGGGTTTATACCAATGCAAAGAAGTTTCATAGGTTTCATCAGAATAGACGTAAGGTCTAGACTGGGTAGGGTCTCATCATTGATCGGGCGAGGTGCCGGTCGATCAATAGCTGGTTTCATCATCGATATTGGGTTTATATCGATGCAAAAAAGTTTCATAGGTTTCATCAGAATAGACGTAAGGTCTAGACTGGGTAGGGTTTCGTCATTGATCGGGCGATGCGCCGGTCGATCAATAGCTGGTTTCATCATCGATATTGGGTTTATATCGACGCAAGGATTTCATAGTTTCATCAGAATAGACGTAAGGTCTAAACTGGACAGGGTTTTATCATTGATCGGGCGAGATGCCGGTCGATCAATAGCTGGTTTCATCATCGATATTGGGTTTATATCGATGCAAAGAAGTTTCATAGGTTTCATCAGAATAGACGTAAGGTCTAAACTGGATAGGGTTTCATCACTGATCGGGCGAGATGCCGATCGATCAAGGGAAGGTTTAAGAGTTTCATCAGGACAGACGTAAGGTCTGAGCTGGCCAGGCTTTATCAGAATGGTGATGGGTTTCATTATCGGTGGGACATTTGCAAGAGGGTATGTAGATTTCATCAGGGTAAACGTAAGGTCTGCCCTGGAAAGGTTTTATCATCGGTGGGGCGTGGAGCCAGCTGACCGACGGAAGGCTTCATAAGTGAAGGGGAGGTGAAGGCAGCGTGCCGGTTGGCATGGAACTTTTGAATCACCACATTACCGACCCAAGTGCCCTTTCGGGTTTTCACCGGAGCCAGCCCCCTCTTGCTTTTGCCCACGCGCCCTTTCAGGTTTTCACGTGGCGGGGTACCCGATTTTGCCTGCAGTGCCCTTTCGGGTTTTCACCACAGCTGGGTTTTGGCCATTTTTGCCCTTGCTCAGAGTGCCTGAACAAGTCTGGCGGGGCATCTCTATTTTTAGCCCCCATTTTGTCTCTTTTTTTTTGACTTTGGCTTTGTAATCCATGTGCTCAGCTTGTGTATGTATCATCATTGATGTGGGTGCCAACACCAATGCAAGGGGCATATGGTTTCATCGTCCACCTAAGCGGAAAGCCTGGGTCGACTTGAGTGTGTTTTGCGGCTTAGGCGCGAAGCCGTTTGCCGGGAGCCTGGCTGCATCGTTGATGTGGGGATTACCATCAACGCAAGGGAATAGGATTTCATCATCCATCCAGACAGAAGGTCCAGATTGACTTTGAGAATGTGGGTAGCATCTTCATCAGAGCAGACGGAAAGTCTACTCCGGACGGGTTTTAGCATTGGTCAGGCGGCGTACCGCTCCATTAGTAGCTGCTCTTATCATCGATATTGGGTCTATATCGAAGCAAGGATTTCATGGGCTTCATCAGGATAGACGTAGGGTCTAAACTGGATAGGTTTCATCATTGATCGGGCAGTGTGCCAATCGACCAATAGCGGGTTTCATCATCGGTATTGGGTTCATACCAATGCAAGGATTTCATATGTTTCATCGGGATAGACGTAAGGTCTAAACCGGACAGATTTCATCGTTGATCGGGCAGTGCGCCAATCGATCAACAGCAGGTTTCATCACGGCGGGACGTATGGTAGGTTTTATCAGAATAGATGTAAGATCTAGACTGGATGGGATTCATCGTGGTGGATCTTAGACAAAAACAAGTGGAAATGTTTTATTAGAACAGACGGAAGGTCTATTCCGAGGTGGGCTTTTTAGCATTGATCGAGGCAATATGCCTTGCGATCAACGGGGTTTCATCATCAGTGGGACATGCGGTGGATGGCGGCCCAGGCATGAAGCTGCTGCCAGGAATGTAGACTAGCTTAACAGGGACGAAGAGTCCAGGTTAAAGAAACAGACCGGCCGATCTTGTCGATGATGACAAGGGACAAGAAATTGTTGGACAGGATTTCCGGTGGGACTTTATGATGATCGTCCTTCTCAGAGTTTTATCAGGAAGGGTGAAAAAGGGAACTTTAAATTACCACGTTACTGGCTTAAGCGCCCTTTCGGGTTTTCGCCGGAGCCAGCCCCCTCTTGCTTTTGCCCACGCGCCCTTTCAGGTTTTCACGTGGCGGGGTACCTGATTTTGCCTGCAGTGCCCTTTCGGGTTTTCACCACAGCTGGGTTTTGGGCCATTTTTGCACTTGTTCCTAATATAGGAGCAAGTCTGGCGGGGTATCTCTATTTTTAACCCTATTTTTACTTTCTTTTATTCTCTCTTTTTTTTAGAGGGTGACAGGTCGGAATGCCACTAGATCAAGATAAGAGTAGTTCGGCCAGGGCGGAGTGCCATTAGACCAAGAAAAGGATAGTTCAGCTAGGGCGGAGTGCCGCTAGACCAAGAAAAGGGTAGCTCGGCTAGGGCGGAGTGCCACTAGACCAAGAAAAAGGTAGCTCGGCTAGGGCGGAGTGCCACTAGACCAAGAAAAGGGTAGCTCGGCTAGGGCGGAGTGCCGCTAGACCAAGAAAAAGGGTAGCTCGGCTAGGGCGGAGTGCCGCTAGACCAAAAAAGGGTAGCTCGGCTAGGGCGGAGTGCCGCTAGACCAAGAAAGGGTAGCTCGGCTAGGGCGGAGTGCCGCTAGACCAAGAAAAGGGTAGCTCGGCTAGGGCGGAGTGCGCTAGACCAAGAAAGGGTAGCTCGGCTAGGGCGGAGTGCCACTAGACCAAGAAAGGGTAGCTCGGTTAGGGCGGAGTGCCCTAGACCAAGAAAGGGTAGCTCGGCTAGGGCGGAGTGCCATAGACCAAGAAAGGGTAGCTCGGCTAGGGCGGAGTGCCACTAGACCAAGAAAGGGTAGCTCGGCTAGGGCGGAGTGCTAGACCAAGAAAGGGTAGCTCGGCTAGGGCGGAGTGCCACTAGACCAAGAAAAGGGTAGCTCGGCTAGGGCGGAGTGCCTAGACCAAGAAAGGGTAGCTCGGCTAGGGCGGAGTGCCATAGACCAAGAAAAGGGTAGCTCGGCTAGGGCGGAGTGCCACTAGACCAAGAAAAGGGTAGCTCGGCTAGGGCGGAGTGCCACTAGACCAAGAAAGGGTAGCTCGGCTAGGGCGGAGTGCCACTAGACCAAGAAAGGGTAGCTCGGCTAGGGCGGAGTGCCTAGACCAAGAAAAGGGTAGCTCGGCTAGGGCGGAGTGCCGCTAGACCAAGAAAAGGGTAGCTCGGCTAGGGCGGAGTGCCACTAGACCAAGAAAGGGTAGCTCGGCTAGGGCGGAGTGCCGCTAGACCAAGAAAAGGGTAGCTCGGCTAGGGCGGAGTGCCACTAGACCAAGAAAGGGTAGCTCGGCTAGGGCGGAGTGCCTAGACCAAGAAAGGGTAGCTCGGCTAGGGCGGAGTGCGCTAGACCAAGAAAGGGTAGCTCGGCTAGGGCGGAGTGCCGCTAGACCAAGAAAAGGGTAGCTCGGCTAGGGCGGAGTGCCGCTAGACCAAGAAAAGGGTAGCTCGGCTAGGGCGGAGTGCCGCTAGACCAAGAAAGGGTAGCTCGGCTAGGGCGCTAGACCCAAGAATAGGGTAGCTCGGCTAGGGCGGAGTGCCGCTAGACAAGAGAAGGGTAGCTCAGCTAGGGCGGAGTGCCGCTAGACCAAGAAAAGGGTAGCTCGGCTAGGGCGGAGTGCCGCTAGACCAAGAAAGGGGTAGCTTTCCCGATTACTCGGGGAATGTCAGTTGTGCTGTATGATACAGCTTTAGATGCCTCCCGTTGAGCGGTGAGAATTGAATTTCCCCTCGATGGTTGACAACCACGTAGGCTCCTCCTTCGTAGACCCTCTGTATCACATAAGGACCTTCCAATTAGCATTCAGCTTCCCTTTTGGGTTGGACGCCATGACTTCTTTCTTCTTGACCATGACGAGGTCACCTTTCTTGAATTCTCGTCCTCTTACGAGTTTGTTAAATGCATTAGCCATGCGGGCCTGATACATTTGGATATTCTTCTGAGCTTGGAGGCGCTTCCCTTCCAATTCAGCCAATTCCTCTAATCTTCTTTCTGCGTTGGTCTGTTCGCCACGGGCCAGGCCATATTGGACTGCCACTCTGAGTGACGGGACTTCCAGCTCTAGCGGAACCACTGCCTCTGAGCCGTATACCAGTGAGTATGGTGAGCATCCTGTAGGTGTCTTGAAGACGGTGCGGTACGCCCACAGAGCTTCATACATTTTTTCTTCCCAGTCCTTTTTGTTGGAACTGACGACCTTGGCCAGCAGGGTGCACAAAGTCTTGTTAAAAGCTTCCGCCAACCCGTTTGCCTGTGGATTGTAAGGAGTGGAAGTCCTCCACTCGATTTTATACTTCTCGGCAAGCCGATAGACCTTCTGATTTCTGAAATGGCTTCCATTATCAGATATTATTCGGCTGGGGATCCCGAACCGGAAGATAATATTCTGCTTGATGAATCTGGCGACCAGCTCACCAGTCACTTCTCTTAATGCTACAGCCTCCGCCCATCGGGAGAAGTAATCTGTTATGGCCAATATGTACTTATGTCCGGCCGAGGAAGTCGGCAGTGGCCCGACTACATCAGTTCCCCATTGTGCAAATGGCCAACTGGGAACTGTAGGGTGCAGAGTCGTAGGAGGCCTTCTAGGCACGGTAGCATGCTCCTGACATTTCTGGCATGACTTTGCGAATTTACAGCAGTCTTCAAACATGGTGGGCCAATAATAGCCCAGCTTCTTGATTTCTATCTTCATCTTGGGACCAGCCTGGTGGGCACCTGCTGTTCCGGCATGTATTTCTTTCATTGCTTGCCAAGCTTCCTCAGTGGACAGGCAGCGGAGTAGAATCTTCTTGCGTGCATCTGCCATTATTCGGAACAAAGTTTCATTCCTGAACTCATAAGAATCTTTGATTCTCAGAAGTTTCATCTTTTCTTCTCTTTTCTGCGGCAGCTGTTGGTGCAGAAACCACTGCAGCAAGTGCTGTCTCCAATCAGACGCCTGTACCGTGCTGACAGTAGCAACTTCGCCTTCTTCGGGGCACCCTTCTAGCATGCTGGGGACTTGTCGCCGGTTCATAACAACAATGTTCAGTGTCTCATTTGGTGGGACTGCTAGTGAGCTGGCCAGCTTTGCCAGTGCATCAGCTTGGGCATTGTGCCCACGGCCCACATGCTTGAGCTCAATATGATAGAATTTCGCGATAAGGCGCACAGCTTTCTGGTGGTAGGGATTCAATTCTGGCTTCCGCACTTCGAACTCCCCTTGGATTTGTTTTATTATCAACATCGAATCCCGAATACCTGAAGCATCTGGATACCCATGTTGAGGCTGATATGCAGACCGATTATCAGAGCTTCGTACTCAGCTTCATTATTGGTGCAGGGCTTGTTTATAGAACAGGAAGTATGCACGACCTCCCCTTCTGGCGACTTCAGCACAATACCGGCCCCGGCCCGTATTCTGGTCTTTCCATCGGAGTCTATCTCTGTTCTAGATGCTCCATCAAAGAATAGCTGCCACATAACTGGCCGAGCCTGGCAAGCTTCGAGTATCTCATCATCGGGTAACTCAGTCCCTAGCATGTCATTTTCCGGCACAGGATGCTCTGCGAAGAAATCAGCCACGGCCTGTCCTTTTATCGCCCTCTGGGGTGTATAGGTAATATCGAATTCCATCAGGATCACTGCCCATTTGCCCAACCGGCCCTTCAGTACTGGCTGAGTCAATATGTATTTGAGCGGATCTGCTGCAGATATCAATCTGACTTCATGTGACAACATATAGTGCCGGAGTTTCTTGACGGCAAAGACTAGTGCCAAGCATGTCTTTTCTATGTAGCTGTAGCTCTCTTCAGTTCTAATCAGCCTCCTACTCAAGTAGTACAAGGCTTGCTCTTTGCCTTCTTCATTTATCTGTGCCAGCATTGCCCCCAGGGAACAGTGTGTGGCCGCGATATACAGTATCAAGGGCCTGCCCTTAACTGGTGCCCCCAGCACTGGAGGGGTCTTGAGATATTCTTTCAGCTTCTCAAAGGCTTCCTGACATCCATCGTCCCAGAGGAACGGTACATCTTTCATCATGAGCTTGTGAAAGGGGTGGCATCTTCCCGACAGATTCGATATAAATCATCGGATATAGGCCAAACGCCCTTGCAGAGATCTTAGCTCGGGCAGACTCCTTGGTGGAGGGAGCTCCTGGATAGCCTTAATCTTGGATGGGTCAATTTCAATGCCCCTATGCCGGACAATAAACCCGAGGAACTTCCCGCTGGACACGCCAAAGGCGCATTTCATAGGATTCATCTTGAGTTCATATTTGCGCAGCCTCTGGAATACTATCCTCAGGTCCTGCAAATGGTCTTCTCTTCTGGTGGTTTTCACTACCAGATCATCAATGTAGCACTCTACTTTCTTGAAGAGCAAATCATCAAAGATCTTTGTCATAGCTCTTTGGTAGGTAGCGCCGGCATTCTTGAGGCCAAACGGCATCCTTTTGTAGTGGAATATCCCCTTCGGAGTGCGGAATGCAGTGTGCACTCTGTCTTCTTCAGCAATCCAGATTTGGTTGTATCCGGATGACCCATCCATGAATGACAGGGCTTCATGACCAGTAGTCGCATCAATCATCACTTCAGTGATTGGCACTGGGAAATCATCTTTCGGGCAAGCCTTATTAAGGTCCCGAAATCAACACATATTCTGATCTGCCCATTTTTCTTCTTTACGGGCACTATATTGGCTAGCCATGTAGTATACTGATTTTCTTCAACAAAGCCTACATCAATCAGCTTGTCGACCTCTTTATTAACTTGATTTATCAACTCAGGGCGCATTCTCCTGGGCGGCTGCTTTACAGGGTTAGCCTCTGGGTTTATTGCTAACCGGTGCTGTGCCACATCAGAACTCAGTCCCGGCATTTCATCATATGTCCATGCAAAGCAGTCTCAGAATTCTTTCAAGAACTGTATATACTGTTCCCTGGCAGCTGGCTCTAGCAGTGCACTGAGGAATGTCGGCCTGGGCTCATCTGCCGTCCCTAGATTTATTTCCACGAGCTCATCAACGGTGGCCTGGCCACCATCTTCGACTTCGGGCGGGGCTTCTTGCAAGTCAATAAAGCCTCCCGGGATATAATCCTCTTCGATCTCATGATTTTTGGTTCCGTCATACTGGTCATCGGCGGATGTTGGCTCATCATATAAGGCTGATACTGTTGGATTCTGTTCGGTCTGCCCCGAGGATGTGACCGGTTCAGCAGGAAACCCAAAGGTGGACTCCTCCGCCCCTAGAGGTTCTTCTGGTGCAGGCCCCCCCTGAGAGATCATCATTCTGTAGGGCCCGACTTCTTCTAGAATGCGCTCAAACTCCAGGCATTCTCTTAGCTCGTTGGCTATTTGGTCTTCATCCGGGGTTCCCGTATCA
This sequence comes from Amorphophallus konjac, assembly GCA_022559845.1. NCBI lineage: Eukaryota > Viridiplantae > Streptophyta > Magnoliopsida > Alismatales > Araceae > Amorphophallus > Amorphophallus konjac. Next base: position 515,215,553 of record CM040121.1, on the reverse strand, counting down.
AACTTTGCTTCAGCATGGAACAGATCCTCTTTGCAAGGTAGGTCTTCCCAGCACCAACCTTTCTTTGTTTCATCAGATGTCCCCGTCTCTGGCTGACTGTCTGGGGCTTCATTGTTCATTACGGATTGATAAATGATTTCTTCATCTTCCGAGGGGTACTTGTCATATCCCACCTCGGGAGGGTCTTCATGCTGGTAGGAGACAGAGATGACGTCCACCTCGGCTTCATAGTATTCTTGAAGGGTATAACCCAATCCCGGGTGCTGAGTGATCTTCCTCAGTTCTTTATTATCCCGGGGCGGATCCCATAGCTCCTGGAACGCCTTCTTTTGGGCAACAGGTTGTAATGATGGCATCTGCATCTTAGAGAACATCTGCGAAACCCGTTGGGTAGTATAGTCCAAGCCCGTGATCGGCACCATCCAGTTTGCAGATTCTTCAGGGACCATGCAGTCTTGATCATCGTCTTCGACTGGCTCCCCGGTGTAGAATATGATAGGAGGCTCGCAGAAGCGAGGGACCTCCATAGTCTTTAATGGTAGCACCGTCTGGTATTCTATGCTGGCAATGGGCTTGACTAAACCCTGCGGAACCCCCACCTGTATGTACTTTTCTTTCATTTCTTCGTCAGTATCATCTGGGTGGATGCTAGGAGGGGTGATCCGAGCAAAGTCACCAACATAAGAAATGTGAGATACTTCATGTTTCTTAATATAGCCCCTTGGTGGCGGTGGAGACCAATTTCTTGCCTTCGTCACCGGCTTCTTCTGGCTGACCACAGCCTCTTTCTCTTCACCCTTTTGCGACACCTCCGTGTAGTAGGATGCATCGAGCATGTGACACTCGAATACTTCGAAGGGATGCAGATCCGCAAACACCCTTTCTTCTTTTCCTTCGTGGCAGTATTTAATACACTGATGCAGCGTGGACGGCACTGTCTGATATTCATGCAGCCACGGTCTCCCCAGCAGGGCCTTATATGTGGTGTTGGAGTCGATTACATAGAATCGCACCACGGTAGTGAGGTCCCCCAATGTGAGGTTGAAATCAGCCACCCCAAGGGGCGTCTCACATTTCTGGTTGAATTCCGTAATTTTCATGTCTCTGACCTTGGTAAGCTGCAGATCAAAGTAATATTTTTGGTAAATGCGGTATGGGAGAATGTTCACAGCAGCCCCGGGATCTATCAGTATCATGCTCAGTGGCTGACAATTCAGGGAGCCCCTCATATACATCGGTCTGTTATGGCCGGAATTCGGAATCAGCATATCATCCTCTGTGAATGTGACTGACGGCCCAGAATTCACTTCTGTCAAGAGTGCTTCATACTGTGCCGGCGACTGCAAGGCATCAACAATCGCTTGGCGAGCTTCTTCACTCAGAGAGAGAATCTCCCAGATGGAGAATCTGGTAGGGAGCTTCTTTAGCATTTTCATGATCCGACTGCCCACCCGGACATTAGACAGTCTCATTTCTTCCGCCCATCGGGGTTTTGGAGGTTCATGTGGTGCCTGTGGCCTCTGTTGCCCAGTGCTGGTTTCATTCTCTTGACCGGCTTCTTGGGGGGCTTTTTCTGTGACAATGGCCCCTGGTGTTGTTGGAGGGCTATCCTCCTCTTTCTCATTCTGCTTGTAGGCTACAGATGCTGACTGCTGAGGTCTCTTGCCTTTATCCGGCCTATCCTGCGTTGACTGCTCATTTTCCAGACTGGACAGAAATTCCAGAAATGTTGGAGCCTGACCTCCTTTCTTCTCTTCCTGGTACAAGCTAGCAGGGGGAGGAATCTGAACACCCCGCACCTCTGGTTCAGGAATCTGGTAGGGTTGTTCCCCTCTGAACATAATGTTATGATTGGCTGGCGGTGGGCGCCCCCACCTTCTTCCGGAGCGTGTTGCATGTGCTGAGGTTGAGGCCTCGGCATGGTTGGCTTCTAGCGGGGCATTTGATGTTTCAGCCTCATCATTCTCCCCGGGCAAGGTAAAGAGTACCGACAGGGTGTTACATTGTACTGTCATGACTCCCTTTTCCTTTTTGCATTTGGACCGTCTCTTCTTCTTTTGGGAATTTGGCTTCTTTGGCTCTTGCCCCCAGAAAGGCTCAGCCTCATCTTCTCCCTGTTCTGCCCCCGGTTGCTCTTTAATTTTCAATTCTTCGAGCTGTTCCCAGAGTATACAGTCTTTCACCAGCAGGTGCCCGGGCTTTTTCTGTTCATATTCATCGAGCCCATTAATATACTGCTGTAAACGCCTGGCTGCAGGACTTACTTCCTTATGTGCAGGTAAGGGGACTTGTCTTCTCCGGTTATGAGTGGGGATCCGGATGACTGGCCCTGTCTCAGCTGTGTGCCATACTGGCTTTACTGGAGGTGGTTCGGGCCTTGGTGTGACACCGCGAATAACTGCTCCACTGGTATTAGCTGCGGGAGTTTTCTTTCTATTCTTTATTGGCTTCATGTGCCACCCTTCTTGATCCTTCAGTGGGGTGAGGAAGCAAGCTTCATAAGTATGCCTGGTGCATTCTTCGACGGCTTCATTAGGCAGCTGCTGGTAGACTGAAATCATATTGGCGGCCATTTTTAAGGCCGGAGGCTCATGTGGACGAGGTGGCTCTACCTGGTAATCTCCCAGCTGTAGCTCGCCCTTTTTGACCATGCCTTCCATAATATCTTTGAAGACGTAACAATCTTCAATTGCGTGCCCCAGCGCACGGTGATATGGACAGAACAGTGGATCACCTTTCTTTGCCGCGTCCTCGGGTCTCTTTGGCTCAGGCAATGTTACTTTGTTGAACTTGTATGCCCAGTTGAATAGCGCGGCTGCCTTATCTTTCGGGAAAGAGTATGCCTTTCTCATTTTGTTTCTCAAAGAGACCTTATCTTTTCTTTCTGCTGTGTCTGCTGGCGGGGGAACTTCATCTGCCCCCTTTTTCTCTTTCTGTTGTTCGAAGGTTCTGAAATCGACGGTGTTAGCCTCAGAGTGCGATGGTCGTCGATCATTAGATTTACCTTTCGGCATAGTGGGAGCATTGGCAGTCGGACACTTGGACAGGAACGTCTCAACTTCTGCCACTATATTGTTTAGCCGGTCAAATGTTCTGACATCTGCACCGATCATCTTTTCTAGTACCTCTCTCCTGAGGCTCTGCTTACATATTTGCACTGCATCTTCTTGATGAGGAGGTCTTCTACATTTCATAGCTAAGTTCCTCCACCTTTTGATGTAGTCCAGTGTTGTTTCATCTTGACTTTGCCTGGTTGCATATAGCTCTGCTATTGTAATTTCTCTTTCCGTGACATGAAATCTATCGCGGAACTTCCTTTGCATATCAGGCCAATCGGCCACTGATCCAGCCGGCAGGCTTGAATACCATTCAAAGGCTAACCCAGTGAGGGATGAGTCAAAGAACTTAAGCAGATAAGCTTCATCAGCTGCCAAGTCGCCCATAATTGTGGTATAGTAAGCTATGTGCTCCCCGGGGGAGCCCTGGCCATTAAAATTTTCAAACTTCGGCGGCTTATTGACGCCTGGCGGTAGTTTCTTAGAAGCATACTCGGGAGGATATGGTACCTTGTACACATCATAGGTACCAGCATCATTACCAGTCTTTTCAGACCGCTTCATCTCCACAATCTTTTCAATCATCAGCTTGTGGGCTACGGCTGGATCTATGTTCTCCGGGAAGAAGTGAGCTTGTTGCTGACTGTAAGGAGTTGTCATCACCGTTACGCGCAAGGTGGGCACGGTGGGCTGTGTCTGAGACACAGAGGGCTGAGCTGCTGTTTGCTGTAGAACAGGTTGGCTCGGTGCTTTGCCCTTATCGGTCGGGAGAGGATTAGCTGGGATAGCCATTTCTGTTGAGCTGGAAGTCTGCCCCACAGGCTCGACTTGCTTGGAGACCGGTGTAGCTTCCTGCCTCTCATTCAGCTGTCTTCTGAGAGCACTGATCTCTTGTTGATATCTTCTAAACATCATCTGGATCATGGGATCCAGGGTTGACGGGATCTGTATCTCTTCTGAAGTCCCTTCAACGTCATCGACGAAGGGATTGTCTTCCTCTTCTGCTGTCACCACATTCACTGTCATGGTGGTGATCTTGCGGGCTTCATCATCAGTCTTTATTTTCTCTTTGGCCGCCTGACTTCTCCTTGTGACGGGGCCTGGTCTGGTTGCCAGTCTGAGCAGTTCATCTGGCGGAGTCGGTAACATGTCCCGCCTTTTGACAAGTCCGGCCATATTGCAGGCGAAGATCTGCATCTTCTCCCTCTGCCTATAGACTTTCCTTTTCACCTGGTTGGGATATTTAAGCCGGTCGAAGACCGATATTCTTTCTTCAGCTTCTTCCCTGTGCAGGTCCCCTTCCTCATATCTGGCTCTGTGGCCCTCTTCATAGTCGTTGGAATCAGAGGAGGAAACTCCGAGCATTGGTTCTTGAAAGGTTTCTTCTTTTTCTTCATCCATGGTGCTCAAGGCACGAGATAGTCTTCGCTGCCCGAGGGAGGAATTCCCTAGGTAATGAAGATAGTCTTGAGCCACCTGCTTCATTTCTTCTTGACTGTGCCTTCGCCACTTCGGTCGGGGCATCAGTCTTTCTTGGCCTTTCTGCTGAGAAGCCAGTCTCGCCACCTGAGCAGTCAGATGCTCAGCTTTGGAATATTTGAATATGCCGGCCTGTCTAGCACATGCTCTCGATCTTCTTGAAATGGTAACAGCGACTGGTTCACTTATTCTCATTTTTTCTTCCTCCCTGAACCTTCTGCTTCCATCCTGGCGGCGGTTGGTAGCAACAGCATAGTTCTTCCTTTCCCATCTTTTGCCCCCGGCCATGGGGTGGGTGACCATGAGGTCTTCTTTTTTCTCATATCTTCTGCCCCTCATCCTGGGGCGAGTAGCAGTCATATTCCTTCCTTCATTCTCTTTCTCATCTCTCCTACCCCGAGCCCTAGGGTGAACAGCAACAGCCTCTCTTTCATCTTTTCTTTCTCTTCTTCTGCTCCCTGCTCTGAAGCGGGCAATAGCAGCATCAGCAAATTTTTCTTCATCTTGAGCTGGGGCCCAGCTCTGGATTTTCTTCGGCCGCCAGATCTGCCTGAATTTGAGCGGCTTTGGTGCCAGTGGCCTTCTATCTCCATGTTCCATGTCGGCCCTCCTAGTAGCCAGTACTCAGAACCTATTGGTGGTAGGTACCATTGGGACGATCACATCCGGCTTGACCTCCCTTGGGCAACCATTGAGGTTCGCCCAGATATCTCCAATCAGCATTGTCTTCCCCGAATTGGATATCCGACAACCCGCAGCAGTGGATCGGACTCTCCGGTCGGATCTTCTTCCTTTTCCAGCAGCAGCAGAGGGTACGCTCTTCCTTGCTTCGTGATGGACAAAGCAGGACACGACCCCAGGAGTACTCTTCATCACCGGGCTCTTCTTGGGACCGGTAGCTTGCGGCGACGTCTCGACAACAGCTTTTGGCTCCTAGTTGTCAATCTCGAGCAGATCAGTGAAAATGAGGCCCAGGCAGTTGGGCATTCCGACAGCAGGCGGCATCGATCCGAATGAAAGAGGTATCGCCAGGTAGCCTTCTCGAACATGTGCCTCGACCGCTTGCTGGTCAAAGCACACAGACATGATTCCAGCCGTCATTCTAGCTTCCTGAAAATGGAGAAAGCACACAGAATCATAAATTTGAGGGGGGGCCCACCGGGCCTCCTATTTTGGCGTAGAGATGAAGGGAGACTTTGTCCCACTGGGCGTGCCAGACTTGTGGACGCGGATTCTTTTTCGTCTGTATGTTTCATTGGTTAGATTTATTAGGCGTGCCAGTCACTAGAGTGACAATTTTTATTATGCGCTCGACTTGACTTGGTCAGTCGATTGTGAAGTCCGAGTCGGGACCGGAAGTTCGTCATACCATAAAGGCTATGACGTTAATTACGCCCTTCCTAAGAAGGACAACCCTTGATTAAACGCCAAAATAGGAGGCCACTTGGGGCGGTTCAAAATGACAGTGCATAACATTGAAGTTCTTGTTATTCTAAGAAGGTAATTGAATAAATGACAAATTATTAAATCAGCATGACCCCTTTGTGTGGGTCGTACCGGGTAGAGATAGGACACCGTCCACGCAGTGGCGGGGCGGGGCCTGGACGACCATCGGAGACATATCCCCTTTCACGTTTCTCATCCGGCCAAGGACCTTGAAGTATTTGTATCTCCGAAGAATTGAGCCAGACGGGAGGCGTATGATACACGTTTCCCGGGGCTTGTCAGGGTTAAAGCATCAATCGATATTTCGGCAGCATCTCCCCTTTATCTGGATCATGCCCAGGGGGAAATAGGCTATCACCCATGGAGTGCCGGGATGAAAACCGAGAGAAAGAGAGGCCGGACCTCCCGAACTGCATATGTCTGCCATGGGGGCAACGTTCGATTTTCCCTTAAGGAAGCCGGTGGAACTCATGCCGTGGCAGAGACCTCCCGAGCGAAAGGGGTTACTCGTAAATCCGACGTGGGACGGTGGAACATAAGGGAGTTTGTCTCCCTTTGGATTTATCCCCGGGGCAGGTCTGGTGACTCATGGGTATCCCTGGATGGATCTGATCAAACCATCGGAGGACCAACTGGATGGCAGGGTAAGTCCTCGGCGCAGCTCAAGGTGGATGGGGTTCCCGGCGCAAGGGCAAAATGACCAGGGGTTCCGGCGTGCAGGCTAAGAGGCCAAGGGGGTTCTTGGCGCAAGGGCTAAATGGCCCATGTGGTTCTCAGCGCAAGGGCTAAGAGGCCAGGGGGGTTCCCGACGCGAAGGCCGGAAGGCCAGGGGGGGCTCCCGGCGCAAGGGCTAAATGGCCCAGGTGGTTCTCGGCGCAAGGGCTAAGAGGCCAGGGGGGGTTCCCGGTGTGAAGGCAGGAAGGCCAGGGGGGCTTCCGGTGCGATGGTAGAGAGGTCAAGGGGTGGGGTTCTCGACGCCAGAAGGATCGCGCCGAGAACTATTCACCCCTTTTACTGTGCATGGGGCCGAGATGGGTGATGGCGCAGATATGGACTCTGGGATTTTACGGCGCCCTGTTTTGGGTTTCTTGATGATTCAGGCCAGGGCAGAGGGTTTTCTTTGGGATAAGAGTGAATCGATTCATCATAATGGGATTGGATTAGGTTTGAGTTCCAAAGGAAGGCCGGAATCGAAGAGGAATTGGGGGGAATCATAGTCTGGAGGATCCCTATCACCAGTGTCCGTAATGAGCACCGAGGACAATTTTAATATACTCTTTCATCATCTGGGAGCCAAGAGATGGCTGTCTCTGGCCCCGGGGATGACTTCGACAGTGCCAATATCTAGAACCAAGCAGCGGTCGCTATATACCTCTGCTTTGTTCCGGAGGCCAAGGGATAGTCTGTCCCTGGCTCTGGAATAAGCACAGACAGCGTTTGAAAACCAGGCGAATCAACAGACTATTAATCAAACTGGGGAGGGGGATAGCGTGTTACGAAGTCTAAGAGAAGACAGAAAACACGGAGAGATGGCAACAGAGCTTCAGAGAAACAAACAGCAGGCATCAACTGCAGCCTGTAGCATTCATCCATTCAAGCATTGATATTACATATGATTCATACATCAGAGGGGATGCGTAGAAAGGAATGTAGAGAGACGATGCATTATTCTAGCGGCCTAAAACCGGATACGATATCATAGAATACATCAGAGGAGTAAGAAGGAGAAGCAATCAAGATTAAGAAAATGAACTACAAAAATGGGGGGGAGGGGGAGGGCGGAGCATTGACTCCTCTCCCTCCCCGGCTGCCCACCTTCAATCAGCCTCTAGCTCTCTCCGCTCTACTTTTTCTCTTCTCTGGCCCTCTTTCTTTCTTTTCTTTTTTGAGGAGGTAGGTTTCCACTTTGCCAGACAGCCCCCTCTGCTCGCCTCTCCTCTTTTTCCCTCTTTCTTTCTGGATGAGGTTGCCGGCCTCTCCCCTTTCTTCTTCGAGTGAGTGGGTTTATATAGACCCAGCCCCTTCTCACCTCTCGACAGATGGGAGTCGGCGTGACTTTTCATCTTCACGGCGCGCATCTGTCGAGTGCAGCAGCTCCCGGCGCGCTAGACATCTGTAGAGTATCCCGGCGCCACCTTCGTGAGCCCATTTCATAGGCCCATTTAGGGCCTTTTTAAAGGCTTCACATGGACTTGCTGTCTCCCTGAATATACTAGAACCGCAACAGGCCTTTTGTTGGTGGACCCGGGTCTTAGTGGGATTATGGAGACCTTCATCCGTCAGTGGACTGGGATTTCATCAGCATCGTCACCTGAACGATGACAGAACAGGACATCATTTCATCAGCATTGTCACCCGCATGATGACAAAACCGGATATCAGCTTTAGCCTGAGAAGACTTCAGCTAGGTATATATAGCCCATGGAGAAGGTTCTTCTTCCGTTACGACTTTGCAGAGGTTTTCATAATCTTCATTTTCCGGTTCTGATTTCATCTTTGTCTTTGCTCATATCTCATCTGTCAACAAGTTAACATCTGACTTAGTCGGATATGTTACCTTTAGACTTCCGGACGAGGCAGTAATATAGCTCTTGTTAAAGCATGATAGGAGGTCTCATCAGTCAAGTGACTGCTATTTCATCAGTGTTGCCGTCTGGCTGACAACGAAACTGGACATCAGCTTGGCCGGAAAAGGCTTCAGCTGGGTAGATGGTTGACGAGCTTCACCATTAATTTTTCACTGTTAGTCTAATCTTCTTTTCAATTCTGTTTCCCCCCTTGCTCATTTTCAAGGTGTCAACAGTTCCTTGGTTTTCTTTCTTGCCCGTAGCCTTGGCTTGGGCGTGCTCTGCAATGTACATGGATGGCTACGGCCCTTTGTTTCTCATGAATGAAGATCATCCCCCCTCCCTCATTGGGTTTTCTCTTTGTCTCGTTGTTTTAGACCACGGCATGCTTGGTCGTCATTCTTTTCGCTTTCCAGTGTTTGTGTTCAGCACTCATGCCGACGATTTCCACCGGGTGTGGTGCCATCTCGAACGGTTTGAGGTCACGAACCTCCTCCTCCGAAGCCCAATACCTTCATTAGTGTCTGCCCCTTTACTCTTTCTCCCTCTTGCCGAAAGCCTCTGTGGGTTTGATCGATTTAACGCCCCGCCCCAATAGTCGACAGGCCAATCCCTTTTGGAGCTTTGATTCGGTGCGCCTGCATCTTTCTCCAGCGGCACACCCTTCCGGCCCTTGGCCGGCACACCCATAGCAGCCCCCAGCGGCACACCCTTCCGGCCCTTGGCCGGCACACACATAGCAGCCCCTCAGCGGCACGCCTGGCCCTGCCCTAGCCCGGTACGCCCTGGCTAACCCCCAGTCCACCCTGTCTGGCCCGAGTGGTCTTCGTCTCGTAGTTTTCCCGTGTTTTCAGAGGTTTTATTAAGGTGTTGCCGCCCTCGGGCGCCCACCTCCAGTTGTCGGGTTCCGCCACTCCACGTGGGCGCGTTCCCTTTATCTCCCTTACGCTCGAGTCAAGGGGAGATGCTGCCGAATTTTTGTCAGAAAATAACAAGACATTAAGAGGCAAAAGGAAGCAACAAACAAATGGAACGATCAATGATAAAACTTTCCGACTAAGCAACCTACTACTGGTGGCATGATGAGGACTGAACCGATTAACAACATGGCAGACCGAACGTCCGACCCGCGAGAAGAGGCTGAACAGAATAAAGGAAAGGAGAAATTTATATAAGACTACATGGAAATTAAGAAAAGAAGAAAAAAAAAGCCTTAAAAACAACAAATAACAGAGGAGTGGGCCTTCATCACGCCTGTTTTTAACCCTCACCGGCATGCTCCATTGACCCTCCAGCGGCACACTCCCACCCCCATACTCCTCCACAGGTACACCTCCTTTGGGCCTCCACCGGTACGCCTTCACACCCCTCTTCAGTGGTACACATACACCCTCACCACCTTCAGCGGTATGCCCTTCCCAACCTCCAACGGCACACCCCAAAGAACCTTCAGCGGTACGCCCACTGCTCACCTTTAGCGGCACACTCTAACAGCCCTTCAATGGCACACCCTCCTGGCCCTTCAGCGGTACACTCCCTCCCATTGTCTCTCTCTCCCTTCGCCAGTACACCCTCATCCACCGTCTCAGTGGAACCCAATGTATAGACTTGGCAGATTGACGTACAAACATAGCAACGGGCAATGTATAGACTTCAAGCTGCAGCCAAGGGACAATGTACAGACTTTGAGCTGAATAAGCTGAAGAATGTATAGACTTCGTGTGTTGGTTGCATGGGCAATGTACAGACTTTGAGCTATAATGTATAGACTTCATGCTGTAATGAACAGACTTTGAGCTATAATGTACAGACTTTGAGCTGTAATATACAGACTTTGTGCTGCAATGTACAGACTTTGAGCTATAACGTACAGACTTTTAGCTGCAGTGTACAGACTTTGGGCTAGCCAGCGTACAGACTTTGGGCTGGCCAACGTACAGACTTTGGGTTGGCCGATGTATAGACTTTGAACTACAGCCAATGGGTAATGTACAGACTTTGAGCTGCAATGTATAGACTTTGAGTTGGCCAATGTGTAGACTTTGGGCTAGCCAACATACAGACTTCGAACTGCAGCCAAGGGCCAATGTATAGATTTTGGGCTGTCCAATGTACAGACTTTGAGCTGTAATGTACAGACTTTGAGCTGCAGCCAATGAACAATGTATAGAGTTTGAGTTGGCCAACGTACAGACTTTGGGCTGGCCAACGTACGGACTTTGAACTGCAGACAAGGGCCAATGTATAGACTTTGGGGCTGGCCAGTGTATGGGCTTGGAGCTGCAATGTACATACTTCGAGCTGAAGGATGTATAAACTTGATGTGCTGGTTGAATAGATAATGTATAGACTTTGGGGTCCACGGAAGAGCTTAAGGAGGATGTACAGACTTCATGTTATGCCCCCCTCCTTCGCCGATACACTCTCCAGCTATCACCCCAGTGGCACACCTCCTTCAGCCTCCACCAGTACATACCCCCCCCCCCCTCCAGCCCTTCGCCGGCACACCTCCACCCTCCTTCGCCGGTACACCCCCCTTTTATCCCTTCAGCGGTGCCCATCCCCAGCCCTTCGCCGGCACACTCTTCTGCCCATCTTCCTTCAGCGGTACACTCCCTTTTTAGCCCCTCTCTTAACCCGCCAAGGGTCAACTCTCTCAAAAAAAAAGTAAGGGGGGGGGGGTAATACATGAACACATGAATATATGAACATATGGGCATATAATGGCAGCACTGACAAGCTAATAAAAAATTTGTGATGAGTAAATAAACCTAAATAGATCCGTATAAAAAAATGATGATGAACGAAATAAGTGACGATAATAATAATAAAAAGGAAAAAGGGGTAACAACGGCAACGGGCAAGACGAGGGAAATCACTCAGAACAGATACGGAAAGAGGACTAAACAACAGAGCAATAAGAACAATAATGATAAAACATTACAAGGTATCAGTAATCCCACATTGCAGTCCCATCTCTCCCTGGGACCCGACACAAAAGGAACAATAACGCCGCCCTCTCAGGCCGGGCCCGAGTCTTGGGAATCATCTTGACATGGCCAGGCCCTGACCTAGTCTCGGGCCGACATTTCAATCAGACCAGATTCGTTTCCCGCCCCAGATCCCTTCCGAGCCGTTACTAAAAACTGCCGTGCATTTGGCAGACATTTGAACGGGTCCACCCCGATTTCCATCGCGTTTCTATCACGGACCCTTGTCCGAATATGAAAAGGGTCCATGAGCGACCGACATGGCTGATGGCTCGTATCCTGATACGGGCTTTAGCGTGATTTATTCCTGTCCCTTTCTCGCGCAGTTAGTATTATTTCTTTTGGCCGCAGGGCCCCTAATTTCGGCAATTAATCAAGGGTGTTCCCTCGTATGGGAGATGCAAATGACGTCGTGACCTTTATGGCATGACAGGATCTGGTCCCGACATGAACTACACAATCGTCTGACGGAGTCAGATCGAGCGCACCATGGGCTTCCACGAAGCCCGACTAAATCGTCACTTCGGTGACTGGCACGCCCACGCACTTAATAGACGAATCAACCATGCCCGAAAACACGAGCATAATAGACGAACGAAAAGTGCGTCCACAAGTCTGGCACGCCCGGTGGGACCAATCCACCCTTCATCTCTTTGCCAGAATTAGGGGCCCCGCGGCCCCCTTCTTGTAACACTAATTGCGCTACTTTCTTAAATGCAGGAGAGAATTGCATCATGGTGCCGACGATGGCTGTCACTTGCGGCCCTCAAGTCGTTGAGAACCATGTCCGAGGCGGCTACCTGGCAGTCCCCCTCAACTTCGGGAGCTTCCCTCCCACTGTGGGCTTCCCCAACTTTTTGGGGGTGGCTTTTGCCAACATTCTCGACGTGAAGGCACCCGAGGAGCCCCAGACCAATGCTCCCGCTCCGGGGGCCACTGAAGCTGTTATCGGCCAAGCTGTGGCCAAGAACAACGACGGCGTCCCGACAACGACGCTAAGCTACAATGTGCACCACGTGCATCAGACTGCTGGCCCATCCCACCAAGGGTCGGCGTCTCACCGGAGAAGGCTCCGGAGGAACAATATCGGCGCCGTCTCGGGGCGCCGCATGTCTAACTCTGGGAAATCTATGCCCGTCGGGACCCTCCGAGTCTGCCTGGACGGGCAGAGGTCCCAGGTGACACCAGACCGCGTCGTCCCGACCGTCCCGGTCCGCAACTCTTTTCAAGGACTGGAGACGCTAAAAGAGAAGGCGACACTCGCAACCCCCGTCGCAGCACCAAAGAATGCGCCGGCTCGCAGGCCGGCCAAACTGAAACAAGTTTGGGTCCCCAAGGAGGCCCAGCCCACTGCACCCGCCCAGGCGGGACCTAGCACTTTCCACCCGAGGAGGGCCAGAAGAAATGAAAGGGTCAGACTGACGACCCCAACCTGCCAACCAGCACCCGTCATGCCGGTGCTGTCCGAGAATGCCTACCGCCGTCGCCGTGGGCGCCGACACAATGCTGCCCGCCCGACACCCATGGCCTACTCTTCTCCTGCCGCTGTCATCGACATGCAACCACATGCTGTTCTCCCCGACCAAGAGTGGGAAGGGATCGAGCAGGCCATGAGAAACTACCTCCGGGGCCCAGGTAGCACTCCCTTGGGTCACCAGAGACTGCTGGGGGCAGTAGCCTTCGCTTTCCAGGAAAAAGGAGCCTGACCCGCACCTAGTGCAGAGTCGAGGAATCGCTCGGAGGAGCCATGCCAGTCCCTTGTCCGGGAGGAAGCACCGCTCCGACGATTGGTCTTCGACAGGCTGGTGTTCCCAGGGAGATCATCCAGGAGGGCGACGAAGAGAAACAAGAACTGGAGAACCTTCACCTGCAATATGGCAGGAGTTCGCGATCGGTATGGGGCCTTGCCTACCGATCCTGAGGAAATGGCCAGACTCGCCGCCAGGTCGGGGCCTCTCACCAGAAGGGGAAGAGCGGCAGGCAACGCGACACCGACAGGCGCCGAAGGGATCTTCCCTGAAGAGACCCTTGCGGCCCTCACGGCCAACGTGGTCACCACCGGCGACACGAGCAACGGACCCTCCACATCCTCCGAGGATGCCCCGGCCAAAGAGACAAGGGGCATGCCCAGTCTCCCCACAGCTGACCTGGCAATGCTGCTCATGATGCAGCGGTTCCAGCAAGAAATTGAGTCACTTAAAAAGTAACTGAATGAGCGGAACACACCGCCCCTGATGTCCTGGCAGATCGAGGTTTTACCCGAAGCACCCAGGGAAAGGGGGCAATCTTCAGAAGTAGCTCTTCTAATAGCCCTCAACCCTCTCGGGGGCGCGTCCCTGCAGCAGGAGCATTGCACTGCACCGGCCCCGCCATAGGCCTCACTTTCCCAAGGGTCCCTCATGGCCCCCCTGGCGACCGTGTTGGCCACCCCGAGCGCGCAGCCCGCTCATTTTTATTCGAGTCCGGTCGACCCGGCAACAGTTAGCCGGTTGATTCTGGAATAGATGATAGACATGAAACTGGCCGAGAGAGGTGATGGGGATCAGACGCCGTTTGACGTCTACCAGGTGCCCTACCCGGCTCACCATGCTGCGAAGAAGTTGCCGGTTGGCGTCACCAAGCCACCCAAGTTCGAAAAGTTCAATGGGCAAGGGTCTCCCAGGGAGCACATTGCTTATTATGTGAACGTCGTGGGAGATCTGGCTGCTGATGAAGCCTACCTCCTGAAGTTCTTCGGCTCAACACTTACCGGGCTTGCCTTTGAGTGGTATTCCAGCCTGTCACCCGGGTCGGTTGCTGACTGGCCCGACATGCAGAAGAAGTTCAAAGAAAGATTCTATGTCACAGAACGGGAAGTCACCGTGGCGGAACTTTATGCCACAAGGTAGAAGAATGATGAGTCGGCCCTCGACTACATCAAAAGATGGAGGAACCTCAGCATGAGGTGCAGGCGTCCCCCGCACCAGGAGGATGCGGTGCAGATCTGCAAGCAGAACCTGAAGAAAGAAATCCTGGAAAGGATGATCGGCACTGAAGTCAAGACATTTGACCGCCTGAACAATGTGGTAGCAGAGATCGAGGCATTCTTGGCCCGATACTCCTCCACCCCGGCCATGTCAAGCCAAAGAGCCAGGCAGGCCGAGAAAAAGCCAGCTTCCCCTGAGGTGCACACACTAGATTTCCAGGCCTTTGAGAAACAGAAGGAGAAAGCCAAGGGGGCTGCCAACCTTCCTCCGCCCAGAACCACAGAACGGCGGGAGGGCCCCTCACTAAGGGAGAAGATGAGAAACAAGCTATATTCCTTCTCCCGAGACAAGTCCAAGCTCCTGTTTGAGTGGGCAACCAGTTACAACAAAATCACACTGCCAGAGCCGAAGAGGCCCGGCGACCTGAAGAAGAAAGATGACCCGCGCTTCTGCCTGTACCACCGGATGCTTGGGCATACCATTGAGGACTGCTATGTCTTCAAGGATGTTATTGAATCCTTAATCAAGAACGGGGAACTGGACATGGGGGAGCATAAGGTAGACCCCCCGCAACCGCATGAGTTGCCCAGCATAACCTCCACCGTCAACATGGTCTCGTTATACCAGGAGCTGCCTGAGGAGTGGGCGGAGGCCTGCGCCCGCGCCACTTACGAGACTTTTATCATGGCCCCGGCTCAAGACCAAGGAGGTTGGCAGACCGTACCCAAAAAGAAGAATAGAAGAGCACGCGTCCCTCGGCCCACCCCAGGAGTTCATCTGAGGGATGTGACGCCCCTGCCTGCACCACCCCCGGCGAGCCCGGTTTGCCACGACACGGCCCCTCGGCTGGTCATGAGGCGGCCCACTCACAACAAAAAGAGCTCTCTCCCGCGGCGGATGCATAAGAAGACCAGCCCGGCGGTTGAAAGACTCCAGGCTATTATTGATGGGCTCGAAGATTATGAACAGCCCGAAATCCAACCCGTGGAGCTGAAAGAGTATGTCCCCTGGGAGGAGTTCGAATCACTCGAACTGGCTCCAGGAACAGAAGCTGAAGCAGAGAAAGAGCCTCCCCTATGGGGTGAGCTTCCCCAAGAGCAGCCCCTGGCTGCAGCAGGAAAGAAGAAGAAGAAGAGGAGACCCAGAAGCAAGAAGAAAAAGGAGGTCGTCATCGCCTGCAACACCCTCTCGGCGCTATTCGACACTGCCCTCTCCCTGGAAGAAAAAGAAGAAGAGCCACCCCATGGGCCTGCAGAGGTGAACCAAGCTGAAGTGTCCACTTCCCAACACGCCACCAGGTTGGGAAGGAAGTGGGGGCGCTCTCCTCAGGACAACCTCAACATCATGCTCAGGGGAGAACAACCATACCAGGTTCCCGACCCTGAGGTCCGAGGCACCGAGATCCCTCCTCCGTCGGGTCTCTATCCCGAAGGGGTCAGGAGCCGAGGCACCCCTTCATTCGCCGAATTCCTGTTAGCCCGAACGGTAGGGCGGGCGCGTCCCCAGGGGTCTCCTTTGACCAGAGAAGCGAGCAGTTCCCAAGCTCCACCGGTGGCGGCTCCCCCTCAGCCGGAAGAAGAATTTAATGGCATCCCAAACCTCGCCGAATTCATGAAAGAAAAGGAGGAGGCCCCGCCGGCCCCACAGGTTGTGACAGGACCCGCAGAGGAGGCATCCCCTGATCTGACACCCCAGCTCCAAGGTGGGGGCAGGCGCGGCAAGCCCGAAGAGATGAAATTACTCAAGGTGCGGGCTACCGACCGAATAGTCAGACACCTCAAAAAGATCCCGACCCGGTTTACCGTATGGGAGATGCTGTCTTTGGACGAAGAAACACGGCAAGCCATCATTGCCGCGCTCCAGACGCCAGCACATCTTGAAGCTTGCCTAACAGAGATATCACCTGAGGTGGCCGTGGCTTTCACAGAAGATGACATGCTCCTGCCCACCTGTAGCCATAACAGACCCCTCTACATGAAAGGGTAGTTGAACGGCCAGCCTATCAAGAGGGTCCTGATCGACCTAGGGGCAGCAGTGAATATACTTCCTTACCGGGTGTACCAAAAGCACTACTTTGACGTGCACCTGGTTGAGGTCAAAAATGTCAAGATTGCCGGTTTTAACCAGAAATGCGAGGTGCCCATGGGGGTTGCAGAGTTCAACTTGACCTTTGATGACTTTACCACCAAGGTCCAGTTCCACGTCATCAACTCCAACACCTCCTATAAGGCGTTGCTTGGCCGGCCCTGGCTACACCAGAACAGAGTGGTGCCCTCCACCCTGCATCAATGCATCAAGTACCCCTGTGAGGGGAAGGAAGTCAGAATCTTCGCCGATCTCCACCCGTTCGAGGTGTTTGAGTGTCATCTGTCAGATGCCAACCTATATCTAGAGAAGGCGAAGCAAGCTCCCCAAGCCGCCCAAGACAAGGGAAAGAAGAAAGTGGAGTCAGGAGGCTGGTTTCCTCCGCCACCCCCGGGCTATGTGGCTCCCCCACATGTACCATTCATTGCACAAGAGGGGGGGGGGTATTTAAGGCAGCCCCTCTCGCCATCTACTCTACACCGGGGACGCCTTGCCTCGAAGACCTGCTGGAGGATGTCAGAGTCCCGCCAGGGATCATCAAGCCCATTACAGAAATTGACTGTCAAGTAGCGGAGCAGCTGAGAACTTTTGAAGTGCCTAACCCGGAGGGGCCATCCACTATCTTTTATGTTGCCGGGGAAAAGTCAGTCAGGGAAGACGATGATTGTCGATTTCCTGACGAGTTGCATGACCCGCACGTCCCCATTGCGGGACTCCCCCACATGACTGATCAGGCAGCCAGAATGGTCAGAAAGCAGAAGATTCCTCCCTACCAGCCCTCCAGCCGGAAGGAAATGTTTGAAAGAATGTGGAGCCCACCAAACCTGGATCGACGGCTGCTGCAAATCACCAAGCACCCCGGTCTGGGCCTTTCACTATAAGATTATTATGAAGCTGATGTGATATCAGTTTCGGCCTTGTCCGACGATGACCCTGCGGAAACTGCAGATTTGCTGGAAGCCCACCAAGATGTATATTTCAGGTCTCCGGCTGAGGAGGCGCAAGATGAAGAAGTGTTCCTTTGGAACCCCCTCCGCCACCGCTGCACGGGGGAGACCTCCTCCTTCCCTGAGGGACCAACCTCGAAGGGTCACACCACCGAGACGCCCTCACATCAGCCTGCTGGCGAAGCAAGGAGCAATAGCATGGGCTATGCCCCGAATTCCCCTCGATACGACCCCGTCATGTACGCCTTGTACCATAGGCAGCAACGGGAAATCGGGGTGTTAAAGGCACATCTGGCTGAGTTGACCTCGCTAGTGATTGACCTGATCCAAAGTTCTCTCTGCCCGTGGGGTGGCCATATGTCTCGGCCCCGAGACACCAGTCCCGATGTCCCCGTCTGGTCAAGAAGGGAAACAAGAGACACGACAAGCCCATTAACCGGGCGACCAACCAGGCGAGACCTGACACCCCAATAGAAGATACAGAAGCCCTACTCTTTCCCAAGAGAGAAGACCCGGGGTATCTTTGACTGGGCCTGCCATTACGGCAAGGTCTCCCTCCCACGGTCCAAGAGGCCGTAGGACACCCGAATGAATGGGGACCCACTGTTTTGTCCCTACCACCAGATGCTGGGCCACGCCATCGAAGACTGCTATGTCTTCAAAGACATTGCTCAAGACCTCATTAATAGGGACGAGCTCAGAATGGGAGATTATGTGGTAGCCCCGCCAAGCCCCCACGTGGCGGATAGCCTTAGAACGGGAGCCTATACCGTATCCATCCAGTACCAGGCGCCTGAAGATGCGGCTACCCCGGCCCCCGCCGAAGCTGTCTATGATGAGTACACAGAAGACCCCGAGGTGGCCCTATGCCTTTCTGCACCAGCGGACCCCACGGACCCGGCGGCTACGGTCCAGGAGGAGTGCGCGGCAAATGCAGCCTCCGCGCCCCTTCATGAGGAACAAGAAGAGGGGGATGGCGTCCTCGAGCCCGAAGACAATGAAGATCAAGACTTCGTTGATTTGTCACCAGCCCCACCGGAAATTGAAAATGGCGGCCAGGCCACAGTCGACGAATTGATTGAGATCAACCTTGGCACCGAAGGTGACCCCAGGCCGACCTTTCTGAGTGCTCTTATGCCCCTACAGGAGAGAGAGCAATACACAAAGCTGCTGCAAGAATTCCGGGATTGCTTTGCCTGGAACTACAAAGAAATGCCCGGGCTCAGCCCCGAAGTGACTCAGCACATTTTGGCCATTAATCCCAAGGTGGAACCAGTGAAGCAGTCTCCCCGGCGTATGAGGCCGGAATTGATCAGCCAGATCTGCAAGGAGGTCGACAAGCTCATAGACGTCGGCTTCGTGGCGGAAAACCAGTACACTACTTGGTTGGCCAACATCGTACCGGTGAAGAAAAAGAATGGACAGATCAGGATTTGCGTGGATTTCCGCGACCTGAACAAAGCCTGCCCAAAAGATGACTTCCCGGTGCCTATCACCGAAGTGATGATTGATGCAACCACTGGCCACGAGGCCCTGTCTTTTATGGACGGATCGTCCGGCTATAACCAAATTTGGATAGCCGACCACGACCGGATTCACACGGCTTTCAGATCGCCCAAGGGGATATTCCACTACAGGAGGATGCCCTTCGGTCTAAAGAATGCCGGTGCTACATATCAGCGGGCGATGACCAAGATCTTCGACGAGCTGCTGTACAGCAAGGTCGAATGCTACATTGATGATCTAGTTGTCAAGACTAAGAAGAGAGCTGAACATCTGAGCGACCTCAGGGTCGTCTTCCAAAGGCTCCGGCTGTATGGGCTAAAGATGAACCCTATGAAGTGCGCCTTCGGCGTGTCCAGCGGGAAGTTCCTCGGCTTTATTGTCCGGCACAGAGGGATCGAGATCGACCCCTTCAAGATAAAAGCCATTCAGGAGTTGCCCCCTCCGAAGAGTCTGGGAGAGCTGAGATCCCTACAGGGCCATTTAGCTTACATCCGCAGGTTCATTTCCAACCTGTCGGGGCGCTACCAACCTTTTCACAGATTGATGATGAAGAATGCACCCTTCGGCTGGGGTCACGAATGCCAGCACGCGTTCGACCAGCTAAAGGAGTACCTGAAGACCCCGCCAGTCCTGGGGGCACCTGTCAAAGGCAGACCGCTTATTCTCTACATAGCATCCACCGAATATTCACTGGGGGCAATGCTCGCCCAGAAAAATGATGAGGGAAAGGAGCAGGCTCTCTACTACCTTAGCCGGACATTGGTGGGAGCGGAAGCCAAGTACACCCTGATTGAGAAAGTCTGCCTTGCCTTGGTCTTCGCAGTCAAGAAGTTGAGGCACTACATGCTGTCCCATGAAGCAAGTTTAATATCCAGAGCTGACCCCATCAAGCAAATTCTCTCCCAGCCTGTCCCGAAGGGGCGCCTTGGCAAGTGGGCCGTGCTGCTCATGGAGTTTGACATCACCTACGTGCCGCAGAAGGCCGTTAAGGGACAAGCCGTCGCGGATTTCTTCACAGCACACCCTGTGCCCGAAGACTCCCCGTTGGCCACAGAGCTACCCGAGGATGAGACACTGGAGGTGGATCATGTCCAACAAGCTATGTGGCAGCTATACTTTGACGGGGCCTCGAGAACAGAAGCGACCCCGTCCGGACGCGCCAAGGTACGGGCCGGAGCCGGCATCATCCTCAAATCACCAGATGGAGAAGTGATGCACACTTCCTGCTGCATTAGCAAGCCCTGCACAAACAATGAAGCAGAGTATGAAGCTCTGATCATCGGCCTCCAGGTGGCCCTCCAAATGGAGATCAAAATGCTCCAAGTATTCGGTGACTCGCTGCTGGTCGTCAAGCAGGTCCAAGGGCAGTTCGACGTCCAGAAACCTGAGTTGCTCCCTTATCACACTAAAGCAAAGGGGCTCATGGAGCGGTTCTACCTCCTCGAGATAGGCCATGTCTCCAGAGGGAAGAATACACAAGTCGACGCCCTGGCAAAATTGGCAAGCTCACTGGCAGTGCCTCCAGATGGATCTCTCAATATCCAAGTAATAAATCAGCGCCAAATGCCCAGTATGATAGAAGAAGAACCAGAAGAAGAAGTGCTAGAAGTCGCTACAACAGAAGCCGTCGGCATACCTGACTGGAGAGACCCCCTGATGCAGTGGTTCAAATACCGGCAACTGCCCAAGCAGAGAGAAGAAAAGATCAAGCTAATCAGAATTAAGGACTCTTATGAGCTCTGAAACGGAATGTTATTCCGAATGGTGGCCGATGCCAAGCAGAAATTACTCCTCCGATGCTTGTCCGTTGAAGAAGCCTGGAGGGTCATGAAGGAGGTCCATGTCGGGACAGCTGGCGCACACCAGGCGGGACCGAAAATGAAGATTGAAATAAAGAAGCTCGGCTATTATTGGCCCGCAATGTTCGACGACTGCTGCAAATATGCTAAGTCGTGTCAGAAATGTCAGGAGCATGCCATCATACCCAGAAGGCCCCCCGTGCAGTTACACCCAACCGCGCCCAGTTGGCCGTTTGCCCAGTGGGGAACAGACGTCGTGGGTCCCTTACCTGCATCTTCCACAGGCTGCAAGTACATCTTGGCGGCAACCGACTACTTCTCCCGCTGGGCAGAGGCTGTCGCCTTACGGGAGGTCACCGGAGAGATCGTGGTCAGGTTTGTCCGTTGCAGCATTATATTCCGATTTGGCGTGCCCGACCGGATTGTATCAGACAACGGCAGCCACTTCCGCAACCAGAAGGTCTACCGACTGGCAGAAAAATACAAGATTGATTGGAGGACATCGACTCCCTACAACCCACAGGCTAACGGGCTGGCCGAAGCTTTTAATAAGACACTCTGCACTCTCCTGGCCAAGACTGTTAGCTCTAACAAGAGGGACTGGGAAGAAAGGATGTACGAGGCGCTATGGGCGTACCGGACCGTATACAAGACCCCAACAGGCTGCTCGCCCTTCTCTCTCGTATACGGCTCGGAGGCAATCGTCCCCTTTGAACTGGAGATGCCTTCCCTCAGGGTCACCCTTCAGCATGGGCATGTCCTTGAAGGGCAGACCAACATCGAGCGAAGACTCGAAGAACTCTCCAGCCTAGAAGGAAAACGACTTCAAGCCCAACAGAACATTCAGGTCTACCAGGCCCGGATTGCACGCGCCTTTGACAGGCTCGTCAAGGGACGCGAATTCAAGAAGGGCGACCTTGTCATGGTCAAGAGAAGAGACGTTATGGCTGCCAACCCCAAAGGCAAACTAAATGAGAACTGGCTCGGACCCCACGTAGTCCAAAACGTCTACGAAGGCGGAGCCTATGTAATTGTCAACCACTACGGGGAAGTTCAATTCCCGCCTCTTAACGGAAGGCACTTGAGACTGTACCACGCTCCGGCGCCCCCATTCAATCAATAATATCATCCTTCACCCTATTTTGGGCGGATTTGCGTCATTAATGTCCAAACGACTTGACCATTGCCCGTGTTTTCAAAAAAAAAGAGAAAAAAAAGAAGAGGAAAGTAAAAAAAAAAGAGAGAAGAGAGAAAAAAAGAGAAGAAAAAGAGGGGAGAAGAAGAAAAAAAGAAGAAAAAAAAAAGAAAAGGGAAAAAAAGGAGAGAGAGAGAAAAGAAAGAAAGAGAGAAAAGAGCAAGGGAAGAATAAAAGCCAAGAAGAAGGGGGAACGCCCCCCATTTCCAATCATCGCCCCGCATCAGCGGAGATACTAAAACAAATAAATAAACTCTTCTCTCCGTCCTCTCCCGGGCGGTGAGTACCCCTTTGGCGTGGATCTCCCGTCCAGTCATTGACTAAACAAACACTTCTCTCTGTCCTCCCCGGGCGGTGAGTACCCCTTTGGCTTGGACCTCCAGTCCGGGTCATTGACTAAAACAAACTCTTCTCTCCGTCCACCCCGGGTGGTGAGTACCCCTTTGGCTTGGACCTACAGTCCGGGTCATTGACTAAACAAACTCCTCTCTCCGTCCTCCCCGGGCGATGAGTACCCCCTTTGGCTTGGACCTCCAGTCCGGGGTCATTGACTAAACAAACTCTTCTCCCCGTCCCCTCTGAGCAAATGAGGGACCCAGTCTCTGACCAAGGCACGCCCGCCTGAAGCCAGTGCGCGGTTCCAACACTATGGTGAGACCTAGTGGGTCGCCCATTCAGTATGGTGGAGTGGTTCCCTCGTCCTCCCCCTGGGAGGGCGAGCACTCTCTCGTGCCCTGACGTGGGTCCCTGCCTGGTTCTTCTGGAGTGAATCACCGCGAAGATTTACACCCTGCCAATGTGTCTCAGCACAACAAAAGAGAGAGAAGAGGAAGAGCAAGACAATATACACCAAAGAGAAGGAAGGAGAGAAGAGGCCCCCCGGGGGTGAACGCATACTGAAAGGGCATGTGAAACCATAAATGCTCTGCTCTATTCAAAAAGGGATCAGATTACATATGCTTCGAGGCATACCCCTGTGTCACATTTCAAAAAAAGGGAGAAGAACTAAGGGATGCGACACTCAGTCAACACCCCGGAAGATGTCCTCGAGAGGGAGGATCCCGACGCAAGGGAAGCTCATCATATCGCGTAGTCGGCCCCTCAATTCTTCGAGACGGGCGAGTTCGACTTCCACGGACACCGTTTCAACTCGAGCGATGGCAAGAGCTTCGCTTTCCTTCTCGACCACCCTTTCAGCCTCGGCAAGGTCAAGCCTAGTCGCAGCCAGGTAGCCCTCCAGCTTCGCGATTCGGCTCTTAAGGGCGCGAACATTACCCTGGCCTTCCTCCAGGGCCCCTCCATGGCGCTCTTCATCACGACGCCGTGCCTCCAAGGTCTGCAGGTACTCGTCTGCCTGGGCATCCAGCGCGGCGCGTTCGTCAGGAGCCTGGGTCTCGAGGAACTCGCGGCATTTGACATACCTTAACAGTAATAAGACTCGCCGTGACCACTCCCCCAGCGGGCAGCCCAGCACTTGCAGTGCCCCAGTCAGTTGGGACACTATGCTGTGCACCTCCCGGTATGATAAGGAGAGGTCGGCAAGGAGCATTGTCCGCAACGTCACTAGCATTTTTCGGACCGACGCATCCGACGAAGTGTGGCTGACTGAAGGCACGGCCGGGGGAGTGAATTCCACGGTGCTGTCCACCTCCGTCCACAAATCAGCATCCACCGTGGCTTAAGAGAATGGAAGAGCAAGAGTCAAGTCATCCGGCCGACATAGCTCGGCAGAGGATCCCTGGCCGGCCACCGCTGGGGGAATGGATAAGATCATCGCCGAAGCACTTGGCGCCGCCATCATTCGGTGTTCTCCTACCTCCTCTTCCTCCGCCCGGTCCGCCTCTGCCACTGTTTCGATAGACAGGGGTGCAGGTGCCGCTGCTTCGGCCAAAGGAGGGGCTTCGAGCAAGGTCGGGCCCAAAGCCGTCGCCCATAAACTTCTCTCTCGCGTCTGGGATCCCTCCAGGTGTGCGCGAAGCCCCACGAATATCTGCCTCAAGAACGGGTCCTCTACCTGGCCCGGAAGCTTCGGCAGAGGCGGAAGTGGAACCTTCAGCCGGGGTATGCCGCCCGCTTGCACAAAGGCGGCGAGGCTCTCCACCCCCGGGTCTGAGACCGGAACTAGCCCCTCCACCGCTATCGGACCAATGCTTGGCCTCCGTTTGGCGACAGCCTTCCGGACACGGCCAGACGTCTCCCCTGGCGTCGGCATTACCTAATCATGGGGAGCAGAGTTAGCCATCCGCTAGCTGGAACGAATTAGACGAGATCGAAAGGCGGGGAAGAACCATAAGCCCCACGTGCTTACCTCGGCCACCGGGATGATGCTGCCTTCGGGTGCAATCTCCCCCTCCTCCAGAGGCTCGTCCGCCATTTCGGTAGTACTTAAAGGCTCCGCGGACGCCTCCTGTTGAAGGGCGTCGAGCAAGAGGGCTAGCTTGCCCATGCCAGCAGCGGCTCCCGCCGGGCGGTCGGCCGGCGTGACTGAAGAGGCCTTCCCCACAACCTCCGGCCGGATAAGCTCCTGAAAATTCGGGAATAACAAGAACAAGGTCACCAGGTGACTACGGAAAAAAAGGGGGGGGGTCCGGCCCAAGCAAGCTCACACTTACAGCAGCCTTCCCCATAAAGCTTGAGGAGCCAGCAAGTAAGGGGGCCTTGAAGACCGGCTTGGGCGGCCCCAATGCTTCAGATGCGCCCTCGTCAGAAACCACTTCATCGGAAGAATAGTTATAATCTACCTCTTTGCCCGACGAAGACTCGACCGCCACAGGCTCCCCCCTCGCCGGCAAAGGAGCATCTTCTTCAAGGTCAATAACTGGCGCATCCTCCCACGGGCTGGATGAGGCTGGTACGACAGACTTCAGCCTCTTCCTCATGTACTGTTGCGTCGCCGGGAGATGCAGGCAGGGCCCAAATAGCCCAGTAACTGCCCCAGCTGCGCCTGTCGTATAAAAAAAAGGAGAGGGAAAGACGGGTCACATCAAACCCAGTTGGCTCCCAAAGAATGAAAGGAGTCAATTAGGCCGACAAAGATAAATACCCTCTTCAGCTCCTACAGCGCGGGGCGACCCACGGGCTTCCTCGGCAGGCAAGGCCTTCTCGGGAGCCGTAGCCGCCCCCTCGCCTGGGATCAGCACAAGTGCCGGCTCCTCCGTACCGTCTAAAAGGAAGAGAGGCAATGGTCACATGCATATAAAGGGCTCACCCGGGAAATAAATAAATCCGGAAAGATGTCAGCGGTCGGTAAGCCTCACCGGCATGGTGGCTCGGCTCGGTCCGAGTGACTTCAAATTCCTCGAAAGACGGAATGGAAGCCACTAGGGAGACGGTCGCCGGGGCCGGGGAGACCTCTGCCCTCCTTCGCTTTGCCTCCTGCCACCCAGCCACTTTGGCGGCGGCCAACGCTTTCTTAACAGGCGATTTTGCCCGAGACCTCCCCTTAGCTTGTGGTGGGGGAGTCGGAGTTGGCACCGAGGTCGCCCCTGCCACGGCCGCAGCTTCACCCACATCGGGGACGGGCGCAGGAACTGGCTCCTCCACGTCATGAATGGGCATGGGCGCGGGCTCCTCTACAGGGGCTGAGACAAAAGGAAGCATTCAGGTGTCGAGGCCTTGCTTCAAAATGAAAATAATAAAAAAGAAGAGACTTAAAAGGCACGGTGATGGTTGCAGACGCTAACCGGCAGGTTGGCTCGGCTCGGTCCAGGCGACCTCAAACTCCTCAAAAGACTGAACTCATGACGCCGGAGGAGTGGTCGTCGAAGCCTTAGCCGCCTCAGTTTTTCGCCGCTTCGCGTCCCGCTACTTGGCCGCTTTAGCAGCATCAACCGCCTTCTTCACAGGCGATTTGGCCCGGGACCTCTTCGCAACCTTGGGCAGGGGAGCCGTAGTCGGAGCTGGCAGTGCAGCCTAAAAATAGGCGGGCTTCTGGACGAGCCGAAGGAAGTTCCGGTACGTCGCCATTTGCACGCTGTCGGGATGGTCTGTCAAAATAGACACACGCATATGATTAGCATCCGATAACCTGCTAAGGTCGCAGCAATGAGAATAAAGGAGATGGAAAGGGTAAATACCGTGAGGACCGGTGTACAACTGAAGTGTTATCGGCCAGTAGCTCAGGGACGGCTCCTTGTCCCGACGTGCCGCCTCTCGGACCAGCCAGCATACGTCCTCGACCCTCTGGCACCGGTCTGTAAGGGCAACCAGATCTGCATGCTTCTTCGAAGAGAGGTGGCAGAAAAGATTGAAGTGGTCTATGCCCCACCCATCGGCATGATAGTATGGGACGTGCATGCACTTGCTCAGGAGGGCGGCCGTCTGATCCTCAATCTTCAGCCCATTCACCCGTAGCAGGACATACAGCCATGTGGTGTCCTTATAATTCTCGGGCTTCCTCTCCTCCCGCCTCATAAACGTGCGGTATGGGCAGATCAGGTCCCTCTCTGGACGCCAGCTCTTTGCGGGGGTGCCCTCCTCCTTCATGGGGAGCGGATAATTAATGAGCTCCAGACGATCACTCCCTATCCGGCAAAGGTCCCTCAGGGTCTTCTTGTAGTTATCCTTCGCCACCGGGGGTAGCTCCACCTTCGGTGTTGGCCTCGCTTCCCGAGCTTCACGGCGGGTGGCCAGATATGCCACCACCTCCTTCTCCTGCTTGTTCTTGAGACGAAGGAGATGCTCCGGCTCAATATCAAGTACTGGTACCGACTGTCTGCTCAGGAATTTCTTCTCGGCCCCGTCCCAGCAGTCGGTCTTGTGTAGCCGATAGAAGGCCTTACGGGCATTCCACCACTTTATATACTCTGGAGTCACTCGGGGGATGCGACCGGGGGCTGGCACTCTGAAGGTGGCAGAGTCCGCCCGGTGGAAGAAATCCCACCAGCTTCTGGCATGCTCGGTGACCGAACTTCCCCGGAGATTTCGGGAAGGCAAGCCGAACTGTGCATGATAGATAGGGATATGCTGATCATATCCGAAATTTCGGCCAAACCGGAAGGGGTAATATGGCTCCAGCAGCACATTGTCCCCCTTTCTAAACGCCAGCACACTTGGGCGAATAGACAACGCCCAGTCTCTCAGCTCAGGCTCAAGCAATGGGCGGACCACATTCTCCTGACTGATCGAGTGGACATACTTCTCCACCTGATCGTCTTTGCACTCCCTCTTATTGTTCACCAGAGGGCTGGAATGTGCGGCCAGCGTCCAGAAGTGAATGGTGCCGGCCGCGTCCCGGGGAACCATTATCAACCGGCCCCGAATATCATACAACCGTTGGGGGGTCGACCCTGGCTCCGCGCTGGCAAACTCCAGCATCCTCGGCACCAACCCCCAGTCCTGAAGAGCTCGCGGGGTGAACTCGGGGAAAAGCGAGCAGACCCACACATTGAAGAAATGCAGCGGACATATGTACCGAGCTTGTCTCGGGAACTGATGAGTGTTGATGTCCCCCAACGCCTTGTAGATCAAGCAAAGAGTTGCCGGGCATAGGGATAGCCTGATGCCCCATGCCATCTGACACGCCGGGTAGATGGCATCCGGCCGAATAATCGTCTCATCCCCGTATGGCATGGCAAACAAACACAGCCAGTACGCGAGATAGGCGGCGCAGTGAGTCTGCGGGTCGACACCCATCGGATTAGGCCCGCTCCGACGCCCCCTGGAGGGGATCTTCACATCAAGCTTGGGCTTCGCACGCTTCTTGCGAGCAATGGCGGTGCCGACGCAGGGAAATTCCTCGTATTGCTTCAGCCCATCATAGAAGTATTGCAGCCACAGGGTCATACGCACCCTCTTTCTGTCCCCACGGGGAGGCTGCCTCCCACCGTACGCCAGCTGGTATAACTCCCGATACTCCTTCATGAGATACCGGTAAGAATATCCAAGAGAATAGTAGCCGTCCCCGTTGGTTTCATCTTTGATCAGGTCAGGGAGGCAGACCTCTTCGTAAGGCTCCCCGTCAATGGGTAAGCCGCTCAACTGGCTGAGACTCCACAGGTCCAGGGAAGTTTCGCCTTCCGCCGTGTAAAAAGTATTGGTCTCAGCACTGAATACCTCTATCATGCCACAGCAGAGACCCTTAGAGATGGGGTAGCCGTAGCGGGAGGCGTACACGCTGTGATAAATACCAGCTCGGACCAGCAGTGGGGTGTAGTTGAATAGTACGTACTCGGTGAACTCCACCGCCCCTTCACGGAAGCTGTGTGCATCTTGAAGCTTCAGCTCCCCGAACCAGCCTAGCGATAGTTCATACTTGAACCTGATGGCCAGGCAATCTAAGATAAACAGCTCCTCCCTGTAGCCCCATTTTAGGGGAGCCAAGAATAAGCCAAATCGGGGCGACTCGCCATGCACCTTCCCTGCGGACATGTCCCATTTTGCCGGGGTGAATTGAGGTGCTCGCACCAATTTATCCTCGGCCGGCAGTACCCCCTCGATCCCCAAGACTGGCTTCCACTCCCGGGCTTCTCCTACTAGGTACATCGGGACGCTCCTAGGGACGCTGTATAATAGACTGTCCCGGTCTTGCAGAATGGCCCGCTCGGTACTCTTCACGGCCCGGAAGTCTCGCCCTTCCCATGAGCGGAAATGCTTCAGAAAACGGATGAGGTGTTTGTCCTTCGGGAAATCCTTCCTGTATTCTCCAACGGCCCGGTCGAATGTAAAGCCGCCCTCAATTCTGGCAAGCCTGCGGAAGTCCATAGTCTCCCTGTCAGACCCCGATGACTCGGCCAGGACAGCTATCTCCGCATGCTCTCGGTCTAAGTCCTCCACGTTGAGCCATGTGACTACTGGCACTGGACCCCGGGGAACAAGGTCGGCACCGATAGCGATAGCAGGAGCTGAAGAACCACTCGGGGCAGCCATCTATCTACAAAGAGGCAACAAACAGAAGATCAGAGTAAGCCGCGGGCAAAGAAAAATGAAAACTGTAAAGTGACTCTACTACAAGTAAAATGAATAAGACATTGCCAATTTCTGAAGAAATTTCGGCAGAGTTTCCCCTAGGCCAGAGGCGTAAGGGAAAACACGGGTGCGCGTCCACAAGGAGTGACGGCCCCAACAAGTCATGGTGGGCCCCGAAAGGCAACACCAGAAGTCCTCAGCTTGAAGAAGAAGTCTTCTTCCCCTCCTGGAGACCTCCACCGGTACACTGCCTAGTGCCTTCCCCGGCACACCCTACAGGCCCTCACCGGTACGCCCCCTCGGTGCTTCCCCGGCACACCCTGGGGCCTTCGTCGGCACAACCCCTCAAGGCTTCCCCGGCACACCCTTCCGCCTGTTCCCCGGCACGCCCAAGGGAACCGCTCAGCGGCACACCCGCGAGAGGTACTCCCCGGTACACTCTGCTGCCGCTTCCCCAGCACGCTCCGTGGAGCCTCTTCCCCGCCACGGCCTCCTGCTCCTTCACCGGCACACCCGTGCTTGGCTTCACCGGCACGCTCCGTGGAGCCTCTTCCTCGGCACGGTCTCCTGCTCCTTCGCCGGCACACCCGTGCTTGGCTTCACCGGCACGCTCCGTGGAGCCTCTTCCCCGACACGGCCTCCTGCTCCTTCATCGGCACACACCTCCTGGCGCCTTCACCGGCACACATGTGCCTTGCTTCCCCGACACGTCTGCACCCCCGTTACCCGACACGCTCCGGCGGCCTCTCCGCGGCACGACCGACGACGTCCCACCATCCTCCATGGCCCCAAGGGAGAAGACAAGGAGAAGAGGACGAAAAAGGAGGGGAAGAGGAAGGAGAAGAGGGACGGGGACTCTAGGGCTCCGCCATCCCCCGAGGACGAAGAAAAGAAGAAGTAGGGAAGGGGAAGAAGAGAAGAAGGAGAACGGGGGAGGAAGAGAGGAAGAGGGAGGAAGGGGGAGACCCCTCCGTGGCCGTCTCCTCACCCCGGTGATGGAGAAAGCGACGACGACGACGGTGGCGGAGTTGGCGCCCGGCGCCGGAGAGGAAAGAGAAGAAGAAGGGTGGGGGGGCTCCGTCCGCTCGGTCACCAAAGAGAGAGAAAGAGAGGGAGGCGGGGTAATTCGAAACGGGGTGACCGTTCGAACCTCCCCCCCCCTTTATATGGAAAGAAGAGAAGAAAATAAAAAAAGAAGGAGAAAAGGAAAAAGGAGGAGAAGAGAAAAAGGGGGAATTAAAAAGGGAGAAGAAAGGAACGGGGGAAATAAAAAAAAAGAAAAAAAAGGGAGAAGAGAAAAGATAAATAAAAAAAGGGAAAAAATGAAAAGAAAAAAGAAGAGAGGAAGAGAGGAAAATAAAAAGGATGAAGAAAAAAAAAGATATACAAAATATTAAATAAATATGTATATATATATATATATATATACCTTCGTACGCATCTACTCATATATGTGGATGTGTGAGTCAGTAACATACAATAATAGGTGCCCACGGGGAACATCCCATTCCCACGATCCTGCGCGGACGGGCATACGTACAAGTAAAGACGACTCTACCCCTGCAACTCTACCCCTGCCGTGGCATCACTACCCTGCCAACAAACAAGTCCCTCCGTGGCACGTTGCCTCGTGCCCCGGCCACCCCCCCATCATACAAAATCATCGTCACGGGCCTTACGCCCGGATTGGCAGAACCTCTATCTTTGCGCTGGCATTCATCCCTTGCCGGCGAATAAACCCCTTTCCGGTGCAAGGCCCCCGTGCCCTACCCACCCACTCCATACAATATTGCCATTACGGACCCTACGTCCGAATCGGCATGAACTCTCCCGTTGCGCTGACATTTTCTTCTTGCCAACGAATGAGCCTTACCTTCCGGGGCAAGGCTTCGTGCCCTAGCCAACATTCGCGTATCACTCGCTTGTCAAAAAAAAAGAAAAGAAAAGAGGAAAAGAAAATGGGGTTAAAAAATAGAGATATTCCGCCGGACTTGCCCCTACACGGGGACAAGGGTAAAAATGGCATCTCCCCTTGGCAAAAGAAGACATTGGAAATCTTGGAAGACTCTATGTAGGCCTCAATCAAAAGGGGGCCTTGGCATCTTGTCTCTTAGAATAATGGAGAATGCTCTTCGAGTTAAAATGTTGTGGAATGTCATTCATTCTGATTATCTTTGGGCTTCTTACTTTAGAGCCAAATACTTGCACCAAGGCCATATCCGAAATGCAAATTTTAGAAATATGAAGGGTTTTGCAAGAAGAAGCTGGTTGAAGGCAAAAGATTATATTCTTCAGTTCAAGAAAGTCATTATTGGGAATGGTATTAACACTAACTTCTGGTATGATAACTGGCTGGGCCAACAATGCTTAAACACCTATGTTTCTGAAGATTCTATCCCTAATTCGGAAGCCTCAGTTAGAGATATCATTCTGCACCCCACTGCTGAAGAATCTGTTCTGCTGAATGCTTCGATCCCTAATGATATCCAGCAAGCTGTCAAGTCAGTAACTCTGAATCAGGAATTGGATTTGGGTATATGGAGTCTTTCTCCTTCTGGTCAGTGCTCTGTATCTTCATCCTACAACTCCATGGCTAACAGTCATTTACTGTCTAGTATCCCTTGGAGTCGGTTGTGGTCTAAATGGATTCCTACTAAAATTTCAGTCCACTTATGGAAGATAATAACCAACTGTATTCCGACTGATGATAATATCCAAAGAGTGGGCATAGTTCTATGTTCCAAATGTTCATGCTGCAGGAATCCGTAAGTGGAAGACCTTAATCATTTATTTCAGAATAGTGACATTGCTGTCTCTATCTGGACTGCTCTTACTGCTGCAGGCTTGCATCTTGAAGGCAAAACAACCAGGGAATACATTTTGAACTCCATCTGCCATGTTCAGCCAGGTTCGGCCTATGCTCTTTTTACTCTTGCCTCCATTGGATATGGTATGTGGGAAATTTGGAAAGCCAGGAACTCTATCAAGTATGATCAGAAATCTTTCTACAGAACCAGTTTCATTCACTATACTATGTCCCAAATTAAGATGGTGTGTTCGGCTGCTGCTCTTAAGGAAACAAAGCCCTGCAACCAGAAAAGCTTGGATCAATTGGGAATCAAAACTAAAGCTCCCAGCAAACAGCAAATGAAGATTGTGAGATGGGTCTGTCCTCCTTGGCCCTCTATAAAACTGAATACTGATGGGGCTAACAAGCAGTCTGGAGATACTGGGGGAGGAGGTATAATCAGGGATTCTAGAGGCAAGGTCATCCTTGCTTTCTCTCATTATTATGGCCATTCAAATAGTCTTATAGCTGAAGCTAGAGCCCTTCTTGATGGTATCAAATACTTAAAGACAGTGGATTCCAATCCAGCTCTTATTGAATGTGATTCTCTCATCCTTGTCAGGATTATCAAAAAGGAAGCCCAATGTCCATGGTCCATCCTCAGCTATGTCAGAGAAATATGGAGCGTCATATCTCAGCATGATTCCATATCTCATATTTTCAGAGAAGCCAACACTGCTGCAGATCTCCTTGCTTCTCTAGCTTGCACTACCAAATGTAATTCTTTTTATTCTTATAGTGAGCTCCCTTGCATTATAAAAGGTGTTGCTCGGCGGGATTCACTAGGCTTGCCTAGTATCAGATTGATGTAATTCTCTATTTTTCAATATTGGAATAAATGTCGCCTCCTAGTGGTCGGATGGTGGAGTGGCTTTCTCCTTACCTCTGGTAAGGGGTGCACTCTCCCATTGACCCCTAGGTTAGGTTTTTCTATTAAAAATAAAAAATGGCAACAACCCGGCTGTGGCGAAAACCCGAAAGGGCGCTACAGGCAATATCGGGTACCCCGCCACGTGAAAACCCGTGAGGGCGCGTGGGCAAAAGTAAGAGGGGGCCGGTACCGGTGAAAACCCGAAAGGGCGCTTGTATCGGTAATGTGGTTCACAAAAAAAAAGAGAGAGAAAGGAAGAAAAGAAAAGAAGAGTCAACAAACCAGGTCAGCTCCCGACACCCTGTCGACATTGGCGAAGAGACCAAGAGACCAACAAATCAGGTCAGCTCCCGACACCCTGTCGGCACTGGCGAAGAGACCAAGAGATCAACAAACCAGGTCAGCTCCCGACACCCTATCGGCACTGACGTAGAGACCAAGAGATCAACAAACCAGGTCAGCTCCCGACACCCTGTCGGCACTGACGAAGAGACCAAGAGATCAACAAACCAGATCAGCTCCCGACACCCTGTCGGCACTGGCGAAGAGACCAAGAGACCAACAAATCAGGTCAGCTCCCGACACCCTGTCGGCACTGGCGAAGAGACCAAGAGATCAACAAACCAGGTCAGCTCCCGACACCCTGTCGGCACTGACGAAGAGACCAAGAGATCAACAAACCAGGTCAGCTCCCGACACCCTGTCGGCACTGACGAAGAGACCAAGAGATCAACAAACCACGTCAGCTCCCGACACCCTATCGGCATTTTTTTCTTTTATATTTTTTTTATTTTTTTATGAACTCATAAGCCATAACTGTAGGATGCCCGTGACACCATAATAACGAACTTACGAGCTCGTTTGGCGGACACAGAGCAAGAGTTGAATGACACCCGAGCGGCTCTGGGTTCATCAGTAAGTGTGTATGTACACGCTCCTGGTATGATTTAAAATTCATAGCCCTAACCACTTAAATGTCACCTCTTATCTGTCGCAGCGTGCCCAGCTCGATGTAGTTTCATCGGCGATGGGGGCAGATGGCGTTTCATTAAGTCTATGGATTCCTACTTCAGAGTTAGATCTACTCCACGAGCAGCTTGCTCATACCACACAACGGGCTGCGGAGGCAGAAGGGATGCTTTCTGCACAGGTGAGAATCTCACCATTTAATATCCCTTGTTCAAGCATTGCCATATGCCTGAGATGATATGTATGGCAGGAGAAAGAAACACAAGATGCACACGCACATGCTGCGTAGAAGGAAGCTAGAATAGCTGAGCTAGAAGAGGAATTGCAGCATCGTCCAAGTGAGGACTCTTTCAGGGATGCTGTGGAGCTGAGGATCACCCTTCAGCTAGAGAGGGAAGATAGAGAAAGAGAACGTGCCGAGAGAGAAAGGGATAGGGAACGAGAAAAGGCCAAGAGATTGGCCGATAAAGAGGAAAAGAGGGCCCTGGAGGCCCAATTATTTGAATTGAGGACTAGTCTCGGCCTCGCCGAGTAGTGGCTGAAGGATGGCAAGGAACGCTACCGAAGAGCACGAGAGCGTGGCTTTCGTGTTAGCAGCTTCTTTGCTACTCCCGCAGATCGACGTCGGGGAGTGGAGATAGAAAGAGGAGTACAAAGCGGTAGAAGTACCGCTTTTCGTAGTTGGGTAGCACCCTCAAGAGCGTCTGGCCCGGAGAGTGGTGGGACGAGTAATGTGGAGAAAGAGGGTGGAACCTAATGTAGGCTCTTTTGGTTGTTGTTTATTTTCAGTTGGGAGTGGAATAAAATATTTTGTGCTTGATTCTCTGCTTCTTTCTTAGTTACTCAAATCCCTGCACACATCTAAACAATCAGTATTTCTATTCTGGCTTGCCCCTTGCTCAATGAGCAGATATGATTTTGAACCATCCTTGATAACGAGTCAAGGGGCAAGCCTTTATTAACAAAGGCAATAATAAAAGACGATGATGAATGCGGCACTCAAGCACACGGATGCAAACGAAAATTTAAGATGAAATGCATCATACAAATGTAATCATGCGAAATGATTTGTTTATTATTTTTTTTTGTGTTTTGTGTTTTGTGTTTTGTTATTTTTTTTTGCCTTTTACATTTCCATTTTTTTGTTTTGCATATACATTTTTCTTCTTTTTTTGGATTTATTATTTTATTATTTTTTAGATTTGTTTATTATTTTTTTTATTTTTCCTAACGCATGATGACCACTGGATATAACATCTAACCTGCACGAGAACAAGGGTTTCTTACTAACCTCCCAGGCATCCTAAGTGCACATCTAGGTTGATTTGGGCCTCTAGACTCCTCGAATGATAATCCCGCGGGCTAAGACTTACCCTGATGACAATACCGTCATGCCATGCTTAGGCTCCCAGTTGCTTCCGACCACAGGGATTCACCCAAAAAGTGTTTAAGGTAAATGATTTGCCCGACCCGGGTCTATTTCCTCACAACTCTAGATGATATGTAATGGAACACCCTGGAATCCAAACGACCAGCCGCGCGACGCTGACCCGGAATCAGATGCCGTCGCACCCGTAGGTGACGCGCTTGCATTAGTCTAAGCCCTAGGTTAGGTGTGGACACCAAAAATTACGCACCCAGATATCCCGTTCGACCCAGCATCAACAACGGAACTAAGGGAAGAAGTCCCGGAGATGCT
This sequence comes from Amorphophallus konjac, assembly GCA_022559845.1. Taxonomy (NCBI): domain Eukaryota; kingdom Viridiplantae; phylum Streptophyta; class Magnoliopsida; order Alismatales; family Araceae; genus Amorphophallus; species Amorphophallus konjac. The sequence continues at coordinate 515,180,224 of CM040121.1, read as the reverse complement.
GGTCGTCCAGATTCCCCGAACATGCACACACTGCCGTGAGGCTGTCTCCAGAGTCACGACAGTGAAGAGAAATCAACCACCAAGGGCCTCACAAACCACGGGCCACGGAGAAAATTAAACAGGCCATGACTCGTGCTCACAACGGGTTCAGAACGGGCTCAGAAATACGCCCGTTTGGGCCTTCAACGGCACACCCCCAGGGGGGCCTTCAACGGCACACCCTCCATGGGGGCCTTCAACGGCACACCCCCAGGGGGGGCCTTCAACGGCACACCCCCCAGGGGTCTCCAACGGCACACCCCCCGGGGGGGGCCTTCAATGGCACACCCCCCCCAGGGGTCTTCAACGGCACACCCCCAGGGGGGGTCCTTCAACGGCACACCCTCAGGGGCCTTCAACGGCACACCCCAGGGGGGCCTTCAACGGCACACCCCCAGGGGGGGCCTTCAACGGAACACCCCCAGGGGCCTTCAACGGCACACCCCCAGGGGGGTCTTCAGTGGCACGCTCCTCAGGGCCTTCAACGGCACGCTGTTTGCCCCCTTCAGCGGCACGCTTGGGCAACCTTCAGCGGCACGCCTTTTGCCCCCTTCAGCGGCACGCTTGGGCAACCTTCAGCGGCACGCCTTTTGCCCTCTTCAGCGGCACGCTTACAGTGTCTTACAGCGACACACTTCTTAAGTCCGCCAGCGGCACAGCGTGAAGGCTTTTCAATGGCCAAACGACGTGACGCCCATACCCTACGTATCCTTGGCACGCAGTGAGCTGTCCAAGGTGTCGATCAGAGATTGGGCCACACAGGTTATTCCCCTGATAGCCAGGACGGGGGAAAGTCAAACCCCATGATCACCAGCCACTTCCCGCCTGCGGCTGCCGTGCTTGAGGTCTCCCGCTACTGGGAGTATAAATCCCTCCCATTCTGGCAGAAAAAAGAAGGGAAGAGGGCGAGACAGAGAGAACGGAGAAGGAGAACACACACAGAGACAGAAACAACGGCAGAGAGGAGATACGAGGAGAAGAGATGAACAAGAGCCACCGACGAGAAGAAAGAGAAGAGAGTAAGAGAGGGAGAGGTGAATGTAGCAGGGGAAGGTGCGGGGGAAAGAGCGGTGGACGGCTGCCCCTGCTTCGATTCCCAACACCTTCCCTTTCGTTGTTTCCATGTTTTCTTCTTCCCTTTCTTTTGTTCCTTGGTTTTCTTTCTTGCCCGTAGCCTTGGCTCGGGCGTGCTCTGCAATGTACATGGATGGCTATGGCCCTTTGTTTCGCATGAATGAAGATCATACCCCCTCCCTCAGTGGGTTTTCTCTTTGTCTCGTTGTTTTAGACCACGGCATGCTTGGTCGTCATTCTTTTCGCTTTCCAGTGTTTGTGTTCAGCACTCATGCCGACGATTTCCACCGGGTGTGGTGCCATCTCGAACGGTTTAAGGTCACGAACCTCCTCCTCCGAAGCCCAATACCTTCATTAGTGTCTGCCCCTTTAGCCTTTCTCCCTCTTGCCGGAAGCCTCTGTGGGTTTGATCGATTTAACGCCCCGCCCCAATAGTCGGCAGGCCAATCCCTTTTGGAGCTCTGATTCGGTGCGCCTACATCTTTCTCCAGCGGCACACCCTTCCGGCCCTTGGCCGGCACACCCATAGCAGCCCCCAGTGGCACACCCTTCCGGCCCTTGGCCGGCACACACATTGCAGCCCCTCAGTGGCACGCCTGGCCCTGCCCTAGCCCGGTACGCCCTGGCTAACCCCCAGTCCACCCTGTCTGGCCCGAGTGGTCTCCGGCTCGTCGTTTTCCCGTATTTTCTGAGGTTTTATTAAGGTGTTGCCGCCCTCGGGCGCCCACCTCCAGTTGTCGGGTTCCGCCACTCCACGTGGGCGCGTGCCCTTTATCTCCCTTACGCTCGGGTCAAGGGGAGATGCTGCCGAATTTTTGTCAGAAAATAACAAGACATTAAGAGGCAAAAGGAAGCAACAAACGAATGGAACGATCAATGATAAAACTTTCCGACTAAGCAACCTACTGCCGGTGGCATGATGAGGACTGAACCGATTAACAACACGGCAGACCGAACGTCCGACCCGCGAGAAGAGGCTGAACAGAATAAAGGAAAGGAGAAATTTATATAAGACTACATGGAAATTAAGAAAAGAAGAAAAGAAAAGCCTTAAAAACAACAAATAACAGAGGAGTGAGCCTTCATCACACCTGTTTTTAACCCTCACCGGCACACTCCATTGACCCTCCAGCGGCACACTCCCACCCCCATACTCCTCCACCGGTACACCTCCTTTGGGCCTCTACCGGTACGCCTTCACACCCCTCTTCAGCGGTAGACATACACCCTCACCACCTTCAGCGGTATGCCCTTCCCAACCTCCAACGGCACACCCCAAAGAACCTTCAGCGGTACGCCCACTGCTCACCTTTAGCGGCACACTCTAACAGCCCTTCAACGGCACACCCTCCTGGCCCTTCAGCGGTACACTCCCTCCCATTGTCTCTCTCTCCCTTCGCCGGTACACCCTCATCCACCGTCTCAGTGGAACCCAATGTATAGACTTGGCAGATTGACGTACAAACATAGCAACGAGCAATGTATAGACTTCGAGCTGCAGCCAAGGGACAACATACATACTTTGAGCTGAATAAGCTGAAGAATGTATAGACTTCGTGTGTTGGTTGCATGGGCAATGTACAGACTTTGAGCTGTAATGTATAGACTTCATGCTGTAATGAACAGACTTTGAGCTGTAATGTACAGACTTTGAGCTGTAATGTACAGACTTCGTGCTGCAATGTACAGACTTTGAGCTATAACGTACAGACTTTGAGCTGTAGTGTACAGACTTTGGGCTAGCCAACGTACAGACTTTGGGCTGGCCAACATACAGACTTTGAACTGCAGCCAATGGGTAATGTACAGACTTTGAGCTGCAATGTATAGACTTTGAGTTGGCCAACGTACAGACTTTGGGTTGGCCAACGTACAGACTTCGAACTGCAGCCAAGGGCCAATGTATAGATTTTGGGCTGTCCAATGTACAGACTTTGAGCTGCAGCCAATGAACAATGTATAGACTTTGAGTTGGCCAACGTACAGACTTTGGGCTGGCCAATGTACGGACTTTGAACTGCAGCCAAGGGCCAATGTATAGACTTTGGGGCTGGCCAGTGTATGGGCTTGAAGCTGCAATGTACATACTTTGAGCTGAAGGATGTATAAACTTGATGTGCTGGTTGAATAGACAATGTACAGACTTTGGGATCCACGGAAGAGCTTAAGGAGGATGTACAGACTTCATGTTATGCCCCCCTCCTTCGCCGATACACTCTCCAGCTATCGCCCCAGCGGCACACCTCCTTCAGCCTCCACCGGTACATACCCCCCCCTCTAGCCCTTCGCCGGCACACCTCCACCCTCCTTCGCCGGTACACCCCCCTTTTAGCCCTTCAGCGGTGCCCATCCCCAGCCCTTCGCCGGCACACTCTTCTGCCCATCTTCCTTCAGCGGTACACTCCCTTTTTAGCCCCTCTCTTAACCCGCCAAGGGTCAACTCTCTCAAAAAAAAAAGTAAGGGGGGGGGGGGTAATACATGAACACATGAATATATGAACATATGGGCATATAATGGCAGCACTGACAAGCTAATAAAAAATTTGTGATGAGTAAATAAACCTAAATAGATCCATATAAAAAAAATGATGATGAACGAAATAAGTGACGATAATAATAATAAAAAGGAAAAAGGGGTAACAACAACAACGGGCAAGACGAGGGAAATCACTCGGAACAGATACGGAAAGAGGACTAAACAACGGAGCAATAAGAACAATAATGATAAAACATTACAAGGTATCAGTAATCCCACATTGCAGTCCCATCTCTCCCCGGGACCCGACACAAAAGGAACAATAACGCCGCCCTCTCAGGTCGGGCCCGAGTCTTGGGAATCATCTTGACATGGCCAGGCCCCGACCTAGTCTCGGGCTGACATTTCAATCAGACCGGATTCGTTTCCCGCCCCGGATCCCTTCCGAGCCGTTACTAAAAACTGCTGTGCATTTGGCAGACATTTGAACGGGTCCACCCTGGTTTCCGTCGCGTTTCTATCACGGACCCGTGTCCGAATATAAAAAGGCTCCATGAGCGACCGACATGGCTGATGGCTCGTATCCTGATACGGGCTTTAGCGTGATTTATTCCTGTCCCTTTCTCGCGTAGTTAGTATTATTCCTTTCGGCCGCAGGGCCCCTAATTTCGGCAATTAATCAAGGGTGTTCCCTCGTATGGGGGATGTAAATGACGTCGTGACCTTTATGGCATGACGGGATCTGGTCCCGACACAAACTACACAATCATCTGACGAAGTCAGATCGAGCGCACCATGGGCTTCCACGAAGCCCGAATAAATCGTCACTTCGGTGACTGGCACGCCCACGCACTTAATAGACGAATCAACCATGCCCGAAAAGACGAGCATAATAGACGAACGAAAAGTGCGTCCACATTAGGCTAAGAAGACATCAAGATGGTAGATAAGGATCTTAACTAGCCAGAAACACAGAGACTCCTTCACAACAACGGCTTTTACTTTTCAAAAAATGGACAACCATATGTTTGTATTGAAATGAGGTTACAAGCTTTGGCAAGCTTCACCCTTCGGGAACTCCATTGAGCCTTCATCTTCAGGGGAAGAAGAAAGAATATTGGGGGCAAACCTCCTGAGAGGACTGGTAAAACCGTTAACCCGACGAACCACTAGGTGCACACTTAACTTCCCCTTTCGGGCAACTTCAGACCAAATCTCGAGCATTTACATCTCATGACCCCTTTGTATAGAATTTGACTTTCAGTCAAAGGGATTTCATTTATGGGATCAGGCACGGTTACGACCAGGATTTTCACTTGACTTTGATTTTGTTCTTCTTTTCAGATTTTTTTATTGACAGATTTTTGCGAGGGACATAGTATTTTGACATTATAGAATCCCTCTTGGATGCCTGCGGGGACACTGCCCTCTTCTCGTGCTCTGACCAATGCTCGAGAAATTGGGCCCTACTCTCACCCTAGGGGTTGTGTTCATGTTTCCCATGCTCAGCGTTTTAAGGGCGTCGACTGTCTCATTCGGTCGAAGAGAGAGGGAATAAAGATTTAAGCCTTCTGGAGACCTTCTGGGTGAGGCCTCACCATGAGCGATGCTACCGATCTTTTATAGAACACATGTGTACATACATGTTGCCTTCTTTTGAGGAGGGCATAAGCCGAACTAGCCGGACAGAGATCTCCACGGTTCTGGCAAACCAAGACCTGAGACCTACCAAGTCTTAGTGGGCCCTATCCTAACATGAAGGTGAGATGCGATAACTTGATTGCATGGTGGTCTCCAGGCATTGGCATTTTGAACTTTCTATTTTTTTTTCATTTTTTCTATTTTTTTCTTTTGTTGTTGTATATATACATATTTTTTTATTTTCATTATTTTGTATTTTTTTGTTATTTTTCATTTCATCATTTTTGACACTATGTACACCTATCTAAGGGTAGTACTTCTTAAGATAAAGCCCATTCCAAGGGTGGGATAACTCGATCCCCTCAGCATTTACTAGCATGTAGGCATTGTCAGGATGCATAGCCTGAACTATGTATGGTCCTTCCCAATTGGGTTGGAGTTTAGAATGTGGCCCACCAGGTTTTACAAACATTCTTTTCACTACCATTTCACCGACTTGAAATTTCCTTTCAATGACCTTCTTTTGATAAAAATGTGTGAGTCTGTTCTGATATACACGTGCATGCTCGGCAGCGGCCAGCCGTTTCTCATCTAAGAGTTCCAATTGGGCAAGGAGTGAATCACGACGTTCGTCGAGGGGAAGCTCCTTGTCCAACTGCACCCTGAGAGAAGGAACCAAGATTTCATACGGAACTATCGCCTCCATCCCATAAGTAAGGGCGAACAGAGTTTGCGCAGTGGGAGTACGGATTGAAGTGTGATAGGCCCATAAAGCCTCAATCAGCTTTTCTGGCCAATCCGAGAACTTGTTTGACTCACAGGTCTTTTTTATGATTTTAATCAATGTTTTATTAGTGGCCTCTGCTTGGCCATTACCTTGTGGATAATAAGGTGATGAATGATGCAATACAAGTTTATACCTTTTGTAGAGGTCCTGAAGGCCCTGAGAAATGAATTGCGGCCCATTGTCGGTGATGATTGTGCTTGGAATGCCAAACCTGGCGATGATGTTCTTCATGATGAATTTACAGACTGTTGATGCTTTAACCTCCACGTAAGCTTCGGCTTCAGCCCATTTGGTGAAGTACTCCGTTGCGGTAAGGATGAATGATTTTTGCTTAGTGAGGGAGTTAGGATTACCAAGAGGACCAATGACATCAAAAGCCCACATGGAGAAAGGCTATGGGGAGGATACTGGATGAAGTGAAGAAGATGGGGAATGAATTTTATCGGCGTGAAGTTGACACTTGACACACCTGCGGACATAGACAGCACAATCCTCTTCCATGGTGGGCCAGTAAAAGCCTTACCGAAGGATTTTCTTGGCAAGCATTTGGCTATTCACATGGCCACCGCACACACCAGAGTGTGCTTCCTCGACGCATTTCCAGACCTCCTCTTCGTCGAGACATCTTAGAAGAACACCAGTAAGACTTCTCTTGTACATCACTCCTCCGACCCGCATGTATCTCTGTGCCACTCTCCTTATGGCTTTTCTATCTTCCGATGTGGCTTCTCCAGGGTAGGATTGATCTTTGCAATACTTGGCAATTTCATAAAACCATGGCTTCTCCTCATCAGCCAATTCTTCTTCTAACTCTGTCAACATAATTTCCCTCTTCTCAAGGATTTCTTCCTGTAGGGCCTTCCTTGCTATCCTGTCCTTGATATCTACGTAGGAAGCGTCATCGATTGCAGGGGCGTGACGCTTGTAGATGGAAATGGAATCAAACCATCTTCCTAGAGGGAACCTTAAAGATGATGCCAACGAGGCGAGAGCATCGGCCAGAATATTCTGATGACGAGGGACATGGACAAAGATCAATTTGGTGAACAGTTTGGCAAATGCAGCAGTGAGTTCTTGGTATGGCTTGAGCTTGGGATCGCGAGTGCGATATTTGGTGAGCACCTGGCGAAGAATGAGTTGACTGTCACCTAAGACTCGCAATTCAGTGATACGAAAAGAATGAGCAAGTTCCAAGCCAGCTAGAAGAGCTTCATATTCAGCTATATTGTTGGTAACTGGGAATTTGAGCTGGTATGCCAGTGGGAATGTAAGGCCTTCAGGCGATAGAAGGGCAATGTCGATTCCCTTCCCTTGGGAATTTAGAGCTCCATCAAAATATAACGTCCACATGTAATCATCTGATTGGTTGATGGACATTAGTTTCTGATCTGGAAACTCTAACTGGACAGGATCGAATTTGGGGAGAGGATGGTGAGCGAGATGCTCAGCTATGGCATACCCATTGATTGCCTTTTGCTGAATGTAGGTGATGCCAAACTGAGAAAGAAAGCTTTGCCAGCGTGCTAATCTATCCGTAAGGACATATTTTTCTAGAAGGAACTTCATAGGGTTCATTCGGGCAATCAGATGGACTTCATGAGCTAGAAAGTAGTGTTTCAACTTCTGCACTACCCAGACAAGGGCGGCACAAGTTTTCTCCATAGCCGTGTACTTCTGCTCATAGGGGTTGAGGAGTTTGGACAAGTAATAGGTCGCCCTTTCCTTGCCCGCTTCATCGACTTGTGCTAGGACAGCTCCCACGGAGTCATCCAGGACTGAGGTGTAAAGGATTAAAGGTTTACCTTGCGTGGGTGGAATTAGAACCGGTGAATTGGCCATATATTCTTTCAATCCTTCAAAAGCTTTTTGACATTTAGAATTCCAAAGGAATTCTACTCCTGTCTTAGTCAACTCGTAGAAAGGTTTGCACCTTTGCGAGTGTTGGGACACAAATCGATGAATGAATTGTAACCTTCCGATTAACCCTCGAATCTCTCTCAAGTTTTTCAGAGGTGGCATATCCCTAATCGCTTTAGCTTTGTTGGGATCTATTTCAATACCCCTCTTACTCACAATGAAACCAAGCAATTTACCCGACGAGACACCAAATACGCACTTTTTTGGATTCATTTTCAAATTGAACTCCCTTGATCTTTGCAGCACCTTGGCTAGAACTCTCGGGTGTTCTGCCCTAGTCTTGGATTTCACCAGTAAATCATCCACATACACCTCTAAATACACATGCATCATGTCATGGAATATTGCCATCATAGCCCTTTGATAAGTAGCTCCAGCATTCTTTAAGCCAAACGGCATGACTAAATAACAGTAAGTTCCCCAGGGTGTGGTGAATGATGTTTTCTCCTGATCCTCTTCCGCCAAACGGATCTGATTATACCCCGAAAATCCATCCATAAACGAGAGAGTTTCATAGCCAGCCGTGTTATCAACCAACACATCGATGTGAGGCAAGGGGAAATCATCTTTTGGACACGCGCGGTTAAGGTCCCGGAAATCGATACAGATTCTCACCTTTCCATCTTTTTCATGACCGGGACAATGTTTGCCACCCATTGAGGATATAGGACGACTCTAATAAACCTGGCTTTGTGGAGCTTATCGACTTCTTCCTTCATTTTTAAAGCCATTTGGGGGCGAAAATGTCTTAACCTTTGCTTGACCGAGACGGACCCTGGTTTTAGCGTTAAACGGTGTTCGACCAGGGTGGAATCCAATCCCGGCATATCCTCGTAGCTCCATGCGAACGTGTCCCTATACTCCTTGAGAACCTCGATCAATTCCTCTTCTTCAGATGGCGGCAAATTATTGCTTATGAGGACGATCCTAGGGTCTTCCTCGGTCTCCAGGTTGATTTCTTTGGTGGGTTCTTCTATAGCGGCTGATGGTTCGTCAAACCTCCTCATTCCGCTAGCATAAGCATCAGCCGCGTCCTCATATTCTTCGTCCCCTTCTTCAATAGGGTATTCTTCATCTGTGAGCTCATAAACTCCATATCAATCATCAATTGTGCAATCCTCCTCACATTCTAACTCCGACAGTTGGATGGGATTCTCTAGCAATTGAGGAATGGCTAGAAAGGCTTGACACCTATTGGCTAAATCTAGAAGAAATCGACGGGGAATTTACCTACCCTTGGATTTTCTTCTAGGCACTACCCTTGATTCATTATTGTTAGATTGACCTACCTGTCCTACAGACGAAGGGGAAACTAAGGAATGTACAGGAAAAGACCCCTCAGCGGAGGGGTAAAGAAGGTCACTCAAGGGACCTTGAATGAGTGGCCCGTAAGTCGGGGCACACTCGTGAGAGATGTAGGAGGTCTCCTCAAAGGAAATGGATTGTTGAGGAGTTCGAAAATTGACGTTTTTTTTTCATTTTCATTTTCAATTACAAAACAATTGAAAGAACTTGAGGAATGAGAGGAGGGGACTATAGCTAAGGGGTTGGGGGGCTCATTGAGTAGATCATGGTTGAAAATTCGGCACGGGCTGAGAAACCCGCGCAAGAATGTGAGCAGAGAAGGGGACCTGGGAATATCATCAGATAAACGTCGGGTCCAAGAAAGAGTCAGCAGTAACGGCTGAGGAGAATGATCAGATAGAATGACGGAAAGCGATCCGTCAGTGGCAACTTCCTCTCGGCGAGGAAAACTTGGAATTTCGGCAATGTCAACGACATCTTTTGGCACCTCAGAGATCAAAAGTGGCCCCTCTAAATCCGGAGGCGAGAACATCTGCTGTAGCGCAATGGAAATATCATGTATATCAAACCACTTATTCCACTCGCAGTGCGGGTCACCGTGCTTCCCCTTCTTTGCAACCCTCGAGCAACTTTCAGCTAAATAGGCAATCTGCAATTTCCCATGTGATTCTTGCGGGTAATTCCCTAACTGTATAACCGGCCCCTTTCTGAAATGGGAGTACAAGGTCCATGTGAGAGGTTCCTCATATGCTTCAACTGGCCCTTCAAAGCCTAGGCCGGCTTTAAGGGTTAACCTTGTCTTGTTTGGCAGTCTCAGTCTCCCTTGTAATTGTGCACCCAAGCCTTTGCCCTGTTGGTAGCCAATGTTTCTCATGATCTCCCATCCCTTAGAATGGGAAGGGTGACATGACTTTGGCGTTGGAAACGGCTTTTGTGTTAAAGGGGCTCGGCGAGGGTCACACACATCTAGAAGTGAAAGAATTGGCCGGTGAGTCTGCCAAACAGAAGGCAATGAGGTACTAATAGCATCCACTGTAGAAAAGATGGGCATGATATTTACCTTGATAATCCAAGCCTTGTATGGAAACTTTAAGCACTGATGATTGGTGGAAGGCATAGCATTCATAACCTCAATGTAAGGGCGACCTAGTATGGCCTTGAATGTGGGATCCATATCAAGGATATGGAATTCCGTAGAGACTGATGCAGGGCCCAATTCTACATTCAAGATAACCATCCCCATTGGTGGTCTTTTGCTGTTGTCATAGGTCGTAACTGTGATTGAAGAAGGCCTTATCTGTTCCGTGTCCCACATGATTGGAGGGTGATTATAGATATCACGTTTATAGACGCACCGATGTCCACCAAGCACGGGTCTACAGACACCCCATTGATCTTTACTGCAATACACAAAGCATATTTTCGAGCCTCCTTGGGGACGAGCTCATGGTGGTGGAATATGATAGCCGGTTGTGTATTAGTCGGCGTCAATACCGATGATATCTTCTCCACTGTGAGATCCTCATTTACCATAACCTTCTGAAGGTACTCCATCAAGGCGTCCTGATAGGTTTTCGACCTCTTGATTAGCTCGAGAATGGAGATCCGAGCTGGTGTTTTATCCAAATGTTTCAACAGGTCATATTGTGTCCCGGGGATAGACTCCTCTGGCTGCTCTTCGGTGTCTTTCTCTGGCTGAGACTGCTCGAGGACCTGATTGTTTTGGGGAAAAATCCGATGGAACATCCTTCCACTACGGAGCACCATGGCTTGTGGTTTTGGCGGTACCTCTATGGAGTTAGATATGGGGTTTAGCAGGGGTTCGAGGGGTAGTGGTGGATGAACAATTGAGGAAGTAGGGGCGATGACAGGTGTAGGGGCTCTGATGAGCGGTTTGTTAGGTGGAGGTATGGTGGGAGTGGATGAAGTCTCAGATGGACGGTGAATGATAAGGGGTTTAAAAGGTGAAGGCATAGTAGAGGTTGATGGGGCCCCGGATGGGCGATGGGTAATGAGGGGTTTCGAGGGTAAATGGGTTATGGTGGAGGTGGATGGTGTTTGCTGAGGACTCAGTGGAAGGTTAACAGCAGGGATGCAGATGAGAGGACGTGATGGCGTTGGAAATGAGTGAGGCGTTGTTGTAGGTTACGCTACGGGTCGAGGACAGACAGGTGCGGGACAGATAAGGCATGGAGGTTGGTTAGGAACATGATTGGCGACAAGGACAGCGCTGCCTTCCGTATGCCAATCTTACCCTCTTCCAACTTCTGAGAAGGAAGAGATGGGGTTGACTTGGTGGTTGGGTTGTTGGTGCGCCGATAATGGATTTTGGAGGATGCCCATGTTTGCATGTTGCTGTGGTGCCTGCTGAGGCTGTTGTTGTGGTTGTGGTTGTTGTTGCTGTTGCTGTTGCTGTTGTTGTTGCTGCTGCTGTCTAGGAGGAGGTCTCCTGGCCTTCATCATGGCGACGTATCGCCTCATTTCATCCCAATCTATTTGATCTTCATCATTCATATCATAGATATAATCTCTGAAATGGAAACATTTTTCCACTGTATGACCCGACTGTCTATGGAAGATACAATACCTGGAAGTGTCAACGTTCATGGGCCATATGGCTCTTTCCTTAGGCAAGGTGAGTATATTAGCAGCCATGAGAGCATTAAAAATGTCTGATAATGACTCTGGCAAAGGTGGGTAGTGATTTCTCCTTGGGCCAATTGGCCTCCTCTGTTGTTGGGGCTCATAGTCCCCGGGTGGTGGAACCTGATTATATTGAGGAGGTCGCTATTGTTGTTGTTGAAAATGGAAGGGTTGAGGCATATTATTCTGGAGGAGGTTGTTTTGTGGGGGAGGACGATAGGGTTGCTGACCTTGTTGGTCCTGATGAATGGGGAATTGTGCAGCTTGTGGAGGCCTAGGGATGGCTTGCCGGTTGGGATTACCAACTGCACTCACCTGCTCATTCGTTACAACCCCTTCTGTTACTCCACTTTGGGCACCCGTGCTTGGCTTCCTAAACACCTTTGGCTTTGGTGGCTCAAACATATGCATGAGGGGAGAATCTTTCAACTGTGTTTGGATATATTGAGCCCTCTCATATAGTTCCTCCATAGTGATGAGCTTGTTCATTGCCAGAACGTGTCTGAATTGCGGAGTGGCATTAGACACGATCATCTTCACTTGTTCCGATTCCGAAATGGGGTCTCTCACTTTCTCTGCCAAGGATCTCCATCTATCAGCAAATTGGACAAAATCTTTGTCCGACTTCATTTTCTCGGCCACTAGGTCGGTAATAGAAAGGGAGGGACCGACCCTATCCCAATATTTCTGTAGGAATTTCCGTTGCACTACGTCAAAGTTCTCAGCCTCACTCGGCTTTAAAGAATAGAACCATTCCAAGGCGGGGCCATCCAATGATCTCCTGAAGAGATATGCCAGGGATCTTTGATCATTTTTCCAGAATGAGGACTCATACATAAAGTCCTTTAGATGAATGAAGGGGTTGCCTATGCCGGTGTACCGTCGGTACGTTGGCATTTCGGAAGGAGGGAGACGGAATACATGAAGGATTGGTAAAGAGATCTCAGGCGCGGATTTGACATCCACAATCTTTTTGAAATCTCGAAATTGTTTATCCATCTTGTTCAGCCTATGAAGGAGAGATTGAGTGACCTCATCGTGAGGAGCAGGTTGTGGTGGCCACTGCGGCCTTGCGGAAGCCTGAGAAGGGAATTCCGGATGAATGGGACGTTGTGGCATGTCAGTAAACGGAACTGACTGAAATGTTGTATGAGGAATTGGTGGAACTTGAGACTGGGGAGGTAATTGGAAAGAGGGAGGTTGCAGACGTTGTGGCATATCAGTAAATGGAATTGACTGAAATGTTGTATGAGGAATTGGTGGAACTTGAGACTGGGGAGGTAATTGGAAAGAGGGAGGTTGCAGACTTTCCTGCACGAGAGGGAATGAGGAAGGGATTGCATGTGCAGGCTCTTGAGTATGGAGAGCAACTGGTATTGGATTTTGAGGAGTAGAATCAACAGACTTCCCTTTTAGGATGGCCTGGAAGGCTCGGACCTGATCGGGATTGAGCTGTGTGTTCGCGAGAACACCCAGCAGAGAGGAAATATCTTGCGGCGGAGATGCGGCCTCGACAGCGGTTTGCACCTCATATGAGGGCTCACGGGAGGAACCTGCGTCCTCAGCAGGGACATGTGTCCCCTGGTGACCCGGGGTCAGATTCTGACCGTCCCTGGACATTTCTTGATCTTTTCCGAAATGCGAGATTTTGTCGGAACGCAATAACATACACACTCAAACCAATAGCAAAGATTAACAAACAAGTTGATGTTTAACGCCTTTTTTTGTTTTCTTTATTTTCTTTCTTTTTTTTCTTTTTTTTTTCTAATCTAATGTTCACACCACAGGAGGGACCTTAGTTGCAATATTGACTTCCGTCGTGTGATCTAAGGACACTCGACTCACCACGAATGGGTTGACTATCTCTAGGGAACTTCAGTGGTACAACCAGCCTAGTGAACGAAGAGGGAATCCTTCGATGTCGGGGACTTACGGAGGTCCCAGTGAAGGAGATCCTAGTCCATCGAGAGGAATTCCCGACGGAGAGTCCTTCCTTCACCAAGAAAAGGTGATCCTAAAAAAATGGAACAAAAGAAATAAAAATAAAAGGGAGATGATATGCAATGCAGTGCTGAATTTAATAAGAGATATATAAACAGACAACAAATATATACAACAGAAGAAATTAAACAAGCATCACAACATTCCTTTTCCTTAATAACACGAATCTCTTCAGACTTCACAGGAGACTCTGGAGTAATGCACATAGTGCACGAGGGATGAAATTGGAATGCCAAAAGTGATAGCGGGAACACGAATATAGCGCACGCGGGCACAATCAGGAGGGGCACACGTGGGTGTCGAATGGAGAGAGTGCTACTGAGAGCACGAATGTAGCGCACGTGGGTGCAATCGGAAGAGGCACAAGTGGGTGCCGAGTGGAGGGGCACACGTGGGTGCCGATAGCAAGAGTGTTACTGAGAGCACGAATGTGGCTCACGCGGGCGCAATCAGGAGGGGCACACGGGGGTGCCAAGTGAAGGGGCACACGTGGGTGCCGAGTGGAGGGACACACGTGGGTGCCGAGTGAAGGGAGTGCTACTGGGAGCACGAATGTAGCGCGTGTGGGCGCAATCGGAAGAGGCACAAGTGGGTGCTGAGTGGAGGGGCACACGTGGGTGCCGATAGCAAGAGTGCTACTGAGAGCATGAATGTGGCGCACGCGGACGCAATCAGGAGGGGCACACGGGGATGCCAAGTGGAGAGGCACACGTGGGTGCCGAGTGGAGGGGCACACATGGGTGCCGAGTGGAGGGGCACACGTGGGTGCCGATAGCAAGAGTGCTACTGAGAGCACGAATGTGGCGCGCGCGGGCGCAATCAGGAGGGGCACGCGGGGGTGCCAAGTGGAGGGGCACACGTGGGTGCCGATAGCAAGAGTGCTACTGAGAGCACGAATGTGGCGCACGCGGGCGCAATCAGGAGGGGGCACACGGGGGTGCCGGGTGAAGGGGTACACGTGGGTGCCAAAAATATTTGGGTAACCAGAGAAAACAAAAGAGGTCCCACCGTGATCGCCAATAAGGTGTAGACGGCGGAGATCGTCCACCCTCGGGGGGGTAAGAGAGGATAGTGATGAAAGGCTAGAGAAAAGTGAGAAGTAAACTGTTGAGATCGTCCACTCCGAATGCAAGAGAGGGTAGTGATGAAAAGTGAGGGAAGGGTAATGGAAAACCCGTCCTAAAAGGAGCCTGCTAGTGAGACACAGTAAAATCTGAACTTACCCCAATTTATGGTACAGGGCGGAGATAGGGACCCGAAGGTCCTCTCGCGCAAACTAACTCCCACTTCAACAGGCGTAAGCCATTGCTTTGGGAGTAGCTTTAGAGATACCGAATATTAGGGTATGACGTAAGGTGACTTTGGGTAACAACCGAAATGTAAAGTGTTGATGCGAACAATGGTAATGATGAAGGGAGCGGCGCAAGAATGAGGAGTGAGGGGTACTAACTTAACAGCGAAAGCTGGAGAAGGTCCGACGGGAGTCGTTTCCACAGATTCAGGAGTGAGTGATACACAAAATAAAGATACACCACATTATAACAAACTGTTAATATCATGAAACGATAATAGCAACATGAACTAGGCAAACTAACTATAACAGGATATCACTTAACAGAACGAGATGACAGTAGTATGAACAACATGAACCGCCACTGGGCATTGGCCTTTGCGGGGTTTTATAAGAAATATGAGAGTAACAAGAGCAATTGACAGAATGAGAATCATGAAAGAAGCCCTCGCGAGTAACTGGTTCCGTCAACGGGGCTGGGACGGAGAACAAGAAATAAAACCGCCGTGAGGAATGGATTCCTTGATCGGGGTTGGAACGAAAGTACAGAAGATGAAACCACCGTGAGGAACAGATTCCTTGATCGGGGTTGGAACGAAAGTATAAAAAATGAAACCACCGCGAGGAACGGATTCCGTGATCGGGGTTGGAACGAAAGTACAGAAAATGAAACCACCGCGAGGAACAGATTCCTTGATCGGGGTTGGAACGATAGTGCAGAAAATGAAACCACCACGAGGAACGGATTCCTTGATCGGGGTTGGGACGAAAGTACAGGAAATGAAACCACCGCGAGGAACGGGTTCCATGATCGGGGTTGGAACGAAAATACAGAAAATGAAACCACCGCGAGGAACGGATTCCTTGATCGGGGTTGGAACGAAAGTATAGAAAATGAAACCACCGCGAGGAATGGGTTCCTTGATCGGGGTTGGGACGAAAGTATGAAAAATGAAACCACCGCGAGGAACGGGTTCCTTGATCGGGGTTGGAACGAAAGTACAGAAAATGAAACCGCCGTGTCATGCCCCGAACCGATAGCAGCGGAACGTGTCGTTTGCTCGGAACGTGACAGTTAAACAGTTGTGAATGATCAAGAGAAATCGCATAAGACTAAAATAATTTTGAACAACAATAGAAATTTTATTTCTAATATAAATCTCTTACAAGAATTTATTTTCCAACTTAAAGACTCCATCACAATGGAAAGGAAGGAAATGACATACTAACAGACTTAGACAAGATAACTGAATAAGAGACGATAAGCTAACCTAGCTAGACAATACTATCTAGACTCAAGAAAGATAAAAGACTCGGGTTCACTAGTTTCTGAAGCTCGCTTGCACACTTGTCCCGCCCGTGTGAGTCTCGGTCTCGCTAGTCACCTGATTACCTGAAAAATGTTGGAATAAAACTGAGTGAGCGAACGCTCAGTAGGAAATTATATCTCAAGAACTACCAATGGGTTTAAGTAATTACAATTTTCCACATGTAAATGCAATATGGCTATGCATGTAGAAACAACTGAGCAAGTGAAATAAAACTAATCAATGGAATAATACATCGTGCAAAACATCCAAGCGAGTCTTAAACAAGAGATATTCATGAGAGACTTTATAGATTATTGGCTATTTCACGCAAGTACTTTGCCCGTGTCGGGCCACGCTAGTAAAGTCACGCAAGTCGAGTCACGCACGCGAGAAAGAGAGAGAGTGTGGAAAGTCAAAGATCAAGAGAGAAAGTACTTCGGTGCAATGCTAGACACCGTGATCATTACAACTCCCATGTGCACTAGTACTTTTGGGTGCTCCTCTCAGGACCAGATCGGGCCCTTATATGCACAGCATTAAAGATAGATCTAGACATCCACGATAGTTTATAGCCAATAAGGAGTTTCAAGAACAAGCTTTAATAGGATGATAAGATAAGATTTTCATGAAATTCAAGGGCAAGGCCCTTGAGTAAGGACATTCTTGCGATAAAATCCACGCGAAGCATATGTCGATAAACTGGGTGGAATTGGTTCCCTAATTGAGTACCATGACAATTTAGTGTCCATATATAGATGGTCACCCACTTGATATAGAATTGAGGTTCACAAGAACAGCAGATTAATGGCATGATGTCCACATCCCATTAAGAATATTCTCATGATATCCACATAGCATATCATGAGGGCCGGTATACCATGTTTCTATAGAGTAACATGGTAAAATAGTGTAAAGGGTTTTTTTATGGTACAACCCGCTCAGTCGGCCTTGAGGGAATCCAAGGCTACGAGGAGACTTACGGAGGTCCCAGTGACTAACTCGCCAGTCCAAAGGAACGGAATGTCTAATGGAGGGCTTGTATGTCACCGAGAGTTAGTGGGTAATGCGATAAATCATCGTGAAACATGGGACAATACTCACGGAATGGAATATAGTGCCGATATATATATATATATATATATATATATATATATATATATATATATATATATATATATATATATATATATATATATACATATGAAACCCTCGGTTAACAGTAACAGTGTAAAAATAGTATCACAGGAAAAATAGCGACTTAATCTAAGTCATTACTTATCAAATTAACGCCGTTTACAGGGGCGTTTATTTATAATTTGACGACTTTTACAGCGGTCGTCCATTATATATTTCTATTTTGCACAATCTCTAAATTCTGGAATTTTAGTATAACGCGCCTTTAACAGGGGCGTTACTTTCAAATTCGCGCCCTGGTTCAGGGCGTCAGTTCTGTAATAGACGACCTCGCCCAGGTCGTTAATTCACAAAGGTTTCCAGGAATATGAACAGTAACGAAATTTCATGATAACTAAGTTACAGGGAATAATTACATGGATAGGACAAGAAAAATAGCAGGATTACAAGAGATTGATCATGCATTAATTCAGAATCATGATTGAATAGATATATAATTTTTAAACATGGCATTTATTAATTAAGAGAAATTGACGTCCGTGTGCAGGGCGTCAAATATGGAGTTGACGACCTAGTCATGGTCGTTTCTTGTAAATTAGCGCCCTTGATAGGGTCGCTAATTTCAAAAGTTTACAGAAAAACGTTTCTTAAAACCACAATACAATTATATATCTATGCATGTCATGATGGTATTACTACTAGTTTGGGCTATGTTCTTGGGAAGACCTACCTTAGGATAATCTGAATTGATGACTCGTGAAGATTGTGAAGAGAGAAAGGGTACTCGGTTATAAACAGAGCCTTCTGAAGAGCTATGACCCGTAAAATCCCCGAGTAATTCAGCTACTAGAGGATGTAAGGGTGGAGAAGATGATATAGAGTTTCCTTCGGCAGCAATTCTGTAAGCAGCAACCAGCTTCCTTCTTTGCTATAAGAGGAAGACGAAGAACCCACGTTCTTCAGGTGGATGAGAAGTTACTACTTCCTACAGAAGGAAAAGATTGAAGAACATTATTCTTCATAATATATATATATCCGAAAGAGCAGGAAGAAGAACTTACTGGTTCTTCACGGTCGATAGTAGCAGAACGAAGGTTGAATCGCCAAAGTAGCGATCTGGGTGAATTAGGAGGGTATTTATAAGGTTTTCACGATCCTAATGGAGTTAGTATTGTATTGGAAACAACATTTCCCTAATAGAGTTCTTACCCTATTCAATCTTCCTCGTAGTTATCCAGGACTTGCCCTGGATAGTCGCCCAGGTCGAACGGAACTCAAAGGTAATTAACGCCTTAGGCTAGGTCGTTAATTTTAAATTGACGCCTTGCATCTCGTCGTTTTTAAAGAAATAACGCCCTTCCGTCGGGCGCTATTCACGATTTCACGTTAACTTATGCTAGTTACTATATTTGAGAATTTTTATCTTTTTTATTTGATTAGGTTTAGTTATGAAATTTTATGGGTAATAGTTTTCCATTTTTCTTGATTTTTCCATGTAATTAGTTTTTTAAAAATTCCTTTAAATCAAAAAGTGGCACTATTTACTCACACTATTCATTCATAAAGAATTGACGACATGCCATACGTTGTTTCTTTCTAAAAGGACGCCCAAATAGTTGGGCGCTATTCACTTTGGGCTCTTTCTTGGCGCATGCATACGTTGGCGTCATTTCATTTTTTTGCATTTTCACTTGCCCTTCAAAAGATTAATAGTGTATATATATATCCCTGTTATTTCTATAACTATATAATGCACAAGTCCATACATCTCCAAGTCTATACATTCCATCACACAAGTCTATACACTCTCCAAGCATCTCACGTTCCAAGTCTATACATAGCCCATGTCTATATATTTTCTAAGTCTGTACATTGCGTTCCCTAAGTCCATACATCCATTCAAGTCCATACATTCCATTACACAAGTCTATACATTGTCAAAGTCTTTGCATTCCTGGAGTCTATACATTCTACCCACTCAAGTTCACACATTCCTTCATTCAAGTCTATACATTCATTCCCTCATCCAAAGTCTATACATTCCTGAAGTCTATACACTCACAAGTCCACACATTCCATGGAGTCTATACTCTCACAAGTCCACACATTCCCTGAGTCTATACACTCACAAGTCCACACATTCCATGGAGTCTATACTCTCACAAGTCCACACATTCCCTAAGTCTATACACTCACAAGTCCACACATTCCATGGAGTCTATACTCTCACAAGTCCACACATTCCCTAAGTCTATACACTCACAAGTCCACACATTCCCTAAGTCTATACACTCACAAGTCCACACATTCCATGGAGTCTATACTCTCACAAGTCCACACATTCCCTAAGTCTATACACTCACAAGTCCACACATTCCCTAAGTCTATACACTCACAAAGTCTGTACACTCACAAATTCAAGCTCTAAGTCCATACATTCTAAATCTGCACATTCCTTCATCCATAAAGTCTGTACATCAGTCCAAAGTCTATACATCCATCTAATCCAAGTCTATACACTCCACAAGCCTAAGCATCTAAGTCTACACAATGCAAGTCTACATAATGCAAAGTCTATACATTCCTCCCAAGTCTATACGTTCCTCCCATGTCTACAAGTATATATATATATATATATATATATATATATATATATATATATATCCTCCCTTTATAATGTAATAAATGTGGAATATTAAATTTGCTAAATTAGTAAAAATATAAATTGACATTTTCTTCAAGATTTAATGATTCTCAATTCAAATAAAATGGTATTATGCATTAAATGCCTTACTTAAAAATAACATGTTATTCTTAAAATTATTATAATATAACGGTAGGGTCCATGAGTTCTTTTTGTGAGATTTCTTAGGATGTCAGGGGGTCGTGTACCGAGTCTGGCCTTGATTATTTACGTTGTATTATATTTATTTATATTGCATTTAACATATTTATTATTTACTAACCCTCATATACCCATTAATAATTTGTATGTATATAGGGATTTTATTCCCCACAATTTCTTTAACATTTATTAGTCCTTATCCTGGGTATCAGAGGCAAGTTCGATCTGAGCAACCCTAAAGGAATATCACTTGACCATTTATTTATTTGAATAAATTTTATTTATTAAATATTATATACTTATAAGAGTATGTATTTATCATTATGTATATTTTTATTCCTATTCCAAAATTACCGGGCGTTACACCCTCCCCCACTTAAAAGAATTTGGTCCCCAAATTCACATCATCTTCTATTCCTAATAGAGAACTTTTTATGAACTTATACAGAGGAAATCTTAAGTATGGAAAAAGAGCTAGTTTATGATTTCGGGTGAGGGGTACCTTCCGCAACCTTCCCTTTGGCAAGTTTGGTTAAATCTTGAACTTCTCTTGGAGGCTTCTTGGTTAGAATAGGGCATTCTGCTATCTTATGATCTAAGCTCCCGCAACGCAGACACGCTCCCGAACTCCACCAACACTTCTTCGATTTGTGACCATATCTTCCACAAGATTTACACTTATCTTGCGAGCGATCTGCCGAAGCTTCCTTATTACACTTCTTACATTTCTGGCATTTCTTACACCTTTGTGAAATATCACCCTCGTTTATCCTTTTCTTAGTAACGGTGAACCTTTCAGAGTCATCTGTTCGATCCTTCCCTTCAACTCTTTCTTTTCTTCCACCATCTTCTCTAGCTCTTGAACTCTTTTGACAAGGTCTGTGTAAGCTTGGATATCCACAAAGATCATCTCGTGAACAAAGCTTGGCTTAGATGCTTCCATTTTATCTAGGTTCCTGCAAAGATAATTGGGGAGATAATTTATTTACTCAAGAATTAATATTATTGAAATGTAAATATTTTATCTTTCTTTTATAACTTTAACCCCAAGTTCTACCCATTTCTCACGGAATTCCTATAGGATGACTAACAATGATACTCAACCTATAACTTGGATTTAACAATCTAAGGATTTTAAAAGCTGAAACTCTAATATGACTGACAAGGATGACCTATCCTTCGGACTTAATAACTAGAGGATATAACAACTGGAGGATGTGGAAGCCGAAGCTCTGATACCACCTCTGTCACGTCCCGAACCGATAGCAGCGGAACGTGTCGTTTGCTCGGAACGTGGCAGTTAAACAGTCGTGAATGATCAAGAGCAATCGCATAAGACTAAAATAATTTTGAACAA
The DNA here is from genome assembly GCA_022559845.1 of Amorphophallus konjac. Taxonomy (NCBI): domain Eukaryota; kingdom Viridiplantae; phylum Streptophyta; class Magnoliopsida; order Alismatales; family Araceae; genus Amorphophallus; species Amorphophallus konjac. The sequence goes on along the minus strand of CM040121.1, from coordinate 515,158,404 downwards.
CAATAGAAATTTTATTTCTAATATAAATCTCTTACAAGAATTTGTTTTCCAACTTAAAGACTCCATCACAATGGAAAGGAAGGAAACGACATACTAACAGACTTAGACAAGATAACTGAATAAGAGACGATAAGCTAACCTAGCTAGACAATACTATCTAGACTCAAGAAAGATAAAAGACTCGGGTTCACTAGTTTCCGAAGCTCGCTTGCACACTTGTCCCGCCCGTGTGAGTCTCGGTCTCGCTAGTCACCTGATTACCTGAAAAATGTTGGAATAAAACTGAGTGAGCGAACGCTCAGTAGGAAATTATATCTCAAGAACTAACAATGGGTTTAAGTAATTACAATTTTCCACATGTAAATGCAATATGGCTATACATGTAGAAATAACTGAGTAAGTGAAATAAAACTAATCAATGGAATAATACATCGTGCAAAACATTCAAGTCTATACATTTATTCCCTCATCCAAAGTCTATACATTCCTGAAGTCTATACACTCACAAGTCCACACATTCCCTGAGTCTATACACTCACAAGTCCACACATTCCATGGAGTCTATACTCTCACAAGTCCACACATTCCCTAAGTCTATACACTCACAAGTCCACATATTCCCTAAGTCTATACACTCACAAAGTCTATACACTCACAAAGTCTGTACACTCACAAATTCAAGCTCTAAGTCCATACATTCTAAGTCTGCACATTCCTTCATCCATAAAGTCTGTACATCAGTCCAAAGTCTATACATCCATCTAATCCAAGTCTATACACTCCACAAGCCTAAGCATCTAAGTCTACACAATGCAAGTCTACATAATGCAAAGTCTATACATTCCCCCATGTCTATACATTCCTCCCAAGTCTATACGTTCCTCCCATGTCTACAAGTAAATATATATATATATATATATATATATATATATATATATATATATATATATATCCTCCCTTTATAATGTAATAAATGTGGAATATTAAATTTGCTAAATTAGTAAAAATATAAATTGACCTTTTCTTCAAGATTTAATGATTCTCAATTCAAATAAAATGGTATTATGCATTAAATGCATTACTTAAAAATAACATGTTATTCTTAAAATTATTATAACATAACGGTGGGGTCCATGAGTTCTTTTTGTGAGATTTCTTAGGATGTTAAGGGGTCGTGTACCGAGTCTGGCCTTGATTATTTACGTTGTATTATATTTATTTATATTGCATTTAACATATTTGTTATTTACTAACCCTCATATACCCATTAATAATTTGTATGTATATAGGGATTTTATTCCCCACAATTTCTTTAACATTTATTAGTCATTATCCTGGGTATCAGAGGCAGGTTCGATCTGAGCAACCCTAAAGGAATATCACTTGACCATTTATTTATTTGAATAAATTTTATTTATTAAACATTATATACTTATAAGAGTATGTATTTATCATTATGTATATTTTTATTCCTATTCCAAAATTACCGGGCGTTACACGCCGCGAGGAACGGATTCCTTGATCGGGGTTGGAACGAAAGTACAGAAAATGAAACCGCCGCGAGGAACGGATTCCTTGATCGGGGTTGGAACGGGAATTAAATGGGGAGGGGAACCGCCGCGGGGATGGTCCTCCGTGCGGGTGAGAATAAAGTAAAGAATTAACACAATAGGAGTAAGGAGGGTGTGATCGCCAGAGGTAGTGTACCTCAAAATAGAAGAATGATCGCGTCTTGCCTCCAGGCAACGGGATGATGCGAGTTTCTTCTTCCTCTTCCTTCGGCCGGCCGACGGAGAGGGCTTCCTTGGGTTATCCTTGCAAAACACAGCAGACGAAACAAATGGACGGTTGATTAGAATGAAAGTAGTGTAGTACCGGTCCCTCGATATGAAAATAGCAAAGTCATGTTCAAACGCGCACCTGGTTGGTGTTGTTTGAAACCCCTTTAGAACTAAAGGTTGGAAAATGATATGATGAAATGCACACCGAAATATTCTCAATGAGGGGATTATATTACAAACATAATGATGAGTGATGCATGCAAAAGAATTAACAAACCAAACATAATGCAAAAGGAGAGAAATGCTTATTGGTAGGTGTTGATGACAGTTTTCGGAAGAAGCATCGTTAACACGAACACAGCACGACCGAGGGCCTTCAAAACAGACTTCAAAAACTGGTTAAGCTGAGCATAAGCACACACATGTATACATATATATATATGAGTAGTAAATATACTTACATAAACATATACATAAACATATTAAACATTTTACACATATTTACATAAACATATATAAATATATACATAAACTGGTCGAAATAAAAGAATGGGAATTTGAGAGAGAAGGAGAGAAAGAGAGGGAGAGAACTTGTTCTCTCTCTCTTTTTTTAGAATTTTTTTATATCTTAGATCTAGAGGTATGAAAATATAAGGATGAGGAAAGAAAAGGACAGAAAGGAGACGAACAAGATTAAAAAAAATAGATATATATTATACAAAAGAAAGGAAAAAAATGGAGGGAGAGAGAGATCGAGAGAGGGAGAGAGAGAGAGAGTGAGACGGGGAGGTGGAGAAGAGAAAGAGACGGAGGGGGGAAGAGGAGAAGAGAGAGACAGAGGAGAGACGGAGGGGGAGAGAAGACGGAGGGGGAGAGAAAGAGAGAGAGAGAGGGGGCGTGTGAGAGAGAGAGGGGAAGAAAGAGGGAGAGAGACGGTGGGAGGGGGATATTGTGTAGTAGACAACAGATCTAGAGGGGAGGGGTGAATAGATATGCCCCTCTTTTCGCAATGTAACCCTCTATATAGCTAGATGAGATAAATTACAGCGGAATATAACTAGCTAAATGAAGGACACAACGATTTGCTTAGCAAGATGATTACTAATATATCGATTCGAACCTAAGCATGCATTTAGAACGAAGCAATCACACGAACAAACCACAACACATGAGATTTTAAGGTGGTTCAGACTGAATCCCCAGTCCTACGTCCACCCCTCATCAAATCCGGTGAGGCTCCACTAGTGCCACGCACTGAACCGCAAATCGGAAAGACCACCGATTGCCTTCCTACTAACCACCTGGTAGGGACGTCAACAACGCAGATCGGACAACCTCCGATTGCCTTCCTACTAACCACCGGTAGGGACGATTCTCAATTTTGATTGTTCGAATGAAATGAAGAAGAAAGAACAAATATCAAACTATTCAAACATGATATAAAATGAGCTCAAGAAGAAAGATCTTGTCTGAAATTGCTGGAGCTTGAATCGGATTCTTCGATGGATGTAGATCACCAATAGAGGCTTCTATCTTCTTCACAAAACACTCTTCTTGATTCAACAGCAGTGGCTTCTTCTTCCTTGTGAGTTGTGCTTCCTTGAATCTGCTTGAGTTGATGAAGAGATGTATGGATGTAGCTTTGATCACCTTTGAGAACCTTGAGTGCTTCTAGCTTTGTTGGAAGTTGATTGCATCAGATCTCACCTTGAAACACCTTGGAATGGATGAAGAACTTCCTCCCGAAACACTGTTCACAGAGGTGCTACAGTACCTCGAAAATGAGCTCCCTTGATCTCCCTTGAAGCCTTGAAGCCCTTGTATTTCTAATCCCTCAAGTGAGAGTTTTATAGACCTTGAATGGTCTATAGACAAGCCTCAGACCAGATCCACAATTTGTGGGTGATTAGGTGACTTTTGGATTAAAGAAATCCATGTTGAATGGCCCTTTTCGAAGTTGGAAACAAAGTCAACATTGAAGGCTCGGGGCTGGCGGTCGACCTGCAGCTCCTGGCGGTCGACCGCTACTGTGAAATGCTGTAGACGAATGGCCCCTGGGATTTTCGGTCGACCGCTACTGGCTGGCGGTCGACCGCTACTGAAACTCGTGCAGGCTGGCAGTTGCTGGCCGGGGCGGTCGACCGCCGCTGTGCTGGCGGTCGACCGCCAGCTGGGCAGAACCCGAATTTTCCCGAGTTGGTCCGTTAACTATCTTAGCTCCGTCGCTTAACTCCTTTAGTAGTCCGTTCATGTCTGTGGCAATAACTTTGACTGTCTCGAAGTTTTATTACTGAGTCTTCAATCGAATTTTTGTTCCGGGGGCTCCGCCCCCGGAAACCCCCGCAAGGGGCGCTGCCCCCTTGACCCTCGCGACCTGACTGGGCAGGTCGATCCGCGTGCGAGGGCGCAACATTGAGCTTTCACTTGTCCATTCATTTGCATAACTGTCATGAACACAACAGCACATATGTCAGTCATATAAGAGTGAAAAACAACAATGACTAATAGTGTTTCGCCATTATCAAAACCAAGAATACCACAGAAAGCATATAACCATAGAATGATGTCGAATGACCCAAGTGACCACAGAATGACTCAAATGACTTCAGGGACACAACAGGGGAGAGTGAGACGCAGAGAGAGGGAGAGAAAGACGGAGGGGGAGAGAGAAAAAGAGAGAGAGGGAGGAGAGACGGAGGGGGGACCACGGCGAGAGGAAGAGAGAGGATAATAAAAAATTAAAAAAGAGAGAGAGAGAGTGAGAGAGAGAGAGAGAGACGGTGGAGGAGACGGAGGCGGTGGAGAGAGGGAAGCAGAGAGAGGAGAAAGAGAACGGGAGAGAGGGAGAAAAGGATAATAAAAATAATAATAAAAAAAATAAAAGAAAGAGAACGTGGGGGAGAGATCAAGAGAGAGAGAGAGACGGTGGGAGGGGGGAAGAATGAGAAGCAGAGAGAGGGAGAGGGATGAAGAAAATAAAAGAAAAAAGGGGATGACTGAAAGAGAGAAAAACAGAGAGATTAGGTTTGGGAGAAAAGACGTGGGAGAGAGAAGAGAGGGAGGGAAAGAAGAGGAAATAAAAAAAATAAAAAAAAGGCACAGAATGAGAGAGTTCGAGATAGAGAGAAAGGGGGAGAAATAAGATAAAAAAAGTGACGATGAGAGATTAGTGGGGAGAGAGAACGTGAGAGGAAGAAGAGAGGGAGGGAAAGAAGAGGGAGAAAGAGAGGGAGTTGGAAAGGAAAAATAATAATTAAAAAAAAGGTAGAAGGATCGAGAGAGAGTGGAGACGGTGGGAGGAAGAGAGAGAAAAAGAGAGGGAGAGAGAGAGAGGGAGAAATACAGGGGAGGGGATGGCAGGCGGCAGTTGCAGAGGAAGGCGATGGCGGCTTCACAACGGTCACGGCGACGGAGGGGAGGCACGACGGCGGAGGTGGCCAGTGTGTGGACGACGATGGCGGCCGGCAGGGTGCTCCGGTGGCAGCGGCTAGTCGCGGTGGTGTTGGCTGGCGGTGGTCCGACGACGACGACAGCGGTAGCGTGGGGGAGCTTCGCAACGAACGGGGGGTGGTCGAGGTGGCTACCGTGGGTTCACAGCGGCGGCGGTGTGAGGGTGTACTGTGGTGCGGTGGTTCGGTGGCTACGGAGGAGAGAAAGAGAAAAAGAGAGGGGAGGCAGTGGAGGTGAGGGTGGTGGCCGGAGGATGGCAGCGACGGTTGACGATGGTTGGAGGGAGGCGGCGTGGTGGACGTGGGTGTGGTGACGGGGAGAGGAGATGTGGTGGAGGGCGTCGTGGGCAGTTAACAGAGGGAGAGGGGGAGAGGAAAAAGGAGCTGGGTTCGTGGGTGTTTGCCTGGGGGAAAAGGGAGGAGGGTGGAGGCTTGTGGCTGCGAAGTGGGGTGCTGTGTGAGAAAAGGGAGAGAGAGAGAGCCAGAGAGCCGTGAGAGGGTGTTGGCCAAGGAGGATCCGAGGGAGGAGATGGGGTTGGCAGAGAAGTGTGTCGTGTGTGTTGTGCTTTGGTGGAGAGGGGTGTGTGCAGTGTGTGTCTGTATGTGCCGTGGTGGAGAGGGTGAGAACAGTGAGTGGGGTGTGGGTGTGTGCAGCGAGGGTGAGGGTGAGAACAGTGAGAAGGGGGTTACGTGAGAGAGAGAGAGAGAGGGAAGAAAATAGAGAGAGAGAGAAAGATACGTGAGGATGTAACGTAGTCAATGTATAGACACAATGTATAGACTTGGAGAGGTAGTCAATAGAGAAAGAGACGTGAGGATGATTAGGAGGAAACCAATGTATAGACTTTGAGAGGATGTACAGACTTTGTGAAGCCAATGTATAGACTTTGAACTTTGTAACGTAGGTAAAGATAGGAACGTATAGACTTTGAGGAAGCCAATGCATAGACTTTGAGAGGATGTACAGACTTTGTGAAGCCAATGTATAGACTTTGAGGAATGTACAGACTTTGTAACGTAGGTAAAGATAAGAACGTATAGACTTTGAGGAAGTCAATGTATAGACTTTGAGAGGATGTACAGACTTGGTGAAGCCAATGTATAGACTTTGAGGAAGCCAATGTATAGATTTTGAGGATGTACAGACTTTGTGAAGTCAATGTATAGACTTTGAGGATGTACAGACTTTGTGAAACCAATGTATAGACTTTGAGGATGCCAATGTATAGACTTTGAGTGAATGTGGAGATGAATGTATAGACTTGGAGGAATGTATAGACTTTGGAGATGAATGTATAGACTTGGAGTAAATGTATAGACTTTGGAGATGAATGTATAGACTTGGAGTGAATCTATAGACTTTGGAGATGAATGTATAGACTTGGAGGAATGTATAGACTTTGGAGATGAATGTATAGACTTGGAGTGAATGTATAGACTTTGGAGATGAATGTATAGACTTTGGAGATGAATGTATAGACTTGGAGTGAATGTATAGACTTTTGGAGATGAATGTATAGACTTGGAGTGAATGTGGAGATGAATGTATAGACTTGGAGTGAATGTATAGACTTTGGAGATACATGGATTTAGGGACTGTATAGACTTTGGAGAATGTACAGACTTGCTATGTATAGACTTGGTGGGAATGTATAGACTTGGAGGAATGTATAGACTTTCTAAAAAAAAAAGTATAGACTTGCTGAAGAATGTATAGACTTGGCTAAGCTGAACGTACAGACTTGCTGCAACGTACAGACTTGCTGCAACGTACAGACTTGCTAAGCTGAACGTATAGACTTGCCAGCTGAACGTACAGACTTGCTAAGCTGAACGTATAGACTTGCTGCAACGTACAGACTTGCTAAGCTGAACGTACAGACTTGCTGCAACGTATAGACTTTGAACGTACAGACTTGCTGCAACATACAGAGTTTGAATGTACGTACAGACTTTGAACGTACAGACTTGCTGCAACGTACAGACTTGAATGTATAGACTTACTGCAACGTACAGACTTGGACGTACAGACTTGCTGCAACGTATAGACTTTAAACGTACAGACTTGCTGCAACGTACAGACTTGGACGTACAGACTTGCTGCAACGTACAGAATTGGACGTACAGACTCGCCAAGTCATCAAAGCAAAAATGATTAATCACCCACATGAATCAAATGCGCGAGTCACTTTAGGGCATCACGGTGTAATATGAGGTCTACCCAGGAAAAATGTGAAAACGACGTGTCTACACGCACCCCTCTCCTTGGTCAAGGGTAGGCAGCCACCCTCCCACCTTGTCTCCTCCCCTTTGAATATTCAAAGGGAGGAAGCTTCCTCCCCTCCCCCTTGGTCCATATGCGCACCCCTCCCCTCCCCACGAATCCAACGCAGCTCTCCAACCCCCTCCCCTTGCTAACCCCTATATAAGGGCATGTACAGTGTTTTGTTAAAGGTTAATGAAAGTTTAGTGAAATAAAAGTGTGTTTAAGAGAGTGACTCTCTTGTTCCTCCTAGGGTGTGAAGCCATGTTCAGTCCTGTGACGGGACATAATTTAGTCGTGTGACTCAACCCCATATCCCCCCTATCCTCTTCGCATCTGTCTCCACCAAAATTATCAGTGATACCTCTACAAGTTAGGAAGAATTCAGAAGTGGTTTTGCATCGATCGGAGTTCGGGATCGCCGGTGGCGGATTTTCTCGTGGCGGCACGCTGATCTGTCCCAGATTGCTGCTCAGATCTGAGATTGACTGGTCCCGAATTTCTCCAGCCCTCCTCTCACATCTTCTGGAGCTGATTCTCGGATTATTCGTAGGATTTTAAGTCCTCTTCGCGTTGCCATTGGTCTCGCTTCGATCTGTTACTTTTGCTGATCGTGGCGGTGATTCTCGTGGGATTGCGCGAGCTGTCCTGAGCAGACCGGGCTCAGATCCAGAGCTGAATTTCAGAGTCTGCCCCGCCTCATCCGGTCGAGATCCGTGCGAGATCTTTGGAGTGCTCCTTCCTCTGGACATCGCCAACGATCTCCCATAAACGGTGCCTCGATCCGACATCGGTAACTAATTTTCCATCAATTACTCGTGTTGCTGTGCGGTTCTGGGTGCATAAAACCAGAGGCCAAGTGTAACTGTTGCTGTGCCCAGATCTGAAAGCATCTGCCCACGCCCTTCGGAGTGGAGAAACTAAGTCCAGTTGCCGACGTTCTCCAACAAACAGCGCTCTAATCCGCCGTTAGATCTTGGCGTACCGGCCTCCGCAAGATTACTGCGCAGGGTGACCAGCGCGGACAGAACCGGGTCGGTTTCCCCTCGGCGTACCCGATCGGCTCCAACTCGCGTGCCTCGCCTCCTGCGAGTGTGGACCGTCAACCCGGGTTCCAGCAACCCCAAATTTGGCCATTGTATCCCTACACCTCCCTGTGTGGAGTGGGCATTCAGTTCTGAAACTATAATCTTATTGCGTATGTGTATTGCGGTTGTTCGGATTCGGCCGGGAATTCTTTCCCACGCCTAGGCGTGGAGGTACGCGCTTCGATTCCTTTCTCACTTGCTGATTTAGTATATTGTCTATCATGCTACGTTTGTGAGATTAGGGCCGTTAGCTAGCCGCAAATCACCACGATTGTGAGTTGTGAGCGCCCGTTCCATAGCTCCAGTCGAGCTCCGAGCCCGAACTGGATACCCCTAGGTGACGGTGGTTCCTTAACCGCTGCGATCCCCACGTTTCCCTCGCAAGGGACAATCGTCGGGCTACCTAGTGTTGCTGTTGAGAGACGTCTCCACCCGAAGAACGCCACGGTGGTCAGCCGCCCGGCTTGTCTTTAGCATGTTAGTGCTGGCCGCACTTCGAGTCTGTCGTACGTCTTAGCCCGGTCGTCATCCGTCCCGCATCAGTTTGTTTCTTTGATTTCTCTTCCAAATCTGATCCTTAGAACCTTCTGTTTGTTTCTATGAACTCTTTGGGAGTATTATCTTCAAGAGTTTGCTAAGAAACATCCTACTTTCTAGCTGGATTATCCTCTGCTCGACCAGAGAGTTTGAGGGTCTATAAATAGAACCCTTGACTTCATGGCTGGAGGGGGAGACATCTGGAGTTTGCGTCGAAGTGCTACCGCATCCTGGAGCTAGAACCAACCAAGGAGAGCTGCTTCCCACGTCCATCTACTTCCAAAGTCCAGGGAGTATCGTTTTCAAGGGTTTAGTCAAGTCAAGTTGTGTTCTTAGTGTCTTTTCCCTCTTCAAAGTATTCATAGCATTGTCCCTCTCCTTCTCCCACGTTTTTCTTTTTCCACTTGCTGCATTCATTCAAAACATCCTCCCATCTTTTAAAACGCCCCAGAGGGGTTAAAAAACCAACCTCCCCGGTATTTCCCTTTCCTTTTGCATGTTCTTAAGTTATTTGATTTATTGATACTACTTTATCTAAAGGGCTAATTTGGGTTATTCTTCTTGTGTTCTACACTCTTTTGCAGGTTTACAGAGTCCCTAACACGAGGCCCAAGCTCTCTGGCTAGCTGGAAAGCTTGGAGATCAAAAGATTCCCAATTCTATTCTGTAGACGCTCTGACGGTCTGTCACAGGCGCGTTAGGGTCTTGTAGCGGTCTATCGTGTGACCATCACACTCTCTGTGGTGCACCAGTCTTCGACCGTTACGTTCTACAGAGCTGCAGTTTCCTGGTTGCTTTCTCTCTCCCGTGGGTGAGTGCATCATCCTCCTATTCTAAGGTATTTATCAGGTCTTTAGCTTATTTTTACCTCAATGGCGATCACATCTTTTCTTAGTTTGGTCAGTAGCTTTCTCTTTCATCATATCTCCTCTTTATCTTTGCTTGTTCCACCTATACGGTGTGTTTTTCTTTATTCTTTATTCCATGCCTCGGCGTGTGTTTTTCTTTCTTTGCTTAGTTTAGTTTTGATTGAGATAGCATGCCCATGCTAGAGCTTATGCCGGTTGCCTAGGTTCATGATTCACATGTTCATAAGTTGATTGATTTCATTACTTGGCTCATACCTTCATCATAGTTGGCATCATAGCCCATCTTACAAAAGAAAGGACACATTAAAACCAACAGATAATTTTTTGGCGATCACGGTGGGACATCTAGTGCCAATCGTGCTTTGGATCTCTGTTAAACCTGCTTTCATTTGCTTGCCCTGGTTGCCCTGGTTGCCCGTGTTTTCCCCGGATTTTCCTTTTTTATTTCCTGTTGTTTCTGGTTCCCTGGCTACTCTAACGGTCCTGCGTCCACGTCACCTTACTCTGACGGTCTGGCCTTCGACCGTCACACCCCTCTGGCGCAGGTATCCTAGACCGTCACATACTCCAGATAGGTACGCATCCCGAGGTGCAATTTACTTCCGTAATTTTTTCTGTGATTTTCATGCTTGGGTGCTATTTGGTCTCCTCCTTGGTTGGTTCATATATTTATATCATTGTGTGCATATTTGATTGTTAGATTTTAGGCTAGAATTTGCATGCACCCCGGTGCACATAGGTTCATGCATATCTTCATACATTAGATTGCATTCTCCTACCTTGGTGTGTGGACCTCTCGTCTCCATATTCATTGGAGCCGACCAAGAAATCACATCAGGGACCTCCGCAAGTCCCCGTGAGCCGTGGATTCCCACACGGACGCCAGGCCGGTTGTACCCCTTCCCACACTGTGTCTAGGATTGCATAAGTAAAGGAGTGATTACATTTAGAGTCAACCAGGCCACATATCCTTCCCCTATTAGGAACCCATTTTGAAAGCACATTTTTATCAAGTTACTAAGGTTCTAAAAGAGGAAGAGGTCCAAAAATCTTGATTGCATCATCTAAACAACTTGGTTGACTTTGAGTGTCGTTATCTCTTATTTCACTTGCATCTTTGTCAAAATCATCCAAGTTCGATCACTCATTGTGTGTTTGTTGTGTGTTGTTTATTCTTTCTAAGGTCTTCCGTTGCATGTGGAGTTGTCTTCGTCCATTAGAGTCATCTTCTAGGGTCAATTCCTTCTCGAAACTCTACTCCAATCCGCTCTTCGAGCCCGTCATGGCTTCTTTCAATCCTCCCCGTTCCCAAGAGGAGTCTCTCCCTCAAGGGTTTCTTGAAAACCCTTCTAGGGTCATCTCATTCCCATCTGGAGAGGGGTCTGTCCCTCTTCCGTCCTCCGTCCCCATGGAGGGCGGCCAAACCACTCCTTCCTTTTCTTCCCCTTCTACTGGTTCCATTCTCCAAAAGATGGCCCAGTTGGATCCGGCCCAACTCCAGGCTGTCTATCAGGCCATGCAGGGGTCCAATACCCCACCTCCCACGATTGTGCAAGGCCAATCTAATCTTTCCATCGACCAGTCTAGGGTTTATGGGCCCTCCATCCAGCCCACTCCAATTGATCTTACTCCGGTCCTCCCTCGGACCATCACCTTTTCTGGTACGGAAACGGGCCAATCTTCTGCTTCGGCCCACCAACCTTCTGACAACGGAAAGTCCACTCTCCCTTCTTTCATTCAGGTGGATCATCACATGTCCAGCCCATCGTTGCCACAAGTTCTTGTTGGCCCTTCAGATTTCTTGCGCCCTCAGCAAGGGGTTGCCCAAGTCCATTCCAATCTTGGTCAGTCTTCGGCCCAATATCCTTCTCATGGGCTTCCTACCTTGACTGTTCATCCTTTTGCTCCTTCTTATGGGTTTCCACCTCCTCCAACAGTTTATCCTTCTGCTCCTCAGTTTCAACCTCCATCTTTCACTACCCCTGCTCCGTCTAGGGAGCAGGAACTCCTTGACAAATGGGCCGCCACGCAGCAACAGCTTGATTTCCTCCAAAAGCGGGTTGGCCCACAATCTTTGATAGACGTCCCCGTTCCCAGTTTTCAAAATATTCGTTTCCCTCCGCAATCCGAGCTCCCCAATTACAGGAAATATGACGGGAACGGAAATCCCTTCATTCATGTGAGGGACTTCTTATATGGATCGGCCCAATTTCAATATGATGATCGCCTTATGGCATATTTGTTCCGCCGATCATTGGATGGGGTCGCATTATAATGGTTTTATTCTCTGCCATTAGAGGACGCCGAAAGCTTCAAGGTAGTGAAAGACAAGTTCATTCAATGGTTTCAAGACAGAGTCGGCCCATGATATTCTTTCATAGATTTGGTGGCCGAGAAAATGAAGCCAGATGAGGAGTTTGCAACTTATGCGGATAGATGGAGGCAGATGGCCGCCAGAGTGCCAGGCCATATTCCAGAGGAAGAAAAGGTCAAGCTACTCATCTCCAATGCTACCCCGACCTTCCAAAACATCATGGCCATGAATGATATAGCCAACATGCACCAACTATATAGCCGGGCGTGATTCATCCAGACACAGTTCAAAGACTTCCCCATCCACTCGCTCTTTGAGAACCAAAAGCCTAAATACCACAATAAACCTCAAGGGCCTGTCATTGAGGGGATTCAGACCAATGAGCAAGTTCAAGCCGTTACCTTCCCTTTCCAAGCCACACCTTTCCGCTTTCCGCAAAACCCCCGCACTCCTCTAAACCCCACTCCCCAAAACTTTCAACCTATTCCACAAAACCCTCTGCCTACCTTCGCCGCTCCATGAAACACCTTTGCCGCTCCGTAACAACCTCCACAGCCTCCGCAATACCATAATGTCCCTCCACCTAACGGCTATAATAACAACAACAAGTGTCCGGGACCCAAGAGAGCCCAGTACCCTCCTTTGCCCGAGTCCCTTACCGACATATTCTCGGATCTCATGTCAGTTAGTGCAATCCAACTTCCTCCAGAACGGCCCGTCTGGAACACGGCTATTGATCAAACAAAGTACTGCGTATTTCACAGGCAGCCGGGCCATACAATTGAAGGGTGCTTTCAGTTCCGAGACCTGGTGTATGACCTTCACGAAGGACAAAGGATTGATTGGGCCGAGATGCATAAGGCCATTGTTGAAATTAAAGAGAAAAGAAGGTAGCTGCCGAGGCAGCAAGTGCAGCAACAACAGGCACTGCAGCCGCAGCAACAGTCGCAACAGCAACAGCAGCCGGTTCAAGACTTGGGGATCCACCAGAACCCGTTGCCGAACCATCCTCCCGCTCCGCAGCCTCAGCCGCTGGCACCGGCTCAGGTTAACGTCGTCCAACCCCTAGCTCCTAGCGCCGGGTGGTCTTTTGACGACGATGGCTCCATGCCACAGGTTATGGCCCTCCACCACAACTACCGCAATCCCCCTGCTTCCACCACCCTTATACCTACGCACCAAAGCCCTCCTCCACTTGTTCTTCCATTCACCCATGTTCCGCTAAACACACCATCACCCGCGCTCCCATCATACCCGCCATTACTTACCCCGCTACCATCACTACCCCTCCATCTAACCCTTCGCCTATCACCACGCCTCCACTGGTTTTTCCTCAACCTGTACCAGCACCTATCATCACTACCCCACCTACCACTAATCCCTCACCTATTATCCTTCCACCGCCACTCATTATCTCCACTAACGCCACCTCTTACCCTATCATCCCTCCCGCACCGTCTACTCCACTTGTCCACCCCACAGGGCCAATTATACCATCATCAAGGGCCGTGCCGACACAAAACCTTACCTTTCGGAGCGGGCGTTTGTTCCATCGTAACTATCCTTCCACTTCTAATCCCCAGTCTTCCCAACCGACTGCCGAACAGGAAGAAGCCGAGCCACTGCCAGGAACCCAATATGATCTGTTACATCACCTTGATAGGGTACCCGCCAAGATATCCGTGCTGGAACTTATCAAAAGATCTACCCTTCACCAAGATGCATTAAGAGATTTTCTTCAAAAGGTGATGGTTAGTGAAGATATGGCAGTTGACAGCTTACCGACCACACTGGCAACGATCTCTAAGGGGCCAGCTATTACCTTCTCTGAAACCGAGCTAGCACCTCCGGAAGCTCAGCAAATGCCGCTTTGCATCACGATTATTCTGAACAAAGTTACTATTGATGCGGCACTAGTTGATACAGGGGCATCTATCAATGTATGTCCGCTCAGTACTCTTAGGTCCTGCAATATATCAGAAGAACTTCTACGGTCGACCCCCACTACTATAGCTGCATATGACAACTCAAGAAGAGCATGTCACGGGGTTGTCACCATTCAAGCCGAGCTTGGGCCTCTTACTATGCCCATTGAATTTTATGTGCTGGACATTGACCCTATGTTCAAGGCTATCTTGGGTCGTCCGTGGATCGATACTGTCAGTGCCGTGCCATCCACCGCGCATCAATGCCTCAAGTTCCCTTTTCAAGGGAGGGTGGTCAAGGTCAAAAGCTTACCCACAGTCCAGTCCATCAAGGCTATCTTAGAGAAGATTTTGCCCACATTATGGCCTAGCAGTCGGCCTGTTATTTCTGTATTGGATCTGGATTTCCCTTGGGCTTATGCACCTCGCAAGCCCGTCACTGCACTTGTCAATATCAAGATGAAACCCCAGATTCGAGATTCCAAAGGCTGGGATATTATATTAAAGTTGGGCTATCAACCGGGGAGAGGCCTCGGTGCACAGTTGCAAGGGCGAACCAAGCCGGTGCCCAAAGGAAGAAAAATGGGCAGGAGAGGTCTCGGTTATCGAGAGTCCGCACTATCAATTTTGGGTGACTCAGGACCACTTACCTGGGATTACCACCAACACTTTGTAAGAGGACCCCTCTAGCCAGGTACAATAAATTCACAGTCAGTATAGTCAGAAAAGAAAGATACATCTTGCATAATTGCCAAGCCACCCCTGTTACCAAAAGGGCCTATTGATGATATGCCAGATTTCAGTCAGATATTCGCCAGAATGTTCAGCGAGCCAGATGGTCATGATCGGAAGGAGGATCAGGAAACCCGACTTGTTCAGTGGAAGCCAAAGCCAGTAGGTCATCTGCAGGAGAAGGGGTGCTCACCCATTATCATTTCTTGGTCTCCCTCCCGCCTCACATCTCTCTTTCAACAATTAGAATTCATACCCCGTTCTCCCCCGATTATGGTCGATCCGTATTTTTCAGAAAGACCACCTGAAATCTTGTTTGTCCCATGTGCATGTGGGTGCTGCCCTCCCATTGATCTGTCAACTCTATTCACTCCTCCTTCCCCCACTGCCGAACTCCACGAGATGTGGTTTTCATCTTCCGACCCCTTCTTCGATTGCATCTTCCCCTCTCTATTTCCCATGCAACTTCCTCCTCCTCCATCCTGCTGTGTGGTCTCCACTGATCTCCAAAAAAAACGTCAAATTTGAAACGGAGATTTCAGTGGAAGATTATGTTATTTTGTCCACATCCTCCTCCCAGGGGCACGAGTCCCCTACTCCTTCCCTTCCACTAGATTTCCTTTTTCCTAAGTTAGGCATAGGGTCCGTAGAGTCTAGGGAAGTAGAGTCAGTTAGGTCTAGAGAAGTAGGGTCCTATTCTACGTCGTCCAATCCTTCCGAGCCTGAGCCGCGCTCGCTTGCGCATCATTCTAAATCCATTCTTGATAGGTTCTTGCAGGATTAGCTCAGCGATGTCGTGCTCTTCTGAAGTGCCCGGAGTTTGTAGCTACGGTAATCATGATTGAAGATGATGAGGAAGTAGAAAGGGTGTGGAGTGACGACGGACTCGGTGTCTATGAAATCCTAGATGAAAAGGACCCGATTGATGATGAGGATAGCAACGTAGATGACACTGCCGATCTGTATGCGCAAGGATTAAAGAGATTTGGCGAGCCATCATCGGCAGTGGATGAACCTACGAAGGAAATAAATTTGGGGTCTGAAGAAGACCCAAGGCCCATTATTATTGCCGCTAATCTCCCTCCACAAGTAGAAGAAGATCTGATCAAGGTTCTGAGGGAGTATAGTGATTCTTTTGCCTGGTCTTATGAGGACATGTCGGGTCTTGACCCCTCTTTAGTGGAACACCGTCTCGTGCTTAAACTAGGGGCAACACCCATAAAACAAAGAACAAGAAGATTTCACCCCCATATGGCCTTGAAGATTAAGGAAGAGGTTGACAAGTTATATAAGGTCAAGTTCATTAGAGTTGTTCTATATCCTCAGTGGGTGGCGAATATAGTCCATGTTATCAAGAAGGATGGGAAAGTGCGTATCTGCATCGATTTCAGGGATCTTAATAAAGCATGTCCCAAAGATGATTTCCTGCTGCCTCACATAGACGTCTTGGTTGATAATACTGTCGGGTACGAAGCTTTGTCATTCATAGATGGTTACTCAGGCTATAACTAGATCCGTCTCGCTCCGGAAGATCAAGAGAAGACCTCCTTCATCATGCCCTGGGGTACGTATTGTTACGTGGTTATGCCGTTCGGTCTGAAGAATGCAGGTGCCACTTATCAGAGGGCAATGATGGCCATTTTCCACGACATGATGCATATCTACATGGAAGCTTATGTGGATGATATCTTGGTGAAGTCAAGAACCAAAGAAGAACACTCCTCTATTCTGGCTAAGGTGCTGCAGAGAGCTAGGGAGTACAAGCTTAAAATGAATCCAAAGAAGTGCGTTTTCGGAGTCTCTTCAAAGAAGTTGTTGGGCTTTATAGTTAGTAAACGGGGAATCTAGATTGATCCTAACAAAGCAAAGGCCATCATGGACATGCCCCCGCCAAAGAACCTTACGAAACTTCGAGGATTTATTGGTAGATTGCAATTCATCAGAAGATTCATATCCCAGCATTCTCAGAGCTACCGCCCGTTTTATGAATTGCTCAAGGCGGGGGTCAAGTTTGAATGGAATCAAGAGTGTCAAAAGGCCTATGAGGACTTGAAGGTATATTTATCCAATCCCCCGATTTTGCAACCTCCTGTCCCTGGGAAACCCCTTATCCTATACATCTCGATCATAGAGAACTCCCTAGGGGCGGTGTTGGCACAAATGGACGATGAAGGAAAAGAGCGGGCAGCTTATTACCTCTCTAGGTTGTTTAACCCAGCTGAGGCCAAATACACCGCTATGGAGAAGACTTGTGCCACCTTAGTATGGGTAGCTCAGAAGCTTAAACATTACTTCCTTGCCCACCCAGTTAGGTTGATCTCTAGAATGGACCCAATCCGCTATCTCTTAGAAAAGCATGTCCTTTCTAGTATGTTAGCTCGCTGGCAGAGCTTCCTCTCTCAGTTTGATATCACGTTCGTCGTTCAGAAGGCGGTCAAAGGATACGCTATTGCTGAGCATCTTGCTCATCTCCCCATTCCTCACACGGACTCTATTCAGGACGATTTCCCTGATGAGCATCTCTCTGTCCTCACTCATCATCCCTTCTGGTCTCTGCACTTCGATGGTGCACTCAATTCTCAGGGCCGAGGGATAGGGGCTGTCCTGCTCACTCCGGAAGGAGTGACCATTCCTTTTGCTTATCAACTTCGATTTCATGCTACCAACAACATCACCGAGTATGAGGCTCTCCTTGCTGGATTAAAGCACGCCTATCTTCTAGGCGCGCGTTACTTGAATATCATAGGGGACTCTCAGCTCGTCCCGCGGCAGGTTCTGTCCACCTACTGCACCCGTGACCCTAAGCTCAAGCCTTATCAAGATCTGGTCACGCTTCTTGCTAGGCAATTTTGGAAACTCATCTACATCCATACTCCCCGATCTCAGAACATTCTAGCTGACGCTTTAGCATCTCTTGCCTCCTCTCTATCTTTCCCTCTCAGTCGGGGTACTGAGACTATCGTCGTTCAGAGATTGGACGCACCCTCTCTTCAGGATCCTTGGTACACTAACCTTAGGAAGACTGTAGAGGCGAGGGCTGAGAAGGAAGAGCTTAAGGAAGTGTCTTTGATGGAACTAGAAGAGATCTTAGAGGAAGAAGAATTGCCCTGGTATCATGAAATTGGAATATTTTACAAAGATGGATCATTCCCGGAAGGGGCAAATGTCGAGTAGCGTAAGTCAATAAGAAGAGCCGCCTCAAGGTACACTGTCATCGCGGGAGAGCTATACAGGCGCGCTACCAATGGGATGCTCATGAGATGTTTGGACGATGATGAAGCTTGGAAGGTGGCCGAAGCAGCCCATTCTAGTGAGTGTGGAGGTCATGTTAATGGCCAGGCTCTAGCGAAGAAGATCCTTAGGCAAGGTTACTATTGGCCCACTCTAGAGGAAGACTGCTCCCTCTATGTCCGGAGGTGTCTTAAATGCCAACTCCATGCTGATAAGATTCATGCTCCAGCTTCATCTCTTCATCCTCTATCTGCTCCTTGGCCATTCTCCATGTGGACGTTCGACGTTGTCGGCCCGCTCGGTGATCCCAATTCTCAGATCAAGCAAAAATCCTTCATCCTTACCGCCACTGAGTACTTCACCAAGTGGGCTGAAGCCGAAGCGTACGCAGAGATTAAAGCTACTACGGTGTGCCACTTCATCATGAAGAACATCATCTCGCGGTTCGGAGTGTCAAGCAGCATCGTCACAGACAACGGACCCCAGTTCATCTCTCAAGAGCTCAAGGACTTATGTAAGAAGTTCAATATTGCATTGCATCATTCTTCTCCATATTACCCACAGGGCAATGGTCAAGCTGAAGCCACTAATAAAACCCTTCTCAAAATCATAAAGAAAACGTACGAATCTCATAAATTTTCTGATTGGCCAAAAAGTTTGGTGGAGGCTCTATGGGCTTACCGCACCTCCGTTCGTACTCCCACGGGGAAAACCCCTTATGCTCTCACTTACGGGATGGAGGCGGTGCTCCCATATGAGATCTTGATCCCTTCCCTAAGGGTGTAGCTCGATAAGGAACTTAATCTCGATGAACGTCGAGAGGCGTTGCTCGTCCAGTTGGAACTCTTAGACGAGAAGAGGATGAATGCGGCCGATCACATATCCGTTTATCAAAAGAGAGTTTCACGTTATTTTCAAAAGAAGGTAATTGAGCACAAATTTTAAAAAGGTGATATGGTTTTGAAACGTAAATTCATTCGGTCTGCAGGTCCTAGGTCTAAATTACAACCTAACTGGGAAGGGCCGTTCGTTGTCAAAGAGGCTTATCCAGGGAATGCTTACCGCTTAGTGAACGCAGAAGGTGAGAAGCTCGCTCACGCTTGGAATGGGTTGTATCTTAAGCGTTTCTTTCCTTAGAGTCTAGCCAGTGCCACCCTGGTAACGAGGCAATCTTTTCCTTTCGCCATGAAAGAGGACCCTGAGCGCGGCAATTACACATTACACGACATCCCTGGTCGGGTTTCTCACTTTGTAGATACCATTTCTCCTTGGCCATGCTTGGGGGAAAGTCAAAAGTCCCTGTCCGTTTCTTTCTTTGGCTGAATCCAGGGGCAAGAGGTGAATAAGGAGGCGATGACTAATCTAGGTGCCTTGACGAGAGAAGGTCTCAAATAGGGGCAGTCCGTTATGACCTGACGCCACAAGAAAAGAAAAAGAGTAAAGAAAAGGAGCAGTTTCTTTGACAAAAGCAAAGGCCTATCTCGAAAGTCTATCGATCGTAATCTCAAAGCTCCAAGAAAAGAAAGGAAGAAGCTAGGCATGGCAAGAGTGGCAGTACAGTTTCCCCGCGGGACGTATGAGCCCGGTCGTATGCATGCCTAGAGTGGATAAAGATTCGATGACGGACGTAAAGCCCCGCCACAACAGACCAAGTCTCTGAATGGGTTGTATGGAGAGGAACTCAAGCCCTAAGAACTTCTATATCTGGCCTAAGCTTACCCCCGTATTCTATTTTTCTTTTTAGGACTAAGACAAGTACCCTAGGTATGGCCTTGGTAGAGCCACCGTCACGTAAGTAGGCCCTGGCCAGAGATTGTCACCTCTATTTGCACGCCGACCTTGGGAACTCTCAATGGAATAAGGAGGACCCATGTTGCTAGGGGAGGCACTAGATCTCAAAATCCAAAAAAATCATATATCTCAAAATCTAAAAAAATCACATATATTTTTCAAAATCCAAAAAAATCATATATCTCAAAATTAAAAAAAATCATATATCTCAAAATCCAAAAAATCATATATTTTTCAAAATCTAAAAAAAATCATATATTTCAAAATCCCCAAAAAATCATATATTCCAAAATCCAAAAAAATCACATATTTCAAAATTCAAAAAAAATTCATATGTTTCAAACTCCAAAACATCAGATATTTTCAAAATCTCACAAAAATCCAAAATATTTTCAAAAATCTGAAAATACCATCATGTGCATCACATGCAGCATTGTTTCCATTATATTTTCTGCCTATTTGATAAGGCTCCACCCCATGACCAAATATCAAGAAAAGATCATTCTCTAACTTGCTTTAGGCAAGGGGTTGAGTCTAAGAACAGATCTAACTTATTTCTTGTCTAAGTGTGTATAGAACGCAGGTTCAAGACCAAGGTTTAGATTGCAAACTCACAAGTCCAAGGTCTGTAATGCTCCATCATTGGACTGCCACAGGTCTGTGACGGTTCATCCTTTGACCGTTACATTCTCCCGAAGGTTGAAATCCTCTGCCTCTCAGCAAACCCTCTCTGACGCGTCCGAGATGGACCGTTACATCACTCTGACGGCCTAATGTTAGACCATTACATCCTCCCAAGAAACTCAGCTCTCTCAGTTCATCCATTTTGACGGCTCATCGTAAGACCGGCAGGCGCTTGTGACGGCCCTGTGTCAGACCGTCACATTCTCCAAAGACTCTATTTTCAGACCAAATCAAGTAACAAACTCATGATTTTATCAACTAAGGCACTTCTATATCATTCCATTAAATTCAATGATACATAAAATTGATTGATAAACTTCAAACTCAGAAATGCCATAAAAAGAGAAAAGCTCAAGCTACATTCAAATTTCTATCCGCAATAGGGCGGATCTTACGCAATTCCTTCACATAGATATGGCATTCCTCGTCATCTTCTTTCACCTCTTCTTGCCACGGGCGCACTTTGCTGATCTCCCACATGGTCAGTGCATTCCGGATCGCTCTCTCATCCTCCTCGGTCCCCATCTTCCTAGATAGAAGGGGAGGGTAGTGTGCAAGTGCTGGAACTACGGTACGAGGTAGCCCGATCTGAAGATGGCACCGGTGTGGGTTGTAGATCGCCATGGTGGTATTCCCTACTAGCTGAAGGTCAAGGCCTGGTCGCCGAGGTACTCTAAGCAAGGTGTTCCGAAGAACTCTTGGTCGCATCATGAACTTCTCTATTGGCAAAGTATTGAGAAAAAGGCGCCATTCATCCCGTATTTTCTTGTCCGCCGTCCGGCATTCAACCTGTGGAGGGAATCCAAAGGCACCTCCAATGAAGAACAAAGGGTGGCTCCCGAAGATCCGGCTAGTTGAAGGTATGTCCTCCTTGGGTTGAAACTTGATTCTCACGCCCATCCAACACTCAAGGAGTATCATGGAGCCGAATAAAGGTCCTCCTAAGCAAGCTGAGTTAAGTCCTTCATATAAGTATGAGAGGACCGCTTGAGATATGGATAAACCCCGCCACAACCCGCTGATAATGCCAAGGTTTTGGATATCTAAGAGGTGGTCGGTGGTCGTAAAAAGGAAGACTCCGCATAAGCAAACCGACACGGCTTTGGCAATGGCTTCATATCTCTCCCACTTGTTCTTGCAATGAGAGACTATCCATTGGGCCATGGGTATCAAGTGAATATGGCATGGGCTGATCATGGTTCTCACGTCCGTTGGGTTGTGTATGAAATCACTTAGGATCAAGAATGGGTCAATATGTTCAACTGTATGGCACACTAGATCTTCATCCCCCACCTTAGTCTTAGCAAGGGCTAGGTAGGTTTCTATCTTCTCCAATAGGACTGTAGCTTCAAAGGAAGGGAAGACGAAAGTGTGTGTTTGTGGATGCCATAATTCTATGAGGGTTGAAATGCTTGCCCAATCTAAGGATAATTTCTGGAAGTTCTTGGCTAAAACTAACAAAGGTTGGAGGTGCCATGCCCTAAGGTTTGACAAGACTTCTAATGGGAGTTCTTTGACCATGGGAGCCACCCACTTTAAGTTGGAGTAACACCTTGGACAAGGGAGAGGCTAGAGAAGGAAGAAGAAGGAAAGAGAAGAATCATAAGTAGCATGGAAAGTGCAGAAACTCATGAAGTTTTGAATGCAATTGGAACTTACCACTCTTTGGGCACTTGAGCTCAGATGCTTGGGGATGGATGTCAATCTTTACAGCTCCCCATGCTCTCTTTTGGCTACTTTAGGACCAGTGTAGACTCTCTCCTCTTTACCCATTGCTTCGAAGTTTCTCTTCATGGTGTTCCTTGCCCTTTGGTGGAGTTTTCAACCCTTGTAGTAGGGAATTAATGAAAGCTGTGATTTTTGCGCTTATTCCTATCTTATAAAGGCTTGATTTTGGTGCTAGAATGATAAGATTTTGGTTATAGAGTCTTATCCTAAGCCTAAGAGTGTTCTAGTGTGGATTAAGGTCTCCTTGTCTCGAGTTTGGGCTCTCACGGCAGAATCCGTCTCGGAGTATAGTTTGTTCTCTGACGGTCTATCGTAAGACTGTCACGTATCTCTGACGCTCCATCTCTAGACCGTCACATTTCCTGCTACACGTTTCAGTTCAGATCACTCTGTCATGTCTGACGGTCTAACATTGGACCGCCACTGATCTCTGACCATCACATTTCCTGCTACACTTCCTTAGCCCAATATCGTTCTGTCATGTCTGACGGTCTAGTCTATGACCGTTACCTTATTCTGACGCTCCCACAGTGGACCGTCACATTTCCTACTACGTAGTTTTCAGTCCACCCTCTGTCATCTCTGACGGCCTTGTCTTGGTGCGTTACATTGGTCTGGCGCTTCCCCACTAGACCGTCACACCTTCTGCTGCAGGTTTCTATTCTTTCCCTTCCTCCTTTGATTTGACCTACCGGTCTTACACTTTATCCCTTGTTCATATCCATTCATTTGCACTCCCATCCACACATTTCTTTTCATCCATCCATTCACACATTCACGTCCATTTCACCCTCATGTTCATGCTCATACTCACATTCATTCATTCATACACATAAGAAACAAAACATAAAAACAAAATTTTCATTCATTTTCTTTCATTCACATGAGTCCTGTACAAGTGTGGGTGTCAAAAGAAGAAAAAAGAATGCATCACTCGGCCGGTCTATCTCCCAGGCCCCCACTATCACCAGCACCCTCTTGCCGCTTGGCTGGCGGCCCCATGGTGCTGTGCTCCTCCTCTCGTGATCGTCTCCGATCTGCCTCCTCATTCCTCTGCCGATCAGAAGAACTGGCCAAGTAGTTTCCTACCGATCCGCTCGGTACTCCACTCCGTGTACCTCCCGCTGCAGTACTCCGGGATGCACTCAGCACCAGTCCACAGCTGATCGTCCGGACTGTTCGCTCTACGGCCCGGAGCTCAATCTTCAGATCATGAACCTGGAGTCGCGCCGCCCGAGCCTCGGTCCGGTATCTCTCGAGGTCCGCTGTCTGGGTATATTCCCGCTCCAATTCTCTGCTTAGTCGGGCTACCTCTGCCTGAAGGCGCCCTGCCTCGGCTAGAGAGCGTTCTAATTCTACCCGGGTCCGCTCAGTCTCTGCTCGAGCTCGCTCCATCTCGGCCAATGCTGCGGTTAGTTCTCTCGCCTGCATTAGCATTTTTTTCATCATGGTCAGCATTTGCATAAATAAAAAGCATTTAATTCACGAAGCATTTTGAGTCTAAAGCATTAAATTCTTACCCGCTTCGCGAGGGTGGCCTCCGCCTCCTCGGCCCGAGCTACTGCTCGAGCAAGATCTGCATCTCGCTCCGCCCACTTACCGACAGGCAGTGACGACGAAGACGGAGCGTCTGGTCCTGCTCTTTGAGCTCCCTCGGCCCGCTGCATTTAGAAGTCAAGGTTAGTCATTTGCATCATAAGCATAAGCATTTAAGGCTAAGGTTTGAGGAACTCACCAAAAGCTCCAAAGCAGTCCGGTACTCATCTCGATGCTGGATGGTGGCATGGAGGAGTTCCTCGAGCTCGGCTATGCGTCCCTGTGGGTCTAGCAGCATTTAGAATTCAATGTTAGTGCATATAGAAGTTCAATAAATAAGAGTTTGAGTTTAGAAGTTCATACCGGTCATCAGGTGCCTCGGAACACCTGGTCCCCGTACTGTTGCGAGTAAGCCTTGAGGTAGGCCTCATCGCTGTCTGCCTGATCTTTCACCGCCCGGCCTCTCTTGTTCCAATCATGGACGTATTTGGCCTTTCGAGCGCACCAATCCACATCGCCGCTGATGCCCTTTGAGGACTTGCCTGGGTGCTCATCATTTCTACGGGGGAATGTCACCTCTGGTTGATTAAGTCCCTGTGCCCGCAGGATCAACCGGTAGTGCAGAGGCTCGATTATATTGATGCAGTGTAGCCATATGTCACGCCCGCTGTATGCCAGGGAGGCTTGAACCCAAGGCTGGCCCTCGTGGCCCTCGTCTCGGTATGGGGTCCATCTTACCTGAAAAAGCATATTAGTCCATTTATAAGCATTTAGAAGCATTTAAAAGCATTTAAGGCATTTAAAAGCATTTAAGTTTAAGAGCTTACCGATGTGTGCGGGAATGAGTCTAGATCATCCTAGATGGCCCGGGTCAGCCTGTTGATCGATCCCATGTCCCTCGCTACCACCCATCGCCTCGCGATCGGGATCTGCTCGGGATACATCTGAGTACCTCGCCCAATCCCCGGGAGGTATACGAAGCTCCAGATCTGCATTTAGAGTCAAGCGTAAGTAGAGAGCATTCATAAGTCATTTTGCATAATCATATAGAAGACATTTAGAGTTCATCGTTTACTTGAAGGAAAGGCGAGAAGCCGCCCAGCATCATCCGTCGGTCTGTGGTGCTGAGTGACTCGAAGAGGAAGGCAAGCGCTGCCACTCCCCATGCGTACTTCCCCACTCTGCCTAAGTCCTCCAGCAATGGCAGCAGCCTGCAGCTGATCACATCTGCTCGGGTCGGAAAAAGTAGCTTTCCAAACATTAGCATCAGAAATCGTCTCAGGACCCGGTCTCCCTCCTGTCCTGCCTCTGCCGCCACTCGCGGGCGCACCTGCTCAATCACTCGGTCTATGTGCTGCTCGGGTAGCTCGCCGACCGCTATAGCCGCTCCTCTCAGTCCCAAGCTGTCCTGTAATCTCGACCTCGAGAGCTGGGATGATGTATGCCCCGGCCTGATCAAGTCTAAGCCCAGCAGCTCCTGGGCTAGCACTCTATAATCTCCATATGTCCACCCGGTCACGGCAGCTCCGTGGATTCGCAAATCAGTGATCCTCACCATGTCTTCCAATGTGGGGATCATGTGACCCCAGGGGAAGATGAATGCTCGGCTCACGGGGTCCCATCTCTCGTGGAGTGCCTATAGCAGTGGTGTATCCGTCCTGATCACCTCAATGCTCAACACCTCGGCAAATCCCATCCTGGCCAATCTCTCTCTCTGAAACTCGGGCAATGCCTGGTATACTGCCCGGATCTAGAGTCAAGATATCCTCGTTCTTCTTTTCCCCTGCACAATTAGAGCATAAGTCAGTCATTACATCATAAATTCATTGCATTGCATTAATATAATAAAAAACAACAACAAAAAATTGAATAACTGAAAAATCCCAAAAATGTTTCTGCCTCTGGTTTCTATGACGGCCCTGTGGTGACGCGTCACAGTTCTCTAACACACCAGGGGTGGTGCGTCAGGGCTGTGACGGTCGTTGCAACGACCGTGACATTCTCTGCAATGGGGCGTTGTTCCCTTTGATTTCCTTGGCTTCTGAAAATGGCCATATAGGCCTACAATTGCTCCCAATGGGTCCCTAGACCCATTTCTACCCCCCAATCATACATGCATGCACATAAAAATTAAAATTGGATCTTTAGGGTGGGGGACCTACCTCGTGGTTGCGACCTCATTTTCTCTTCTCGGGCGCCGTAGCCCCTTCTTCATCGTCCGCAGTCTCCTCCATGGCCTCTTTTCCTCTTTCCTCGGCCATGGGAGGATCCTCCTCCGCCGTTTGCTCCGCCGTCACCCTCGGTTGATCGACCATCGCCGGGGGGGGCCTCCTCTTGGTCCACCCTTGCTCTGAATCTTCTGAGGGCCTTGCTCTTGATCGCCTTCGTCTTCTTCCCTTTCTCCCTCCTCATGGGTGGCCGGGGGAGCTCATCGCCGGACATCGTCGCCGGTGGGGTTTTGCTCGGTGGTGATTTTTGGTTTGGCGTTTGAGTGCGAATGGGGGGAATGACCGTTCGGTTTTATTTTTTTGAACGCTCAGGAAATGTGACGATCTGTCGTGAGACCGTCACACTTCTCTGACGCGTCTTTGTTGGGCCGTTAGGACATTTGAAGTGATGCTTTGAATAATGTGAACCGACGTTGTGTGACACGCCTATATTAAACTGTTACAATGATCTGACGCATCTTCCATGGACCGTCAGAGGCTTTGAAACATTTTGATGAGATAAATGTCCTATTTTGTGCTAGAATGATCATTATGCTTCCAATGCCATATCTTATTAATGGAATTCATGCTTATGAATGGTCATGCCCTATGTTTTCAATGAAGTTCATGAATGATTGTTGTTGGCTAATCTCTCCTTTCTATGGATGAAATCATGAGAATCATAAGTCATCATGCTTCGCCATTTCGCCGCACAGGTAAGTCAGGTATTGTATCTCGATCTCTATCCCTTAATGCAATACTATATGTTATATATGATATTATCTCGAGAACCGGCTGGTCATTCATGTGTTCTTGGATCTTATGTTCCCCTTAAATAAAAATGATGATGATCTAACTGCACATGTTTAATCGTTGGACAAGCCGTTAGGTTGGAAAACTTGGGGACGATGGTTCTGTCTTGCACGCCGTGATTGCAGATGGTGTCCTGACCTTGGTTTCTCTGGTCTAGCAATATTATTCTCGAGTATCTTGTTTTTTTTTCCTTAGCATTCGTTTTGATGATTTCTTTATTTTAGCCCAGCATGCATCATGCGCATCTTTGAGCTTTTATGAACCTTCATCTGTTCAAGGTGCTTCAGTGATGGTGAATGTAGATCGTGTTAAAATCCACACGTAAACATGGGGAGTTTTAAATATAAGAAAAATTATATGTATAATATCGGGAGATGATGATATGAAGATAAAGAAGCAAATAAGCACGTGGTGCTATGGTGGAGAGTGATCGCCAGAGGGGTTACCTCAATAATAAGCAAAGAAGATCGCGAATACCTGGTGGAAAATTGGGTGCGGGATGGATTGTGAATTCCCTCCTCCGCCTTCAATCGGCCGGCCGATGAAGGGGGTTCTTCTTATTGATTATCCTTGCAAAAATAAGACAAATAAACAAGAAGGAGATCAGCTAAGTGCAAGTAGTATCAACCCAAAGATAAGGTGAAGATAGAAAAGGACAAAAACATGCGCACCTTATTATTTTTTTTTAAAACCCCTAAAGAAGAAGGGAAGAGAGGAGATATGATGAAGCCTAATTCAAACGCCAAAAAGAAAATCAACATTGTTGATGCTAATGCAATCGTGAGAAAAGGAAGAAAAACGATGGTGATCGGTTGATGAAGACAAACTGAACGAACTAATAAAAGAAAGAAACCCTGCTGTCCCTGACGACAGTAAAGGGGAACCAAGGAGTGGACGCGGTTGGCTAGAAGCAGAGGAAGAGAGCTCTTAAACGATCGCACAAGAGCTTCGTGCTCTGTAACCCGTAACTCGTAACCTGCCAATCCGTCAAACTCGTAAACCTCTTGAACCTCTGTCTCGATCGACCAGAGCATCCTTTTATAGGATTTCAATCAAAGATAAGCTCAAATTGGGAAGATAAGGATAGGCAATAGTCAAAGAAGGCAGGACTCTAGTCCTAATTCGAGCAAGGAGACCAACGGAGGTAGGGACTCTCCAGGAAAGATGAGCTTAAGCAGGACACGGAAAGGTGAAACACGACTTTCAGAAGGGCGTCAAATCAAGAATTGACGACCTACATCAAGACGTTACTCAAAACACGACCTCAATCAAGGGCGTCTCTTCTTGGATTTAATTTTGGCAATAAAACTTACTTTATTTGAAAATTATGAGAACACGCCTGCAATGAAGGCGTTAATTGAAAACACGCCCTGAGGAAGGACGTTAATCAATAATTTGAATTGATCTGAATTTATTTTAAAACCGGATAATACCAGGAATTGACGCCCTGACATTTAGTCGTCCTTTCTTGAGCACACGCCTCAGATAAGGTCGCTATTTAAAACACGCCCCTCTTCAGGTCGCGAATCACAAAAATGCAAGAGAAATGCGCAAAAACCACATAAAAAATAGAAAAACTTCATATTATGAATATATTGAAGTTCACTTTGGGGCGTCATCATAATGGCATGAGATTTGATCAACAAAGTGTCAATTTTGGCGTGTCTACAGCTGCCCCGCCTTGGCGTCTGCTTTGCAAGGGAGTGAGATGAAATGGAGTGAAAGTGCAACAACGAAATGAAGTGGAGCGAACTGATAAGTAGATGCCAAGGTGTGATGTGACACGCCTCAGACACTAAGCACTGGAAATCTTTCCAAGATTCTGAGTGAAACAACTTCAAGTGATTCCAAGGAAGCATCAACTTGCTGGATAAAGGAGATTAAACAAAACAAGTAAAAATGTAAGGTAAAAGGTGTGCGCGCAGGCACGACAGGGAAAGACCATTGGAGAGCGGTTACCAGCCAATGTGGACGTGCTACAACCAAGGTAGATTTGCAGAAAAAATAAAGGGAATCGAGATGGAGATCCAACAAAGGGACATTTTCAAGGAATCAGCCTGAGCGGCTTCAAATAGGATAAAGTACTCAATTTGGAATGGAATATCTCATGTCAACTCAATCAAGAGCGAGTGACCTTCATTATTGCCATAATATGAATTTTTCAGCACGAAACTCAAAGTCCTACATGATGCATGCTGGGCTAAAAGAAAAAAAAGATTAAAACAAACTAAAAATATAAAAAAAAATAATCAAGGATAATATTGCTAAGCCATCCAGATTTGGTCAAGAATCCAGATCTCTGAGCTGACACTAAGCCGAAGCTCATTTGTCCACGCATCAACTCAAAAAGTGGAACCATCGTCCCAGACCTTGAATGACTCAACGGCCTATCCGTGTGATCAAGACTCTCCTGAAACTATCACTGTTTTTGATGAAGGGGAACTCAAATTCCAGGTTCATCAGAACCACAAGGTCCTTGATATACTATAATAGCGTAGATGCCATATAGTAACAATGCTTACAGGAAATAATTACAGGATGATGAACGCAATGTTACTTCTACGAGCAACCCGAGCGTCTCGAAACCTGCACTTTTCTGCACTTAAAAGTTCATTAGTTCTCTCAAATTTTCAATATAAATAATCCTCAATTTAAAGCATAACATGATCATAAGTGCTTAATAAGATAAAATTCCAACGAAATAATAGCACTTAAGTTCATTAGAGCACACATGGAAGTAAATTCATAAGCTTACAAATCCACGCCTGCAATGAACGGCATCAAAACATGAAACGCGCCTGATAGAGAGGGCGTCAAAACGATGAAAACGCCTTTTACTGAGGCGTTAAATGTACCAAGGGTTCAAGAAGAAAACGACCCTGGAAAGGGCGTTACACAAAACACGACCTCCGTTAGGTCGCCAATTCAACAATTGACGCCCTAACAGAAGGCGTTAATTAAGCACGAACCTCCGTTTCCGATTCGAGAGCTAAACCCAGTCCTAATGACAATCAACTTCTAACTCCGAACAGCCTTAAAACCTCCCAGACTTCTATAAAGGGAAGGCAATTCCAATTGATTAAAGCAATCCTCCGAGCTCTGTTCTTCTGCCTTTTTTTTTTCTGTCTGTTCTTCTACAGGTACCGCAACCGTCCGAGCTTAAACAAAAGATGGAGAGGGCGATCAAGAGGTCCAAGTCCTCCACTCCTGGGTTAACTGACATTAACTGGCACATTAGCAGTAGAATCGCTTTGAACCAGGTAATACATCTTCTGTTCTTCTCTTACCTTCATCCGAATCAAACGACCGCTTCAACTGTTCTGCTGTATGCTTACTTGTGCTTCTGTCCATGCATCCTTCTCTGTTCATTTCTTCCACAGGACTATCCTTTAGTGCCAGGAGCTAGGAGATTTACAAAAAACAAGTGGCTCCCCCTCATCCTTTCCAAGCTCACTTCAGACATGAGAATTTATCTTGCAAGATGGCACCTTTTGGGCCTAGTCACCCATGCCAAACATCATGACCAAATCCATTTAGATTGGGCAGCTATAGGAGCTCTACTTGAAATATGACACCCTTCCACTCATACCTTCCTTTTTTCAACTTTCGAAGCCACAGTTTTATTGGAAGAATTAGAGATCATCTTAGGCTTAAAGAGAATGAAGCAAGGAGATGAAGAAAAGATGGCTATCATGCCAAAACCAATCTCTCCTCATGAACTATTAACAAGCTTGATTCCTAGCCCCAACCTAGTGCACCAAATCAAAGCTACCAAAGGCATCAATCTTCTAAAGCTCACTTCATGGGTGTACAAGAGAGCGGATCAAGCCAAAGAAGATGAGGAAATAGAGCGGGTAGCAAAGGCCTTCGTAGTGTGCTTAGCAGGAGCGATCTTATTCCCATCCACGGAGGACTTTCTGGAAGAGGCCCAATTAAGCGCCGTAGTGAGCTTATGGGAAGGAGATAGAGTTGGACCGGCTATTCTAGCCTATCTCTATAGCTGGCTTACCTCGGCGGCGATGGGAAGGCCCATCTACGGATGCATGTTAGCACTCTCTAGTTGGCTAGATCTTCACTTCAAATTAGATCCATGTGGTGAGGCCCAACAACTCTCAAGAATCTTTTCAAAGAGCCCGCTCTCTTATATGACCGGTTCACTTGGAATAAGCAATAGAGTGATGAACCGAATTCCTCAAATCAAGAAGAGAGCGGAATGGAGAGAGCACCTCAAAGTGATGCCAAAGAATCTCTTTACTTGCGCCCCGGGAATACTCAAGACCCAAGATCTCCGCGCAAGATTCTCCCCCGGGACGGACCTTCGTCTCATAGGTGCTTCAGAATTCGTCTTGTACAATTCACATCGGTGCCTTCCTCAACTCGGGCTCCCACGGCGAGTTTTCGAGGACCCCTCTCATCTTCCTCCAATCAAGACACGAGATCTAGGCGGCAATGAGGATGGTGAAGAATGCACAACAGTTCAAGCCTTGTGGAAAATTAATAAAACACATCAACCTGTAGAAAGCTTGGACGAAGACAGAGAACAGTGGAAAACTTATGTAATAGCCTTGAGACAACTTAGGCCCAAGGTGGCTCATTAACATTGTAATCTTTTTTCCAAATAATCAATGATATTTCCTTACTTGAGCCAATCTCACTGTTTCTCATCAAATCTTCCAACGTTCTGTGATTCTGTTGTAAGTAACGCCTCAAGAAATGCCGTGATTTATAAAAGGACGCCTTCACCACAGGTCATCTTCAATATCCCCATTCACAAATTTGACGCCTTCACCAGTGGGCGTTAACTGAAAAATGTCCTAAATAAAGGCGTTAATACGATTCATATTCCAAAATATATTCGTTGAGATTCCAAAAGTAACGCCTTCAAGACAGCCACGTTTCATATAAATAACGCCTCAATCGCAGTCGTTACTCAAAAACAGTAATGATTATTCCCATCAAATCAATCAATTACCATTAAATGCGTCTGAGAACGGTTATCATTCCCCATGCAAACAAAAATAACGCCTTAAGAAATGTCGTCAATTATTAAGAAACGCCTTTATATCAGTCGTTGATTCCACAAGACGCGGCCTTCCTTAAGTCGTTAATTCTTTTTGACCGTTCGACTTAACTTTCCCTCCTTTCTTCTTCTTCCTCCGTCCATTTCCTCTTTCTCTCTTTCTTCTGCAACCCTAACCGAGAACCCCCCTTCCCCAATCTCTCTCATTCTCCCTCTCTATATCTCTCTCTTCCACACCCTATCCCTAAGCTATGGCCGGCGGAGGCTTGAAACGGTAGAGGGTGGCGGCCCCTGAGGTGGTGGACTTGGGCGATGATGCCCACGGCGAGGAAATCCCTCCCGTGGAGGCTCCGCCGGTGGCGGCCGAAGAAGAACAGGCCGTGGCGACCGGCGACGAAGCCGAAGGAGGCCAAGAGGCCCACGAAGAAGACGAAGAAGAAGATGGAGAAGATGGAGAAAACGAAGAGGGAGGAGAAGAAGAGGAAGGAGAGGAAGGAGGTGGTGAAGAACCACCGCCCACGGCGGCGGCCCTCCCCCGTGCCGGCCAACTCCGGCGACCACGTCAGCCACGGCCCCAGCCACAAGGACCAAAGCACAAGAAGGTAGGCCCCCAAACCCAATCTCCATTTTTTTTATTTATTTCCATTTTTATGCAATTTCCATAGCCCTCGGGCAGAAACCCTGCAACTCAGAAAAGAGACGCCCCCCGTGGGGGCGTGATTTAAAGATGAAACGCCCCTTCCAAGGGCGTTAATTCAAATTATTTTCTGTAAAATAATTAGTTTCATGAAAACACGCCCTATAGCATGTCGCCCATTTAAATTCATCATTTTTATATCATGCTGTTAATTTCATTAATTTCCATGCTTTTACTTATTTCAAATGAATTTGTTTCGCATGCTGTTATTTTTATTTCATTTTCTGAAAACTTGAAAACAACGCCCCCCATCAGGGCGCTAATTCAATGAAGACGACCAAACCAGCGGACGTCAAATCATTAATTTCAAAAATTATTATGAGACCCCAAAACTCCCGTTTGAAAACAACGTCCCACACAGGGGCGTGACTTGATCAAAAGACGACCCTGGGATGGGCGTCTCCTGAAAAATATTAAGTAATCAGAAATTAACCACCAAGCCACGCCCAATACAGAGACGTTTCTTAGATAAACAGCGACCTAGGATAGGTCGCAAATTCAAAGCACCCTTAGAACCACGCCCTCCTCAAGGGCGCTAATTCAACAAACCACGACCTGAGGATGGTCGTTAATTAAAAAAACAAACACTAATATGACCCAAGGCAATCAAAATGAGATTCAGCATGAATAATCAACATAATGAAGTGAAAATTCTTTTCTTATGCATGCAGGGACTGATGAGGACGCGCATCTCATGGGTCATGGTCCAGGCAGCGTACTACGGCCTCCCTGAGTTCAGAGAGAGAGGGTAGACGCGATGGGGTTTGGGGCCTTTCTTAGCATAGAGCCAGTCAGACCCGACCTACCACTTATCCAGGTTCTACGGGAGAGATGGGATAGGACTAGCCGGGCATTCCTGATGCCTTGGGGACACATGATTCCTACCCTGGAGGACGTGGCCAGGATTACGGGGTTGAGGGTAGATGGAGAGGCTGTGAGCGGGATCACCTATCCTGACTACACTGAGCTCGCCCAGAGGTTTTCTAGGATTGGAGATGGTCTATGAGACGCCTAACGAGTGTAGGACTATCTTCCGCACCGACCTTACTACAGTGATGGGTTTAGGGAATGCTAGGCACAGGTCAGGTGAGACCTTAGGGCAGTTCTCGCAGAGGTTGATAGATGGGGCTAGGGCTGTCTACTGCCAGGACCCGGCCGACAGAGAGAGAGCAGACCGAGACCTGAGGAGGTTCCTGCTGCTGCTGCTCGGGAGGCTATTGCTCGGGACAAAGGGTGACATCATCAACTGCCGATTTTCTAGGGATACTCGAGGATCTGGAGGCAGTTGGCAGCTACGCTTGGGGAGCGGCGCTGCTGGCGCATATGATGGCCGACTTGTCCACCGGGACAGGTCGAGAGACGACCGTCAGTGGCTTCTCACCTTTTCTTCAGGTATGCATTTTTCCATTTTTTCTTTTCTTTTATTATTTTTTATGCGTGTGAATGCCTTCCTAATGCAATGCATGGATGCAGGTTTGGAGCCATCTCTACATGCCGATGGGGCGCGTTGACCCACGGCCTGGAGGTGAGGGAGCTTTCCCTCTAGCACGGCGCTGGGTGCCGGTCGTCTTCGGCGCCCCACTCGGCTACGAGTTGTGGGTTCTACGGAGAGAGTTCCGCGATTTCCCTCCCTCGCTGGTATGTATGAATGTTATGCATTTTTCTTTTGAATTTATTTTGAATTTATTATGATGATGATGAAATGATGACATGTATGTTTATGAATGCAGGTTCAGTGGAGACCCTATGAGGGGATGACAGACGAGGGCCAGCCGTGGGTCGTAGCGGGCCGTCCTCGTTTTGAGCGTGAGCTTTGGGTTCACTGCTTGATCGAGATCGAGCCGTTACGGCTTAGGTTGGTGATGAGGACACTAGGCCTCCATCAGGAGTGGGTAGAGGTAGGCGAGCCACGCGGCATCGGGAAGAAGACGCGCGGTCGTACAAAGGCGACTGACTGGAGGGTGCGGTTCGAGGAGCAGTACGCCGACTGGCAGCGGGGCGGGACCCGAGTCACCTCTCGCGCGACAGACAGCTCCGAGTACCTCCGGCGCTACTGGGAGGTATACGCCGGCCGACCCCAGATGAGGGTCTTAGGGGTATGTATGAATGCAATTGTTTATAAATTAAATGCAAATGCTTATGCTTCTATCATGTGACTACTATGTAATGAATGCAGGATGCGCGGGACATAGCGGCGATGGATGCCCAGGCCCACCTACACAGCCTGGAGGACCAGCTGGCCGCCACACGAGCTGACCTAGAGACCCTGGTGAGTGTTTAAATTATTTCTATATGCAAATGTATATTTATTTTATTTTGTTGAATTATTGATGATTAGCCACTGACGATCTCAATGAATGCAGCGTGCCCAGCAGGGAGCAGTGAGGAGAGACCCAGGGGAGGCCTCCAGCTCGAGAGGGCCCAGTGCAGAGGTGACTGCACTGGCGGAGCAGCTAGCGGGAGCGGTGGCACGAGCCGAGGCAGCAGAGCGCGACCTCGCTTCACGGGTAAATTCTAAAACACAGATTCATTCGAATATTGATTATATAATTGTGCACTGATGAAAATTCATTTTTACAGACTGAGGAGCTCCGAGCCGCTCTTACCTGCGTTGATGAGGGCTTCCGCGCGACGAGCACACAAGTGAGTGGTTCAATCATGTATTGCTTGTATTGCTAGATTACTGAATCATCGCATTTAATTGTGGAACTGATGATTTATTTACCTGTTTGCAGACGACTCAGCTTCAGGCGATACGTACCGAGTTGGCGATCCGTGATCAACGGATCTCAGAGCTTGAGAGGTCCCTGAGGCGACGAGAGGAGCTTCTTCAGGACGTGGCCGAGCTGCGTGTGGCTCTTGAGCTGGAGAGACAGGAGCGTGCCCGGGAGCGCGAGGAGCGAGCTCGTGAGCGGGAGGAGCACCAGGCAGAGCGTGCCCGGTACCAGGAGCAGGTAGCAGCACGCGAGCGAGAGCTGGCAGACTCGAGGACCCAGTTGATCCTTTCTCAGGAGCGACTACGAGTGTCTGAGGAGCGTCTCCAGCGAGGACGTGAGCGAGCACGAGCTGCGGGGTACTCCTTCACCAGCTCCACTTTTGTGGCGGGCTCTTCCCTCCGAGAGAGGAGCGAGGCAGGCGGACACGTTCGATTTCCTGCTTCTTCACGGGGGCCCATGCCTCCTCCACCAGCGCCAGTTCGGGATGGCGAGGAGGAGGTTGAGAGTAGGAGAGAGGAGGGTGGAGGCGAGAGCTGAGAGACTTACTTGTACTCCTCCACCCTCACACCTGTACATGATAGTCATGAGATATATATATTTGAGATTGAGATTTCTTTTAGTTACCTGAGCACTTTGTGTGGTTGTGGCCTCGTGTTTGTGTTCTTTCTTCTTTCCACGTTCTTCGTGTTTGCTTTTCTTTGCCCTGTTTCTGCGACTGTAATCCATACCTTGAACAAACAGGTTAATTCATCTGTTCGACTTGGCCCCTTGCCCAATAAGCAAGAGGTAGCAATATTTTGACCTTAATGAGGGGTCAAGGGGCCAAGCCTTTGATCAAATAAGGCAGATAAAATAGCTGATCGCGGGGAGATGCATCATGCAAAGCATGCATATGCAAACCATAAATAAAAGATGCCCATGCAAGCATACCTCGTGAAGAAATACATTTTTTTTCACTCATTTATATTTTTTTGTTATTTTTCTTGAAAAATGCGCCTTAGAGTAGGTCGTGGTTCGCATAAAGACGCCCTAGAAGACGGCGTTAATTTGAAAAGGAATCTAATTTTTTTCGAAAAAGAAACGACCTTCTCAGAGACGTTATTCAGAAATAGACGACCTAATCTAGGACTTAATTCTATCAAAA
Organism: Amorphophallus konjac; assembly: GCA_022559845.1. Lineage (NCBI taxonomy): Eukaryota > Viridiplantae > Streptophyta > Magnoliopsida > Alismatales > Araceae > Amorphophallus > Amorphophallus konjac. Next base: position 515,121,878 of record CM040121.1, on the reverse strand, counting down.
GCGCCTTATCCAAAGGCGTTAATTGAATTATTCTGCAAAAAAAAAAATTGAGTTAACAAGGCTATCAAGACCACAGGTCCTACACGGTCACCATCTAAAATTCATTAACCTTTCTTGAGTAATTAAAAGGGGGTTGACATGGTCATAGTTGACTTGTATTCGAGATTTCGCACAGTGCAATTTCTTTAGTCCGTCTTGACCATCCTGCCAGTTCGTGACTTACCACATAGAAAGGATGGAAGAAAATATAAGGGAAGCCCATAAGGGATTCTGAGGTGCTCAAGGCAAAGTTACCTCCCCCACCCTATGCCTGTTGGGGTTCGGTCTTTGGCGTAGGGAAATTGTTGCCTTTTTTACCCCTTTATATTGCACGCATACGCCCAAGGTTTTCCTTGCGGGGGCTTTGCCCTCTTGACATACTTTTCTTTTCATAACTTTGACTTTCACTTTGGAATTGATTTGCATTGATGAATAAAAACCTAATTGTACTTGGGCTTTTATGGCATTTGCTCCCTTTTGGGCCCTGACTTCCACCTACTAGGGCGGCGGATAGGCTTGGCGTGTCTACCCTGAGGTCTCCCTTCCTCCCTTATGGGCCGAAGAAGAAAAGAACGGGTATTGTCTTTCACTTTTAGTCAGGTTTTTGACTTTCCGCCAGATTTTGCACTGCTTGAGCTCAAGAATAAAGCGTGTAGTGTGTGCGGGAATCAACCCCTTTTTAAATTAGTAAGACTGATGAATGAATTCTGAATTTTGACCTTTCGGACCTTGATCCTTCGTATGCCATGGCACCAATTTTGATCTCTTCTATTTTTGTTTGTTTTTTGGAATTTCTATTTTTTTTGGTTTTTTTTGGAAATATTCCACTTTGTTTTGGATTTTTGAAACAATTTTTCATTTTGTTTGGATTTTGAATCAAGGGTAGTATTTCTTAAGATACAAACCATTCCAAGGGTGAGTTAACTCTTCACCTTCAGCATTAATCAGTTTATAAGCATTACCAGGATAAACATCTTTTATAACAAACGGTCCCTCCCAATTGGGTTGGAGTTTTGAACGAGGGCCACCCGGCTTTACAAAAATTCTTTTAATTACCATCTCACCGATTTTGAATTTTCTCTCAATCACTTTCTTTTGATAAAAACGCGAGAGCCTGTTTTGATAAACGCGCGCATGCTCAGCGGCAACCAGACGCTTTTCATCTAGGAGTTCCAATTGGGCAAGGAGTGAATTACGACTTTCATCCATAGAAAGTTCCTTATCCAATTGTACTCGTAGAGAGGGAATGAGAATCTCATAAGGGACTACCGCCTCCATTCCATAAGTAAGGGCGAAAGGGGTTTGCCCAGTGGGGGTTCGAATGGAAGTGCGATAGGCCCAGAGAGCTTCAACTAGCTTGTCTGGCCAATCCAAAAATTTATTAACCTCACACGTCTTTTTGACAATTTTTATCAAAGTTTTGTTAGTGGCCTCTGCTTGGCCATTGCCCTGCGGATAATAGGGAGAAGAATGATGCAATGCAATGTTATACCTGTTGCAGAGATCCTTGATTTCCTGAGAGATAAATTGAGGTCCATTGTCGGTGACGATGGTGCTCGGGATGCCGAACCTCGTGATGATGTTCTTCATTATGAATTTATAGACGGTTGACGCTTTAATCTCCACGTAAGCTTCTGCTTCCGCCCACTTGGTGAAGTACTCCGTTGCCGTAAGGATGAATGATTTTTGCTTGGTCAGGAGGTTTGAATCACCAAGAGGTCCAATGATATCAAAAGCCCACATGGAAAAAGGCCATGGGGAGGACGTAGGATGGAGTGAAGAAGCAGGAGAATGAATCTTGTCGGCGTGCAGTTGGCACTTAACACACCTTCGAACATAAATGGAACAATCCTCTTCTAGAGTTGGCCAATAGAACCCTAGCCTAAGAATCTTCTTAGCTAGCATCTGGCTATTCACATGACCACCACACACTCCAGAATGCGCCTCTTCCACAACTTTCCATGAATCATCATCATCGAGGCATCTTAACAAAACACCGGTGAGCCCTCTTCTGTAGAGCACACCTCCAACCAAAACATATCGTTGAGCCACTCTTCTAATTACTTTCTTTTCTTCCGCGGTGGCTTCCTCGGGATAGGACTGATCATTGCAATATCTGGCAATCTCATAATACCAAGGCTTCTCTTCGTCAGCCAATTCTTCTTGCCAATCTAAAAGCATGACCTCTTTGCCTTTGAGGGATCCCTTCTGCTTGCTCTTCTTAAGCACCTTATCCCTAATATCGAGGAATGCACGGTCCTTAATAGCTGGAGTATCGCGTTGATGAATCAGGGGAACATGAAAATCACGCTTAGGAGGGAAGACTAAAGCAGAGGCCAAAGAAGCAAGGGCGTCGGCCAAGATATTTTGGCTACGAGGAACATGGACGAAGATCAATTTGGTGAAGAGTTTGGCATAAGCTGAAGCAAGTTCCTGGTAGGGTTTGAGCTTAGGATCGATAGTGCGGCACTTGACCAACACCTGGCGCAGAATGAGCTGACTATCACCCACGATCCTCAAATGGGTGACACCATATCGATGAGCGGTTTGAAGACCGGCCAAAAGAGCTTCATACTCAGCTATATTATTGGTGGCGGGGAAAGTGAGCCGAGCAGCAAATGGGATGGTGACCCCTTCTGGTGTTAAAAGAACCATGCCGATCCCTCTTCCCTGGGAATTTAAAGCTCCATCAAAATGTAATGTCCACATAGGATCGTGGGGTTGATTAATGGACATTAGTTCTTCATCTGGAAACTCCGAATTGACAGGATCAAAACGAGGTAGAGGGTGGTGAGCGAGGTGTTCGGCAATGGCGTAACCTTTGATAGCTTTCTGTTGAATGTAAGTGATATCAAACTGGGAGAGGAAGCTTTGCCAGCGTGCTAATCGATCAGTGAGGACAGATTTTTTAAGGAGGAATTTAATCGGATTCATGCGAGCAATGAGGTGAACCTCGTGAGCTAGGAAATAATGCTTTAACTTCTGAACTACCCAGACTAAAGCAGCGCAAGTCTTCTCCATAGCTGAGTACCTCTGTTCACAGGAGTTAAGAAGCTTAGACAAATAGTATGCTGCCCTCTCTTTGCCTTCTTCGTCCACTTGAGCTAAGACAGCACCTACCGAGTCATCCAGGACTGAGACATAGAGAATAAGTGGTTTGCCTGGAATTGGAGGCCTCAGGACAGGAGGATTGGCCAAATAATCCTTCAATCCATCAAAGGCTGCCTGACACTTGTCATCCCAATTAAACTTGACTCCCGGCTTGGTAAGCTCGTAAAACGGCCTACATCTTTGTGAATGCTGGGAGACGAAGCGGTGAATAAATTGTAACCTCCCGATTAATCCTCGAACTTCCTTCAAATTCTTGGGAGGAGGCATATCTCTAATGGCTCTCGTCTGGTTGGGGTCAACTTCAATTCCCCTCTTGCTAACAATGAATCCAAGCAATTTCCCTGAAGAGATGCCAAATACACACTTCTTGGGGTTCATCTTCAACTGGTACTCTCGTGATCTTTGCAAGACTTTAGCTAGAACCCCAGGATGCTCAATCCTTGTCCTTGATTTTACAACCAGGTCATCCACATACACCTCAATATAGATATGAATCATGTCATGAAAAATTACCATCATAGCCCTCTGATAGGTGGCTCCAGCATTCTTAAGTCCAAAAGGCATGACCACATAACAATAAGTACCCCATGGTGTAGTGAATGATGTCTTCTCTTGATCTTCCTCAGCCAGACGAATTTGATTGTAACCTGAAAAGCCATCCATGAAAGAGAGGGTCTCGAATCCTGCCGTATTATCAATCAGAACATCAATATGAGGGAGGGGGAAGTCATCTTTAGGACACGCACGGTTGAGGTCCCGGAAGTCTATACAAATCCAAACTTTTCCATCTTTCTTCATAACCGGGACGATGTTAGCCACCCAATTGGGGTAGAGGACAACTCTAACAAATCGAGCCTTATGGAGCTTGTCGACCTCTTCTTTCATTTTCAAAGCCATATTAGGGTGGAAACGCCTCAACCGTTGCTTGACCGGACAGACCCTGGCTTAAGTGTAAGGCGGTGTTCAACGAGCGCAGGGTCTAATCCAGGCATATCTTCATAACTCCATGCGAACGTGTCCTTGTATTCTTGCAGACCAAAATGAGCGCCTCCTCTTCGGAGGGCGGTAAATTCTTGCTTATGAGGACAATCCTAGGGTCTTCCTTGGTACCCAAATTAATTTCTTTAGTAGGCTCTTCTACAGAGGCTATCGGTTCGTCAAATCTTCTCATGCCACTGGCAAAAGCATCAGCCTCGTCCTCATATTCTTCATAACTTTCTTCCCCCTCTTCAATAGGGTCTTCATCATTCATAATCTCATAGACACCCAAACCCTCATAAGAAACAACAGCATCCTCATATTCCAACTCTGGCAGGATGATTGGATTCTCTATAAATTCAGGAAGGGCTAAACAAGCCTGGCACCTGATAGCTAACTCCAACAGAAACCTACGGGGAATCTGCTTACCCTTGGACTTCTTATGTGAATCTACCCCTTGAATTTTAGCGTTAGCAGAAGAAGAGGAGGAGCAACTAGCTTGATCAGAAGAAGGAAGGGAAGGAAGTGAAAAAGCGGATACAGGAGGTGATACAGATGAGGGCCCCTCACCGGAGGGGGAGAAGAGATCTAGCAATGAATCTTGAAGGAGCGGCCCCTGGGTCGGGACACACTCGGGAAAGAGATAAGAAGTCTCCTCAACGGAGATGGAGGATTGGAAAGTTGGAAATTTGACGTTTTTTTTTCATTTTTATATTTTCCTTTATTTTTATTTTCTTTTTCAAGAAGAAAGCAATGTGTGGGGGGAATAGCGGGAGGAGTGAAAATTGCAAGATCGGAGAAAGATTGAATCAGTGACGGCCCGCGCGGGGGCGTGATGGAGAGTTCAGAAAATCGCTCGAGGAGCGAGGGAGGGATTGTGAGAGCAACTTGGATTGAATCTGGAGAAAAATTGATTGTAATTGGAGGCGGTCTTGGGACGTGACCAAACCAATGGGAATATAGAGAAGTAAGCACAGATGGATGTATGGAAGTGAGAGAAAAGAGGCCAGCCCACAGCCTATCCACAGTGAAACCTTCTTCAAACGGAACATCTGGTTCTCCAGTATTAGTGTAGTCACTCAGCAGCTGCCTCTTGTCTGTAATTGCAGCTGGCATTTCAATCAATTGGTGTATTAATGGCGACCATTCCGGATCAGTTGGCATGAAGAGGCGGCTCAAGGAAATAGTGATATCATTCATGTCAAACCACCGGTACCAGTCACATTCTGGATCATCCATTTTCCTTCTTTTGTCTGGTCTCAAGGATTCCAGGGCTTTATAAGTGGCCAACGGGGCAATATGACGGGCAAACTGTCTAGCATGAACATCCTGACAGTCTAATATGGAAGTAATTACGGTAGTTTGCTCATTATTTTGAAAGCCACCTATGACAAAATGTGTCTTCAGCGTCCAAGTAAGCGGCTGGCGATCTGTCTTCAGAGTGGATGTCATAAATGCCCATGGTTCATCTTCATTTTTGCATGGCCCTTTATAACCTAGGCCGCCTCGTGTGATCAGCTTCTGAGGTTTAACAGGCCTAACCCTGCCTTGACAATTGGCACCCAGACCTTTGCCATTTTGATACCCCATTTTCATCAAGATGTTCCAGCCAGAGGTGTTCATCATTATTTTCTTCTTTTTCCCCTTGGGAGGCAGGGGTGTCATAGCAATTGTTGTGACTTTTCCTGGCATTGGTCGTGGACAAGGGACGTCCAGCACAGATAATAGTGGCTTGTTGGCCGGCCACATAGATGGAACTGATGAAGCCACGTGAATATCCTCCTCTGGCAAAATTGGCATGCTGGTAACTTTAATAATGCGACCCTTGTGTGGGAATTTAAGGCATTGGTGATTTGTTGAGGGCACCGCATCGAGTTGCTGAATGTAGGGACGGCCCAGAATGCCATTAAATGTCGGATCCATATCTAGAATGTGAAAATCTGCTGTGATGGCGGCAGGACCCAAACTTACTTTTAACGTAATCATGCCTATAGGAGGTTTCTTCGTGTTATCATATGCAGTGACTGTGATAGTAGACGGCCGAATTTGGCTTTCCGGAATGCCACACAACTTCAAGGTGCTAGGTGGCAAGACATTGATGGATGCCCCAGTGTCCACCAGACATTGCTTAACAGCCACCTTATTAATGTCAACTGTGATGCATAGAGCATACTTTCTTGCTGGGAGTGGCGCCAGTTCATGTTCATGGAAAGTAATTGCCGGCTGACTGCTAGCGGGCGTTAAAACTGTGACTATCTGCTCAACAGGAATATCTTCATTGACCATTACTTTCTGCAGATACTCTTTCAATGCTAGCTGATGAGTGGTGGACCGTTTGATCAATTCCAGGATTGAAATCCTTGCTGGAGTCCGGTCTAAATGCTTTAACAGATCATACTGAGTGCCTGGCACGGACCCTTGTTCTTGTTCTTGCTCCTGCGGCCCCTGCACGGGCTCTAGCTCTCTTTGTGGAAAAATACGGTGGAAAATCCGTCCGCTGCGGAGCGGCGCCACGCCTTGACGTGCCTCTGTCGGGACAAGCGTAGGAGGGGGATTAGAAGAAGAAGAAGGTGTATTGGTGTTAAGAAGTGGTGGAGTGGTAGTTCCTGCAGAGGGAATCCCTGTAGAGGGTGTTGGTGCCCCGGTAGGAGGCGTAGGAGTAGCAAGGGATACCCGAATGCGGGGGGAATTGGTGGGGGGTGGAATGAGAAGGGTTCTGGGTACAAAAGGTGGCGGAACCAATGGTGGGGGAATCCTTGCCGGTGAAGGAGTAGTGGTGGCGAGTGCAGTGGGCGTTGGCGATGGGCGGATGAGGGGAGGCCTAGATGGCAATGGCGAAGGGTTGGTGGTGGAGGGTTTTTGTGGTGTAGGTTGTGGAGGTGGTAAGCGTGTAAGAAGGGGGCGAACCGGCAAGGTCGGAGAGTTGGTGATAGGAGGTGAATTAACGGAGCGCAGAAGAGATCGGCCCATTTGAGGGGTAGGAGAAGGAGTAGGAGTGCGCAAAAGGCGTGGAGGTTGGTTCTGATTGTGATTAAGTGCCCCGACAGAGGCGTTTTCTTCATGCCATCCCTGCCCTCTCTCTACCTCATAGAGAGATGTGACAGGGTTCACATGCTGGTTCGGCGGGTGCTCCGACAGTGGATTGTGGACGATCCCCATATCGTGCTGAGGTGCCGGAGCTTGTTGTTGCTGCTGTGGAGCTGGTTGCTGCGGCTGCTGAGCTTGTTGCTGCCGAGGAGACCTTCTTTCTTTCATGGTGGCGATGAATTGCCTCATTTCGTCCCAATTGATGTCACCCTGGTCATTTAGATCATAAATGTAATCTCTGAAGTGGAAGCAACGATCAAGGTTGTGACCAGGTGCACGATGGAAAGCACAGTAACGGGATGTGTCAACATTAGCGGGCCACACTGTTCTTTCCCTTGGTAACATGAGCAAATTGGCGGCCATTAAGGCATTGAAAATATCCGGGAGACTTTCTGGCAGTGGAGGGTAGTGGTCCCTTTTGGGGCCAAGTGGTGGTCTCCGTTGTTGTTGTTGGCCAAAGTTGGTAGGTGGTGGTACCTGGTGGTACTGTTGCGGAGCTGGAGGGTTAGCGCGGGGCGCGTGGTTTTGCGGTGAAACAAAGGAATGTTGGGGTGCGAATTGGCGTTGGGGAGTGGGGTTGAAATGGGGGTTTTATGGTGGAGGAAGGTTAGGACGTGGGTTAGCTTGATGGGGGTGGCCAACTACGCCAACCTGCTCATTTGCAATAGTGCCCTCCGTCATGGGCCCGCTGTTGTTGACATTGGTGGTTTTCTTGAATAGCCGTGCCTTCAGCTCAAACATACCCATAATGGGCGAATCCTTCATTTACGTCTGAATATAACGAGCCCTTTCATAGAGCTCCTCCATGGTGGTTAACCTATTCATGGCCAAGATATGCCGGAACTGAGGAGTGGCATTGGAGATAATCATCTTGACCTGTTCCGGTTCAGACAGTGTATCTTTCAACTTTTCAGCCATAGACCGCCATCTATCAGCAAACATTATGAAGTCCTCCTCGGGCTTCATTTTTTCCGCCACCAGATCTGTGAGCGAAAGGGATGGTCCGACCCGATCTCTATATTTTTGCAAGAACTTCCTTTGAACAACATCAAAGTCACCGGCATCAGCGGAATCCAGTGAATAAAACCATTCAAGGGCTGGTCCCTCCAGAGATCTCCTGAATAAATAGGCCAAAGAGGCCTTGTTGTCTTGCCAGAAGGAGGTCTCGTACATAAAATCCTTCAAATGAATAAAAGGATTACCAGTCCCATTATATCGCCGAAAGTTCGGCATCTCAGATGGTGGTAGGTGGAAGACTGGCAATGTAGGGAGCGAAATTTCTGGGGCATTCCTAGCCGTGGTGACCTTCTTCAATTGCTCTTCCATGCTTGCCAACTTCTGAAGCAATAGAACATTAGTGTCGGACTCGACTGGGGCCAGATTTTGAATGAAAGAATGCGGTATAGGCGTTCGTAGAATTCGGGGAGGTTGGAGAAATTGGTGCCTAACCGCAGAATGGCTCGCCTGTTGGGCCGGCATGGCCGCACCAGGTGTTGGTGGACGGGAAGGAGATTTATGCAGGACCGCCTGGTCATTAACGGGGTGATGGCCACTCTCGGCCGGAGGGGGATTGGAAGATGAAGAGGGAACAGACTTCCCTTTCAAGGCGGCCTGAACAGCCTGCCGCTGGGAATCATCCAACTGAGATAGTGCATTAATTAAATCCGTGACATTGAAGGATGGGGAAGGGTTCCCCGAAGTATTGGAGGGCAAAGTCTGAGAAGAGGGCACAACCTCTTGAGGGGTGGTATCAACCACATAGATTTGAGGATGATGGGACTGAGGGGGAGGGTAATTTCCCTCATAATAGATGGAATCCTGGAGGGGGGTCTCATATTGACCAAAAACATTCTCGTCCTCATCATCATAAGAATACCCGTAGCCTGCCATGTTGATGATCTTACCTGAACGGAGTTTCATGTTTAAGAGGAGAGACAACTTTATAAAGGCACTATCAAACACGCGACCACCCAATCCAAACAAGTCTAAACAAATCAATCCAAGCAAGTATGTGCAACCAAGTTGAGATGAACGCAAGGTTTTAGTGTTATGCTTGAGATTAGAGTGGATTAAATTGTTGAATAGTTCACTTTTGCAATGTGAAACCTAGTTGATCCAGGTGTAACCTCCGGGTCAACTAGATTCTTTCTCTCTCCTCACTAACGATAGGTTCTCTATACTCCGGGTACTTCAAGGGTACAACCAGCCCGGCGTCCGTGAGGGAATCCACGGGTGCGGGGACTTACAGAGGTCTTGAAAAAGGGATTTCCAGTCCAAAGAGACGGAGTGCTCAATGGAGGGTTGTCCCGATTCTAAGAGAGGTGTGTGGAATCCTAATGTAGAGAGAGGAGGTCTCTCAACCAAATGCCACAATATGTAAAATAAGATGATCAGATCACAGCAATATAGGCAAGCAAGGCAATAACCAAACAAACTATCACAGACAGCAACAGGAAGCAGGCTTCTGTAAAAACGTAGGAAAGAGACGACCTGGGGCAGGTCGCTACCAACCAAAGCAACGACAGGGTCACTGTCGTGAATCACTGCGAGAGGCCACGAGCCAGCAGGGAGAAGCAAAGACACGCCTCAGGCTGAGGCACGAAATCTGAAAGGGACGCCTCTGGATGAGGGCGTCAAAACTAAAAAAGCGCCTTGAGGTGAGGCGCTATGCAATAAAAGAACGCCCTTGGGCAGGGCGTGAATTTACAGGTAGCGTGATAAAAGCAGTAAAAAGATGAAAGACGTCTTGGCAGAAGACGCAACACAGTAATAAAACGCCCTGGGTGAAGGCGTTAAAAGAAAAGGCGTCTCGGGTTGAGGCGTGAATTCAGGGAATATGCAATCACAAACTGGCTGATCCCGGGGAGTGCGCAGGGTGCACAAGGGAGAGTGCCCGTGGGGCACGAAGGAGAGGTACCGTGGGTACCAAAGGGAAAGGGCACACGTGGGTGCCTAAGGGGAAAGGGCACACGTGGGTGCCAAAGGGAAAGGGATAATCAATAGAAAAATAGTGGATGTCCCACCGTGATCGCCAATTTGTAGATCGTGTTAAAATCCACACGTGAACATGGGGAGTTTTAAATATAAGAAAAATGATATGTATAATATCGGGAGATGATGATATGAAGATAAAGAAGCAAATAAGCACGTGGTGCTATGGTGGAGAGTGATCGCCAGAGGGGTTACCTCAATAATAAGCAAAGAAGATCGCGAATACCTGGTGAAAAATTGGGTGCGGGATGGATTGTGAATTCCCTCCTCCGCCTTCAATCGGCCGGCCGATGAAGGGGGTTCTTCTTATTGATTATCCTTGCAAAAATAAGACAAATAAACAAGAAGGAGATCAGCCAAGTGCAAGTAGTATCAACCCAAAGATAAGGTGAAGATAGAAAAGGACAAAAACATGCGCACCTTATTGTTTTTTTTTTTAACCCCTAAAGAAGAAGGGAAGAGAGGAGATATGATGAAGCCTAATTCAAATGCCAAAAAGAAAATCAACAGTGCTGATGCTAATGCAATCGTGAGAAAAGGAAGAAAAATGATGGTGATTGGTTGATGAAGACAAACGAACGAACTGAATAAGAAAAAGAAACCCTGCTGTCCCTGACGACAGTAAAGGGGAACCAAGGAGTGGACGCGGTTGGCCGGAAGCAGAGGAAGCAGAGCTCTTAAACGATCGCACAAGAGGAATATCAAGCTCTGTAACCCTGAACTCGTAACCTGCCAATCCATCAAACTTGTAAAACTTGTGAACCTCTGCCTCGATCGACCAGAGCACCCTTTTATAAGATTTCAATCAAAGATAAGCTCAAATTGGGAAGATAAGGATAGGCAATAGTCAAAGAAGGCAGGACTCTAGTCCTAATTCGAGCAAGGAGACCAACGGAGGTAGGGAACTCTCCAGGAAAGATGAGCTTAAGCAGGACACGGAAAGGTGAAACACGACTTTCAGAAGGGCGTCAAATCAAGAATTGACGACCTACATCAAGACGTTACTCAAAACACGACCTCAATCAAGGGCGTCTCTTCTTGGATTTAATTTTGGCAATAAAACTTACTTTATTTGAAAATTATGAGAACACGCCTGCAATGAAGGCGTTAATTGAAAACACGCCCTGAGGAAGGACGTTAATCAATAATTTGAATTGATCCTGAATTTATTTTAAAACCGGATAACACCAGGAATTGACGCCCTGACATTTAGTCGTCCTTTCTTGAGAACACGCCTCAGATAAGGTCGCTATTTAAAACACGCCCCTCTTCAGGTCGCGAATCATAAAAATGCAAGAGAAATGCAAGAACCACATAAAAAATAGAAAAACTTCATATTATGAATATATTGAAATTCACTTTGGGGCGTCATCATAATGGCATGAGATTTGATCAATAAAGTGTCAATTTTGGCGTGCCTATAGTGAATAGCTGTGTTCCATGTTCCCGAATAAGGAGAGTCATTCCACTCTAAATTGGAAGGTTTTCTTTGGTCTCCTCTCTTAATTTGGTTAGCTGAAGATTCCTGTCTGGAGTTTAGTTAATCGTCTCTTTCCTTTTTCCGTTGCTCCGACCGCTGGCAGTGTTTTCTTTTCCTTAGTTGTTAGTTCCTCCAGACATGTGTCCTTTGGTTGGCTATTTCCTTGTGATTGGTTTGAAGTTTCCTGAAATTCCTATTGCTTGTTGGTTGAGAACGGGTGTCGTTTGCCTTAACGCCCGCTTTTCAGTCCGCTCCGCTTCATTTTCGCTTCATCTCCATGTTCCATTTCACTTTCGCTTCACCTCCGCTCGCTCCCCTGCAAAGAGGACGTTAAGGAGGGGCATCTGTTGACACCCATTTTATGACCAATGAGTTGGGTCATCTCCTTGTTCATTTTTATGATGCTCCAAGTTGTTCACCCTTTGTTGAGCCTTCTTGGTCAATTTGAGGTTTATTTCATGGGTCATGTCTCCTTGGTTGAGTCTGGTTCCTTGCTTCCTTCCGCTGGACGAAGCTTAGCAGGCTTTCGTTTTATTTTTGCACTCTATCGTCTCTAACGGTCCTTTGATGGTGCGTTACAATCATCTGATGCATGGGCCTTGGTCCGTTACATCCTTGCAGAGCCCTTACGTTGAAGGTTTCTTTCAAGCTTATCTTTTTAGCCTATCCGTTGACTGTGCCGGTTTATCGTACGACCGTTACCTTATTGTGACGCGTCACTCCTCGACTGTTACATTCCTTCAGAGTCCTGAGTGCGTAAACTTCGCCCGTTGATCTTATCTTCTTGTGGATAAGGTTCTGTGACGGTCTCTTCCTGGAGCGTTACATCAGTGTGGCGGTCTATCGTGCAGCCGTTACATCCAACAGAGAGTTCTGGCTGAACTGTTCTTTCTCTGCTACTCCGTGGTCGACTTAAGAGTTTGTTTCTTTGATTTCTCTTCCAAATCTGATCCTTAGAACCTTCTGTTTATTTCTATGGACTCTTGGGAGTATTATCTTCAAGAGTTTGCTAAGAAACGTCCTACTTTCTAGCTGGATTATCCTCTGCTCGACCAGAGAGTTTGAGGGTCTATAAATAGAACCCTTGACTTCATGGCTGGAGGGGGAGACATCTGGAGTTTGCGTCGAAGTGCTGTCGCATCTTGGAGCTAGAACCAACCAAGGAGAGCTGCTTCGCATGTCCATCTGCTTCCAAAGTCCAGGGAGTATCATTTTCAAGGGTTTAGTCTAGTCAAGTTGTGTTCTTAGTGTCTTTTCCCTCTTCAAAGTATTCATAGCATTGTCCCTCTCCTTCTCCCACGTTTTTCTTTTTCCACTTGCTACATTCATTCAAAACATCCCCCCATCTTTTAAAACGCCCCAGAGGGGTTAAAAAACTAACCTCCCCGGTATTTCCCTTTCCTTTTGCATGTTCTTAAGTTCTTTGATTTATTGATACTACTTTGTCTAAAGGGCTAATTTGGGTTATTCTTCTTGTGCTCTACACTCTTTTGCAGGTTTACAGAGTCCCTAGCACGAGGCCCAAGCTCTCTGGCCGGCTGGAAAGCTTGAAGATCAAAAGATTCCCAATTCTATTCTGTAGACGCTCTGACGGTCTGTCACAGGCGCGTTAGGATCTTGTAGCGGTTTATCGTGGGACCGTCACACTCTCTGTGGCGCACCAGTCTTCGACTGTTACATTCTACAGAGCTGCAGTTTCCTGGTTACTTTCTCTCTCCCATGGGTGAGTGCATCATCCTCCTATTCTAAGGTATTTATCAGGTCTTTGGCTTATTTTTACCTTAGTGGCGATCACATCTTTTCTTAGTTTGGGCAGTAGCTTTCTCTTTCATCATATCTCCTCTTTATCTTTACTTGTTCCACCTATACGGTGTGTTTTTCTTTATTCTTTATTCCACGCCCCGGCGTGTGTTTCTCTTTCTTTGCTTAGTTTAGTTTTGATTGAGATAGCATGCCCATGCTAGAGCTTATGTTAGTTGCCTAGGTTCATGATTCACATGTTCATAGGTTGATTGATTTCATTATTTGGCTCATACCTTCATCATAGTTGGCATCATAGCCCATCTTGCAAAAGAAGGGACACATTAAAACCAACAGTGAGGCGTCTTAGGAATGAGAAGATGAGATGCGGCAATAGTTCCCCTACCTATTTGAGTAAATTCTTTCCCCTCATTAGCCATATTCTAGCATAAATTTTATGGATGAAATTTTTGTAAGGAAGAGAGGATTGTAACATCTCCAAGTTTCAGATCCTATTTTCCATGGGTTTTGGACTCATTTCTATGAATAAATTGAATTTTAAATGTTAGATTTTGGATTCTACTGAAATTATGACTTTTTGGGAATTTTTCGTAAGTGTTTAGCCCAAAATGTAAGAGGAAAGGGGATGTTGATGATTTTAGTTTTTCTGGGGTTTTGGGGAAACCCAAAAATTTTCTCCGGTTAAATGCCGCGTTCGCCTCCTCTTTCCCCATTTCTCCTCCGTCCTCTTCCAATCTCCTCGTTCCTCTCCTCTCCTATCCAATTGCAGACGGTGAGGGTGAGGAGGACTAGTCGGAGAAGGTGGGGTGCTAGGCGAAGTGAGGGCACGAGACAGAGGGCGTTCGTGCGACAGGATCGTGGTTTTGCTAGTGTGATTCGAGGTTTAACGACGAATCAGAGGTATCCAAGGTTCTAAAGAGACATTGAGGTAGGGGTGGATCCTGATCTCTTCTCTTCTATTTTCCTTCGAATCGATAGTGATTTAGGTTGAAGAGAGGGGTTTATTGCATTTTTGTGAAATTTCCATGTTTGGGGTAGAGAGCACGAATCGATCCATCCGCTTAGTGATTTCTAGTTTAAATCATGTTTCATAGATGGCATTTTCCTTGTGAGCGGTTTTTCCACGTTTTTCAAGGGTTTCCGCTCACAATGGGGGCTAGTTGGGCTTGGGAATGACCCTCAGGACTCGGTCCTAGAAGGGGACCTTGCATAAGACGTGGCCAAAGGGCCTGCCGCCTTTGCCCAGCTTGGGCGGCCAGGGTTCTAGCTTCCTAGAGGGGCTGGGCAGCCAAAGGGCTGGCCGCCTTGGCCTCTGGGAGGCGGTCACAGATGTGGCCGCCCAGGGTGCTGAGCGGCCAATGGGTTGGCCACCCAGGGGTGACCTGCTGGGCAGCCAAACCCCTGGCCGCCCAGGGCCCTACTGAAGGCAACCACTTGTGAACGATGTCACGAGAAGGGGAAAGACGACCGTGAGAGTTGCTCTCCGCGGATGCTAACAGGAAATGACAGAAGGAAATCAAATCACGTGTGAGTGCGTGTGTGGTGTATGATGTGTGATCGCCAGTGGTTGAAGACCCAAAAGTGACAGAGTAAGTGATCGCTAATATACCTCAGAAGCGGGAGATTTGTGAGGATTCCTTCTTTCTCTTCTCTCAGCCGACCGATGAAGATGGATTTCTCTCTGTTACCCTTACAAAAATGGAACAAACACCAAATATGGATCATAACAAAAGTAGTGTAGTATCAATCCCTTATGACGAGAGCAGTAAAATCATGAACAAATACACACCTGGTTGGTGTCATTTAAACCCCTTTTGGATGCAAAGGGTAGAAAAATGATATGATGAATGTAGATTTGTGCAAGAGTTGCACTTAGAGGATAATAACAAACAATGATAGATGATGCATGCAAGACTACAAGAATAAACGAGAAAGGAAGATAGGGTGAGAAAAAGCTTATTGGTGGCGCCGATGACGGGCTTCAAGGAGGGCTTCGACAATGTGAGGATGGCGTGCACGTATAGGGGATGAAAAGATCACCTTCTCTTAAAAGATCGAAGACTCAGAATCTCGGCAGAGTGACCCCTTAACCCCAAAATAGAACCTCACAAACTTGGAGAGATTTCTCTAGAGTTTCCCCCTCCCCTTGATGAGGATTTGAAGCCTTTGATTTGGTGGGAGGGGGTCCTCTATTTATAGGAAAAATTGTGAAGAACGTGTCCAGTCAAGGGGACGCTTTCATGTGAACGTGTCCAGCTGTCCATATGCGTTATCTATTTAAAAATGATTTTCTTTAAAGTGGACGCATCCTCTGAAGTGGACGCGTCTTTTAAACGCGTCCCCAATGGGGGACGCGCCCACTTTTTCCACCAAACATAGCTCCAAAAGGTAGCGAAAGCGTCGAAAGTAAGTGATTTCGGCGCCTAGCCTTGACTTTTAGAGACACGTCTTGTTATCAAGACGTTTTCTTTTTAAATTGTCAAACAAATCGGCGGGGTCGACGCCGAATCTTGACTGGAGAACACGTCTAGGGAGGCTACCTCTTTTAAAATATGTGTCCATCATAGGAGATGCATCAAAGATGGGTTTAATTCTTAAATTGTGTGAAGATGCCTCTGGCTAGCCTGCCATGTTTTGAAGAACGTGTCTACCTCGGCCGCCATGTTTAAGATCTTCCCCGAAAAATTTCTAAAAAAGATAAATTATCAAAAAATAGGGAAAATTACTCAGATAACTCAAATGTGAGAGCCACTTTGGGACATTGTAGCGTGATATGACATTTACTCAGTATCATGTCCAAAATGGCGTGTCTACACCATTGATGTGGCCGCCCAAGTCCCAGAAACCAGAAAACTTATTTTTTTGGCATTTTTGCATTAATAGTTAATTTTGCTCGAGCCGTGTGCGTTGGCTGCCGATGGACCTACTGTCTACATGATTCTACTTGGGTTCTACATGTTCCGAGCCATCCCATGATGTGTTATGTATGTATGATGGATTAATATGGACCAGTGGTACTCCTATGGTTTCCACTATTACAGCGAGTTCTCACTTTTACTGACCTTCCCCACTAGTCATACTTTCTTGCGCACACAGGTGCAGACCCACTTGGGAGTGGTGGAAAGGTAGTCCCGATGAGACGATTTTTAGGCTAGTTACCATAGGGCCCCTTGCCGTTGCAGCCTGAGTCCAAGCTGGGTGAAAAACTAGCTAAAGGACCTATCTTAGATCATATAGTCTATGTGTGGACACGTGGTTGGGGGTGTCAGACCCGCGTTGATGAGCACGACCCCAACTAGTCTTTGTTCTGGGGTTACTTGGTTACAGTGTCTCAATTTTTGCCTGGGACTAGTAGGGAGACAACTGGGGCGTAGATTAAGACGTTAGTGGATGCATCCAGTCTTACTTCTAGTGGGTAGTTCTCTTGTCACTTGAGAGGTAGCGATTCAGGTTTCCTACTATCACAGTTTACTGCTCTAGCGATTCAGTGTACTCTGTTATACGTGACCAAGACGTAGCTTACTTTCGTGTGGCCGTGGTATTCGTGACACGTGTCTTATGAGGCTAGCGTCATGGTACTTGTGTAGATTTCGTTAATTGTTATTTACTACCTCCTTTTGTTATATGTTTATTATTTATGTTAATTATTATCGCACTGTTGTATTTATCGTTGTGAGGTAGGGATCTGCAGGAGCCCTACTGAGCCGATAAGATGAAGCTCACCCCCCTTTATTTTTTAGGTGAGGTGCAGCTTATGCGTAGTACTTCCGAGACTCCTCGTGGTGCCGGTGGTCTAGTCTAGCTGTCAGTTTGCCAGAGATAGTGTATACACCGTGTTCTTATACTTTTCCTTTAGTTAACTGTACTTATTTATGGACTTATCTATTCTAGACTGTATAATTATTTATTTATATAATTGATTATTTCCTATATTAGTTAGATTATGCATTTTAGTTTTGTAGTTATTTTAGATTCTTATATACTTCCATATCATCCAAATAACCCTTCCGAGCTTGCCGAAGCCATGATTCAAGTTGCGTCGATTCCTTTCCGATACTCGGATCTTGGGTCGTTACATACATACCTTTCACAGTCAATAGCTACCCAAATTCTATAATCATGCCTTCAATGTCCTCCATGGCCAATAAGACACCGAGTCTACCCACAAGAGAAATTACGTACACTCACGCCATTGGTCCAATGCCTTCCAAGGCTCACAACCACCAAAAATTTCAAACCTTAGTTCCAAACCCCTTTCGGGTTAGCAACCACAAAGATTCAATCTTGGTTCCATGCCCTCCAAGGCTCGTGGCCATAAAAATTTAAACTATGGTTCCAACCCCCTTTCAGGTTAGTGGCTGCAAAAAACATGCATTGGTTTCAATCCCTTTCCAAGTCTACAACCACAAAGTGAGCCATCCTATACTACCCTCATGGCCAACAAAAGCAATAACAGCTTGGGTTGTCATTCTTTACTCGTTGCGGCAAGCTCATCTCCAGCGAAGTCTGTTGATCTACAAAAAAGGGGGGCTAAAAATAGAGGTGTCTCGACAGACGTAGTCATTCCCTTCCAAGGGAGAGTTGAGGGCAAAAAGGACAATGAAATTGGACTGAGGTGAAAACTCGAAAGAGCATCACGGACAAAATTGGATAATCTCTCAACGTGAAACCCGAAAGGGCATGCTAGAAAAAGTTAAAAGGGGCTAGGTTCACCGAAAACTCAGAAGGGTGGTGGAGTTTATAAGAGAAAAAATAAACAAACAAAAAACAAGAAAAAAACAAACACAACAACTCTTGACTAGTACACCTCAGAGGTAGGTCGACACCAACTCTGGGCAAGCACACCTCAAAGGTAGGTCAACACCAACTCCTGGTTTGTACACCTAAGAGGCAGGTCAACACCAACTTTTGACGAGTATACCTCAGAGGCAGGTCAACACCAACTCCTAACTAGTATACCTCAGAGGCAAGTCGACGCCAACTATGGGCTAAACCAACTATGGGCTAGCACACCTCAGAGGCACGTCAGCACAAACTTCTCAGAGGCAAGTCGACACCAACTCATAGGTAGCACACCTCAGAGGTAGGTCAACATCAACTTCGGACCAGCACACCTCAGAGGCAGGTCAACACTAACTCCTGATCAATACACCTTAGAGGCAGGTCAACACCAACTTCGGACTAGTATACCTCAGAGGCAGGTCAACACCAACTCCTGACCAGTACACCTCAAAGGTAGGTCAACACCAACTCTAGACCAGTACACCTTGGAGACAAGTCAACACCAACTCCTGACCAGTACATCTCAGAGGTAGGTCAACACCAACTTCTGACCGGTACACCTCCGAGGTAGGTCAACAATAGCTCTTGACCAGTACACCTCAGAGGTAGGTCGACACCTACTCCAGACCAGTACACCTCAAAGGCAGGTCAACATCAGCTCCTAACCAATACACCTCAAAGGCAAGTCGACACCAACTCTGGGCCAGCACACCTCAGAAGCATGTCAACACCAACTCTTTATCAGTACACCTCAGAGGCAGGTTAACACCAACTCCGAACCAGTACACCTGAGAGGCAAGTCAACACCAAGTTCAGACCAGTACACCTTAGAGGCAGGTCAACACCAACTCTTGGCCAGTCCACCTCAGAGACCAGTCAACACTAACTTGGGGCCAGTACACCTCAAAGGTAGGTCAACACCAACTCTTGACCAGTACACCTCAGAGGCAGGTCAACAACAACTCCTAACTAGTACACCTCAGAGGCAGATAAACACCAACTCCGGACCAGTACACCTCAAAGGTAGGTCAACACCAACTCCTGACCAGTACACCTCAGAGATAGGTCGACACCAACTCTAGACCAGCACACCTCAGAGGTAGGTCAACACTAGCTCTTGTCCAGTACACCTTAAAGGGAGGTCAACACCAACTTCTGGATAGTACACCTTATAGGTAGGTCGACACCAATTTTGACTAGTACACCTCAGAGGCAAGTCAACACCAACTCCAGACCAGTACACCTCAGAGATAAGTCAACACCAACTCTTGACCATTACACCTCACCACCAGGTCAACAACAACTCCTGACCAGTATATCTCAGAGATAGGTCAACACTAAATCCTGATTGATACACCTTAAAGGTAGGTCAACACCAACTCCAAACTAGTACACCTCAGAGATAGGTCAACACCGACTCCTAACTAGTACACCTCAGATGTAGGTCGACACTAACTTTGGGCCAACACCTTAGAGGTTAGTCAACACCAACTCTTGACTAGTACACCTCAGAGGCAGGTAAACAACAACTCCTGACCAGTACACCTTAGAGGCAGGTCAACACGTAAAAACTTCTGACCGATACACCTCAAAGGTAGGTCAACACCAACTCCTGACCGGTACATCTCAGAGGCAGGTCAACACCAACTCCGAACTAGTACACCTTAGAGGCAAGTCAATGCCAACTTTAGACAAATAGACCTCAGAGATAGGTCAACACCAACTCTAGACCAGTACACCTTAGAGGCAGGTCAGCACCAACTAATGACGAGTACACCTCAAAGGCAGGTCAACACCAACTTCTGACCGGTACACCTCAGAGGTAGGTCAACACCAACTCCGGACCATTACACCTCAGAGGTAGGTCAATGCCAACTCTGGAGCAGTACACCTTAGAGGCAGGTCAACGCCAACTCATGACTTGTACACCTCAGAGGCAGGTCAACACCAACTTTCGGCCAGTACACCTCAGAGGTCGGTCAACACCAACCTCTGGCCAACACATCTCCAAGGTCAGTCAAATCCAAACTCTTGACCAATACACTACAAACGTCAGTCAACACAAGCCTTCAGCATCAAACCATCAATGTTGGCCTACTACAACATCCAAATTGGGATTGTGCTCAGCTACAAGATATAAAAGCTAGCAGCCCACCAACAAATCATGGCAGCGATTAGCACCAAGCCCACCAACAAACCATCAATGTTGGCCTACTCCAACATCCAAACTGGGATTGCACTCAGCTACAAGATATAAAAGCTAGCAGCCCACCAACAAATCATGGCAGCGATGAGCACCAAGTCATACACCGACAAGCATGGTAGTGACGAGCAAGCAACAAGCCATACACCAACAAGCATGGCAGCGATGAGTAACAAGTCATACACCAACAAACCATGGCAGTTGTAACACCCGAATCCATTCGAAACCTAAAAATAATTAAGCATTTTACTTCTGGAACCCATACATATTTCAGATTCTCTAGATCAAATCCCAATCTCTTGAACTGTATAGAAAATACGGGTTTAACAAATGTTAGTATGCAAATTAAATAGATATCTTCTTTTATTAATACGTAACTTCTCATAGGAATGTCAGAATAGGTCAATATTAGACTCGTTGGAAAGAGAACGGAAAGATCTATAAGTTTCATGTTGAACATATTTTCAAATTTTGACGTTTGGTAGGCCAAAAATAAGATAGAGTGAGCTTTAGGAGTTTTTATATAAATATTATTTTAAAAAAACAATAAAACAAAAAAATCCCAAAGAATCTCCCCCCCCCCACCACCACCACGTGGCTCCCCTCCCTCAATCCTACCTGTAAGGCCCGTGTCTTAACGGATCTTTGATGGTTTGGGTTTACAATGTATTCCGCGAACCTCGGCCATTTTTCCGGATTTTTAAGCCATTTTCTGGTATTTATTCAGATTGAGTTTTATGTTTATGGGATTTATTGGGCATTTCCCTAATTTTTGTGAGTTGGGGGTCTTTTGCAAATGGTGGCTTTATTTCAAAAAAAAATGTTTTTAACCCTTTTTTTCTCCCCTCCCCACGTTGCCACCATACTCCCCCTCTCCACCCTCTCGATCTCTCTCTCCCCATTTCCTCTCCCCCTCTTCCTCACGATCTCTCTCTCTCTCTCCCTGGGCAAGCGGGCGAGACGGCGACGGATCACGGCGTGGAGGGCGCCGTTGGACTCGTGGCGACGAGTGGAGCGCGCTGACGCCCACCTCGGCACGGATCGTGGGCTGAGGAGACGGGATGGGGCAAGGAGGAGCGTGAAGGTTTCGCCATTGCATGCGGCCGGTCGTCCACTTTCGGCTTGAACGAGGTAGGGGGATGGAATCCTTACCTGACTAGGATCGTCTGGACACCATTTGCACCGCCATGCACAACCATTTTCTCCATTTCTGATGAAATCCCCATGTTAGTGTGATTTAGCTCAAATTCATGAAAAATCACTCCTTGGGCTATGGATGTGTGCATGAGCAGGGAACAGGTTGTTAGCGCGAGCCCCGTCGATTTCGGTCGATCGGGGGATGTTCCGGTTTCAATACGAACATACTCGCAACCCAGCTCGTGTGACGGTCATCCCAGCGACCGTCACATGCGTAACGCACCCAACCCGATGCGTTACGTGAGTGTGACGGCCCCGCTCGGGTGCGTCACAGCTTCTGGGTAGCTGGGTGGAGGGTCAACCTAGCAGACCTAGATGGGACCGTTAGGGTGTTGTAACGCACCAGCCTAGGTGCGTTACATTTCCCTGATACCTGTGTGTAGTTTCTCCCTCGGGTGGGTGTAACGGCCTCGGATGGTGCGCTACATCAGTGTAACGCCCCTACCCTGAACCGCCACACCCTGTGCTTCTGTGTTTCAGTGGCTTAGCCTCGGGTGCCTCTAACGCACCTAAGGGGGTGCGTTACAGTCATGTAACGCACTGCCCCTGGTGCGTTACGCATTGCTGTCCCCTCGGTGTGGGGAAGTTGTCTCGGGTGAGCGTGACAGCCCCCGGTAGGCGCGTTACAGTGACGTAACACACCTACCCTAGACCGTCACACTTTGTAACGGTCTGGGCTAGACCGTCACACCCTTTGGCATTCCAAAAGATGGTCGGTTCACCTTCTAATGCATTTCATGTTGCATAACCGCTATGTTTAAGTTATTTTATAAACAATGGCGCACTTTTAGATCCCGGTAGAGTACTTCCACTTTCCTTGTGATGGAACCACTAGACTTATCCCCTAGACTTTCAGTGTCACTCCGCCTGGCAAAGGTGGAAGGGCGTACCC
The DNA here is from genome assembly GCA_022559845.1 of Amorphophallus konjac. Lineage (NCBI taxonomy): Eukaryota > Viridiplantae > Streptophyta > Magnoliopsida > Alismatales > Araceae > Amorphophallus > Amorphophallus konjac. Next base: position 515,099,357 of record CM040121.1, on the reverse strand, counting down.
GTCGAGCGGTTTGTAAGCTAGTCACCGCGGGCCCCCGACTCTTTACCGTAGCGTCCTACGGGGGGGGACTAGCTAGAGACCTGGCTCTAGGCAGGAGTCAGTGTGTGCACACGTGGTCGGAGGCCTGGACTGACACTGACGAGTGTTACTCTGACTAGTTCTTGGTTCGGTACTGTTACACCTCTCGCTTGTTGTCAGCCTGACTTGCGAGTTCCTTGAGACGCAGTGTAAGCCGTCAGTGGACGCTTCTCGTCCTTGATTTCTAGTGGGTACCTTCTGTAGTCTCTGGTCACTTGGAGTAGTTGGGATTCTTTCTACTGGTAGATTTAGCTTCAGACGCTAATGTATACACTTGTATTGGCATATAGTTAGCTGTTTTGACTATTAGTTAGGCTTTACAGCTCTGCTACACTTGTGTTAGTTATGCCAGTGCATGTTTACTGCATTAAATGCATGCTCCAATTGCTTTATGTTTGCATGCCTGCTTGTTAGTGCGAGGTAGGGATCCACGTGACCCCTACTGAGTCTAGCTGTGACTCACTCCTTCTTCTTTCAGGTGAGCAGCCGCAGCCTCCCGTTGCCGGTGGTTCCCACGTTTTTTGGGATCGCTTGTAGAGTGCTAGCGATAGTTCGATAGTCCTTTTTGGGTACTGAAGGGGCGTGATCTGGCACTGGTCCTGAGCTGGGAGGATGATCACCGGCTAGTGAACTGCAGAGAAAGGGAAACGAATCAGGAGGCCCAGGGATGGTTCCATGGGGAAACCCTCCGATGCTTAAGTCAGTAGAGCAATGGTGGAAGGTATTGAGGGAGGTAGAAAGAGATGCGCGAGATTCCCCAACACCAAGATGGTGAAGTGGTTCCTGCTCAGGGAGTGTTAGGCCTATATCTGCCTTACCTGCCGCCGGAGGGAGTCCCTGGTTTATATAGCGAGTTCCCCCTGATGAGTCCCATAAGTTGAGGAGTTTCAGGCGGGAGTTACGTCCTCATCATGGGGTCGTTACGTCCTCATCGTGGGCTCTTCATGACCTTGGGGGATCGTGGCTCCCTTATCCCGCTGAACTCCTGCTCATAAAGGACTGTCAACGGCTGCATGGATAAGTATTTGTCAGTCAATCCAAGCATGAGAAGTGCCAGCCCTGTCCGGACGATAGGCATAGCTTGGAGGCAGTCAGATCGGAGTGGGCACGGAGCGCTCGCCCTTCATCCTGATGGAGGGATGGCTCGGGCATGGGTCTTCCTCCGTTCTGACGTTTGGGCCTTCCGAGTCTCAGGGCCGCCGAGGAAGGATGGGATCCCGAGTGATCTTTATTGGGCTTTTCTGCCGAAGTGGGCCCTAGAGGGCTGTCACTTGGATGAGCTGAGTCTCGTTCGGTCCTGATGGGCCTAGTTTGGCTGCTCTTAATTGGGCTACAGAAATCCCCCTCTCCACTTGTCCCCCTCCTACTCCCGAGCTTTAGTAAGCTCGGACGAGTAGCCGCTTGGGGTTTCGGACCAGCGTGGCTCAGGTGGGTAGAGATCTGGCGGTGTTTAGAAAGCCACGTGTCGTGGTCACCTGTTCCCATGTTAATGATAATCCTGACGGATTTGAACTGAAGGGGCCCCCTTTCCTCGGAGGTCGAAACGACGTGCCGCCTTCCGCGTGGGTTTATAGGCGTTGGGCGCTTGTTGTCATTCTAGACTCCCTCCGTCTCTTAGGGTTTTGGCTTTCCTTCTTTCTTATTTTTGGGGCTCTTCGATGCGCCGTGAGGACACGACGGAGGAGTAGAGGCATGCGGCGGCATTTGAGGAGTTGGCGGCGATAACCGCGGAGGCCGTCCGGTAGCTTCCTCCTCCCCCAGAATCTTCAGGGTCTCGGGACCGTCTTCCCTCAGAGTCTTCTTCTGACTCCATGGCGGTCCAGCGCCCCGATGTTGAGGAGTGGGAGGGCGAATCGGTGGCGAGGGCACCAGTCCCCAACTGCAGCGAACTGGGGGGGCGGATGTGAGGAGGCTAGAGCATCAGTATCGCCTACCCCATAAGTTCAGTTTTGCCGCTGCTACCCCATATGAGACGAGCCTGGACTCTCCTATAGGCCACATCTGTATGTTTCTTCTGTCGTGGAAGGGTGGATTCCGCCTTCCTTTCGAACCTTTCATCCTTCAGCTTCTTAATTTTTTTCGGTTGGCGCCCATTCAGTTGGTAGCCAACTCCTATCTCCTCCTTTTCGCCTTCCATATTCTCTGTCGTCATTGCGGAGTTCCTCCTTCCATGGACCTCTTCCACTATTTCTTTGAGTTGAAAGCGCATCCTTCGGCAGGGAAGGGCTTTTATTTCATCCAGGCAAGGTGAAATAGGAGTTGTATCTCTTTGGCGGCGAAGGATTCTTCGCATAAAGGGTGGAAAACCCAATTCTTCTGGGTGAAGATTTGTTCAGTGGAGGAAACCTGGAGGTGCCTAGTAATCCCCAATTTCCACCCCTAATATCCCTCCTAGGCAGGATGAGTTCCCCCCTCACGTGGAGAAGTACGCAGCCGCCCTGCTGAAAAATCGCCAGTCCACCGAGGAACTGGTGACACCGGAGAATATCGAGCGGTGTCTTCTCACGCGGCTGCACCCGTCGGGCTCAGGTGCCACAACTTAGATTTTCCTTCGGATGCGGGGGTTGCCTTTCTTTTCTTGAATACGTCTTCTTCTTTGCACAGACACCAGGCGGGAGCCTCTGAAGGAGGCCACAGAGGTGATCGAGCTTGGAGATGACTCGGCTGTCGACGAACCGACTGCTCCCGTGGGTCGCTCCCGAACCAAAGATAAGGGCAAGGGAGTGGCCCAGGTCGAATCCTCCCAACCGCGGGGACCCAAGCGCAAGGACCCCGTGGAGGGTATGATCCGAGCGGTTCGAGGGCCAGAAAGCGGGCCAAGAAGGCCGGGGTCGTACCCACGGTCGAAGGTGACCCTACCGGGGCTCACCCCCCCCCCCCCCCCCCCCGAGCACAGTGGGGCCGACCCTACCGGGCGGGCTCTCCCACCAGCCGAGCCAGAGGGGGCCGAGGAGTTCGGGGCTGGCCCCATGGGCGGCGATGATGCGGGCTCGGTTCCTCCTTTGGCCGGGACCAAGGGGGCCGAGGGTGCTCCTGCAACCGGCAGCGGGGCCGACCCGGCTCTCCCCTCGGCCGGAGCCGAGGGGGCCGTGGCCAAAGTTGGGGGTGTTGTGATCGCGGCCGAGGCTGGCGCTCCAGGTGGCGATGCCTGTGTCGAGCCGATCCGTGTGGAGAGGCCGTAGGAAAATCCGGCCGGGACGCGAGGGGCGGCCGAGGCTGGGGCTCGATCCGGGCCATACGGTGGGGCGCCGGGCGATGGGGGGTTCTCCGTTTCGGTGGCCTTGGAGAGGCTGGGTATCTCCGGCCCCCTGCACCAGGTGTGTCGTGGTATATCCGCGAAGGTGAGGGGGGGAGGTAGGCAGCACTCCCCGTCCACGGCTCTCGTTGGAGTTATGGAGGGCGGCTTGGCCCTGGCCCAGATGGGGGCAGTTCTGGCAGAAGCGTATGCTCGATCGGAGTGGGAGCGAGCGAACTTGGCCTGGACCCTCGGTGGGTAGAACAGGAGGTTGACTCGGCTCGTCGAGGAGCGTGATGGGCTTCGGCAGGAGCTCTCCTCAATCAGGGAGCTGGTACGATCGAGCCAAGTGGAGACCCGAGCGCTAGCCGAGTAGCTGGCCAAGGCCCGTGAATCGCTCGAGAGGAAGAACCGGCTTCTTGAAGAGGAGCGCTTAGCACGCATTGAGCTGGACGGCCGGTGGGAGACCAAGTGTGTCAAGCTAGTAGACCGCGCGAAGGAAGACGAGCGTCTTCGGCGGGAGGCCGAGGCTGATCGAGCTGAGGCGGAGAAGCAGGTGGCGGCGGCCGAAGGGCGGACTGCTGAGGCTGAGCGGAAGGCAGCCGAGGCGGAGCAGAGGGAGGCCGAGCTCGCCGGTAGGGTGGGATCGGCCGGGGTGGAGGCTCTCGAGCAATACAAGAGCTCAGAGGCTTACCGGTTTGACCTTAAGGAGGCTGCCCTCCCCTACTACGAGCTAGGACTCCGCCGGGGCATCCGCAAGGGGTTCCAGTAGGGCTACGATCGGGCCATTTCTTACGCTGAGGAGGAGGCGTCCGGAGTGGTTGACTTCCCGTCCGGTCAATGTTATGACTCGGACTTGTCATCCTCTAGTTCCTCTGTTTCAGCGCAGGATGAAGAGGATCCCGAGGGCTCATCACCTGAGGGGTCGCCAACTCCGGATGCCTCGGGAGGGCATGCAACCGAGGCAGTTCCCACGCCGGTGGGGTCGGTGCCAGGGTCGGCCGTCGCCGAGGCTGCCGGGGGCAGACCGCTCGAGCCCTCTACTTCCGGTCTTCAAGGTAGGCCAGAGGCCTGATGTATCTGTTTCGCTTCTTCTTTTTGCATACCTTTTCCCTTTTTGAAGAAAAAGACTCCCTTTTTTGTGTAGAGATAAATAAGGCAGTGGCATTGTGATGAAGACTTATCTGTTCCATATCGCCATTGCCGTATTTTGTCCAGCGTATCTGCGGTGGTTTGAAAGAACCGATATTTTCTACGTGAATCTCGCATAATGGTTGGGTGAGCGTCTGATAGGGTGTCTTTCCATTTTCCCATGCTTTAAATGCCTGGCCGCTTCGTGTGTCCCGCTGAGGCGGAAGATGAGAAGTTTGAGGTGACCGTTCGTAGGGAGAAATCCTTCTGGTGTGTTTTCGAGGGGGGGAATCATTTAAGGCAAGTAGCCTCCCTTCGCCTATAAGGAGGACTGAAGGGCGTCCCTTCCTCTCCACAGCTTAGGGTTTTCCTTGACAGTCTTTCCTCATTCCTTATTCACGTAGCGTTGTGCTGTTGTATTCGGAGCATGGAGGAAGCTCCAGATGAGGAGGCTACCAACGATGGGGGGCAGGGAGTTCCTGCTGCTCCGGACTTGAAAAGGAGTCGACGGCCGGCGGGCAGACTTGAAAAGGGGCCGACGCGCAAAGGCACGCCGTTTTCCCTTTATCAGTTCTGGCGGCGCTTGCAGGGGGGCGAGATGGAGGACGGATGGGGGCATCAGACATCCCTACTGCCCGTCCCTTCCTGCTCGCTTCACGGATGGGAGGAGGAAGCCAACTAAGCTCCATCCCTTCTGGGCCTTCCCCTACCTCCTCATCCTGCTCTGCTGGTTTCTTTTTCTTTCTTGCAGCCTCTTTTTCCCTCTTCTGCTCTACTCCTCCTTTCTTTCACTCTTCGGAGGGTGCCTGTACTCTCTTTCTTCCAAAGAGTTTGCAGTTTGGTGGGGAAGATGCTTTCATATGCATTCCCTCTCCCCCTTCTCTTCCAAGTTCAACTTGGAAGGTAGCCTTCTCTTTCTTAATCCCTCTGTCACCTTTGTCTCGAGCTGCCCGAGCTAGCGAGGTCAACTATCCTTTATCCGAGCCAGTTTATGCACTAGGCAGAGTCAGTGGCTGGACGCAGGAAGGTCATTCGAGTCAGCCGAGCGATGGGCTCATACGACGGCGCTAGGTGGATCTTTTACTTTTTTGACATGTATTTCTATTGGCTTCGGCCTTCCTGATGTACAAACGGGTTGTTTGAATAAAAAGATAGGAGCCTTTTGTCTTATCTCATGTCGTTTGCATAATACTCAATACTCAGAAGTAGAACTTACGTAATGTAGTTACGTTCCAGGTCCGAGGGACGGGCTCTCCTTCCATCGTAGACAGACGGTATGCTCCTCTTCCGAGCGTCTCGACCACTCGGTAGGGGCCTTCCTCGTTAGGGGATAACTTGCCCGCCGCCTCAAGTGGTCGAGAGGCTTCGGATTTCCTGAGGATGAAGTCTCCCGGCTGGAAGTATCTGTCTCAGACTTTGGCGTTGTAGTATCGAGTGAGACGGCGTTGGTACTCCGTTGCTCTGATGCTGGCAATCTTCCGGATTTCATCTGCTAAGTCGAGATTTTCGAGCAGTTTCTGGTCGTTTGCCTCGGATGAGAAGCAGATGACTCGGAGGGAGGGGTTGCCAATTTTCAACGGGATTACGGCCTCGGTACCATATACCAGCTGAAAAGGGCTTTCACCGGTTGCCGTTCTGGGAGTCGTTCTGTGCGACCAGAGTACGTTCGGCAATTCCTCGAGCCAGCTGCCCTTGGTTTTGACGAGCCTAGTCTTGATGCCTTTTAAGATAGCCTTGTTGGCATTTTCAACCAGCCCGTTAGCCTGAGGGTGGGCGACCGAAGTGAAGTGATTGCGAATATTGAGGTCGGCGCATCTGTCTCGGAAGTACCGAGAATCAAATTACCAACCATTATTGCTCACTATCACCCGGGGGATGCCGTAGCGACAGATGATCAACTTCCAGACGAAATTCCAGACGACTGTCTCGGTGATCCTTGCAGTGGCTTCGGCCTCGATCCACTTAGTAAAGTAGTCGATGGTGACGATAATGAACTTCTTCTGGGCCTGGGACTGGGCCGTGGGGAACGGCCCGAGGATGTCGATTCCCCAGCGAGCGAAAGGATAAGGCTCGGCTAGGGTGATGAGCTCCGTTGCTGGCTGATGGACCAAGTGGTCGAATCGCTGGCAACAGTCACAACATTGTGTGTAGGTCGAGCAATCACGCTGTAGGGTGGGCCACCAATAACCTCACCGTAGCAAGATCCTAGCGAGTGACCTTCCCCCCAAATGCGCCCCGCACAGACCTTCGTGAACTTCTTCGATCGCTCGGTTGGCTTCGTCGGTGCCGAGGCACTTCAAAAGAGGGACAGAGAAAGATCTCCGATAAAGTGCGCCATCCAGAGTGACGAATCACCGAGCTTGGTATTTCAACCTTCGGGCTTCCCGAGGGTCGGGAGGCTCCTGGGAGTCTTGGAGCCACGACAGGTAGGGTACGCCAGTCGCCTGGGGAGGCTGAGTCAACAGCTAGGAGGTCCGAATCAATATTCGGGCGCTCTAGCTCTTCGAGAAGGACCGATCGAGTACCCTCGGGGTCAAGAGAGGAGGCCAGCCGAGAGAGGGCGTCCGCTCAAGAGTTTTCCTCCCGAGCTATCCGGACTACCTCAAAACTCTCGAACTGTTGTGCCACAATCTTGACCAGTTGGAGGTATTTGATCATCGGTGCCTCCCGAGCTTCATAATCACCATTGACCTGGCTAGCAACTAGTTGGGAGTCGGTGTGAATCCTGACTCACTCAGCCCCTAACTGCCGGGCCATGCGGGCTCCCGATATGAGGGCCTCATACTCGGAAGCGTTGTTGGATGCTTGGAAGTTGAACTTTAGGGCGTACTGTAGCTCTGCCCCTTCGGGGGACTTCAGGAGGATGCCAGCACCGCTTCCGGCTGAATTGGAAGATCCATCAACGAACAATTCCCAGGTCGGCCCGGGTGCGGACGGAGATCTTTCTTCAGTCAGGATGGTGCTCTCGGCGATGAAGTCGGTGAGCGCCTGGCCTTTGATAGCCGAGCGAGGCCGATACGATATATCGTAGGCCCCGAGCACGATGGCCAACTTGACGAGGCGTCCCGAGGCTTCAAGGTGAGCAAGGATCTTCTTCAATGGTTCGTCGGTTAGCACGGTGATGGAGTGCCCTTGGAAATAGGGTCAGAGGCGCTTGGCCGAGGTAACCAACGCTAGCACGAGTTTCTCGGTTGCAGGGTACCTTTTCTCAGCCTCGTTGAGCACCTTGCTTGTGTAGTAGATCGGTCTCTCGATTCCCGAGTCATTTTTGACTAGGACCGAGCTAACTATAGATGGAGTTGTCGAGAGATAGAGATACAAGGCTTCCCCTGGGACGGGCTTGGAAAGCACTGGGGGCGAAGCTAGGAACTCCTTAAGCTCGGGGAATGCTCTTTGGCATTCCTCATCCCACGCGAATGTGGCAGATGCCATTTTGGGCCCCCTCAATAGTTTGAAGAAGGGTAGACATCGTTCAACCGTACGGGACATGAATCTACTGAGTGCAGCAATGCGCCTGGTAAGGCGTTGAACATCTTTGATGCAAGTGGGTGGGCGCATGTTCAGGATGGCCTGGACCTTGTCGGGGTTGGCCTCAATCCCACGCTGAGTGACTAAGAAGCCCAAGAATTTTCTAGACTTTACTCCGAAGGCGCACTTGGTGGGGTTAAGCTTCATGTTGTAGTTCAGGAGGGTGTTGAAAGTTTCTGCTAGGTCGGCGAAGTGGTCCTCGGCCTTGGGGGTCTTCACGAGCATGTCGTCAATATAGGCCTCGATGTTTCGATCGAGCTGTCCCTCGAACATATGGTTGACTAGCCTTTGGTACGTGGCTCCGGTATTCTTTAACCCGAAAGGCATCCGGGTGTAGCAGTGTACGCCGAAGTCGGTGACAAAGGTGGTCTTCTCGATGTCTTCGGGGTGCATTCTGATCTGGTGGTAACCTGAGTAGGCATCCAGAAAGCTGAGTATCTCATTGCCCAAGGTTGAATCAACCAGTTGGTCGATGCTCGGTAAGGGATAGCAATCCTTTGGAGTAGCCTTGTTCAAGTCGGTGAAGTCCACGCACATTCGCCACTTTCCCGAAACTTTCGGCACCAGGACGACGTTAGCTAGCCACGTCAGTTACAGGACCGGTCTAAAGAGGCCAGTCTTCTGCCCCTTGGTGACCTGCTCCTTGACAATCGTCCGCTTCTCTGGCGCATGCTTCCTTCTGCGCTGTTGCACGAGCTTCATGGTTGGGTCGAGGTTGAGCTTGTGCACCACCGTCTCCTCCGGTATCCCGGGGAGTTGATCATCAGATCATGCAAAGACCTGGATGTACGTGGAAAGGAACTCTTTGTATTAATGTTGAACCTCAGATGTTAGGTCGGCTCCGATCTTTACTCATAGGGTCAGGTCGTTGTTTAGAAAAACCGCTAGCAATTCGCCTCCAGGTTCGGCGGTTGCGGATTTTTCCTCGACTTCCCGGGGGCCCTTATTTTTCCCGTCCGGCCTTATGGCTTCGACCGAGATATTGTAGCACCTTCGGGCCATTGCCTGGTTACATCGGACTTCCCCCAATCCATTTTTGGTGGGGAACTTCATCTTTTGGTGATAGGTAGAAGGCACCGGTTTCGTTCGGTTGAGGATTCCTCGGCCGAAGATTGTGTTGTATGCTATCATACCTTTGATCACTATGAAGTCCACCATGACCGTAACGGTCTTGGGTGGGGTGCCAAGAGTAACCGACAGGCTTAGGGCTCCCTTGGGATAGGTGGCCTGGCCATTGAACCCGCACAGGGGGGTCCGGATCGGGCGGAGTTTAGACGGATCCTCTCCCATCTTAAGGAAACATTCGTAGGATAATATATCAGGGGCACTTCCATTATCAACCAGAATCCTATCTACGTTACAGTGGTTTATTGTGGCCAATATCACCAGGGCGTCGTTGTGCGGGGTGCTCAGCCCCTCCAGGTCTTGGTCGGAGAAGATTATGACCTGGGGTTTACTTGGCGGGGCCCTGAAAGGCTCGATGGCTCGGCTCGCCCGCTCAGCGTGACGCTTCCTTCCTCGGCCGCTGTCTCCTCCTGATGCAGCTCCTCCGACAATGACGTTGATGTGGACCCCTCGGGGGGCATTGTCGATCTCCTCTGGGGTGCCTCGGTCTTCCTTGTGCCCGGCCACGAACAGGGAGAGGTGCCCCTGACGAATGAGACGCTCGATCTCGTCCTGGAGCTGGTGGAAGTCGCCGATATGATGTTCGTGGTCGCTGTGGAAAAGGCAATGCTTGCTGCGACTGCGGTTCTTTGACTTCATTGGCTCGGGTTGGCGGAGGAGGCCCGATCCTTTGATGTCTTCATAAATCTCGTATACTGGAGCGGTTAGGGGAGTGTACCGCTTGTACTTTCGCGACGGTTCCTTGCGTTCCCCATCTCAGTTCCGCCTTTTTCATGGGCCCGAGTTTGGCTCGGGTGCCCGCTTCTTGTCCTCCTCCCGACCCGAGCCGGTTGCGTCTCGGAAGGCACTGAGCACTTCCTCGCACTCGGCGTGGCGCAATGCCAGAGCCACTAGCGCAACATGGGTCGAGAGAGGATGGAGGACAAGCTCGCGGCGGAGGTTCTCGTCGCAGGTGCCCCCGGTCAAAGTGATTATGGCCGAGGCGACGTCCAGGCAGGGGATCCTCAGGGCTTCCGATTTGAATCAGAGGATGTAGGCCCAAAGTTTTTCCCCTTGCGCCTGTTTGAGGGCCAAAAGCCCCGCTACCGACCTTGGGGGGCCGCTACCGGCGAAACTCTCCTTGAATACTCGCCCGAACTGCTTGAAGTCTCGGATGGATCCGGGGGCGAGGGCCCGGAACCATGCTTGGGCACCTTGGCCCAGGGTGGTCGCAAAGGCTCGGCACTTGATGGCGTCGGATGCTCCGTGAAGGGTCATCAGAGTGTCAAAGCTGTCAAAGTGGTCGGCCGGGTCGCCCTGGCCGTCGTAGGGCTTGAAGGTCAGGATAGAGGTTTGGGGAGATACCTCTGCCTTCAAGATATGGTCGGAGAACGGGGATCTCTCCTCGTCCTCTGGTGGAGAGGTCTTCTGCAGGGCGCGCTCCTACTCTGCGAAACACCTCTCGAATTCCCGCAGTCGAAGGGATAGCTCTGGCTGCCGCTGCGCCGTAGGGCTGAGGGGGCATGAAGGCAGGCTGTCTTGGCGCTCCCTGGGGACTTCGATCTCTGGGAGGGGACGGCATGCTCCATGCCTGCCCCGCTTCGGCGTGGAGGAAGCCTCCTGCTCCGGAGGGGGAGCTTGCGAGGGTCCTCCTACTTTGTTGCGGATGAGCTGCTGTCCTCGGAGGGTGAAGCGGCCTCCGGTGGTGTGCTGGGACACGTTCACACGGGGAGCGCTCTCTGAAGGGGCGCGTGACCTTCCATCCCTGGCCGCCTGGGTCCTCATGAGTTCCACGAGGACGTCCAGTTTCGCATTGAGGGCTTGGAAGGCGTCGGCACCGCCGTTGAGCGGCAGCCCTACCGTCGTGGGAGGCAGGGGCGACAGCCCGGTCGCAGGCGGAGGGGGCGGTCCGTCGACGGGAGTGCTGGCACCGGAGGGGGGGTTTGGGAGGCTTGTGAGGGGCCTTCCCCCGCCGCCGCCGTGGCCTTTCCCCTATCGCCGGCGGACCTCCTCCCTGAACTTCATCTTCCCATACTGGCTCTTTGGTCATTTCCCACAGACGGCACCATATGAAGGGGCGTGATCTCGCACTGGTCCTAAGCTGGGAGGATGATCACCGGATAGTGAACTGCAGAGAAAGGGAAACGAATCAGGAGGCCCAGGGATGGTTCCATGGGGAAACCCTCCGATGCTTAAGTCAATAGAGCAATGGTGGAAGATATTGAGGGAGGTAGAAAGAGATGCGCGAGATTTTCCAACACCAAGATGGTGAAGTGGTTCCTGCTCAGGGAGTGTTAGGCCTATATCTGCCTTACCTGCCGCCGGAGGGAGTCCCTGGTTTATATAGCGAGTTCCCCCTGATGAGTCCCATAAGTTGAGGAGTTTCAGGCGGGAGTTACGTCCTCATCATGGAATCGTTACGTCCTCATTGTGGGCTCTTCATGACCTTGGGGGATCGTTGATCTATTATCCCGCTGAACTCCTGCTCATAAAGGACTGTCAATGGCTGCATGGATAAGTATTTGTTCATCGATCCAAGCATGAGAAGTGCCAGCCCTGTCGGGTGATAGGCATAGCTCGGAGGCAGTCAGATCGGAGTGGGCGCGGAGCGCTCGCCCTTCATCCTGATGGAGGGATGGCTCGGGCGTGGGTCTTCCTCCGTTCTGACGTTCGGGCCTTCTGAGCCTCAGGGCCACCGAGGATGGATGGGATCCCGAGTGATCTTTATTGGGCTTTTCTGCCGAAGTGGGCCCTAGAGGGCTGTCACTTGGATGAGCTGAGCCTCGTTCAGTCCTGATAGGCCTAGTTTGGCTGCTCTTAATTGGGCTACAGAAATCCCCCTCTCCATGTACTTTTGACCGGGGTATGTCCCGTATAGTTGTTCTTTTGGGACTTTCTTTGTGACTCTGTACTAGTGTATTTACTATTTATCACTCTGATATTTTGAACTTGCTTCCGCACAAATCTTTAACTTTCCATATAATTAACCTGCGCTTGCGTGTGATTCCAATTCGTTGTGCACCTCCTCAGTAAACGTACTAACCCTTCAGGGGCCTCATCAGCCTCTTGGGTGGCTTCCCCAGTTCTTGGTATCGGTATCCGGATCTCCAGGTCGTCACAGTTGGTATCAGAGCGATTTTGAGGACTCATACAAGGAATTGAAATCTGTGCTGGTCCAGAGCAAGTCCATTGTGTCGTCTATTGCTGGCTTAGGTTGTTTCTCGTGATTATTGATGGATTTCCTATTATTCTGTGTTTCCTCAGGTTCTAGATGTTGCCTCGTGGTTGGAGGAGAGCTCGGGCACCTCGGGAGGAGAGTGGTACCTCTTCTGCCCCAGCTGCACCGGCTCCTGTAAGTCCTGCCCCACGTGATGATTTACCTGGTGGTCGTGGCAGAGCGTTGAAGGAATTCTTGATTTTCCACCCGCCTATTTTTTAGGGTCAATCAGACCCGGAGGCAGCGAGAGCGTGGCTTGATGCCACCGTGAGCGCGTTCCAGTCGATGGAGTGCGCGGAGGATGAAAGGGTCATGCTGGGGACCTATCAGCTGCAAGGTACCATGCGCACTTGGTGGACTACGGAGTGGGAGATTGCTCTCCGGCAAATCACCTAGGCGGAGTTTGTTGCTGCTTTTGAGCGTGCCTATACTCCGGCCTGTCTTAAGCTTGCTAAGATGTATCAATTTCTGGAGCTGATGCAAGGTGACCTGACCGTGCTGCAGTACTAAGAGAAGTTCTTTGAATTGGGCCAGTATGCGCCCCACATCTTTGCTGATGAAGCGATGAAGACTCAGCAATTTCTACGAGGGCTGAAAGCGGAGTTGAGCCTGCCGTTGTTCGCAACTTGGTTAACCGACTTGGATGCGGCATACCAGGCAGCTATTGCTCTAGAATTGGAATTGGCAAGGACTCGGGGGCTTTCTCAGATTGGGATACTTCAGCAGGCGGTGCAGTTTCAGCCGACGTACCAGCCGACTGTTCCAGGAGTTTCCCCTATGTTTTCTGCTACTGGTGGTGCTTCTTTTTCAAAATCCAAGGGCAAGAAGTTCAAATTCAAGAAGTCCAAGAAGAAATTTGATCAGCAGGCGTCTCCTGGTGTTGTTCAACCTTCTTCTCCTTCTTTTCCTCAGCGCCAGGGTTCCTCGCCCAGTCAGCCTAAGCGGTGTTGGAGGTGTGGCGGTAACCACCCGGGCAAGCCATGCTCGTTGCCGGTGGTTTGTTTTCGTTGTGACCAGCCAGGTCACATTGTTCGAGACTGTCCAATGAAGGCGATGCCAGTGCAGTTGTCTCAATTTATTCAGCCTCAGCAGTCTCAATTCAGACTCCCTCCGCCACCTCTACCTCCGCAGTTCTATCCTCAAGCCTCGGCGTCTTCCCAACAATCTTCTGCAGCAGCCAGGAAGCAAAAAGGGAAGGTTTCTCACATCACTCGTGCGGAGGCTGTTGCATCTCCCCAGGTGGAAGGTACGATCATGCTTTATGGTCATGCAGCTCGCGTATTATTTAATTCGAGTGCTTCTCACTCCTTTATTTATGAGGATTTTCTTGCATGTATTGAGGAGCCCACCACTGAGGTCACTTGTGATTTGTTGGTTGAGTTGCCATCTGGAGATTTTATGTTCACCCCGTTGTGTCTCGAGGAGTCTCCTGTTGTGGTCAGTGACGGTCGGTTGCCGGCGAGACTGTATGCTTTGCAGTTGTCAGAGTATGATGTTATTCTGGGTATGGATTGGTTGGAACGATATGGAGCCGTGGTTGACTGCAGATCCAAGAAAGTCTACTTTCAGCCACCTGGGAAACCAGCGTTCTATTTTCAAGGTATTCGGTTCCGTTCCTCTCGCTTGATTATTTCTGCTATTAGAGCCCGTAGATTGCTTGATGCAGGTTGTCAGGGGTTCTTAGCTTCAGTGGTTGTTGTTGAGTCACCTCAGCAGGATGTCAGTGGTATTCCTGTTGTGTGTGAGTTCCCCGATGTGTTCCCTGACGGGTTGCCGGGCTTACCTCCACAGCGAGAGATTGAGATGTTAATTGATCTGATTCCGGGTACGGCACCCTTGGCCAAGGCACCGTATCGGATGGCTCCAGCTGAATTGAAAGAACTGCGGGCGCAGTTGCTTGAGTTGCTAGATAAGGGTTATATCCGACCCAGTTTTTCTCCTTGGGGTGCTCATGTTCTATTTGTGAAGAAGAAAGATGGGAGCCTGAGGTTGTGTATTGACTACAGGCAGTTGAATCAGGTGTCTATCAAAAACAAGTATCCTTTGCCCAGGATCGATGATTTGTTTGATCAGTTACAGTCTGCCTCTGTCTTTTCTCGGATTGATCTCCGTTCTGGTTATTACCAATTGAGAATCCAGGAATCTGATGTTGAAAGGACTGCTTCCAGCACGCGGTATGGCCATTTTGAGTTTTTTGTTATGCCTTTTGGGTTGACCAATGCTCCTGCAGCTTTTATGGACTTAATGCAGCGTGTGTTTCGACCATATTTGGACCAATTTGTTGTAATCTTTGTCGATGATATTCTTGTCTATTCGGCTTCTAAGGAAGAACATACACAACATTTGAGGATCGTGTTGCAGACTCTACGAGACCATGAGCTCTTTGCTAAATTTAGTAAGTGTGAGTTCTGGCTTCGGGAAATTCATTTTCTAGGCCACGTGATTTCTGGTGATGGAGTCACAGTGGATCCAGCTAAGATTGAGGTTGTTCTTCAATGGTAGAGACCGAGGACATTGACAGATATCAGAAGTTTTCTAGGCCTTGCAGGTTATTACCACAGGTTCATCCAAGACTTTGCGAAGATTGCAGCACCAATGACTAGACTGACTCGTAAAGATGTTCCTTTTGTCTTGTCAGATCAATGTGAGCAGAGCTTTAATGAATTGAAAAGGCTACTCACTTCTTCTCCAGTGCTGGTGTTACCTTCTGGCTCGGGCGGATTTGTGGTCTGCACAGATGCTTCTCGGGTTGGCCTTGGAGCCGTGTTGATGCAACATGGTAAAGTTATTACTTATACATCCCGGCAGTTGAAATAGCATGAGGAGAACTATCCGACTCATGATTTAGAACTTGCTGCAGTGATCTTTACTTTGAAAATTTGGAGGCACTATCTGTATGGTGAAAAGTTTGAGATCTTTACAGATCACCAGAGTTTGCAGTATGTGTTCTCTCAAAAGGACCTCAATCTCAGACAGCGTCGATGGATGGAATATATGAAGGACTATGACTTTACACTCTCCTATCAGCCAGGTAAAATGAATGTTGTGGCTGATGCTCTGAGCAGGAAAGTACAAGTCTGTCAGCTATTACTTCAAGAATAGAAATTGTGGGAACAACTTCCTAGTGAGGCGGTTAGCGTGGACATTCCTATTAATCCAGTGGCAGCTGTGTGTGCTAGTTTGGTCATGTCTTCAACTCTATATCAGCAGATTAGAGAGGCCCAACAGGCTAATTCTGATTTGACCCGCGTCATATCGATGCATGACATTGAATTTGATGATGAGCTGGTTGTCAGTTTTCGTGGCCGGTTATATGTTCCAACGGTTAAAGAGTTGAGAAATGCAATTCTGAGCAAGGCTCACGGATCCTGTTTTGCTATTCACCCCGGCACTATCAAGATGTATCAGAATCTAAAAAGGTAGTTCTGGTGGCCAGGCATGAAGCGAGATGTAGCTGTGTTTGTTTCTAAGTGCTTAACTTGTCAACAGGTGAAAGTCGAACACCAAAAGCCAGGTGGATTGCTTCAGCCGTTGGAAGTTCCGCAATGGAAGTGGGATCATGTCACTACAGATTTTGTGATGGGTTTGCCTCGGACTTCGCAGGGTTTGACGGAATCTGGCTGTTAGTTGATAGATTGACTAAGATAGCTAGACTTTTGCCGATTAAAGTAACTTGGAGTGTGCAGAGATTGGCCGACCTGTACATTGAAAAGATCATGCCACTGCATGGTGTTCCAGTCTCACTTGTGTCAGATCGTGACCCACGTTTTACCGCCGGCTTCTGGCACAGTTTCCAGAAGGCCTTGTGATGCGGGACAACTGACTCGCTAGCTAACCTAGGACGCTAAAGAACGCGACCAGCACGCGCACGAGACAAGGCAAGCCGGTGTGACCGACTAACGTGAAATCCCTCCGGGCGGAGGCGTCTCTCAACAGAACTCCGAACCACGGCCGTCCCACGGAGGGAGGCGCAACGGGGTCACAACGGGCGAGAAGCCGCTGGACGACACGGGAGTCTAGTCCGAGCTCGGTGCTCGACTAGGGCCAAGGGAAAAGGGGCAGCTCTCGTCTCTCTCAACCAGCAGTAATAAATGAAACTAGCTAGACCCTACACTCACTCACGCGGCACAATCAATCATATACGTGATAAGCAAGTACTACGGGCGGGAGCGAGACACGTACCTCCACGCCTAGGCGTGGGGAAGGAACCCCGGCCGAGTCCAACCACCCCGATACACGCGTGAGAAAACTAATACAAACATCAAAGGGCCCACTCCTCGCAGGGAGGTAATAGGCTACAACCACAACTACACACGGGGCGGCCGGCGCACGGGTTGACGGGCAGCAGCCGAGGTCGGGGATGAAGCCGGATGCCGACCCTCGCAATGCCGATCGCTCCTGTAGTAGCCTTTGAGGAGGAGGTCCACGTCGCCGCGGGCACTGCTGGGATGCCGAACCGGATGGAGGGGCCACGCTGCTGCTACAGCCTCGAGGGAGGATGTCGGTCCGACGAGAGGTCGCTGGCTGGTCCCTGTGACAGCTGGCAGAGATGGCGCTGGTACACGGCCGTCCGGACAGCGTCTGTGGCGGCGTCTTCTCTGGTGGAAGGCTGACAGGGGCGGCCCTCCAGGGGCAGTGGTGGCGGATGGGGTCCTGTGGAGGAATTGGGCGCGAAGGGGGTGACAACAGGGGTGCACAGACAGCACTTCAGGGCAGTCTGATCTGTGACCGTGGGTGGGGTGGTGATGGCGCAAGGGTACAGAAGGAGTTCCGGCCCGAGATGATTACTGGAGGTGTGGTGGGATGTGAGGAGTCGACCTACCAAGTTGCGGATCGATCCGAGGACGAGAAGTGGTACCCCCTTTGGAGGCCCTCTGCTGACAGTCCCGCTCGGGTACTGTAGCGCAGGATTGCGCACTAAAAGTGTGCTTGAAGACAAAAGTTTACCCCGATGGAGTTTGAAGGCGAGACCAGAGGGGTTGGATTCGTGACTGGGAGGGGAACAAATGTTATGAAGGGACTGGCGGGGTTTGGTGGAAGGAGAGGCATGCAAACGGTGACCCAAGTCGTCTCGGATCACAGGTGAGACTGCCAGGGAGGCAGACAGAGCGATGAAAGTGTCTGTAAAGACAACTTTCTCTGTGGATGGAATTTTTGGCCAAGGCCGGTGGGGTTGGAAAGATGACTGGAAGAGGTACGAAAGTCGTGAAGAAACTCAGATGAGACGCTGCCAGGAAGCGGACGCACCGGACCGATCTCTGGACACCAAATCTGCTGTCAGCACAGGGACGCCCGGGGAAGAGGAAGACGATCCTGCGTGCACCGTCGCTCCACCGAACTCGTCGCCGTGGACGATGAATGAAGGCTGCTGGCGTTGGAATCCCTTGGGGGAGATCTCCTACCCCTGGGCGTCGCACCCAAGGACTGGAGATGAGGTGAGGGCGTCGCACCCTCAAGGAAGAGGAAGAAGAAGGGGTCGCCCCTTTTCGCAATGTGGCACTCCACACGAACACTCAAGCATCAAATTCTTCATTAATCCTTTGAAAAGAAAATACAAAGTCTTTTATATGGGATGGGGAAATGCTAGGTCTAAACCCTAGCCAAGGGGGAAAGGAGATGGGGGGGGCGGCCACAACCGGGGAAGGCATTCAAATCTCCTAGATTCTAGGAGTGAAAGGTGGGGGGTGCGGCCAAAAGAGGGAGGGGGGCAAGGGGGGAAGGGCGGCTGCTACTCCCTCCAAGAGGGGAGGGAATGGTCCGCCCCCAACCCTAACCCTAGCCAAGGCGCGCCTCCCAAGGTGGGCCCAGGGGGGGGGGAAGAGTGGACAACCCAAGTGGGCTAGAGGAGTGAACCAAGAAGTGGCCCAATAACCCCCCTAGCCTCTAGCAAGCCTACAAAACACAAATAAAGCCTAATTGGCCTAAAAAAAGGTCCATGACTGAAAGAAAATTGTCCACACACGGACTAAACCAAGGCCCAACATGGCCCAAAGCATAAAATAAGTGATGATAGCTCCGCTAATCTGTCAACTGGTCGCCGAGCCAAAGGGATGCCGGCGAGATCCGTGTACTCCGTCGTAAAGTGTGACGCGTGTCCTCACCAATTCTCCCCGGGTGGGAAGAACTCGACCCCGTCGAGTAAGGGTCACGGTCGCTCAGGTAACGCTCCAGCAAGTCCGGGTCAATCCGCTCCAGCTCTCCCCGCGTGATCCAGGTGTCGTCTGTCTCAGGGCGCCCTCTCCAACGCACTAGGAAGCGCTGGTAGGCCCCGCTCCTGGTGGTGGTCACCTGCTCATCCAGTATACAATCGATGTGCTCGCGTCTCTGTAATGGGGCTGGAGGAGGTGGACTCTCAGAAGGTGTATCGCTCACAACAGGAAGGGGAGGCCCAAGAAACTCACTGGGAATCACTGCTGGATCCCGATAGGCCACCAGATCAGAGACGTTGAACGTCGAACTGATCCCATAATCATCTGGCAGCTCAATCTCATACGCGTTAGACCCAATCCGCCTCAGAACTCGGAAGGGTCCGGCACCGCGGTCCTGGAGTTTCTTTACGGCCCCCGAAGGGAACCGTTCAGGTCTGACCCTGATCATGACATACTCTCCCTCGCGGAACTCACGCGTGCGTCGATGCGCATCAGCTAACTCCTTATATCGTGCGTTGCTGGCCTCAATGTGACGACGTACATGCTCATGCAACTGCCTAACATGCTCAGCAAAGGACTCAGCTGACTCTGAGACACGGGCCTGGACAGGGGATGGGACCAAGTCTATCGGTTTTCTAGGCCTACGACCAGTGACTATCTCAAAAGGACTCAAGCCAGTAGACCTATTGACCGAATCATTGTAAGCAAACTCCGCTAGAGGGAGAACTAAATCCCAATCCCGGTCACGCTCACGCACTAGACACCTCAAAAGATCCCCCAAACTCCTATTCACAACCTCTGTTTGACCATCGGTCTGGGGGTGGTAAGCAGTAGAAAACTTCAGCTGTGTGCCCATCATGTGCCATAGGGTCTTCCAGAAATAACTAGTAAAGCGAACATCCCTATCTGACACAATAGTACGCGGCAACCCAAACCTAGAGACACAATGGGTGAAGAATAGACGGGCAACCCTAGAGGCATCTGATGTTTTAGAACATGGGATAAACAAGGCCATCTTAGAGAATCTGTCCACCACCACGAAAATGGAGTCGTGTCGGCGGAGGGTACGGGGCAAGCCTAAGACAAAGTCCATGCTAATGTCCTGCCATGGACTATCTGGTACCGGGAGGGGAGTGTAAAGGCCGGTATTCTGTTTCCTCTGTTTGGCCAAGGCACAAATGCGGCACTGGGCCACAATCCTAGCAACATCCCGCTTCAGGCTAGGCCAAAAGAATCGGTACTCAACGGCCTCAATGGTCTTATTCCGGCCAAAGTGGCCGGCTAGACCCCCAGCATGCAACTCCCAAGTAAGAAAATCACGGACCGAGGTCCGTGGGACACAAAGCCTGCTCCCATAGAAAAGGTAGCCATCCTGCAACGTATAGTCGGGGTACTCATGGGACGGACCTGACTGGAGGGTGGTGAACATCGGACCGAAATCCGGGCAATCGGCATACAGCTCCCTCATCCTATCCATCCCAACCACCTCCACACTCATGGTGGTCAATAGATGAGTACGGCGGCTCAAGGCATCAGCAACCCGGTTCTCCACACCGGCCTTGTGCTTCAGCACAAATGTGTACTCCTGGAGGAACTCGACCCATCGGCTATGGCGAGAGTTGAGCTTCTTTTGGGCATGGAGATATCGGAGTGCCTCATGATCAGAATACAACACAAACTCCTGATGTAACAAATAGTGTCTCCAATGCCTCAAAGCTTGCACCACTGCGTAGAATTCCTTATCGTATGTAGAGTAACGCAGTTTCGCATCGCTCAGCTTCTCGCTAAAGAATGCAACGGGATGGGCCTCCTGACTAAGAACTCCTCCTATGCCTACCCCTGAGGCATCACAAGAGACCTCAAACACCTTCGTGAAGTCTGGAAGACGAAGGACGGGTGCCTGGGTCATGCGCTCTTTGAGGAGCGCGAAAGCGGCTGAAGCAGCCCTGGTCCACTCAAAGGCCCCTTTCCTAATGCAGTCCGTGATAGGGGCGGTGATGGAGCTAAAGCCTCGGATAAAACGGCGATAGAAGGTCGCCAGTCCGTGAAAGCTACGGACATCATGTAGGGTTCGAGGCTCGGGCCACTCAACAATGGCCCTGACCTTCTCAGGGTCGGCAGATACTCCCTCACTAGAAACAATGAACCCTAGGAAGGTGACCTGAGAGGTCATGAACGCGCATTTCATAGGGTTGGCAAACAAGCTCTCTCTCCTCAGAATCAAACAGACCTGCCGAAGGTGGTCTAAGTGGATCTCCCGGGTACGGCTGTAGATGAGGATATCATCGAAGTAAACTACCACGAAGATTCCTATCAAGGGTCGCAAGACCTGAGTCATCAGCCTCATGAAGGTGCTGGGAGCATTGGTCAGCCCAAAGGGCATGACCAGCCACTCATAAAGACCATCCTTGGTCTTGAAGGCCGTCTTCCATTCATCTCCAGGTCTGATCCTTACCTGGTGATAGCCACTCTTTAGATCAATCTTGGAGAACACAGTGGCTCCCGCCATCATATCCATCATATCATCCAGACGGGGAATGGGAAACCTATATTTCACCGTGATCTTGTTGATAGCACGGCTGTCTATGCACATCCTCCAAGTACCGTCTTTCTTGGGGGCAAGTAGGGCGGGGACGGCACAAGGACTCATACTCTCTCGGAGAGATCCCCTAGACATCAACTCATTCACCTGGCGCTGGAGCTCAGCGTGGTCAGTGGGGCTCATCCTATAGTGTGGCAGGTTGGGCAATGAGGACCCCGGTATCAAATCTATAGCATGCTGGATGTCTCTCATGGGAGGAAGACCTTCGGGAAGGTCATCGGGGAAAACATCGGAGAACTCCTGAATAATAGCAGCCACATCGGGTGGGGACTCCTCTCTGCCTCTCTAGGCCTCTCGCGGACTACCACAGCAAAGATGGGATCTCCTCTCGCAAAGTCGCGCTCCATCTCCCGTGAGCTGACTAACATTAACCTCCTGGCCGGAGGACCAGTGGTAGCAAGGGGTGGGGCTGGGTCCTGGGCTGGGGAAGGGGCACTGGGCCCCAGGACATCAGTGCTCGGAGTGCTAGGACCGGTGGGTCCCCGAACGGGAGGACGTGTGGGCTGGGAAGGGTGAAGGGTGATCCTCTGGCCGCTGTGATCAAAAGTGCATGTGTTCAAACGACCATGGAGGGTGGCATCCCTATCAAACAACCAAGGTCTCCCTAGAATGATACTACCTACCTCCATAGGCAAGACGTCACACCAGATCTCATCCTGGTAGGCATGGAACTGTAAGGGCACTAGGCAACGCTGTCTGACCGGAATGGAGGTAGTGTCTACCCAAGACACACGGTAAGGGGAGGGGTGGTCCACGGGGGTCAATCCTAGGCGTTTCACTGTGCCCGTGGAGATGGCATTGATGCAACTCCCACTGTCTATAATCACCTTGCAGACTTTCCCTCCTAGTCTGCAGAAAGTATGAAAGATGGTGGTGCGACGCCAGTCATCACTCACCAAAGGCTGGGTCAAAATACACCTAACAACTCCCAGCTGAACATCATCCTGGTGCTGTGTACCCTGGGTGTCGACCTGCTCGCCTTCTAACAACTCATCGAAAAACTCCTCCGCGAGCTCAAGGTCGGCCTCATAGCTAACAGGTTCAACCTCAGGTACGGTCTCCCCTGCGGATGTCTCTCCTAGAGCCACGGTCTGCTGTCGGGTAGGGCACTGAACAGCGTAATGACCGGCTCCTCCACAACGATAGCAATCACCACGAGGCCTAGGGCCTTGCGGTGCTCCACCAGTCATCGGCCCTTTCCCCTTGTCATCACGACGAGCCGGGGGTGGTGGAAACTGGGACCTAGTAGGAATGGCAGGCTGCTGAGGGCGAGGAACCTCGGTGGCAGGGGCCTGGGGTCGAGGGAGGAAGTCCCTCGGGGCGGGAGGTCGAGGCCTAGGGGCAAGGTCCTGGCGAGGGGTCTCCCTAGCAATATCCTGAGGTCGGGTCAAGGGTCCCCTAGAAAACTGCCCCGTAGTGGCGCGAGGATCCACTCCTCGAGAATAGGTGGGTGTGGGGCGCTGGGCGGGAGCAAAATCTAACTCGAACTGCTCCATCTCGCGGGCCACTTGGTAGGCCTCCTCTAATGTCTGCACATGACGGCGGAGTAACTCCATATGAAGGTGCCGTTTCAAACCCCGACGGAATCGAGCTACCGTCATGATAGTCTCTTCCCTGACCCCACATCTCAGCAGGCACTCATCAAATTCGGCAATGTACTCCATGACAGGCCGATTCCCCTGGGTAAGACTCTGCCACCGATCAATGAGCCGGTGGCGGTGGGATCGGGGGACATACTTCTGCTCTAGTTTCGCCCTCATCTCCTCCCAGGTCTCAATCGGGGGCTCATGCCGTTGCCCAATCAAACTCTCAACTGTAGCCCAGTAGGTCTGGGCCCTGCCAACCAGCTTCATCTTGGCAAACCTGACTTTCCTATGCTCGGCCATGTCTACCCACTCGAAATAGCGGTCCATGCTAGTGGCCCAGTCACTAAACAGGTCAGGGTCCAAGGACCCATCAAAGGAGGGTGGATCTACTCGCACAGATCGGAGGATACGCTCCTCATCCTCATCCCGATGGTACCGTCGGCCCTGTCGTCCACGGCCATAACCCTCACTCTCATTGTCGGACCCAAAGTCCTCAACCTCACGTGCGTGGACCTGTCGACCACGGTTATGACCGTCGCCTCCCCTAGGCTGGTTGGGTCGAGGAGCAGGGTCACGTTGGCCATGGGCCTGCTCGGGAACATCTATGGGTGGGACTCTACCCTGGGGGCGATCAACTAGACCCTGAATGGTCCGGTTAGAGGCCTCAATCCGGTCCTCCATATCTCCCATTCGGTCCTCCATGACCTTCAACTGGCCCTCTATCCGGTCGGTCTGACCCCTAATCTCATGTCTCATGGACTCCATGATGGTCTGCATCATCTCCTGCATGGAGAGATCGCTGGGTACGGGGTTCCTAGGATCAGCCATAGGGGGCGGGCGGTGGTAGGAAGTACCACGCCGGGTGGGCATGCAAGACCCTAGGGAACAAGGGTGAAATAGACACGACCACAAAATGGACACGGACTCAAATGCAAGATGAGACTCAATTGGCCTAGGACTACTAAGGATGCAAAGAACCTAAGACAAATCTAATGACTCAAATTGCCTAAGACCCCAATTTGTAAGAACAAACTGGTTCCCTATGCTCTGATACCAAAATTTGATGCGGGACAACTGACTCGCTAGCTAACCTAGGACGCTAAAGAACGCGACCAGCACGCGCACGAGACAAGGCAAGCCGGTGTGACCGACTAACGTGAAATCCCTCCGGGCGGAGGCGTCTCTCAACAGAACTCCGAACCACGGCCGTCCCACGGAGGGAGGCGCAACGGGGTCACAACGGGCGAGAAGCCGCTGGACGACACGGGAGTCTAGTCCGAGCTCGGTGCTCGACTAGGGCCAAGGGAAAAGGGGCAGCTCTCGTCTCTCTCAACCAGCAGTAATAAATGAAACTAGCTAGACCCTACACTCACTCACGCGGCACAATCAATCATATACGTGATAAGCAAGTACTACGGGCGGGAGCGAGACACGTACCTCCACGCCTAGGCGTGGGGAAGGAACCCCGGCCGAGTCCAACCACCCCGATACACGCGTGAGAAAACTAATACAAACATCAAAGGGCCCACTCCTCGCAGGGAGGTAATAGGCTACAACCACAACTACACACGGGGCGGCCGGCGCACGGGTTGACGGGCAGCAGCCGAGGTCGGGGATGAAGCCGGATGCCGACCCTCGCAATGCCGATCGCTCCTGTAGTAGCCTTTGAGGAGGAGGTCCACGTCGCCGCGGGCACTGCTGGGATGCCGAACCGGATGGAGGGGCCACGCTGCTGCTACAGCCTCGAGGGAGGATGTCGGTCCGACGAGAGGTCGCTGGCTGGTCCCTGTGACAGCTGGCAGAGATGGCGCTGGTACACGGCCGTCCGGACAGCGTCTGTGGCGGCGTCTTCTCTGGTGGAAGGCTGACAGGGGCGGCCCTCCAGGGGCAGTGGTGGCGGATGGGGTCCTGTGGAGGAATTGGGCGCGAAGGGGGTGACAACAGGGGTGCACAGACAGCACTTCAGGGCAGTCTGATCTGTGACCGTGGGTGGGGTGGTGATGGCGCAAGGGTACAGAAGGAGTTCCGGCCCGAGATGATTACTGGAGGTGTGGTGGGATGTGAGGAGTCGACCTACCAAGTTGCGGATCGATCCGAGGACGAGAAGTGGTACCCCCTTTGGAGGCCCTCTGCTGACAGTCCCGCTCGGGTACTGTAGCGCAGGATTGCGCACTAAAAGTGTGCTTGAAGACAAAAGTTTACCCCGATGGAGTTTGAAGGCGAGACCAGAGGGGTTGGATTCGTGACTGGGAGGGGAACAAATGTTATGAAGGGACTGGCGGGGTTTGGTGGAAGGAGAGGCATGCAAACGGTGACCCAAGTCGTCTCGGATCACAGGTGAGACTGCCAGGGAGGCAGACAGAGCGATGAAAGTGTCTGTAAAGACAACTTTCTCTGTGGATGGAATTTTTGGCCAAGGCCGGTGGGGTTGGAAAGATGACTGGAAGAGGTACGAAAGTCGTGAAGAAACTCAGATGAGACGCTGCCAGGAAGCGGACGCACCGGACCGATCTCTGGACACCAAATCTGCTGTCAGCACAGGGACGCCCGGGGAAGAGGAAGACGATCCTGCGTGCACCGTCGCTCCACCGAACTCGTCGCCGTGGACGATGAATGAAGGCTGCTGGCGTTGGAATCCCTTGGGGGAGATCTCCTACCCCTGGGCGTCGCACCCAAGGACTGGAGATGAGGTGAGGGCGTCGCACCCTCAAGGAAGAGGAAGAAGAAGGGGTCGCCCCTTTTCGCAATGTGGCACTCCACACGAACACTCAAGCATCAAAATTCTTCATTAATCCTTTGAAAAGAAAATACAAAGTCTTTTATATGGGATGGGGAAATGCTAGGTCTAAACCCTAGCCAAGGGGGAAAGGAGATGGGGGGGGCGGCCACAACCGGGGAAGGCATTCAAATCTCCTAGATTCTAGGAGTGAAAGGTGGGGGGTGCGGCCAAAAAGAGGGAGGGGGGCAAGGGGGGAAGGGCGGCTGCTACTCCCTCCAAGAGGGGAGGGAATGGTCCGCCCCCAACCCTAACCCTAGCCAAGGCGCGCCTCCCAAGGTGGGCCCAGGGGGGGGGAAGAGTGGACAACCCAAGTGGGCTAGAGGAGTGAACCAAGAAGTGGCCCAATAACCCCCCTAGCCTCTAGCAAGCCTACAAAACACAAATAAAGCCTAATTGGCCTAAAAAAAAAGGTCCATGACT
The DNA here is from genome assembly GCA_022559845.1 of Amorphophallus konjac. NCBI lineage: Eukaryota > Viridiplantae > Streptophyta > Magnoliopsida > Alismatales > Araceae > Amorphophallus > Amorphophallus konjac. The sequence goes on along the minus strand of CM040121.1, from coordinate 515,073,528 downwards.
GAAAGAAAATTGTCCACACACGGACTAAACCAAGGCCCAACATGGCCCAAAGCATAAAATAAGTGATGATAGCTCCGCTAATCTGTCAACTGGTCGCCGAGCCAAAGGGATGCCGGCGAGATCCGTGTACTCCGTCGTAAAGTGTGACGCGTGTCCTCACCACCTTGGGCACTGAGTTAGCTTTTTCTACAGCTTATCATCCGTAGTCTGATGGTCAATCTGAAAGGACGATTCAGACTCTTGAAGATATGCTGAGATCGTGTTGCCTTGAGTGGCAGGGTTCATGGGGTCAGCATTTGCCACTTGTGGAGTTTGCTTATAATAATAGTTTTCACTCCAGTATCGGCATGGCACCTTATGAAGCACTATATGGTCGTCCTTGTCGTACCTGTTAGTGTTGGTGTGCTACAGGCCAATTTCAGGTCGGGTAGGCCCAATAGTTATACGATCTTGTTCATTATTAATAAAGTGGTATTTGAGCGTAAATATGTGATTGTGTTACTTTACGTTGTCCCTAGGATATGTGGTTGTAAAGTCAGCTCGAGATGGGATCTCGAACATGAGATTGACTTTACATGTACACATACCTTAAACTGTTCCTGGTTGGAGAGTAATCACTCGGGGACTTTGATTACCTATTAAACCAGTACACATGATGTGTCAGTGACCAGTCTCATGGTCATTGGTGTAGGGCACCAACACATATGTGTAGGTGTATGTCCTTGGAGGATGTACACTGAACTGATCCGCTATTGTATCTTCAGATGGTTGATTATACCTAATGTCAACTGAAGATCCAACTGTCTCAATAACATCGTTGGTCCTTTGACCTGAGACATTGATCGGATCTTACACGAGAACTGGAATGGTTTAATTACTTGGCTAAGTGACTTTAACCATAAGTCATGAGTTGCCGAGTCGTTAACCACTCCAGGATACGTGTGAAGATCGTCAATGGTCAAGAAAGGATCGCTCACTGTCGGGTATATATCAGACAGTTAATGGGTCATGACATTGATGCTCCGTTAAATCCCTGGCCAGGGTCGTATGAGTTCGTTTAGGACGGACGTCATACACTTTAAGGAGGTCATAGTGAAATGGCACGATCATGGGGTTTGACAGAAACCGTACCCTCGATCGTACCAGACTCATAGAATGAGCAAGGGATTATATCGATGCGGTAACTGTGGACTTACAGGTACCAGACAGACTGGTTTAAACCCGACGTCCTCTAGGATCACGCGGATTTGCTTGACCCAACGTGATCAAAGGTTCGGAATGAATTAAACTATTATTCAGCTCTAGTAGAAGCGAATAATATGTTTAATTTACTTCTAATTGAGAATTAGAAGTTAATGGGCCTTAAACTAGAGTGACTATGGGCCTAGAGGATCACACACAATAGATTCTTAGGTGACGGATTATTATTATACAAGTGTATGTATTAATTCCTTTTCATTCCTTTTGGAAAGGAGTGTAAATGGAGCTTAATACATATGTATAATAGTGGATAGGACATATATACAGTTTTGATCTTTTAGAACCCTTTTCTAATAAACCTAAACTCTATATATAGCCACCTACGTGATGCTCATTCGAGCCTTCACTTCTTTCCTTCCCTTAAGCTAACCAAGCATTAAGCTTAAGGGAGAGGATTAGTCGCCCCCTTTCTCCCTCTTGCTCTCTCTCTCTCTAGAAGGTGATAGAGTCGGGGATAGTCGTGCCGGGGAGGTACCGTCGCTGCGCAAGGGTCCGTGTGGATCTGCTCTAGAGGCCGTACAGCTGTGCGGCTCGGTTTCTCTGTATCGGGCTTAGCGGACAGCGTTGTTCTGCGTAAGGTGAAACACGCAACCCGTAATTAGGGTATTAAAAACACCGATTAGAGCACAGATTAAGCTTTCCATAACACCGGGATCGGGCAAATGAAATTTTTGATATCCGCTGCGTAGCCCGTAGGTGCTGTGCGAAACCTTACAGTACCCCTTTGAACTGGTTTGATGCTGGTGACCGGCTTTTGACAGGACCTGACATGGTGCAACAGTGTGCTGATATGGTCCGTCTGATCAGGCAGAAAATGTTGACAGCTCAGAGTCGACAGAAGAGCTACGCGGATCAGCGTAGGCGACCACTACAGTTTGAACCTGGAGATATGGTGTTTGTTAAAGTATCTCCGATGAAGGGAGTTTCCATATTTGGGAAGCGCGGGAAGCTCAGTCCGCGATATATTGGTCTGTTCCCTATTGTGGAGTGTGTGGACCAGGTGGCTTATCGGCTTCAGCTACAAGCGGCAATGCAGGCTATTCATGATGTGTTCCACGTCTCCCAGTTAAGGAAATATGTCTCTGATCCATCTCATGTCCTCGATGATGCTGTTTGGCCAGAAGTGACTGCCGATCTGTCTACACCAGAGTATCCCATCAGAATTGAAGATCGTCGTGAGCAACGGTTGATAAGTAAAGTGATTCTGCTGGTTAAGGTCGTCTGGCAACGTCACTCGGGCAACGAAGCTACTTGGGAATGTGAAGATGAGATGAGACAGTTTTTTCCTTTCTTGTTCACTTGAGGTATGATTCCTTTACAGTTTCATCTTTGTTCTCCTTCTTAAATTTCGAGATCAAAATTTTTATTAGGAGGGAGGGACTGTAAGGCCCGTATCTTAACGGATCTTTGATGGTTCGGGTTTAGAATTAATTCTGCGAACCTCGGCCATTTTTCCAGATTTTTAGGCCATTTTCTGGTATTTATTCAGATTGAGTTTTATGTTTATGGACTTTATTGGGCATTTCCCTAATTTTGGTGAGTTGGGGGTCTTTTTGCAAATGGTGACTTTATTTCAAAAAAAAATGTTTTTAACTCTTTTTTTCTCCCCTCCCCACGTTGCCACCATACTCCCCCTCTCCACCCTCTCGATCTCTCTCCCCATTTCCTCTCCCCCCCGGCCAATTTTTTTTTAAATAAAAAATAAAATTTTATTTTATTCTGATTTAATTTATTATGCGTAAAAATAATAATATATATATTAGATATATATATCAAAATGCACAGTAAATTAAATAGAATTTTATCGAGTAGGTTAAATAGTGTTATCTCAATAATAAATGTCGAATGGTAAATTTTATTTAACCGATTTGAATTTACTGAGGTGAGATAATTACTATTTATCTTAAGATAAAATGATAATAATTGAAGTTACTTCAGTAAATTTGAATTTTTGAATTTTTAATTATTAGATAATTAGAAAATTCAAATTTTGAATTTTATTGAAATTAAATGTAAAAAAAAATTAATTATTTGAATTTAATTATTAGATAATTATAAAATTCAACTTTTGAATTTTAGAAAATTACTAATCGATGATAATTGCATTGTTTTAAATTTACTTTCAAACAATATTATTAGATAATTAGTTTGAATTTAAATTTAAATTATTGGCATGTTTAAATTTTAAATTTAAATTTAATTATTGGATAATTAAATTTAAATTTAAATTTAATTAATTATCTCAATTAGATGCCCCTGTAGAAAATGATGGTTCTTTACGTGCTTTACATTATTTACCTTGTATTGGCCTACTTGTGTGTTTAATTTTAGTTAATCATGCTTTGATTTTTAAAATTAAACAAAGCTAGCCTATTTTTGTTTGCACATCCCATTTTTAAATTCAAAAAGTAAGGATTATTTTCAGAAAATAACCCTTGATTGATTTTATTCTAATGGGTTGGCTAGTGATCATGGACTTGGATTAATGTAATTAATTGGGGTCTGCGAACCTCCTTTCTCTCTCTGTTAAAATTCCAATGTACTTCTATCTTCCTCCATTGTTGTACTCGCCCTAAGGGCTGCTGGAATTTGAGTCACATGTAATTTAATTTTTTCGGCCTGTGTGCCGTGTAAAAGTTGTAATTGATGCGGCGTCGGAGTTTGAAAGCGCGGAGCACACCCGACGAAGACGATCCAGCTGCTTTGGAAGCGGGCCGGATGTTTTAGTTACATTAGGGTTAAAGTCCATGATCACTTGCGTTTATTTTTACATTGGATGCATTTATTTTGTGCAAACTACTATGTACGGTAAATATATTGGATATATTTATATTACCACCTAGGGTGAGATCAAGATAAAATTAAATTCCCTCGCGATTAAATTTTAGATCTGGTAAGCGTGGCTCTAGGAGTCATCGTGGGCCTCCATCATTATGGAGTGAATGAACGTCTTAATTTCATGGATTTATTGTGCTTTTCACAAGGTCCATGAGTTTGGGGACGGGATTAAACTCCAAGGCTCGGTCTCAATGGGGTGAGGAATTGAACTCGACTTTATTGTACTTTCCACAAGGGTCGGGTCATGAACTCATTGCTATGTAGTAATGATGGTTAGATCTAACCGTGAATATCCTTTGTTGTGCTTTCCACAAGCGGATGATTTCTCGGGGGCCGAATATCGGATATTACATTAGATGCAAGTGCCTGTTGACTGCCCTTGAGATGGTGTATGGCTTGTTGTGCTTTCCACAAGGTCGTACATCAGTCTCGTTGGGATTCCGACCCACTAGGTTGATCTCGTTGATCTCCTGTTCTATATACCGAGGGTTATATAGTTCGATCGAAAAATAGTGGGACTAACTAAGATAGAAAATCACATCTAAGTTAGAATTTGAACACATGCTAAGTTATCTTTTATTTCTTATCTAGATTATAATGTCGTCGTCCAACCCCCTCCGTGGCATGTTGGATGCAAATCGCTTAACTGGACCGAACTACTCGGATTGGCTGCGTAACCTACGCATAGTCCTTACCGCCGAAAAGATTGCATACGTGTTGGACACGGTTCATTCTGAGCCGGCTCCTGATGCCGACGAGGGCGAGTTGCTGGCTTATGCCAAGTGGTCTGAGGACTCCTCCCTTGCCCACTGTTACATGTTGGCCTCTACCCGAGCTACAGAGACAATTTGAAAAGACTGATTGTAGAAGTATACTTCTCAATCTACGCCAGCTCTTCGGGGAGCAGGGTAGGATTGAGAGGTATGACATCTCCAAAAGGCTTTTCAGGACACGGATGTCTGAGGGTTCTTCAGTACAGGCTCATGTACTGAAAATGATGGAATGGATAGAGAGACTCAATGCACTGGAGTTCAAGTTGGATCTTGAACTATGCATTGATCTCATACTCTAGTCATTGCCCGATTCCTTTTCTTCCTTCATCATAAACTTTAACATGAATAGAATTGATGCAACTCTCCCGGAGCTGCTCAATATGTTAAAGAGTGCTGAAGGAACTATGCAGAAAGATAAACCATCTTCTTCTGTAATGATTATTGGCCGGGCCAATAAGAAAAGGAAGGCCACCCAGATATCCACTACAAGTAACAAAGGGAAAGGAAAGAAAAAGGCCACGGGTAAGCAAATCGCCAAAGTTGACAAAGGGAAGGGTAAGAAGAATGAAAAGGAAGACTAATATTTTCGATGCGGGGAAACTGGGCATTGAAAAAGGAATTGCAAGGCAATTCTAAATGAAGGTATTTTTGTCATAGACCTTAATTTGTCATATATGGAATCCACATCATGGGTATTAGATACTGATGTGCATCTCATATCTGCAATTCTGTGCAGGTGTCGGCAAATAGAAGGCGGTTGGGCAAAAAGGAGATTGAACTGAGGATGGAAAATGGAGCTTTGGTTGCTGCCAAAGCTGCCGGGACTGCACACCTCAGTTTACCTTCAGGAGTCATTCTGGAGCTGAATGACTGTTATTATGTTCCTAATATTATTAAGAACATTATTTCAATCTCTGGCTTGTATAACATTGGATATACATTGGCTTTTAATAGCACTGGGTGCTTTATAATGAATAATGATTTGATTATAGCCAATGATTCATTAGTCAATGGCCTTTATGTATTAGATACACGTTCTAATGTTATGCAAATTCCCAATGTTGATGAAGTGAATTTTGCATATCTATGGCATTGCAGACTTGGTCATGTAGGTGAGAAAAGAGTCTCTCACTTACACTCAAATGGATATTTGAATTTGTTCGAATACAAGCCATTTGATACCTGTGAGTCGTGTCTCATGGGAAAAATGACCAAGGCTCCTTTTCGTGGACATGGTGAGAGGGTTGTTGACCTTCTCGAGCTCATACACTCGGATGTGTGTGGACCCATGTCCATAGAAGCAAAAGGAGCTTATCTCTATTTCATTTCTTTTATTGATGACTTCTCTAGATATGGCTATGTGTATTTAATGAGACATAAGTCACAAGCCTTTGAGAAGTTTAAGGAATATAAGAATGAAGTAGAAAAATAGATTGGCAAAAGTATTAAGGCTCTTCGATCGGATCGAGGAGGTGAATACTTAAGCCATGAATTCACTTCTTATCTTAAAGACCATGGAATAATTTCTCAGTGGACTCCATCGTATACACCACAGCATAATAGTGTATCCGAGAGGAGAAACAGGACCTTGTTAGACATGGTCCGATCCATGATGTCTATGTCAGGACTACCCTTGTCTCTCTGGGGCTATGCGTTAGAGACTACGGCTTATTTATTGAATAGGATCTCAAGTAAATCAGTTCCTTCTATACCATATGAGATATGGAAGGGCAGGAAACTAAATTTTAATCACATTAAAATTTGGGGGTGTCCTGCTCAAGTAAAGAAGAACGAGAGTGATAAGCTTGAGTTGAGAACCGATAAGTGTAGGTTTGTGGGATATCCAAAGGAGACGTTTGGATATTATTTCTATCACCCTTCTGAGCAAAGGGTCTTAGTGGTCAAGAGAGCTGTATTTCTAGAAATTGAATATCTACTCCAGAAAAATAGTGGGAGCCAGATAGAATTGGACGAGGTCCAAGAACCACAACCCATAGACACAAACTCATTAGATAAGACGGTATCGGTTGATCCTATTCAAAGTGAAACATTGACACTACGGAGATCTGGTAGGCTACCGAGAGAACCTGAGAGATATGTTGGACATGTCTCAGAGGGGTCCTCTAAGGTATGTATCGATGAGGATGATGATCCTCAGTCGTACCAGGAGGTGATCCGTAGTGTAGACTCCGAGAAATGGCAAGAGGTAATGGATTCAGAAATCCAGTCCATGTACACCAATAAAGTTTGGAACTTAGTTGATGTATCCGAAGGGAAGGTCCCTATCGGCTGCAAATAGATTTTCAAAAAGGAAAATCGGTGCAGATGGACATATTGACACATACAAGGCTACACTAGTGACGAAAGGATATCGTCAAAGGTAAGACATTGACTATGACGAGATGTTTTCGCTGGTAGCCATGGTTAAGTCAATCAGAATCCTCCTTGCCATTGCTGCATATCTGGATTATGAGATCTGGCAAATGGATGTGAAGACAGCTTTTCTTAATGGAAATCTGTCAGAAGAGGTGTACATAGTACAGCCTAAAGGATTCACCTCGAAGCTACATCCTAATAAGGTATGCAAACTTTAAAGGTCCATTTATAGATTAAAGCAGACATCTAGAAGCTGGAACTTAAGATTTGACGAGGCTGTCAAATCTTTCAACTTCATTCGGAATGAAGATGAACCCTGTGTTTACAAGAAGGTCAGTGGGTGCTCAATGACCTTCTTGGTCCTTTATATTGATGGCATCTTACTCATTGGGAATGATGTAGAGATGTTGACATCAACCAAGTCTTGGTTGTCCAAGACCTTCTCCATGAAGGATTTGGGAGAAGCATCCTATGTGTTGGGCATAAGGATCTATCGAGATAGATCTAAAAGGATGCTAGGATTATCCCAATCCATGTACATAGACACTATCCTCAAAAGGTTTAGGATGGAAAATTCCAAGAGATGTCTCATACCCATGAGACATGGAATTGGCCTATCCAAGGGGATAAGTCCTAAAACTTCTGAGGAGATGACACACATGAATAAGGTACCCTATGCTTCGGTGATAGGGTCAATCATGTATGCAATGTTATGTACACGGCCTGATGTTGCCAATGCTTTAAGGATTGTCAGTAGATATCATGTAAATCCAGGCGAAGAGCACTGGAAGGCAGTAAAGGGTATCCTTAAGTACCTGCGAAGGGCTAAGGATCTTTTTCTGCTTTATGGAGGAGATGACCTATAGCTTAGAGCTTACACAGATTCTAGTTTCTAGTCAGATACAGATAACTGCAAATCCATGTCTGAATTTGTATTCATGTTGAATGGAGGGGCAGTCAGTTGGAGAAGCCATCTGGATGAAGAAATTCATCTTGGAACTCGGCGTAGTTCCCGAGATAACAGCTCCCATCCCATTATTTTATGATAATAATGGGGCCATCGTCCAGGCGAAGGAACCACCAAAGGTCAAAGCATATTCTCAGGCGCTTTCACCTTATTCGGGAGATTGTTGATTGTGGAGATGTGACGGTAGAGCGTGTACCGTCAGAAGATAACATAGCAGATCCACTGACTAAGTCTTTGACACAGACTGTGTTTGAACGTCATCGGGATAAGATGGGCCTCAAAGTTGTGGGTAATTGGCTGTAGTTCAAGTGGGAGATTGTTAGTGTTGGTGTGCTACAGGCCAATTTTGGGTCGGGTAGGCCCAATAGTTGTACGATCTTGTTCATTATTAATAAAGTGGTATTTGAGCGTAAATATGTGATTGTGTTACTTTACGTTGTCCCTAGGATATGTGGTTGTAAAGTCAGCTCGAGATGGGATCTCGAACATGAGATTGACTTTACATGTACACATACCTTAAATTGTTCCTGGTTGGAGGGTAATCACTCGGGGACTTTGATTACTTATTAAACCAGTACACATGATGTGTCAGTGACCAGTCTCATGGTCATTGGTGCAGGGCACCAACACATATGTGTAGGTGTATGTCCTTGGAGGATGTACACTGAACTGATCTGCTATTAGATCTTCAGATGGTTGATTATACCTAATGTCAACTGAAGATCCAACTGTCTCAGTAGCATCGTTGGTCCTTTGACCTGAGATATTGATCGGATCTTACACGAGGACTGGAATGGTTTAATTACTTGGCTAAGTGACTTTAACCATAAGTCATGAGTTGCCGAGTCGTTAACCACTCCAGGATACGTGTGAAGATCGTCAATGGTCAAGAAGGGATCGCTCACTGTCGGGTATATGTCAGACAGTTAATGGGCCATGACATTGACGCTCCGTTAAATCCCTGGCCAGGGTCGTATGAGTTCATTTAGGACGGACGTCATACACTTTAAGGAGGTCATAGTCAAATGGCACGATCATGGGGTTTGACAGAAACTGTACCCTCGATCGTACCAGACTCATAGAATGAGCGAGGGATTATATCGATGCGGTAACTGTGGACTTACAGGTACCAGACAGGCTGGTTTAAACCCGGCGTCCTCTAGGATCACGCGGATTTGCTTGACCCAACGTGATCGAAGGTTCGGAATGAATTAAACTATTATTCAGCTCTAGTAGAAGCGAATAATATGTTTAATTTACTTCTAATTAAGAATTAGAAGTTAATGGGCCTTAAACTAGAGTGACTATGGGGCTAGAGGATCACACACAATGGATTCTTGGGTGACGGATTATTATTATACAAGTGTATGTATTAATTCCTTTTAATTCCTTTTGGAAAGGAGTGTAAATGGAGCTTAATACATATGTATAATAGTGGATAGGACATATATATAGTTTCGGTCTTTTAGAACCCTTTTCTAATAAACCTAAACTCTATATATAGCCACCTACGTGATGCTCATTCGAGCCTTCACTTCTTTCCTTCCCTTAAGCTAACCAAGCATTAAGCTTAAGGGAGAGGATTAGTCTCCCCCTTTCTCCCTCTTGCTCTCTCTCTCTCTAGAAGGTGATAGAGTCGGGGATAGTCGTGCCGGGGAGGTACCGTCGCTGCGCAAGGGTCCGTGTGGATCTGCTCTAGAGGCCGTACAGCTGTGCGGCTCGGTTTCTCTGCATCGGGCTTAGCGGACAGCGTTGTTCTGCGCAAGGTGAAACACGCAACCCGTAATTAGGGTATTAGAAACACCGATTAGAGCACAGATTAAGCTTTCCATAACACCGGGATCGGACAAATGAAATTTTTGTTATCCCCTGCGTAGCCCGTAGGTGCTGTGCGAAACCTTACAGTACCCCTTTGAACTGGTTTGATGCGGGTGACCGGCTTTTGATAGGACCTGACATGGTGCAACAGTGTGCTGATATGGTCCGTCTGATCAGGCAGAAAATGTTGACAGCTCAGAGTCGACAGAAGAGCTACGCGGATCAGCGTAGGCGACCACTACAGTTTGAACCTGAAGATATGGTGTTTGTTAAAGTATCTCCGATGAAGGGAGTTTCCATATTTGGGAAGCGCGGGAAGCTCAGTCCGCGATATATTGGTACGTTCCCTATTGTGGAGTGTGTGGGCCAGGTGGCTTATCGGCTTCAGCTACCAGCGGCAATGCAGGCTATTCATGATGTGTTCCACGTCTCCCAGTTAAGGAAATATGTCTCTGATCCATCTCATGTCCTCGATGATGCTGTTTGGCCAGAAGTGACTGCCGATCTGTCTACACCAGAGTATCCCATCAGAATTGAAGATCGTCGTGAGCAACGGTTGATAAGTAAAGTGATTCTGCTGGTTAAGGTCATCTGGCAACGTCACTCGGGCAACGAAGCTACTTGGGAATGTGAAGATGAGATGAGACAGTTTTTTCCTTTCTTGTTCACTTGAGGTATGATTCCTTTGCAGTTTCATCTTTGTTCTCCTTCTTAAATTTCGAGATCGAAATTTTTATTAGGAGGGAGGGACTGTAAGGCCCGTATCTTAATGGATCTTTGATGGTTCGGGTTTAGAATTTATTCCGCGAACCTCGGCCATTTTTCCAGATTTTTAGGCCATTTTCTGGTATTTATTCAGATTGAGTTTTATGTTTATGGGCTTTATTGGGCATTTCCCTAATTTTGGTGAGTTGGGGGTCTTTTTGCAAATGGTGGCTTTATTTCAAAAAAAAAATGTTTTTAACTCTTTTTTTCTCCCCTCCCCACGTTGCCACCATACTCCCCCTCTCCACCCTCTCGATCTCTCTCCCCATTTCCTCTCCCCCCTTTCCTCACGATCTCTCTCTCTCTCTCCCTGGGCAAGCGGGTGAGACGGCGACGGATCGCGGCATGGAGGGCGCCGTTGGACTCATGGCGACGAGTGGAGCGCATTGATGCCCACCTCGGCATGGATCATGGCCCGAGGAGACGGGACGGGGCGAGGAGGAGCGTGAAGGTTTCACCCTTGCATGCGGTCGGTCGTCCACTTTCGGCTTGAACGAGGTAGGGGGATGGAATCCTTACCTGACTAGGATTGTCTGGACACCATTTGCACCGCCATGCACCGTCGTTTTCTCCATTTTCGGTGAAATCCCCATGTTAGTGTGATTTAGCTCAAATTCATGAAAAATCACTCCTTGGGCTTTGTTTTTATGTTTCCTAGTGTTCAATTGGTGCTATGGATGTGTGCATGAGCAGGGAACAGGTTGTTAGCGCGAGCCCCGTCGATTTCGGTCGATCGGGGGATGTTCCGGTTTCAATACAAACATACTCGCAACCCAGCTCGTGTGACGGTCATCCCAGCGACAGTCACACGCGTAACGCACCCGACCCGGTGCGTTACGTGAGTGTGATGGCCCCGCTCGGGTGCGTCACAGCTTCTGGGTAGCTGGGTGGAGGGTCCACCTAATGGACCTAGATGGGACCGTTAGGGTGTTGTAACGCACCAGCCTAGGTGCGTTACATTTCCCTGATACCTGTGTGTAGTTTCTCCCTCAGGTGGGTGTAACGGCCTCGGATGGTGCGTTACATCAGTGTAACGCCCCTACCCTGGACCGCCACACCCTGTGCTTCTGTGTTTCAGTGGCTTTGCCTCGGGTGCCTCTAACGCACCTAAGGGGGTTCGTTACAGTCATGTAACGCACTACCCCTGGTGCGTTACGCACTGCTGTCCCTTGGGTGTGGGGAAGTTGTCTCGGGTGAGCGTGACGGCCCCCGGTAGGCGCGTTACAGTGACGTAACTCACCTACCGTAGACCGTCACACTCTGTAACGGTCTGGGCTAGACCGTCACACCCTCTGGCATTCCAAAAGATGGTCGGTTCACCTTCTAATGCATATCATGTTGCATAACCGCTATGTTTAAGTTATTTTATAAACAATGGCGCACTTTTAGATCCCGGTAGAGTACTTCCACTTTCCTTGTGATGGAACCACTAGACTTAGCCCTGAGACTTTCAGTGTCGCTCTGCCTGACAAAGGTGGAAGGGCGTACCCGTCGAGCGGTTTGTAAGCTAGTCACCGCGGGCCCCCGGCTCTTTACCGTAGCGTCCTAGGGGGGGGAACTAGCTAGAGATCTGGCTCTAGGTATGAGTCAGTGTGTGCACATGTGGTTGGAGGTCTGGACTGACACTGACGAGTGTTACTCTGACTAGTTCTTGGTTCGGTACTGTTACGCCTCTCGCTTGTTGTCAACCTGACTTGCGAGTTCCTTGAGACGTAGTGTAAGCCGTCAGTGGACGTTTCTGGTCCTTGATTTCTAGTGGGTACCTTCTGCGGTCTCTGGTCACTTGGAGTAGTTGGGATTCTTTCTACTGGTAGATTTATCTTCAGACGCTAATGTATACACTTGTATTGGCATATAGTTAGCTGTTTTGACTGTTAGTTAGGCTTTACAGCTTTGCTACACTTGTGTTAGTTATGCCAGTGCATGTTTACTGCATTAAATGCATGCTCCAATTGCTTTATGTTTGCATGCCTACTTGTTAGTGCGAGGTAGGGATCCACGTGACCCCTACTGAGTCTGGCTGTGACTCACTCCTTCTTTCAAGTGAGCAGCCGCAGCCTCCCGTTGCCTGTGGTTCCCGCATTTTTGGGGATCGCTTGTAGAGTGCCAGCGATAGTTCGGCAGTCCTTTTTGTGTACTTTTGACGGGGGTATGCCCCTTGCAGTTATTCTTTTGGGACTTTCTTTGTGACTCTGGACTAGTGTATTTACTGTTTATCACTCTGATATTTTGAACTTGCTTCCGCACAAATCTTTAACTTTCCATATAATTAACCTGCGCTTGCGTGTGATTCCAATTCATTGTGCGCCTCCTCAGCAAACGTACTAACCCTTCAGGGGCCTCATCAGTCTCTTGGGTGGCTTCCCCAGTTCTTGGCATCGGTATATCAGTATCCGGATCTCCGGGTCGTCACACCACGTCCCCCAATTCCATCTTCCCCCTATACCACCCCCCCTTGGGTGGCTTCCCCAGTTCTTGATATCGGTATATCGGTATCCGGATCTCCGGGTCGTCACACCACCTCCCCCACTTCCCTCTTCCCCCTATACCACCCCCCCTTTACCACCTCCCCCCCTTTTTCCTCCCTATAAATACACCCCCCCTCTCTCAATTCTTCTCCAAACCATCCCCACCTCTCTCTCTCTTTCTATTTTTATTTTCTCTTTTCTACTCTCTCTCTACTCTCTCTCTATTTTCTCTCTCTACTCTTTTTTTTCTCTCTCTACACTCTCTTTACCTTCTCTCTCTACTCTCTTTACTTTCTCTATATTCTCTATACTTTCTCTCTATTTTCTCTCTCTATTTTCTCTCTTTAATCTCTCTTCTACTTTCTTTCTCTACTCTCTCTTCACTTTCTCTCTCTACTTTCTCTCTCTATTTTCTCTCTACTTTCTCTCTTTAATCTCTCTTCTACTTTCTTTCTCTACTATCTCTTCACTTTCTCTCTAATCTCTCTCTCTACTTTCTCTCTCATCTCTCTTCCCACTCTCATTCTCTTATTAATAAACGAAGAAGATAATACAACATCAGAATAATATAAATATTTGACAAAAGTTTGGACGCAGGATTTAAATCTTATTTGGATAATTTTACCATTCTTTACATATCAGGGACGTGAAAATTATCTTTTCCTACGCAAGGACCTTTACGGGAGCTCGGGTGAGATATTAAAGTCAATTCTGAAGTCCATTCTAAAGGTAGGTATGATAAACCGAGTGCATGTTATTTGTTATTTACATTTCTTTGATTTGATTTTGTTTGAAATGTAATTTAAGTCTTTGATTTATTTAACCCAATGATCTATGTTTAGAATCAGTTATTTATTTAGTTACCATTATGTTAAAATATTTTTTTATCTCTAATCTCTCTCTAATTTCTCTCTAATTTCTCTCTAATCTCTTTCTACTTTCTCCCTCTACTTTCTCTACTCTCTCTCTACTCTAATCTCTTCGAATGTTATATAATAGTAATTTATTTAGTTAATAATTTGACCCACTACCCTGTGATTAAAATCTAATTCTTGATATTAAAATACGATCCAGTTATTTTGTAAAGTTTAATGAAAAGTTTTAAGTATTGAGACGACTATGTAATAAGCATCATAATAAGAATAAAAATTTGATTAAGCATATGGACTGTGTCACTTTAAGGAGGTGTGGGGCGACAAACCGTAGTTAACTTCTGCTACGGGATTAGGCCAATTTACGAGGACAAACATACTTCTGAAAAATTCGGAACCCAGAATAAGAAAAATCATCTGGGGAATGGTGGAGTATTAACTCCCAATCCTGCGTGGTTGATCAAGACCGACAGGCTCCAGCGTTTAGACCATTTGTCTTTATGTCGACATATGGATGCCTAGGTATGTGTTTGCTGCTGTTTTTAGTGACGGGATGCCTATCCAATATATGCTGCCAAATAATATGAAGTTCAGATTTGATATATGCCTTTGATATGATCTGAAAATAAGTTCATCTGTATAAATTCTGATTTAGCTAAGATATGTACTATGCCATTTATATATAAGTCAGATAAGATTTGTTATACGCATTTGTTTATAAGAAGAAAAAATTATTCTGCACTACTAATTTTCCTTCGCATTCATAATATATGTACAATCCAATGAAATTGTGATTAGTTGTATCTATATATCATGGATTTACACAGTTTAATATATGATAAGCATGTGATTGATTTTAATGTCTACTGAGTCTTTGGACTCATATCTGTTGCCTAACCATTTCAAGAAACTGACAAGTGAGTACTTCAACTTCGATGAGCAGTAGGTCGGATGGTGATCTCGGGCGTAATTTGAATTTTCGTTGCGTAGAATAAGTAGATTTGGTTTTCTTTTAAATAATGAATGTAAATATGACTTTTGGGTAGAAATATATAGTACTCTGTATACGATGTAAATTATGAGTGTTTATCTTATGGAAATGGTATGATTTTATTTTTTAGAATATGTGATGGTTTGACCTTTAGTGCCTTACAAATATCTCAGCCCACAACACTTCCGTCCATCCGCTGTCACATCCCCGGACACGATACGGGATCACGGGAAGGGGGCACCACAGAGTGTGATATCATAGCAAAGTTGTGAGACTTGGAATCATTTGTAGCCATCTGATTTATACACCATACCACAAGATCGTAGGAATTTATTTTAGAATTTGATGTCAAACCTAGAATCATACTAATTCGGATTAGTTCTCCCTCGCAGGAGATGGCAGAGAGTGATAGGGTTGAGGTTAATACTTCTCCCGAGGAGTCTGCGCCCTCAAATGGGACATCACAAGGAGTTGTCGGGGAAACAATTCATGATGAGCTTGCTCCCGGTGGGCAAGGCGCGCTACCTATTCAAGGTGTGTCAGATTTAGGAGGGTTCACACAAGCTTTTCAAGGGTTAGTGCAGACTATGCAGTTACATGCCCAAATTCAGGCAATGATGCAAGCCCAATTACAAAATCGTGTGCAAGAACAACCGAATAGGGCAGTAGGTGCTACCTTGATGGAGAAATTTAGACATATGAGTCCTCCTTCTTTTAAGGGAGAGAGTCACCCGGAGATTGTGGAAAACTGGGTGAGAGAAATTGAGAAAATTTTTACAGCCATTAGATGTGCAGAGCAGGATAAGGTGATATTAGCTACATTTATGTTGAAGGACCGTGTGGACGAGTGGTGGAGGTCTGCACTTAGAACCACTTTTAGAGATTGAGAGATTGAGATTGGCTGGAACGAATTTCTTGATGTCTTCCATACAAAATTTCTCTCTCAGCATATGAAGGACAAGAAAGAAGTTGAATTTTTAAATCTGACTCAAGGAAGTATGTCAGTTGCCGATTATGAAGTAAAATTTACTGAATTGGAAAAGTATGCCCCTCATATTTATTCAGATGAGCTTAGAAGGGTGAAGAAATTTGTTAGAGGTTTGAGGAGCAATATTAGAAGTAGAGTTGTAATTTTTGATCATCAGACTATGGCAGCAGCTTTGAGAACCGCTTTTGTTGTGGAAACTGAATATGAGGAATTCCTAGTAGAAAGACAAAGGGATAATGCTAAAAGGGGCAATCTTGGTTCAGCCGTAAGGAAAGATAAGAAGCTAAAGATGGCATTTCCGGATAGGATTCAGTCAGTTAAAAGAGATAATATGCCAGTTTATCAGTAGCGCGGGATGCAGCATATAGGTAAAGAATGTTGGCGGGCCTCTGGAAAATATTTTTCATGTGGTGAGACTGGGCATATGATAAGAGATTGTCCAAAAAGACCAAGACAGTAGCAGCAACCACAGCAGCAGCGAAGAGTTCAAGCCAAAGTTTATGCATTAACAAAGGAAGACACCCGGGATGCCAATACAGTAGCTGAAGGTATTATTCTTATCGATAATATGCATGCTCAAGTTTTATTTGATCCGGGTGCTACACATTCTTTTATTTCTTTGAGATTTGCTGAATTGTTAAAAGATAAACAACTTGTGAACACTGATGAGATGTCCATTAACACACCAATTGGGGAGATAGCTAGAACGACTCCTGTTATTCCTATCATTGATGTTGTGATTCGGGGGAGGTTTATGCCAGCATGCGTGTATCTTCTAGAAATGACTGATTTTGATGTCATCCTGGGAATAGATTGGTTAGATAGAAATTTTGCCCTTCTTGATTGTCGTAGAAAGAAAGTGATTTTTCAGAAACTTGGGGAGCAGATATTTCACTATCAATGTCCAAGACACCGTTCTAGTAAAACACTAGTTTCAACCCTCAAGGCTTTGAAATGGCTCAGCAGTGGTTGTCAAGGTTATTTGACTAATGTCATGGCTATTCCTTCTAATGAAAATAAGAAAACCACCTCAGATATCGACGTGGTCAGAGAATTTTCAGATGTATTCCCCGATGAACTTCCAGGTTTACCCCCACACCGAGAGGTGGAGTTCACTATTGAGCTCTCACCGGGTACTTTACCCATTTCCATCCCTCCCTACAGAATGGCACCAGTTGAATTGACAGAATTAAAGAAATAATTACAAGAACTGCTAGATAAGGGGTTTATTCGACCAAGTGTATCCCCTTGGGGTGCACCTGTTCTGTTTGTTAGAAAGAAAGATGGGTCGCTTAGACTTTGCATTGACTATAAAAAATTGAATCAAGTGACCATTAAGAATAAGTACCATTTGCCAAGAATTGATGATTTATTTGATCAGCTACGAACTACTACAGTATTTTCAAAGATTGATCTCAGATCTGGATTCCACCAATTAAGGATAAGAGAAGAAGATATCTCAAAAACTACTTTCAGAACATGATATGGACATTATGAATTTTTGGTTATGCTATTTGGGTTAACTAATGCACCAGCAGTATTTATGGATCTGATGAATAGAGTTTTCCAACCATATCTGGATACATTTGTAGTGGTGTTTATTGATGATGTGTTGATCTATTCTCCCACTGTTTAAACTCATCAAGAACATTTGAGGATTGTGCTGGAAACCTTAAGAAGTCATCAACTGTATGCAAAATTTAGTAAATGTGAATTCTGGTTGGATAAGGTCCAATTCTTAGGACATATCATTTCTGGTGATGTAGTGTCTATTGATCCAGCTAAGGTTGAGGCAGTTTTACATTGGGAAAGACCGAAGAATGTTAGTGAGATTAGGAGCTTTTTGGGTCTTGCGGGTTACTATCGCAGGTTTATTGAAGGTTTTTCTTCTATTGCAGCTTCTATGATCAAATTGACTAGGAAAGGAGTTCCTTTTGAATGGTCATATAAATGTGAAATGAATTTTCAGGAATTAAAAATAAGGTTAACTACAGCCCCAGTGCTTACTTTACCTTGTGGGTCAGGAGGATTTGTGATATATACAGATGCCTCTAGAAAAGGACTAGGATGTGTCCTGATGCAGAATGACAAAGTAGTAGCTTATGCATCCAGATAATTAAAGACCCATGAGATGAATTATCCAACACATAATTTGGAGTTGGCGGCGGTGGTTCATGCTCTAAAATTTTGGTGACATTATTTGTATGGTGAGCAATTTGAAGTATTTACAGATCATCAGAGTTTAAAATATATTTTCTCTCAGAAAGAATTAAATTTAAGGCAGAGAAGGTGGATTGAATTTTTGAAGGATTATGATTTCACATTAAATTACCACCCAGGAAAAGTAAATGTGGTAGCAGATGCACTCAGCAGGAAGAGGCTAATGGTAATCCAGTTGCGCCAAACTTGGAAAATGACATCTGATGTGGTAGAGTATTCTCCAGTATGCAAAGGGAAAAATTTATTTTTGACCCAACTAGATATTCAGTCTGCAATGGTTGAGCAAATTGTGCAAGCACAACTAAATGATCAACAGTTATAGGGATTGATTGGCACACCGAGATTTACTCAAAGTACGGACGTGACAATCATGTTTCAGGGAAGATTGTGTGTACCTCGGAATGAAGAAATAAAGAAAGACCTATTAACTGAGGCACATAAATCATAATATTCTATTCACCCAGGCAGTACAAAAATGTACAAAAATATGAAGACAGTTTTGGTGGATTGGCATGAAGAAAGATATAGCAGACTTTGTCAGCAAGTGTCTTACTTGTCAACAAGTAAAAGCAGAGCATCAAAGACCAGCAGGACCATTACAGTTGATGGAAATTTCACAGTGAAAATGGGAGCATATCACTATGGATTTTGTGATGGGATTACCAATGACTAAGAGAAAGTATGATTCTATTTGGGTAATTGTTGACAGGCTTACTAAGTCAGCCCATTTTCTGGCAATCACAAAAACACAATCATTAGAGGATCTAGCCAATTTGTATATCAGAGAGATTGTGAGACTTCATGGTGTACCTGTGTCTAATATTTCTGATCGGGATGCAAGGTTTATAGTAAAATTTTGGAGGAGTTTACAACAAGCGCTTGGTACACAATTAAAATTTAGTTCAACTTTTCACCCTCAAACAGATGGACAATCAGAAAGAACTATTCAAACACTAGAAGATATGTTGAGGGCGTGCAGTTTAGACTGGAAAGGCAGTTGGGATGCATTTTCAGTTAATTGAGTTTGCATATAACAACAGCCATCATACAAACATAGGAATGGCACCATATGAAGCATTATATGGTAGACCATGTAGATCACCTGTTTGTTGGGATGAGGTTGGTGAGCAGAGATTGATTGGGCCAAAGATTGTACAGGATTGTGTAGAAAAGGTTGAGTTGATTAGAAAAAGATTACTTACAGCTCAGAGTAGGCAGAAAAGCTATGCTGATCAAAGAAGGAGAGATTTATAATTTACTATCGGGGATCACGTATTTCTAAAAGTTTCACCTTCTAGAGGAGTAATGAGATTTGGCAAGAAAGGCAAGCTCAGTCCAAGGTATGTTGGACCATTTGAAATTTTAAGAAGGATCGGAGAGGTGACATATCAGCTGATTTTACCACCATCATTGTCAGGAGTTCATGATGTATTCCATGTGTCCATGTTAAGAAAATACATGTCAGACTCATCGCACGTTATAGATCATGAACAGTTGAAAATTCAACCAGATCTTACATATGAGGAGAAACTAGTTCGCATTCTCGATCGAAAGGAACAAGTGTTGAGGACGAAGACAATTCCATTTGTGAAGATATTGTGAAAAAGTATCTCAACAGAAGAAGCTACTTGGGAGATGGAAGATGAAATGCGGAAGAAATATCCACAGCTATTCGGTACGTATTCAGTAATTTTTTTTAAATTTCGAGGACGAAATTTATTTAAGGAGGGGAGATTTGTAACACCCGAATCCGTTCGAAACCTAAAAATAACTAAGCATTTTACTTCTGGAACCCATACAAATTTCAGATTCTCTAGATCAAATCCCAATCTCTTGAAGTGTATAGAAAATACGTGTTTAACAAATGCTAGTATGCAAATTAAATAGACATCTTCTTTTATTAATACGTAACTTCTCATAGAAATATCAGAATAGGTCAATATTAGACTCGTTGGAAAGAGAACGGAAAGATCTAAAAGTTTCATGTTGAACATATTTTTAAATTTTGACGTTTGGTAGGCCAAAAATAAGATAGAGTGAGCTTTAGGAGTTTTTATATAAAGATTTTTTTTTAAAAAAATAATAAAATAAAAAATCCCAAAGAATCTTCCCCCCCCCCACCCCCACGTGGCTCCCCTCCCTCAATCCCACCTCCCCCACTTCCCTCTTCCCCCTATACCACCCCCCCTTTACCACCTCCCCCCCCCCTTTTTCCTCCCTATAAATACACCCCCCCTCCCTCTCAATTCTTCTCAAACTCATCCCCTCCCCTCTCTCTCTCTCTCTTTCTATTTTTATTTTCTCTTTTCTACTCTCTCTCTAATCTCTCCCTACTTTCTCTCTCTACTCTTTTTGTACTTTCTCTCTCTACACTCTCTTTACCTTCTCTCTCTACTCTCTTTGCTTTCTCTATATTCTCTATACTTTCTCTCTACTTTCTCTCTCTACTCTCTATTTTCTCTCTCTATTTTCTCTCTACTTTCTCTTCACTTTCTCTCTCTAATTTCTCTTTACTTTCTCTCTCTCTCTCTTCACTTTCTCTCTCTACTTTTCTCTAATTTCTCTCTTTAAATATCTCTCTCTACTTCTTTCTCTACTCTCTCTCTACTTTCTCTCTCTACTTTCTCTCTCATCTCTCTTCCCACTCTCATTCTCTTATTAATAAACAGAGAAGATAATATAGTATCAAAATAATATAAATATTTGACAAAAGTTTGGACGGAGGATTTAAAATTTATTTGGACAATTTAACCCTTCTTTACGTATCTGGGTCGAGAAAATTATCTTTTCCTACGCAAGGACCTTTACGAGAGCTCGGGTGAGATACTAAAGTCAATTCTGAAGTCCATTTTAAATGTAGGTATGATAAACCGAGTGCATGTTATTTGTTATTTACATTTCTTTGATTTGATTTTGTTTGAAATGTAATTTAAGTCATTGATTTATTTAACCTAATGATCTATGTTTAGAATCAGTTATTTATTTAGTTACCATTCTGTTAAAATATTATTTTTCTCTCTAATTTCTCTAATCTCTTTCTAATTTCTCCCACTACTCTCTCTCTCTACTCTCTCTCTACTCTAATCTCTTCGAATGTTATATAATAGTAATTTATTTAGTTAATAAATTTGACCCACTACCCTATGATTAAAATCTAATTCCTGATATTAAAATATGATCCAGTTATTTTATAAAGTTCAATGATAAGTTTTAAGTATTGAGATGACTATGTAATAAGCATCATAATAAGAATAAAAATTTGATTAAGCATATGGAATGTGTCGCTTTAAGGAGGTGTGGGACGACAAACCGTAGTTAGCTTCCGCTACGGGATTATACCCATTTCCGAGGATAAACGGACTTCTGAAAAATTCAGAATCCAGAATAAGAAAAATTATCTGGGGAATGATGGAGTATTAACTCCCGATCCTGCGTGGTTGATCAAGACCGACAGGCTCCAGCGTTTAGACCATTTATCTTTATGTCGACGTATGGATGCCTAGGTATGTGTTTGCTACTACTTTTAGTGACGGAATACATGTCCAATATATGCTACCAAATAATATGAAGTTCAGATTTGATATATGACTTTGATATGATCTGAAAATAAGTTCATATGTATAAATTCTAATTTAACTAAGATATGTATTATGACATTTATATATAAGTCAGATAAGATTTGTTATACGCATTTGTTTATAAGAAGAAAAAATTATTCTGCACTACTAATTTTCCTTCGCATTCATAGTATATGTACAATCCAATGAAATTGTGATTAGCTGTATCTATTTATCATGGATTTACAAAGTTTAGTACATGATAAGCATATGATTGGTTTTAATGCCTACTGAGTCTTTGAACTCATATCTGTTGCCTAACTATTTCAGAAAACTGACAAGTGACTACCTCGACTTCGACGAGCAGTAGGTCGGAGGGTGATCTCGGGCGTAATTTAAATTTCCACTGCGTAGAATAAGTAGATTTGGTTTTCTTTTAAATAATGAATGTAAATATGACTTTTGGGTAGAAATATATAATACTCTGTATACGATGTAAATTATGAGTGTTTATCTTATGGAAATGGTATGATTTTATCTTTTGGAATATGTGATGGTTTGATCTTTAGTGTCTTGCAAATATCTCAGCCCACAACACTTCCGTCCATCCGTTGTGACGTCCCCGGACACGATACGGGATCACGGGAAGGGGGCACCACAGCATCGACGAGCAATAAGCCATACACACGATAAACTATGGCAGCGACGAGAATGAGTGCACAGCGACTAGGCTCTCACTCACATCCTTTTTAGGGATTGAAATGGCCTTTCTCATCCTTTTTCCTCCTCAAATATGTGGCACGGCAAATAGGGAATTTCCTCCCCAATGCGATTGATAGAGACCCATTATGTTCGTCCTCTCTGCCTGCAATCACGGAAAGTCACGTACATGGGGAAGCCACTCCCGCATCCGTTGTGCATGCAATTGCCACTTCAGGCTACGCCATACACACGTAGGCACACGTGGACAGATGTGGGCCAATGAGGGAGTGATGTGAAGATTGACTAGGACAAACTGGACACTTAGGTGTGCACTAAGCATTACTCATAATTTAATAGAAAATTTATAGGCCCGTTTTGTTAATCGAATTGTCAAGAGATAATCGCGTTCGATGAGAGAGAATTAGGGGGGACTCACACTCTCCCTCACATATATGTGCCTAACTGAGCCCGGGCACCGTGTTCGACCCTCTGAGGTCGAACGTGATATCCCCACTCGAAAAATAAAGCGGGTCATAGAGATTTTCCCGTGAAAGTAATAGTTAAAAATATCCCCTCCCTTGGCATCAACATCATCTCCTTAAATTGCTCGTCCCCAAAAGGACCTCCAAACATATACAGAAGACCGATTAGTCCAGCCACCAGATTAATAGATGAAGAAATATTAATAGTTTCAATATTTCTGACTGTTGTTGTCTTGAGGAGATAAGAGCCGCTGTTAAAAGGACCCAACATTAATTTGGTGCAAACTATACATCTGTTTGGCTTTGGCAGACAAAGGAAAGGATCAAATAACAAGAGTTCTAACCATTCCATTCATAGTCTCGACATTACGCCAGCAATGAAACTCTCTCTGAGAATGGCTCTCGTCTTTACTCGGCCATTAATGTTGTGTTATGAGAGTAGAGGAAGTGTGTAAAGAAGGCATATCGTATATGTTGTCAGTGAAGGAAACCTTAGGGAAGTATTGTGCATGATCAGGTCAAAGTTATGAACCAAGATAATAACACAAGGTTGATTACAAGCCAATTAGCAACATATCGACTGAGGAACATTTAGGGGCCGACGGGTTAATTAGGGTAAGTCCGGTTAAGATAATTTCGGGTAAATTATCCCAAGGTTAAACTTAAGCGAGTTTGATAAGTTGTTCTCATTCTACTTAGAATAAAAAAATAAAATAATTAAACACATCATAAATAAAAAAACTTACAAAACCTTACCCTACCCGACGGAGTAGCATCTGATCGTAATCAGACGTCATACTAATAATACAGGGTGGTTAAGAAAAGGTTTAAATACATCTCATGAATTTAACGATTGAATCAGAGTTAATCGGCAACATCTGCCGGTGGATCGTCCGACACTCCTTCACTCATCTAAACGAAGTTGGGGGTCGTTTACATCCGTAACATGCACCGAATTCGAAACAATGATTTTGAGTGGGATATGATCTATGGAAGCATTTTTTTTTTATCAGGCGGTAATGGGGAAGGGGTCGAGGGACGGGAAGTATTATAATGGCGCTCCAAAGTGGGCCTCCCAACGTCTCAGGAAAAGTGCCTACACGCGCTGCCCCCAGAGTGCAGAAGGGGAGCGAGCAGCCAAGGGGGCCACCTCCACTGAGACACCAAAATCAGAGGCCATGCACTCTCCCAAGCAACGAGGGAGTCAAGGTTCGACTCGATTTGTCCGCTATCTATCGTGCAATGACATATGAATTCGAAAAATTGTCATCCCTCTTGAAGAGAGGCATTCATGCAATCAGAAAGCACATTTGTGGTACTCTTCTTAAGAAGGATATGTATGTAATTATACTTTTAAAACATATTATATAAATATAAAGTTATCAAAACAAAGCTCCTCTCTCTCTCTCTCTCTCGTGCATTCTGCTGGCAGTGGCGTGGCGTCGAGACTCCTTCCAAGAGGTGACTCCCGCTTCAGGCTGTGTGCAAGTGTGGGCATAATGCCTCCTAGGTAGGGGTGTCAACGGGTCGAGTTTGGGTCGGATCTTTACTGATCTGAATCCAGATCCGAAAAGCCAAATCTTAATCCGATCCGAATCCAAATATTAATAACAATTCGGATCCAGTTCCGGATCTAAATCCAAAATTTAATTTCAGATTCGGGTTATATCCGAAACTAAACTTACGTAGTTTTCACCCCATTAGTGGGCCAAAAAAGGTACTTTGGATCCGAATTAGATCCGAAATTAGACATCCCAACTTTATCTCTCTAGTGAGCTAAAAAAGACCCAGATCTTCAACTTTAATTTCAGATCTGGATCAGATCCGAAATTGGATCTTGTGATTCTTAACTCACTAAATGGTCAAAAGAGTTATTTCGAATCCAAATCAGATCCGAAACTGCACCCTGTAGTTTTACCTCTAGTTGCCAAAAGAGAACCAAATCTTCAACTTTAATTTTGGATCCGAGTCAGACCCGAAATTGAACTTTGAGATATTGTTTATCTCAGCGGTGGACCAAAAGAGACCGGGCCTTCAACTTTCTCACTTTAATGAGCCCATGGTACATTCATTGAATCATCACAAATTATCATGTTAGTTTAATCACTAATATTCATTAATCATCACAGCATCAACACTTAACAACATCATAAAAATGACATGCGATATGTTACTATAGTTCATCAATCAGTGCACAATATGAGAAAAAAAGGTAAAATATTTCGCGATCTTTAGAAGCCCATCAGTTTCCTTGAGAAATACTTTTGCCTTCCTTATATTTTTCCTTTTGACACATTTTTCTTGCTCAATGACGTTTTGCATCGATAAGCACAGAATTCTTCCTTAGATCTTCGGCATCCTCAACTTTGTCAGCTTCTGCCATGGCAAGTGTTAGATGGGCCTGCCCATTGGGCCGACCGCCCATGTGCCACGGCAGGCGGGCACACGCGCGCTCACGTGCGGACGCGTACATGCCGAGGCCACACGGCGGCATCCACAGTCTCCACTCTTCCACCGCCTTCACATCCCGTTCTCACCGCCCCAGGTTTTCACCTTCCCAGATATTTCTCCAAGGGTGGCTTTGGTATGGAGTTAGGCTAAAGATGAGCTAAGTCAACCCTATTAAAGTAGCCCGAAATTAACTCATTTTTGATTTGGTAGGAGGGTAGTTAATCTGGGAGTAAGAATGTGGGCTAACCTAATTTTAATCTAGTATGATTTGGTAAATAATAGGTTAACATAGTAATAATAAGAGAGAGAAATAACATTTATTATGAGAGAGAGAGACACGTTTAATTGAACATTTATTGAGGTAGGAGGTTAACCCACTTTAACCCACCCTTGGGTGTGGGTTTCAAAATTCAGGAATATCCCTGGGTTAGCCCTTAACCTAACCCGACTAACACTAACTCCTTACCAAAGCACAAAAAAACTTATCCCGGAGTTAACTTAGAGTTAACCCCGGGATAAATCAATACCAAAGAGAGGCCAAGTGTTTCACCTATTATAAAAGGGCATCAAAGGCTTGCATCCGATAGGTGTGGGAAGAAGTAGTAAAAAAGGTGAAACCGTGGGCAGTACAAAAGGGGAAACTGAGGGGCACAGAAATGAGAAAAAGGTGAAGAGTGAATGTGTGCAGTGAAAACTACAGGCGAGAACGGAAAAATCAACACGGCAGTGGCCGTGTGCGACGGGAGGAAAGAACAGCCGTGCGACCTCTCACGATCGGCAAGTGTAAACGAGAAAAGCTCACGGAGGCACGTCACCTTTTATCTAGGGTCATTTTTTACCTAGGATTTGGAGTGTGAACACGTGAAGGTGACTATAGTAGCCATCTTTTGACTCTGCGAGTTAAGAACTCAATAAATATATATTTTCGTTGTGCGTGTGCTAAAAGGTATGTCCTTTTGTTTAAAGTCATGTTTATTCTGTTCATTATATTTCGGGCTCAACCCGACATTGGTATCAGAGCCAGGTTGTTCCTTTCTATTTTTTTATTTCTTGTCGGGTTAATCCCGAATCATTTATTTCGTGCCGAAATGTTGTCCGTTCATTTCTTTAATTATTCTGGGTTGTCTCGGAGTATTGGATTAGTTCCGTTTAATTTTATTTCATGTCGAAATGCTGCCCGTTAATTTTTGTAATTATTCTGGGTGTGCCGGATGTGGCGGATTAATTCCAACTAATTTTATTTCATGCCGAAATGCTGCACATTAATTTTTGTAATTATTCTGGGTGTGCCAGTTATGTCAGATTAATACCGACTAATTTCATTTCATGCTGAGATGATGTTCGTTTAATGTTTTTATTTAGTCTGACTTTGTCCCGGGCACGCCGGAATAGTTTCGTGCAATTTTATTTCATGTCAGATGCAACTTGTATAATTTTTATTTACTCTGACATTGTCCCGGGCATGCCGAAATAGTTCCGTGCAATTTTATTTCATATGAATTTTATTTCATGTCAGATGCAACTTGTATAATTTTTATTTACTCTGACATTGTCCCGGATGTCGGATTAATTTTGATTAATTTTATTTTAAGCCCCATGCTGCTTGTTTAATTTTTAATTGTTCTAGATTTGTTCTAGACATGTCAGATTAGTTCTGATTAATTTTATTTTAAGTCGCGTGCTGGCCGCTTAATTTTTAATTGATCTAGATTTGTTCCAGACATGCTGAATTAGTTCCGCACAATTTTATTTCAATCCAAATGCAGTCCGTTTAATTTCTTTATTTATTCTAGGTTGGTCCTAGATATGTCGGCATTATTCTATTTGCAGTTCCTTATACTCATTTGGCTATTTATTTGTTGTAAAAGATTGTATGTGATGGCGGCTCCATCATTTCCTCCCCCCTATGACGATGTTCTTACTGATTACTCCGAGGAGTCGTCCCCGGAGCGTGACCCTCTCCCTTCTTTCCCTCCTGCAAGGGCCTTGGCGCCACAGCGAGCGATGCTGGGTATACCCAGAGGCCCTTTGGCGCAACCCTTGCAGATGGAAAGAGAGCCAGAGCCACCGTCGTCATCGTTCGGAGAGAATGATGTTGAGCCGGGTCCCTCTGTGAGCGCTCCTGCAGAGGAGCTGCCCCCTCGATGGCGTCTCCTTACTGCCAGAGAGTACCGGCAGAGCTTTCTCAGTGCTCTTCAGGGACCGTCCCTGGAGACTGCAGCGAGCACGACCGCTGCACCACCTGCACGTGTACAGCAGAGACGTAGAGAGGGTGGACATGCAGATGGCGCGCGAGTGGTCGCCCAGCACCGGGCGAGCTCTCTCCCTTTACCGACGAGAGATCGAGCGCCTAGATCACCTACGGCCGCGACTTCTACCAGAGCAGGGAGTTGCAGCAGGCAGCTGGGAGGTCACTGCCCAGCGACCAACTAGAGAGCTTCCCTCGTGTCCACAGACACCACGGCTGCTTTCGGAGCCGGCTCAGGCCGAGTGGGAGCCTTGGCCTCCTAGTCGGCGTGGGTCGCCACCGGTTGAGCCTCCAGAAGTACCACCTCCATCTCAGTTCATTCTACTATTCCTTCTATGACCCCGGATGGGAGCTGTTAATACTTCCTGGATATGTACAGCTGCTGTGAGTTATTTTTATATATGCCTTATGTATAGTTCTTTTTTAGCAGTATACTTTTGTTCCGCATTTTATGCCTGTATCTGTACACGTTTGCAGCGGATTATATACATATTGCACTGACATGTTTAAAATAGTGTTTTTAGTCTATTTTTGTAACATGTTAACTGCACCTTTATTCCTCACGTTAATGTAAATTTGTTTTGTATATATAGTACTATTTTTAGTTTATGCAAATTAGTTTTGTATATGTGGTACTGTGTTTATATTGTGCAAATTTATTTTGCATTAATATGTGCAGATTTATTTTACATATAAAATATGCGAATTTGTTTTGCATATCTGATATAAATTATGAATTTGCTCGAGTCATTCTAAGGTTATTAAATGATCTTATGTGAGTGGGAGATGATTGTAGTAGTCTGACTCTACTTTCGATTTCACCATATAAGAAAGTTTAATATAATTAGTTTGGACTTCTGTTAGCAAATTGAGACGATATGTAAATTGATGTCGCTTACTTTCTGTAGTGGTTGATAGCAATGGCCGCCAAGCACGTTATTGCGGATCTCACTAGGGGTGAAAAATTAAACGGCACAAACTATGATATGTGGCACCGTAAGATCCAATATCTGTTAGATGAGTAAGAGTTGCTCGACCATCTCACAATTACCATGTTACTGCCCGAAGAGGGCAACACCGCCCAACATCGCCAAGACCAAGAAACCTATAAAACTTGGTTTAAGAGAGATCGCAGTGCGCGCTTCACTATGCTCAGCGCGATGGAGGACGATCTCATTAGCGAGTTTGAGGGTTTTGGTACTGCCAAGGAAATGTGGGATCAGTTGAGATTTACTTTTGGGGGGACGTCTGTGACCCGATTGAGGGCTCTTATTTTAAAATTTGAGACCTATCGGAAGGACTCGCGCCACACAATGACTGAGCACCTGAGGGTTATGGCTCATATGATTCGTGATTTGAAGGCGGCGGGACATGATCTCACAGACGAGCAGCAGGTGCAGGCCGTGATCAGATCTCTCCCTGACTCGTGGTTCCAGATGAAACAAATTCTGACACATAACGAGAATATCAAAGACTTTTCGGATATTTCTCGTCATGTAGAGTTAGAAGCTGAGCGCGAGATTCTGCATCGCGCCACTGCTAATGTCGGTCAGAGTAGTCGCCGATATAGCAGGAAAGGACCACAGAGGAAATTACAAGGGCGAGATGCCGCACCTGGCCCCAAAGCAACTCAGTCCTTTAAGCACCGTCGTGGAAGACGTGGCGGGAAGAAAAAGAAAGACAAAAGTCGTATAAGATGCTTCAACTGCAGGAAGAGAGGCCACTTCGCTCATGAGTGTCATGAGCCGAAGAAGGTAATTAACGTACCTAGCTCTCCATATATTTATGTTTGTTCACATGTTTTAACTGCTCGTCCTAATCCTGTGTGGATTGTGGATTCAGGAGCGACCAAACATATAACTATGGATCGAGCTGGCTTCATGGAATATCATAGGATCCCTGTAGGCAAGCACAGAGTTTTTATGGGTAATGGAACCAGCGAGGAAGTCCTCGGAGTTGGTTCATACCAACTCCATTTTTCGAATGGACGTACGCTGATTCTGTATGATGTACTCTATGTGCCTAGGATCCATTATAATCTCCTGTCAGTTTCTAGCTTGTTATCTCTAGGCTTTTGTTTGACCTTTTCCGACAGTAGTGTAAATATTATTTTGGACAATATTGTGTATGGGCATGGTAAGATGGATGATGGTTTCTTTATATTGGATCTTGCTATAGACAATGCCTCTTATTCTTCTTCTCTTTCAACAAGTGTGTTGAATAGTAAAGACTTAGATTCTGCGACATGGCATGCTCGTTTAGGCCACATAGGGCAAGATAGAATGGCTAGATTAGTTCGAGAAGGCCTTTTGGGGTCACTCACTAAGGTCAACTTGCCGGTATGTGAGCCGTGTCTTGCTGGGAAAGCATGTCGGAAGCCTTTTGGAAAGGCTGTAAGGGCATCAGCACCGTTGGAGCTAATCCACTCCGACATCTGCGGACCAATGAGTGTAAGGGCACGACACGGTTATACCTACTTTATCACATTTATTGATGACTATTCGCGATATGGATATGTCTATTTGATCGCTCACCGCTATGAAGCGCTGGATTGTTTTAAACGCTTCCTAGCCGAGGTTGAGAATCAAAAGGAAAAGAGCATTAAAGCTCTTCGGACAGATCGTGGACGCGAATACTTGTCGGATCAGTTCCGAACATTGTGTGAAGAAAAAGGTATTCGGCGGCAACTCACTATTCCTTACACGCCACAACAAAATGGTGTTGCTGAGCGAAGGAATAGAACGTTACTAGACATGGTTCGATCTATGATGGCGCAGGCGAACCTTCCTATCTCCTTTTGGGGAGATGCTTTGTTAACTGCTGTCTATATCTTGAACCGTGTGCCTTCACAGTCAGTTCCTTCTACCCCATATGAGTCGTGGCATGGCCACAAGCCCAATTTAGACAATTTGCGGCCATGGGGGTCGACGGGATATGTCCATGACATGTCAAATAAGTTTGGGAAACTTGGCCCTAGAGCTCAAAAGCTTATCTTCATTAGATATCCAGAGAGCTCCGTGGGTTATATCATGTATGGACAACGTCCAGAAGGAGGACTGACAGAGCGAGAGGTCCGAGATGTTGTTTTCTTAGAAAAAGATTTTCCTAGTATTGGCGACAGTGAAAAGAGTCTTGATCTCCATGAGTTGGAAGAATCCTCTGATCTCCCACCATCTCCTAACGCAGGAAGGGAATGCGTTCCCAAGCCTGTGTCTGCTAAAGATAGGGATAATCGGGCTAGTGGGAGTACGTCCAGTGGGAGTGCACCAATAGAACCACTAGAATATCAAGACTCGTTGCGTCGCAGCAAGCGTGGGCTTGTACCGCGTCGATTCTTCGGAATTGAAGACGAGGTAATTATTTGTGAGCCCATGAATGATGAAGAGCCCAGATCTGTTCAGGAAGCTCTTGCATCCTTATCTAGGAAAGAGTGGAAAGCTGCCATGCAAGATGAAATTAAGTCTATGGCGCAGAATGAAGTCTGGGAGTTAGTGGAACTCCCGCCCGGGCGCAAAGCTGTTGGAAATAAGTGGATTTTCAAGCTTAAGCGTAAGGCTGATGGGGCTATAGAAAAATATAAAGCACGATTGGTGGCGAAGGGTTATACCCAAAAGGAGGGTATATACTATTATGAAACATTCTCACCTGTCGTGAGATTTTCATCCATTCGCCTGGTTCTGGCTATTGTCGCGCATCTTGATTTGGAGTTGTTCCAAATGGATGTAAAGACTGCATTTCTCAATGGAGAACTAGACGAGCAAATTTATATGCTCCAGCCAGAAGGCTTTTAGGTTAAAGGTGAAGAGCAAAAAGTTTGTCGCCTCAAACGCTCGATATATGGCTTGAAACAGTCGTCTAGACAGTGGTATTTAAAATTTCATAAGGTAATCCTCTCATACGATTTTGAAATGATTGAAGAGGACCACTGTGTGTATGTCAAGCGAGTGGGAGAGAGCTTCCTCATTTTGTCGTTATATGTTGATGACATTTTAATAGCCGAAAATAATATGGAGTTAATCAATGCTATCAAGGGATGGCTATCTTCTGTCTTTGAGATGAAAGATATGGGTGAAGCGAGCTATGTGCTCGGCGTGAAAATTATCCGAAATCGCTCAGAAAAGTTATTGAGTTTGTCTCAAGAAACTTACATTAATAAAATCCTGGAGCGTTTTCGAATGAACAATTCGAAACCCATTGATACTCCACTTGAAAAAGGATGTGTCCTGAGTGCTAGCCAATGCCCCAAAAATGATGAAGAAAGGAGAGAAATGTCTAGAGTGCCTTATGCCACTGCGATAGGAAGTCTAATGTATGCCATGTTATGTACTCGGCCAGACATTAGCTTCGCAGTGGGTTTGGTTAGCCGTTATCAGAGTAACCCCGGTCCCGCGCACTGGAAGGCAGTTAAACGAATTTTTCGTTACTTGCGAGGGACATCCGACTATGTCTTATGTTACCGTGGAGGTGACCTGAAGCTAGTGGGATATAGTGATGCGGATTGGGTTGGTGACCACGATGAGCGCAAGTCCACTTCAGGCTTTGTGTTCCTATTAGCTGGTGGAGCTATCTCGTGGTGTAGCAAGAAACAGTCTTGCATTGCCCTGTCCACTATGGAGGCGGAATATGTGGCTTGTTCTGCGGCGAGTCAAGAAGCAGTGTGGTTACGGAACTTGATGCAGCGCTTGGCGCTTACACCTCATGGAGATGAGGGTGTACTGCTATATATAGATAGCACTTCCGCACTTGCTTTCGCCAAGGATCCTAAATATCACGGTAAAACAAAGCACATTGATATTCGCTACCACTACATAAGAGATTTGCTTATAAAAGGGTTAGTGGTGCTGCGACAGATTAGTTCTGGTCGTATGGTAGTTGATCCACTAACGAAGCAAATAGCTAGAGAAAGTTTTGTTGGCCATTGTAAGTCTATGGGCCTTTGTAAATTGTAATTGTTATAATTTTTTGACATCATTAAAGTTTGCTCATTATGTTATGTACATTATGCGAATGCTTTACACATCATCAGAGTGTCACCAGGCTAAGAATCACCCACTCGCACGGGTGATTCGCCTTTGGCACTTATCGAAAGTGACAAAGATGAGGCATCTGATATTCCTGGCACCCTGAAGGTCGGGGAGTTAGGGGAATATCTCGAACGAATTACATATATGCCGCCTTAGCTAAGGACTAAGATGAGATCTGATACAGATCGACCATGAGGATTTCGCAGTAATCCCATGAAGCATGTAAATCCGGATACGTGAGTCGCAAGAAGACGCTGAGTGGGAGCGACTGGTTTGCGTGACTCGGGTTACCTGCATAAGTCGCATCTAGACTGATATCCGTGCGGTGTTTAATAATCATATTAATGACACACCCATGAAAATGGAAGAACACCGCGGCATGCGTATCATACCACATGTGCAATATACGACCGTATATGAGAATGATGAATGGATCCCTCTTCATCATTGTGTGAGCTCATGAATCACAGTTGTCTGATTCCTGGTGTATCCCTAGTGACCTGCAGCGCTATGTCATGAAAAGGACGCTTGATGTCGCTACTTTAGCATGTTACTTAGGGCGATGACTAATACCGTCCAGCGGAACATGTCTAGGAAAGCGGTCAATAAGAATTGGATTGACATATGCAGCATAGGGAAGACATTTTAAATTTCACCGTGCTTAGTTGCTCATATCCCGGGAGGCTTTATTGTCTGTGTGGTGATAAAGTCATGGGCACTTAGCATTTGGGGGTTTGACATTGCCTATTTTCGAGAGATCCGGAGTGTCAAATCAGGTGAATTTTAAAAATGTCTGAGATACACACCGAGATATTTTGTGTGCTCCGTTAGTTAGGTGACAACTTAACGGAACACCCTTCTACTGTTCGAAGAATCTCGCGGAGGTCGCACACTCCATTTCCTGTATGACCGTTGAGCTTGGATACATTCAGTATGTCTGAATCTGCACTGTCGACCCTAATGGGCAAGTGGGAGCTGTTGACTGGGCCGTGCCCATTGGGCCGCCAGCCCAGAGGCACCGCAGGCGCGCACGCACGAGTGCGTACGCGTGCGCGGGTGCCACGCGGCACCCTTCGCGGCCTCCACCCTTTCACCGCCTCTCCCGTTCTCACCGCCCCAGTAAAGCCTTTTTCTTTCCATGGCCTTTAACCATTATAAATAGGCATCGGCTGTGTTGCATCCGAGACAGGGAATCGACAGTAAAAGGTGTGGGCAGTGAGAAAAGGAAAAAATAGCTGTGAGCACTAAAAGGTGAGGCGGTGAAGAATAAGAGATGCAGTGAAAGAGGGTGTGTGTGCGGCCGTGAACGTGAACAGGAAGAGACTCCGCGCAGTGCGAGCATGAGTCTCGTGAACGGCAAACGATGAACGGATCTCGTGAAAGACAGTAAGACAAGCTCACGGAGGCACGTCACCTCGAGCCTTGGATTTAGAGTGTGGGCACTTGAAGGTGACTCTAGTAGCCACCTTTTGACTCTGCGAGTTAATAACTCAATAAATATATATTTCCGTTGTGCGTGTGCTAAAAGGTATGTCCTTTTGTTTAAAGTCATGTTTATTCTGTTCATTATATTCCGGGCTCAACCCGACAGCAAGCTTTAGGTCTACCTTGTTCAACTTCAAGAACGTGCCTTAGGAAGTAGATTAACATGAATCTTCAAATGATATATTCCCCTAAAATCACATTAATAAAAAATCAGAACCCTAACAGCTATTAACTAAGAACATTTATTATAAAAAAACTATTTTCATAACCAAGTATAACTATTTTTGCTCAGCCATGACACCTCCCCATCAGAAAATAGTGAGAGACTATCACTCTATTTTGAGGAAACTAGATAGAAGTGTTTTTTATGATTGCTCACTGCTTGGTTCAGGAAAGGCACCATCTTTGGAAAAAAAATCATCAAGAAGATAAGAAGATGGAAGATAAAATCACACCATCTTTGTGTCGACATCACCTTGGTTAGTATTGAAGTGTGCTGACAGCTGCTAGATCTCTTTCTCGAACAAATCCTGATGATGAATGCAGAACGCCGACCAACCAAGTTATATTTGGTGAATCACTTTCCTTCGCAAGCAGGGGAAGGGCGAAGAAGATGGAAGAGGGCAGGATAAAGCCAGGGATAGTAGATTAAAAATAAGTTATATAGAATTTGTCTTCTAAATAAGTTGTGATCTATGTATTTATTCTCATATAAAGGTTAACACCCATCTCTCAAAAGATGAAATCCACGTAACTAAACCAAGAAGAAGAAGAAAGCAGCATGGCGAAGCACACAAGCAGATCTCTCTTGTTCTCCTCCTGTTCAATCCTGATGGCTGCCCTCTTCACCTAATAAGAGAGAAATAGAGAGAGAAAGAGAGAGAGAGAGAGAGAGAGAGAGAGATCTTTCGCTCTCCTTTTCATCAGATCTGAAGTAAAACTCACTTTGCAAAATCCTTCATTCTGATTGCCCCATCTCTTGTTCTCTCATATTGGTACCTCTAGTTACCTCTATACGCCATTTCCTCTGCCATCAATCTCCTCCACATCAGGCTCGCCTCTAAACACATGGTGACGGCTGCGTAGTTGGTTCTTCTACTTGAGACAGTTCTCTTCCTGAAGGTTGTGGTGGAGGACTACGCCCGTGGGGTCCATGGACATGAGCGAGCAAACGAGAGAGGGAGAGAAACAAGACGAGAGAGGGCGAGAGAGAGAGAGCATACCAAATCGCCTTGCAATTGCCGAGATCACCGCCGCGGGTGGTTGTCGCCAGGACTGTCGTTGCCATCGCCGGGATCGATGAGGAGGAATGCCGCTTGGTCATCAGATGGGAGAAACCCTAGTGCCGATATGGTTCGCCTGAAATCTATAAGAAGAGAAGGGGATGGGGGGGGAACAAGGTCGCCCCAAAACGAGGGTTTCATATGGCACCCTGAGATCCCATCTGAACTGGGGGATTTTTTTTTTTTTGTAAAACATACCAACCGATATTTCATTCATACCAAACGATCAGGATACATGGAAAAGCAGAAACCCAATACATGGATAAGCAGAAACCCTAAACCGTACAGATATACCATACTTGACCCATGTCGTCATCAGAGCGACGTACATACAGAAAGGAGAACGAGGAACAGTGGAGATCGAAGGCGACCACCAAGGGTGGGAGCTCCGGGAAAGTCCAAAGAAGAGCCTGCCGGTGCTGAAGGTGGCAGAATCCTTCCTTGAGGCGCGCATGGCTGTCGAACCGCTCTTGTACGATGCGGTGAGAAGAAGATGCTCGGGAGGCCGATATCCGGTTGGTTACAGTGGGAATGCGCTGTGTCTCCGAGCTTCTTCGAAACTGAGGGAAGAGACCCATAACCTGCATCACAAGGACTTGATCCATTCTCCGTCGATGCCCAAACCAGTGGGAGATAGGGCCAGAGGATAAGGGAGGACAAAGGGAAGGGAACGATGGGCTTCAAAAGGGTTTGGGGAGACGAACACGGTGGGGCTGGAAGTCAGGATAACTAAGGTGGGCGGCGGTGGCCGGAGGCAGGGGTGGGAGAAGGCGGTGGTTGGGGAGGGGGGACAGCAAGCGGAGGGGCAGAGTAGGGTGAGGGGGGGCGCGGAGTAGAGGGGGGGGGGACGGCACGCAGGGGGAGGGAGCTATGGGGATGGGATGATATGGGAAGGGGGATGGCCGGCGGAGAGGAGGGGGGGAGCGGGAGGAAGGGGCAGAGAGAGGTGGGGGCGCGGGGAAGGAGAGGAGACTGGTGGAGACGGGGGGCAGCCGGGACAGAGGGGTTTTTTGGAGGAGGGAAGGGGGGACTGTCGGAGTGGTGGGTTTGGGGTGCCAGGGGCACGAGCGGGAAGGACGGTGTGGGGTGCCAGGGTCGCGGGAGGGAAGGGCGGCGGAGACCCGGCGGCCGGCGAGGGGGGGGCTGGACGGTCGGAGCGGTGGGTGTGGGGTGCCGGAGTCACGGGAGGGAAGGGCGACAAAGACCAGGCGGCCGGCTAGGGGGGGGGGGGGGGGGGAGGGTGGGGGGGAAGGGGCCGGCGGAGACGGGGGAGGAGGGGGAGGAGGGGGAGGAGGGGGGGAAGGGGCCGGCGGAGACGGGGGAGGAAGGGCGGGAGGGGGAACCTGGGGAAGATAGGGGGGGAGATCCCGCAGGGAGCTCCCCCCACCCTGCGAACCGCCAGCGCGACGACCCGGATGAGGGTCGCGGTCGGCGAAGGGAGCCACCGTCCGGGAGGGCGGTGAAGGTTCCGAGGGGGTAGGTGGGAGCTCCCACCTACCCTCTCGTGCCGAACTGGGGGATTTAGGATCAGAACTCTGCCACCTCGATTATGAAAAATACATGTATTTCGGATCAAAAGTCCAATCTGAATCCGGAAAAAAAAAAGGATTCGAATCGAGTTTTCGGATCCTACAGATCCGTTGACACCTCTACTCCTAGGACCTCTTGTCCGAGACAGGACAAGCTGAAGTTGGTGTGTCTGACCTCCCGGCCCTTCCCCATAGTGGCTACACCCACTTCGCCCAACTACCATTGTCATTTTTATGACTCTGAAATTAGTACCGTGAGCATTCGGATCTACTCAAAGTGTAAGATACGTAGGCTCAAATCTAGCGACACGCAAACTCACACGAGACTGCGAAGGGGCGCAGCTGGTTGGAACCATGCGATGAGGGGGCTCGTTATGGAGTGTGGCAAGCGAGCCTAACGGCCAACACTTAGGAAACACGGTTCATTGGTGGTAAATGGCTTTCATGGCGGGGAGCTCGTGGGTGCTGGGTCGTCTGGTATCTTCTTGGAGGGTTACGAGGTGCGCTTTTTGGGCTTGGTTCGATTACTGGACGGGTGGTGGATTAAGAGGAGAGCAACAACGTTCCTCTCCTAAATGGACCAGTTCCGTCTGGATCGACTCCAACTTTACTTATTGGGCCTTAAAGATATCTTAATATTCTTTGCAATCCCGTTCCTAGGAATTGACTGTCACTCCTAATTCTAAGAAATACATGTCATCTCTATTCTCTCTTCCTTAGCCATCGTTGCACCTTCTTGGGGAAGGGGCCCTCCAAATACGAAAAAACAAGTCTCACAGGTAGATATTCCCCTTCTCTCTCCGATCTGGCTCCTTTCCTTTGTTCTGAAAAAAGGTTTTCTTGGAATAAATTACTAGAAAGATTTAAATTAGATTATTATTTATTTTAAGTGAGAATGATTTTATCAAAATGGACTCCTCCCTCCCTCCCTTGCCTCCCTTTTTTCTATGGAACAAAGACCATTTCTATGATTTAATCGACATCGTTGGCAACGGTTTGCAGATACTTGGACGCAACTAGGCATCTCCAACACTCTTTATTGTAGAGTTTTTAAATGAACTCTTCGAACAAATCTTCAAAAGACCTTCTTGAATGCTAAAACCTGATAATATTTATGTAATTAATTCTTTTCTGACACGCATATGGATAACAATTACAGGATCTGTCTCGTGTGAAGACAAGACTACGTGACTCAAGTCAAAAAGAGATGTGGCATTTAAATATGCTGCTCGAACCGACTTGTAAACAAACACACACAGAAATGCGTCCGAGCAGCCAACCATCAATAAGATGGAGGCGGAATGAAGAGAGATCGCACTTAAACATGCCCATATGCATTTGGCCCAGGCCCAGTAAAAGAAGAGCACCATGTTAACGCAACAGTTTTGCAAGCTCATCTACTCCCAGACTCCCATGTGGTACTATCTCCAAAAGGCCTCCTCCAGCATCTTCTCCTCTGCGGTTGCGCCCGCTCTTCTTCTCGGCACCATTTTGATGCTCAGAAATGGCCAGAACATTCTCCATCTCCGAATTTTTCTTCTCATCTTGCTCGCCTTCCTGTTTCTCAATCTTCTGAACGGACACTCTCCTTGTGACATGCCGAAACACAGGCCCGGGTGGGGCAGTCTTTGCAAGTTCGGTTACTCTCTCAAGCACAATGTTGGCATCCAAAGACCCACCGTCCAGAATGATTGCACCGCCATTATCAACGGCCTGCGTTAGCAGAGACATGACTCCTTCCAAACAAGCCCGAGAAGATACGTCATCTTGACACTCGGAACCATTCGAGGTCAATTCAGCTGCAAGCTTTGTGGGGCTTGCAAACTCGGATGCGCTGACAGATTCATTGGCGCTGATCCCAGTGCAAAGAGCAGAGGAATCAGCCAACAGTTCATTGTCTGCATGATGGAAGTCCTCCATTGACGCCGAGCTCAAGTTCGCTTGGAATTCAGAAGGAACCATTGGCAACTCACTGTCCATTGCCTCTATTTTACTAGAACTTGCATTGTTTGGTAGATCGTTCATTCCTTCTGTGCTCAAGCCTACTTTTACAGAGGGGATGCCTTCATTATGCACTTGCAGGCCCTCGTTAGGACTCATATGCCCCTCCAACTTGTCTTCCTGATGTGCTGATTCGGTGATGCCATGATGCATCATGGCGGGGCCATCATTAGGAGATGGCATGCACGGACCACTAATTTCCTTGGGTGACTGACCTTCCTTTTCCTCTGGGTCTGGATCATCTTTCACCACAGCCACTGTTTCTCCAAGCATACTAAGATGAGGATCCTCATCTAAGCTCTCTGTTTCACCTTCCAAGTCCGATGTTTCCTCATCAACCTCTACTGATAACTCGGCAGAATCGGCTGAAGTGTCTTCAGCAGCATCTGAAAGCTGTGAGGTTTCTTTACTGCTGCCTTCAGGTGGAGGAAGAGAAGACTTCCGATCTATTCCTCTCCACATAAGTATATGCTCAAACTCAAATGAAATGAGGACGCACGGGACTAAGTCCTGTATATACAACCCCAGAAATGTTTGTTATTTGGAATTTTAAAACAAGAGAGAGAAAACATATACATGATGGCAATTGACCAACCTTTAGCTTGGCACCTATTTTTCGAGTATCACTTTTGTTCATCCCTTGACAGTTGATTCGAACCAACTCACATTCCTCAAATGCTTCTTTCACATTTTTAACAAGTCCGTAATATACACCATTTTTCCCTGTTCAAGCATAAAAAAGGAGATTTACCTAGATTTGCTGCCATTCTGCAGGCATCTCAGTCATTAAAGAAAAAAGAATATAACCACTGAGAAATTTCCAGACCAGTAGAAAAATAAAGCACAACTAACT
This sequence comes from Amorphophallus konjac, assembly GCA_022559845.1. Classification (NCBI taxonomy): domain Eukaryota; kingdom Viridiplantae; phylum Streptophyta; class Magnoliopsida; order Alismatales; family Araceae; genus Amorphophallus; species Amorphophallus konjac. The sequence continues at coordinate 515,033,577 of CM040121.1, read as the reverse complement.
GAGATGAAAAATATGTTACCAAGCTTGCATATGGGAGGAACTTGTCGGCCTCTCTTACGCAACTCTGTTGCTTCTTCCAGAGTTAATCCCTCAGGAACCCGCTGAACTAACCGTGGATATACTGGTGGAACTGGTTTCCAAAGCATAAGAGGAAACCTGGGCCGTGTCTTATAGTTGTAATTTCTTCCACGAAATAGGAATATCACCCCGCCTCTGCTATAGATAATCTTCCCTCCAGTTTTCTCCTGCCAAAAAATGCCAAACCCTCACATGATGAAACCACTACTAAACCATGATTGATCCAGACTTACAAGAAACAACTTATGATTCGTTACTTTTCAAAAGAAAAAACAACTTATGATTCGTTGATTAATAAGTTTACATATCACATGCTCTAACAATACAATCAAATCATACCAAGCCTTAAATCTCTTTCTGCTCTCATAACAGCTAAGAATAGTTCTGGACTTCAAGAGTCAATGATACAAGACCATCAGCATGTATCATGATGCACAAATAGGTAAATGCTCTCATAGTTGAAAGATAGAGGAGAGAAAAATTCAGCATGTTAAATACAGCCATACTTAAGGCAATCTTTAGAAAAACGTAAGATAATGTAAGGACATTGTTGCACCTGCTTATTTTCTCGAACTAATCTGGATTTACGCAAAAGAGAATTACTCCCCAAGCCGGGACATTTCAAGATATCAAACGGCAAAACACAACAAATGGGGATCACCACGAGCAAACGGCACGATGCCAACCAGTTGCCCGATGGTCAGATCAGACCCAAGATTCGGGACAACCTGCCGCACCAAGCGGCACTCTGTAAAGATTCGGAGATTACTCCCGGATACCCTATATGTGGCATTACACCGCCGGCACCTCGACAACCGAGCCAATCCAGGACTCAGAACAACTTGTGGTGTCCAACGGAACCTTACAGAGAAGCGAGAATCATTCCTGAACACCTCATCAATGGCGCAACGCCAACGGCTCCAGCTGTTGAGTCCAACTTGGCTTCTGGAGCCACACGTCGTATCACACAGCTCTTCACCAAGAAGCGGGGACCACCCCCGACTACCAGGCAAGCGGCATCGTCATACCGACATCTCAGTTGTTGGGCCAGCCCGGGACTCACAGCCATCGATCGTGCCACGTGACGCATGAAAAAGGCAGGGAACAACTCCTGACACGTCTTCTACAAGCGGCTTGACACTGACGACTCTAACAACCAAGTCGCATTTAGGCTTCGAAGTCATTAACAGGTGCCAGCCAAGTCGCAGTCGCCACACTGGGTGCGATCATCTCCTAACACGGCCACCCTGGCTGCCGCGTTCAGAACGCAGCACATGGGTAGGGCACGTTCAAGACAGAGCCCTGACAAACAACAGGCTTCACCTGCTTAGCTATTCCAGTTCTAGATTCGGGGGATTCCTCCCTCCCGTTTCGCGTCAGAACCCCACTCGAGAGATCAAACAGCACAACGCTATCAATCCCCCGACGACTGAGCCGAACCCGGGGCTCAGGGCCTCTTGCCGCACCAAACGGCATCACAAAGGGATCGAGAGCCAATCCCGAGCCACTTCTACAAGGATCCTATGCACGAAGTAGGAGCGGGCCAGTCAAAGTAGCTTCTGAAGCTCAGAAAGCCGTATCCTTCCTCCACATGCACAGCAAGAAGTCGAAGGCCCTTGTCGAAAACCATAAGATGGGACCGATCCGGGGGGACCACCCTCTCTTCTCTCTCCTCCACGGTCAAACCCAGCCATGCTAGTTTGAGTAAACCCCCCTAGGAGGGACGTTTATGCGGACCAGGTTGCCCCAAGGCAACCTGGTCAGGGTAAACCTCCTAAAAGGGGAGGTTTACGCGAACCAGGATGCCCCCAGGCATCCCGGTCTGCGTAAACCACCTTTACGCGGACCAACTAGCCATAACCAGAACGCGGCCACCCAGACGACCGCATTCAGGCCAGATCATCCTAGTCCGCGTAACCCCCCCTTTACGCGGACCAGGTTGATCCCCCTCCAACCCAAAACCTATAAACCCCCCATGAGGTGACCAAGGGTCATAAGAAAAAATGGGCTCATCCCTAGAGACTACACGCGGCTTGTAGACGACTCTTGAGGAGGAAGACGATGAATTTCGTTGGTTGGTCTTGTGTTTGCTAATCACACGCTGAGGGCATATCGCATGATAGTCCCTCATATGGTATTTAGCTAAGACACAAATCTCTCCATCGGACAAGGGTATGTTCACAAGTCTTGATGCAAGTTGGAGCGTCAAGTCCCTGTCTTGATGAACGTGCCCTGCCCAGACGTCGCTTTGATGAAAGCGCCCTGCCCAGATGCCGCCTTGAGGAAAGCGCCCTACCTAGACACTACTTTGAGGAAAGTCCCTTGCCCAGACCCTGCTTTGATGAGCGCGCCTTGTCCAGATGTTGCTTTAATGAAAGCGCTCTGTCCAAACACCGCCTTGATGAACGCGCCCTGCCCAGACACCGCGTTCAAAACACGGCCACCCACAGGACCGCGTTCAAGATCATCAACCTAGTCCGCATAAACTCCCCCTTTACGCGAACCAGCCTGCTAGGGGTCACCATGATCCACGTAAACCCCCTTTACGCGGAGCAGCATGATCCCCCTTCAACCCTTGGCCTATAAAACCCCCATGGGAAGGCCAAAAGTCACCAAGAATTCACCCAGTTGAGCCCTATGGGCAACATACAACTTGCGGGTTTCTCTCGACGAGGGCGGAGATCCAGTTTTGGTTTGTTGGTCTTGTACTCAGCAACCACACGCCGAGAGCATGTCACATGATCACCCCTCAGACGGCGTTCAAGCCAAGACACAAACCTCCACGTCGGACTCCTCGGCGGACATCATATAAAGGCGGTTCGGCGAACACTCGACGAGGGAGACGATCCGGCTTACATCAACTTCATGACCGACGAGTACACGCCAAGGGCACGCTACACAAGCCTTGACTCGAGACAAAGCGTGGGATCTCTGCCTTAATACAGGGCACCCGGTCACACAAGTCACAACAGTGTCCACTGCACCCGACTGCCCAGTCTTGATAGCGCTCAATGGTCACAGTCTTAACGGCACTCAACTACTCCAATCACAACAGTGCCCACAGCACCCGACTGCCAAGTCCTGACGGCGCCCGACTATCACAGTCTCAACGGCGCTCAACTACTCCAGTCACAACGGTGCCCACGGCACCCGACTGTCCCAGTCTCAACATCGCTCAACTATTCCAATCACAACGGTGCCCACGGCACCCGACTGTCCAGTCCTGACAACGCCCGACTGTCCCAGTCTCAACAGTGCTCAACTACTCCAGTCACAGAGGTGCCCCCGACACCCAGTTACTCCAGTTACGACGGTGCCCACAGCACCCAACTGTCTAGTCCTGATAGCGCCTAACTGTCCTAGTCTCAACGGTGCTCAACTACTCCAATCACAGTGGTGCCCCCGGCACCCAGTTACTCTAGTCACAATAGTGCCCACAACACCAGATTATTCCAGTCACAATGGTGCCCACGCCACCCGACTGTCATAGTCTCGACGGCGCTCAGCCGCTCCAGCCTCAACTGCGCCCAACTACTCTAGCCTCCATGACACCCAACTATTCCAGTCACAGTGGTGCCCATGGCACCCGACTACCCAATCTTAAGGCACCCGACCGCCATAGCCTCAACAGCGCTCAGCTACTCCAGCCTCAATGTCGCCCCACCGCCCCAGTCTCAATAGTGCCCAACCGCTCCAGTCATTGTGGTGCATAGATGGCAGTGTCGATTTCGATGTCGGTTTCGGCCGGTGCCGAAACCAAAACCGTTTCGGTTTCGATTTCAATTTCGGTCTGAAACCAAAAAAATTATTATTTTTTTGCCAAACTGCAGGGTTTTGGTTTCGGCCCTGTTTCAGTCGGGTAGTTTCGGATCGTTTCGGTCTAAAACCGAAACATTTCGGCCGAAATTTCCATCCACGTGGTGCCCACGCCACCAGACCGCCCCAGTCTCAACAGCACCCGGCCGCACCAATCACAGTAGTTCCCACATCACCTGACCGCCTCAATCTCAACAGCGCTCGGCCGCTCCAGTCATAACGGTGCCCACGACACTATATTATTTCAGCCACAACATTGCCCACTGCACCCGACTTCCCTAGTTTCAAAGTCACCTGATTGCTCCGCACAAGCCACGTCCGTCAGCTCTTCACCCGAGCAAGGCACGCAACAACAGACAACATTTGGTAGACGAGCATCAAGGAACTTGCAAGCTCTCTCAAGGTTGGGTAGCAGGCCACCACACATTGAGGGTACCTCGCAACACCCCTCAAGCAGCGTCTTGCTAAATCACGAGTCCTTCAATGGACACTATGTACAAAGATGAAAATACCCGCATAACAACGCAATGACTCGGAGAGCGTCATAAAGGATGGAATTTTTTTGTGGCTTCTACACACTTGTAATCGGGCTTTCAACGCCCCATATAACGCCTTTCATGGTTTATAGTGATGCAATCCAATCAGGGAATTGATTCCCGTCCTCGCCGACTGCCAGTCTCAACACCGTCCAGTAGACTGTCGTCCATCTCCCAACTCGGACCCTGCCCCACCAACAAAACATACCATACACCCGAGCCAGCACCTGTCTGCTCCTTGCCGAGTCAATGTCCACCACCTTTCAAGCCAATGCCTCGCTTTCCCTAAACTTGGAGTTCGTGCCTTCTCTAGTGCCCACACTGAGATCGGTCTCCCTACCTCTACTCATCCCTATGTATTGTTGTTGCTCCCTCACTATATTACGATCAAGCCCTCCCGACGTCACGACCCCCAGATCTCTGACTCTCTTCCTTCAATAGTAGAAACAAGGATGTTCAGATTACGTCCAATGTAAATTAACATCGACTGTGGTCGAAAGGCTCAATCGATAGGGAAATGTCCTGCACCCGAACCCCACATCGTCTGATACACCTTCACCCACGGAATCAAACTTATGCCAGCTACCTAAACAGCTACCACGCGCACACAAACCTTATCCACGTGTCACCCGTATGTCCATAAACATGTGTTGTGCCTTGGAGGCACATCCCAGTTAGACTTCAATTCCGCGGCAATTGCTGGAACTCGACTGACACGCCTGCAAAACACATACGCCCAGTCTCAACCAACAAATCACAGATCAACCACATTTTTCCACATCATTTTTACTCCCGCCGATTCCGCATGTGCCACAAACAGACATTAAATGGATGACTAGAAAAGTTCTACTGTCAGTTGTTTAAACATGATCTTATAATTGCCAGTTACTACAGAATAAAATGAGCATTGAAAACCACTTGTAGCTTCATCAGTACAGTGAATATCTCAGGAAGTGGATTACTAAAGTGAGTTTTCTTAATAAAGAAATAGACACAAAGTCACTCTCTTCAGATTCAAACTACCAATTCAGTCAAATAACTTCTTATAAAAACCAAAAAAGAAAGTTTGCCCTTACATAAGCACTTTAAGGTCCAAATGGTTGAAACTAAAATTATGAAGTAGGTAGAGCTAGCTGTTTTAAAGAGACAACCTCAAGTTGTTGGCGGACATTGTCCATGTCAACAGTGCAGACCCCTTTACACTTTATCTTGCATACTCTTCTTCGTTTCCAATGGGCATGTATATTATCTAGCATGTTGTGTGTCAAACCATCTCGACCTGTAGAGCAATAGATTAGCTAGTATTTATAGGATAAGAACAACATTAGTTTAGACTGAGGATCTCCATAGTTCATTGAAAACAGAGAAGAAAATTTACAGAATTCCATCAGACTAATTGAAAGTTCACCCTTTTTGGCAAGTGGCAACAGCGGCCCCCCCCCCCCAACCAAAAGAAGAAGAAGAAAGAGGTGATCCCCTCCTCCCCGCCGCCCCCCCCCCCCCCCCCAAAAAAAAAAAAAAAAAAAAAACGGAAGACACTGATACATTTAGATGACAGGCATACATGTCCCTGTCATGAATATTAGATGCTTACTCATTAGCCAAGCTCTAATCTTCCGAGTTGCGATCCAAGGATGTAATAAACACTGTTCTAAAATTTTATGACCGGCTGTCAATCAAATATTCAACACTTTGGATCGGAGACAAACCCAGTCTGCAAAAAATAATTACCATTCCATACTTCTGGACAAGGAGACAAGCCTAACAGGTTCTTTGCGTAGCTTAATCTCATATGGAGTGGGGACGGTGGAAATGAACATGTATCAAGAATTTAAAGTAAATGGATTTTTTAGATTGGAGTCACAAAAAACCCATAAAACACACATACACACACGCGCGCGCACGCACACACACACAACAAATTCAAAGTGACGTTTGTGGCAAAAACAGTAGAAACTATTGTGGCTAAACATTTAGCAGTTAATCATGAAGATGAGATATTTGTATCATCACATGGTCAGTGATGGAGGGTCACTTGTGCTCACTGCCTCTAGATCAGAACTTTCCTAAGTCATAAGATTAGACTGATTGATTTACTTTGATCACTATTGGTGGGCTGTTTCCTCATTTATTTAAATTTGAACCTTCTAAATCTCATAAAGTTATGTTTAAAGAAATGGAGGCTCAGAAATGACTGAAAACTTTTGGTTCAGACCTAGTCCATGGGGGGGAAATTCCTAAGAATTCATTCCTCTCACTTGTCATTTTTTTTCTTTCATTTACCAGGTCCTATGTTCAGTTTACTACTTTCCATCCATCCTTCTCTTTGACTGTTGTACAACTGTTCTGTCACTAAAAGTGACAAGCTATGGTACAATGCCATGGATCTTATTACCATTCACCACTTTATAATGATCAAGGACTTCGTTGTTGTCCAGGCCAAGGGAGGAAGAATTCCTAAGAGGTCATTGCTCTCACTTTGACTTTTTCCCTCCATCCTTTTCTCAGAGTGTTGTACAATAGTGCTACCACTAAAATGCCATGCTACTTATTCTTTATTATAATTCACCACTTTCTTCTCCTTCTCCTTCTTTCCCACCGGTCCATGGGGGAAAGAATTCCTTGGAGTTCATTCCTCTTTCAACTTTCTTCCCTCTCTGTTACCAGGTCCTCTATTCAGTCCACTTTCCCTCCATCCTTCACTTCAAGTTTTGTAAAAATGTTGTCAGAAAAATACCATGCTATAGTACACTGCCATATTTCTTCCTTATTATCATTCATTACTTCATATTTCATTCCTTTCTTCTTTTTTCTATTATCAGGTCCCCTGTTCAGTTTATCACTTTCCTTCCATCCTTCTCTTTGAGCGTTGTATAGCTGTCTCATCACTAAAACAACTTATTACAGTATGATGCCACAATTCTCCCTTATTATCATTCACAGTTCATATGTCACACCCTTTTTAATTTAACTGGGTGGGAAACCCACAATTATGAAATTTTTTAATGTTAGGCCATCTTTCCTTTTCTTGGATGTGGAAACTAAAGCAATTGCAATTTTCTCAGACCAAAAAGGAAGAATGTTCTCCCCAACTAATGTAAGCATATTGTGAGAAAAGGAAATTAAGATTCTGATGTATTGGTTGGGTTGCTATGTAAACTAAATGCCAATATGAATTTTCCTTGTTGCCTTTGGGTCCCTCAGGTTGGATTTAGAGCAATAGGAAAGAAATGGTTCGGTACTCTGGCAAGGAGAAGAATATGAAGGGATTTATTTAAGAATTTAAGACAAAGGAAGAGGATCTTTTCAGGTAAGCAAGGAAACAGGGCAGATGATAGCTCACCAATGGAACACATGGCACATAGTTCTTACTAGGAAGCATAGTTGTCAAGGCGGGCGCCTAGGCACCACCTAGGCACCTAGGCGCCTTTGAAATGGCCAAGCGGTCCAGTGCCTTGTTGACAGTGGAAAAGGCGAGCTAGGCGGTCACCAAGGCGGGCTAGGCGCCAAGGCGGGCACCTAGGCGCCAAGGCAAGCCGACCGTGACCCGTCCGAACCGAATCCAACCCAGTTACGTACGTTTAACTCTTTATTTTTTATAATTTTCTTGATGTTATTATATTATTTTGTAATTTTCTGAATTTTTTACATTTACTTCTGAATCTTTTGCATTTACTTCTGTTTTTTTGTATTTTTTGATACAATTTAATTTTCTATAATTGTCATATAATTTAATTACAGCAATTTCTTCATGTAAATTATTTTTTGTAATTTTCTGTAATTTTTCACATTTTTTATTTCTGATTTATATATTGGAGGATATATATTTTAGATTTTTTAATTAGTAGTCGAAGTGTCGTCTAGGCGACGCCTAAGCGGGCGCCTTGTCGCCTAAGCGCTTAGGGACCCCGTGAACGCCTTGGGTCGCCTTGCCGCCTTGACAACTATGCTAGAAAGCTAGAGATGGGTTCACTGCAGCAATGATTGATGCAACAGAGGGACAAGGTGGCAGGTCAGCAGCAATGCAAGGGGGAAGAGATGACAGCCATTGTAAGACTGTTACCTGACAGCAGATGCTCTTCAACTCAAGACAAAGAAGAAGCCTGCTCAGGTAGATGTAAAGAAAGGCTGTCCATTTCAGTTCCTCTTATACTCCCTATTTCTTCTCATGGCTTGTATTCTTGCAGCAATCATGGCATTAGGTGACAGGTTGCAGCAAAGGGGCAAATGAAGGTGTAGAGGTGAGGATTGATGGAGGGAAATGGCAGGGATAATGCCATAGTGGATGGGCTCGCACCATGGCTCCATGAAGGAGGAAGGACTTCACACCAATAGCCTCATGCTGGTTCCACAATGGACAGGAGGAGCACACATAGCTGCACATGTCAATTTCTCAAAGTGAATGATTCACCCTGATTAGGGCTTTTATTTAGAAATGATGAAGAAGTATGAAACTAATGAAATAGAACATGTCTCAAATAAGAAAATGATACCTATGAACCTACTACATCAATAACCAAATAAATAAATAAAAAAGAATCCCCAAAATCTCCACCTTGTGCACTATGAAATCCAAACGTGCTCATCACCTCCAATCCCCATTTGCCATTTGATTAGCACCCTGATCCCCATCAGAACAGAGTACAATCCATAGAGGATGAAAGGCAAGTATTGCTGTACTTCCAACAGTGCTTACAGGACTCCTCAGTTTTGAAGTCACATAACAAAAGGTTAAATAGAGTCCAACAAAATGACCCAGAGCTTGAGTTGTGAGACCAGTTCTGAAGGATATCGCTGATCTGGCATTCAGCAGTAAATATGATTAAGAAACAAATGACAGAGCAGACCCAGCAAAAACATCTGTTCAGCAGAGTATGCACTTCGCAGTAGTCCATCAACACACTATACATGTCCCAACTGTGGGCTTAATATGGACAGTCTCCAACATATAATTCTCCCTCTGCTCAAACATTCTGGTATCCTTAGCATGCCAGACACATTCCAGAATACTATTTTGGATCAGAAAAGACAGAACTTCTGCTTCGAGATTCTGCCTCCCATTCTTCTACTTGCACCCATTGACAATTGACAGAGTAGAAGTTGGGACGTAATCAATGGCATGGGTGGCAGATGTGGTGGCTTCTCAATCTCCTACATCACTTGGTAGATGCCATAGCTGTCTGTCTATGACTAATTTCAGATCGTCCAAGTTGTTCCTTTTATAATGACTTGATGGAAACTACTGCCACATAACTAACTAACTGTTTAGGTGCGTCTCGCGAACAGTAAGCTTAGGAAATAACAGCAAAGCAGAAGCGCAAAAAAGACTAACCGATATTCAATTGCCTCTTCGCCTTCACGCAACTATTGATCAAAGCCTTCACCTCCTCCTCTGTCAGTGGCTCCCCAAGTATCTCCTCCCTCGAAGCCGCGGGGTACTTGGGGCCCGACCCCGCCAGAAATGGCCCTGGCGCCTGCACCGGCTTCACACCTTTCTTCCCCGGCGGCGGCAGCCGGAAGGAATCGAACTCCGGAAGCTTCTTTTTACTCGGAGGGAGCGGCGCCCGCCCCGTCCACGGTCGGGGCATAGTGGACGGGCCAAACGGCACCACCGGGGGCTCCCGCAGGGCCAAAGGCGCCACCTTTGGCGTCTCCGTGTAGCTGTACTGGAACTCGAACGGCGCGTCGCCCACCCTGTACGAGACGCCATTCTCCCCGATGGTGATCTCCGGGCGCCCCTCCGCTGCCTCGAGGGGGAGCTTCGCCGCGGCCCTGGCAATCCTCGAGCGGCGGAAGGCGGGGTGCGACGCGGCCGCCGATCCGGGCTTCGTGGGGTCCACCTGCTCCCTCCGCGGGGGCTTGGAGTACTTGGAGGCCTTCCCGGGGATGGATGAGCGGGACGGCGAGGAAGGGGTGCCCCAGGACTTGAACTCCGCCGGGGTGACCGGCAGAGCGGCAGCCGCAGCGGCGTCCTCCGCGATGCGGGTGACTGAGTCGTAGCGGCGGTGCCGGCGGATGTCGTCCTCGATCTCCTTCTGCTCCCGCCGGCGGCGGACGAAGGGCTCGGCGTTGGCGTTGTTCCACCGGGAGAAGCGGACCTCGGTGGCGGGACGCCGGGAGGGGGGGTTAAGAAGGTGGGAGGGGAAGGTGGGGAAGGGGACAGTGGTGTTCGCCGCCATGGAAGGCGGGGAGATAAGGTGGGGCGGAGGGGGCCGAGAGCGCCGGCGGGGAAGGAAAACTAACCAAAACTATGATATCCACAAGCGGCGGGAGTTGACAGTGCCCGTGTGATTCTTACACACACAGATAGATGCTTTGTATTCACGTGGGCCGCAGGGAAGGAACCGAGGATGCGCTATTGATCCAACGACAACGAGTTTGATTGATGGACTATTCCGTGTGAATCATATTCCGGGAAGGCTTAAAAAAAATTAAATATTTATTTAAATAGAGACACTTAAAATTTAAAATATCTAAAAGGGTAGCAAACCACCCGTAATATCCTTAAAATTGCTTCACAAATGAATTTTCTTAATTTAAATCCATATACTATGAGTTTCTTATTCTTTAACATAAAATATCTAAAAAGTGACGTGGGTGCTTCAACGTCACAGATTCTGTCGTTTTTTTAAAAAAAAAATTATAAAAATTATTATTAAAGACGAATTTGTAAAAAAAAATTATTCTTAGAAACACATTAATAGACATATCATTGTATAAATATAAATTATATAAAAATATCATATTTATTTATAAACATATCACTTCTCTTTATCAAAAATTTATAAAAAATCGTGTTTAAATGATATTTATGTATTATCTGAATTAATCTAGTGATATATCTCATTATATATTTTTAAAAATATTTTTTTATAAATTCATCTCTAACAATAAGTTTCATGTAAAAATTCTTTTTTTCTACCGACCATCTGAGCTACATCCCCAACCTCTAACCTATATCGACGAATAAGAGAATGAAAATATCACGGCATAAGTAAATATATTGAAATATAAAGTATTCTACGTATGAAAATAATATACCGCATTAGGTTCTCCTATGAATGATGATGTAAATAAGTTAGCCTTATGTTTTGAACCAAAATAACATAATAATCATACTCCTGTTGACTCGTTTTGATGTGTTAAAAATCTTATTATATGGATCTAGATTAGAAAAATCATCCGCAAACCAATTCAAGACATTTTTGGTGTTATGCTAGGAAAAAAACGTGGATTTTGCTCTTTATGGAGATAAATTTGAGGAATTATATTGGTTTTAGATATTTCAAATTTAGAATACCCCTATTATATATATTGTACTTTTCAGTAATTTTTCCCTTAAATTTTATTATCATAGGAGGAACTTTATGCTGCTTGTTTTATTGTTTAAAATTATTCTGACCTCTGGCCCAACCCGATCTATAAGTCTACACAAGATACATTTTGATCAGATAATTTAAAAAATAAAAAATAAAGAAAAATAAAAGACTATAATCAAAATTCAAAGATAATAATATGTTAGTAGCCGGGCACACCTTAGAAGGGGGTGAATAGGTGTGCCTTATGAAAATAATTATGTATTAAAATTTTAAATTATGAAACATAGCAAAAATTAAATACGCAGATAGCAAACACATAAGGACACAAGAATTTTATACTGGTTCTGTATATCCTCCTAGACATACCTATGCCCAGTCCCTTTGTAACTCGTAAAGTATTGCAATAATCTTCTGAACCCACGGCTACACCAACTAGTTTTCTAGGGTCCAGCTCCCTAGTTGATCTTTACATGTTTCAACAAACATTCCCTACTTGTTTTCCAGGAACAAACAACCTAGTTGAATTTTGGTCAGATCTCAACGTACCACCCAATCACATAGTGACTCATTTTATCTAGTGATTTCACACCAACTAGTTTTCCAAGAGCTAATCACTCAGTTGATTTAAGTTTCAACACATTGACCCAACACACGCAGTGCTATCCCCAAGATCAACAAATGCTCTTACCCCTGTCATGATAACAATTATAGTTTACAACTGAAATAAGTGAATACAAAGATATGAAGGAAGGAACGAAGAATGTCGATGACACATATAGATTCTTCCTCCTCTTGAATGCTTTCCGAAATGAGAGACTTCAGGGATTGAATAATGCGGTAAAGTTCCTCGTAGACGTGGGTGCGTAGGAAGCTTATTGCTCAAGGATCACTTGAATCTTTGGCATGTAAAGGTGGTTCATTCTCCAAAGCTCAAGGTATTTATTGACCCATAGAACTTTGATCTGTTAAGCTCAAGTAGTATTCAACAATCTGATTCCATCGTAACATTTGGTGGCACTGACTCCTCCTTGAAACTCAACATTCTTGTGTGCACTGGTCTTTGTCCTGGCGGTAGGTGAATTAGATGCCTACCATAGATATCATGTCTACATATCTTTCCTTTTGTGTGCTATACATCTTTGTCGTTGCAACCTATATATCCTACATATATACTAAAAGTATTTCTTCTATATACAGTTGTTAGACTGATGTGAGATAAAGTAATGAAATTTGAAAATGTGTGTCTTAGCATTTAAATATATGAATAAAACAAATCCGGACACATAAATAATATATATATCACTATCAAAAAGTGACATTATATTTTTGAGCATGTAGTATAATATGTTTCAAGTCTTGGGATAAAATTATACAACGATTACTCTACATTTAATGCAGGACGTATATATGACCATTTAACCATCCAATATTTTTGTCCAGACGTGTATCATCCTGGTATTTAAGTATTTCAAGAAGACTAGATGATAAGAGTATCGTCTATGCCGTATCATCTAAGTGTTTCATAGGTGTTGCTGGAGTTTGTCATTTTTATAGCACTTAGATGAAACACGGTAAAAAATAAGTTTGTTTAATCAAGTCTAGCACATGGAAGCTGCATTGACTATCATCTTTCCTTCAACGATGTGGCAGTCATCTTTATGCAGGTTAGGGTGATGTATCGTCCATGTGAATTTTAGATAGAAGGTTATAAGGTTAGGCGATAAATTTTGTCGTTTAGTGGCCTTTGATGATGTATCTTTCAAGTTTTTCGTTTAGGTGATCTATCATCTATTTGTTTATAGTTTAGATGATCTTCTATCCACATGACTCTTAGACAATGTATCATCCAACTTGTAGCCCCTCTAAGAGGTTGGACGAAAGGTTTGTCGCTTAGGTGATGCTATTCAACTTAAATGATATATCGTTTAACTGTTCATACCATTCATCTACCATTAAGACTTTAAGTGATGTTCCATCTATGTTGAAGACTTAGATGATATATCATCTAACTTTTCTCTTAAACCGAAGGACTTAGATAGAATGCGTTGCTCTTGCAAAATAGGTGGAGCATCGTCTAACTTCAATGATGCTTCGTCTATGTTTATTATTAGACAATGGCATCTGGACACAACCTTTTAACCTTTTACATAATGGACAGTGCATCGTCCATCTTCCCAGAGAAGACAGATGTATTGTCTAACGTTTATTCCTTAGGTGGATGGTTTCTTATTGTCTAGGTTAAGTCTGTGGACAATCTATTGTCTAACTTCTATTTTAGGCGAAGTACCTAGACGATGTTCTATCTAAGTGTTAAGGACTTAGACGAGGCATCTATTTTTTTTTGATATAAGTTTAATTGATTTCTCAGGCTAAGTATTTTAAAGACTTGAGTTATGTTAAACATGTAAATTTGCTTAATCATCTGGGATAATATAGACACTGAGATATTTAAAATATATTTATTTTATCATAATATAAAATAATTAATTTGTGAGAAAAAATATTTTCCCAACAATCTTTATTTTTTAGTTATGAAAAAATAAATTTTAAGTCCTTAAAAACTATGTTCTTATATCAGTTCTGTAGGACTTGGACTTTGTTAAGGAAGATTTAAATTTTACTTGTCCATTCATATATTCTTCCTTTATGTCTAATTTTGCTCCTCCTTTTAGTTGAATGGCGATAAATAAAATTTCAAGGAATTAATACCCCCCCTTTTTGTCAAAGCCAAAAAGGGAGGCAGGAATGAAGAAGCTCCCCTTAATGTTTGAACTCCCCCTTACCCTTAGTAGATTAGCTCTCCCCTAAAAGTGCTAACTCCCCCTATATGAGGTACACAATTGACATACACAGTTAGGTAGAGGAGAAAGAGGAAATAGGGAGTGTTTTATTGATAACTGTTCAAAAATTACAGGAGTGAAGAAAAAGCAAAAGATACATGCAACTTCATCTATCTCCACCGAGGGGTACTATATTTAGGTCTAGTCTAGAAGGATCTATAAATCATACTTGGGTTAAACATGGCACATTGTCAGCACCACCAATTGTTAAGGTTTATACTCAGAGTAATGTAACAATCGCTTGTAGACATCCTCTCGTCGTTCAGTAAGCTCATCTTCTTAACATCTGTAAGAGTTTATGAATTTACTGAAGTCATACTTGTGCTTTCTTTGTAACACCCCTGATCTAATACACACATATATAAAAATGTATCTACAAATATCATCTAAGGAGGAAAGGTTGGACGAACCGGTAGACGACAATGGGGCCAACATTAGATCATCTAGAATAGGGGAGTTAGATTAATGTGTAGCATCTAAGTTGGAAAAGATGGACGATAGCTCGTCCAAGGCAAACGATAAGGTGAAGGGCATAGCTAAAAGATTTAGACAGGACGAGATAGGCGATGGGTCACACTACAAGAAAATGTGCTATTAGCGACAGAATATTTGTGATAGAATTTTTCGTCTTAAATTAGCGATAGATCAACGACGGATTAGACATCCGTCGCTAAAATCAATGAATATTTTTTTAAAAAAATCTTGCTTCGAGTTAGAGTCCAATTAACGACAAAAAATATGTTGTCGTAAAAATAAAGATGACAGTACGACGAAAAATGTCCCAGCGTAAATTCTGTTGCAATAGCGTGACAAAATATCTCCATCAGAAATATGTCGTAAATTTAGAGACAAATTAGCAACGAAAATTTTTTCGTCGCAAATTTAGAGATGGGTATTACGACAGAACATTGTATGTCGCAAAAGATAGTGGGCTACCTAAGCTTATTAGCAGCAGAATATCGAGGGCTGGCGGACATATAGCACTAGAAAAGTTCCTCGTCGTCATTTCCATCATCATGAAAAGGACACGTACAATAAAAAAAAATTGAGTCATTCGATTGTCTTGGGATGAGGAAGAGGAACTCCTTAATTGGAAGAGACATGTCGGTTGTAGAGAGAGAGAGAGAGAGGTGACGATATGATGAGGAGTGGAGTCACCATGCACACAAAGGGAAGGGGGAGCGTTAGGGGCCGACATAAGAATCCACCCACCTACCATTTTTTATCTATCTTTCATCTTCTTTTTCTTCTTCTGAGGTTCGTGCATGGCGCTCTCCAAACTGTGGGTGCAAGAAGATAAGAAAGTTGAAAATGCGTACGTGACAAGAGAAGGAGAAGAACATCCCCTTGGCTCATCATCATCAGATCTTGACTAGATTTATATATCGAGAGTAAATCTAATGATCACATCTTGATCAAACTTAAATCTAATAGTCAGATTTTGATGATGAGTAAATTTAATAGTCAGATATTGATCATATTTAAATTCAACAGTTCGATGGAGAACAAATCCAACAATCATATCTTGAATCCAACTGTCAAATTCGATCGTGAGTAAATCTAACAGTCGATCAAATGTTGATCAAACTTAAATCCAACGATCAAATCTTGATCGATTAAATTTAACAGTCAAATTTTAACGAAGAGTAAATTCAATGATTAGATCTTGATCTAAATATATACATGAATTTAATGTCGCATGTACTGTTGGAGTAAACGTCCATCAAAGTATCCATGAAATATTTTTTTCCATTATATGTTCAAGATTTTAATGACTTGTTAACAAAAAAACAATTCACGTACGAAGAGTGTACATACAAATGCGAATTTAGGACGTATTCTCACATAAGTTTATTTTAAACGGAGATATCTGGGTAAAGAAAACGTTAACGTTTTGTTGTAATTAAATCACTGTGGTGTCTTCGCCTGTAGACTCTTTTTTTTAAGGACGGATAACTTAACATGATATTAACACATCTTGAGTTTACATTTCTAGAGGATTAAATATAAGTCAAGTAAATCATCTTTCTCGAGAGTCGAAAATAAGATCTCCCCGTCACGAGACAAGGTCTTTATCAGTCGACCCACTCGCACTCGAGATCCTCACTTTTATTACAAAACTGGGATCGGGAGTTCCCTCTCGCTTATCTCAATGGTCCTACACATTCCAGCCTTCCTATTCAGCGGATCGAGTTTCTTACAACCCCCTTCCTCAAACTCAAACTTACTGAATGGATTAGAAACATATTGTTTTTCTATTCAATAAACATAGTTACATTCTATTTCACATCTCTACAGTCTTCTTGCTCCTCAAAGCACAAAGTATGGAGATCAAGCTGCCTCGTTTCGAAGATCATTCATGTTCCAAAGTTACAGATCTCCCGGTCTTATCACCATTTGGGCCAACGGAGGAAGAAGCTCAGGTTGAGAAGTGACTGAAAGTTATTTGATATCACAAGAATATAAGAACTGCTTATTGTACCATCTAACAGTGCAACAAATCAGGCTGTGCAGCAAGTATTACTCAATGCATTTAAATATTTGTTTTCTTGCATTTCGCAATAAAATCATTACCATCATCACTATAATTGACTCCTTTTTCTGGGTTTGGTGTCTCCTTTCTTCAACAACAGTGGTTTCTTTGTGCTTTCTGATCGCTCTGGCTTTGAGATTCTGATTGGAGTGTCAGTCCTTGGCTGCCGCTTTTGCTTTCTCTCGTATGCTTTCTTTGCTTTCTGGGAAGGTAACAGGCCGTGCTCCATCATCCTGTTAACAATTAATTATCTTCTTTACGAAACAGCAAAAGTACAGAGGTAAAGCCGTGCCAAACAATACATGCATGCTTGATGGCTTGATAGACTTTCCTTATTCTTGAGATTTCAACTCATGAAGGATGATCCCCACTGAATTAAGGTAGCCTAGATTTTGGGGTTCCAACCTATGTGGGAAGCCATAAAATTCACACGAATAATTCTAATAAGGAAAATTGGCGTCTTAATTATCATATATAATGAGCACTTCTTGATTCAAAAATCAGGTAGGGGAGGTTAAATCTGTCTTCTAGGACTAGCAAGCCAAAGTCTCTTGGGAGGGAGCATCTGGGTCACAAATTCTCCACGTCGAAGAGTAGCATAAGAACTTTCAAGTGTCCCATAGGAAGAAGGGATGAGAATCACAAAAGCTCATTGGGTTTGGGGGAGGGGGGGTGTGGTTTTACTTACGTACTAGATGGAGAGGAGTCACCATTGGTGATAGTTTTTCTTTCCTCTCTCCCTCTCCTCCGACATGTGATCAGGTGGGAGAAGCAGTGTTTCTTCTGCACGTACGGCAAAAGGACGGTGGCTATATGGGAACTGCAATGCCGCGCTGTTCCAGTTTGTTTCTCAAACAAGAGTGATAGAAAACACTTGGGCCGTCTTTCACGTACCCAGTTTCACCGATTTTGCCCATAACCAACTTTGGTAAAATGTGTTATGTATCATTCAACCTTTTCAGTATCTAGCTAGATGATCAAACTTTCAGGGGCCAATCCGTTCTATATATATGTCCTCGTTTTCCCACTAGGGCTCGCAGATGTTTGATCTTAATAATAATAATCCAGACCGGGCTTCAAATTAAGTGTCCATTAAACACCAGCTCTTCTCTTTCATGACTGTTCATCAGTTTGATATTATATGTTTCGGAGGGCGCGCGACCCACAATGTTTCATCCCAAGAAACTAAAAGTCTCAGGTATTTTTCCTCAATCAAACTAGGCTTGATTCTCAGCAACATTACTACCAGAGGAACAGACATGGCAAAACATGAGTTTGCATCAGCACAAAACCAACAAATTTCTTCCATCAAAAGCTAATGGACTAACTGATCTATATAGTTCAAGGTTAAAGAGCTATCTAGGTACGTACGTACGTACGTACGTACCATTGTACAAATTGAGTTTTGAAATAAAAGAACTACGTAGAAAAAAGGGGGGGAAAAGGTCTAGCTAGGCGGCTGCATGGGGATAATTAGGAAGAGAGAACACGCACCAGAATTCTGCCATCTCGCTTGAAGGAATCTGCTTAGACAATGATTCATAGAATATCCTCAGGGGCTCTCTCTGCCATGAACAACAAAAGTTCATTCATGTACCAGAAGTCTGTCAGGTAGCAAACACGCAGGTCGATCGAGAACCTCAGAATGGGAAATAATAAAAAAAAAACTATGTATACAGTTGAGGACCTTGGAGTCGTCCAAACCTCTTCAGGTGGATCGAACTTCTGACCAGGAAGGCCGTACACTTTCTTCAATACAGTTCTTACTCTAACAGCTGCAGTGCTCTTCTTCTTTGTGGTTTTGGCGGTGGTTCTTGCTGTCGAGCTTGAGACAGTCGATGCTTTCCCTTTCAGTACCTTCACTCCAAAACACAGTTGGTAGGAGAAAGAGAGAGAGTGAGGATAATTAGCTGCTCAGAGGACGGTAGCTAGGTGTGGACGAAAAACATATTGCCTACAGATCATTGAAGCGCTGATAGAACAAAAATTCCCATCCAAATCTCATATATATCCACGGAGATCGAACCGGTGAAAACCTTATAAGCGATCGATTTGACCGGTAAAAAAAAAAAATCACTGCCCCTGGCTAGTCTTGCAGGGGAAAGGGGGTTACCGATCACCTGCACCGATTTGGAAACGGAGGCCACCGCCGTCTTGTGCTTGGCGTGGGGGACAACCTGCCCCTTGCCGCCGAGATAAGCCTCGCCTTTCTCCTTCTTCTTCTTCCCCGACGCCGGTGACGCGACCACCGCAGCGGCCCCATTCCCCTTCCCTTTGATCTCAACCATAGTCGCCGCCTGGGCAAGCCCACTCACTGCCCCACCCACCCACCCACCACCTCGTTCAACGGCCGAGGTCTGCTCTAATTCTCCACCATGGGTCTACCCACCCACCACGGCGGTGGCAGCCCTGCTGCTGCAACCCTGCAAGGTCGCGCGCTCTCTCTCTCTCCCTCTCTCTCTCTGGAAAGATGGGTGACCTTGCGACATGACAGATCTATCGTACAGCAGATTTTTACTATAATAGATTCTCGGGACTGCCCGCCGCTTTCATGTCCGAAAAATAGTTTGGTTTTCTATTGTGAGCTCCAGCGAGGTGACACGCGTCCTTCGCATAAGGGGGTGTACCATTTTTTTATGACACATTTATCTATTAATTTAATTATGACTTATGTCTGTCATAACTGGATCGGATCCGTCGGTTGGACAGGTTTGACTGCGAACCGATCTACGAACTAGTCCAATTAAGGCCGATCTATCTAATGTAAAAAAATCGGACGAAATGTAAAAAAATCAGACGAATCTGACGAATCACGATTCGACCGGTGAATCGGTCTGAACCGGTCCGACTCGATTCACTTTTTACAACAGAAAAAAATAAACATAAAACTTTTTAGATATTCATAATGATATTTATGTGCGAATAAAATTATCTTATTATTATTATTAATTTATTATTATTTATTATTTTATTTTAGATATATTTAAATTTTAAAAGTTTAAATGAGCATATATGTCCATTGTGAAAAGTGAAGATCAACGAAATATTACAAATTTCTAAGGTCAGATTATTTAACTATTTTATTGTTATTTTTTTACTTATATAGTTACATAATCATGACTAATAATTATACATGTACGTTGTTTTATTTTAATCATCGTATCTTATTTTTTATTGTCTTGAGTTATAAAATCAGGTCGGACCATATATCAATATTACGATCATGTCACGGTTCAAATCGATTTGATTGAATGGTTTAACCGGTTCGAATCGAACCAAACTCATTGATCGATTCAAACACCGATTCGATTCTAATAACATTACTCACGAGACGATGCGGATGGATATAAGAAGGCCCCTCTTAGTTATGTCAAATTGGTTTGAGTTGACCATGTGAAGTAAAAAACGGCTTCCTATGACCATTGAGACCCTGCACTTGTCTTCTCCTTGTAGTACAAACTACAAACAACTTGGTGGTTTTGTTGGCCGTCTGAAGCAATTGAACACTGGCGATAGTTCTGTCTATGTAATCAACGAATTCAGATCAGGAGAGCTCATCGTGAAAAATAAAACAAATCCTACGTGCCCAGGCGGGACATCCCTAAGTTGAGAAATGGATCTGGCCCAAATGTAACCCAACCCAATCAGTCTCACTCACCCGATGGCCAGCCACCCACGAGGGATGGCAGGTGTTCCATGGGAAGAGTTACGCTCAGTGCACAATTCAACTAGGCTAATTACACACTTAAGATATGCACCAAGTTATTTCTTTCTCTTTTTTTTTTTTTTGGATAGTGTGAGACCTGAGTCTCTCTAACTTATATCGCACACAAGTCATATCTCTATCTAACGATCTAAAAAAAATTAAATAAAAAATTGATTTAAAAATAATTAGACTCAACACTATTCGTTAAATTTGATTTTTATTTTTAAAAATTTTGAGACTATTAAATGCGAGTGTCTTGTACGAAAAATTAAAATTAGGAGACGTGAATGGCACATCACAAAAAATTAAAAAATATATATAGTTAACTTAATGCATACCGTTAGTGTGTAATTGAGTCTGAGAGTGTGCCAACTAAATGTTTTTATATTGGAGAGGAGATGTCAGTGGACTGGATAGGGCGTCTAGGTCTAGGCACCTAACGAAGGCCCGGGGTTGTACGATAACACCCACCAGAGAGAACCTGACGAATATGAAGTGTTCAGGTGGTGATAAACTGATGACGACGATGATTAGGGCGACACAATTTCAACTGGTGAAGACAGTGGTTGAAGCGGCAGAAGGGGGTGGTGTCGTCAGAGGTGAAACTGGTAGTACCCACAATTTAAGACAACTAATGAATAAGTCTGTATTTTTGTTTGAAAAGTTATTATGTTTCTTTTCCAAACATGACACTTACTAGGTGTCTTACAATTTAAAAATATCGTAATTTTGTCAGCATTATATTTTATCACAATGGAATGCAACAAACACCACCTTATGGGCAGGGTTCATAATAGGTTAGGAGTAAAACAATCCAAAATAAATATGATCTCTCTTTGATAACTAATAGATTAACCTAAGATTAAGTATATGTACTTTCACCTTTGTTTTTAAGTATGAAATAATACAAAGTACAATGTGTGCGCAAAATACCATAAATACCCCATAAAAGTGCGTTGGGAAACAACAAGGCCCCTTCCCAGGAAGAAGGTAAGAAGTAAACTTATTCGGGCGATAGATAGACATACACCATGAGAAATCTTGGAATACAAAATCCAGGGTTAATCCGATTTAATCCTTTTTTTTAATTCCATCTATTCTGAATTATTCATCTCTCCAATCAAATCGCTCTCTAGATTAACCGGGAGATAAATCTAACCTAAATCTAACCATTTATCAAACAGGGCCTAAAAGACTTCAAAGGAACTCAAAAGGAACAGGACAACTACTCGAAGGCTGTATTCTCAAAAGCGATGAAGTGAGAAAACTCCAATCAAAGAATACTCAACAAGAGACACAAACCAAAAGCCAATCAGATGTGAAAATTCATGACCTTACGTTTGAAAAACATAGCAGAGTAGGGTTCTGAAGTAATTTGGTGAAGAGGTTCACAGATAACAGTACAGGTCTGCGGTTTCCACGGCGCACTACAGTTTTAAATCACCTCACTCCATATTACCATAGCAAAAGAGACACAAGGTGACACGCTAGGAAATGGAAACATAGAGAAGGATTGGACTCTCACTTTCGGCCAAAGCTTTCTTACAAATACACAATGATTGATGACCATAAATACCACCTAAAAACTCAAATTTACAATAATACAATTTTTTCCTTCAAACTACCAGAGGGTATTTCTGGCATCTAACAATTGAAGGAACCCCTCACTCTATCCAGGTGCGCTCTCCGATCGATATCTAGGTGCGCTCTCCGATCGATAACCTACAACAAACAAATTGCCAGATTAGGGTTGAGGCAATGAGAAGATTGACTGCAGCTACAGTATTTAAAAATCAACTAAAAAATTAAACTTATAATTTAGGAATGGGAACACTATTGCTCACAAGCATTCTTAATGGGATGTGGGTATTGTTATCAAGTAAAACACAAGGTGCAATGTAGTCCTAAAACACAATAATTACCTCATCTTACACCTTTATGTGCTTTCTCCATATCCCGTTATCCACAAGTAATTCACTAACAGCATAGATACCTTGGTGTTTTATTAGCTATATGGAAAGTTTTGGATGTGACTGTTCTAATGTGGCTGACACACTTCGCTGAACCCAACTCCCACATATTTTCTCCAAAACGACTCGGGATTGTAAAAACAATTGTAAAAAGGAAAAAATGTATAATTTACAGTATTGCCAATGATAGAACACAATCAACACATATAGTTTGAAAGTTTAGAACCATAAAATGCTTCATTTCTTCAACATTAATTCATTAAAAGTAATGAGTTACAACTTACAACAAAATACAAAAATATACACCACTATCTAGGTGGAACTATAATACATAATATTGTCCATATGAATGTGGATAAAGTTGAAGATCCTTGGCCATCATGACTGTCCTTTTGTGCGCTTGGTGCATATACATAACTAAATGATGCATCCGGCATTTCATTCCATTGTCCCAAAATGTTACCATCATTAGTGTTGGCAATATTGGGTGGTTGAACTTGGCTTTCGATGTCAAGCTGGCCCCAAGGTTCCCGATGAGAATAAGAGCCCCCCTACATCATGTGGTTGGTCTTGTGCATGCTGCCCTCAAGAGTCTTGTGGTCTTGTGTCATCATCTTGTGGTCAAGACTCCCTAGGGAACCTGAGCTCCCTCCATGATCTTATGGTGCTGTGTAATGTTGACCCTAAGATTCCCAATGAGAATTTGAGCTTCCACCATGACACTGTAGTTCCTGTGTTGTGCTGTCCCAAGTGTCCCAATGAGAAACACATCCATAACTACTTCGATCATCTTCTTGTTGTTGAGCAGCTTGTATTGTCCAAAATGTTAGATCACCTCCTCCAAATTGTGTTGGGTCCTGTGCATCTATTATGGACCTGGAAAAAGTTAATCCGACTCAACCTGACCCTTAAAAAAGTGGGTTAGGGTCATAACTTTTGACAATCGGGTCAATTTTGGGTCAGGTCATGCTGACCCGCACATTCCTTCGGGTCAAGTTAGGGTCGTAAGATTTGACCCAAACCCGTCTCAACCAAATTTATTAGATTCCCTTCATGACCCGGCCCTAACCCAACCCTCCATCTCCTTTATGAAGAGCCTGACTACCCAAAACCAAACCAAGTGAGAACGATGGTGGTGTAAATGTAGGTGAGCGACCTACACCTGCTGCAACATGGGGTCTAGATATTGCATCCTCAGGTGTCTCATAATCACAAGGTGCTTGGGTGGTATCATCACTCTTAACAAGACGAAGTGATTTATCTTGATGAGCCACCTCAACCTCTTGACTTGGATGAGTTATTTGATACATCATTGAATACACGGGTTGAGACAAGAAGTCCTCTAGATCAACCTTTCCGTGCTTGGGTAGAGGGAGAGTTGGATGATGTTTCTTTTGATAGGGAATTTGAGGAGGATCAAGTTCCTCTTAGAGGATAGGGGGATATTCATCGGGCCATTTTCTCCTTCTCTTTTTTTTCTTTTACAAGAGGACCATTGGGCCCTTTTTGACTTAGGGGGAGGATAGAGAAAGTGGAAAGAGAGCAGCAGATTGAAAAGAGACGTCAAGATCCTTTCTTTCTTCTCCGTTTTATCATTTAAAATCATTTTTCTCTCCATTAAACAAGGGAAGAGAGACAAGAAAGAGAATTAGGGGGAAAGAGAGAGAGAGAGAGGGGGGGTGATGGGAAGGAGCCATCAGGCTCCTTTCCCTCTTCTCCTGAAATTTCTAATTAACAATCCCATTGAATTTCTCTTAAGAGTCCATTAATTTCTCATGACTACAGAGAGAGAGAGGAGAGGTGAAGAGAGATGCGAGAGAAGGTCGCGAGTTAAGCAAAGAGCAATCGGGCTTCTTTGCCTCTTCTCCAAAATTCCTTCCTTTTTTCCCCTCCCCTTTTTCTTTTAGAATATTAATTGTCTCCCAAAGAGAGAGCCATTGGGTGGGTTTTCTTCCTATGGGTAATTTTCCTAAAAACCCTTGGGAAAATGACCCACTCTAAAGTCCCATACCCATCGGACTGCTTTATGGACAGAGAGGAGAGAGGGGAAGGCCAAGTGTCAGAGGGAAAGGAGCCATCGGGCTCCTTTCCTTCCTCTCCCTTCTTTACTTCTTTTTTTCTTCTTTTTCTTAAATCCATTAAACCCTCCCTATAAACAACGATCAGGTGAGAGAAAGCAAGAGAGACAAGAGGGAGGGCCATCAGGCTAATCAGAGTTCTCATCGGATTCTCCTCCCTTTCCTTGGTTCTATTCCCCTTTAAAAAAAGGAAACCTTCCAGAGGAGCATAATTGCGGCCAATAAGAGTCCTGATATGACTCCTTTTTTTTCCTCTTCTCTGTTTCAAACCCCTCGGCCTGCTCTCTCTCCATCCTTTGGTGCAGCAGAGAAGACAAAAGAACAGCCGCGGCCCCATCCCCTGACGCAGCAGAGCAGCCGAGCAGTCAATCCTAGTAGAACTCACCTATTTTCTTTTGTATTTTTAACACCCTCTCCCTCTCTTTTCCCTTGCTGGTGCAGCAGAGAACCCAAGGAGGATACACGTGACCTCTTCCTTCCTTCCCGGCGCAGCAGGAAGCCACAAGGTCAGCCAGGTCCTTCTCTTATCCCCTGGCATAGCAGAGAAAACAGGAACAGCCGCAACCCTCTCTTCCCTAGTGCAGCAGAGAGACCAAGGGTGGACAAGGCCCCTTCCCCGCTTCCTGCTTCACTGAGAGGGAACCAAGGGCAGAATTTTCTGACCCAATTCAAGGTACACCCATATGTATTCTCCATGATAACTAGGTGTTTGGCATAATGCCTAGCATCCCAAGGCACCCTAGGTGTTTGATATAATGTCTAATCATGAATCAATGCTCTTTTCTTCTTCCCTTTTTGTTTTTGATCCCCAACACCTCCCCTCAAATTTTTTGTCAACCTCTAGAGCGAAAAAGTGCTTCCAATTAGAAGTCATGCGAACAATGGCCTTAAACTTGTGTCAAGCAATTTCATCAAACATTTGGACTTTGATTTAATTATGCTATACAACATCGATTCAAGAAGTATTTATACAAAATGGCTTTACGTAGACTGACCTATGTAGTCGAAGGCGAGAGGCGCCTGAGGTGATCAAGGGGTCACCTTAGCCTCAAATGCCTGGGTGATGGCCTAGGCATTTGAGGCGACATTCTTAAAAATACATTAAATTGATCAGGCATATAAATATATCTTTAAATATGTCAACAACACATACAAAAACAATAAAATTAGTAAATGCATGTATTCATATGTGAGAAATAAATTAAGGGAGCTTGGCCCAAGGGGGCTGTGGTCACAGCAAGGTCGCCTAGACGAGCTGGGCCGAAGCGAGGCGAGTTATGGGTGCCTCGCCTCACCTCGTTACCTAGGCGAGCGCCTCAAGCGCCTTTGATTACATAGAGACTGACTGAGCACACTTTTCATCACGCAGAACATGAATCAGTGCTGAACTCACTATAAGTTCATGATTTTTTTCCAGGGAGGTGACCAAAAGGTCACATTTCATGAAAGAAAGAGAACAGGGACAAAGTACGACAAACAAAGCTCACAAAAAAAGTGTTTTTTTCAAGATTTAAAAGTCTTGATATTGTCATTTTCAGACAAAATGCTTCTTTTTCCTGCAAATATGCAATTTCTATACTAGGGCTTACTGACATGCTAATCAGAAGTATGCCAAGCACCAGCAACTTAACACCAGACATCTTTTCATTTCTTGCGCCCTGCCACATGTTTCCAAAATCAAACTCACCAGAATCACTTTCGCTTTTTTCTAAAGATGGAAACAATCCCATACATGTCCTGGTAAAAGTATTCCAAGGGCACGTTTGGAAACGCATTTGCCCAGGATTCCAATCATTGGAATCCCCCGACAGGGCAAACGCATTTCCAAATGAGCCATGGGTGCTCCGGCTTGCGCGCGAGGGCAGATTATGGGAGAGAGTCACAGACAGAATGGTTGCCATCTCCCAAAAGTGCCGGTAGCTCGGCGAGGGCAGCTTCCACAGCTAGTGGTGGGATTTTGGGTGGCCAAATTTCTTTGTTGCCCTTCTTCTTCCCCCTCTCCACCGCCTTCTTCCTCGTCCCCTTCAACCACGCCACGTCCTTCCCCCTCCCCACCCCCTTCTTCCTCGCCCCCGGAGGCAGCAAAGTGCCACAGCACCACTGCAGAAGCAGCAGGAGCAGTAGCACCGCGCCCTTCTTCCCACCGCCTTCTTCCTCGCCCCCAGCGGCAGCAACGTGCACAGCACTGCTGCGCCCTTCTCCCACTGCAGCAGGAGCAGCAGGAGTTGCCGCTGCCTTCCGTCGCCATCACCGGACCCTCACCCACGTGGTTGGCCGTCACCCATCCGCTCTGCCACCTGCAGAAGCCAACCCCCTTCGCGACCCTGGCCCCGGCGGCTGCTGCTGCTGCCGCGACGCTGCCGCCGGAGCTGCCGTGAGGCTGCCGCCAAACATGCTGACCGCTGCTGTTGTGAGAGAAGGGAGAGGAAAGAGAGGTGTGCAGTCACCGTAGATGGTGTGGATGCCATCGCCACCCCCCGCGGTCGCCGGAGCCAGCCACAGCACAGGCCATCGTCTTCTTCCTCTCAGGGGGTACTGTTCACACGATTTTGAATGAACACTACCCCTATGTGAACAGTATTTTGACAAATTTCCCAAACACTCTTGATCCTACAAGAAACAGTAAAAAAGGGAAGATAAATCTTTTACTGTTCACCCCCTACCCACACATTCAAACTGATCACAACCTTCCCAAATACAATTGGGATTTTGAAAAAAAAAATCCCAACGCCATAGGTGACAATACAGAGGTAGGAATTATGGAAAATCCCTAAATGCCAGTCACGTTTCCAAATGCGGCCTAAACTGAATTAAAAGGATTTGAAGTTTCAATATGCAATCTAACCGAGACAGAGAATTAAAAGGAAAGGACAAGAAAGAAAATAAAATTGGATCATACTTGTGGACGCAGTATTTGTATTCCTAGCTCCAAATGTAATTGATTTCCCCTTCCTCCAGCTGGGGGGGGGGGGGGGGGCGGACAAAAGCCAGAGAAAATAAAAAAACAGAAAACAGGTGTCAGCAACAAAGACTGAGCCTGAACAGTGAACACATCAAAACAACAAGCTAGCACCACTAGCTCACCGGATCACTCTCGTATATGAGCTAGTAGCAGGCCAATGAGAGGCAACAGAGTCCCCAGCTCTTGGCAACCATAGATGACATATACTGCCTGTCCCACAGCCCACTCCCCCACCCCCCACCCCCCCACCCCACCTCCACAGTATGAGAATTAGGAGCGCCTCCAACACCGTGGATGAGAATGGACAGGTACCACTCGCCATGGCAGGAGAATTCCACAGCTCTCATAGTGTGTTGCAGCAGTTCTCCTCCCGTCTGGCTGCCTGCGGAATATATGGTGAAATACAGTTTATTATGGGCGTACATATGACGATAAAAAGAACATGAAAGATTTTAAAGGAATATATGTAATTATCCTGGAAGGGGCTGGAGAAGTGAGAATATAGGAATTAATTGAATGAAACATGTTGCTGGTGTTTCCTGTATAAGTCTGCAATCTTCTTCTAATACTTTAAAATTTTGGTCATCTTAAAATTGAAACAAAACTCTTTCTAGAAATTTTAAAACGGCGAGTTTTTTTTTTTTGGAAAGTAGATAGTACCACGCGAGTGTTTTGTTGGGACAGCCATAAAAATGTGTCCATACAGTTTTTAGCCTTAGTTCTAGACTGAGAACTGAAAATTAAAAATAATGAGAGTTTCCTGGACCGAGGAGATTCAGATTACAGCACTGCACTTCAAATATTATATTAAGAGAAATAAATATCATATAAATGTTACTTTGACAGCATTTTATTTTACCGTTGAAGCTGCCACAGGTGATGTTTCAAGCCAAATCTGTTGCTGCATGTGGAATTATTTTGTGCCCTCCGGCATCCTCGGCTTTCTTGAAAGACATCTCATCTCCTTTGATGCTCTGCCCATCGCCTGAAAAAAATATTTTTGCTAGCTCACATCTAAACATCTGCTCCTGACAGAATAAGCTCGCCCTTATATCTCGCTATGTTTTCCTTCTAACCTCTCACTCTCAGTTCTGTATGAAAAAATCAACTTGGAATTGCCTTAAGAATAAGATAGATTGGCATCCTCCTTTCTTTTCAATTCAATTGCTTTGATCAACAACCTAGTCCTTGGTTCTGGTATCAACCCTTTCGACCGCATCTCAGTATAATATCTTTGAGCCTCATCTAGCTTTCCTTTACCGTGAAGTCCATGGATCATAATAGTGTAAGATCGCTGGTCGGGACCCACTCCATTTCTCTCCATCTCCATCCACGTAGACCGAATGCCTGTCTGATCATCCCACCTGACATACAGGTTCAAGATTAGGTTACATGTGTCACCATCAAGTTTACATCCATTACTTTCCATCCTTGAAACCATTGCAGCAACTTCTTCAGGAGTTTTCATTGTTTTGAAGAAGTATGTGTAAGTCCTGGCACTTGGTATGTAGCCCTTCTGCTCCATCTCATCAAGAAGCTCATAGGCTTTCTCCATTCTCCTGATCTTGCAAATATGCTTGATAAGAGTATTGTAAGTTGCCACATCTGGAAGGCATCCCCGTTCATTCATCTCCTCAAAAATCTCAAGAGCTCGTGGAATTTTCTTCTTAAAACACAAGGCATCAATAATGCAATTGCATATTGTCACATCGGGATTACAACCTTTTTCCCACATGGCAGTGAACAGCTTTATGGCAGTTACCAATTTTCCAGTCTTTGTCAGAGAATTTATGAAAATCCCATATGTATAAAGATCTGGTTTGCAACAAGAAGTAACTATGTCATTCCAAAATCTTTTGGCCTCACGTAAGCTTCCCAACACGCACCAACCATTAAGAATAATATTTCTGCTCTTTATAACAGGAGGAAACTCCAGTTGTTTCTGGATAAAGAGGGACTCTGCCTCTTCAACATGTTTATATCTACACAGAGCCATCAAAAGTGTCTGGAATGCACTCAAGTCAAGTTCCAGACCATGTTCCTTCCGCTTGTAAAATATTTCTATTGTTTCAGAGACCTTATGAGATGCTGCATATCTGTTCAACAGAATTGAAAACGTTCTCTCATTAACAATTGCACCACATTTCATTTGAGGGATGTTATCAAATATTTGCCGCATGAGCTTAATCTGTTTCATTCTTCCAAGAATATCCAACATTTCATTATATGCTCGAGATCCATGGGAATACCCTTGTTGACCAGAGGCCCAGTTAAAGAAGGACAAAGCTAGTTTCCAGTCAGAGCGATGTCTCCGAAGAACTTCCCAAACTAGATCCTCAGTCACTGAGAAGCAATTTTGGTTGAGAGCTGATTCTAGTTCAGAACTGTTTCCATGAAACTTGAGAATCATTTGGATTACAGCTGCATCTTTTAAAATGGAATCATCCTTTGGCACTGAAATATTGCATGTCATTCCCAACTGTGTCTCAAATGTTAAATTTGAAAAAGTATTATTCAAACCCAATGTTTTTCGTGTCAGTGTACATCTGTCCCCGTGTAATCTTTGGTGAGATCGATGAGCATCCATATTATCCTGTGACATGCAGCCCCATTTTCCTGTCTGTGTGAACTGATGACCACACACCTCCTGAGAAACATCCATGAAATAAGAGCTGAGAGAAGAAAAGATCCTCCAACCTGAATAGCATACATCAGATAAGGGAATAAAAGTTATCACCGAGCACAATATGTTTTCCAAAGAGAGCTTGTTCAATAGATAAGTGTATGTTGTGTGCCTGTGTTGAAGCTAAGAATAAAAGAAAAGGATTGGAGATAGAAATCAATTTAGCCAACATAGAATATTGGTGTGATTTTTTTTTTGAAAGTGGTTGGTACCACATATTGTATTAAAATAAAAAGGGATACAAGTATAGTCAAAGTGCTCGCAAAATATCCTTGTACAAAAAACACCACACCGAGGAGGTATGGCACCCACTATGCCCCTAACAGACCCAAAAAGGAAGAATTTTGTGGGTTTACATTACATAGAGTCAAAGCCCATTCCCTCACTCTCTCCAAACTGAAGGATACAATTCTGTCTACAGCTCTAGCTTCCCTCCTGAAGATCCTGCTGTTTCTTTCACTCCAAACAGACCAAGGGTAGCATGGAGGACCAACTTGGTCTGAAGTCATTCGGTTTAGTGTTACCAGAGTGGGTGATATGAAAACTATAGTTTGATATATCAGTCTGCCAGAATAATAATAGTGACACAACCCATTTTTTCCTTTTGTAAGAGGGTATAAGGTGTCATATAACAACTATTTTAGAAGAGTGAAACTAGGGAGAACAGTAAAATCCTGCTATGCTGCCATCTGCAAAAGTGAAGATTAAAAACAAAAACAAGGAAATCAAAGATAGGAAAAAATGATTATCATAGCAAAAAGGAAATCAAAAATGAAAAGAGACACTTATTCATTAACATAATCATGTACAAGTAACTCATTTTCTCGCACTTTATAATATCTGCAGATTTAGGTGGAGTTGGGGGCGGTGGCCCGCTGGCCGGCGAGGTGAAGCGGTTCGAAGACTGCTCCGTTTCCAAGGGTGTGTTAGAGAGGGAGGCTTTGGAGTTTTCGGGGGTGTGGGCTCCTATGCGGCGGCCGGGGGTCCCTCCGGTGGCCTTCCGCAGCAGAGGAGGGAGTTCGCGCCGGCCTCCCCTGCGCTCTCAGTTCATTGGGCCCTGTTTTGTGTGCGGGAGACGGGGGCATATTCGCCGTTTCTGCACGATGGCTGGGGTTCGAGAGCTCCAGTAGTCGGAGGGCCCTCTCTGGGTGTTCCTCGCAAAGCCTCCTTTGCGGAGGTGGTTCGCGGCCGGGTTCCTCCTGCCAAGGCATAGGGAACTTGCATGGATTTCGAAAATGGCCTAGCTCCGGCGGTGTCTACTCATCTCTCCAGTGGAAGGCAACGTGGATGCAGTAGGGGTGAAGGCACTCCTCCATGCACATGGGTTAGGTGAGTGGGAGGTCTTTCCGGTGTACGGGTGGGGTTTCCTCAC
Source organism: Amorphophallus konjac (assembly GCA_022559845.1). NCBI lineage: Eukaryota > Viridiplantae > Streptophyta > Magnoliopsida > Alismatales > Araceae > Amorphophallus > Amorphophallus konjac. The sequence goes on along the minus strand of CM040121.1, from coordinate 515,001,684 downwards.
CGTTGTACCGTCTTCAGAGGTCGCAAAAGCTGCTACAGAGGAGGGGATCCTGGTGGCAGGGGGTTTGGTTCTCCGTCTGAGCCGATGGGGTTGTAAGAAGGGGACTTACCCCAACCCCAGGCCCCTTAGGTTGAAGGTCAGGTTCAGGGCCCCCCCATTTTCCTGTGCAAAGAGGAGGCTTTGGCCCGGATCGTTGGAGGTTTCGAGAGGCTTAAGGCCGGCAGCCTCCGCCTCTTTCCAGCCGGGGATGTGACTGCGGTGGAGGCTATGTTGTGGGTCTCTAGCCCTAGCTCTGTCCCTCCGGTGGTCTGCTTTGTGGTGGTTGAAGACTTTGTTGTTCGGGTAGAGGTCCTACTGAAGGAGTTCACAAGGACGCGATGGCGGATGGACCAGCTAGGGCAACCTCTGGCCCATCGCGAGATAGAAGACGATGGCTTCGCAGGGGTATGTGGCAATTGCCGAGCCCACAATTCGAATTTGAATCACAGGATGGGTGCGAGCAGGCTGGACTAGGCTAACTAGCAATTGGGCCGAGCTTTCATGGGCCGGGCCGGTAGCTCTGTTGGCCCATACCCACGATCGGGGACCCTTACCCGGATCCGCGACTGTTGGGCTTAGCGGGTCTTGTAGACCCGGTCCTGCTCATCTTCTCTGCACATTTTCTCCAGCCAAAGATCGCGCTGTGAAGCATGTTACGTTGCAGAGTGGTGAGGCCCGCGACGAGGCGGGGCCCAGCAGGTCAGGGGCAGCCGTCGTCGGTGTCCGGCTGGTCGGCTTCATCAGGGAGGTGTCGGTGACGGACAAGGACAAGACCTCTCCTTCGCCTCCTGCTCCAAAGGTCTCCGGGGTGGTGTTGCCGGCCTGTCTTAGCCGCAGAGGATCCCTGAAGGCCGCGTCTTCCCCGGTGCTATCCTACAAGGCCCAGATGGAGGCCGGCCGCTGTCCTCCTAGCTTGGCAGAGAGGGCCCGATCTCATGTAGCCTCCTTGTCCAGGCTATCCGACCGGGGTTCCCCTTTTGCTAGCCCCCAAAGTTTCTAGGAGCAACAACAATCTTCGCCAGGGGCAGCCTCACCTACCTATGCCTCTACCCAGTCTGCCCAGGGATGGCTCACCCTACAAGACCAGCCGAGGTGGACTGGGGTGGAGTCGGAAGGTGACGCTATAGCTCTTGTCAGTGCGGCCGAATCGACAGAGGTTGAGGCCAAGCGGAAGCAACCTTCTCTGCCTCTGATGCCATACCAAGCGCCTTCCTTCTGGGGGCCTGAAGTGCCTCTCACCGGGCTAGAGCTATAGGTTGTGGCGGAGGGGGACGGAGGGGTAGCAAGGGAGGGGATGAGACGCAAGGGTTCTAGGAGGATGGAGGAGGTGAGGGAGATGCTCGGAAAAGCGGAGAAGATGATAGGGGGCAGGTCAGGAAGGTGACAGATTTGGTGGACATCTCGTATATGGCGACGGAGAAAGATGTGAGTGGGACTTTCTCTAAAATCATGAAAAGATGGGCAGCGAGTATTAGAGCACAAGTGAAGGCGGAGTTGGGAGGAGAGGAGGGTGAGGATGAGAGGGATATCCCTAGTTTTCAATGAGAATCGTATCATGGAATGCGAGAGGACTTGAGGGGTGGAGAAGAAGAGAACGGTGAGGGAGCTGATCAGGAGATGCAAAATTAATATTCTTTGCATCCAAGAGACCAAGTGTGAGGGGGATGGTGTGGCTCTTATGAGAGAGATTGGAGGCGACAGACTATCTATGGGAGTTGCTTCTCCGGTGATGGGCAGGTCGGAAGAGATTATTGTTCTATGGAACCCCTTTGAGGTAGAGAAGGTGGAGCTAGACAGCCAGGCGAGTAGACAGACTATCTCTCTACACTTTAGGTAGCTATCAAATGGTTTCTCCTGGGACTTCTATGGGGTCTATGGCCCTCAGTCTTGGGAGGAGAAGCGGCTTCTGTGGGATGTTTTGCTCAACCACCACCTCTCCTATGGTCATCCATGGTGTATTGGTGGGGACTTCAACGCTGTGGCCGCTCCTTGGGAGAGGATGGGGGTCAGTTTATCCTCAAGAGAGATGGAGGACTTCTCAGTTTTCATCTAGGAGGCATCTTTGGTAGATGTTTGCATGACTCATGGGCGGTTCACTTAGTCCAACTTACGGGCAAATGTAGCTTGCTCTCGCTTGGATAGATTCTTGGTGTCTGTTGATTGGAAGGACCACTTCCCGTATGTGTAGGTGCTTCCTTTGCGAAGTCTATTTCGGATCATAAACCTATCCTTCTGAAGACTAGCAGTGTGTTTGTCAGGCACCACAACTTCAGGCTAGAGAAGTACTGGTTCAAAAAGGATGATTTTATGGAGACCGTCTCTACTGCTTGGAGTGTTCAAGTTAGCACCACTTCGACTATAACCACTCTTGTAAAGAAACTGCAACATATTGCTCAGGTTCTCAAGGCTTGGGGGGCAAACAAAACGCTTCCAGGAAGGGCGGCGAAGGACAGGATTCTTCAGCAAATTGAGGAGCTGGATATTCTGGAGGAGGCAGGTCTTATAGTTGAGGAGGATAGAAGTCTCAAGGACTCCCTAAGGGCACAATTTGATGAGATCCTCTCTAGGGAAGAGATCTACCAGAGGCAGAGATCGAAGGACAGGTGGATTAAAGAAGGTGATAGGAATACTACTTATTTTCATAGCATCGCTTCGGGGAGAAGGAGAGTCAACACCATCATTTGCATTAAGAGGGGTGACCAATCTTTCTCTTCTGAGGAGGATGTCAGGAAGCATGCCAGAGATTTTTATTCCAGGCTATTCATGGAGGACAAGTATTGCAGGCCGCAGTTGGCAAATGGCTTTCTTCCTTGGCTCTCCACTGAGGAGAGGGATGCTATCTCCCAGAGTTTCTCAAAGAAGGAGGTTCATCAAGCAGTTTTCTCGCTTACAGGGGACAGAGCTCCAGACCCGGATGGCTTCCCTTTGGCATTCTTCCAGAAGTGTTGAGAAGTCATCAAACATGATTTATTGGTTGCTATCAGAGAATTCCAGGAGGGGAGAGCACACTTGGGAGGCATCAATAAAACCCTCTTGGTGCTTATCCCTAAGAAGCGAAGTGCTCGAGTTTCGGGATTTCAAACCCATCAGTCTAATGAATGGTTCTTACAAGATCTCTAAAGCGTTTGCAGGGAGGTTAGTTGGGGTGACAGACAGGTTGATCAGCAGCTTCCAGGAGGCTTTCATCAGAGGTAAAGATATCCCAAGATAACTTTTTGGTAACTCACGAGTGCTTGTTTGCTATGAAGACACAGAGAAATAGTGGGGTGGTTCTGAAGCAAGATTTTGAGAAGGCCTATGATAGGGTAAATAGGCAGTGCCTGATTGATGTGTAGGAGAAGATGGGGTTCGGGGAGAGAGAGATTGGTTGGATCAGAGCTTGCATTTCTTCAACCTCCTTTGCGGTCCTTATCAACGGGAAGCCGTCCTTCCTTTTCTGCATTGGGAGGGGGCTCCGTCAAGGAGACCCTATGTCTCCTCTCCTCTCCTCTTTGTGCCGGTGGCCAATGTGCTGAGCAGGGTATGGCAGAGAGCAGAGGCAGCTAGCCTTATCAGGGGCTTTCAGGTTGATAGCGGGCTCTCTCCATTTCTTACCTACAGTTTGCAGATGGCACCGTCCTGTTACTAACTGAGGGAGAGCAACAGATCTACATGGTTAGGCTCTTGTTGGAGTTGATGGAGGAGGTGACTGGCCTTATAGTCAACTTCAATAAGAGCTTGCTAGTGGGCTTGAGTATAGAGGAGTGGACTTCGAAGGGCGACTTGCATTATGGGGTGCAAGATAGGGAAATTCCCCATTTCGTACATGGGCCAGCCGCGGTCTCCGAGTGCTCTTCACTATGCAAATTGGCTCCCTATTGTTTAAGGATATGAGTCCAAGTTGGCTGGGTGGAAGCCAAGATTGTTATCTTATAGGGGCAGAGTTGTCTCGTGCAAATCTGAACTAGATAGCCTTTCGATTTATTTCCTCTCTGTTCCGGATCCCGAAGATGGTGGCCAAAAAGATTAAGTCTATTCAGACGAGATTCTTCTGGCATGAGGGTGGCATGGCATTGTTTGGGGGAGGCTGGCGACAGGCAAGGAAGTAGGAGGGGTGGGGATCAAAGATGTGAGAGATTTCAATCCTGCCCTCCTTTGTAAGTGGTTATGGAGGCTAGAGGTAGGGGAGGAAGGGCTATGGATGCAAGTGGTACGGCATAAATACTATGGCAGGAGAAGAGTTTGGGACCTGGGTCCTATCCCTCAGCATAAAACCTCCCCTCTTTCGCGCAATATCTTGTCTTGCAGGAATTTCATCTCCTCTGGAGTCCGAGTTTATCTAGGAAGAGGTGACCAATGCCTCTTCTGGAAGGACAGATGGTGTAGAGAATTTTCCTTGGCGGCCTCCTTCCCCAGGCTCTTTGCTATCTCTGATACCCCCTTGGGGACGGTTTCCCAGGTGTTCGACTCCCATCTTTCGGGAGGCACTTGGGCGCCAACCTTCAAGAGGGACCTCAGGGATGACGACTTAGAGCAGCTTCAAGCCCTTCTCTCCTTCCTCCTACCTTTTCACCCTCCGATGGATAGAGAGGATGAATGGCCTTGGAGGTGGGGAAAGGAGGGCACTTTTTCGGTCAACTTTGCCTACGGCATAATCTCAGATGGGGGCATTTGTCACACACTCTACTCTTAGGTTTGAAGACCAAATAGTCCGCTGAAGGTGAAGATTCTCGCTTGGAGGATTTCCCATAGGAGACTACGTCCTTGAGATAGGCTAGGTTGATTCCTCCCGAGAGTCCAGTCGACTTGCTACTTGTATGGAGTGGACGTCGAGGCCCTGGACCACCTATTTGCACCTACTCACAAGGGGTCTAGGAAGAAATTGCCAGGAGGACTCACAGTGGATTCCGCCGGCACACTCAACCGCACGGCTTGATGGAGCATTAGGACAAGAGTTGGCCCATTAGAGGTGACAGGACTATGTGGTGGCTCATCCTCCATGCTACCTTTTAGGCAATTTGGGGGAACAGAACAACAGAATCTTTAAGAGAGACTCGAGAGATGTAGAGTCGGTTGTCTCTTTTATTTGTGTTAGAGTGAGGGAATGGACTAAGCTCCTTTGTAATGTGAATTCCCTCAACTTCCCCCCTTTTTGTTTTGTTGGGTGGGTTAGTGTGATCAACACTCTCTTCGTGTGGCCCTTTGTATAGGATTTTTCGGTATTTTTGTCTACACTTGTGCATTCACTTTTATTTTAATACATTAGTGCTACAACCCACTTTCAATATATATATATATATATATATCTGCAGATTTTGATCAAGGCAATATGCTAGCTCAAGAACATAATCCATGCCATTGCATCATAGTTGTCTGGCAGTCTTTGCCTCTAGATTCTGAAGATTGCTATTTCCATATGATCTAAAAGGTGCCCAGTGGTCATGCCTCTTTGGAGTGGTACCAGATCGTGACTCATATGGCACGATGTATGATACTCTTAGATAATCTTAAATAGTACAATGAGAAGCATGTTATCTTAAGCATCACATGATCAAGTTCTTTGATTATTTAACATTTTAACCATTCTTCTCCAAGAGTAAGATTGTAAACACCCACCCCCAACACACACACATGCACATGCACTTCAGGTGACAGGCTCTCGCCCTATCTCGGAGGGCCATTGGTTGTAACTAGGTTACATGAAAGACCTTGAGCACGGCCATTTGAACCCGATACTGGCCAATACAAGAATTAAAAAAGGGAAATCAAAGGCTGCAACAATCGCACCTCCTCCGGAGTCCGGACTCTCATCTCACTGTTGAGAGAGAGAGAGAGAGAGAGAAGCGTGGGAGAGAGCGAACAAGGTGGCCGGTGGACAAATAGAGAGAGAGACATAGAAAAACAGGGAAAGTGGTACCCGCACATCACTCGCCGTCTGCCGCGCCGGTCGCCGCCGTCCACCACAAGGGCTGACCAATCGCCATTCGCACGAGGGGGGGGAGACGGGATAATCGGACCTAAGGCTCGAAGCTTTGAATGATCGAGAAGAGAGAAAATAAAGGGGGGTTTATCGGGGCTCGTCGTGGATCCCTATTGGGCCTAGGCCGGGCTTGCGGAGGCAGGCCAGTCTCGGAAGTGGGTCGGGGTTTGCGGAGTGGTTCTGGAACTAAAAAACAAAACAATATAATGGGCCTGAAGCAATTCGGGGAGGGAGAATTGGTACCGAACCGGGTACCGGCCCTGCCCGGTACTGAAACTGGTACCAGAATTGAATACCATGACCCTGAGAATGACATGCCAAACTAGACCACGATGAAGATGCTAGTTACATCTCACATCAAGTGCTGGAAGATACTGCTAATGCTGAACATGACAATAAATGCCATGCATCTTGTATGATTTCCAATCAATTATACTGACCAAAAACAGGTTGGAACTTTGCAAAACCACTGGATACTATCTAAACTGTCTGGTTCCATATTTGAAAGTCGCTGACTACTGAAACAACTCAACTAATGATTAAAACGTGCCAAGTAGGCATTTTCCTAATCATTCATTCTTCAGGATTTGAGTTGAACTTTTAACTTTTAGAGATCAACTCCTAGATTGCCCCAATCCCCACTGAAATAAAAGGCATAGGGTTAGAAAGTGGAACCCTGTAGCATTGATGCCTAGGGTATGCCTGTGGCCACCATTTCTGACTCCTTCTCACCTAGTCATCATCACTCCCATGCCACCATCACGTCTGTGGGGGTAGTAAGTGTTGCCTCCTTCCCTTCTTGTCTTTCCCCACACTGCAAACTTTGCTTGTGTGAGCCACCTTCTCCCTTTCACCATGTCTTTCTTTCCACATTTTTCTTTACCTTCTTCTCAGTCCTCCCCTTCCTCCTTGCTTCCCGATCCTACATCTTCCTTCACCTTTTCTGCATGGAAACTGCTAAAAAGGCTATTCTTTGCCAGAGCCTGCCAGTTCCTAGTCAAAATGAGGCCTAGAATAGGAACTGGACCTTTTTTTCTTGAGCAAGTCACTTTCAGATAATGGAATCAGTCACTGCTTGCAAGTGAGTATCTATTGGGTCAAAATAAAAAATCCTCTTCATACTTGTTGACTAGGATTTAATGATTAAATGGGAACATAAAAAGTTGATCCCAATGATCCATGAATTCCTGTGACAATAGAAATTCTGTAGCAAGCCAAATTCAACATGCTAAAAGCACATCAACTCTGGCCAAATATTTTATTGTCATTTGATATATATATATATATATGGAAATACCTTTTCTGTTATCTAATAACAGGAAAGTTCTATGTTCACAAAATCGGACTCTAAATCAAACAGTTCATTTTAAATCTTGATACATCGGATAAAGGCCACGTGGAGAGCGCAGCACATAGTTGACACGGAATGGATCATCCGCATGTGTGGTGGCAGAAACGCTGCGCAGAACATGGCATCAACCGGCTGGGTGGGATTCTCCCACACAATGACCTTTCTCAGTCGCTAGATATGTTATCCAACAGCTGAGAAAGCACATTCCTATGAACAACTTTTTATTTTATTTTTAAATTAATTTTTTAATAAACCTATTTTTCAGTCACAGCTTAACCCACCATGAATTAAAGACACCAAAGGCACACAACACACGGCTGAGAAAGCACATTCCCATCAACGATTTTTCTTTTTTTTAATTAATTTTTTTAAAAATCCTATTTTTCAGTCACAGGTTAACCCTCCATGAATTAAGGGGACCAAAGGCACCCAACACGTGGAATTCATTTGCGGTCATTTAATCATAATCTTGGAAGGTTAGACGGCTAAGGGTGTGATAATAGAGACCTTTCCTGTTATTTAATAACAGAAAATCCATGTACACTTTCAAAAAAAATAACAGGGAATCCATTTAGCTAGATAGATACATTTGTAACCATTAGATCATAATCTTGAAAGGTTAGACGGTTAAGGATGTGATAATAGATAGATGGATAAAGAATTTTCTTGTTATTCAATAAAGAAATCCATCCTCAAAAATATAAGTAGGAAATGGCCAAGACAGTTGGTACAGTATGGCCATACCAAAACATTTCACCGTTGGATCAAAATCTATTGAGATTATTGTGATGCATGCCTGCGGCACACCAAAATTCATGGCAGGTAAAGAAATGAGATTCATCCAAATTCAATATAAAGCGTTGGATCAAAATGATCAGACGGTCACGATCCACAAGAGTGTTCCGTGTTGCGGACACGTGCACAAAATGTGGCAAGTCGTGGTTCACAACACGTTCCGCATCACGGGTGCGCGCAGGAATTGCAGTGGGTGCTGTGTTTTCTGCGAGCATCCCCGATGTGGAATGCCCCAACGTGGCAGTTTCTCTTGGTTTTTGGCTTTTTTTTTCTAAACACCCTTGGATCTTAATCCAAGTGCAAATTGTTAGAGTACGGTCTGGCCACATCAATCGACCAAACCATACTCTAGCATAGATATATATATATATATATATATATATATAATGCATTTCCATAGATGCAAAACATACAGGAAATCAAGATCTAACTTCTAAGTGCATAGAGTACATGAATTCGAGACTACTTTACTGGTGCAAAACTGATATTAAAGGCAGTAGCCCATAAACCAAAAAATATATACCTAAATTAGTTGAAGAGCTTCTCTGAACAGGTGTCTGCAAGCTGATAAGGATGGAACTGTCAAAATATTTCATACCATACAGACAATAATAACAGAACAATACATATAAACCAATAACAGACCATGCAAAAGCAGTGTTGATTCTCATCCGAGCACTTAAAAGACTTGTTTTTATGATCACTTTAGAAAAACCGTCCATGAGATGTCCAGTGAGAATACCTGAAAAAATATGAAAGTAAGAAACGTGAAATTCTTTCTACTGAATGCAAATCAGCTGAAAGAGCAAAAGCATATAAGGATCAAATGGAGAAGCAAGAGTAGGGTATTAAAGAACAAAAATGTGATCAGCATGCCTTGGAAGTTATGTCAATTAAGTTGATATCTTCACCACTCCTCCTGGTGAAACCACATACAGAGTTTAAATCTAAAAAATGGACCTATGATACACTTATTTCATGTGTCATTAAAGTACCGTGAATATCGCACATCAAATTGCACACATCTATTCTTTTTTTTTAAGGTGACCAACAGGCCACATTTCATTGAAGTAAAAGAAGAGGAAGACATAACAAAAGAATCCAAAAGGAGGCTCTACCAAGATGGTAGAGACCAATTCCCCTTCCCCCCCCCTGGCTACACTAGCGACTACGAGGTGGGATTTCTGTTACAAGGTTACAAAGTTAATCGTTTCCAATCCCTCATCTTATACAGTAGACTTGACAGCCCAATAGAGGGCCTAAACGCACTAACATTCCAATCAAAAATACATTTAATGCAGTTGCTGATGATAGTAGTTAGGTGACTAAATTCCTCTCTAAAGATTCCGGTATTTCTTTCTCTCCAGATTGACCCAATCATAGTTGGTAGACAAAACCTCCATGTGTCCTTCTCACCATCCACCAAACAATACTTCTCCCATTCCATGAAGAGTTCATGGACGTTATTGATGTTTGTCCACTTCACATCTAAAGTCTCGATGAGTTGCATCCACACATTTTGTATAACACCGCACTGGAGGAAAAGGTAGCCTGCTGTTTCCTTGTAATAACCACAGAAAACACCCCATTCGCTGACATCTGGCTTGAACCTGAGCACCCTATCAGCAGTTGAGATCCTATTCCAGGCAACTTTCCATAAGAAAAGCCTTATCTTGATTGGCAATCTCCTATTCCAGACATGTTTGTGCCAGGCCACCATCTGACCACTGTGGACAAGTGCCAGGCCACCATCTGACCACTGTGGACAAGCATTCTAATTGCTGATTTAACTGAGAATCTACCTGATTTTTCCCATCTCCAAGTTCTACTGTCCAGGTTTCCCTGAGATATGCTCATATTATCTAGCATGGCATATAGGTGCATAAATTCATTGGCTTCCACTTTGGTAAGATTTCTCCGAAAAGCACATTCCACTGAGAATGATTTCTGAGTTTGACCACACTGTGTTTATGTTACTTTCTTTCGTGACAGCTAAAGCATAGCGATTTGGGTAAACTTGTCGAAGAGGCCTACTGTTCATCCATGGGTCTTCCCAAAACCTAGTTTTCCCACCATCACCTACATGTATGACAGGGGAGCACTTGTAAAAATAACCACACCTCAGTATGTTATACACATCTATTCATCACAGAAATAAAAACGCAATCCTTTCTTTCTGGCACTTTCAATCGTTGTATTGGTTAAAAAAGATCAGTTTGCACAACATTGTAATATCTCAAGGGTCATTTGGATTGATGTAAAACTCTGAAATTCTTGGATTCTGATATCACTGGTTTCACAAACCAGTGTAAAGAAAATCCCTGTTTTAATTTATGTTTTTTTGTGAAAAACATAATGTTGGGGATAAAATTTTTGCCAAAAAAGAAAATGAAAATGGGGGAACTTACCCAGGGATGAAAACCCCCTTTCTCGCCTCAAATTTTCTACCTCAACTGGGCTGAAATGGCAACCGGGGTGAAGTGGCAACCGGGGTGAAATGCCTTCGAATTGGCAGGGACCCAACCGGGGTGAAATGCAAGGAGGCGGAGGGTCCGGTCACCCCCGTCGGGGGTTCCGGACACCTCCCTTTGCAATGGTGAGTGCAAGGCATGTTTCACCTCCCCCCATGTTGAATTCTCCACCGGGAAACAAACAAAAAAAGGAGGCAAAACCGAAGGTCTGCCTAGGGTGAAACAGGAACCTGCAGGGGTCGTTTCACCCCGGTCAGGCCCACCGGGGTCATTTGACCCTGGACAGGCCTGCCCGGGGTCGAGCGGGCCCCCACCGGGGTCATTTGACCCCAGACAGGCCTGCCTGAGGTCATTTGACCCTAGGAGACCTTGCCCGGGGTCGCTCAACCCCTTGCGGGCCCCACCACCCAGAAACGGAACCCCGGTCGCATGACCGGTCCTCACCCACCGGGGTCAAATGACCCCGGTTGGCTCTCCTATCTCAAAAACGGGTCAAATGACCGCGGTTGAGCTCTCGAAGGGCCATCTGGGGTCATTTACCCATCAAAAAGGGTCAATTGACCCCATAGGGTTCAAAAACCTCCCCCACCATGTCAAGGTTGCCCTCCTACCTTCTATAAACACCCCATGGATCCAGAAGGGAAGAGAGGACAGAGACATATGCACACAGATAGACAGAAGGAGAAGGGAAGCGACACTAGGAGGCGTGCTTGGATTTTGTGTTCGTAAAGTCCCACTCAAGGATATGACTTATGAATACCCCTGGTGTTGTGCCCCGGCGTATTTTGACGAAGACAAATTGCTCAAAGTCTAATTTGCATTGCATATCTTTTTGTGAATGTGAGTCAATTTGATTGATCACATGAATGGCCATCTTTGAGCTGAAATTGAAATGCTTATACACTTAATCAATTTGGTTTTGTGTTTACATCTTTGAGCTGAAATTGAAATGCTTATACACTTAATCAATTTGGTTTTGTGTTTAATGGATTGTGTGAGTTCAGCTTGTCTTGGACTGCATGTTAAATACATGTATGATATTTACAATTGTTGAATGGTTTTTCAATTGGCTCTCAATTTCTAAGTGAGTAGAATGAGTTCAACTTGCTTTGGACTGAATCTGGAATTTTTAGACTGAACTTGTATTCATGAGTGGTTTGGTTGAATTCAATTTGGAAATGGATTGCTTGAATTATATTTGATATGTGGACTCGTGAAGAATATGGATTGGAAATGTATGAATCACTTGTACATATAGCTGCATTTCAATATACTAACTTGCAGGTTGGGAGAGGCAGTCTTGTGTAAAGAATTGCATTGAAGTCATGGTAAGATTTTATGTATGAATGCATTTCAAGTGGCTAAATTGGGCTTGATTCATTTTGAATGTTTTGGGGGTCTTATGTATATACATCATGCATGTAAACCCTTGGTGTTAACCCTTTGATTTTAAAAAATCTGGGCCTTTCTGAACTTCGGTCGACCGACCCTTCCACTTAGGTCGACCGAATTTCCCAACGCTGCTAGAATCAAACCCCGAGAAAGTTCGGTCGACCGAACCCCTAGCTTAGGTCGACCGAAATTCCCAGTGCTTCCTGTGAAATCTCTGATAAAGTTTGGTCGACCGATCCTTTCGACCGGTCGACCGAATACGGCGGGCGGCCCATTAACATTGAGTTCGAAGTCCATCTAAATGAGATCCATTTGGGATCAAACTTGACCCTAATACCCTTGGGGCATCCATACATATGTTAGACACATTTTGAAGGGTTTTTCTGCTGGGCATTTAAGTCTTTTTGCATCTTGTTTCATTGGGTATAAGGAGGCTGCGAACTCCATTCGAGAAAAACAATCTCAAAGGGGCTAATAGTTCTATCCTTGCAGGAAAGGAGGAGAGGGCGACGCACATAGCAGGAGGAGGAAGAAGATCACCTGGAGGAGGCTTCATCGAGCTGATCTCTCTCATCTGAACCACCCTCGCACAGATCGTTGGGTGACGACTCCAGGCTGGGAATTTTTTGCTGCATCAAAACTCTTCCTCTCCGCGGATAAACTTTCCAGCGCTCCCTACCATCCTATCTACGGGATTTGTTGAAGATCTGAAGGGGGATTTCTTGTTCTTTAACTTCCATATTTCTATTTGAGCATAGATCTAAATCTGGACTGGGCTTTGTATTTTCCATCTTTTTCATTCATATACGATTTCGGAGCATCGTCTCCGTGTGCGTGGCTTCTCGTCGTCGCGCGAGAACACGCGTGTGTGTGGGGCCTTTGTGCCCGTGTGTGGTTGCTTTGCTGCCGTTGTGCAGCGTGGTTAATGAAATCCTCTCAGGTTGAGAGGGGTGGATGTAGGACTGCACTGGGTGCGTCCGAACCACCTAAAAATCCCCGCATTGTGGTTTGCTATTTGTGTGATTGACGTATTACTTTGTTCGTTCTCGATTGCGTGTGTGATGCGGTGAGTGGAGAGATACATATAATATGTGCGCATTTCACACTTTATCCGAGTGGTTCATACAAACTGTCGTTGGAGAGCTGTGAGAGCTTGCTTGATATTTATTCTGTTAATTCTCATTGTTATGCGATTAGAGTGTTTTTTAATCTCATCTAAACATCACTGTATTTAGTTTCTAAAAAGGGGGCGCAATCAATTCACCCCCCTCTTGCTTGCATTCCTAATCGGGCCAACACTTGGTCTTACACATATGCCCCTAGGGGCCACATTGTGTAATTTTCTATGTACTTTGGACAGCAGAAGTATGTAATTTTCTGAACTTATCAGAAATTATGAAAATATCCACAAATTACACAAAAACCCCTATTCAGTCCAGATATTACAATAATATCCCTGATGTGTCCAAAATTACACAAAAACCCTTGTAAGTCTGGATATTACAAAAATATCACTAGTCTATCCAAAATTATGTAAATACCTCTAGACTTCTCCATAAATTGCAAGCAAATCCCTACTCAAAGAAAAATTGTAATTAAATCCAAGAAGGGTTCAAAATTACAAATTAACCCATGAAGGATTCAAAATTACAAAAAAATACCCAAGAAGGGTCAGAAACTAAAAAAATACCCTAGAACGGTCCAAAACTACAGAAATACCCTGCAAAGGTCCAACATTGCAAAAACACCCTAGAAGTGTCCAAAACTACAGAAATATCCCGGAATGGTTAAAAACTATAGAAATACCTCAGAAGGCTCAGAAATTGCAGAAATATCCCACAATGGTCCAAAATTGCATAAATACCCTCGGAGGGTCAAAAACTGTAGAAATACCCCGCAAGGGTCCAAAATTGCAAAAATACCTAGCAACGGTCTAAAACTAGGGTTTGACAAACAGGGTCGGGACGGCCCGACTCGCACGACCCGGCCCGTCCCAGCCACAGACCAGGACGACCGGTCTGTGGGACGCAACCGGGTCGCTATATATATTTGATGTTTTATGTTAAATATAAAACATTTTATAAATCAGTTGGTTAAGTGGCTTCATTCGTTCGGGGGAGGTCTGGGTTCGAAACTCACCGGTTTCATGCATTTTTTCCTTTCTTTTTAAAGTTTTCAGTCAAAAAAACTTAAAAACTTAGAGATGTTCACAAGATTCGATCATGGGGCGTCTTAGACGAAACAGACGAACCACCTAACCAACTAGGCTAGGATTTCTTTTGTATTATTTTCCATATTGTATATATTTAAAGGTTCCTTTTTCATCTTGGTATCTTTCGAGACGGAGCGGGACGGATCGAGACGATACCGTCCTGTCCTGTCCCGGCAGAACACCGAGACGGCCGGGACGATAAACCTTGTCTAAAACTGCAAAAATATCCCGGAAGAGTCCAAAATTACAGGAATACCCCGGAAAGGTCAAAAATTACAAATATACCCAAAAAGGGACCTAATCTCTATGAAACTCAAAATTCAACGGTCTGTTCTAGTAGAGGAATGATGACCAAGTGTAAATCAAATGACCCGACTATATAGTCGGGGTTTCATGTACTTTGTGAAAATGAATCCAAAGAACGAAATACTTAGTTTTCTCCTGCAAATGTGTATCTCTAATAAGTGATCTCTTTGATCAAACCTGTTAGATAAAACCCTCAATATCACAGCGGATATTGTAGAGGTCGAAAAAGGTATCTTCGACAGTTAATCAAAAGTATTCGTACTTTACGCCGATGTAAATAAACATCGATTGTGGTCGATGGGGAAATGTCCCATACCCGAACTCAAATCATCTGATAAACATAAACTCGCAAAAATAATAATGCACACGCTACTTAAATAGCCACAAATATGTATTTTTCTCCAAATATAAGATTTTTTCCATGTTAAACACAAAACAAGGGGTTCTTGTAAAATAGTGGATCCAGATTTTAGATTTTAGCATTTCATGTCAATACAAACAAACGAATCCAGAGATTTTGGTATTTTACATCCAATCAAACTAAAAAAATCAGGCAATTTCGGTAGATTTCAGCAGTCTATGCCTACAAGATGGACCATTTCTTAGAAGTCACAGTGGATATTGCAGTCTTTACGAGGTTGCCTATAAAAAATCATTTTCTTATTTCCAAACAAGGTCTGCCTACTGCCACCACCCCCAGCTAATCTCAACTGCTGCTATCGGCTGATGTGCTGGTGCTTCCATTCACTGTTAAGGCCACTGGATAGTTGCGGAGGACATCAGCCGAGGAGAACAGCAAGAGTGGGTGGGAGGTATTCAGCGAGAGAGGGATTACCATGGGTGATGATGGCAGGCCTCTCCTCCTCTGTTGCTGCAGTGCAGCCCCGCAGCCATGAAGACAACGGCAGTGACATGTTGCGGAGATGGGTGTCGGGGTGGTGATGACAGCAGGGTCCCTCCTCCGTTGCTGCTGTGGCGGTGCAGCCGCTAGGGGTGAGCACGGTTTGATTTGGTTTGGTTTGAGTAGATTTTTTCTCAAACTAAACCAAACCAAATTGAGAGGTCAACCCGAACCAAACCAAACCGAACGCTTTTGAAACCAAACCAAACCAAACCGAATTAATTCGGTTTGGTTCGGTTTGGTTTGGTTTGAACCATAATTATAGGTCAAATTTAGATTGGTCATTCCATCTAAATATTCTTGCACCTTTTTGTGACGATGGTTCCTAGTTAATTTTATTTTAAACTTATCTTTGCACCTGATAGCTTATGTTTTATATGGCCTTATGCTTTTATGCAATCTTTAATTGGCATCCTTAACTTATTTTTGACTCTGCACCATGTTTCTTTGTCATACCCTCATGTTCCCTTTAGGACATTGATTTTTTCCGCCTGTTATTTATCGCAGAACTACCCCGAAGTAATTTTTCATTAATATTTCCAAAAAAATTACACATGGCTGGGCCCTCTGAATCTAAGGTCGCACCTGAGGCTGACTGTTGCAAAGCTGGAAATAAGATGTGCAACTTAAGATCACAAGCAAGGAAGGACTCTTTCCCACTCATGGATTGTGAATCTGTGATATCTACTGCAGTGAGCCTGGATTTTGTCGTGATTGTTGCTGTATTCTCTGTTGTAAGGCAATTGATTGGGGTTATGGTGGTTATAGTATTATAAGATGTGAGGCAACTCTCACTGAGAGTTTTATCTGTGCAAGTTGAAGTGTGAAATATGAAACAAGACATGAGACATCTACCATGAAAGCATGTTAAGCAGAATAATTGATGTCTAATAAATAATTTCAGAGATCTGGCGTAGTAGAAGTTGATCGAGGAACTATGCACACAGAGCTAATCAGATTGCTATAAATTGAAAACCGAGCCCAATATCAGGAAATAAAATTACAAAACTGTGGACTACTGAACGTCTCTGTGTGGAGCAAGAGATAAGAGGGAGGACCCGACGAGTCGTACCAGGCACTAGCAACGGTGGTCGATGTTCAACGGAGGACGGCAGCCGAAGAGGAGGGTGAGGCACCACTGCAACTCTGCAAGCCTGCACGTAGGGTGGCCGGTGGCAGGCCGTCAGGGAAGCGGCGGAGAAGACTGCGAGCTGCACGCAGAGAAGCGGCGGCGGCCGTGAGGGAAGCGGCGGCCTTGACCCGTGAGGGATCCGGCTGCGAGCCTGCGAGCTGTCCGGCGGAGGGAAGCAACGGTCCGGCAGAGTTGCACGCAGGGGCGGTGGGCGGTGGCAGGCGATGTAGGCGAAGGGTGACTGGGTGAGGGCCGTGAGGGAAGCGACAGTCCGGCGGTCCGGCGGAGGCGGAGGCGGAGTTGCAGGCAGGGGCAGGGGCGTCGCCGCGTCGGCAGGCGAGGGCCGTGAGGCCCCGAGCGAGGGGTGAGGACTGAGGACTGTGACTGTGAGCCTGTGAGGCCGTGAGGGGCGACTGCTGGGCCGGCGACCGGCGATCGGCGTGCGGCGGTGCCTCTGCGCCTGCGGACTTCCGGTGCTGCGGGGTGAGGGAGGGGTCGCGTGGCCGTGTGACCGTGTGCAGTTCACACCGTCGGCCCCTCGTCGTGTGTGCGAAATGCGAAGCAGCGGCCAGCGAATGGGAGACATTACTAAAATTAGGGTGAGTTTTAGGGTTTGAATAAATGGACAGAATTACTCTCGATAAATCGATTTTTTGGCTCGATTTAATTTTTAGTGATCAAAAATTAAATCAAATCGAATTTTTAAATACGATTCGATTTTAAATCAAACTAAATTTTTTAAATTTTAATCCGAATTAAATCAAATCAAATCTATCAGTTCGATTTAATTTTTGAATTTGAGGAGGGTAAATCTGATCTGGCCTAGATACAGCCCAACGACAGGCGGCCCACTAAGGTTCAAACATGATAAGCCCATCCAAAGGACGAGCACGCACACTCAACCTAATAAGAGGAGGCCCAGCCCAACAAGACATCGGATTCCACGACGCTCAACGGCTACGGCCCAAGCGAAGTTCTCGCCGGAGGACACTCCGACGATCGACCGTTGCCCCCGTGACGTGGGCCTTGAGCCCGTAACGGGCGAGCACGCTCTATGAGCACCATAAGACTCACCCAGAGACCGGCCAGTGTCGATACTATCGTCCCTCAACGGGAAACTCCTGCCAACATAGCGGAGGAACGTTACTCTACTAAGCAGACCCTTCCCTCTCAAGGGATGAGGTCCCTCGCTCCAGGATAATCCATATAAAAGGGACATCGACAGAAGAAAAGAGGGACGGTAGATTCTTCTACTAAACCCCATACTACTACGCAAGAGGAGGGACGGTAGATTCTTCTACTAAACCCCATACTACTACGCAAGAGGAGAGACGGTGGATACTTTTGCCATTCGAGCTTCCTACTGAGAATAGAACAACCAGCCCTACAACTACGACCGAGAGGCTACCCATTACGGTGAGACAAAATCCTCCTCCTGCACGGCCTTACCACCCAGCGAGCACTCTCCGAGTACCCACTGGGAGCGGCGAGCACGCGTGCAGAGGACCTACACACCTCTCTGATCGATTACCGCGGCCTCTACTTCTCTCTTACTTAGCTCTTCTCTATTGCTCATTAATCCCTTGCTGACTTAAGCATCGGAGAGTTGTCCCCTGGGGTAACACCCATGACTCCTTCTTACGCCTCTTTGGCTTCTCGGTGTTTGCAGGTATCCACGGGCGCGAGACGACTTCTCCAATAAATAAATAGAGAAGGTGGTACGTGGCCTAGGAACCATTTTCCTGCCGCTACACTTCTTGGCGCCGTCTGTGGGAATCCGAGAGAAAAGCTATGGCACCCGTGGAAGCCTTCGCAACGCCAGCAACCGGGGGCGGGGCTCCTACCAGGGACCCAACTCTCGCCGGGGATCACAGGAGGCCTCCTCCGCTCACCCCCGACAAGAGGTCACCCCAGGTGACCTAGATGAGCTTCGCCAAGAAGTCCGGGCCCTGGCAGAGTTCTGCCGAGAGCTTCAGGACCAGAGGCCCCAGTACTCCCCGCCCGAACGACGGGAGGGCGAAGGAGGACAGACGTGAGATAACTTTTGACAGGTACAAGAGGCATCCCATACCTCCATCGCAAGGACCCGACAGTCACGCAGCGTGCCTGCACCCAAGGTACGCAGCCCACTTCATTCCAACCCGGATATGGACCGCCGGCTTCAACGGTTCGACGAGATTGAGGACAAGGTCCGGTGTCTGGATGACGTCCTCCTGGCCGCCAAGAATCGCGGCCTCATCGACAACGATCTGGACTTCCACGCTCCCTTCTCCAGGGAAATCATAGAAACTCCTATCCCGTCAAAGCTCCAGCTGCCGTCATTCGCCGCTCACGACGGCACCACCGACCCGGCCGACCACCTGCACGGCTTCGAGTCCCACCTGGTGTTTCACCGGGCCTCGGATACCGTGAAATGCTTGGCATTCGTCACAACTCTCCGGGAGAACGCCCGGGCATGGTTCGAGTCCCTGCCGGCCGGGACGATCTCCTCCTTCCAGCAGCTTAAAAGGCTGTTCAAGGAGAACTTTGTGGGCTACCGAAAGGTAGTCAAATCTGCTGTAACCCTGCTCGCTCTCAGGCAGGGGAAGGAAGAAACGCTATGGGACTTCGTCTCCCGCTTCCGCGCGGAGGCGCTCCGTATTCCCCACCTCGACATCGGCATCGCCACCACGGCACTTACCCAGGGGACATGGGACCACATTCTCTGGCGCGCGCTTGGGGTCGAAGCCCCGACGACCCTTCCGGACCTCCTCGCGTTAGCCCAGAAGCACGCGCACTGCGAGGAGAACACTGTGGCCCTGCGCCGCGCGACCGAGACTGACCAGCCCGATCGGAAGATAGCCGCCGACCCACCACGAGAGGGTCGAATAAGCGAGAGCGACGCGACGGGGACCGCCACTATCGCTCCGAGAAAGAAAGGGGTGGCTACCGCCACTATATGCCCCTAACGGCCCCACCCGACCAGATCTTGATGGAAATTCGCGAGGAGTCATTCCTCAAGTGGCCCCTGCGGATGAAGTCGGATCCAAATTCAAGGAATAAAAAGAAGTATTGCCACATCCATCGGGATCATGGCCACGACACCGCCGACTGCATCAACTTGAAGGACGCTATCGAGGACCTCGTCCGCAGAGGACTCCTTGACAAGTTCCTCGCCAAGGCCGTCGAGAGACAACAGAAGACGCCTCCCCCGATCGACAACCGGCTCAACGGCAAAGAGATCATGGTGATCTCTAGAGGGCCCGCCGCTGGGGGAGATAGCGCGAGCAGAAGGCGTCGGTACGCGAAGGCCATCGACACGGCGGACCAAGGTGACGGCACCACACGAGTACTGTCCCCCTCGGGTCATCTGGGAGACCCCATAGTCTTCTTCGAGGACGACCTGGAAGGCGTCACGACGCCCCATTCCGATGCTCTGGTGGTTTCTGCCACCAGCAACCAATGTATTGTACGACGCATCCTGGTAGATAATGGAAGTGGACCCGACGTTATTGCGTACGACTATCTTATACTCATGGGTGTGGATATGTCTTGACACGTGCCATTGCATACGCCGCTGTACGGGTTCTCCGGCACGACTATCCGCTCAGAAGGGCGAATCTCGCTCCCGATCACGTTCAGGACGGCACCAAAAGAGGTAACCTTTCTCGCCGACTTTACCGTGGTTCGTGCAATGACAGGGTATAATGCTATCATCGGCTGAGGAATCCTCGGCACGCTTCGAAGTGTCCCTTCTTCTTACCACCAGAAGCTCAAGTTCCCCACCCCCCGTGGGGTAGGGGAAGTTCAGGGTGATCAGCGGGAGTCCAAGAGGTGTTATCTTATCTTCACCCGTGATCGACGTCTCGAAGAGGTGCCACCAGAGAAGAAGGCGAGGACCGAAGATCCAGGCCCGAGCACGAGCGCGCCAGCGGAAGATTTATACCTCATCCAGGTTGGGGACGACCCAAGCAGAACACTGAAGATCGGCGCTACCCTGACCGAGCACGACAAGCGGGAATACGCAAGCTTCCTCACAGCCAACCAAGACGTCTTCGCATGGTCCAAGGACGAACTCCCCGGAATCCCTCCGGAGGTCATCACACACCAACTAAGGTTGGACCCCACCTGTCGCCCGGTACAACAACGCCGAAGGCGCTGCAACCCCGAGCGACAGGCCATCATCAGGGAGCAAGTAGGAGAAAAGTTACGATCGGGGCTACTCCGACCTACCCAGTATCCAAACTGGGTAGCCAACGTAGTCCTGGTGCCCAAAAGTAACGGGAAGTGGCGGATGTGCGTGGACTACACCGACCTCAACAAGGTCATGCCCAAAGACAGCTTCCTCATGCCCCGGATTGACCAGTTGGTCGACGCTACAGCCGGGCACGAGATGCTGAGCTTCCTTGACACCTATTCTGGGTACCATCAGATCAGCATGCACCAGCCCGACCAAGACAAGACCGCGTTTGTCACCGACCACGGCCTATACTGCTACACTCGCATGCCGTTTGGATTGAAGAACGCTGGAGCTACCTATCAACGCCTAGTCAACCATATGTTTGACTCACAGATCGGCCGCAACATGGAGGTCTACATCGACGACATGCTTGTGAAGAGCCTCCGAGCAGCCGAACACTTGCGCGACCTGGCGGAGACCTTCGCCACACTCAGAAGGTACAACATGGAACTCAACCCTGCTAAATGTGCATTCGGGGTATGGTCAGGAAAATTCCTAGGTTTCCTCGTCACCCACCGAGGAATCGAGGCCAACCCCGACCAGATCAGAGTAGTGTTAGAGATGGAACAACTAAAATGGGTGAGGGACGTACAGTGCCTCACCAGGCGCGTTGCTGCCCTCGCTCGGTTCCTATCCCGAGCCGCCGAGCGGTGTCTCCCCTTCTTCTGACTGATCAAGCAAGCCAACCTGGCACCAGAGAAAAAGGGATGGATCGACTGGGACCAGGAGTGCGAGCAGGCATTCGAAGAATTGAAACGCTACCTGACGACACCTCCTGTCCTCGCCAAACCCCAAGGGGGAGAGTAGCTGCTCCTGTACCTGTCCGTGACGTCCAGCACCATGAGCGCTGTGCTCGCGCGAGAGGAAGCAGGAGTCATGAAGCCCGTCTACTACGTTAGCCGTGCACTACAAGGACCGGAGTTTCGGTACTCGCGGATTGAAAAGTTCGCCCTCGCGCTGATTACGGCTGCACGCAAGCTACGGCCATACTTCCTGGCTCATCTGATCACCGTCCTCACCGATCAGCCCCTCAGACAAATCCTTCAGAACCCTGATGCTTTCGGAAGGTTGGTCAAGTGGGCGATCGAGTTAGGAGAATTCGATATCAAGTTCTGACCGAGGACAGCGATCAAAGCCCAAGCTCTCGCCGACTTCGTCGCCGAATGCACCTTACTCGTCGAAGACTCGCCCGAGTAGTCCTCGGGGCCCACCTGGGAGCTTTATGTCGACGGATCTTCCTGCGCTGCGGGCAGCGGCGCAGGGTTGGTCTTGCTCTTGCTTGAAGGAGTGGAGCTACAGTATGCCCTACGTTTCGACTTCCCGACCACGAACAATGTAGCCGAGTATGAGGCACTCTTCTCCGGGCTACGCATGGCAAGACACCTGGGGGCGTCAAGTGTTCGAGCGTACAGCGACTCCATGCTCATCGCCAATCAGGTCAGGGGGGGAGTTCGAGGCCCGCGACCCCTCCATGATGAAGTACTTAGAGAAGGCCAAGGCCGCGGCGAGTGAGTTCGCCCACTTTGAAGTGGCCCACATCCCACGCGAAGAGAACGTCTGAGCAGACGCCCTCTCCTGCCTAGCATCAGCCACCGCAGTCTCCAGTTCGAGATCGGTCTTAATAGAGGAATTATCAGCACCGAGCATAGATGATCCAGCGCTCCAGGTAAACGCTGTCGACTACGAACCTTCCTGGATGGATCTTCTTCTCGATTTCCTCCTTCGGCAACAGCTCCCGGGCGACCACGCCGAAGCGCGACGCACGCGAGCAAGAGCGGCCCATTTCACTATTGTGGACGGCCGGCTGTATCGCCGGTCTCTCTCAGCTCCTCTACTCGAGTGCCTCTTCCCCACGGAGGCCAGCCAGGCCATCCAAGAAGTCCATGAAGGACTTTGCGGAAGCTATGTGGGAGGGCGAGCACTCGCACGGACGTTGATCCGACAAGGATATTGGTGGCCCACTTTGCAGCAAGACTGGCTCAACTATATTCGAAGGTGCCTCCAATGCTAGAGATATTCCCACTTGCACCACCAGCCGGCTACGCAGCTCCACGCCTTGACGGAGCCTCGCCCGTTCGCTCGGTGGGGAATTGACATATTGGGACCCTTCCCTCAAGCACAAGGGAGGAAGAAATTCCTCATAGTCACCATCGACTACTTCACCAAGTGGATCGAGGCTGAACCATTGGGGAAGATAACAAGCGAAGTAGCTTGGAAGTTCGTGCTGCGAAACATCATATGCCGATTTTGGATCCCAATGGTTCTCACAACCGACAATGGCAGATAATTCGCGAGCACTGCCTTTCGGGAGAAGTGCTCGGAGTTGGGGATTTAGAACCACTACACCTCGGTAAGACACCCCCAAGCCAATGGGTTGGTGGAAAACGCCAACCGAACTCTACTCCACGGCATCAAGACCTGCCTGGACCAAGCAGGCAACTCATGGGTTGATTCGATCCCTAGCATTCTATGGGCACATCGGACCACCGTTAGAGTCGCCACCAGTGAGACGCCTTTTCATCTCGCTTACGGAGCTGAGGCAGTAGTTCCGGTGGAGATATCCAACCCCTCACTATGAGTGGGACACTTTGATGAGGCCAGGAACAACCAGGTAATGCGAGAAAGTCTAGACCTGCTCGAAGAAGAAAGAGCCAACGCCCAGATAAAAATCGTGGCATATCAGCAGAAACTGGCTCAACACTACAACGCCTGAGTTAAGGAGCAACAATTCTTCCCTGGTGATCTAGTTCTACGGCGAGCAAGCGTGGCTGACCCACGGGGGGCCGCAGGAAAGCTCGCACCAAACTGGGAAGGCCCGTACAGGGTAGCAGAGACACTTAGCAAAAGAGCATACATGCTAGTGACGTTGGGGGGGAGAGAGGTGCCCAGGACGTGGAACTCCGTCAACCTTAGAAAATACTTCCAGTAAAACGTCACCAGCCGTACTCCACTAAGGTAAATTGTCTACGAATAGCGAGAAGGGGGATTAAGGGCTTCCTAAAGACGAGCACTACTCCCCTTGGAAACAAAGAGGTAACCTAAGGGTTTCCTAGAGGTGAGCACGACTCCCCTTAAAAACGAGAAGGTAGCCTAAGGGTTTCCTAGAGGCGAGCACGGCTCCCCTTGAAAATGAAAAGGTAGCCTAAGGAGCTACTAAAGGCGAGCATTGCTCCCCTTGAAAACGTGAAGATAGCCTAAGGGTTTCCTAGAGGCGAGCACAGCTCCCCTTGAAAATGAGAAGGTAGCCTAAGGGTTTCCTAGAGGTGAGCTCTGCTCCCCTTGAAAATAAAGAGGTAACCTAAATGTTTCCATAAAGGACGCGAACGCTGCGGAACGCGAGCACGAGGGATCGCCCAAAAAGCACAAACACTCCAGTAAAGGTACACAATAGTATTGGCTCAAAAATAAAGAATTTATATTTCTTTAGTCAAAATACAAGCTGCCAGAAATCGACAAAATACCCTTACATGGGCCAAATACAAGTACGTAAAAAGGCCAAATGTGCTCGACTATGGCGACGTACGACTTTCAATGGCTTGCTTCTCGGGCATCATTCTCTGCCAATGATCATGCTGAGTCTCTGAGCAGGCACCTAGTACCCATTTTTGTTCTGTGGAAGGGTACAGATGGAGAAGCCTCCTATGCCAGAGAAGAGGGACAAAGCCCCCTGGCCAACAAAGGGCTTCAATGGTAGAAAGCTTGCACCGGAAAAACTAGGCCACCCATTACAAGGAACAAGCAGGCCTACACAAGCCAATGGGGGGCAGCATTACTACGAGGCCAACACATTATGAAGGCCACTCCGGCGTACTGGCCATGCCTTCAAACAGTTTTATGGCCTTGTCTACAAAGTGGAAGAAGGGAAAACAGCTCCCACACTTCCTTACGCCCCTTCCTACCGGAAGATAGGAAGATGTTCCAGCAACAAGGAGCATCTCACCAAGAACCTGCAGAAAGCAAACAATAGTTATGTACCGCAAGGACAGGCGATGGAAAGTGGCTGAGAGATAGAAAGCAGCAATACCCAGATACTTCTCATCCCTTCAGGGATGGAACTTATCCGACTCAAGAAGCAGGACTCCCCTACCAACGTATAAGCGGTTAACCATCTCCAAGGCCTCCCGCCAGCTATCCAGGTACCCGAGCCTGTACTACTCAGAGACCGGGCCACCCTCTCCAGGTGCAGGCCACGACCGCCATGGTACTGGCACTGGGTTCCTCCGGAGGACCAAAGGTTGACGACGAGCCTGCAGGAATTCATCATCTAACGAAGTACCAGACTCTCCCGATGACATCCTATAAGAAGGCTACCCCCAAAGGTTTGTGTGTGCAAGGCTGATCGCCAGGACATCGCAAAGGCCATTTATAGGGGTACAGAGTCCCCGGAAGTATGAGGACTCCTACCGCCCCAATCAAATCCATGGAAACCGAAGCGACGGATCCCGAAAGTCGCACCCCATCGCGGTTACCTCGAGGACGCCGCTTCGTATCCCCGAAAAATCTCATAACCGCCCATAAGAAAGTAAGTACACGGGGGGAACTTCGAGACTTGCGAAATAAAGGAAGCTTTCTTTCCATTTCAAAATGCAAGGGCTACAAAAGAAGACTACCACTTGGGCAGAGACAAAGGAGAGCAGGAAATAAAAGAGCAGGGACACCCTTCTAAAGGTGTACCTTGGATACATCGTCACGTGCCCCAATCCCATCGGGCTCACGTGCGCCTACAACTCTAGCAGGAGGCGACTCCTCGTCCAAGTCCACCACTTGGTCCCTGGCCACCGAAACATCAGCAGGTGCTCGCTCACCCGTGCTCAGAATTGACCTCTCGGCGCCCACCTCTACGGAGTCGGGATCCCCCTCCCCGTCCTCGGCGTCTGAGCCGTAAGGAGTTGAAGGAGGGGGGATGTTCGGGGCCGCGAGACCAAGAGTCTCCGCTGTGGCCTTCACTGCAGCACTGCAGCCCTCCTGGAAGCCGCGGTCACGGGCTGCCCCGTAGTACGCCAAGGCCGCCTCTGTCAGCTCGTCCCGGTAAGCTAAGGAGGAGCGGAAGTTCTCCACAGCTTCCTCGCCAGCCAAGGATAGGGACATACGCAGCCTGGCAAGCTCTGCCTCGACTTCCTAGGCACGGGCCTCCATGGCTCGGACCGCCACCTCTGACTTAGCTGCTCGCTCCCTGGCCGCATCAGCCCGTGCCGGAAGGAGTCCCGATCACGCTCCATGCCAACAAGGGCCGACCCTATATGAGACAGGTGTTCTTGGAGTCCGGCGTTTGCAGCTTCAGACTCCTTCAGACGCCCTTCGGCCTTCGCCTGAAGGGCTCGGTTGGCCCCCAGTTCGCGGACGACATCGATGAAATGGTGCCTCCACAACCCGAAGGCACTGACGGCCAGGCACGCGCTCCTCGCAGCGACGACCGTCAACTCATCTACGGACCCGGGGTCGAGCTCCCCAACATGCTCGTGCCAGCGAGCACTATGCACCATAAGGTCGACGACAATCGTGACCCCAGGCAGCCCCGTCGTCAAGTCCTCGGGCTGCGAGGACTGGCCACGTGAAGGGATCCTCGATGTGGGGAGAACACCGACTTCAGCAGCAGCAGGAGCTTTGCCCCTTTCATGCCCCCACCCTCCGGAGGCGGGCACTGAAACAGCAGCTATCGGCACTTCAGGCGATGGCGGTGGAGGAACACTAGGGGGAGGCGCCTCAGAGGAAGGTGGGCCACGGCTTCTGGCCGGGGTCGACTCTCTCCCTCTCTTCCTCGGTCGATGGCGTCTGTCCATCTCCGCCAGCTCGTCATCAGTCAGAAAGGCTTGACTACCGCCAGCCATGGCGGACTCTTCACCAGTCGCGCTAAGGGTGGCTTCGGGAGAACTCCGCTGAAGACTGGGCCCTCCGCTGGCCACCGACGCTTCAGGCGAACGCACCAGAGGAATGCCAACTGGGATCGGATACTGCAGCCTCTCCGGGGCAAACACGACCTGGGCTTGGGGGGCAACGACCGACACCTGACCTGCTCCTGGAGCGACGTGATCCATGGGACGAGAGCAAACCACGACAACTGGACGGTCTCGTAAGTCCAACCCTACGTTTCCGCCACTCCTGAAAGCAAAACAAAGCTGGTCAAGCACCAGTCACTACCGACGCGGCCCTACAGAAGGAGAAAGCTAGTACCCTACGGTAACGAGGGACACAACCCCAGCTCCCGAAGCAGCGCTGGGGTCAGAAAGAGGTCCGCGTCGGAAAGAGGATATCGGAGAATAGCCTTCAACTTCTGGCGATCCTCGCCACTGAGAGAAGGCTTCAAATCACGCCAAGTGGGACCAAAACCACCCCGCATCCAACTATCGGAGGCTTCTGCCCAGTCTTTCGACTTGACAAGGTACACGTACCGCTCCGCCCAGCCTTTGCGGTTGGATGCGGTACGGGAGACCGAGATGAAATGATGTTGGGTACGAGCCTTGAAATAGGCGAAGTAGGTATCGGACGGGCAACTCTGGAGGAGGAAGAAGTGCCGAAATAGATCGACACTCAGCTCCACCAACGCTCTATGACACGCATAGACAAATCCACAGAGGATGCTGTAAGAATTGGGGGTTATTCCCCCAGGATGCCGCCCATAATGATGGAGGACTGATGAGATGAAGCAATGGACTGGAACACGGAAGCCCGCCTGAAAGGAGGCCACCGGGACCATGATCTCGCTGGAAGGGTGACTCATTATGTCATCTCCCACGGAGGGAAAGATGATGTCGTACTCAGGGGGAATCTGGAAGGCTTCTCGCAGGTCATGGATTACCCTATAGGCCACTAAGGGTGGGGAACCAGGCCGACTAGTGCCCGCACCAGAGGTGCTCGGCATACCGCCCCGACCGTGAGGCATCTCCTCCGAAGAAGAAGAATCGACGCTGAGGACTCTCCTACGCGAAGGCATCACTACAGAAGATGAGAAATACAGGGGAAGAAGGATCCTTACCAGGCGAAGGGAGGAAGACGCCTACAACAAAGCGCTACAACCAGCGAGACATGGATACAGTGTGCGAGAGCCTTCGCAGTAGTTCTTATAACCGCCCACTACGGATCGATGTTATCCTCTGAAGGGTAGGTGAAAGGACGCCGGCCGCTACGGCGGTACGGCTACCTATGCCAGATGATCGTTCTGAGCCCACGCCCCCAGAACGAGACAAGGCTCGGAGTCATCATTACCAGCGTGGCTTCTGCCAGCGCCAGAGGCGCCTTGCGCGCCAAGTAGATTCTCGAAGCCACCAACTCCCGCTATACGAGGAAATCATCTTCGGATCCTACGCTCCAAAAGAACCCTCTCTTGAACTACTCTCAGCCTTCTGCAAAGTGCTCGGCAACTAAGAGTAGGGGGAAGTGAGGAGGGTAAATCTGGTCTGGCCTAGATACGGCCCAATGACAGGCGGCCCACTAAGGTTCGAACATGATAAGCCCAACCAAAGGACGAGCACGCACACTCAACCCAATAAGAGGAGGCCCAGCCCAACAAGGCATCGGATTCCACAACGCTCAACGGCTACGGCCCAAGTGAAGTTCTCACCGGAGGACACTCCGACGATCGACCGTTGCCCCCACGACGTCGGCCTTGACCCTGTAACGGGCGAGCACGTGCTATGAGCGCCGTAAGACTCGCCCAGGGACCGGCCGGTGCCGAGGCTATCGCCCATCACGGGAAACTCCCGCCAACATAGCGGATGAACGTTACTCTACTAAGCAGACCCTTCCCTCTCAAGGGATGAGGTCCCTCGCTCCAGGACAACCCATATAAAAGGGATATCGACATAAGAAAAGAGGGACAGTAGATTCTTCTACTAAACCCCATACTACTATGCAAGAGGAGGGATGGTATATTTTTCTACTAAACCCCATACTACTACGCAAGAGGAGAGACGGTGGATACTTCTGCCATTCGAGCTTCCTACTGAGAATAGAACAACAAGCCCTACAACTACGACCGAGAGGCTACCCGCTACGGCGAGAGAGAATCCTCCTCCTGCACGGCCTTACCACCCAGCGAGCACTCTCCGAGTACCCATTGGGAGCGGCGAGCACGCGTGCAGAGGACCTACACACCTCTCTGATCGACTACCGCGGCCTCTACTTCTCTCTTACTTAGCTCTTCTCTATTACTCATTAATCCCTTGCTGACTTAAGCATCGGAGGGTTGTCCCATGGGGTAACACCCGGGACTCCTTCTGACGCCTCTTTGGCTTCTCGGTGTTTGCAGGCATCTACGGGTACGAGACGACTTTCCCAACAAATAAATAGAGAAGGCGGTACGTTGCCTAGCCGCTGAGCCACGGTGAAGATGATGGCCAGCTTGGGCAATGGAGAGTGGAGAGGGAAGAGGTTAGAGGGTTTCCGAACTTAGGTGGGCTACAGGCTGACTTGCCCACCACAGGGGTGGGCTGCAGGCTGACCCAAATTTGATTTTTTCTTGTAGGTTTTCTCTATTTTCTCTCTCTATATCTCTCTATTTTCTCTCTTCTCTGTCTCTAGCTTCTCTCTACATCTCTCTATTTTCTGTCTCTTCTCTCTACAACTTACACTCAGTTTCTCTCTCTTCTGCCCTCCCTCGTTTGTCTTTCTAACCTTTGTATTTTCTCTCTCTTCCATCTCTCTCCTTTCTTTATCTAAGCTCTCTCTAGCCTCTCTTTTAGGAAAAGGAAGGTAACCACAAAAATGTGCATGTTAAACTTGTAGCATTCACTTCATTTTGCAGTTTGGACATAACTGACGGTTCTTCGTGGATCCAAAACAACCCAAATTAAGGGGGTCTTCATTGGCCATCTAACATACAAAGAGATATAGTTGATTTTAATATGACAGAGCTTCCATCTCTGGGAAGTGAAGCACTGAGCATTTTAGGGATGAAAAACCACCACTAGGCGGTGCGGAGTTGCAAGATGCAACCATCATACGATTTCAACCAAACCTTCCAAGGGTAATAGGAGAAAAAGAATCACTTGCAAGAATTTGAAAACTATCACTTTATAAATGAGATTATGTATAGCCAATCTGATGTAGGAAATGGCATAGGAAGGAGAAGTCCCTCCTCGGTAGGGAAGACCTCCCATGTATCCACCTCACCCATTCCAATAAACCCACTAGACCAGATTTCCAACTGATCCAGACCTACAACCAGCCATCAGTTACAAAATTGCATGTCAAATCATTCCCAGGTCAATATTCGCACTTGACCCATTTGTGCCTTAATCAACCGTGTGAGAACACTTGGTGAAGGAGAAGGTGGACCTTACACATTTACACAGTAGCAACTAACCTTCCAAAAATGTATCAGCCGGTAATTGTTATAAGCATTTATCATTCCCCAAAATCTTGGCATTGAGACAGGGGATTTCTTTTCTTATAAGCCAGTCCAACTCTGTTGTAGAATCTAATATAGGGACACTAAAGCCACAGCCACTGGCAACTCTAGCTGACTGATCGCCCCCTTTACAAGGTCGACGTGCTAGGTGCCGATCGAGGTTAAGTCCGTTCATGCACAACAGGTAAAAGGTGTATTGATATGTCACATTAGATCGACAAAAGATGGGTTTGGATATCATTTGTTATGGACCATTTATCCTTCCCCAAAACTTAAAAATTGAGATAGTGGATTCCTTTTCTTATAAGTTGTAGAATCCAACGTGAAACTAAAGCAATGACCACTCTAATAGGGTAAAGATCTCACACTCCCTTCGAGTACTCACACCACCCACCCGTAACAGTATCCAATACGATTCACACACGAGGCAAAAGCCTCAATCGACCAAGACCCGACAACGACCACCGTCAACAAAAACACCCACCAAAAATCTCACCGTAGAAAAAAAGGGCCTGCAGCTTCTCCAGAGGGGATCCACGCTCTCGACCCGCCACGACACAGTGGTGATCTCATCGCCCAGCACCTTTAGATGGGCAATGGGAAACCCATCAACAAAGAAGCGGGCGATGTGAGAGGAATGCCGAAGCTGAGGGAATCCACAGAGGGATAGCAGAGGAGGAGGAGGAGGAGGAGAAGGAAGATCACACCTACTGCGAGAGGGACGTGGAGGCCTGTGGGGGCGGCACCCTCTTCTCGAAGGTGACGGCGACGGCGGTGAGGAAGGGGAGATGGTGACTCGAGGAAGAGGGGGATATGCCTGGCTCCCTGCTGCGTGGGTGATGGCGATGCGGGGGAGAGGGCAACCGGGTGAGATGCCCGGGTGCTGGGGTCCACGAGGAATGGAGACGCAAAGAAGATGGTGAGAATAGGGCTTCAGTACAACTATTAATGGGCCGAGCCGATCTGGCGGACTCGGGAATCCAGTTAACATTGGGTCCAGATTTTTTAGTCCGTTAATTGTTTTGTCGGGCCTAAAATGTCAACTTGTTAAGATATATTTGAAAATAAAATATGATAATGGAGACTATGTAAATGACGAGGGAGAAAGTGAGATCCACGAGTGACCTCCTCCTCACGAAGGACAGGCAGTAAGATGCCCTTAAAATATTAAATTTTACTCGAGTTTTGATATCAGCCAAAATTTTGCCTTTAACTTATTATACCGTGACAGTGAATATTATGTTTTCGAATGAGCAAAACAAACAATCTTGGAGAGGGGTAAATCAACGGCCCAAAAGACATGCGGTATGGAATGGCCCAACTAGGTCCAACCCGACCCAACAAGGTCAAATCCCCCCAAATGATAGTCCAACCAACGGGCCCACTTATTTTGAAGCCTAAAAAGCTAAGTCTGATACTTCCTAGGTGGCCTCCGGGCTAGGAAGGCCGAGCAAAGGTCACTCGGGAAGCCCAAACGGGCGCCTAGCATAACCGATCAGGGAAAGCTCGAGCGCTCCCCAACCGAGAACCCCAAGCTCGGACCCCCGACACAAGCAAAGGGTGCCCCGTGTATGTTATGGATCAGCTGTGTACCAAGAGTCCTCGTGGCGTCGGGATGTGATCCTCGTAGCTAGACGCCTGTCCAAGCTGATAACTCGCTGCCACCCGAGAGTAGGGAACTCGAAAGGATAAGGGAGAGCAAGAGTCCTCAAATGGTGAAGAGCCCTCACTCAGGACATAACACCTCCTTATCTCCCAGGTTCTCTTGGCTCCGCGAAGGGAGCGCCCCCCATATATAAACTCAAGGAGACCCTCCGGAAAGGTAAGCGAAGTCTTAGTACTAAAAGCCACATCTCCTGGTGGAGAGCGATCTCGTGCCCCCTTTTCCTCCTCCCTCTCCTCTGCCCCACGCTCTATCGTATCACTGACTTAGGCATCGAACGGTTTTCCCCAGGGGCATCACCTTGGGCACCCCTGATCTGTTTTCTTACCTCGCAGAGCTCTCATCATTCATGGCGACGAACGTGCATCGGACGGCTTAGGCTTCGGCGCGAGATCACGCCTCTTCATCTGGCGCCGTCTGTGGGAAACGTACAAAGGGCCAACATGGTGTGGAGGAGCTCCAGCAGGAGGAACGCTGGTGACAAGGGTAAGTCACCAGTAGCCATGGAGAGGGAACTTGCGCCCTCACACTCTTTGACGGGGCCCCTCTCCAACGCCAATAATCAAGTCAACGTTCTACCTCCACCGGTCTAGGGGGGACAGCCCACCCCCGGAAACACAGACGCCCTCCAAACCCTCAATGCTAAACTGGATATTCTCGTTGATTTAATGGGGACCCAGGCAGCCAAGGAGGAGAGGCTGCGGTTACCCTGGGCGAGCCCCCCCGTATAGAAGCCTCCCGACTGACCGCTGGAGGTCGCTTCACTCTTCAAGGTGGGCGTCTGATCCACAACGGGCCCGGCGGGCCCTCACAGCCCCCGTCGGCGGAACATGAGGCTTCCTCCAACCCCCGAGGGAGAAAATCTGGGCCACCTCCACGGCAGACAGAAGTAGACGCCCACGCCAGGGAGCAGCAGGGCAACAGCCGGGGAGACGATCAGATCCCCCCAGCGCCGTCTCGACGTCAGCCGGAGCTATCCCTCACGGCGTGCTCTTCGCGCCCTATAGCAAAGCTCCATGAAAGATGACGAGGAAGAATCCCCGCTCTCCGATGACATCTTGAAGGCAAAGATCTCGTCGAGAGTCTCTCTACCAACCTTCAAAGCTTACGACTGGCAGAGCAACCAGGCTGACCACTACGATAGCTTCAACGCCCTGGTGACCCTCCATAGAGCGTCTGACGCCATCAAATGTTGAGCGTTCGCAACCACGTTGGTCCAGGGCGCTCAAGCATGGTTCCGAGCACTCGTCCCCGGGAGCATCACCAGCTTTCGACAATTCAGGTCGGTGTTCAAGGAAAGCTTCGTCGGCAGCGGCCCCCCGAGGTCGGTAGCAGGGCTACTGGTGCTTAAGCAGGCACAAAGGGAAACGCTGAGGGCCTATATCAACAGCTTCAAGGTGGAGGCCCTACGCATCCCCCGCCTGGACGTAGCCTTGGCCATCACCGCACTGATAGGAGGAATCCGTGAAGAAGGCCTCCAGAGAGAATTGGTGCTCCACCCTCCTTCCTGTCTCGCTGACCTGGTGACTCTCGCTCTGTGCCATGTGGAGTGTGAAGAAGTCCTTAATGCCTGCCGAGACTCGGCAAGCTCGGGACGGGAGGGGGAGAGGAAGCGCCCGTCAAAACAAGCCTCTGGACAGGGGAAGAGGAGTAATAGGGACGGCGAGCGCAAGGATCTCCCACGTAAGTTTGATCGTTATACTCCTCTGTACACCCCTGTCTACGAAATATATCAGGAGATCAAGGACTCGGGCCTCCTTCACCGACCCGAGCCAATGAAAGCCGACCCCAAGTGCCACAGTCGTCGAAAGCACTGCCAGTTCTACAACAACCACGGCCACCACACTGGAGATTGCCAGCAACTCAAGGATGAGATCGAGAGCCTCATCCGCCAGGGGCACCTTTCCCAATACGTGGCCGAGCGACAAGAGGATTGTCGAGCCCCCCGGAAGAAATCAACAATCATCCTCGTGGAGTCCACATCAACATCATTTCTGGGGGATCAGCTTCGGGAGGAGACAACAGTCAAGGAAGGAAGCGTCACGCCGAGCGAGCAAACCAGGAAGCTCCAATGGCAGGTGATCAACAGGCCTTGGTGTTCTCCGACCAAGACCTGGAAGGGGTAACCACCCCGCACGACTGTGAGCGACGTCACGCGGATGCGGCGGCGAGCGGAGCGCGGGCTCGTTTTGCTGCGACACCGAAAGAGGGAGAGAAACAGAGAAACCACCACGGGAGATCGCTCCGGTGGGGTATGCAAAATAGATACATCGTAATAAAATGCAGGGATTAAACGGCCATAGCGGGAAATGACTCTCCGCGACCTCAGGGGATGAGGAATGGTGCAGAATTTAAATGATAGAAATTTAAACGGCCATAGCGGGAAGTGACTCGCCGCGGCCTCGAAGATATGAGAATGGCACAGGCCATAGCGGGAAGTGACTCGCCGCGGCCTCGAAGATATGAGAATGACACAAGATTTAAATGACAGAAATTTAAATGGCCATAGGGGGAAGTGACTCGCCGCGACCTCGAAGATATGAGAACGGCACAAGATTTAAATGACAGAAATTTAAACAGCCATAGCGGGAAGTGACTCACCGCTGTTGATTTATTTTAATTAGATTCCTATCCCGCCCCCTTTAAATATATACATGCATACACATGTGAATCAAAGACAAGGGGGATGAAATGATGGAAAATACTAACCGTGATCGCCACCAAAGTTCCAACAACGCCAAAGGATGAAGAAGTGTAAAGAACGGCGCCGTGTACCTTGGAACTTAAAGACTTGATCGAGCTTGAAACGGGATGCGGGGAACTTGTGGATTCAAACCTCCTCTCCTTCCAGCCGACTAGAGGAAGCGGGCCTCACGTTGTATTCATGCTCTCCTGCAAAACAAAGCCAAAACAAGGATAAAAAATCCATTAGAACATGCATGTGTATCATCAATCCCGCAGTGATAAAATAGGGGTAGAAATTAAGGGCAAACTCACCGGGGGGAGGTTTTTAACCCATGTGGAAGTATGGAAAAGATAGGTGGGTGTATTGTGCATGCATGAGATTTGAAATCATGAGATTTGATTGAGAGAATAGAGAGAAATCATTGATGCAAAATGTGCAAAAGTGCATGTAGCAAAAAAGTGCAGGAAACTATGATGATTTATGATTTTAAGAGGAAAAGAACTAAGAATATAGATCATGAAACAAGCCCAGAAGGATGGAATTGAAAGATAATACTTCCCTCTTCAAGACAGGGTCGAAGTTGTGAGTTGGAATTGTAGCATGGCTTCGCCCCGAACCAAGAAAGAGCCCCCCGTCGCGACTGCGAACTGGGCAGTTTTTATAGAAAAGTGGTGAAACCCCCAACTTTCCTCCACGAGTTTAAGAGATAGAGTCCATCAAATCTCGAGATCTATGGATCAATCTTAAGATAATAGTCAAGATAAGTCATAGGAGAAAACGGGACTCTATTTGGATGACGGATCTGGAAGATATGGCTTCTGGAAGGGAGCCCCTGAGCTTAATCTGTAGAGTTTGAGTTGAACCAGGACACCTAAACCCTCAACTTTTGAGTGTGATTTTGAGAAAGATAGCCAATCAAATTTGGAGTTCTTTGGACTGAATTCAAGATAATACCAAGGAGAAATAATAGGAACAAACGGCGCTCAATTCGGAGTAGAATTCAAGAAGTTATGGACTCTGCAAGAGGGCCACGATGCACAGAAACGGAGCAGAGTCCAGCACGAATTAGACTCTTAGGTGTGTGTAACGGTCTATCGTACGACCGTTAGAGTTGTGTAACGGACTAGGGTAGGTCTGTCACACTCTGGGGGTCAAACGGGACGATTTCGGACAAGTTTCGGTGTAACGCACCCATACTAGACCGTCACATGGACTCTGATAGTCTAGGGTAGGACCGCCACGCTCTAGGGGTCGAACAGGGCGATTTTGGGCAAGTTTTGGTGTGACAGTCTATCGTAGGACCGTCACACTGCCCTGGCGGTCTAGGGTAGGACCGTCACACTGATGGAGGAAGATTTTGGGTAGACTACGCGTGAATTTGGAAATTGAAGCGTACCTCTCAAACGGGGCAGAACTAGCGAAAGTGGTAGAAGAAGAAATTATAGATAACTAAGAGAGGAACAACTTTTATGAAGAAAGAAAGTTGAGAAGATGATTATAAGATGGAGAAAATTGTGTTGGAACAGAGAGAAAAATTCTGAGACATAGGTGAACAGCACAACATGCCGGAAAAATGCTAATAGCTCACAAACGGGACAGAATTGGCCAATATCATAGAAGAAGAAATTGTAGATCTTTAAAAGATACACAACTTTGGTGAAGACAACATTTTGAATAGAGGAATGGAAGAAGGTGAAAAAGAACCACTTTCAGGACTGTGCAGTGAGAGAGAGCCGATTACTTGAGGGAAGCCGGCCTAAATGGGCCGTAAGTCGACTTAGAAGCTAGAAGTTGATAAGACAAGCTCCAGGGCTCTAGAAAATCATGATCTCCAAGACTCAAAGGATATGAAATGGTAAAAATGGGCTTGAAATCCATCCGAGAAAGGCTCCAAGATAATGGCTAATTCGGGACATCAAAAATGATGAATAAGAGAAATGACGCAACTTGTGGGTTAAAACGGGTGTCAACAGTTGCCCCTCCTTGATGTCCGCTTTGCAAGTGAACGAGCGAAAGCGACACGGAGGTGAAATGGAATGGAGATGGAGCGAAAGCGATAGCGACGTGAAATGGAGATGAAGCGGAGATGAAGCGGAGAGAACTGATAAGCGGGCATCAAGGCAAAAAGACACCCGTCACAACCAACAAGCGACAGGAATTCTTCCGAAAATGTCGAACTAACCACCTGAAATGGATGACAAGGATGAGACATGTCTGGAGAACTAACTAAGAAAGGAAAGGAAACACGACCAACCTCATCGGGGACACAATCCACAGACAATGAGTGGGTCGGAAGGAAACACATCATAAGAGCTGGAAAGGAGAATAAGATTGAGATAAAATCCAGACAGGAATCACGCTGGCCAACCAGACCAAGCGACAAGATCAGAGAAATCGTTTGAATTCATAGTGGAATGAAGAATCTCTTACCCAAGAGAACTGAGGTGCAATTAACCATGGCTGAGGAGAAATCCTTGAACGGATCACGAGGCATGAATGCTCAAAATGACATGATGCATGCTGGGCTAAAATAAAGAAATCATTAAAACGAATGCAAAGAAAGATAAAATAGAAAGTACTCAAGGATAATATTGCTAGACGGAGTCAAATGGGGTCAAGAGTCTTTTTGCAACCACAGCGTGCGAGACAGAGTCTATCGTCCCCCACCCGACTCAACCGAGCGGCCTATCCAACGATTAATCGTACACTCTAGATCATCATCATTTTTGTTAAAGGGGAACATCAGATCCCAGAACACACGACCAACCAGTCGGTCCTTGAGAGGTTATAATAATGTAGGTACCATATAGTAATGCGACAATGAGTAGGGATAGAGAGCCATACCTGACTTACCTGCCAAGCGAAACGGCATTTTTTTGAATTTTTCAATTTTTTTTGATTTTTATGGATTTTCAAATAAGACTACAACAATATGAATGACCATGATAAACAAGCATGAACATAACATAGATAACGCTCACCTGAACGACACATAACAATCAAACGAATGGAAAAAAATGCAACAAGACGAACAAGCACATATGCAATGGCATGAACAAACAACACGTATGCAAGATGAGCGTGGGGGACAAGACAACAATGCAGTGAGACAACACACGGTTGGGACAAGAACATGAGGGATGACCACACGGTTGGGACAACACACGAGATATAGAAGGACGACTAACAACATATGCAAGACAACTAACGACATGCAGTGAGGGCCAAAATAACATGCGTGGGGCAACACGGTGGGACATAAACACAGCGAGACGAGGACACGGCGGGACAAAGGACATAAACAAATACGCCCTTCAATCAAAACCCAAGATCAGAATGAAGCAGAACCGCCATGTTCATAATCGTGAGGTAAAGCCCTCTCACATAGATATGATCATTGCAAACAAAAGCTGAGAAGGACACAAGCTTCAAAATAAATCGAGAGATATGATTAAAGAAGAGAACAGATCAGAAGATGTGGATAGGAGGCAGAGCACAAAGATATAGCAAGGAAAGCTTGAGTACCTGTAACCTGCACACTTAGCAAACAGATTACGTATCTATTCTCAAAATAAAATATAAAAGATAAATATTTTTAGATTTTTTAATTTTCTTGATTTTTTTAGATTTTGAAAATATTTGATTTTTTTGTGGATTTTTGACAATATCTCATTTTTTGGATTTTTGACAATATCTCATTTCTTTGGATTTTTGACAATATCTCATTTTTTTAGATTTTTGACAATATCTCATTTTTTATATTTTTGAAATAGCAATCTGCAGTACCCAAAGATATGCTCGAACTACTGGCCAGGGATCGTCGTCCCTCCCCTCTCATTAAAGACTTCCCTTGAGCAGGGCGTGCATGTGAGGGTGGCTTACCACAACCAACTACCCCTAAAGAACGGTGCCCCTACTGAGGCCATACCCGGGATACAACCCAGCCTAAGAGGGAGAAGCATAAGAAAAATTAGAGACAAGCTTTATGTAGGATGGGAGATATCAGGACTTGACTTCCTTCTAGGGCACTACCCCTCAAAGAGTAGGTCTGTTGCGCCGGGGCTTTCTGTCTTTGATTTTGAGGCCCATATTTACTAGGCACGCATGCGACCGGGCTCATGATGTCCCGCGGGGAACTATACTGCCACTCTTGCCATGCCTTTGATTCGTAATTTTCTTTGATTTTCATATATGATTTTCATTTGACAGCCCTTATTGGCTAGATATAGCATGAAAGCTCACTTTTTTGAGGGGTCAAGACTGCCCCTATTTGAGACCTCTCTCGTATTAGGGAGCACCTAGGTTGGTCATCTCATCCATCCATCTCTTGCCCCTGCACTTGGCCGAGCAGAGAAAAGAAAAAGACCTTTATGCATACCCAAAGTATGGCCAAAGCAGCAACGGTGTCGCTCAGAGAGATCGGCTATGGCTCGCCGTGTGGTGTGTGAAAAACCCATGCTCAATGGTCACCCTCAACGATCGGGGAAAGAACTCAGACTCCTAGAGCGGAGCTATCACCAGCCTAAGGATACTGCAGAAGCGAACTCATTTTAAATGACCTAAGTAAATTTCTAAAAGCCACTTAACCATGTTGAGGAATAACATTATAAGTGTGTGCAGAAACAATAGAAATAATAGAAATGAAAGCATGTTTCTTTGCTCAAAATAAAGATACCTTTGTAAATCCATGGCGTGGAAACCGGCATCCCGAAGCGATCTCGATCATTGAGCTTTGAGGAGCTCGAGTAGCTTTGTATTCCTTGCTTGTCAAGATAAAAGATGAAAGGAGAGCAAAGGATTGGATTCCTCGACACAGGGGAGTGGCAGACATCATACTGGACGAAGAAGGGATAAAAAGTAAGAGAGACGAGGGCTAGAACTCTCTCGTTAAGGCACTGAGTCCCTGATAACAAGGAACCAAATACAGAAGAAACCATATTAGCTGAGATCAAGACGGACTAAAACCTCGAAAGCAGCAAGAGAAAGGGCGAAGACCCCGAAAGGGAGAAGAGGAGAGAATATAAAGACAATGAGAGGATTGCTGTGAAGATGAGGAAGAAGGAGAATGATCATCTGACGTGGATTGAGAAGGAGAGTAGTAGTCATCCGGTAGGGCCAGAAAAGGATCAGATTCAACACCCGGAAGTCCTAGGGAAGAATCAGAGGCAACACCCAGAAGTCATGGGGAAGAAGAATCAGGTGATGTCCCGAGATTGGGATGGAAGGATGACATAGGCCGGGGCCTAGAATCGTGAGAGGAGGGAAAATCTGGAGGATCCGGAGAAAAAGGAGAGGAATGGGGACGCACGGACCTACGGAAGGAGGAGAAAATGATGGAGATAGGATCAGATGGAGGAAGGTACACCACCCAAGGGTGGGAAGTGAGTAGAAAGAAGGATGAATGAAAAGAAAGGGAGGAATAGGCGGACCCCCTGAATGCACAACTGACGGCTCTTGAACCTGCATCGCCGTCTCTTCTTAGCTGAAATTGGCTTAAAATGGACCTGCTTGGCGCGGGGTTGACCTTCAGGCCTCTTATTTTACAGTGTCTCCTTAAATAACGGGCCCCATCTGGCAGAGGACCTGACCCGACTATGAATATGCAGCTTCATCGGGGCGGTTGCCCCTAGACACCCGACGCTAACAACAGTAGACGGACATTCTTGAACAACTAACTCCTCATAATGCTGAATATCATACAACCATGGAGTCTTGTTACTTGGCACAAGTAGCATGAGATTTGGCAGCTCCACTCGGCAATAAGACTTGAAGCATAACTCCCTTGCTAGAAGAGACGGGTGAATCTGAGGGAGAGTAATACACGGTGTTGACATGGCCGCTTGCTAATAAATTGAGGAAGATTACATAACAATTGCAGAATATTTCCAGAAAGTGTAGAAGATACGGCCAATTGCACCTTGAACATAGAACCCATTGATGTGACACCACCTTGGGGTGATAGTCACAAGACCGAATGACCTTGGACCTACAATTGCAAGCAATCAACTTGGGCAACGGATTCACACTAGCGAACTCAACCGCGAAGCACACACTAGTGCCCGTAGGCGACTTAGCGATGGTGGAGAGGGTCCGAAGTGGGAACTTGATGCTCCAAAGGTTGGCGAGCTTAGGGAGGACTCCTAATGGGCCAGGGATGACCAACTCATAGGCGGCCAGCACACCAAGGGTGTGGGATGTAGTGGTTCACTCACAACTCGCCCGCGGTGATCACTCACGTGAACAGAAATTTTGGGCCGAGCTCTCACTCTCCGTCCGACGAAGCAACATCAATAATACTAGGCTAAGCAAGTGATGTAAACCAGCCAAGAAGGGGGACCGAGACTCACCTAGCCGGCGTGAAGACACCGACTCCGGCCGGAGACGGGGGCGAGCGGGGAGGCGAGGGTATGCACCCGCACGCCGCGTCGATGAAGCTTCAAACCTGCGACTTAATAATTACACGAACTACACCCCATGCAAGGGGGGGGGGGAATCTTGGGGTGGGGATTATGTGAATACAACCAATACTACCTCCACGCAGGGAGGAGCCTTCAGCCGGCCAAGCAGGGAGGGGATAAACCAAGCTAAATGCAAAGAACGGAAGGCGGTGCCGAATCTGCCACCTTCTGCGCTTCTGGACAGTCGCCTACTGTTCTTGACTCTGTGAACACTCCAGATTTTTGTTGAAGTCTAAACCAGTGGGTAATTCTTCGTAGTTTGGATGGGATGATGCCAGAATTTTGCTGATTTCCCTGGTCGCCGGTGCTGGCCTTGGCAGGAGCTCGAACAGAGATGCATGTCTGCTGCCCTGGCTGCTCTAGGCTCACAACAGTGGGAAGAAGAAGCTACCACAAATGCTCTAGAACTCCAATTTGCACTTAGCTGGTACCAACGGAATTGTTGAAGAGCCCTCTTCGAAACGTGGGTCACGGGAACATCAGCAGATGTCGGAGCAGACCAGCAGACCTCGAACAGTGAAAGGGGGTCGGAGCAGACTGACAGGAGACAGAGCTGCGCGCCCGGGGAAAGAAATTGAGAAAACCTAGCTCCGGATTCCAAAAGAGGATCCGTTTCTTGATTCTGGAAGAAGACTTGTCGAGGAAGCTCTCGGTCAAACGGCGCCTCCAGATCTTTACGAGAGTGGTCGGGGCAGCTTCTGGAAGCAGCCTCTGGTTGATCTTCAGGGGGGGAATGCGCAGTCGTAGTAGATCTGCTCCTTCGAACAGCTCCAAGCTCGGACGGTTGCGGGACCACCACCGTTGGAAAGCTGACTCGAAGAAGATTCCGAAAATATATGATTTACCACCTGAAACTTTGAGGGGTGGTCGTGGTGACCTCTGCAAATCACTGCTACCCAGCTGCCTGCAACCTGAAATGAGAGGGTGGAGATAGGGGATGGGGAATGGAGTTGGAGGGGGGCAAAATGGGGGCGGAAGAGTGTGGGGCGAAGCCTAGCTGTGAGGGGGCCTGGGAGGGGGTGTTACAAGGTGTGGGAAGGGGAGAATGGGGGCTGGAATGGGGTGTTTGCAGTGGGTGAGAGAGGAGCTA
This sequence comes from Amorphophallus konjac, assembly GCA_022559845.1. Lineage (NCBI taxonomy): Eukaryota > Viridiplantae > Streptophyta > Magnoliopsida > Alismatales > Araceae > Amorphophallus > Amorphophallus konjac. The sequence goes on along the minus strand of CM040121.1, from coordinate 514,959,664 downwards.
CGAATTTGGGATGGGTGGGGAAGAGAGAAGGAGAGATCTTTCTCCAAAATTTGAAAATGGACTAATGTGGTTAATGGGGCTTTGGGGATGGGAAGAGTTGTGTTGGGAAGGGGAAGGGGTGCTTAGGGAGTGGGGAATTCTCCTTGGGAGATGAGAGGGTGCTTAGGGAATGGGATTGGGTAGGTGGTGGTTGGGTGGTGGAGTGGGGATTGGGTGGGGGTCTTTTGGAACTAGGGTGGAGTAATGAGGATTGGGGTAGTTGGGAGGATGAGTAATGAGGGTGGGAGAGAGAGAGTTGATGATGTGGAGGAGAGAGGGGGAGGGGAGGAGAGAGAGGGGGGGGCGCCCTCCTCCTTGAGAGAGAGAGAAGTGGAGAATCCTCTCCAATGACACTAAACACTCTTGATTTTAAATTGATCATAAAAGTTGTTACAAATGAGAGAGGAGAGGGGCTATTTATAGACTCCATATTCTTCCTAGGACCAAAGTGCCCCCGACAAACTCTTAATTGACTAGCCTATCCCAAGGGAGGGCGCCCCTGGGCCTAGCCCAATGAATTGGGCCCACTAACCTATCAAACCAACACAATGACTCAAGACTTAGGAAAATGACTTACTAACCTAGGTACATGACTCAAATAAAGGGAAAATTACATAGTTTATGACTTAAAGAAAGTATGAAAATTACATGACTAGACTCAGGAACATATGAAGAACATAATGGCGCATGCCGACGATCCAACTGAGCTTCGAAAAAAAGTGGAGGGGCAAGGGATGCCCCCATCATACCCCCGGGGTGGGGAGAACTCGACCCCGTCGAGTATGGGTCCACTGGGGCAGTAGAACACCAAAGGCAGCTCCGGGTGAGCCACAATCTCCAAACTCAACCTACGTCCATAGCCAGGGAATGGCGCTTCTGCTTGTCAAGGTGGCTCGGACACACCTTCATGCTGGCGATGAGATCTTGCTTGCCTAGTATTGCCGCCATGTGCTCACGTCGGGCTCTCAGGCTATTTTGTGGTGGCACTCCGAGGGTGTCTCTCACAAGGATAGGTGTAAGCTCAAGACACTCACTAGGATCCACCGCGGTGCCCTTACAGGGTGCCGGATCCCCCACGTGGGAAGTGGGGTGAATCCCAAAACCCATAAGTAAGTCCAACCCGTAAGCCGGGTTACCAAAGTCACTCGGAACTTGGCAAGGTCCAAGCCCTTGTGCCCATGCGGTGGAGGTGACCCCAGGGTAGAGCCACTCCAAAGTCATCATCGCCAAGTTTCCAACTTGGAATTCCAAGTGGCGCTTACGAGTTTTTGCCCGCTTCTTGTGAATCTCACCGCCTTTTGTTTGATACTTGCTTGGATGCATATGCCATGTACTATGATGCGGTGTGAGTGGACAATGTGTGGTATGTAAAGGTGGTCCAGGGCAACCATATATAGACCTATCGTGCATTGATGTTATGAAGACTTTGAATGATTTGGGAGGACCGGGGCATCCATAGGTGTCCCTCTTATGAGTGAGTGTGATGAATGTTGGAGGACCCGGACACCCATGTAGGCTCCTAGCATACATAAGAGCAATGGTGAGTTGGGGAGGACCGTTACACCCAAATAGGGACCACTCATGCTTCCTACTTGACATGTGGGTGATGTGAATGAATGGACCCGACTTTCTAATCATGTCAAGTGGTGTGTTGTGCCAAGACTTATGCATTTCTAACCTAGAGATGACTTCCATGTGCATGTGTGTAGGGTGGCCCTTGAGCTTCCACTCGTATGGGATCTAAGAAGGGGGATATCATGGAGTGGGGCAATTCATCTATCTCAAGGTGTATGTTGCCTAAGGTCAAGGCTCCCATGGTATAACCTGATTCTAGGAAGGGAGGGGTTTTGCCCAACATGGTGGGTGGGGATAGGGTAAGGTGAGTGGTGAGTAAGGTGGGTGGGTCACATGGAGAACTAGACTCCCATAGGAAGGGATCAAAGGGATCATGATAAGGGTTATCTGGAGAGAGATACTCCATGTCCTCAAGATCCTCATAAGGTGGTGAATCATCCTCTTCTAGTGAAATTGTTGGGCCGATGTATCGGGTGGGTTGGTTGGTCAAGGTTCTAGGAGTCACAATGGTAGGGGAGTGGACCGGGATGGGCTCTTCCACTATGGGGAGAAGGAAAAGGAGGTCACTAGTGTAGAAACCAATAGTGCAAACCGAGGTGATAGACCCAATGCATGGATGGATGAGGTCGAGGCTCTTGGGTCGGTCCGCCCCTAGAGTTAACAAACAAGTCAAGTCTAATTGCCACTCTAGACCTTTGAGGAGATCATCCCAACCCTCTACCTCATAATAGGATTGGATCGTGGTGTGAAAGGAGGGGAGGGCCACAATTTGGGATTGATGTCCCATAGGTGAGAGGTGTGGGGGTGAGCTAGGGATGCGGGGGCCTTGCTTGAGCCATTGGAGTATGGACTCATTCACGGTGAAGGGGTGTGACTCTTGAGGATCCGGACTAGGAGAGGTGGGTGGAAGTGGAGATTCTTGGATTTCCTTTATGGTGGGTTGCGGATCCGGACTAGCATCCATTTCCGTGTGGGTGGGTGTGTGGGTCTCAACTTCTAATGATAATGGGGTGAGTAGGTCTAGTGAGGGGGAAGTGGTGATAGTTGAGGTGTGGTGCACCCGAGGTGGTGAACAAGCATGGGTTTGGGTTGGGATTGGTAAGGGAAGTAGTGGAGGTCTAGGTTGGGGTTGGGTTGGGGTAGGAAGTGGAAGATGGGTGGGTTGAGGGGGTTTGGGAAGAATGTCCTTGGGAGGAGTGTCCTTGTTGGGGGATGATGGAGGGGTAATGGTGGCCAGGGTGGGAGAGGTTTCAACCACTAAGGGTATGGGAAGATGCTTCCTCGTAGGGCATTGTCCGGCGATGTGTCCCAATTGGTGGCACCTATAACATTTCGACTCGCACTTACCGGAGATTATTTCACTCACTTCTATCTCCATAGGACCTTTTCCTTTTTGAGAAGGGGTAAGGTGAGGGGTGGAGGTGGAGGTGGGGGCCAAAGGGCCTTGAGTAAGGTGGGTTGTGGAATTAGGTTTTGGTTGCATTATGGGGAATTGGAGTCTTGGGTTGGCCGGATGGGAATGGTGGAGTTGAAGTGCTCCTCGGGCTTTGGTGATCCGAGTAGGAAGGGGACACATATCTAGACCTAAGTTGCTCCTTCATGTTTACCCAAGTGGTGATGGGATCTTCCCTTCTAATTATCCTTAGCCCGATAATTTGTAGCCAATAGGTTTGAGCCCGTTTGGTAAGTTGTGATTTGGCAAAGTGGACTTTCTCATTATCGGTCATGGGATACCAAGTGAAGTAATGGTCCATGGAAGCCTCCCAATCCAAATAGTCACTAGGATGAGTTCCATCAAAGGTGGGAGGTGGGAGACACGTCCTTCTATCATCCACCCTTGGGGCGGGCCCATTTTTTCCAAGTTGGTTGAGTCGACCCGATATGTTATCAAGCCGCTCATTGGCATAGGTCAAGGTCTTCATGAGGTAGTTGACATGGCCAGGGAGGTCATGCGTGTTAGTGGTAGGCATCCCTTGGGGTTTTGGACTCATGGAGAGGGCCGATGAGGCGGTCATGCTAGTGGACAAGAGCGATGCACTGGAAGACTCTAAATGCATATGCGCGCCCTAGGACCAACTTGATAGAGACAAGTTGTAAACTTGCTCTGATACCACTTGATGTGACACCACCTTGGGGTGATAGTCACAAGACCGAATGACCTTGGACCTACAATTGCAAGCAATCAACTTGGGCAGCGGATTCACACTAGCGAACTCAACCGCGAAGCATACACTAGTGCCCGTAGGCGACTTAGCGATGGTGGAGAGGGTCCGAAGTGGGAACTTGATGCTCCAAAGGTTGGCGAGCTTGGGGAGGACCCCTAATGGGCCAGGGATGCCCAACTCACAGGCGGCCAGCACACCAAGGGTGTGGGATGTAGTGGTTCACTCACAACTCGCCCGCGGTGATCACTCATGTGAACGAAAATTTTGGGCCGAGCTCTCACTCTCCGTCCGACGAAGCAACAGCAATAATACTAGGCTAAGCAAGTGATGTAAACCAGCCAAGAAGGGGGACCGAGACTCACCTAGCCGGCGTGAAGATGCCGACTCCGGCCGGAGAGGGGGCGAGCGGGGAGGCGAGGGTATGCACCCGCACGCCGCGTCGATGAAGCTTCAAACCTGCGACTTAATAATTACATGAACTACACCCCATGCAAGGGGGGGGGGGGGAATCTCGGGGTGGGGATTATGTGAATACAACCAATACTACCTCCACGCAGGGAGGAGCCTTCAGCCGGCCAAGCGGGGAGGGGATAAACCAAGCTAAATGCAAAGAACGGAAGGCGGTGCCGAATCTGCCACCTTCTGCGCTTCTGGACAGTCGCCTACTGTTCTTGACTCTGTGAACACTCCAGATTTTTGTTGAAGTCTAAACCAGTGGGTAATTCTTCATAGTTTGGATGGGATGATGCCAGAATTTTGCTGATTTCCCTGGTCGCCGGTGCTGGCCTTGGCAGGAGCTCGAACAGAGATGCAGGTCTGCTGCCCTGGCTGCTCTAGGCTCACAACAGTGGGAAGAAGAAGCTACCACAAATGCTCTGGAACTCCAATTTGCGCTTAGCTCGTACCGACGGAATTGTTGAAGAGCCCTCTTCGAAACGTAGGTCATGGGAACATCAGCAGATGTTGGAGCAGACCAGCAGACCTCAAACAGTGAAAGGGGGTCGGAGCAGACTGACAGGAGACAGAGCTGCGCGCCCGGGGAAAGAAATGGAGAAAACCTAGCTCCGGATTCCAAAAGAGGATCCGTTTCTTGATTTTGGAAGAAGACTTGTCGAGGAAGCTCCCGGTCAAACGGCGCCTCCAGATCTTTACGAGAGTGGTCGGGGCAGCTTCTGGAAGCAGCCTCTGGTTGATTTTTAGGGGGGGAATGCGCAGTCGTAGTAGATCTGCTCCTCCGAACAGCTCCAAGCTCGGACGGTTGCGGGACCACCATTGTTGGAAAGCTGACTCAAAGAAGATTCCGGAAATATATGATTTGCCACCTGAAACCTTGAGGGGTGGTCGTGGTGACCTCTGCAAATCACTGCTACCCAGCTGCCTGCAACCTGAAATGAGAGGGTGGAGATAGGGGATGGGGAATGGAGTTGGAGGGGGGCAAAATGGGGGCGGAAGAGTGTGGGGGCGAAGCCTAGCTGTGAGGGGGCCTGGGAGGGGGTGTTACAAGGTGTGGGAAGGGGAGAATGGGGGCTAGAATGGGGTGTTTGCAGTGGGTGAGAGAGGAGCTACGAATTTGGGATGGGTGGGGAAGAGAGAAGGAGAGATCTTTCTCCAAAATTTGAAAATGGACTAATGTGGTTAATGGGGCTTTGGGGATGGGAAGAGTTCTGTTGGGAAGGGGAAGGGGTGCTTAGGGAGTGGGGAATTCTCCCTTGGGAGATGAGAGGGTGCTTAGGGAATGGGATTGGGTAGGTGGTGGTTGGGTGGTGGAGTGGGGATTGGGTGGGGGTCTCTTGGAACTAGGGTGGAGTAATGAGGATTGGGGTAGTTGGGAGGATGAGTAATGAGGGGGGGAGAGAGAGAGTTGATGATGTGGAAGAGAGAGGGGGAGGGGAGGAGAGAGAGAGGGGGGCGCCCTCCTCCTTGAGAGAGAGAGAAGAGAGAGAGAAGAGAGAGGAGAGAGGGGAATCCACCCCTTAGAGAGAGAGAGAGAGAGAAGTGGAGAATCCTCTCCAATGACACTAAACACTCTTGATTTTAAATTGATCATAAAAGTTGTTACAAATGAGAGAGGAGAGGGGCTATTTATAGACTCCATATTCTTCCTAGGACCAAAGTGCCCCTGACAAATTCTTAATTGACTAGCCTATCCCAAGGGAGGGCGCCCCTGGGCCTAGCCCAATGAATTGGGCCCACTAACCTATCAAACCAACACAATGACTCAAGACTTAGGAAAATGACTTACTAACCTTGGTACATGACTCAAATAAAGGGAAAATTACATAGTTTATGACTCAAAGAATGTATGAAAATTACATGACTAGACTCAGGAACATATGAAGAACATAATGGCGCATGCCGACGATCCAATTGAGCTTCGAAAAAAAGTGGAGGGGCAAGGGATGCCCCCATCACCCATAATCTGCTTGGTGGCCGTATGCGTTAGCACAGCATGGGTAGAGAACCCTTCTTGGCTTGTCATCTGAATGGCAATAGAGCGAGGAGAAATAATAGCATCAACAATGAACTCTCCGGCGAGCAAAGAGATTGCCATCGGCCTTGCTCGGGAAGAAACTGGCATCAACTCAAGGGAACTCTTCTTGTCAACCGTCTTCACTAGGAGTGTAGGCTCAACATTCCCAAAATAACTAGGGGCCAGGATGCGGATCGGCATTCGGCAAATGAAGTCTTGGATCTTGAAATGCACGGCTGGCACTGAATCATCCTGACTTGGCTTGTTGTTTCCCTGGGGATTAGACCCAAGGGGCACCATGGGCAACGCACACCCGCTCCGTGGGGTGGGAATAGGTGGAAGAATGGGGATAGGAGTAGGTTCAGAAGACGCGGGGGTTTCAACGGGTATGGTGTGTTTAGGTGGAGGCAAAGGTAAGGGTGGAGGTATGACTTGCTCGGGCGAGGGTGGCAAAGGCAAAATTTGCTCAGGCTCGGTCAAAGGTGATGGCGGGGGTGATGGAGGTTTAGGCAATGGTGAGGGTGTAGGCGATGGAGAGGATGGTGGAGATGGTGATGCGGTCGATGGAGGTAGTGGACATGGCAAGGATGAAGGAAGGGATTGTGGTGCCCACCGTCGACGTATCGACACAACACGTCGAACAACATTGGGGGTGGAAGTAATGGTGGAAGAAGTAGAAGAAGGGGAGGTGGCACTAGCCTGAGCAGAGGCTTGAGTTTGTGGAGGTTGCAGAGATTGGATAGGAGATAGCGAAGGTAACAGAGTAGGCGAAGTAGTAGGTGATGGAGCGGGTTCAACGCTAGATGAAGAATCACTGGGGTGCCCCCGGTCTTGTAGAGATGGAGACGGCTGCTTGGGCGGTGCTTCTTGTTGCTGCTGCTTGCTACGGAGATCTACAAATAACTTTACGCATGGCGGCCCAATCAATTCTTTTATTATCTTCTAGGTCATAAACATACTCTCGGAACTCGGGGCAATCCTCAACCAAATGCCCCTGCTGGCGGTGGAAATCACAATATTGAAGCATATTCTCGACCGCGGGTTGGCAAGGCACAACCGGAGAGAGCGGCAACGCATGAGCGGCCATCAAAGCCCTAAAAATGTCGGTAAAGCACTCCGACAATGGAGGACAAGGAGCCCGCTTTGGGCAAGGTGGATGCCGAGGGGTATGAGGTGGTGGAGAAGGTTGTGGAGAGGGAAGCGGAGGTTGCATAGGTAATGGAGTGTGGCTGGCGGAGGTGGGATTTGGTGAAGGCATATGTGAAATGGAGTGGGGAGGTATGTAGACGGCATCCACCTGCTCGGGATGTGGTGTGACCTGGACCGGGGGTGGAAACGGAGACGGGTATGCGGATACAGGAGGCTGACTCATGGAAGGTTGATATGTGGAGGCGTATAGGTATGTATAGGCGGGGGGTTGGCTCGAGGAGGGATATGTGGTGGAAGGCTGACTCATGGCGGGCTGACTCATGGGAGCGTAGGGTTGGCACATGGAGGGTGAAGGTTGATATGTGGAGGTGGATGGTGGAGACTCGGGGTCAAGAGAATCTTGGATTTGTTGGCAGATGAAGCGGGATCGGCTATATAATTGTTGTCAGGAGGTGATGTTGTTGAGGGCTAAGATAAACTGATACTCGGGTGCGGCATTGGATATCCGCATCTTGATTTGCTCTCTTTCCAGAATGTGCCCTGGGACTTGCGCGGCAAGGTGACACCAACGGTCAGCAAAGGTGCAGAACTCCTCGTCGGGCTTCATCATCTCATGGGCCAGATCCACCATAGAATACTTGGGCCCAACCTGGTCTTGATACTGTTGAATAAACTTTTCTTGAACGGTATGAAAACTCACAACTTGCTCTTGCGGAAGAGAGAAGAACCAATCCCGAGCCAGGCCTTCCAATGATAGACCAAACGGATAAGCCATCAAGTGTTGGTCATGTCGAAATTGGGCCGACTCATAAACAAACTCCTTCAAGTGCACATACGGGTCACCAACTTCACTATAACGGCGATATGTGGGAATTTGTGATGGAGGTGGGAGCTGAAGACCTTGGAAAGCGAACGGAACACTTAAAGAGGATTTAGGATCGATCTGACGTTGAAGCTCATCAAGTTGGCGTTGGGTTTGAACAATCATCTCTTGGGTAGGGAAAGATCGAGAAGAATATGGGCCAGCTTGACCAAGAGGATGTGAATTCGGACCAGTATGATGATAATGGGCCGGATAAGAGGATCCGGGCTGAGAAGAAGAAGGGCCCATTCCAGGAGTAGAAGGATATGCGGGCCTAGAAGGATCATGGACATAAGGACCCATTGGCCTGGCAGCATAAAGAGATGAAGAATGAGTCACATTAGAAAAATAAGGCCCATTAGGAGAATGGGGCCCGTTAAGATGATGAGGCCCATTAATGAGAGAAGAAGGCCCATTAAGAGAATGAGGCCCATGAAGATGAGATGCAATAAGACGTTGGGCCTGAGCCGGATCCATTTGGCGAACAAGGCTTGAAAGATGAGCCATGAGATTAGCCTGTTCCTCGGAGAGATCAGAGGGACCACGGGAAGATGGACCCACGTGGGAAGAGGATTCCACACGGGAATAGGAAGAACATTGGGAAAAAGGATGATACAAGTGGTTGAAATGATGCTCCATGAGGGCAAATGGAGACTTAATACAAGGAGATCAAAGATAATACAAGTGGGGAAGCAAGGGCTTAATGGGCTTGAGAACAGGGGGAGCTGACCCACTAATGTAAAGATGAATGGACAACGGACCAAGGGACGATGGACTAGATAATGAACCCACAAAATGGACTGACTTAAGTGGGGCTAACAACGACAAAACATGTGGATGCAACACAAAACACCACTAATGGGCTTAGACAAGCCCAAACAGCACAAACAATGCAATGTGAGAGTTTTCACCCAAGTCAAACAAGTTGATATGATGGAAAATATTTTAGGGATTTTAATAGACATTTTAATGATTTAAATTAATAATAATTCCCTCAAGATAAGGTCCAAACTTTAGGTTGACTAAGGTTAACTCTCTCACACTTATGCAAATGCAAGCCTAAAGGGGTGGAAAGGTACAACCGGCCCGGTGTCCGTGTGGGAATCCACGGCTCACGGGGACTTATGGAGGTCCCGGATAAGATCACCTAGTCGACTCCAAGGAATATGGAGACGAGAGGATCACTTACCAAGGTAGGAAATGGAACTATGATATGCAATGTATGGCCCTATGTGCACCGGAGTGCATGCAAATTCTAGCTTAAAACTAAAAAATCAAGACTAGATTAAACTATGCAAACATGATCCAACTAAGACAAATAGTGTATGGATGGAAAGACAATACAAAGGTCTGCACAACCGGCCCAAGAACAGATCAATCTGACCCCGGGAGGTTAATCAAATCACTGAGCAAAGTTACCCCCGTGAGCTTGTGCGCAGACCACATGCAGATTTTATGGACAAAATGCTAAAATGATGACAATTTTTAACTAAGCAAATGAGACCCAAATGATGCAAATAAACTATGGGTGGAAAGACAATACAAAGGACTATCTAATGGAACAAAAATCAGTGCAATCAGACACCGGGAAGGCAGTCAAATAACTGAGTAAAGATGTACCTGTGAACCTGTCCCTGAGCCTGCCTGCAGAACTTATGCACAAAACTCAAAAAGTTGGATAATATTAGAATGTACAAATGTTAACAAAATGAGGAAAATGATATATGGATGGAAAGACAATACAAAGGGCTATCCAACGGAAGAAAAATCAGCGCAATCGGACATCGGGATCAAAAGTTATGTCCTGATGAACACGGCCCTGTGAGCATGCACGCAGGACTGCCAAAAGCTGTAACGGTCTATCAAATGACCGTTACATGCATGTGGCGGTCTACTATAGGACCGTCACACTACCTGAGCCCTTAAAACGCCCCAAACAATGGAAGAATGGATAAAATATGACCTAAACATGCACATGCACACACCCAACTTACAAAAGAGCATTAAAACAAACGTGATGGGCATTGGTGTCCACCGTGATCACCAAAAAACTGTTGATTTATTTTAATTAGATTCCTATCCCGCCCCCTTTAAATACATACGTGCATAAACATGTGAATCAAAGACAAGGGGGATGAAAGGATGAGAAATACTAACCGTGATCGCCACCAAGGCTCCAACAACGCCAAAGGATGAAGAAGTGTAAAGAACGGCGCCGTGTACCTTGGAACTTAAATACTTGATCGCACTTGAAACGGGGTGCGGGGAACTTGTGGATTCAAACCTCCTCTCCTTCCAGTCGGCTAGAGGAAGAGGGCCTCACGTTGTATTCATGCTCTCCTGCAAAACAAAGTTAAAATAAGGACAAAAAACTCATTAGAACATGCATGTGTAGCATCAATCCCGCAGTGATAAAATAGGGGTAGAAATTGAGGGCAAACTCACCGGGGGGAGGTTTTTAACCCCTGTGAAAGGGTGGAAAAGATAGGTGGGTGTATTGTGCATGCATGAGATTTGAAATCACGATATTTGATTGAGAGAATAGAGAGAAATCATTGATGCAAAATGTGCAAAAGTGCATGTAGCAAAAAAGTGCAGAAAACTATGATGATTTATGATTTTAAGAGGAAAAGAACTAAGAATATAGACCATGAAATCAAGCCCAGAAGAATGGAATTGAAAGCTAATACTTCCCTCTTCAAGCCAGGGTCGAAGTTGTGAGTTGGAATTGTAGCATGGCTTCGCCCCGAACCAAGAAAGAGCCCCCCGTCGCGACTGCGAACTGGGCAGTTTTTATAGAAAAGTGGTGAAACCCCCAACTTTCCTCCACGAGTTTAAGAGATAGAGTCCATCAAATCTCGAGATCTATGGATCAATCTCGAGATAATATTCAAGATAAGTCATAGGAGAAAACGGGACTCTATTTGGATGAAGGATCTAGAAGATATGGCTTCTGGAAGGGAGCCCCGGAGCTTAATATGTAGAGTTTGAGTTGAACCAGGACACCTAAACCCTCAACTTTTGAGTGTGATTCTGAGCAAGATAGCCAATGAAATTTGGAGTTCTTTGGACTGAATTCAAGATAATACCAAGGAGAAACCATAGGAACAAACGGCGCTCAATTCGGAGTAGAATTCAAGAAGTTATGGACTCTGCAAGAGGGCCACAACGCACAGAAACGGAGCAGAGTCCAGCACGAATTGGACTCTCAGGTGTGTGTAACGGTCTATCGTACGACCGTCAGAGTTATGTAACGGACTAGGGTAGGTCCGTCACACTCTGGGGGTCAAACGGGACTATTTCGGATAAGTTTCGGTGTAACGCACCCATACTAGACCGTCACATGGACTCTGACGGTCTAGGGTAGGACCGCCATGCTCTAGGGGTCGAACAGGGTGATTTCGGGCAAGTTTCGGTGTGACGGTCTATCGTAGGACTGTCACACTGCCCTGGAGGTCTAGGGTAGGGCCGTCACACTGATGGAGGAAGATTTTGGATAGACTGCGCGTGAATTTGAAAATTGAAGCGTACCTCTCAAACGGGGCAGAACTAGCGAAAGTGGTAGAAGAAGAAACTGTAGATAACTGAGAGAGGAACAACTTTTATGAAGAAAGTAAGTTGAGAAAATGATTATAAAATGGAGAAAATGGTGCTGGAACAGAGAGAAAAATTTTGAGACATAGGTGAACAACACAGCACGTCGGAAAAATGTGAATAGCTCACAAACGGGGAAGAATTGGCCAATGACGTAGAAAAAGAAATTGTAGATCTTTGAAAGATGCACAACTTTGGTGAAGACAACATTTTGAATAGAAGAATGGAAGAAGGTGAAAAAGAACCACTTTCAGGACTACGCAGTGAGATAGAGCTGATTACTTGAGGGAAGCCGGCCTAAATGGGCCGTAAGTCGACTTAGAAGCTAGAAGTTGATAAGACAAGCTCCAGGGCTCTAGAAAATCATGATCTCCAAGACTGAAAGGATATGAAATGGTAAAAATAGGTTTGAAATCCATCCGAGAAAGACTCCAAGATAATGGCTAATTCAGGACATCAAAAATGATGAATAAGAGAAATGACGTAACTTGTGGGTTAAAACGGGTGTCAACAACCGCGGCCTCGAAGATATGAGAACGGCACAGAATTTAAATGACAGAAATTTAAACAGCCATAGCGGGAAGTGACTCGCCGCGGCCTCAAAGATATGAGAACGGCACATGATTTAAATGACAGAAATTTAAACAGCCATAGCGGGAAGTGACTCGCCGCGGCCTCGAAGATATGAGAACGGCACATGATTTAAATGACAGAAATTTAAACAGCCATAGCGGGAAGTGACTCACCGCGGCCTCGAAGATATTATGTGATCGCTAGGGGCCGAAGACCCCAAAAATAAGAAGAGTGATCGCGCTTACCTTAAAAGCAGGAAATGGCGAGTTGCTTCTTCCTCTCCCTTCAGCCGGTCGACGGAGAGGACCATCTTTGGTTACCCTTGCAAAAGAGGAAACAGACATATAGCAAATGAATCAGAAAAATGACAGTGTAGTATTAATCCCTTGTGATAAAAATGGTGAAATCATGGCGAGACACGCACCTGGTTGGTGTTGTTTTAAAATCCCTCTCGGACACTAGTAGGAGGAAAATGCTATGATGGATGGAAAATCATGCAAATGTTCATAAAAACATATCTCTCTTATGAAGCGAGATGACGGACGACGGGATGATGCATGCAACAGAAATGACAAAAGAGAGTGGGAGAGAATGGCTTATTGAAGATGTCGATGGCGGGATTAGGCGGAGCTTCGGCAGTGTGGGGATGACGTGGAGGCATGGCGGACGGAGTTAACCTTCCTCTTGCGAGTGCGGGCATTCGGGAATCCGGCTGAACCTCCTCCTACAAAACCCACGGGTTAGAAAGGGGATCCGACAGAGTCTCCCTCTCCTCTGTCAGATCTGAAGCCCCCCCCCCCCCCCCCCCGCTTCGAGGGAGGGGGTCCTCTATTTATAGGGGAATTTTTATGGGCGCGTCCTAGGTCCGGGATGCTTTCATGTTGAGGCGTCCTGGGTCCAAGACACCTCAATCAATTTTTTATAATTTTCACGTTATTGGTGCGTCCAAGCTCCTGGACGCCTCAACTTGAGGCGTCCAAGACCCCAGACGCGCACATGTCTGCCCACCGATTCACTGTCGGAAGCCGTCGACAGCGGAGAAAGCGAGTGGTTTTGGCGCGTAACCGTGACTCTCGAAGGGCGCGTCTGATCGGAAAGACGTTGTTATGTTTGGATTCTTTCGAAACGTCAAACTGAGCGGTGAAGCGGTGCCGCCCGGGTGCTAAACTAGGAGGCGTCCTGGGTCCCAGACGCCTCAAGTTGAGGCGTCCCTTGTCTCAGACGCCTTTAAGAATCCTGCTAGATTGGCACCGAAAGTCATCGATGGTGGAGAAAGTTAGTGATTTTGACGCCTAACTGTTACTTTAGCAAGACGTCCTCGTGTTCGGATTCTTTCGGAACGTCAGGTTGAGAGCGGCGCCATCCGCATGTTGCACGATTTCCTTAGTGAGGCGGCTTTCCTCTCGGACTCGGTCAAAAGAGGCGTCACCCTCCCCCGCTGAAAAGAAAATTCTAAAAGAGGTGGAAAAGACCAAAAAGTAGGAAACCACTCAAGTAATTCGAAAATGTGAAAGCCACTTCGGGGTGTCACATTGTAATATGAGATTTACCCAAGGTAATGTCAGAAACGGCGTGTCTACAGCTGCCCCGCCTTGGCATCTGCTTTGCAAGGGAGTGGCACGTAGTGGAATGGCATGGAGTGCGAGTAGACTGAAAAGTAGATGTCAAGGTGTGATGAGACACGCTTTCAACATTATAGTTTGGAATCTTTTCAGAGTTTCAATGAGGCGACCTTGAAGAAAGGCTTCCAAATTCAACAATCATTTGGACGGAAATCAAACAAGGAAGGGGAGGATGTGCGCTCGGGCACAAATAGAAAAAGGGACCAACTTCTCTGTATTGAAGTACCTGGGTTGTAAACCTGCAGGTTTCACCTTTGGAGAGTGGTTACCAGCCGATGTGAAAGTGCTGCGGCCAAGGTGGGTCAAATGGAGTAAAAGTAAAGGAATATGTGAGGATCAGTCCAAACAAGGGTCTCTTTAGGAAGAACAACCCAGGGCTATCTCAAGGAAAATCGGTACTCCGTTCGGAATGGAATATCTCATATTATAAGAACTTAAGCACAACGACTTTCACAATCGAATCACTTTGAATGATCTTCTGTAATGGAATCAAAGTCCTACATGAATGCATGCTGGGTTTAAAGGAAAACTTAAAATAAACTAAAATAGAAGATAGTCAAGGATAATATTGTCAAGTTGTTAAGAATGGGTCAGGATACCAATTTGGTGAGTTGGTGCTGAGCCGGAGCTCGTTTATCCACACACCAACTCACTGAATGGGATCGTCATTCCCTATGCTTTTACAGCTTAACGGCCTATCTGCACAACCCAAATTCCTCTGAAATCATCACTATTTTTGTTGAAGGGGAACTCTAATTCCTGATTCGTTCAGGTCGTAAGGTCCTTGACGTGTTCTAGTAGCGTAATTATCATATAATACAATGCATGACATGGTAGGACCAGTCACCGAATGATGACGGGACAAGATGGGACAGTGGTGCCCATCAGTGAAACCTGCACTCATCAATATTATTATTATAAGTACCAGAATTCGCACCTCACTTATCACAACAGCACAAGGGAGATCAAGACAAAACACCTTTTGCTAAAGTCAACAATGATGACTCATCATTGTTGTGATATGGTTGGCTTTTAAACCCCTCTCTTCCTATAGATACTCCCCCTTTGCCTAGTTCAGCCAAATGCACCAAGGAGTGGATTGAGAGCCTTGGAACTTAAGAGGAGGAGAAGAATCTTGGGGTTTTCAATATGGAAGGTGAGTCTTCCCGTCCTATGAAGAGGAGCAAGCCTAGCAGCGAATTCAAGCGACTCTCCGACCTCGAAGGACATCTGAGCGAGAAGGTCCAGTCGCGTATGGTGAGTTGATTAATTTCAAATTCCCTGTACGACCTCTCTTTCACCTCTTCCCCCTTTGTTTTTCTTCTTTCCCAGCCGTACCCCCTCTTTCCAGGCCCGAGGAAGTTCTCCAAACTGTCGTGGCATTTGAAGCTTACTTCCAACATTTCCATCGGCATGAGGGCCATAATCACGAGGTGGCATCTTCAAGGGCTCCTGGTTCACGCCAAGTATTATGAGAAGATTCGCATTGACTGGGCGGCTATGGGTGCGCTAGTAGAGATCTGGCATCCTCAGACTCACACTTTTATCTTGCCCACTTTCGAGGTGACCATCCTTCTTGAGGAGGTGGAACTCCTGCTCAGTTTGAAAAGATTCAGAAGGGATGGCAGGATAAAGATCATGCCGATGCTGAAAAGGGTGACTTTCAAGGACGTCCTCGGAAGCTTCATGTCGTCTGGTGCCGTTAGGAAAGTCCAGACTCAGAAGGGAATTAACCTGCAAAAGCTCGCGGAATGGGTCATGGATGCCCTGAGAGGATTGCCAGACGATGATCGTTTGGAAGAAATTATGAAGGGGTTCACAATCTGTTTGGCGGGTGCTCTCTTATTCCCTTCTACCGACACCATAGTGGAGGAAGACCAGTTGAGCGCCATTTGTGGAATTTGGGATGACAAAAGGGTGGGGCCTACCGTTCTTACTTACCTCTACAGCGGCCTTACTGCTTCTAACATGGGTAAGCCTCCTTTTGGTTGCGCGCTTCTTCTGAACTGCTGGGTTGACTTACATTTCAAATTTGATCACCGTGAGGGGATGCCAACTTCCTCAAAGATTTTCCAACAAAGCCCCCTTTACCACATAGCCGATGTGTTAGGCATTGGTGGTAATATAGTAAATCGTGGTCCATGGTTAAAGAAACGTGAAGATTGGAGGTCTCACTTCAAAACTATGACGCAAAGCTTTTTAACTTGTGCACCAACATGTCTGCTCTCACGCGAACTCCTTACGAGATCTTCCCCTGAAGCTGAACTCCGACTTATTGACGCGACGGAGTTTGTTCTTTACAATGCCCATCGGTGCTGTATTCAAATCGGCCTATTTGTTCCCAACGTTATCTGACGTTGCTCCTTTGAGGAAGAGAGAATTAAGCACGGAAGAAGATGCAAAGGAAGTGAAGGCCATCAAAGTGTTATGGAAGATGAGCATTCCGGGAAAGGCATTAGTGCATGTAGAGGAAGAACGCGAGCTATGAAGCGCTTATGTAACCGAACTGGGGAAGTTAAGGCCCGAAGCGTCTAAACCCCTGATGTAGCTCACTCTGTTGTTTTAATGAAATAAATGTGAAGTTATTGTGTACAAAGGGTTTTTAGATTATTGGCCCCTCTCTTTCTGATATTATTATTATTATTTTATTTGTTTTATTGGACGCGTCTAAGATTCTAGGCGCGTCCATGTTTTTATTATTATTATTAATTATTATTAATTATTTTTTCATCTTTTTTATTGTTTTTGTTGTTGTTGTTTTTATCTGACGCGTCTAGGAAGAAAGACGCGTTCATTTTTTATCATTTTTATTTTATATTTCTTCTTTTTTTAATTTCTTTTTACTGACGCGTCTAGGCACCACGACGCGTCCAATTGACGTGTCTTCGCGCTTAGACGCACCAAAGTTCAAATTTCAAAACTTAAGTCCGCCCACGACGGCCTTTCTTCTTCATTATTCACAATCGACTCCATCCGCCCATTCTTCCCCGATTTTGACCCTAAACGACCCATTCTTTGTCCCTATGGAGTGTGGAGGCCCAAGCCAAGGTGGAGAGAAGCGAAACGAGTTGCTCTGTCACGTCCCGAGCGCGGAAGCTTACCTGTGACGCGACAGTCCTTTATATAGAACCAAAGCGATCTAGCTAATTAGTGGAGATCTTCCTTAGACAATTTAAAGAGTGCGCAAATGACTAAGCAAATTACTAAGCCTAGATTTGAAAATAACATAAATCGTTCGAGCTATCGATTATTACAACTAACCAAAATGTCAAATTCATAGAATCAACTACTAGTCCTCACTACTTTATTAGTTTTGATCAAAGGAAATACAAATGACATAAGTGGACAACAACTGACACACGTAGGGATTACAAGAACACAATTAACATACAACTCCAATCCTACACTCATCACTCAGATTCATCCCCATCCAAATGTTGGCTGATATCCAAACTGCCTGAAACATTAGAAAACCACTTGATGAGCGAATCGCTCAGTAGGAATTACATCTCAAGATTTAACATACTTTAAGTGAATTACAAGTTCATTTAATGTAGGTAATCTATGCATGCAGACAGATAGATATCAAGGAATCGTAAGATCAACAAGAGTAGAAAGTGAGAGCATATAGATTTCGCATTTTCAAGCAGCAGTAACAAGTGATAGCAGATGATATCAAGCAAGTGATAACTGAGGAGTAATAACTGGAATAACAACATGTCAATCAAGCAATAGTAAGCAAAGTAATTTCAAGCATGTATAACTGGAATTGGCTATTTATCAATTCATTCAAGTAAACACTTTTACCCTTCTGCGGGTCTCAAGTCAATCAATCAAGTAATATCACGAGAATGAGTGGAATGCCTTAAGTCTAGCAAGCAAGTACTCCGGTGTAATACCAAACACCGTGGTCAATAAACTCCCATGGGCACAAGTACCTTCGGGTGCTCCTCCCAGGACTAGACCGGGCCCTATATGTACAGTATTGGTCATGTTTGTCGACATCCACTCTCATTTATAGCCAATACGGAATTTCAAGGGTTGACTAGGTAGGATATATATAAGGTAGATTTTGTGGAATGGAAGCCAAGAACTCGCATTATGTAGGAAAATCAATGTAAATCATGCGACAGGTTAAAGGGTAAAATCAATGCAAATTATGAGACAGGTTAAAATCAGAAATTGTATTAGACCAAATTGGCGCCCTAGGGTTAAGTAGGTTTACATGTGGGTGATTTGGTGTAATTTTCTGAAATTTCATTTTTTTTTGACGATGCCATCAGGCGTCTTAAATTCTGAAATTGGCACCCTGGTCAGGGGCGGCATTTTAGATGGGGGTTACTATTTCTCAGTATAAAAATTGTAAGATTTTCATGATTTAGTTCAATAGTTATGGATTTTGAATGGGTTAAACAATTAATATGGAGATTTACTACTTGCTTAACTTTGGTAACTGACACATTCTAATAGGTCGTTAGAACACTTAAAATGGATAGTAATATGTTCTAACATGTTTCTAACATGTTGGCTAATTAGTAATATATTCTAATGTATTCTAACAGGTTGCAAGTGGTCTAACTAGTAATATGTTCTAACATTTTCTAACATATAGGTTGGCTAACTAAACAGGTTGTTAGCCGGGTCGCTAACATGGTCAAACAGGTTACAGGTTAATATGTTCTAACATATTCTAACAGTTTAACATGTTGGCTAATTAGTAATATATTCTAACATTTTCTAACTATTTCAGGTTGGTATATATTCTAATATATACCAAGGCAGCAGGTCCGTGCATGTTACATTCTAACATTTTCTAACAGGTTGCAGGTTGGTAACTAGTCTAACAGGTTGGTATATATTCTAACACTTTTCTAATTATTAAGAGTTACAGGTTGGCTAACTATTAATAACATTTTCTAACATATTCTGATTGGTATATATTCTAATATATATCAAGGCAGCAGGTCCGCCCTGGGGTTAAATTAAATTTTTATTACTTTCAGAAATTAATTTACTAAAAATAAAAATTATTTCATACAAAAAACAATTTTTCAGTATTATAATATTTGAAATATAGAAATATACTTTTAAGTTAACTTAGAATATTTTAATATGATGCTATACACATAACATGGCTAAACAAGTTTAATTAAGATGGCTAAACATTAAATTTGTTGTCTAAACAGTGAATAGTCTTTGACAGGTTTAAGATGTTTAAACAGTGAATGCAAATGTTGATAGATATGACATTAACAAGTTTAATACTTGTCTACATAATAGAAATGACTCAAAGTCAACTTTTGTAGCGTATTATTTGATTCAATTGTAATGTTATGTTAAACAAGTTTATGGTAGCGTATGTTATAACAGACGTGAGCTCTTGTTTGCATAACAGATGTGAGCTCTTATTTTATAAGAGACGTGCCTCAAATATACTTCTAAACATGCCTTGGATCAGACATGTCTGCCTAAAACACTTAACATGAAGATTTACTTTGATTAACTTTAGTAACTAACATGTTCTCACAGGTTGGCTACAGAGATGATTGATTATGGATTACAAAAGCATGATAGATCTCTACAAGTCAGGATAAAACGTGCTATATAGACAATAATATCTCATGGAGATGAGCCTAATTATCTAGATTGCTTGGCTAATTAGCTACTAGTTTAGTTAAAAGATGAGAACACCTACCTCTCTAAGACGACAGCTAGGTATAGGTGGAAGAAAAAGGGCAGCTTTCTTCTGCAACGTCAGAGGAGGCCCCTCCTTCTCTGCAGCAAGTCTTCGGAAGAATGAAGGGAGTCTCAGTATAGGGAGTATTATAGTGTTTTGGGATAGTCAGGAGGGGGACAAGATCCTACATAATTCGCATCTCAGTGCGATGCCAGCTCAAACGTGCTGTTCATGTCTGAGAAGGACAGATGCCAACGCAGGTTTGTCTGGAAAAATCACAAGCCTGGAGGGGGGTCGTGTAAGCTAAATTATAGGGGCGCACCATCATAGGTTAACAATGATTACAACGCTTAGAAATTTTATATCTAATTAACTATGTTAATAAAAATAGTAAATTACATATTTTTATGATCCCTAGATTTTTTTGATATTTATCAAAATTTTATTTTATTAAAATATGCCAGAATAAAATTCAACCCGAAACTTCGTATCTAACTTTAACGATTTTTATCTTTAAAAATTGATGGAATCAGTTTATGAAATTTCATGGCTAGGATCCTTATATTTTTCTCTTATTTTTCATAAAATTTATTTCTCAAAATTTTCTTTAAATAAAACTAACACTATTCATGTACCTAAGGTTGGTGCAAAACCTGTTCAAGCATAGGTATAGGTCAATAAGGTTGGTGCAGGTTTCTGTCAAGGTTGCACACTAAGTCTATACATCCATCAGCTCAAAGTCTGAACATCGTCCTGTCGCATGCACACTAAGTCTATACATCCATCAGCTCAAAGTCTGTACATCATCATGTCGCATGCACACTAAATCTATACATCAATCAGCTCAAAGTCTGTACATCGTCCTGTCGCATGCACACTAAGTCTATACATCCATCAGCTCAAAGTCTATACACTCTCGGACCAAGTCTGTACAGCCCGTGTGCTCCATGCATTCAAAGTCTATACATTCCTATCTTTACCTACGTTCACTGGTTTAGCAAACACACAAGTCTATACATTGGTTGCATAGCTTGCCATGCATAGCCAGTGCATTCCACATTTGCTACAAACTCAAAGTCTGTACATCGTCTGCTAGCACACACGCAGAATCTGTACATTGTCCATTTGCTGCAACTCAAGGTCTATACATTCCTATCTTTACCTACGTTCACTGGTTTAGCAAACACACAAGTCTATACATTGGTTGCATAGCTTGCCATGCATAGCCGGTGCATTCCTCATTTGCTACAAACTCAAAGTCTGTACATCGTCTGCTAGCACACACGCAGAATCTGTACATTGTCCATTTGCTGCAACTCAAGGTCTATACATTCCTATCTTTACCTACGTTCACTGGTTTAGCAAACACACAAGTCTATACATTGGTTGCATAGCTTGCCATGCATAGTCGGTGCATTCCTCATTTGCTACAAACTCAAAGTATGTACATCGTCTGCTAGCACACACGCAGAGTCTGTACATTGTCCATTTGCTGCAACTCAAAGTCTATACATTCCTATCTTTACCTACGTTCACTGGTTTAGCAAACACACAAGTCTATACATTGGTTGCATAGCTTGCCATGCATAACCGGTGCATTCCTCATTTGCTACAAACTCAAAGTCTGTACATCGTCTGCTAGCACACACGCAGAGTCTGTACATTGTCCATTTGCTGCAACTCAAAGTCTATACATTGGCTGGTTAGCTGATTGCTGCAACACAAAGTCTGTACATTGGCTGGTTGCATGCATACACAAAGTCTGCACATTCTCCGTTGATAAGTCGGTACATCATTACTCAAAGTCTGTACATTGTTGTCACAAGCACATTAAGTCCATACATTCGTTCATGGCATGTCTGAGTATCCATTTCCAATGTACATACCTTACTATCAAAAGGTAAATGGTGGATGCTGGGATTTAAACCCTGGTCACTAGGTTGAAAGGCACATCACTTAACCAACTACACTAGGAAGTCACTTGTTAAGTGAATAATCTTTACATATGATAACTCTGTGTTCCAACTTCTTACTTAAGTTTCCTCTAGAGTTTATCTAATATATATATTTTTGGGAAATATTATTAAAAAAAATTTTATCATTTTTTTATACGGGGTGCTACATGCTCGCCACCCGAGGAGACCCCGGGACCATGCGGAGGAGGCCGCCGTGGAGGAGGCGCTTCCCTTGGCCGTGGAAGGCCCCGAGGGAGTCGGTGGCGCGGGAGAGGATGAGCATGACTCGGTAGGCCCCCTAGAACTTCCTTTTGTTGCATTATTTTGTGATTTTCTGTGAAAAATGGGGCGAGAGATGGGGTTTGGACGGGGGCGGTTTTGAAATGATGGAGGCGTCCCAACCAGTGGACGCATATATATATATATATATATTAAAATAATTTTCAGAAAATTATTGAACGCGTCATAGGGTGAAGACGCCTCTATTATTTTATTTTAATTAGATAGTTAGGAAAATTATTAAGGCGTCCAGGCGCCTAGACGTTTTTATAATTATTATATATAATTACGAAAATACAAAAATATAGAGGCGTCTAGGGTACTTGACGCATCTATATTTATTTATTATATTTTTTTAAGTGCGAAAAATAGAAATTATTAAAGCGTCTAAGCTTCCAGATGCCTTTACACCCCTTTTTTTTATTGGTGACTCTGTTTTCTTACTGATGTAATTGCTTCTCTTTTTTTTGTTCTGTGGTGCGCAGGGTGTGATGAGGACCCGGATCAGCTGGTTCTTGGTGGTGGCGGCGTACCGAGGGTTGCCGGACTTCCAGAGGGCCCAAGTGGACGCCATGGGGTTCGGAGTGTTTTTGCAGATCGAGCCCTTTCGGCTCGACTTGCCTCTCGTCCAGGCGTTGAGGGAGCGGTGGCACGCGCCGAGCCGAGCGTTTCTGATGCCCTGGGGGCATATGGTGCCGTCACTAGAGGATGTGGTCTGGATCACCAGACTACGGGTGGACGGGGAGGCCGTCAGTGGGGTCACCTACCCCGACTACAGAGAGAGCGCCCTAGAGCTATTAGGGCTGGAGACGAGAGCGACTGATAGAGACAGTAGGACAGTCGGCCGGGCAATCATCATGGAGGCACTCGGATTCGTTGACTCGCGTCAGCACATCGGCGAGAGCGGAGCGGAGTTCCTGGCACGGCTAGAGGGAGCAACTCGGGGAGCTTTTAGCTAGGACGCAGGCGTCCGAGAGCCGGCGGACCTGGACCTCAGGAGGTTCCTCTTCTTCCTACTGGGCCGCCTTCTACTGGGGACGAAGGGGGATGACATCCACTGTCGTTTCCTTGGGATTCTGGCAGACCTAGATCGAGTGGGGCACTACGCGTGGGGAGCAGCCCTGCTCGCCCACTTGATTGCTGATCTTTCTTAGGGGGCAGAAAAGGAGACGATAGTCGACGGCTTTGCGCCTTTCCTCCAGGTAAACATTTCATTTATGAATTTTACAGTGAATCCTAGTTTATGGTCATGCAATTATTTGTACTAATGATATGTGATGGATGCAGGTATGGAGTTACTACTACTTTCGATGGGGAGAGCCAGGCAATGGAACCGGACCGTCGTACCCCTAGCGCGGCGGTGGAGGCCGGTCACGACCGTGGCTCCACACACCTACCAGCTGACGTCGCTTCGACGTGAGCTGACCGAGTACCCCGAGGCCATGGTATGATTTTTTGTTATTGTATATAATTTTTGTGCATTTATTTTGTTTACTGACATGATGCATGTATGATGATGTAGGTGGTATGGAGGCCCTACCTGGGCATGGCCGATGCTGGCCAGCCTTGGGTCATAGCGAGCCGACCTCGTTTCGGGCGGGACCTGTGGGTCCACTGCCTGAACAAGATCGAGCCACTGTGACTCAGGTTGGTCATGAGGACCCTGGGGCTTGCCCAGGAGTGGGTGGAGGTGGACGAGCCGAGCGGCGTCGGACGGAAGACCCGGGGCAAGGCGAAGCTCATGGACTGGCGTACGCGCTTCCCTGCACAGTACCAGGACTGGCAGTAGGGTGGCATTCCAGTGGTGTCCCATGTGTAGGGGAGCACCGACTATCTACGACAGTACCGAGACACGTACGTAGGACGCCTCTACCTAGGGAGGCCAGCAGCGGTAAGTATGAAATGAGGATCTTTTTTCTTTTCTGTGCAAATGCATGTGACATTAACCTATATGCTCATGAATGCAGGATGCTCATGACGCCATCATCACTGACCTGCGGGCCCAGCTAGCAGACGCCAGGCAGCAATTGATAGTTATTCGCCAGGAGCTGGACATCCTGGTGAGTTTATGCAATGCATTACCATTTTTTTGTTACATGGATTCTTGATGCTTAGCCTCTGACTGTCATTTGTTTCTGTGTTTCAGCGTGCCCATCAAGCGGCAACGACCGGGATGGCTGGTGGAGCGGCCTCCAGCTCTCGGGCCCCTCCTCCGGAGGTCTTTTCTCTCCAGGAGCAGTTGGCGGGCGCGGTGGCCTGTGCTGAGGAGGCCGAGCACGACCAGGCGACTCGGGTGAGTGTTTACTTGACCCGGATTCCCATTCTACGTTTTCCCTTTCCTTTACTGACGTCAAGGGGAATGTGGGCTTTTGACAGGTGGCGGAGGTTCGAGATGCACTGGCTCGTGCAGTTCGCGCCGAGGAGGAGCGCGATGCTCGGGTGGCAGAGCACGACGCTCGGATAGCGGAGCTGGAGGAGGACCGACGACGACGGGAGACTGAGGAGCTTCCCCGCGACGTGCTAGAGCTGCAGATTGCCCTCGAGGTGTCGAGGAGAGAGGCGACGAGAGAGAGGGAGGACAAGAGGGCTTTAGAGGCCCAGATGACGGAGCTCCGAGTGAGTCTCGGCACGGCAGTGGAGAGGCTACGAGAGAGTAAGGAGCGGTACCAGAGGGCGAAGGATCGCGGGGCACGGCTTCATCAGTCTGGTTCTTTCTCTGTAGGCAGCTTCCTAGTCTCCTCGGCCGAGGAACGACGTCGCGCCTTCAAGGCCGGCCAGGCACCGCAGGGCGAGGCGAGCACTACCTCACAGAGTTCACGGAGGCCCCCTAGGGATCCTCGCCAGAGGAGAGAGGAGAGGGATGATCAGAGGGACGACAGGGAGGGTGGTGGTGAGAGTTAGAGAGTGGTTTGTACACCCACCATCCTTACTTATGATGTGTATGATAGACAGTTTGTTATATGAAATGGAATAGTTTCTTTTCTATCATTCGACTGTTTTCTGTGCACGTACCATCCCCTACGCTTCTTCTTTTCTACTTACTCCCTCGTGACATGTTTTATAGAATCCTGCCCCGAAAATGGGGAATTATGCCTTGTGCGGAAGGCATGCCGTTTCCCCTCCCCATTTTTTTCTTCTTTTTTTTGGACGTCTAGGCGCGAAGACGCGTTCTAACCTTTTGAATTCAAATTTAAACCACCGAGGACCGCGGGGTGGCCCTTCTTCTTCCTCACTTCGCCCACAAACAACCCTTCTTCTCGTCAAGATTTGCTCACCTAGCTTCGTCTTCTCCCACCCTTGATCTATGGAATACGGTGGGCCGAACCGTGGTGGAGGGAAAGGCAGGCGAGGAGTTCCTCCTCCGAGGAGGGTCGTGCAAGAGCACGAAGAGGCGGGCACGGGAGAGGAAGGGCCTCTTTTGGTTGTTGAGGGTCCCGAAGGCGTGGAGGGAGGCGAGCACGGCCCGGTAAGTTCCTTGATCTCCACTTCTCTAATTTATTTTGGTTCTATAGTGAACACGTAGAGAGGGAGAAGAGGATTCGGTGAGTGTTGTACTTGAATGATGAATGCGTCTTTGACAGGAGACACATTTTTTTTTATATAGGACCCTCCCTTTTGATATACAGGGTATGACAAGGACCCTGGGCTTGGCCGATGAGTGGGCGAGTGTGGATGAGCCGAGCCATGTCGGGAGAAAGAGCCGCAACAAGGCAAAACTTGAAGACTGGCGCACAAGTTTCCCTGCTCAGTTGCATAACTGGCAGCAAGGTGTCGTGTCGGTGCAGGACAGTGCCGACTACCTGAGGCAGTGCAGGGAGAGCCATGCGGAGCATCCCCAGTTTGGGAGGCCAGCAGAGGTGAAAAAGGAGCTTTCCCCTTTTTTTTTTGAGGCTTAGCTGATGGCTATTGTTTAATATTTTTTTTTCAGTGTGCCCAGCAGGAAGCGATGGCAAGGATGGCCGGTGGGGCGCCTTCCAGCTCCCAGGCCCCTTTTCTGGAGATAACCTTCCTCTGGGAGCAACTTGCTAGTGCAATGGCTTGTGCCGGCGAGGCGGAGCGCGAGCTCTCAACTCTGGTGAGTGCCTGCCTTGCTTGAGTGTTAAACATTCGCCGCTCTTTCACTGACCTATGAGATGGTTTGGTTCTGGCAGGCGTTAGAGATTCGAGATGCGCTAGCTCGGGTGGTCTGAGCTGAGGAGGAGCGTGACGCCTGGGCGGCCACCGTAGTGGAGCTGCGGTGTCATGAGGCGGAGGGACTGCCTCGAGGCATCCTCGAGTTGAGGGACCACCTCCAGGTCATGAGGAGAGAGGCGGAGAGGGAGAGAGTGGAGACGGAGAAGGAGAGAGAGGAAAGAAGGGCAGAGCGACAACGGGCTTGGGATGAGAGAAAGGCCCTGGAGGCCCAGGTGATGGAGCTCCAGCTAGGCCTTTGAGTTGTAGAACGGAGGCTGAAAGACATGGAGGAGCATCATGAGAGAGCACGAGAATTTGGCGCACGCCTTTGCCAGTCCGGTTACCTTTCAGTAGGTAGCTTCTTGATGTGACACAACCTAGGACTTACCAAGCAATCACAAATGGCATTCAAACGGACCGATAATGGCGACCGCTCACCCGGTGCTCACCCAAGACCCGGGGTAACTTGGCAATGCCAAGGGGAGGATGTGAGGACTGGGCCCTTGCTGGTAGAGGGCCAGCAAGGCCAAGGTTAACCCCCAAGGGTAATGGCAGCCCAATTCAAGGGAGCCGACGTCGTGCCAAGGGCACGGGTTACACTCTATTTCCCATGGTGATCTCTTATAGCAAGGGAGCTTAAGGATCGAGCTCTCACTCACGGCCAGTGGAGTTATGAACTAATATTGACTGAACAAACACTAAATAGAGTAAAGTTTGGAGCACTTACTTGACCGGTTTGAAGAAACCGGTCCCGCTCCGAGACGAGGGCGAGCGGGGAGGTGTGGGATCCCCACACGCCGCGTCGGGGCAGCTTGACCTATTTATGATGTTACAACACTACACCCCATGCAAGGGGGGGTCTTGGGGAAGGGAAGGCAAGGATTACACTCAAACACTACCTCCCACAAGTAGGGGCTGTAAGCCGGCCAGGCGGGGAGGGGGAAAGTGGAAATGAAGGCCGAGTGGTGGCCGATGCCGATTTTGCCTGCTTTCTGCGATTGGAGGCAGTCAGTCGGAGTTGTAAACGCATAAATGGCTCCTGAATTTTGTTGATGGTGGGACCAGTGGGGAATTCTTCGTAAGTGATTCAGGAGGTCGTCCAAATTTTGCCGGAATTTTGGGAAGTCGCTGTTGGACGGGGCAGAGACTCGAACAGGGAGGCAGGTCTCTGTCTACTTCAGGTTCACAACAGCAGGAAGAAGAGGTTGTCACAAGCACTCCCAAGCTCAAAATCAGGCGCCGCTGAAGTTGTCAGAACCGTCTATGAGTCCTCTTCGAAACGGGTCTGACGGAGAGGCCAAACGTTGTTGGAGCAGTCCGGTAGACTCTGAACACTGAGGGGGGGTCGGAGCAGACTGAGTGGAAGCAGAACCGCGCACCCGGGGAAGAAAATTGATAACTTTCAGATCCGGATGCCAAACTAGGTTCTGCTTCTTGGGGATGATAGAAGACTTGTAGTAGAAGATTTTTGTAGAAGAACTCTTGTTCAGATTCCCACTAGGATTGCCGCAGTCGAGCTTCCACTCAGGCTCTGGCTTCCTGCCAGAGAAGCTTTGCGCAGTCAAGGAAGAAATGCTCTCCCGGGCAGCACGGTGCTCGGACGACGTCGAAACCACCGCCGTTGCGAAGTCGACTGGGAGACACTTCCAACGGTGCCTCTTGATCCTGGAAGAACGTCCGGAGGAAGCCGTGGTCGCCTCTGCAAGCAGCTGTTCTTCTGTAGGTCTTCAACTGTGGACAGGTTCGTCGATGTAGCTCCCAAATGGCAACTAAATGCTAAGAGGAAGTGGTTGAATGGTGAAGAGGATATGAAGAGTGGTGGGAGGGGAGTGTGGGGGAGGTATTAGGGGTGGCTAGGGGTGGTAGAGAAGCTGGAGAAGGGGGGAGGACGCAGGGAATTGCAGGGTTCAATGAAGGTGAAAAGGGGGTGGAGGGTGGTAGTTGTCTAGGTAGAATGGAATGTGGGGGGGGGGGAGGGGGGGGAGGAGGGGAGGGGCGACTAGTCCTAAGAGGGGAAGCTTGGGGGGCCCTAAGGCTATGGTTTGGAGGGAGTTTCAAATTCAAAGGGGCTAGGGAGGTGAAGGGTTGTATGGGGGAGAGGGAAAAGTCTTTGGGAAAGGGATGGGGTGGTTGGTGGTTGGAGGGTGGAGTGGGGATTGGGGGTTTCTTCTTTGGGACTAGGGTGGAGTAAAAAGGAGGGTGTGGGGAAGGGGAGAGTCCTTAATGGGGGTAGGTGGGAGATAGAAGTGGTTGGGAGGGGAGGAGAGAGAGTAGGGGGCGAACCCCTTAGAGAGGGAGAGAGAGAGAGAGAGAGAGAGAGAGAGAGAGAGAGAGAGAGAGAGAGAGAGAGAAGGGTGGGTGGGGGATTCTCTCCCCTAGGGTTTCTCACCCAATATTGGATTCACTCCACTAGAACTAAATAATTTGAACTCTCAAATGGAAATTTGACATTCATTCATTAATTCTAAATGGGGGAAATGGGGTCCTATATATAGGCAACCCACATTTTACAAAAAGCCCCTGATACATGCTACAATGATAAATAACCAAAAGGAGGGGGGGCGCCCCTGGGCCAAGCCCAAAGAAATGGGCCCAATAGCAAACCTAATGACACTTAAACTTAGGGAAATAAGCAAAGGACCTAGGGACATGACTCAAATAAAAGGGAAAATACATCAAATGACTCAGACAAAAAGCACAAAATGGATAATTGGGCCTACAAAGAGTGAAGCCCGAGCTCAAATGACATCGGGGTGTGTAGAAGACCCGAGCCAAAGGGAGTCATGGGTGATGCCTCCATCAAATCCCCTGGGCTGTGAAGTGCTCGACTCCGTCGAGTGGGGGTCCATCTGGCTGTGGTACTGCTTGAGAAGGTCATGATCCAGCTGCTGGAGGTCTTCCTGACTCACCCACGAATCTTCCGAAGGAGGCCGATCCTTCCACCTGACGAGATAGCGCTCCTATACTTTGCTCCGGGTGGTAGTGACTTGTTCATCCAATATTCGTTCAATGCGCTCACGCTAGGCTCTCTTGGCTGGTGGTCTCTCCTCTCGGGTGGGTGCTCTCTCAACAGTAGGAAAAGGCTCAATATCCTCACTGGGTACCACCGTGGGACCCTTATAAGGCACTAGGTCGTCTACATTGAAGGTGGGACTCACTCCATACTCCTCGGGGAGATCTAACTCATAGGCATTAGTGTCAATGCGCCTTAGGACCTGGAAGGGGCCAGCCCGACGTGGTCTCAATTTGGAGATGGCTCCCGGGGAGTGCCTCTCCGTTCTCACCATCACAAAGTCACCCACATGGAATTCTTGGTGACGCCGATGAGAGTCGGCCAGCCTTTTATAAGTCTCATTCTTATTGCTAATGTGCTTGCGGATCTCCTCATGCAATTCTCTAATGTGTTGGGCGAATGACTCAGCTGTCATATACACTCTAGCATGTAGGGGAAGGAGAATGAGATCTGAAGATTTTCTTGGCTTATACCCATGAACAGCTTCAAATGGACTCATCCCTATGGACTTATTGATCGAGTTGTTATATGTAAATTCAGCTTGTGGTAGAATGAGATCCCAATTCCCGGGGCGATCCTCAACAAGACACCTAAGAAGGTTTCCTAGACTCCGATTGACAACTTCGGTTTGGCCATCAGTTTGAGGGTGGTAGGCTGTAGAGAATTTGAGGAGGGTACCCATCAAGTGCCAAAGAGTCTTCCAAAAATAGCTAGTGAACTTGACATCCCTATCGGAGACTATGGTCTTGGGTAACCCATGGAGACGAACCACCTTATCAAAGAACAATCGGGCCACATGGGAGGCATCGGAGGCTTTGGAGCATGGAATGAAGTGGGCCATTTTAGAAAACATGTCAACTATGACATAGATTGAATCATGCTTTCTTTGAGTCTTGGGTAGTGGTGAGGACACGCGCCACACTTCACGACGGAGTACACGGATCTCGCCGGCATCCCTTTGGCTCGGCGATCACTTGGCGGACGAGCAGAGTTATGTTTAGTTATTTTATGCTTTAGGCCATGCTGGGCCTTGGTTTAGTCCCTGCGTGGACACTCTTATCATTATTGTGGACCTTTGTAGGCCAATTGGGGCCAATTAGGCTTCCATTGGGTGATGTTAGGCTTATTAGTTAGGCATAGGGGAGAGTGGGCCACCTTGTGATCCACCTTCTTGGCCCATTTGGGCTGACCACCTTCCCACTTGTGATGGCCCATGGGGATTTGCGCCCCCCCTCCTTGTGGGCTAGGATTTGGGCGCCCCCTTCATCTCCTCCAAGAGGTGGAGGTGGCAGCCGCCCCCACTCCTACTTTCTAGGAGTGGGGTGCGCACCCCCCCCTTTCCCTTCCCCATCCGACCACCCCCTCCCTCCTTTGGCCACCCCCCTTCCCCAATTCCCTCCTAGAATCTAGGAGTTGTGCGTCCCCCCTTTCCCCCCCTAGCCAATGTGCGCACCCCCCCTTTCCCTTGTGGCTAGGGTTTCAACCCTAGCATTCCCCCTCCCCATATAAAAGCTTTGTATTTTATTTGGAGGAATAATTAATGAATGAAAGAAATTACTGATTTTCCTTGAAGGTGGCTGCGCCCCTCCTTGTTCCTCTTTGCTCCTGCGACGGGAGCAAGCCTGGGGTGTGACTCCCCATCCCCTCGGTGCGACGCCGAGGTTCCCCCTCTCTTCTATCTCTTCACAGATTCAAGTTCAGTGCAACCAGATCTTGTCTCCAAGAGCTGCGATGACCTCCTCTGTTCTTGGAGACTTTGGGCGACCAGCCTATTTTTGGGTGATTCTTCTACGAGTCGCCGACGCGTGCGAGGTGGTCTCGCCTCATTCGGAGTTCGGCATCACCCGTGGCGATTTTCTTCGTGGGCGCGCGCAGGACCCCCTCTCCCTGCGAGCATGGTTCTGTTCGCCCCCTTGCAAAAATCCCACGGGACGGACGTCTGCGAGTTTGGACGTGGGATCTTCACCGGTCGTACCTCTCTTCGTCCTCTGTCCAACACCGCTGATCTCACCTCGTTCCGACGTCCGAGCTGCTCGTGGCGTCCATTCCCGTGAGGTCGCGCAGGTCTGCCCTGTCCACCCGGCGCCAGGACCACCTGCGGATTCCAGAGCTTTCTGCTCTCAGCCACGACCAGATCTGACCGATTCCTTCGGTCGGGACCTGCTGCTCTGCGTCCTCTTCGTCCTCCAACAAGCGGAGCTCCGTTCGACCTTCGGAGCCACTTCTTCTCTTTTTTCCCGCTCGAGCGCGCGGTTCTAGGAGTAGAATCCAGTCGCAACTTGCAGGTGCGCCCTCGGCTTCCACGGATGGAATCTGCGCGCCCCCTTTGGCCGAGGCTTCCTCCCGTGACCTAGCTACGCGCCCTCACTGACGGAGCCTCAATCGGACACCGGATCGGGTCGTGGGAGCTTTCACCGCCGAATCGCGCATTGCTGCGAACCTGCCGATCACCGTCCGGACCCTCCTCGCGGCCAACCCTTCATCGAGTGCCGCCCGTCAGCCCGTGCATTGACAGCCCCGAATCCATATGTTGTAGCCTGTTATCTCCCTGCGAGGAGTGGGCATTTTTGGGTTGGAGTTGTATTATGGTTCACCTTGTGTATCGGGGTTGTCGATCTCGGCCGGGGTTTCTTCCCCACGCTTAGGCGTGGAGGTACGTGCGACGCTCCCTTTGTTGGCATTTGCTTTACTAGTATACTTTCTAGCATGCCGCGTGAGTGTGTGTAGGTTCCTAGCTAGCTTGTTATTCACCGCGTGATTGAGAGTTGAGCACCCATTCCGTGGCCCTAGTCGAGCGCCGAGCTCGGACTAGATTCCCATAGGCGCACGTCGGTTCCTTAGCCGCTGAGATCCCCGCGCTTCCCTCATAGGGACGGTCGTTGGGCTTGGATTTCTTGTTGAGAGACGCCTCCACCCGGAGGAAGGCTACGGAGGTCAGCCGCCCGGCTTACCTTTGGCGTGCGAGTGCTGGCCGCACTTCATTGCATTCATAGGTCCTAGCCCGTTTCGGTCCCGTCCCGCATCAAATTGGTATCAGAGCATATTGTCCCGCATCAAAGTGGTATCAGAGCATATTGTCCCGCATCAAAGTGGTATCAGAGCCTAGGGAACCAATTTGTTCTAACAAATTGGGGTCTTAGGTCATTTAAGTCTTTAGGTTGTCTAGTGTGCAATTGAGGCATTAGATTTGTCTAAGTTGCATGTAAGTCATTAGGTTTGTTTTAGTAGCATTTGAGTCTTCCCCTTTTTCCATCACCATTTTGAGTCGTGTCTAGTCACATCCCTTAGTTGTCCTACATGTCCCTTCCATAGTCCTAGGGCGTGCATATGTATTTAGAGTCCTCAGGTGCATCTTCATGGCTATCCCTACTTGGTCAACTCCATACAACTCGGCCCTCCACAAGGGTCCGACGGACCCTATATTCCTGGGCATCATTCTAGATGAGGACCTTCGCTTTGATGGATCGAGCCCATACACTCTTGGGAGGAGATGAAGGTAGAACTTAGGAAGATCTACACTCCCCAACGCTCCCCCTCCTACTCGGAGACCCATAGCTCGAGGAGCACTACCACTCCTCCTTTCTCTCTCGGCCAGTCTAAGGCCACTATAAGGGCTCAACCTCTGCAACGCCCATCACCTCTTACCCCCAACCGAGCACATCATAGTTGGAGGAGCAAGGTGCCACCTGTGTGTGAGTCTAGGCCCGAGACTAAATCTCATGATTACCAGCAAGTCTCCCCGAATGCCCTTAACTTGAGAGATCTCCCCCTCGCAGAACTCCTGCAACTCTTTAGGGAGAAACTTGAAAGGATGGGCACTCCTACGGGATCACCGACTTCCCCTGGCCCACCCTCGAGCCAGGACGAAGTCGTGCCAGAACCTACAGGGGTTAGGGTCGACACTCTTAGCCCAACACCCATGATCGAGAGCCAAGGATTTGTTGACAGCTAAAATATGAACAAAGATAAAGATGGGACCAGACCAGCAATGAAGACTGGAAGATGCCTACAAAGTCAGAATTGAGGGAGGATCCTCACCACCAACTAATTGCCCGGCTAGGACCATCTTAGGCCTGGCTGATGTAAGGTGTTATCGTCATCATTCAGATGGCAATACTGATAAAATCCCAGTTTGTTCACTGATGGAACCTCGAGATGATCTCAACAAAGCTGTGTCACTACTAAAGGGGCCTCTTTCGGTTCTGATAAAAGTCAATACAAAATAACTAAGAGAAGCCAAGGCAATTATGCGACCTAAAAGCACTAAATGGGCCGGCCGATTGGGCTTCTGACCATGGCGCCGGGAACCTCAACGAAGGGCCGCTGGACGCGCCGGGAGCTGTGGCTAAGAAGCTGGCCACGCCGAATACCCTCCACCGAAAGGACAGAAGAAGGAGATCTATATAAACAAACCCCCTTTGAAAAGAAGGGAGGTCGGCTGGCGATCGATCAAAAAAAGAGAAGAAACCCTACAGAGAGAGAGAGCCTCCTCCACTGAGAGAAAAGAGAAGAAACTAGCAGAAGCAGAAGGGAAGTCTTCAGGTGGGCATCCGGGGAGGGAGAGGAGTCAATGCTCCGCCCTCCCCCATGCTTTCTTTTCTTCTTTTTCTTCATGTAATCTCTTTAGAGTTTCATCTCGATTGATAGAGTGTATCCGGACAATCCCGGCCTCGATTTGTATCTCTCTTCTCCTCATTTCCCCCTTATGATCAATGTAAGTTTGGGAGAATGCATCGAAATGGAATGTTGTAATGGCCTATTTGGGTACAGATGGATTGAAATCGCTGTTATCTGCCTCCGATATTTCTTTTGCATCCGCTTGTCTATTGCTTAGATGCTTCTGGTTTCCGGCTCGTGCTTCATATCTTGGAGTCGGTTCTCCTGCGAAGAACGAAGGCGGAACCCCAACCCTCGATCAATGGGCTATTGGGCTCCGTCCCTCTCCTTCCTTCCATGAGCCGATGAACCCTTCCGAGTACCGTGGATTTCTGTCGAGTTCACAGCTAGTTCAGGGTCAGAGATAGCAATCTCTTGACCGGCTGAGCAGCAGGTGATCAGAAAAACCCCCGTACATCCCAATAGGGTTCAACAATGGATGATCTGCCCTTCGACAGATACTAGCTTCTCCTAAACCTTTGGCCTTCCTATTCATAAAACCATGAAACCCTTGCGATCGATTCCCTATCTGAAACCCTGCCTGAAATCCTCTTGAAAAACCAGAGAATCAAGAACAGGGGGCCGGAATCTCCCGGCGCCCAGAACAGTGCCACACGAATAGACCCTCCCAGCGCCAAACTTCCCACGCCGAGAGCTCCGTTGACACCTTCCCGCCACCGGCCGAGAAGATGCACAGACAGCCCTTGTAGCCTGCCCAATGAAACCTCTAGTTCCGTGGAAGGATGCTACAGATCCCATATACACCTGAGGGATAAAGACTAATGCCGGATAACCCCTCACATAACCTTACGAGGCAATGGAGCTCTGCCACTGCATAAGCTTCGTTGACCTCTAAAGGGACATCAAAACGGTGCTGCAGGCACGTACACGGTCAGGGGTCCAATACCCCTCTATTTGGCTTTCACCCCGGCACTCCGTGGGCGATCGTCTATCATCCCCTTTGGCAAATGCTAATCGCAGGGGGAAGTGCTGCCAAAATTCTCCCAGGAGGATGGAAGACAAGATTGAGGCCGTCCCTGGGACTTTGCATGACAGTGGTGAAAGGAGTTCCCTGTGTCGGATGATTCCTCTGCCAATCCCTCCAGGCACCTGGCCTTCTTCAAGACACAAATCAAAGTCATTGAAACCTAATGTTTGGTCTCCTTCCAGAGCCTGTCTGCCTTGATCTACATCTCTGAAACCTAAAAAACCCCAAAAACAGAGTACCGTAAAGCCCTGAATCTGTCTCAGCCCCGTAAATAGTGAAGTGGGTGAACGGCTCCTGGCGCGACTCTTCCCGTGCCGAGAAGCCTCCCCACGGCGCCGGGAACCGCTCCCCGACATCTTCACCTCCGCGCCGAGACCCAACCTCAGCGCGCCGGGAGGCCCGGGCCGAGAGCCTCCATTGCCTTCTCAACCCTTCGCGCCGAGACCCCCCTTGCAGCCTCGTCGCGCCGGGAGGCCCAGGCCGAGAGCCTCCATTGCCTGCTCAAGCACTCCGCGCCGATACCCCCTTTCCGGGAGCCTCGCCGCGCCGGGAAGTCTGCGCCGGGAACTCCCCTGGCCATCTTGCCTTCGCCCTGGGAACCTATGCACGCTGGAACTGCACCGATAATCTAACCAAATTTTACTACTGAGTCTTCAATCCAAATTTTTGTTCCGGGGGCGCTGCCCCCGAAAACCCCCGCAAGGGGCGCTGCCCCCTTGACCCCCGCGACCTGACCGGGCAGGTCGATCCCCGCGACCTGACCGCGCAAGTCGATCCGCGTGCGAGGGCGCAACATTGAGCGTTCACTTACATTCCGTCGTCCCGCATCGGATTTATGAGTAACCCCTTTAGCTCGGGAGGGCTATGCCACTGCATGAGTTCCGCCGGCTTCCCTAAGGGAAAATCAAACATTGCCCCATGGCATTTATATATGGGTAGGGAGGTTCAGCCTCTCTCTTTCTCTCGGCTTTCATCCCGACACTCCGTGGGTGATAGCCTATTTCCCCCTGGGCATAATCCAGATAAAGGGGAAATGCTGTCGAAATGTTGATCGATGCCGTGAACCTCCATCACGGTCATGGCTCAGCCTGTCCGTGATTGATATCCTCCATTTCCCCTTTTCCCCCAAGTCTAGTTGTTTCGAACCGCCGATTCAACGCTACAGTCTCTTTTTGTGGTTGATGTTATTCTCTTACCCGCCTTCCCGGCCCTGGTATGAAGTTTAAAGTTATACACATGAATATCTGTTTGCCTTATGAGGCCTCCTATGTTTGACATTTAATCAAGGGTTGTCCTTCCCTGGAAGGGCGTAATTAACGTCATAGCGTTTATGGTATGACGGACTCCAGGTCCCGACTCGGACTTCACAATCGACTGATCATGTCAGATCGAGCGCACAATGAAATCGTCACACATGTGACTGGCACGCCAATAAATCCATAAATATAAATAAATGAACAAATAATAAATAAATAAAAAATCCGCATCCACAGGTCCCATCTACTTCATAGAGGATTCCCTTTCCCCACCTGAGGGAGATGCTTCGCCCTTCGACCCTCATCTAGGGCCTTTCTTGTCTCTTGAGGGCAAACTTGTCATGGGAGAGCCTCTAGCTAGCTGGTTAAGGAAGGGTCCCACTCTAGATGCTTCGATTCCTTGTTACCCACCCATGGAACCAGCTCTACCGGTAGTACCCCTTAACTCCTTTCACACCCCTTTTCGGTCCTTCTGCTTTCTTGAAAATGTGAAGGACTTCCTTAGGAGTTTAGATTATCAATGGGAGTTGACTTATATGTTGACCTTAGGGTCTGACCAACCCTATAGTCATAGCTTCACGCTCCCTGCTTTGGGGTCTATTACCTCGGTCTACACCATAGGACATATCACCTCCGAGATCCTTTTATTCTTTCCCATACCCGTGGAGGTTGATTTTGTCCCCTCTTATGGTGTCACGGTCCCGAGGGAGGAACCTAGCTTTCCTTGCCTCCCTTGTGAGCCCCTTGCCCCATATATTAGAGCGCCTGAAGGTGATCCTCTGCACCTGGGCGAATGTCGCACATGGGCAAGTATAGTGAAGGGACCTGTCGGGAGGGGTCATCATTTCTTTGACCCATTCGATCCCCTCCCTAGTCAGCCTCTCGACTCATATTCTTCTCCCCACGTTGTCGAGAAGGTCCATTATCACACCCCATCCAGACCGGCTAGTCAACACCTCACCTTGCATACGTCCAGACGCCAGAGTTTAGGAGGCCAGGGACACATGTCTCTCTCTCATGTTTCTCCATGTCCCTCATCATATAGGGGTAATGTCATGAGTGAGTTTGGAGGTGTTCGTCCTGCTGAGTCTACCCTATTTAGTAGGACACATGTGCATGATAGGTCATACTTTGGTTGTCCAGGTCCTCCCCATGTTGTCAAGTTAGGTAAACGTCAAAGGCATATTAGATCCATATTTGGATCTCCAGGACCACCCCTGCATTCACGTAGGTATGAGGCTACCCATCTTATTCGGAGTCTGCATCATCACCACCTTGAGGCCAGCAACGCACGTTATAAGGAGTTAGCTGATGCGCATCGACGCACCCGTGAGTTCCGAGAAGGAGAGTACGCCATGATCAGGGTCAGACCTGAACGGTTTCCTTCGGGGGCCGTGAAGAAACTCCAGGCCCGCGGTGCTGGACCCTTCCGAGTCTTGAAGCGAATTGGGTCTAATGCGTATGAGATTGAGCTGCCAGACGACTATGGGATCTGTTCAACGTTCAATGTCTCAGATCTGGTGGCATATCGGGATCCCGCGGTGATTCCCAGTGAGCTTTTTGGGCCCTCCCCTCCTGTTGAGAGTATTACACCTACTGAGCGTCCACCTCGTCCAGCCCCATTACAGAAACGCGAGCATATAGATTGCATACTGGATGAACAGGTGACCACTACCAGGAGCGGAGCCTACCAACGCTTCCTAGTGCGTTGGAGAGGGCGCCCTGCGACAGACGACACCTGGATCACACGTGCAGAGCTAGAGAGGATCGACCTGGATTTGTTGGAGCGCTACTGGAGCGACCAGGACCCTTACTCGACAGGGTCGAGTTCTTCCCACCCGGGGAGAATTGGTGAGGACACGCGCCACACTTCACGACGGAGTACACGGATCTCGGCGGCATCCCTTTGGCTCGGCGATCACTTGGCGGACGAGCAGAGTTATGTTTAGTTATTTTATACTTTAGGCCATGCTGGGCCTTAGTTTAGTCCCTGCGTGGACACTCTTATCATTATTGTGGACCTTTGTAGGCCAATTGGGGCCAATTAGGCTTCCATTGGGTGATGTTAGGCTTATTAGTTAGGCATAGGGGAGAGTGGGCCACCTTGTGATCCACCTTCTTGGCCCATTTGGGTTGACCACCTTCCCACTTGTGATGGCCCATGGGGATTTGCGCCCCCCCTCCTTGTGGGCTAGGGTTTGGGTGCCCCCTTCATCTCCTCCAAGAGGTGGAGGTGGCAGCCGCCCCCACTCCTACTTTCTAGGAGTGGGGTGCGCACCCCCCCCCTTTCCCTTCCCCATCCGACCACCCCCTCCCTCCTTTGGCCGCCCTCCTTCCCCAATTCCCTCCTAGAATCTAGGAGTTGTGCGTCCCCCCTTTCCCCCCCTAGCCAATGTGCGCACCCCCCCTTTCCCCCATGCCACATTGCGCACCCCCCCTTTCCCTTGTGGCTAGGGTTTCAACCCTAGCATTCCCCCTCCCCATATAAAAGCTTTGTATTTTATTTGGAGGAATAATTAATGAATGAAAGAAATTGCTGATTTTCCTTGAAGGTGGCTGCGCCCCTCCTTGTTCCTCCTTGCTCCTGCGACGGGAGCAAGCCTGGGGTGTGACTCCCCATCCCCTCGGTGCGACGCCGAGGTTCCCCCTCTCTTCTATCTCTTCACAGATTCAAGTTCAGTGCAACCAGATCTTGTCTCCAAGAGCTGCGACGACCTCCTCTGTTCTTGGCGACTTTGGGCCACCAGCCCATTTTTGGGTGATTCTTCTACGAGTCGCCGACGCGTGCGAGGTGGTCTCGCCTCATTCGGAGTTCGGCATCACCCGTGGCGATTTTCTTCGTGAGCGTGCGCAGGACCCCCTCTCCCTGCGAGCCTGGTTCTATTCGCCCCCTTGTAAAAATCTCACGGGATGGACGTCTGTGAGTTTGGACGTGGGATCTTCACCAGTCGTACCTCTCTTTGTCCTCTATCCAACGCCGCTGATCTTGCCTTGTTCCGACGTCCGAGGTGCTCGTGGCGTCCATTCCCGTGAGGTCGCACAGGTCTGCCCTGTCCACCCGGCGCCAGGACCACCTGCGGATTCCAGAGCTTGCTGCTCTCAGCCACGACTAGATCTGACCGATTCCTTTGGTCGGGACCTGCTGCTCTGCGTCCTCTTCGTCCTCCAACAAGCGGATCTCCGTTCGACCTTCGGAGCCACTTCTTCTCATTTTTCCCGCTCGAGCGTGCGGTTCTGGGAGTAGAATCCAGTCGCAACTTGCAGGTGCGCCCCCGGCTTCCACGGATGGAATCTGCGCGCCCCCTTTGGCCGAGGCTTCCTCCCGTGACCTAGCTACGCGCCCTCACTGACGGAGCCTCAATCGGACACCGGATCGGGTCGTGGGAGCTTTCACCGCCGAATCGCGCATTGCTGCGAACCTGCCGATCACCGTCCGGACCCTCCTCGCGGCCAACCCTTCATCGAGTGCCGCCCGTCAGCCCGTGCATTGACAGCCCCGAATCCATATGTTGTAGCCTGTTATCTCCCTGCGAGGAGTGGGCATTTTTGGGTTGGAGTTGTATTATGGTTCACCTTGTGTATCGGGGTTGTCGATCTTGGCCGGGGTTTCTTCCCCACGCCTAGGCGTGGAGGTACGTGCGACGCTCCCTTTGTTGGCATTTGCTTTACTAGTATACTTTCTAGCATGCCGCGTGAGTGTGTGTAGGTTCCTAGCTAGCTTGTTATTCACCGCGTGATTGAGAGTTGAGCACCCATTCCGTGGCCCTAGTCGAGCGCCGAGCTCGGACTAGATTCCCATAGGCGCACGGCGGTTCCTTAGCCGCTGAGATCCCCGCGCTTCCCTCATAGGGACGGTCGTTGGGCTTGGATTTCTTGTTGAGAGACGCCTCCACCCGGAGGAACGCTACGGAGGTCAGCCGCCCGGCTTGCCTTTGGCTTGCGAGTGCTGGCCGCACTTCATTGCATTCGTAGGTCCTAGCCCGTTTCGGTCCCGTCCGCATCAGGTAGTCCTAGCACAAAGTCCATGCTTAAGTCTTGCCATGGACGGTCGGGGATGGGGAGTGGGGTATATAGGCCAGTGTTTTGCTTCACCTGTTTGGCCGAAGCACATGTGCGACATTGTCCCACTATCTTGCCTACGTCTCTCTTGAGACTTGGCCAATAAAACTGACCCTCAACTAGAGCAATAGTTTTGTGAACCCCAAAATGACCGGCTAGCCCTCCTGCATGTAATTCCCAAATCAAGAAATCACGGAGTGAGGTCCGTGGAATGCAAAGCTTTGGTCCCTTGAAGAGGAACCAATCCTCTAAGATAAATCCCTCATGTTCCTTGCTAGAATGGGTGGTCAAAGTGGTATAGATGTGCCCAAAGTCGGGGCAGCCAGGGTACTCACCCTTAAGCCTCTCAAATCCGATCACCTCCACTTGGATAGTGGACATTAATGAGATCCTCCTACTAAGGGCATCCGCCGCTCAGTTCTCACTTCCTGCCTTGTGTTTGATAACAAAGGTATAGGATTGGATGTACTCAACCCATCGGGCATGTCGGGCATTCAACTTTTGTTGGGAGTTGAGATATTTGAGGGCTTCATGGTCGGAAAAGATGACAAATTCTTTGGGCAATAGGTAGTGCCTCCAATGTCGGAGGGACTGGACCACGGCATAGAACTCTTTGTCATAAGTGGAGTACCTCGTTCTAGCATCACATAACTCCTCACTAAAGAAGGCCACCGGGTGTCCCTCTTGGCTAAGGATCCCTCCTATTCCTATCCCGAATGCATCACATATGACTTCAAAGACTTTCGAGAAATCGGGTAAGCATAGGACCGAGGCTTGGGTCATCTTCCCCTTAAGTTCTTGGAAGGCTTTGGAAGCCGACTTGGTCCACATAAAAGTCCCCTTTTTGAGGCACTCGGTGATAGGGGCGGTGATGGTGCTAAATCCCCGAATAAACCTCCTATAGAATGTTGCCAACCCATGGAAACTTTAGACCTCGTGAAGGGTGTGGAGTTCTGGCCAATCTAGGATAGCTTGGACCTTCTCGGGGTCCATAGAGACATCTTTGTTAGACACCACAAATCCTAGGAAGGTGATGGATGTGGTCATGAAGTGGCACTTTTCTAAGTTGGCAAATAGGCTCTCTTGTCGGAGGAAAGTGTAAACTTGCCTGAGGTGGTCAAGGTGGGCCTCGTGGGATTGACTATAGATGAGTATATCCTCAAAGT
The DNA here is from genome assembly GCA_022559845.1 of Amorphophallus konjac. NCBI lineage: Eukaryota > Viridiplantae > Streptophyta > Magnoliopsida > Alismatales > Araceae > Amorphophallus > Amorphophallus konjac. Next base: position 514,918,393 of record CM040121.1, on the reverse strand, counting down.
AGACCACTAGAAAGATCTCCATAAAAGGCCTAAGGACCTCCGTCATAATTCGCATGAAGGTACTTGGAGCATTTGAGAGTCCAAAAGGCATGACTAACCACTCATAAAGACCATCTTTGGTCTTGAAGGCCATTTTCCACTCATCTCCCGGCCTAATCCTAACTTGGTGATAGCCACTCTTAAGGTCAATCTTGGAGAAAATAGTGGCTCCGGCTAGCATATCAAGCATGTCATCAAGCCTAGGGATGGGGAACCTATACTTGATGGTGATCTTATTAATGGCCCGACTATCCACACACATTCGCCATGATCCATCCTTCTTAGGAGTGAGAAGGGCCGGTACGGCACATGAACTTTTGCTAATGCGGATGAAGTCCTTCCTAATGAGTTCCTCTATTTGCCTCCGGAGTTCAGCATGTTCCGTGGGATTGAGGCGGTAATGAGGTAGGTTGGGAAGGGTGGCTCCCGGGACTAGATCAATTGCGTGTTGCACATCACGCATGGGAGGGAGTTGATCCGAGAGTTCCTCCGGGAACACATCATGAAACTCCCCTAGGAGGTGCCGGACTTCTATCGGATGGGGGTTGGAGGGGGTGGGCTCTCCTAGACAAATGACTACCGCACATAGAGGTGTCCCCTGAGCTATCTCCTCCTCAAGCTCTTTCTTGGTGATGAGGTGAAAACCCTTGGTCAACCCCGAGGTCATGCTTTGTTTGGGTTTTTGGGTAAGGGATTGGATTGGAGGGGTGGAGTTCCCCGAGACTTGTGGTGTGGTGGGGTGGTGTCCTTGAGGGAGAGTGTCCCTCTTGGGCATGGGACGTGGTGGGGAGGGGTTAAGACGGATAGTCTTTCCCTCATGTTCAAAGGTGCAAGTATTGGTCCTACCCAAGATGGTGGCATCCACATCATAAAGCCAAGGTCTTCCTAGTAAGATGCTACCTACTTCCATGGGAATACCATCACACCATATTTGGCCATTGTAGGAAGAGAAGGTGAGGGGCACAAGGCATTGGGTGTTGACCGGGATGGAGTTGTTGTTGATCCATGAGACCCGGTATGGGCTTGGGTGAGGAGTGATAGTAAGCCCAAGGAGCTTAACGGTGTCAGGGGATACGGCATTGACACAACTCCCGTTATCTAAGATCACTTTTCTCACATGACCCCCTATCTTGACAAAGGTGTGAAAGATTGAGGTTCGACGCCAATCCTCTTCTTGGGGTTTAGTGAGGGTGCATCTAATCACTCCTAGATGGGAGTTGGTAGATGGAGTGGTGTGTTCTAGACTCGACTCAAGGTATTGGGTCTCATACTCTTATTCCCAATCTAGTGAGGCTTCATGGACCTCAACCACACTCTCAAGTTCCCCTTGGGGTGGGGGAGCTTCTTCCTCAATAAGCAAACTAGACAATCCTTTGGATGGACATTGCCCCGCAAAGTGACCAAACCCTGGACACCTATAGCATTGTTGACGCTTGCTACCCGAAGTGGTTCCTACATTTGGGCCTTTGGGAATGTCTTCCCTCCGTGGAGGAGGGTGACTAGGGGTGGGCTTGTTTGGAGTGATGGTGGGAGGAGGGTTGTAAGGCCGTAATGGGGCATTCCCACTTGGGCTAGAGGCTTTCATGGGGGTGGCCGGAATGGGTCGTGGTCCCATGTTTTTAGGATCGGCCGGTCGGGGAGTTACAAACCGAGGGATCCTAGAGAATCGTTCCACATCCCTAGCTATTTGGTAGCCTAGCTCAAGGTTGTCAACGTCCCTCATGAAAAGCTCTCTCTTGATGTGGCTTTGGAGCCCATTTCTAAAGCGGGACAAGGTAACGGCCGGGTCCTCATGAACTCCACACTTTAAAAGATAGGAGTCAAACTTTTCAATGTATTCAACCACGGTCTTCCCTTCTTGGGTGAGACTTTGCCACTCATCTAAGAGCATTTGGTGGTAGGATTGGGGTAGGTATTTATTTCTAAGTTGGTTCTTCATACCCTCCCAAGTGTCAATATGCTCTTCCCACCTAATCCTTCTTAATCCCTCTTGGTTTAGCCAATAAGTTTTGGCTAATTTGATGAGATGCATTTTGGCCAATCTTACTCTTCTTTGGTCGGACATAGGGTACCATTCAAAGTATTGGTCCATAGCGGTCTCCCATTCTAAGTAGACACTTGGTTCATGAGAACCATCAAAGTTTGGGGCCTCTACTTTGATCATCCTTAAGAGCGGGTCATCCGGGTCGTCCCGTGGACGCCTTTCATGATTTTGATGGTGGCGAGGTCTCTCATAGTCATGGTATGGGTCAATATTCATGTCCTCCCTATTAATTTCAGCATGTGGAGGGTGGGCTCTTGGTCCATTGTTCCTTGGGTGGAACTCATTCCTATAAAATTCAACATGTGGAGGGTGGATTCTTGGTTCATTGTTCCTTGGGTGGAACTCATCCCTATGAGGGTCATCATGTGGAGGGTGGACTCTTGGGTCATTGTTCCTTGGGTGGAACTCATCCCTATGAAGTTCAACATGTGGAGGGTGGGCTCTTGGTTCATTGTTCCATGGGGGGAACTCATGTTCTTCTAGCCGAGCGAGCCGAGTGGAAAGGGACTCAAGTTGGGCAAGAATGTTTGTAAGGGCGGCATCTACCCGGTTCATTTGGCCTTGGGGTTCCTCCCTAGGGGCATCTTCGTTGAGTTGAGGATTGGGATCCATGGGGGAAATCGAAGACGATGGGTCGGGTAGGTAAATGGCGCCACTACGGGTGGACATGCAAGGGAATGAAATGAAGGATGGACACACAATGCAAAAGGCCCTAGGACTTAGACTTGATAGAGACAAGTCAAAGACTTGCTCTGATACCAATTGATGTGACACAACCTAGGACTTACCAAGCAAGCACAAATGGCATTCAAACGGACCGATAATGGCGACCGCTCACCCGGTGCTCACCCAAGACCTGGGGTAACTTGGCAATGCCAAGGGGAGGATGTGAGGGATGTGCCCTTGCTGGTAGAGGGCCAGCAAGGCCAAGGTTAACTCCCAAGGGTAATGGCAGCCCAATTCAAGGGAGCCGACGTCGTGCCGAGGGCACGGGTTACACTCTATTTCCCACGGTGATCTCTTATAGCAAGGGAGCTTAAGGATCGCGCTCTCACTCACGGCCAGCGGAGTTATGAACTAATATTGACTGAACAAACACTAAATAGAGCAAAGTTTGGAGTACTTACTCGACCTGTTTGAAGAAACGGGTCCCGCTCGGAGATGAGGGCGAGCGGGGAGGCGTGGGATCCCCACACGCCGCGCCGGGGCAGCTTGACCTGTTTATAATGTTACAACACTACACCCCATGCAAGGGGGGGATCTTGGGGAAGGGAAGGCAAGGATTACACTCAAACACTACCTCCCACAGGGAGGGGCTGTAAGCCGGCCAGGCGGGGAGGGGGAAAGTGGAAATGAAGGCCGAGTGGTGGCCGATGTCGATTCTGCCTGCTTTCTGCGATTGGAGGCAGTCAGTCAGAGTTGTGGACGCAGAAATGGCTCCTGAATTTTTCTGATGGTGGGACCAGTGGGGAATTCTTCGTAAGTGATTCAGGAGGTCGTCCAAATTTTTTCAAAATTTTGGGAAGTCTCTGTTGGACGGGGCAGAGACTCGAACATGGAGGCAGGTCTCTGTCTGCTTCAGGTTCACAACAACAGGAAGAAGAGGTTGTCACAAGCACTCCTGAGCTCAGAATCAGGCGCCGCTGAAGTCGTCAGAACCATCTATGAGTCCTCTTAGAAACAGGTCTGACGAAGAGGCCAAACGTTGTTGGAGCAGTCCGGTAGACTCTGAACACTGAGGGGGGGTCGGTGCAGACTGAGTGGAAACAGAACCGCGCACCCAGGGAAGAAAATTGATAACTTTCAGATCCAGATGCCAAACTGGGTTCTGCTTCTTGGGGATGATAGAAGACTTGTAGTATAAGATTTTTGTAGAAGAACTATCGTTCAGATTCCCACTAGGATTGCCGCAGTTGAGCTTCCACTCAGGCTCTGGCTTCCTGCCAGAGAAGCTTTGCGCAGTCGAGGAAGAAATGCTCTCCCGGGCAGCACGGTGCTCGGACGACGTCGAAACCACCGCCGTTGCGAAGTCAACTGAGAGACGCTTCCAACGGAGCCTCTTGAGTCTTTAAGAACGTCCGGAGGAAGCCGTGGTCGCCTCTGCAAGCAGCTGTTCTTCTGCAGGTCTTCAACTATGGATAGGTTCATCGATGTAGCTCCCAAATGGCAACCAAATACTAAGATGAAGTGGTTGAATGGTGAAGGGGATATGAAGAGTGGTGGGAGGGGAGTGTGGGGGAGGTATTGGGGGTGGCTAGGTGTGGTAGAAAAGCTGGAGAAGGGGGGAGGACGCATGGAATTGCAGGGTTCAGCCAAGGTGGAAAGGGGGTGGAGGGTGGTAGTTGTCTAGGTAGAATGGAATGTGGGTGGGGGGGGGGGAGGAGGGGAGGGGCGACAAGTCCTAAGAGGGGAAGCTTGGGGGCGCCCTAAGGCTGTAGTTTGGAGGGAGTTTCAAATTCAAAGGGGCTAGGGAGGTGAAGGGTTGCATGGGGGAGAGGGAAAAGTCTTTGGGAAAGGGATGGGGTGGTTGGTGGTTGGAGGGTGGAGTGGGGATTGGGGGTTTCTTCTTTGGGACTAGGGTGGAGTAAAGAGGAGGGTGTGGGGAAGGGGAGAGTCCTTAATGGGGGTAGGTGGGAGATAGAAGTGGTTGGGAGGGGAGGAGAGAGAGTAGGGGGTGAACCCCTTAGAGAGGGAGAGAGAAAGAGAGAGAGAGAGAGAGAGAGAGAGAGAGAGAGAGAGAGAGAGAGAGAGAGAGAGAGAGAGAGAGAGAGAGAAGGGTGGGTGGGGGATTCTCACCCTAGGGTTTCTCCCCTAGGGGATTCCTTAATGACTCAGACAAAAAGTACAAAATGGATAATTGGGCCTACAAAGAGTGAAGCCCGAGCTCAAATGACACCGGGGTGTGGAGAAGACCCGAGCCAAAGGGAGTCGTGGGTGATGCCTCCATCACTTCTTCGCCATGCCAAGGGAGCAGCAGCGAGCCGACGAAGCAGAGCGTGTAATGTGGGGTGAGGCAAGTGCTGCCTCACAGAGCTCTAGGAGGCCCCTTAGGGACCCTCACCTTAGGGGAGAGGACAGAGATGACCAGGGGGACGGGCGTGAAGGTGATGGCGGGAATTGGCGAGTTAGCATACCCGCCTCCTCTCTTGTGATGTTCATGACTGTTTGTGTAGACCTATGAATGGAGTGATTTGGTTTTCTGTTGTTCATTTGTTCTCTTGCGCGTTCCTTCTCCCCTACGCTTCTTCTCCTTTATACTATTCCCATGTGATGTGCTCGACAAGACCCCACCGTGAAACGGGGAATCGCGTCTCACCGTGACCATTTTTCCACGAGAATCTGCCATCAAAGTCAATAATGATGGCTTTTAGCCCCTCCCCCCCGGACGACCTTTCAACATGACAAGGCGTCCCTAGACTGCGTAGGGAGCGAGTCGTCACATCGCACCAATCAATTACCCTGCGCGCGCGGTGAAGTGATGATAGGATCTAGTAATGGTGTGCGAAGGATTCAGATGGGGGTGAATGAATCCCTCTGTTAAAACTTTGATCGAATAAAATAAAAATAAAAAAAATTGGATCCAAACACAAAGGTCTGATCAAAGAAAATCGTAGTCTCGAACAACTGATGTGCGGCGGTAACCTTGAAAGCCAAACGAATCTAATCGAGCATAGACATGCATCTAACGATTCAGAGGAGACAAGCAAACCACAAGGAACACAAAGAATTTTTAGATGGTTCAGTCAGCAGCCTGCAGACCTACGTCCATCCCTCACTCCAACCCGAGTGAGGCTTCCTACTGCCTGACAGCTTGAAACTGCTGCGCAACACAGCTTGCATCCGCTGAGCCTCACATCTTGCTTGCAAACGGCTGAGCAACACAACTTGCTATCCAGAGGTCTCTCCTCTAACTGTTGAGGATTACAGCTTAACCTCCGCTGCCACACAGCTTGAACAAAGAATAAAATTGAGAAATAAGAAAGATGAAAACAGCGACTGAAAGCTAACAGTGGAATTTGATGAGTATCGCTCACGCAGGAGCAAACTAGACTGGATTTAATCCATGTACCAGTGGACTGAATATCAGTGATTCTTCTCACGATCTCACTCTTTCTCTACCTCTTTTTACTTCTCTTGATCTCGCAAGCTCTCTATCTCTTTCTCCTTCTCTTGTGCTCTCTGGATTAGACTGGCTGGTCGCCTTTTCTACCTTCGTTCTGCAACCTCGTATATTCTCCTAGTTCACTCTGATTATTCTATATTCTTCAGACTTTTTAGAGGATTTTATATGTGACTTCCGTCTTGGAATCCCGTGCACACTCATTGGGTGTGTGGAGGGAGAACTCCCGCCTAAATGCTTCCAGAAGGCTCTCAGCCACGTGTCACAATCTGAGCGTTGTAGCCTTCCACGTGGCAGTCTTATGGAGGATGATCTGCCTTGGATCACGTGTCCTTCCTTGGAGATTGGAATCACTTGGTTTTGGTTCTTCGGAGAGAAACTCTGTCAGATAGACAATAGACATTTAGTCAAACACTTTGGCACAAGATGCACCGACACGAATCTATACGGCACAGAGGAAGACTATGCATCGAGTTAGAAAATATCTAAAAGCATGCACTGACTCTTAAAATGTCCAGGACAACACTTGCACCGAGATGGCGAAGAAGAATGCACGGACAAAGGAAGATGCAAGACAGAACTTGCACTGAGATGGCAGAGAGAAGTGCACTGATACTAAATGAAGAGACTAAACAAAGTATGCTGGTCAAGAATTGCACGGACCCAAAAATTGCACCGACCCCGAGAGGTGAGATGCAAAGGCAAGATATGCACGGACTCTGATGCGCATGATGCATTGGTATGCACTGACCCCTTTTATGTATGAGACAGATAATGCACCGAGAGAGAAACGGGACGACAATGTGTGAGCGTGAACAAAAACTTGCACCGAGGCAAGCACTTATTCGTGAGATGCAGAACTAAGCTAGATGTGCACCGAGCTAGATTTTTAGCGAGACAACACATGCACTGACTATGTCTTATTCTATGAAATAACATGCACCAAATGGACCATACATAACAGATATAATTGAAGGATTTAAACACATTAATCTAAACATGATTCATAGAAAGTCATTATCAAAACTAGGATTCCAATAATCTCCCCCTTTTTGATTATAAGAACTATGAGTCATGTATGATTAACCCCCAAAAAAATATTCAATACTCGGCATTCAAACAAATGTGTTCACAGTCTGTTGGAGCATACTTAACAATTTGTTCATACGCAGACATGACAGAAAATGCTTTGAACACAATAGGTGTGCAAACGAACAAAATGCAAATATGCAACATGTAAAAATAAGAAGATACTTCTGTGTGCATTCAGAAAGCAAACATTAGTGTTTGAATGTGCATCTCTTTACACAAAAAACATATTAGAAACAACTTAGAAACAGATCGCAGCAGATCTTTTCCCACAGATCTTTTCCCCCTTGCCAATATCTTCTTTGCAGCATATACCCAGCAGAGGACTTCTTTGTAGCAAATACCCAGCCCCAGCAGCATACATGATACTTCTTCTCCCCCTTTGTCATTATCAAAAGATGGGGAATTGGGAGAAATTAGTGACCTCGATAACTCCCCTTGTCTCTTGGAGGATATGCTGAACTGGAGCCAGAGATGGGAAGTTTGTTCATTAACGAGGTATGAAGATCTCTAATAGATTCTGCCAGTTTATTGAGTTTTTGATGCACAATATTCCCCAGTCTTTCCACTAGGGTTGACTCTTGTCTGGTGATAGATTGTTTAATAGTCTCTGAGAGAGTCTGCAAATTAGATTGAACAACTTGAAACTTTTTGATGATATCTGGCTGACTGGCTGCTATCTTGTTTAATGTGCCCTTTATCTGTTCAAGCTCAATTATCAGATCAAAAGTATGGCTAAGGATTTTAGCCATATTGCTGAAGATGGAAAGTTGGGTATCTTGGATTTTGCTGACCATGTCACCCACTCGAGTGCTGATACCCATAAGAGATTCTAAAATCTCTCGAACGGCTTCATGAATTTTTCGTTTAACAGTTAAGAACTTTATCCCTTGAACTTTCACAACCTTTTCTAGATGTTTCAGTCGGCCCTCTACTCTGTCCATTTGACAAGTATGGAATAAAACTGTCTGTTCATCAAGTCATTTTGATTAAGTACAATCTCTGTCAAATTGGACAACATCTGTGCAATATTAGGTTCAGCATTTGTTCCATGTGAGCTAGAAGTGGAGGTACTAGAGTCTGGCAACTCAGTGAAATACTCATGTTGCTGTTCAGGAAGTGGAGGAGGTGGAATGCCAAGACCAATAAATTCTCCAAAATGTGGACCATATTCAGGAGCCTGAGAGAAAGACACTTTTGGATACATTCTGTGGTGAGGGGCGGGTCCCATCACATATTCTTGTGATTCTTCTTCAACTGTCCCTGGAGCTGGAGCAATTGGTTGCTCAAGTGGAGCTTCTTCAGTAGATCCTTAAGCTCCTTGTTGTTCATCTTCCTATTCATTGACCATAGACTCGGCAATTTCTTCATAGATCACTTCAGCAGCTTCTTTCACGACCTCGTCGACCAGTTCAGCTAATTCCTCTTCATCTAGGATAATTTCCTTTTCTCTGTCACTAAGTTGTTCTTCTGTTGGAGCCTCTTCCTGTGCCAGCTCTGTTTGATTAGTGACTAATCTTTCCTGAGACTGCTGTCCAAAAACATCAAATATCTCATGGATATGTTGATTTAATTTCTGAATAATATCCTCATCCTGAGCACCCTGTTCAAGTGTTTCATGAATTTGAGGTACCTCAAGTGCTGAATCTGCAGTTGTGTCCCGTTGTAGTTCCTGCTCATCAGAACCTTCAATTGCATGTGCTTGAGAGGTTGATCCTCCCCCTTACGAATAGGTTCCAAATGAAACTGAGCTGACTGACTTTCATTTTGAGTCAACTCAAGATTGTGAGTTTCTTCAGGTGAAGCTTGAGTGGGCAGTTCAGACACTAACTCAATCTGGGTCTCTTTATCTCTTTCCAATGGAGTATTCTTTGTAGAGGGAGTACTCGTTCGTTCAGTTCCTTTCAATCTCATGAAAGTATTAATGAAGGCCATGTTGTAGATGTTTATCTTGGGGATTGATGACACAACTTCACCATCTAGGGAGATGTTTTCCTCTTTAAAAATTGTAGTCAAAGGAGCAGCATAAGAAAAAGATCTTCTTGAGTCCTTGCAAGTTCCCATAACCTTAATAATTACTTGCGGCAAACATACTTTAATTTTCTTCAGCAAACAGTAAACAATAAACCATTGGGAATCTGTCAATCTTCCCCTTCCTCCAACTTGTGGAGTGATCATGGAGGTGAGAATGTGATGAACCAGTCTTTTGGGTGCAGAAAATTTGTTGGTGTTGAAATGACCAATCTTTGTCTGTTGCTTGTCATGGATGTTTCTAGGCAAGTCAGTAATGAGGGCAAAAGCATCATATAGATTGAATGTAAACCCTCCTTCGACCTCTCCATCTATAGGAATTCTTAGGGTCCTGTGTAGGGACTACCTAGATAGCTCTATCACCTTCCCTTTGACCAAGGAGAACACTATGAAATTAACAGCATCGTACCTCAAATTGCTGTAGAATTCTGCTACGAGTTTAGGGCAATACATCCGATGCATGCCTAAAAATTCTTTCCATTGTTGGAACTCAAACAACTCTAGCACATCAGGGAACTCGGAAAGCATTTCTTGATCGTTGAAGTCAACATACTGAGGGGGTATAATCTTCCCGGCTTCCAGTACTAGCAGAGGTTTCTCTGTAGTCTTAGAAGACGTATCTCACTTTCTTGTGGTAGAAGCTGCTTTCTTCTGCCTTTTTGCCTCTTGAGGTTGCTCTGCGGCCACCGTGGACGTTGTGTCCTCTGGCTGCGGCTGCTCCACTACCTTCCTCTTCCCTTTGCTCACGGCTGACAAAGTAGACATGGCGACAGCAAGATGGAGGAAAGACGAAAGGTGGAGAAGGAGGGGATGCACTGGGAGGAGTGAAGGAGACGGGCTGGTTTGTAGGTTGTGCACGCGCGAAGGAGACAAGGAGCGGGAGGACGCTTCAGCTTCGAAAGAAGGGGTAAGATGGGTAAAGTAGATAGGGTTTCGTATATAAAGGAATACAGTCTACTTTACCAATCTTCAGTAGATAGTACCTAAAATACCCTTAACTTAAAATAAAGCTCCTTTCTTCGTAAAGAGGCGATTTACGAGATATGAGATTATATCTTACAGGGTAATTCTTCACAAGATATCTCTATGAATTGAAGTCAATGAAAATAAAACAACTTAATCGAGGAAACAACTCAGACAGAAAAATCATTAATCTTACTGGTCTGTTTCATTAGCCAAAATCTGATTGAAGAACCCAGTTTTATATTTTTCTTAAGCCTGTAGAAATTAGATGAGAGAACCATTGGGTCAACCATATATACAACACCATTTTTATTTGTAAGGAATTTAATGAGTATTCTAGTGTAACTGCACTCTTTTTACACAAGGAGACATGTTGATCAAACACCAGAATCCCTGGTTACTTAGTGCAATTAACCTTCATACTTCATAAAATGAGCAGAGTTAGCATTAATCGTCATGACATAACCTCTGAATTTCTTTGAAACAGATGGTTAGTTTCTCAAATATCATGCCATTGCTCTGTCAAGATTTCTTTTAATATTTTTATTATATAATGGCGTATTACCGGTTCTTTTATCAGAAAAATCTCTTTAAACAAGGCATAAAAATCATATAAACCATAGGTTTCCAACAGATTGGCTTATTACTAAAGACTTTCAGATATTAGACCTTCTATAGAGCAATTTCCAATTTATACTGTTTCAAAATCATTGAGAAATCATTCACGGTTATTTGTGAGGACTATTTGGATAAGATTTAATGTTCATACACTGTAAATCACATCTCAATTTAGATCAGCAAGATGTTCTTAGTTCAGAGTGATCTGGGCATTTAATTATTGAAGACGGTAAATCTGACAACATTTATATATACCACCCCTAACTAGAACAACCAGGAGCACTCAAAGAAGGCAGAGAGTGATAGGAGAGAGAGACCAAGGGTAAGGTGAGGAGGATGGATGCCATACGTGAGCAAGGAAAGAGCATGTCTAAAAGCCACAACATAAAAAGCCATCAACCCACCATCACTACTCTCTGTAAATCAATTATCATCCAGCCTTCAGGCAACCTTCTCAATCAAACTCAAGCTTACACCAATGTCAGAGCCACACTGATGAAAATTTTTTTTAGTTAGCCCATCAGACACCACAAGGTGACTCTCACTAAGACACACCACAGCCTCTCAAGAATTTAACCAACCACCAGATAGCATCATAACTCACTGTATCCAAGTCATCAATACTTCTTCAGCAACAAAGTTCACAGCAGACCACACACCTCGAGCTCAGCATCTAGTGAAGCCCCAACACTTATGCTCTCTTTCTCAACAGAAAAAAAACTTTAAAGATCAACTGCCTCAGCTTATCTGAACTCCCCCTTAGAGTGTGCAGAGATTTCAATCAAACATCATTATTTCTTCTTAATATTTATAGAAATGCAACTCTAAATGATGACATTGTATCAAACTGCATGCTCATGACAACCTGATTTTACGTGCAAGATTCCTAATCATTCAGCATGATCAAATTCAGAGTGAGACTCACTATCTAGCATTCATCACAAGATTGCACCAACTAACAGCATGAATTAATGACATGATGTTGATCATAGTAGAAAGAGAGAGATCATGCATGCAGTACTAACTGAAAAGAAACAGATATAAACAAGGGAAGAAATTGATACTCAACTAACCTTTGTGTGCCTTGGTTTTATTATTCCTTTGTTTTCCTTCTTCAAGGCACACCTGCAATGTAAGATCAATTTGCGAATCTGGGGACCCAAAGACTCTTGGGTCTTATGAGTTGAGTGACACCTCTAGCAGGTGCACTCCAAGGTTTCCAAGTCTTTTTATCATCACACTTCAGATCATGGCAGTTATTCATGATATGTCATATTCTCCCACAATAATAACAATTAATGGCGGAGTTCAAATTCCTTTTGACAGGATGAACATGGGATTTTTGTGGGTAGACATTCATTGAGATATTTCTACCATAAAAATTGATATTTCTTTTCACATGCCCACACTCAAAGGCTCGATGGCCAGCTTTGCCACATTCAAAACATGTAGGAGTTTTTCTATTAAGGACAGTTTTGTTCTTAAATAAATTCTCAGGTTTTGACCTTCTTTTTCCTCCCCGAGCATGCCAGCAGTGAGCTACAACATGGCCCAGCTTCCCACACTGGAAGCAATGGATTTTCTTCTTCCTACTGAAAGCATGGGGTTTTTCATGAATAATCTTAGCACTCAATTCATCTTGAACCATTATTCTACACTTACGCATATGATGACCCGATATGCCACAGCAATGACATGAGGTGTCCTTTGTGTGTGCATGTGACTGGGTGGGGAAATGCCTTGTACCATGCACATGATCATGAGGTCTAACAGAGTCAGATAAGGCCTTAACAGTAATAGATGAGAATTTATTTTTCCTTTAACTTTAAGTCTTTTTCTGATTTCTTTCATTTTTCAAATTTTTATCCTTATTTTCAGTTCTCTGAGCAGTGAATTGGAAAACTGATGAAGTAGAAGCTTTATCTTGTTCTGAGCTCTTAACAAAAACATTTTTCATTTGATTCCCATCACCCTTTTTCGCAACTGGATTGTAACCCAGTCCCTCTTTCTAAAAATTCACATTGACTCCAAGCAACTTATTCAGATTATTCTTTCCTTTTACAAATCTTGCCAAGGATTTCTTTAGGTCTTCAATTTTAGAGTTAAGAGTCACAAAGTTAGCTTCGTATTTGTTTAGCTCTGATTCACACGCAATCAGCTGCTGTTGCAAAGTATCATTCAGGTTCTTCAAAGTTTCATTTTCTTGTTGAACCTTCATTTCATTGTAGTTCTCATTTTCCTTCACAACAGTTTTTCCTTTTTCAAATGATAGCCATCTTTCAGAGAAAACAGTATTAAGAACCATTAGCCTTTTATTTTGGTCTTTAAGATAACTGTTTTCTTCAATCAGCTTATCTTGAAATTGATCATTTTCCTTCCTCCGAGCCAGCAAAGAATCATTTTCTTCTTTCAAGGAAGTGATTAAGTTTTTCTGCATATTATCATCAGAATCTAAATCTTCAATCAATTCCTTTAAGAATGCACATTCATTGCACGAACCCTCATTTCCAGTTGAATTGTTGTTTAGGTTCTTATTCTCAGATTTTAATATGTCCAGCTCTCTCTTCAATTTCTTTTTCTCATATTTAATTCTATCATACTTGATCAACAAATGTTTGTTCAAAGCCACCAAATCTTCAAATGAAAAGTTGACAATGTCAGAGTTTACATGTGATGAGGTTTCTTCAGTTTGAATCAGATCTTCATCTGAAGCCATGAGGCATTTCACTTCGTCCCCGCTCCTGCTAGATGCTAACATGTCGACCACTTCGGAGGCACTGCAGCATTTGACTATGCAAGGAAATTTATCAGTATTTATCACCCTTTTCATTAGGTCTAGGGCCCTCTGATTTTTAGAGAATTTTAGTCTGTCTGAAGTTTTCCATAAGGATTGATCCTTTGGAACTTCATAAGGGCTGTGTCACTCCCCGAACCGATAGTAGCGGGAAGCAGCGTTCGAAACGTACAGCGAAACAGTCATGATAACAAGAGCAAAATAATAAACACAAATAGACACATGGAGGCCATACAATTTGATAAAAATATATTTTTATTGATGATTTAAATTTAATTTGCAATTTTGACTCAATAAAGATAAAAGAAGAGGAAATGACAAGACTCACTATACTATCTAGACTCAAGAAAATAAAAAGATAGACTCCGGTCTCTAAAGCTCCAAGTTCACTCGATCACGCTGTCTCGATCCCAATTGCAAACGTTCCGTCTACCGCGTTACCTAAAAAGGGTTGGAAAGTAGGGGTGAGCAAGCAGCTCAATAGGAATTACACTCTATCATCAGGCATAATTTAAGTAATTAACCCTTTCATGAATGTATGAATAACGCGAGAAAACAATTAAGCAAGATAACAAGATAACTAGCAAGATAACGATTGCAAGTCACGATAGCAAGAGCAAATAAACAGAACTTCAAGTGAATGGCCATATATCAAGTCAAGTCAAGTCGAGTCATGCACACAAGCACTTCATGCTTTCAAGCACGAATAGCAAGTTCACGAGGATGTGGAATGTCGTAGACCCAACACGCTAGATAGTACCTGTGCGAAATGCCACACCTAGTCATTCACCTCCCTGGGGATCAAGTACTTTTCGGGTGCGCCTCCTAGGACCAGACTGGGCCCTTAAATATGATTGCCTTAGCATTGATTTGCTTGGATCATAGATCCCACGAAATCTAGACATCCACGAATAGAATGGCCAAGAGTTCCAAGATCAAGTTCTTGTAACCAAGGTAAAGTGCATAAGAGTATCGATTTTCTTAAGAGTCCAAACAATAAGCTCATTAATCAAGAGGAAGAGTCATTCAAAATGACTTAGAATTGATAATGTCATCAATAGACTTAACAATAGGTCCCAATTTGAGGAACCATAGCCTGGACATGCTAGAGCAGCTTACGTAATCAAAACCACGAAACATCAGTTTCCAAAAAATAGGAAAAAATGTGGTCAATATCGGGCTGCTCAATATATATACGGTCCAAACTGGGCCGTTCAGGGATGACTGGCTCCAGCCAGAGCTAAGGATAAACAGATGATTCTGGGCCGCTCTTAGGGAAGAACGGTCATAAATGGGCCTTTTAACTAGTATTGACGGTCAAGAACGGGCCACACACTGAGTAAAACGGTCCGATTCAGGCCGTTCAAGACTCAGTTGGTCCCAATTGAGCCGTGACTCACAACACAGTGATCCAAGTAATTTGATCACGTGACAGGTTCAGGTCGTGATGGTACAACCTGCCCGACGTCCTAGTGGGAATCCCAGGCTCGCGGGGGCTTACGGAGGTCCCGTAATGGAGGTCCTAGTCCGACGGAAGGAGTATCCGGCGGAGAGTTCCAACCATTACAAGGAAAAGAGGCTGACAAAACATCGAGAACCAGTATAGCGGTCAGTCCATCCTACCAGAGTAGAACGATTGTCAAACAATCCTAGTAACATGGTTCATATAATCATGTTTGAAATTTACTTTATTGAAATACTAAATCAAGGTCATGAAGAAAATAAACCAGCACTTATAACATTTAATCTTCCGTATGATTCCTTTTCATGTTGGTTGTTAGCCTATCATTAAGATTAAATAACTAGAGAGAAAACATGCTAGGTTTCAAACCTAGCACAGTTTTTGGGGAGATGAACGGTTCATCCAGAACCTTTCAAAGGCATGTGCGGTCGTTCATAGGCCGTTCACGCTCTGTAGGCAGGGGCCCGACAGGGGATGAACAGTGTATAGATGGCCGCACGACTCGTTGAGCGGTTCTGGTTTAGCCGTTGACTCAAGAAAACTCAATAACGCAAAGAACACAGGCGGTTGCAGTCTGGCCGTTCATATAGACATGCGGTCTATCGAGTGGCCGCTCATCTTATAAAAATATGATAACGCAAGTAACATAGGCGGTCATGGACTGACTGTGCATATAGACAAGTGGTCTATCGCGTGGCTGCCCATCCCAAAACAGTCTCTGCTACCTTCGCATTGCCCGCCTCTGGTGAGTTTGGCTAGGGTTAGGAACAATAGCTAAATACACAGTATATAGAGCATGAAAATTGGGGCTTTTATAATTAATAGAATGAGCATGAAAAGCTACACAAGATAGGATAATCAATTTAATGTTTAAGGCTTGAAATTCCTACTTAAATCGAGGCGGAACATAAAAACCCTAATTATGACATGCTTCCACTAAATCCGTAAATTCGTGCAGGATATTACATGGAATTTAGGGCTTTGCCTACCAATGGAAAGAGGATTTAGAGACGAACAAAATGATATATTATTCGTGGGTTTAGCCTGAGAGAAACCTACCGATTTGGGAAGAAGAAGGGAAGGCGCGCTCGCCGGAACCCTAATACACGCCACCACTAAACGCCCAAATTCGCCTAGGTTCGACCACGATCGCCCACGCCACCTGTTGGAAAAACAAAAGGAGGTCTAGGGCTGTGAAAGCCATCAATTTATAGAGCCTATAGGTCATTCTAGGGATCGAATTGGACTCGAGAGTCCAAGGTTTAAAACTCGGCGAAAAACTCAGTTCTTCTACCTAATCCACGCCGCCGCCGCCAATAGAAGGCTCTAGAGGTTAGGGTTACAGAGGGGAAACGAACTCCTAGGGTTTATCTATCAAATGGGCATGGTTTGGGCTCAAATGGTTGAGAAATGGGCTCGAATTTCGTCTTTTAAGGTTGATCTAAGAAAAGCAACGATTTTGGCTAAAAACTCCTTAATTCAGCCTAATAAAATTTTTATTAGGGGTCAGCCTAGTTGACAATATTGTTAAACTCTTCATTTTCTACAAGATGTGATTTTTCCATATTTTTAGAAATTAGTCTAAACTTTAGCCTACGGGTGAAATTCAATTAATTTAATCTATATACATATAAAATTCAGATTATCATGAAAAATTCAATTATCTCATGAAATATGAAATTTCTTTTATAGTAATTGTAGAAAAAAATAATTATTCCTTTTTATTGATATAATTTAGCCACTTTCAAAATAAATAATATTCTTTAATTAAGAGAAATCATTGAAGTCAAAAATAGCTTTAATTCTAATACATATTTCAAAATTTTACTTTTATATTTTATTATTTAACCGGGGTGTTACAGGCTGTGTGTAATGATTATCCACAGATCTGGATTAATCTGCATCACATGTTCCCTGAACTGGTTGAACCAGTTATAAAAACCTAGACCCTTATATTTCGGGGGATCACACATTGAAGACATCCTCAGATTAAATCACAAAACTAAATGCAGGACAAATCGAAGGCAAAGATAAGAAACACTGATCAGCCCAAAACGGACCGAAACTGAATCCAGGAAAGGTCCAGGAAGGGATCTGCAGGTCGTGGGACCCTCTGAGCAGACAACCGCTTTGATACCAATTGATAGGATCTAGTAATGGTGCGCGAAGGATTCAGAGGGGGGTGAATGAATCCCTCTGTTAAAACTTTGACCGAATAAAATAATAAAAAAAAATTGGATCCAAACACAAAGGTCTGATCAAAGAAAGTCGTAGTCTCGAACAACTGATGTGCGGCGGTAACCTTGAAAGCCAAACGAATCTAATCGAGCATAGACATGCATCTAACGATTCAGAGGAGACAAGCAAACCACAAGGAACACAAAGAATTTTTAGATGGTTCAGTCAGCAGCCTGCAGACCTACGTGCATCCCTCACTCCAACCCGAGTGAGGCTTCCTACTGCCTGACAGCTTGAAACTGCTGCGCAACACAGCTTGCGTCCGCTGAGCCTCACAGCTTGCTTACAAACGGCTGAGCAACACAGCTTGCTATCCAGAGGGTCTCTCCTCTGACTGCCGAGGATTACAGCTTAACCTCTGCTGCCACACATCTTGAACAAAGAATAAAATTGAGAAATAAGAACGATGAAAACAACGACTGAAAGCTGACAGTGGAATTCGATGAGTATCGCTCACGCAGGAGCAAACTGGACTGGATTTAATCCAAGTACAAGTGGACTGAATATCAGTGATTCTTCTCACGATCTCACTCTTTCTCTACCTCTTTTTCCTTCTCTTGATCTCGTAAGCTCTCTATCTCTTTCTCCTTCTCTTGTGCTCTCTTGATTAGGCTGGCTAGTCGCCTTTTCTACCTTCGTTCTGCAACCTCATATATTCTCCTAGTTCACTCTGATTATTCTATATTCTTCAGACTTTTTAGAAATTTTATATGTGACTTCCATCTTGGAATCTCGTGCACACTCATTGGGCGTGTGGAGGGAGAACTCCCGCCTAAATGCTTCCAGAAGGCTCTCAGCCACGTGTCACAATCTGAGCGTTGTAGCCTTCCACGTGGCAGTCTTATGGAGGACGATCTCCCTTGGATCACGTGTCCTTCCTTGGAGATTGGAATCACTTGGTTTTTGTTCTTCGGAGAGAAACTCTGTCAGATAGACAATAGACATTTAGTCAAACACTTCGGCACAAGATGCACCGACACGAATCCATAAGGCATAGAGGAAGACTATGCACCGAGTCAAAAAATATCTAAAAGCATGCATTGACTCTTAAAATGTCCAGGACAACACTTGCACTGAGATGGCGAAGAAGAATGCACGGACAAAGGAAGATGCAAGATAGAACTTGCACCGAGATGGCGGAGAGAAATGCACTGATACTAAATGAAGAGACTAAACAAAGTATGCTGGTCAAGAATTGCACGGACCCAAAAATTGCACCGACCCCGAGAGGTGAGATGCAAAGGCAAGATATGCACGGACTCTGATGCGCATGATGCATTGGTATGCACTGACCCCTTTTATGTATGAGACAGATAATGCGTTAAGAGAGAAACGGGATGACAGTGTGTGAGCGTGAACAAAAACTTGCACCGAGGCAAGCACTTATTCGTGAGATGCAGAACTAAGCTAGATGTGCACCAAGCTAGATTTTTAGCGAGACAACACATGCACTGACTATGTCTTATTCTATGAAATAACATGCACCAAATGGACCATACATAACAGATAAAATTGAAGGATTTAAACACCTTAATCTAAACATGATTCATAGAAAGTCATTATCAAAACTAGGATTCCAACAAGTGACACATGGGACTGCAAGGACGGTGCCTTATTACGAGGGCTATCGTTAAAGGTGATGGAGATAGTTTTGGCTCGCACTTCTCCCATTTCTATAAATACCTCCCTTCTTCGTTCTCCCAGGGGCATCGAGAGCCAACTCGAAGAGTACAAGTTTCCACGGAAAAGGAGGAACTAAGAGTTCTAAGGTTCGGGATAGAGGGTGAATCTTCCCACTTCTCGAAGAGAAGCAGGTCCAGCGGTAGCAGTTCTAGGAGACTCCCGGACCTCGAAGGGCACTTCACTGAAAGGACCCAATCGCAACTCCTAAGATGAGCTTTAGTTATTTCTTCCTTTTTCTGTTTTGACAAAAACCCCTCTTCATTCTTTGCGTATGCGCAGAGCGTAATGAAATCACACATTTCATGGGAGTTAGTAGTGGCAGCATACATGGGTCTCCCGGATTTTTAGAAGGCCAGGTTAGATGTGATGGGGCTTGGAGCCTTCCTCCGGATCGAGCCAATCAAGCTCGACCTCGCCCTCGTCCAAGCATTGCATGAAAGGTGGGATCCAATGAGCCGCACCTTCTTGATGCCTTGGGGGCACATGGTGCCCAGCCTGGAAGATGTGATCTGCATCACGGGCCTCAAAGTGGATGGCGAGGCGCTGACTGGTGTCACATACTCCGACTGCAGAGAGGCTACTCAGAGGTTACTAGGAGTGGACCTGGATGATCGCAAGAATAGGTCCATAGCCAAGACGCCTATCATGGAGACGTTGGGGCTTACTGACGTTCATCCCCGTGATGATGAATCCTTGGAGGAGTTCATGGAGAGGACTGAAAGAGGATGCCACGCCGTCTATTCTGTAGATGCGAGCAATTGGGAGAGAGCCAACATGGATTTGAGGAGATTCCTCTTCTTCCTGTTGGGGAAATTGTTATTGGGCTCGAAAGGAGACATCATCCATTGCCGCTTCTTAGAATTCCTGGTAGATCCTGAGAAAGTGGGGCGATATGTTTGGGGAGCAGCTATGCTGGCGCATCTATTTGCGGGTATGTCTGAAAGGGCAGACCGAGAGGTAACAGTGAGTGGTTTCACGCCGTTCATCCAGGTACCCCCCTTCTTCTTTTTTTGTATTGTTATTATTATTTTTTGATGCATGTTAATGACACATGATGGTACAATTGTGGAGCTATTATTACCTCCCAATGGGAAAGGCCCATCATTGGAGCCCAGTGGCGGTGCCGCTGGCAAGGCGGTGGCAGCCTATCATGAGCCTGACCCCTCTATCCTACCAGTTGATGGTGTTAAGACGCGAGTTGCAAGAGTTCCCTCCAGCGATGGTGGTTCATTATTTTGTCGTTCATCATTTTTTTATATGTTTATTTTTTATATTTTTTTCTTTTGTTTTATTTCCCCCCCTTTTTGTGATTAAGAAGATACGTGTGATCTGACCTAGGTGATATGGAGACCTTATGCGGGCATGATCGACGTCGATCAGCCATGGGTCATAACGAGTCGTGCCCAGTTCGGGCGTGACCTATGGATACACTGTGTGAATGAGATCGAGCCACTTCGGCTATGGTTTGCCATGAGGACCTTAGGGCTCGCCCAGGAATGGGTGGACATGACTACAAGACCGCGTGTGGGGAGGAAGACGCGTGGGCCGACGATCTCCGTTGATTGGCGAGTGCGGTTCCCCGAGCAGTTTGAAGACTGGCAACGGGGTGGCACACTCATGGAGTCACATGCTCAAGACAGCGAGGATTATCTACGCCTCTATAAGGCGATGTACGCAGAGCGACTCCATCCCGGGGGACTTGTGAAGGTGAACATATTTTTCTTTGTTTGTTTTGTTTTGTTTCATTTTGTTTTTTTATTTTTGTATATTTTTTTTTGCTTCTTCTATTTTTTGTTATTGTATGTGTTAACCCATGCTATGGCCATAGGATGCTCGCGATACCATGATAGCGAACTTGCATGCTCGCCTGATAGGCACGGAGCGGCAGTTACGTGATACTCACGCAGCCTTGAGTTCTTCGACAAGTCTACATACATAGGATCATAGGCCAAGATTTCTGGTATTAGGTCCTTAGTGCAACCTCATGTGTGTTGCAGCGCGCCCAGCTCGACGCGGCTTCCTCAGCAATGGGGGTCGCGGATGGCGTCTCTTCCAGCTTATGGATCCCCACTTCCAAACTCGATTTGCTTCATGAGCAGCTTGCTCATACTACGCATCAAGCCGTGGAGGCAGAAGGAATGCTCTCTATACATGTAAGGGTTTCACTGTCAGATCTCACTTATTTGTGCCTCGACATGTCTGAAATGGTGGACATGGCAGACGAAAGAGGTGCAAGATGCACTTGCCCGTATCGCATAGGGGGAAGCAAGAATAGCAGAACTGGAGGAAGAACTGCAACATCATCTAGACGATGGCTCTTCTCGGGACGCCGTGGAGCTGAGGATCACCCTTCAGCTGGAAAGGGAGGAGAGAGAGAGAGAGAATGTGCGGAGAGGGAAAGAGTCATCGAAAGAGAGAGAGGCGAGAGATTGGCTGAGAGGGAGGAGCGGAGGGCCATGGAGGCCCAACTATTTGAGCTCTGAACTAGCCTTGGTCTTGCTGAACAATGGCTAAGAGATGGTGAAGAGCGCTATCGAAGGGCACGAGAGCGTTGCTTTCATGTTAGTAACTTCTTTGCTGCCCCTGTCGATCGATGGGGAGCAGAGACGGGAAGAGGGGTATAGAGCAGTAGAGGGACCACCTCACATGGTTTGACAACACCCTCCAGGGTTCCCTGCCTGGAGAGTGGAGAGAGGGTTAATGCTGAGAGAGAGGAGGGAACTTAATGTACAATTTCTATTAGGAAGTAAAGGAGGGAATGTTCAGTTTCATGTCTTCTGCCTTCATCCCTACTTTTCAATCATGTACACATTGCTCAATAAAACCAGTCAGTTTTTCTGTTCTGACTTGGCCCCTTGCTCGGGGAGTGAGTGATTGTTTTGAGACTAGCCTTGACAATGAGTTATGGGGCCAAGCCTTTATCAATTAAGGCAAAAGCAAAGATGATGAATGCAACACACGTGCTCATGAATAAGAACGAAAATTAAAAATATATCACACAAATGAGATCACACGGATGCGAAATTTTTTTTGATTTTTTTTATGGAAATCCATTTTTATTATTATTTGACTCTTTTTTTTTGGACTCGAAGGACATTTGTTATCACAACTGGCATGGTTCTTGGATTAGGGGTGTTTGAATCGTTCTTAAGTAGCTTAATGCAGGGTTAACGTGCTCCAAGAGAATTCCCACTTGGGAACTCATCCGATGGCGTCCTCCGAGGGCCACTTTAACACATCACTACCATTTTTTTTGGATTCGGTCCACACCTCTTCTAATGCATGGTGACCGTTCTTATGCCACCTGACCTCTATGAAGACATGGTTTCTTACTAACCTCCTGGGTATCCTGTGCGCACATCTAGATTGATTTGGGCCCTTAGACTCCTCGAATGATAATCCTGACGGTTAACACTTAATCTGATGACAAAACCGTCATGCCATGCTTAGGCTCCCAGTTGATTCCGACCGCAAGGATACACCGAAAGAGTGTTCAAGGTAAAAGATTTGCCCGACCCGGGTCTATTTCCTCACAACTCTAGATGGTATATGATGGAACACCTTGGAACCCTAACGGCCAACCACGCGACACTGACCCGGAATCAGACGTCGTCGCACCTATTGGTGACGCGCTTGCATTAACCTAAGCCCGAGGTTAAAGTAAGAAGCCACCGAGGTGGTAGATAGAGGTCTTGACCGGCCAGAAACACCGAGATTCCTTCGCGGTGATGGCTTTTACTTTTCAAAGTAGACAATTATATGTGTGTTTTGCTAAAACGAGGTCGCTTGCCTTAGCGGGGTGCGTCTTTCGGGATTTCCATTGAGCTTCCATCTTTGAGGGGAGAAAGAAGAGTACGGCGGGGTAAACCTTCCGAGAGGACCGGCAAAACCGTTAACCCGACGAGCTAACCGGGACCTACTCGACCTTCCCCTTTGGGCGACTTTGGACCAAACCTCGAACAGAATCACGTTGCCCCTTTGTGGAATTTAGCCTTTGTCTTGAGGGGTTTCGTTTGTTTGAACTCAGGCACGGCCACGACCAGGCTTTTATTTGACTTTGATTTATCTCCTTCTTTTTTTTTGAGGGAGACATTGTAAAACCCGTGTCTTAGCAGATTCTTAGTGGTTTAGATCTAGGATTTATTCCACGAATTTTGGCTATTTTTGTGGATTTTTAGGGCATTTTCTTGTATTTATTTAGTGTAGTTAAAATATTTATATAAAACATTTGGGCATATATGCAATTTTGGCTCTTTGGGGGTTCAAATGCAAAAGAGGGTTAAAAATAAAAAAAAATATAAAACAAAAAGTTTCATCCGAAACCCCCCCACCCCCCTCGGCGATCTCTCTCCCCCCCCCTCTCTCTCTCTCTCACGATCGCCTCTCTCCCTCTCTCTCGGTTTCGATCCAGACGGGCCCCGATCGAGGCACGGGAGGTACCGACGGGACGGGCTCGATGCGAGGATCGCGTGGACGCCAGCTTTGTCTCGATCCGCGGAGTGTGGAGGCGCGTGGGGCCGAGAGGAGCCGCGGCGTCCCTTCGTCCGTTGGGCACCGAATCGCTGTCTTCGTCGCGCATTAGGTAGGGGGATGGAATCCTCTCCTCGCTAGGAACCCGTCGGTACCACATGCGCCGTGGTCTGACGCCATTCTCCTCGTTTTCTATGCATATTTTAATGTTAGTATAATTTTGCCCTATTTTCTGGAAATCAATTCCATGGCCATCGTTTTATGTTTTTATAGCATGTATGGGTGTGGAATGATGGTATGAGCATGGCAGGTTAGGTAAAAATTGAATTCCCCTCATTTTGGGCCGTCCGAGAGGGGTTTTGGCCCCGGCCAACCCATTCTCACCGTCACGGTAGTATTACGGTCACCAAGTGACCGCTCATCTACTAGCTGTCAATTCCAGACCGCGTATGCCCTTTGAGTGGTCCCACTCGGACCGCTTAAGACCTTGACCCAGCCGCGTATGCCCGATGAGTGGCCAGTATAGAACCTCCCATCCCTGCAGAACTTTATTTT
The DNA here is from genome assembly GCA_022559845.1 of Amorphophallus konjac. Taxonomy (NCBI): domain Eukaryota; kingdom Viridiplantae; phylum Streptophyta; class Magnoliopsida; order Alismatales; family Araceae; genus Amorphophallus; species Amorphophallus konjac. The sequence continues at coordinate 514,894,287 of CM040121.1, read as the reverse complement.
TTGCATATTCATTCTATTTATGCTTTAAATGTTGCATTATCGCCATGTTTAAATTATTTCATAAACTGTGGTATTATTTTACATCCCGATAGAGTTACTTTCTCTTTCCTCATGATGGAACCACTAGATGTAGCCCATCGACTTCCAGCGTCGGCCCACCCGGGAGAGGTGGAGGGGTAGTCCCGTCACACGGTTTTTAAGCTAGTTCTGTGGGCCCCTGCTGAAACCGTAGCGTCCTAGGGGGGGGGGGGGAACTAGCTAGAGACATGGCTCTTGGCAGGAGTTAGTGTGTGCACACGTGGTCAGAGACCTGGACTGACACTGACGAGTGTTGCTCTGACTAGTACTTGGTTTGGTCCTTTTACGTCTCTCACTTGGAGACTTTAGTCACGTGAGTTGCCTGAGACGCAGTATAAGCCGTCAGTGGACGCATCTGGTCTCTACTTTCTAGTGGGTCTTCCTTTCTCTCACTATCACTTGGTTAGTTGAGGTTTATTCTATTGGTAGATTTAGCTCCTGGCGCTTGTTCCTGACGCTATTATTTAATTAAATTGGCATCTAGTTAGCTGTTTTAAACTGCTTAGATAGGTTTTACATTTTTACTTTAATTGTGTTTTAATTATGCCATTACTTGTTTATTGTTTAAATGCATGCTCTAATTACTTTTATATTTGCTTGCTTGCATGTTTAGTGTGAGGTAGGGATCCGCGTGACCCCTACTGAGTCTGGCTGTGACTCACCCTTTCCTCTTTCAGGTGAGCCGCCTCAGCCATCCGTCGGTACTTCTCGTGTTTTTGGTGATCGTTCCTAGTCGTGCCCGCAGTAGTCGGTTCGTCCTTTTGTTGTACTTTTGACCGGGGTATGCCCCGTGTAGTTATACATTGGACCTTTCTTTTGGCAGTGGGACTTGTTCATCTTGTAAATCTGGACTATTGTATATATTTTACCACTCTGATATTTTAAATTTGCTTCCGCATAAACTATTAATTGTTGTTCTAATTAATTTTGCGCATTTGTGATTCCAAATTCGTTATGCACCTCCTCGAAGAACCCCTCCAACCCTTACGGGGCCTCATCAGCCTCTTGGGTGGCGTCCCCAGTTCTTGGTATCGGTATATCAATGCTATCGGTATATCGGTATCCGGAGCTCTGGGTCGTCACAGACATGATAATTTGATACATCGAAGTCCCTCTTGTATGCCTGCGGGGACACTGCCCTCTTCTCGTGCTCTGACTCGGGTTCGAGGAGAGGAATCCTACTCTCGCATTCATGGTATTGTATTTTGGTTCTCTTATGCTCAGCGTTTTAAGGGCGCCGGCTGTCTCATTGGGTCGAGAAAGGAGAGAATAAAGATTACGGCTTTCCTGGAGACCTTCGGGTATAGCCCCACAATAAGCAATACTACCAACCTCCTTGGCTAAAACATCTATGTGTGTGCGTGTTGCCTTCTTTTAGTGGGCGTAAGCCGACATGACCGGACAGGAATCTTCACGGTTCTGGCGGACCAAAACCCGAGACCTACCGAACCTTAATGGGTCCTATCCTAATATGAAGGACAGATGCAAAGACTTGACTGCATGATGAACACCAGACATTAGTTTTTTTTTTTTAGGCTTCCCTCGAGTTCCGCTTCGTTTGATCCCTAAAAGCGGGGTGTGGAAGTGCGCGGAGGTCAGCCCTGAGTTAGACTACAAAGACCGAAGAGTGAAATTCCAGCTCCGATGGTCCTCGTACCATGCCAATTGTTACACCTATCTAAGGGTAGTATTTCTTAAGGTAAAGCCCGTTCCAAGGGTGGGATAACTCGGTCCCCTCGGCATTGACTAGCTTGTAGGCGTTGCTAGGGTATGCAGCCTGAACCACATATGGTCATTCCCAATTGGGTTGAAGTTTAGAACGCGGCCCTCCAGGTTTGACAAAAATTCTTTTTACGACCATCTCACCGACTTTGAATTTTCTCTCAACAACTTTCTTTTGGTAAAAACGTGCTAGTCTATTTTGATAAACGCGTGCATGCTCGGCAGCGGCCAGTCGCTTCTCGTCTAAGAGTTCCAATTGGGCAAGGAGCGAATTACGACGTTCGTCGAGGGAAAATTCCTTGTCCAATTATACCCGGAGAGAAGGAATTAGAGTCTCGTACGTGACTACCGCTTCCATCCCATAAGTAAGGGCAAACGGAGTTTGCCCGGTGGGGGAAACGGATTGAAGTGCGATAGGCCCATAGAGCTTTGATAAGCTTTTCTGGCCAGTCTGAGAATTTACTAGACTCACAGGTTTTCTTTATGATTTTGATCAATGTTTTGTTGGTGGCCTCCGCCTGGCCATTGCCTTGCGGATAATAAGGTGATGAATGATGCAATGCGATTGCGTACCTTTTGCAGAGGTCTTGAAGGTCCTGAGAAATGAATTGTAGCCCATTATCGGTGACGATTGTGCTTGGTGTTGTGTATGTGATTTTGATGATTACAAAATGACTCTGTTGCTTGGCCTTGTGCGTGAATGGTTACTCATGTCTTCATGTGTATGAAGTATGTAATGATTGTAGAAATGATTACAAACTGTTTGATTACAAACTGTTTCTTTTGGGATATCATCAAGTGAAAGCATCTGTGACTCTTTGAGGTTCATACGTGCTTTGAGGTTAGCACATTACATATACATTCCATCTACACTTGGTGCGGTTGCTCTATCTTCAATGTGAAAGACCTTTGTGAAAAGCACACTCGAGCATCATGTCCTATTGAGCCTCATGTACATCATGTCATATTGAGCCTCATATCATGAATGTGTACTTTGGTAATGCTAAATGAATGGAGGGAATGATATGTGGTTTGATGAGTTTGAATGATGGTTCCTTGTCCTTCGGATCATATGGCTTAAATGGTTGGTGAAATGGCTTGTAGGAGAATTGGGTTGAAACTGGGATCTTGAGATTCAGTTTAATATCAACTTGCTTATGAGTTCATTGCCATATAGTGCAGGGTAATATTGCTTCAAGGTAAGAAGTTATATTGGAATCCATGGTGAGACTCTTCTAATCTTGAACTGAAAAATTGAGTTCTCTCATGCCTTGATACTGATCTATCATGGGAATGCTCATATGCCTCATGCTAATGATTTCGCAATCACATTTCATGACTTTTGGGTCTCGGTCTCAAAACTAGCTTCATATGTTAATGCATGACCCATATATTTTGATCTTGATCTAACCTCTTAGTTTATCATGTTTTTCAGGATGTAAAATCATTGTTGATCTTCATGGGATTATGGTAACATTTAATCAATTGTTTCCATTTGGTTTGCTGGAGGTTTAGTTGTTTTTCAAACTCAAACTGTCTTACAGTCTTCACCATTTTCAATCCAACCGTTGGATCGCCCCTCTAAAAATTATATGTTGTAGCTTTGGGAGTCCTCTTTCCAACGCCTCCAGTCTTGCTTCGATCGGAGTTCGGAGCTAGGAGAATTAATTCCTGTCGCCGAAGCGCGCAGAGCTGTTTTTTGTGTAATCTGCCTGAAAGGGTTGACCCCTTTAACCCAGAACTTGTTTTTAGTTCTGTTTGGTTTCTGGCAGTGCGAGGGTCAACCTCTGGGGTCGACCCCTGTAAAACAGAACACAAAAAGTGTTCTGTTTGGCTTCTGATTGCCCGAGGGTCGACCCATTCCGGTCAGACCTCGAGCCGCACTTTTTGACCGCCATTTTCTTGCTCCGAAAGTCCAACCAATCAATTCCAAATGCCCTATACGTCTCCCTAATTCGTGGATCTGGTCTCTAGGCTGTTCCTTGACCATTCTAAACACTTATATACAACTCTTGGGTTGTAAATCCTAAGTGAGAGGATGCTAGATCTGAAAATTATTTTCTTCTAACCCTTGTGTGTGCAGATTCGGAGTTGAAGCTCCCAAGCCCTCTTCCACCTTGCTCTGAAGCTGAAATTGAAGGGAAGAAGCTTGAATCAAGGCCCAAGATCATATACAACTGAAGGCAGCATCTGAAATCAAGATCTAACCTCTGTTCGTGTTGCATTCCTTCAAAATTGCTTCAAGAACGTTCTTCATCCTGTAGAAGCATTTCATGAGGGAGTAATCTTGATCTTTCACTTCTATATCTTTTGTTTGAGATTGTTCAAGGTTTTGAATGGGCATCTAAGATGTGTAATAATCATTTACATGTTCTTTGTTCACTCTCTCTTGCATATATATATGAGCTACAATCTTTGTGATACAACATCTCTAATGCTCATGTATTCTTTTGTATAGGTGAAGAAGAGGGGAATCTCTAAACCATTCAAGTCTATATTCTTGTTTGAGATTAGCTTAAAGATTGAACTCATTATGTCTATCTACTCTTTCAGGTGAAGAGAGGAGATAAGAATAAGGAAAAGAGAAGCGGCTAGAGGAGAGGAAGAAGATGATGTCAAGATTATGATCATCCATCAACGAGCAAGGAGAATCAGATTTTGATGAAGAAGGGGGAGCCTTATACTTGACGAATTCTTCGAGTTTACATCTATAGAATTTATGTGGAAGGTCATAGCATATATTTGTGATTGTTACATATACATTTGACAGAATATTTTGTGTGTGCGTGCTGCTGTGGCAGCAGGTTGAGGCAAGGCCTCGTGTGTGTGTTTTGCTGTGAAAGCAGCGTGTGTGTGTTGGGGTTCGTCCCCGTGTTGCTACATTTTGTAGCGTGTAGTGAAGCCTCACCGGTTTGGTGAGGGGTGGACGTAGGGAACCCGTAGTGGTCCCGAACCACCTTAAAAATCCCCGTGTCCTGTGGTTTGATTCTTGTGATTGTGTGTTCACTATCATATCTGTTTGTGCTATCGTGTGAGCTCGGCGAGATTGAGTGAATCAAGTTTAAACTTGTTTAGATTAATTTCCTCAATCCTATCAATCTGGTAAATTCCGCTGTGTGCTAGTTTGTGTTTTTAATTGGACATAGTTTTTAGCAGTAGGATCTATTCACCCCCCTCAAGATTCGTGTTCCTGCACTACGAGACCCAACAATTGGTATCAGAGCGAGGCTCTGTTGTCCCTAGATCTTGCGATCTACAGAGTGATCCCAATGCATTCTACAATCATGAATTTTTCTGTTGAACATGTCTCAATGAATTGTTTGTCAATCTTCATTGGTTCGGATTTTGATTCATGGCTAGGCAAACTCTGTATGGTGATCAATTCTATTAATCATTATCTCTGAAAATTGATTTATCATGGTCCACACATATTACCTCTAGATGAGACCAAGTGGTCTAATCAGGATAAAATGATGCATCAAGATAATGTTACTGCTTTGAGTTTATTAAAAGCTTCCGTAAATACTAACAAGTATCTATTTGTATCTTCTTGTAGGACGGCAAAGGAGCTTATGGACAAGTTGATCAAAGCTCAAGAAAAGGAAAGATAAAAATGTCTCATGGCCGATGATGCTGATCAACAAAGTGACAAAAATACAGAAGAGGTAAATTCTGATTCTGAAGAATTTACTCTTGACGATCTTGTTGAAGCTTATGATGAGTTGGCAAAATAATATAAGAAAGTCAAGTCAGAAAATAGAAAATTGAAAAAGAAATCTGAATACTTGGTCCATGAAAATGGTTCTTGTGATAAATGTTCTGAGCTTGTTAACTTCAATGAACTTTTAGAGCACGATGTTGAATGTCACAAAGAAACCATTGCTTGTTTGAGAAATGAGAATGTTGCACTCAAGAATAAAATCGACCAATTGGAGAAAACTGAAAAAGATCTAAGAATCAAAATAGAATCAAACTCAATTGATCAGGATATTTGCAATGAATTGATTATGAATGATAAACTTGCAAATGAAAATGAAGAACTTAAAAAGGAAAACAATGTTATATTAATTCAGACATCTCTGCTTGAATGCAACATGAAGTTTCTTGAAAAAGAAAATGATTTGTTAAAATCTGAAAATAAAAAATTGGAACATCTAAACACAACCATGTCTAAAAAATTACTTGCTTTTGAAAAAGGGAAAAGTTTGGCTATTGATGATTGTGAAAAGATGCATGTGCTTGAACAACAGATGGAAAGCTACAAAATCATCAATGCCCAATTGAATGAAAAAGTCATCTCTTGGGATAATGAGATCATTTCCTATGAATTACATATTTCATCACTTGAAAAGGAAATTCTTGAACTGAATGCTTCTTTGTCTAAGTTTGTGAATGGGGAAGAAAATTTGAACAAGATTTTGGGGACCAAGGTAAATTTTCAAAGAGAAGGTCTTGGGTATGAACCCACCAAAAAGAAAGCTATTGGGCTGAAGACTCAAACATCATTTGTGCATGCTTCATGTTCCACAAATATGTCAAATACTTCTTGTGCTAAGAAATCAAATCCCAAGGCTCAGGCTCAACCTAGGAGAAATATGATTCATGCTCACAAAAGTCACAAAAACCATGCTCCAAACTCAACAAATGTCAATACTATGGTAAGCATGGTCATTTGATTAATGATTGTTTCATTATGAAATTGGATGATTTGAAAGCATGCAAAAATGAACTTGTTTCCGAAAGAAAAATGGTTGTTTGTTTTAAATGTGGAAAGCTAGGACACCGTGTGTCACAATGTTGGCAAGTAAATGAAAGAAAGAATTTCAAAGTCAAAAACAATTATACTTTTGCCAACCCACAGAAATTACTTGCTCATCCTGGTGTTGTGAAGAAGTAAAATTTCCATGCTTACAATGATAACATTCATGCTAAATCACAGAAATTTGATTATCATGTTTATGAGAATTCTGTGAAGTCACGTGGTTGTTGTCATTATTGTGGTGAATTTGGGCATACCATGTATGTTTGCTCCTTAATGTATTTTGATGATATGCATGCCCAAAAATAGTGGAAGGCACCCACTAGAGGTGCAACTAACCATCCGGGACCCAAGAAGGTTTGGGTACCCAAAATAACAAAATGAGAACTTTGTTGCAGGATTGCCATGTGACCAAGAAGAAGGCTTTAAGTCGACTAGGCCAGTTCTGATGTGATGCCTTGGTTAACATGGGTTTGTCCTTGAATTGACACTGATTTGTAAGTTGGTTGTTCAGGTTTGTGCACATCAAGTTGTGAATTCTAAGTTTATGTTGCTGGAATTTAACTCTCTAATTTGCAAGTTGAGAGAGAGAGAGTCACATGTGATGAAAAGGGTTGAAGTTAGTTTCTTCATATGTATTGGCTTAATATTGACATGAATTAAACTCTTTACATTGCAGGTTTGATGATGACCATCAACCCTTGAAATAATGGAGAGAAAGAAAGGAGCTTGTTGATGAAGATGACAACAAGCGAAATAAAGTAAAGAATTTGAAAATGTCAATAAAGGTAACTCAAGACAAAGGTGAGAAAATGAAGTGTTTGTAAGAAGATCTTTGGTCTTGATGTTAATGCCATATCTTGATAGACAATGATTTTGAAATTTTGAATACCCCTTGGTTACTTTTGACAATGTGGATGATGAATGCTTGGCTGAATGGTATTAGAACATCTGAGCAGTATATATGAGAGTGTAGCCATTGAATGCCTTTTGCTAAACCCCCGATGTCATATGGGAATGCATTGTATTTTTCTGATCATCATTTCAATGATTACATGGTATATAAAATGGTGACATGTGGAAGGGCAGGTCAAGCATGTCTGAAAGTAATCACCATGCGTGAGAATATGCCTCCGCCCGGTACCATGAATCATTTATGCATATGGCATCCAACTTAAATGAAATTTCTGAAATCATGCATTGATTATGAGGGAGTTTTGCATGCTGAAAATTTTGAAAATGATGTTTTTCCATTCTCTCAGCATGATGATATTGTGTTTATGGCTGAACATCTTGAGGACTGAAGTTGATCAATGTTCCATGGTCTTTACCAATGTGCCACTCATTTTTTTGGTTAAAAGTACAACTGTTTTCAAGAAAAATTCACATGTGATGATTTTGATGCTTTGAATGAATTTTCTGAATTCTCTTTTCAGAACAAAATTATGTCGTCACATTTTAACAATTGATAATACGTGTCATACATTAGTTGCATTAGGTGCATATAGAGTGTCATGTGAAATCTGAAATCTTGCATCACATTACATATTTGCATATCATTCTTTGCATATCATTCACATAGTACTTTTGGAAGATGAAGCTCATCGTGTGTCTTGTTGCATAGTTGGCATTTCTAGCATGCATATAGTGCATATTTTGAATTGCATCATCTTGAACATTTCATGTTGCATAAATGCCAAAAAGAATACTTCCAACATTGGTCATCATATCTTTGGAGCCAACATTTCAAGCATTGAGATTGCATACCTTTTTATTCTGCATTGCATATGCATGTCATTACATTGTATGCTTGCATGTTATTATATGCTATTTAACCCCATCCTTGAAACTTCTAACACCAAACACTCCATTGTTAAATAATGTTACATCTGAGTCTTAACAAGTGTGCTTCATGTCAAACTCTTAGGGGGAGCATTTCATGCTTATTGCATTTACATAGGGGGAGCTGCACTATCTTGTTTTGAGTTAAATTTTCTCCATACATGTTGAATCAAATTTGTACACTTCATGCACTTTAATGTGAAATTGAGTGTTATTCATAAGGATACAGGAATTTCATTTCAACACTCTAAAGTAATTCAACTTGCTGCATGGATGATAAGAGATAGTTGAGGAAAAAGCTGCCTGTCTCCGCATAAAAAAATTGGTTGGAATGAAAGGCAGAGCAATGCTAAGTCTCACTGAGTAAACTGGGCACATGTCACCTGAGACGTGATGTGATTCATTTCTGAAAAGTGTTGACTAAAGTATCTCTGTTCAAATGAGGTGACAAGGTTCAGTATTCTGAGTAATCGGGGATTCTGGCATGAGCTCCATGTGTCTCCTCGCGTAAAAATGAATTATGTTGAACCTGATCCTTCTTAGAAAAATTCAAATTGTTAGTATGAAAATTTCTGATGATATATTCGATTGAGGTAGAGCGAAGCCTCCAATACGCTGTTCTCTACATTGAAATGTAGTCTGTGCAGTTACTATTATGTTTACTTGAAAATCTGGTTATCCATATGGCTAAACTTCATTCTCATGTTACTCACTTGCACATGATAATTTGATTTGATATGTATTCTAAAAATTTGATTAATTATAATGACATGCTGTACGCCTTCTCCTATTTATCTGCATAATCCTCTAAGTGTAAACATGAGCATTCTGTAATGACTCACTTGCACTTTTCCTACACCTATCCCCTCACTGTATATCAATTGGTATCACTTCTTGTGAAGGAGTTATGTTGCATGTATCTATAGATATCTGCTTGATTATATTGTATGCAATTCATGTCTCATCATTTTCATACATCATGCTTCATGCATTTTACAAGAAAACTAAAAATCAAAAATTTGAATATCAAAAACAATCATCTAATGTGTCAATGTCAATGGGGGAGCTTTGCATGTGATCTTATCTGCTTAACTCATCAGGTCTTGCATGAGTCAATACCTTTCTATTGGTGTTTGAGTGCTTATTTGATGGCTCATCATTGTTCATGCCATACGCCATTTCCAATTGCTGCAACTCATGTGCATTTGCATATCGTTTTGTCATCTTGCATGATCACATTATCCACATTTGCATTTCCACTTTCCACAATTGGTATCAGACACTTGGTATAAGAGTTTCATTTCAACAATTGGTTTTCAACAGCTCTGCAATTAGTTCATGCATAATTGTACACATTGGTTCTCTTCATAATCTGGTTGTCCATGGGTTCCTGCCCTTCTGGATTTTCCATCATGATCCCCATTTCTGATTATGTCAAAGGGGGAGAGAGCATTATAGCATAATATTTTATCATCATCAAAATGGGGGAGATTGTTGTGTATGTGATTTTGATGATTACAAAATGACTCTGTTGCTTGGCCTTGTGCGTGAATGGTTACTCATGTCTTCATGTGTATGAAGTATGTAATGATTGTGGAAATGATTACAAACTGTTTGATTACAAACTGTTTCTTTTGGGATATCATCATGTGAATGCATCTGTGACTCTTTGAGGTTCATACGTGCTTTGAGGTTAGCACATTACATATACATTCCATCTACACTTGGTGCGGTTGCTCTATCTTCAATGTGAAAGACCTTTGTGAAAAGCACACTCGAGCATCATGTCCTATTGAGCCTCATGTACATCATGTCATATTGAGCCTCATATCATGAATGTGTACTTTGGTAATGCTAAATGAATGGAGGGAATGATATGTAGTTTGATGAGTTTGAATGATGGTTCCTTGTCCTTCGGATCATATGGCTTAAATGGTTGGTGAAATGGCTTGTAGGAGAATTGGGTTGAAATTGGGATCTTGAGATTCGATTTAATATCAACTTGCTTATGATTCATTGCCATATAGTGCAGGGTAATATTGCTTCAAGGTAAGAAGTTATATTAGAATCCATGGTGAGACTCTTCTAATCTTGAACTGAAAAATTGAGTTCTCTCATGCCTTGATACTGATCTATCATGGGAATGCTCATATGCCTCATGCTAATGATTTCGCAATCACATTTCATGACTTTTGGGTCTCGGTCTCAAAACTAGCTTCATATGTTAATGCATGACCCATATATTTTGATCTTGATCTAACCTCTTGTTTTATCATGTTTTTCAGGATACAAAATCATTGTTGATCTTCATGGGATTATGGTAACATTTAATCAATTGTTTCCCTTTGGTTTGATGGAGGTTTAGTTATTTTTCAAACTCAAACTGTCTTACAGTCTTCACCATTTTCAATCCAACCGTTGGATCGCCCCTCTAAAAATTATATGTTGTAGCTTTGGGAGTCCTCTTTCCAACGCCTCCAGTCTTGCTTCGATCGGAGTTTGGAGCTAGGAGAATTAATTCCTATCGCCGAAGCGCGCATAGCTATTTTTTGTGTAATCTGCCTGAAAGGGTCGACCCCTTTAACCCAGAACTTGTTTTTAGTTCTGTTTGGTTTCTGGCAATGCGAGGGTCGACCCCTGGGGTCGACCCCTGTAAAACAGAACATAAAAAGTGTTCTGTTTGGCTTCTGATTGCCCGAGGGTCGACCCATTCTGGTTGGACCTCGAGCCGCACTTTTTGACCGCCATTTTCTTGCTCCGAAAGTCCAACCAATCAATTCCAAATGCCCTATACGTCTCCCTAATTCGTGGATCTGGTCCCTAGGCTGTTCCTTGACCATTCTAAACACTTACATACAACTCTTGGGTTGTAAACCCTAAGTGAGAGGATGCTAGATCTGAAAATTATTTTCTTCTAACCCTTGTGTGTGTAGATTCGGAGTTGAAGCTCCCAAGCCCTCTTCCACCTTGCTCTGAAGCTGAAATTGAAGGGAAGAAGCTTGAATCAAGGCCCAAGATCATATACAACTGAAGGCAGCATCTGAAGTCAAGATCCAACCTCTGTTCGTGTTGCATCTCTTCAAAATTGCTTCAAGAACGTTCTTCATCATGTAGAAGCATTTCATGAGGGAGTAATCTTGATCTTTCACTTCTATATCTTTTGTTTGAGATTGTTCAAGGTTTTAAATGGGCATCTAAGATGTGTAATAATCATTTACATGTTCTTTATTCACTCTCTCTTGCATATATATATGAGCTACAATCTTTGTGATACAACATCTCTAATGCTCATGTATTCTTTTGTATAGGTGAAGAAGAGGGGAATCTCTAAACCATTCAAGTCTATATTCTTGTTTGAGATTAGCTTAAAGATTGAACTCATTATGTCTATCTACTCTTTCAGGTGAAGAGAGGAGATACGAATAAGGAAAAGAGAAGCGGCTAGAGGAGAGGAAGAAGATGATGTCAAGATTATGATCATCCATCAACGAGCAAGGAGAATCAGATTTTGATGAAGAAGGGGGAGCCTTATACTTGACGCATTCTTCTAGTTTACATCTATAGAATTTATGTGGAAGGTCATAGCATATATTTGTGATTGTTACATATACATTTGACAGAATATTTTTTGTGTGTGTGCTGCTGTGGCAGTAGGTTGAGGCAAGGCCTCGTGTGTGTGTTTTACTATGAAAGCAGCGTGTGTGTGTTGGGGTTCGTCCCCGTGTTGCTACATTTTGTAGCGTGTAGTGAAGCCTCACCGGTTTGGTGAGGGGTGGACGTAGGGAACCCGTAGTGGTCCCGAACCACCTTAAAAATCCCCGTGTCCTGTGGTTTGATTCTTGTGATTGTGTGTTCACTATCATATCTGTTTGTGCTATCGTGTGAGCTCGGCGAGATTGAGTGAATCAAGTTTAAACTTGTTTAGATTAATTTCCTCAATCCTATCAATCTGGTAAATTCCGCTGTGTGCTAGTTTGTGTTTTTAATTGGACATAGTTTTTAACAGTAGGATCTATTCACCCCCCTCTAGATCCGTATTCCTGCACTACGGGACCCAACACTTGGAATGCCGAACCTGGTGAGGATGTTCTTCATGATGAACTTGGAGACTATTGATGCCTTGATTTTCGTGTAAGCTTCTGTTTCAGCCCATTTGGTGAAGTACTCCGTCGCAGTGAGGATGGAGGATTTCTGCTTGGTGAGGGAGTTGGGATCACCTAGGGGGCCAATGATGTCAAACATCCACATGGAGAAAGACCATGGGGAGGATATTGGATGAAGTGAGAAAGATGAGGAATAAATTTTATCGGCGTGAAGTTGACACTTGACGCACCGACGGACATAGACATCACAATCCTCTTCCATAGTGGGCCAGTCAAAGCCTTGTCGAATGATCTTCTTAGCGAGCATTTGGCTATTTACATGGCCACCGCACACACCTGAGTGTGCGTCCTCTACGCATTTCCAGACCTCATTGTCATCATGACATCTTAAAAGAATACCAGTAAGGCTTCTCTTATACAGTAGACCTCCAACCAAGGTGTATTTCTGGGCCACCCTTCTTATGGCTTTCTTATCTTCTGCGGTAGCTTCTTCAGGGTAAGACTGATCTTTACAATATTTGACAATTTCATAGAACCATGATTTCTCCTCGTTAGCCAGTTCTTTTTCAAATTCTGCCAACATGATTTCCCTCTTTTTAAGAATTTCCCCCTCTCGAACCTTCCGTAAGACTCTTTCTTTGATTTTTAAAAGGTAAGGGTCTTGAACAGAAGGGACGAGACGCTTGTAGATGGTGACGGATTCAGACCAAACACCTAAAGGGAATTTAAAAGATGACGACAAGGAGGTAAGGGCATCGGCCAGAATATTCTGTTCGCGAGGGACATGGACAAAGATCAGCTTGGTGAACAGTTTGGCATAAGCGGAGACCAGCTCCTGATAGGGCTTGAGCTTGGGATCGAGGGTGCGATATTTGGTAAGCACCTGGCAGAGAACAAGTTGACTATCTCCCACGACTCGTAATTCGGTGATATAAAAAGAATGGGCTAGTTCTAGGCCAGCTAGAAGAGCCTCATATTCAACAATGTTATTGGTGACTGGGAATGAGAGATGAAACGCCCCCGGGATGGTAAGGCCTTCGGGTGTCAGAAGGACAATGCCAATACCCTTCCCTTGGGAATTCAGAGCTCCATCAAAATATAACGTCCACATTGGCTCGTTGGATTGGGTGATGGACATTAGTTCCTCATCTGGAAACTCTGATTGGACATGATCGAACTTGGGGAGAGGATGGTGAGCGAGATGCTCGGCTATAGCATAGCCTTTAATTACCTTTTGCTGGATATAGGTGATGTCAAACTGAGATAGGAAACTCTGCCAGCGTGCTAGCCTATCAGTGAGGAGAGATTTCTCCAGGAGGAATTTGATGGGGTTCATGCGGGCAATCAAATGGACCTCATGAGCCAGGAAGTAGTGCTTCAATTTCTACACTGCCCAAACGAGGGCATCACATGTTTTCTCCATGGCCGTGTACTTCTGCTCACAGGGGTTGAGGAGTTTGGACAAGTAATAGGTTATCCGTTCCTTGCCTTCTTCATCAGCTTGTGCGAGGATGGCTCCCACGGAGTCATCCAAGACTGAGATATAAAGGATCAGAGGTTTCCCTGGCTTGGGTGGAATGAGAATGGGTGGATTAGCCAGGTATTCCTTTAACCCTTCAAAAGCTTTCTGGCATTTAGAATCCCAATGGAATTCTATTCCTGACTTGGTCAAGTGATAGAAAGGTCTACACCTTTGTGAGTGTTGAGACACAAACCGATGGATAAATTGTAACCTCCTAATTAAACCTCGAACTTCCCTCAAATTTTTTGGAGGCGGTATGTCCCTGATGGCCTTAGCTTTGTTGGGATCTATTTCAATTCCCTTTTACTCACAATGAAACCCAGTAATTTACCCGATGATACACCAAACACACACTTCTTCGGATTCATTTTTAATTGGAACTTCCTTGATCTCTGCAATACCTTAGCCAAGACTGTCGGATGTTCCGCCCTAGTTCTTGATTTCACCAATAAATCATCCACATACACCTCCAGATAGATATGCATCATATCATGAAATATGGCCATCATAGCTCTTTGGTAAGTAGCTCCAGCATTCTTTAACCCAAATGGCATGACGATATAACAATACATTCCCCAAGGTGTAGTGAATGAGGTCTTCTTCTGATCCTCTTCTGCCAAACGAATTTGATTATATCCCGAAAATCCATCCATAAATGAGAGGGTTTCATAGCCTGCCATGTTATCGATTAACACATCAATGTGAGGCAGGGGAAAATCATCCTTTGGACATGCGCGGTTATGGTCCCGAAGTCGATGCAAATCCTGACTTTCCCATCCTTCTTCATGACCGAGACAATGTTCGCCATCCATTGAGGATAAAGGACAACTCTGATAAACCTGGCTTTGTGGAGCTTGTCAACCTCTTCTTTCATTTTCAAAGCCATCTGAGGGTGGAAATGTCTTAACCCTTGTTTTATCGAGATGGTCCCTGGTTTTAAAGTTAAGCAGTGTTCGACCAAGGTGGAATCCAAACCCGACATATCCTCATAGCTCCATGCAAACGTGTCCTTATACTCCTTGAGAACTTCAATTAATGCCTCTTCTTCAGATAATGGCAAATTATTACTTATGAGGATGATCCTAGGGTCTTCCTCAGTTCCCAAGCTGACTTCTTTGGTGGACTCTTCTAGGTAGGTTGATGGCTCATCGAATCTCCTCATCCTACTAGCATATGCGTCGGCCGTGTCCTCATATTCTTCATCCTCTTCTTCAATGGGGCATTCTTCATCTGTAATCTCGTAGACTCCATACCCTTCATCAATTGTGCGATTCTCCTCACAATCTATCTCTGGCAGTTGGATGGGATCTTCTAGCAATTGAGGAATGAATAGGCACGCTTGACACCTACTGGCTAGATCTAGAAGGAATCGACGAGGGATCTGCTTACCCTTGGATTTCTTTTTGGGTACTACCATTGACCCATTATTCCTAGGTTGATTGAGCTGTCCTACGGACGAAGAAGAAGCTAAAGAAGATGCCTAAGAATGTACAGGGAAGTGTTGCATCCCTACGGTTTTGATGATGTCTCACACTATAAATCAATCTGTTTCTATCTCTAGATTAATTCATGCTTCATCACTTAGGACAGTACAGTTCATGTGGTTGTCATATAGACATGCATTACTTGATCAACTCTATACATTGCCAGCATACTCGTTCAAAGTCTTTGCATTGTAGTCTGTACATTGGCCATGTCTGTACAGAGTCGTTTGCATCAAGTCTACACATCCTGTTTGGTCGCAGTTCAAAGTTTGCACATTGCACAGCTGCAGGCTCTTCAAAGTCTGTACACTGCACAGCACGCAAGACTTCAGAGTCTATACATCGGTTGTTCATCACACACAAAAGTCTGAACATCATTCATGAAGTCTGTACAGCCATTGCTTAAGGCAAGTCTATACATCGAGCTGAAGGCTGGCTAAGTCTATACATCGTTCATCTCACATAAGACGTAAAGTCTATACATTGTCTTGGCCGTCGTCTGTCTGCTCGCTGCTAAGTCTGTACACTGTCTCACTGTTAAAGTCTATACAGACTTCGGTGTCTCATTCTGCGTCTCTCCTTGTGTCTCACTATTCAAGTCTATACATTCTTAATCTTTACCTACGCTCAGTTCCACCAAGTCTGTACATTGGACTCTCACTCAAAGTCTGTACAGCGCCATGTTCATATGCTTCCAAGTCTATTCATTGCACTGTAGCTAGAACTGTGTAAGTCTGTACATTGGTGCTTTGCCAAAGTCTATACATTGTGAACCTTCAAGTCTGTACAGACTTTGCTTCGCTCAAGTCTGTACATCGTCCAGTTGTCTTTGGCAAGTCTTCACATCATGAAGTCTATACATTCAATTGCTTTGCTGTGCTCAAGTCTGTACAGCCTTTACCTTGCAAGTCTTTACATCAGATTCGCATGTCTATACATCTCGTAAGTAGTTCAGATGGCGTCAACCCATTGAGTCCACGAGGTTGATGCAGCCTTGAAATGCCTCAGATGGCTTTGAAGATAAGGCTGGATGCGTTGACGCATAAGGTCACTGCGTCGACCCACTGAACTGACCCAGATCTAACTTCACATCAGGGTAAACTACTGTGTCGACGCTGTCACGCTATAGCGTCTCTATGCATTTCTAAAGTCTACACATTCGATTGCTTCATGCTTTACACAGAAGTCTACACATTCCACTATGTTATGTTAATGCATCATTCTAAAAGTCTGTACACTGAGGTCACTTGAAGGGCTTCAAGTCTACACACTCTCACATTGTACACACTTGCTTAATTGTTGCTTCTAAAGTCTACACATTCGATTGCTTCATGCTTTACACAGAAGTCTACACATTCCACTCTGTTATGTTAATGCATCATTCTGCAAGTTTGTACACTGAGGTCGCTTGAAGGGCTTCAAGTCTACACACTCTCACGTTGTACATACTTGCTTATTTGTTGCTTCTAAAGTCTATACACGCTGTGTTAAGAGCCTGAACTAACTAATTGCATTTCTTTGTCTCTGCCTGCAGATGAGTCAGGTTGATGATTGGACACGTGATCTGAGGATGATGCTTGGCACGTGATCCGAGGTTGCTCTGGAAAAGGAGGGAACGAGCCCCACTCGTGTGAAGTCCCGGAATTCAGGTCGGATGCCATATAAAAGGAAGTCTTCTGCGAACAGGAGGAGTGAACTGGAGGAAAAAGCTGAGCAGAAGAATCCCTGAGCAGAAGAAGAAAAGAGAGAGCCTCCACGTTCCAGAGAGAAGATAGAGAGAAAAGATTTGAGAGTATTGTTCTGAGAGAAAAGTCTGAGTGAGAGAGTAGTGTTTAATTTGCTTCTTCGGAAGCTACATTATTTTGGTTTATAGAAACGATTGTCTTCACCGATTGTCTTATTTTATGTTCCTTTCTTCATATTTCTGATTTCGAATTGTTACCCTCCAGTGTTTGGAGGAAGGGAGAGTTACTCCGGTTTCCCTCTGGGCTGTAGAGGAAGAGAGATCTGTGATCTCTGGTTTTGCCAGTGACGGCTTGTCACTAGCAGGTTCCCTCCGGGTTGGAGGAAGGGAGATCCATCTCCGGTTCTGGTCTTGCGGGTAACAAGTCCAGGTGTCAAGCTCTGTGGGTAGCAGAGTTTGGGTTGAGGGATTTGTTTCCCTTGGTTGGTCAAGCTGTGTGGCAGCATTTTGTTCGCAGACTGAGTCTGCTATTTCTAGCCGTGGCTAGTGGAATCCTCACTCTGGTTTGGAGTGAGGGGTGGATGTAGATTGTGGACTACAATCGAATCACCTTAAAATTTCTTGTCTCTTCTGTGGTTTGCTTGCTATCGTTGTGTTGCATTTCATCTGCTCGTCAAATTGCTTCTCTGTGAACAGACCTTTCAATCACACACTTATTCTATCCCGGTTATTGATTGCTTTAGCTATACTCTTTCGCTGCATCTGAAGGGTTGTGAAACTGTAGAACTGATTTTTCGCTGAAGTTTTAAAATCGGGAGTGATCTATTCATCCCCCCCTTCTATATCACTCTACGCTGCGCATATCAATTGGTATCAGAGCAGGTTTGCATCATGTGGGCAAACGGTCAGGGAAATGCTAATGGTCCTCGAAGTTTCATGCCTGAAGGTCAATCCATTAGTCACCCTCCATACTTTGATGGTAATAACTATCTCTTTTGGAAAAACAGGATGGAGGTGTTCATCAGGGCATAGAGCCACAAGCTGTGGAGGGTAATCACTACTGGGCCGTATGATCTGCCACCGAACGAGGACGCGTGGACAGATGAGCATGTCAAGCTATCCTCACTCAACTGGACGGCGCTGAACATCATCCAGTGTGCTGTTCACCCAGATGAATACGCCCGCATATCTGCCTACAAGACTGCCAAGGAAATGTGGGATGAGCTGCAACTAATCTACGAAGGTACAGCTCAAGTGAAAGCCTCGAAGGTAAATCTCTACACCTCTAAGTATGAATTTTTTAAGATGAATGCAGAGGAGAATATTACTGAAATGTATGCCAGGTTGTCCTTGATCACGAACACTCTTAAGGGGCTAGGGAAAGAGCTAGCTGTGGCAGATATAGTCAGGAAGATTCTTAGATCTTTATCCCCAGCATGGCACACTAAGGCCATCGTGATAGAGGAGTCAAAGGATCTGACAACTTTGACAGTAAATGAACTCATAGGATCCCTCATGACCTATGAGATGAATTTCAAAGGAGGTGGTGAAGGAAGTGATAGCAAGGGTAAGAATGTAGCTCTCAAGGCATCCTGCAACAAGAGTAGCAGTAGCAGCAGCAGTAGCAGTAGCGGTGAGTCCGATGGTTTTTCCGATCTTGACCAGAAGGAGCAGGCAATGCTCACTCGACAGTTCAGTAAATTTTTAAGGAAAAAGGGGAAGACCTTTAGGAGGAAGAAGCCATACTCCTTTAGTAAGAATGTTGAATCTAGACAACATAAGGACAGAAATAATAAGAGACTGACTTGTTTTCATTGTAACAAACAGGGACACATGAAAGGGGAATGCCCAGATCTCAGAAGAAGGGTCCCTACTTTCAGAAGAAGAGCTCAAAGGTGTAGAAAAAGAAGAAGCCACAGGCAATGGTATGCACGTGGAGCGATGAGGAAGAAGATCTGGAAAGCACTTCCTCAGAGGAGTATGAAGAAGGAATTTGCCTAATGGCAAACAGCGAAGAGGAGGTAACAAATATTTTTGAAATTTTTCTATTGATGACTGGAAAGATGCCTATGCTGAATTATTAGATAAGTTCAATTCACTTAGTAAAGAGAATAGGGTTCTTAAAAGAAAATTCAATACCACTATTGAAGAACAAACCCAAATCGGTGTAGAAAATCAGAAACTAAAAGAAGAATGGGAAGAAGTAACTTCCATAAGAAAAGAAAATGAAAAGATCAAGGGAGAAAACCAGGACAGTCAAAACCAGCTCAATGAACTCAAAATCAAAATTGAAGAAAGCCTGAATGAAAGTAGAGTGAACTCAAAAAAATATGAAGCTATTAAGAAAGTCAATGCTGAACTTCTAAAAAACTCCGAGTCTCTTCAAAAAGAGCTGGAAGACAAACAGAAAGTTTTGGAAAAATTTGTCCAAGGAAAAACTAGTCTGGATGCTATACTAGGGACTAGGGTTAACTTCAATAAGGAGGGTCTAGGCTATGACCCAACTAACAAGAGACCCTTACAATTCAAAACCATTACCTTCTGCCCAGAGAAGGGAAAAGAGAAGCTGGACACACCATCCAGCTCAAATAGCAGTCAAGGAGCTCATTGTCAGAAGGAAAGTTCTAAAAACAGTGCTGGTCAACCATTTAAAATGGGAATGAATTTTGTGAAGAACTTCACTAAGCCCACTCATCAGAACATAAATGGTAGATGGACCAAGCAAGTGGATCAGAAGAAAAGTTGGAATTACTACAATCAGATGGGTCCAAACAGGACCTACTGGAGAAATAACTATCATCTTCAAAAATCTGTTAATCAACAAGCTTACAGGAGATATCCTAGGAATGGGAAGCCTAATGAATGGAATAGAACTTACTTCTCCAGACCAGCTGGACATAACCCCGGCTATAATTTCAATAAACCAGAAGTAAAGGTGCCAGAGAAAACCATGTTGAAGCAAATCTGGATTCCTAAACATTTGATCACAGATTTGAACAATGTCTTTGGACCCAACTCATCTTGGGTTCCAAATCACTTTGCTTGATGTTATTTGTGTAGGTCGGCCTGGCAGCTGAAGACAACAAGTGGTACCTCGACAGTGGCTGCTCCAGGCACATGACAGGAGACCGATCCAAGTTCAGCAAGATAGAGATGGAGGTAGGGGGTCTGGTCAAGTTTGGAGGAAAGAACAGAGGTAAGATAATTGTAGTTGGCACATTAGGTAAGTCTTCCACAAACTCCATTGAAAAAGTTCTACTTGTGGAAGGTCTTCAACACAACCTGATCAGCATTAGTCAGTTATGTGACAAGGGTCACAAGGTTGTGTTTGATGATAATTCATGCAAAATCTTTGAAATAAATTCTGATGTGGTTAAATTTGTAGCCAACAAGATTAATAATGTCTACATGGTAGACTTAGATGCAGAATCTGAATCAAATCTTTGTTTATCTGCTAATTCTGAAAATGATGCTTTTGAATGGTATAGACGTCTAGGTCATGCTAGCTTCTCTACCTTAAATAAATTGGTCAATCATGATTTAGTTAGAGGCATGCCTAGAATTAAATTCAACTCTATTTCAAAATCATGTGATGCTTGTGCTCTAGGCAAACAGACCAGGAAATCCTTCAAGCTAAGATCTGAGCCATTGTCCACTAGACCAATGGAACTTCTCCATATGGACCTCTTTGGTCCAAATAGAACTCAGAGTCTTAATGAGAATAGGTTTGGCTATGTGATTATTGATGACCATTCTAGATATTCATGGATCTTTTTCTTAGCTAATAAAAGCGATGCTTTTCAAAAGTTTAATCAGTTTTTCAATAAGGTCAAACAAGAAGGAAAACACAAAATTTGCTCTATTCAATCTGACCATGGAGATGAGTTTAAAAACTCCATGTTTTCTGATCTTTGTGAAAGAGAGGGACTAACACACAGGTTTTCTTCTCCCATGACACCTGAACAGAATGGAATTGTGGAGAGAAGAAATAGAACTATTGTGGAGTTGGCCCGAACCATGCTGATTGAAAGTCAATTACCAAGGAGGTTTTGGGCAGAGGCGGCCAATACAGCAACTTACATAATCAACAGGGCCATGGTAAGACCTATTCACAAGAAAACACCCTATGAGCTACTAAAAGGTAAGAAACCAAACTTGTTTCATTTTAGAATTTTTGGAGCTAAATACTTTATTCATAACAATGACAAGAAAGATTTAGATAAGTTTGAAGCTAAAAGCTCCCTTGGAATATTTTTAGGATACTCTGAAGTGTCAAGGGCATATAGGGTCTTTAACAAAACAGACCAGAAAGTTGAAGAGTCTCCACACATCATTTTTAGTGAAAAGAAAGGTGTTTCTAACATTGAAAATTTTGACAGGGATTCCAATCACGATGGGGAATTCCTAGAAGACCAAGAAGAAGAAAAGACTCAGCCGAGTGGAACATCAAATCCTCCCAACCAGGAAGGGACAAGAGAAACAGGTGAGTCTTCAGTAAATGTTAGATTTCTTAAAGATCATCCGATAGATAATGTCATAGGCAATCCTGAAGATCCTCTTCGGACTATGTCTCATTTTAGGAATGTGAATAATGAAGACTTAATTACTTTAGTCTCACAAATTGAACCCAAATCAGTAGAAGAGGCCTTGGCTGATCAAGCTTGGGTCAATGCTATGTGTGAGGAATTAGGCCAGTTCGAAAGAAATAATGTCTGGGAGCTTGTTCCAAGACCAGATAATGTTAATATCATAGGAACTAAGTGGGTGTTCAAAAATAAAATGAATGATGATGGAATCATATCTAGGAATAAGGCCAAACTAGTAGCCAAGGGCTACTGTCAGGAATTTGGTGTGGATTTCGATGAATCCTATGCACCTGTTGCTAGGATGGAAGCAATAAGAATGGTGCTTGCTTTTGCATGTTCAAAGAATATAAAACTCCAACAAATGGATGTTAAAAGTGCCTTTTTAAATGGAGTCATTAAGGAAGAGATTTTTGTTGAACAACCCCCTGGATTTCAATTCTCTCCTCAACCTAACCAAGTTTTCAGGTTAAACAAAGTCCTGTATGGTCTAAAGCAGGCTCCTCGAGCATGGTCTGAAAGATTGACTGAATTTCTGAACAGTAAGGGCTACAAAAGAGGTAAAGTTGATCAAACCTTATTTACCAAGGGTAAAAATAAAGATCTCATCATAGTTCAGGTATATATAGATGACATTGTGTTTGGATCAACTAAGTATGAACTATGTGATGAATTCTCTAAAATGATGTCTGCTGAATTTGAGATGAGTTTGGTCGGTGAACTAAAGTGTTTTCTTGGCTTGCAGGTACAACAGTCAGAGGATGGATGCTTCATCAACCAGACCAAATATACAATGGAACTATTCAAGAGGTTTGGTATGGAAAACCTGAAGCACATTACAACACCTATGGGTACCAATACCTCACTAGATGCAGATGAGACAGGTAAAGAAGTAAATGCCAAGCTCTATCGAGGTATGATTGGATATCTTCTTTACTTGACAGCGTCTAGACCTCATATACAGTTCAGTGTAGGAATGTGTGCAAGGTATCAGTCTAGACCCACTGAATTACACTTAGCTGCAGTGAAAAGAATTTTCAGATATTTGTCAACTACTCATTCTCTTGGTTTATGGTTTCCTGCATCACACACACTTAACTTAGTTGCATACACTGATGCTGATTATGCAGGATGTAAACTAGACAGGAAAAGCACTAGTGGTCACTGTGAATTTTTGGGTGGGTGTTTAGTGTCTTGGGGTTCCAAGAAACAACATTCTGTGGCCCTCTCCACTGCAGAAGCTGAATATGTGGCTGCAGGGAGTTGTGGTACACAAGTCATTTGGATTAAACACCAGCTTCAGGACTACCAAGTAGACCTGGGGTGCACACCTATCTATTGTGATAATACCAATGCCATCAATCTTGCCAAGAATCCTGTTTTGCATTCACGCACCAAACACATAGAGATAAGGCATCATTTCATAAGAGATGAGGTTTCTAAGAACAATTTTGAACTGATTCATGTAGGCACTGATAATCAGATTGCAGACATCTTCACTAAACCTCTGGATAATGAAAAATTCACTACACTGAGAAGAGAATTAGGCTTATATAAATTGTCTTAAATGTGAAGTCTGTTCTTTTTATGAGGGGGAGTTCTGTATGTCTGATGGTTAGCTTTTTGTAATGCTATGTTTGAGGGGGAGCTGGTTGAGCTATGAAAGGGAGAGTTCTTTGACAGATTCAAAAAGATTGACCAGATGTGTGTCATTGCTAGTTTTCATGACTGATCTAGTGTGATTCTCTTAGATAGTAGAATCTCACTCATCTCTTAAGTCTATAAGTCTGTGATACTAAAGTCCAGCAAGAATCTTCCCTCTGGTAGTCTATCAGAGATCTGAATTAATTGTTAAAGTTTATCTTCCTACATTGTCAGTGATTTCAGTTCAGGTCAAAACCTGTATGTCTTGATATCTGACCAAAACAACTTGAAATCTAGACTTCAAGATTCACTTCAAGAAATAGTCCCTCTGGTATTGTTTTCAATCATTCCATCTTCTCTACACAAGGGATAATCTGAATTAACAAAGGTCTTGATTTCTTCACTGAGAAACTGGGAGCTTCATCAATGAAATGAAGTTTTCTCCTACGTCATGAGGTGTCAAACGCTTATCAAAAAAAAAGCATGACATTAATATTCTGACCTTCACAGAGCAATGGTGGCTTGATAGTGAGTAACTGGGGACTCTGGCCTCTAATCAAGGTGTTTCCTCATGTCAAAAGCCACAGTTACTAACTCTGTTCCTTTAAAAAAAAAGGGAGGAGGTAATGAGGTACTCACACTGAGTAACTGGGGATTCAGGCCTCTAATCAAGGTGTCTCCCTAATGTCAAAAGAGTGAATTACCAACTTACTCATTGGTCTTCTTGAAAATCATCTCAAAATCTCTTGTAGTTCTGCACTAATGGATTGCTTGTCCTCAATACCTTGAGAACACCTTCTCTGACTTTGTCTCTTGTTGTCTTTTGGGATAGTTGCCTGTTCAGCTAAATCATGCCATACTTGTTAACTCCTGCTCTAAATCATACACTATGTATGTTGATAAACTTTTCTATCATTCTATTTCTCTACTGTTTACTGGAGTTCAAGACTCTTCACTTGAGTTTAGCATCTCACTTATTCTCTTAAGACTTGCTCGTGCCTTTCTACACTAAAAGTTACTGTACTTCTTCTTCATGTCTCCAGCACTTTCATATATTCTGCATTTCCTTTTGCTGATGTCAAAGGGGGAGAGAGGTTTTGCAATATCCGTAAGTCATGAATTGTTCATGTGCTGTGGGGGAGAATTCATGTCATGGAATTTGCTGAGAGTGAGTTGTAGGGGAGTGGTTTTGGAGAAAGAAGTGTTTCAGCAGTAGTATTTAATTTGGCTCTGCATGCATTTGCTTTGAATTTGCCTTGAGTGTTAAAGCTGCTGTTAATTTCTTGTGAAGCCTTGATATTGCTGGATTCATAGTGTTGCCATCATCAAAAAGGGGGAGATTGTTGCATCCCTACGGTTTTGATGATATCTCACACTATAAATCAATATGTTTCTATCTCTAGATTGATTCATGCTTCATCACTTAGGACAGTACAGTTCATGTGGTTGTCATATAGACATGCATTACTTGATCAACTCTATACACTGTCAGCATACTCGTTCAAAGTCTCTGCATTGTAGTCTGTACATTGGCCATATCTGTACAGAGTCGTTTGCATCAAGTCTACACATCCAGTTTGGTCGCACTTCAAAGTCTACACATTGCACAGCTGCAGGCTCTTCAAAGTCTGTACACTGCACAGCACGCAAGACTTCAGAGTCTATACATAGGTTGTTCATCACACATAAAAGTCTGAACATCGTTCATGAAGTCTGTACAGCCATTGCTTAAGGCAAGTCTGTACATCGAGCTGAAGGCTGGCTAAGTCTATACATCGTTCGTCTCACATAAGACGCAAAGTCTATACATTGTCTTGGCCGTCGTCTGTCTGCTCGCTGCTAAGTCTGTACACTGTCTCACTGTTAAAGTCTATACAGACTTCGGTGTCTCATTCAGCGTCTCTCCTTGTGTCTCATTATTCAAGTCTATACATTCTTAATCTTTACCTACGCTCAGTTCCACCAAGTCTGTACATTGGGCTCTCACTCAAAGTCTGTACAGCGCCATGTTCATATGCTTCCAAGTCTATTCATTGCACTGTAGCTAGAACTGTGTAAGTCTGTACATTGGTGCTTTGCCAAAGTCTATACATTGTGAACCTTCAAGTCTGTACAGACTTTGCTTCG
This sequence comes from Amorphophallus konjac, assembly GCA_022559845.1. Lineage (NCBI taxonomy): Eukaryota > Viridiplantae > Streptophyta > Magnoliopsida > Alismatales > Araceae > Amorphophallus > Amorphophallus konjac. The sequence goes on along the minus strand of CM040121.1, from coordinate 514,868,739 downwards.
CTCAAGTCTGTACATCGTCCAGTTGTCTTTGGCAAGTCTTCACATCGTGAAGTCTATACATTCAATTACTTTGCTGTGCTCAAGTCTGTACAGCCTTTCCCTTGCAAGTCTTTACATCAGATTCGCATGTCTATACATCTCGTAAGTAGTTCAGATGGCGTCAACCCATTGAGTCCACGAGGTTGACGCAGCCTTGAAATGCCTCAGATGGCTTTGAAGATAAAGCTGGATGCGTTGACGCATGGGGTCACTGCGTCGACCCACTGAACTGACCCAGATCTAACTTCACATCAGGGTAAACTACTGCGTCGACGCTGTCACGCTGTAGCATCTCTATGCATTTCTCAAGTCTACACATTCGATTGCTTCATGCTTTACACAGAAGTCTGCACATTCCACTCTGTTATGTTAATGCATCATTCTGCAAGTCTGTACACTGAGGTCGCTTGAAGGGCTTCAAGTCTACACACTCTCACATTGTACGCACTTGCTTAATTGCTGCTTCTAAAGTCTACACATTCGATTGCTTCATGCTTTACACAGAAGTCTACACATTCCACTCTGTTATGTTAATGCATCATTCTGCAAGTTTGTACACTAAGGTCGTTTGATAGGCTTCAAGTCTACACACTATCACGTTGTACATACTTGCTTATTTGCTGCTTCTAAAGTCTATACACGCTGTGTTAAGAGCCTGAACTAACTAATTGCATTTCTTTGTCTCTGCCTGCAGATGAGTCAGGTTGATGATTGGACACGTGATCTGAGGATGATGCTTGGCACGTGATCCGAGGTTGCTCTGGAAAAGGAGGGAACGAGCCCCACTCGTGTGAAGTCCCGGAATTCAGGTCGGATGCCATATAAAAGGAAGTCTTCTGTGAACAGGAGGAGTGAACTGGAGGAAAAAGCTGAGCAGAAGAATCCCTGAGCAGAAGAAGAAAAGAGAGAGCCTCCACGTTCCAGATAGAAGATAGAGAGAAAAGATTTGAGAGTATTGTTCTGAGAGAAAAGTCTGAGTGAGAGAGTAGTGTTTAATTTGCTTCTTCGGAAGCTACATTATTTTGGTTTATAGAAACGATTGTCTTCACCGATTGTCTTGTTTTATGTTCCTTTCTTCATATTTCTGATTTCGAATTGTTACCCTCCAGTGTTTGGAGGAAGGGAGAGTTACTCCGGTTTCTCTCTGGGCTGTAGAGGAAGAGAGATCTGTGATCTCTGGTTTTGCCAGTGACGGGTTGTCACTAGCAGGTTCCCTCCGGGTTGGAGGAAGGGAGATCCATCTCCGGTTCTGGTCTTGCGGGTAACAAGTCCAGGTGTCAAGCTCTGTGGGTAGCAGAGTTTGGGTTGAGGGATTTGTTTCCCTTGGTTGGTCAAGCTGTGTGGCAGCATTTTGTTCGCAGACTGAGTCTGCTATTTCTAGCCGTGGCTAGTGGAATCCTCACTCTGGTTTGGAGTGAGGGGTGGATGTAGATTGTGGACTACAATCGAATCACCTTAAAATTTCTTGTCTCTTCTGTGGTTTGCTTGCTATCGTTGTGTTGCATTTCATCTGCTCGTCAAATTGCTTCTCTGTGAACAGACCTTTCAATCACACACTTATTCTGTCCCGGTTATTGATTGCTTTAGCTATACTCTTTCGCTGCATCTGAAGGGTTGTGAAACTGTAGAACTGATTTTCCGCTGAAGTTTTAAAATCGGGAGTGATCTATTCATCCCCCCCCTTCTATATCACTCTACGCTGCGCATATCAGGAAGGACCCCTCAGAGGAGGGGTAGAAAAGGTCGCTCATAGGACCTTGGATGTGTGGCCCGTAGGTCGGGACGCACTCGTGGGAGATGTAGGAGGTTTCCTCAATGAAGATGTGTTGTTGAGGAGTTTGAAAATTGACGTTTTTTTTTCGTTTTCATTTTTGATGACAAAGCAATGAAAAGAAATCGGAGGAGGGGGAAAGGTGATTATGGCTAAAGGGTTGGGAGGCTCATAGAGTAGATCATGATTGAAAACTTGGCGCGGGTTGAGAAACCTGCGTAGGTATGTGAGTATAGAAGGGGACCTGGGAAGATCGTCAGACAACCGTCTGGCCTAGGAAGGAGACAGCAACGAGGGCTGAGGTGAGTGAATAGAGAGGATGACGACTAATGAGCCATCGATGGTAATGTTGATGATAGATGAAGATCCGCCGGTGACACAGTCCTCATGGTGAGGATGGTTCGGAACTCTGGCAATAGTAGTGGTATCCCCTGGCATTTCAAAGATCATTGGCGGCCCTTCCTGCTGTGGGGGCGAGAACATTCTTTCTAGTGCAATGGAAATATCTTGTATGTCAAACCATTTGCTCCATTCGCATTCCGGATCTTTGATCTTGCCTCTCTTAGTGGCCCTTGAACATTTTTCAGCCAAGTATACAACATGCGATCCCTCATGTGTCTCTTGCGGGTAATCCCCCATCTGAACAGCGGGTCCCTTCTTGAAGTGAGAGGATAGGGTCCATGTGAGGGGTTTCTCATCTGCCTCGAGCGGTCCTTCAAAGCCTAGGCCAAACTTGTGGCTCAACCTTATTTTCTTTGGCGGTTTCAACCTTCCTTGCAACTGTGCGCCCAAGCCTTTGCCCTGCTGATAGCCGATATTCTTCATTATCTCCCATCCTTTAGAATGAGAAGGGAGACGTGACGTTGGTACTAAAAGTGGCTTCTTTGGTGTTAGTGGAATGCGGGATGGGTCACACACATCCAGTAGTGACAATATGGGCCGATGAGACGGCCAAACAGATGGCAGAGAGGTATTAATAGCATCCACTGTATGAAGGACATGTGTACTGATCACTTTAACAATCCTCGCATTGTACGAAAACTTTAGGCACTGATGGTTGGTGGAAGGCACAACGTCCATGACTTCAATATAGGGGCGACCCAGTATAGCCTTGAATGTGGGATCCATATCGAGGACATGGAATTCTGTAGAGACTGACACAGGGCCTAATTCTGCCTTCAGGATAATCATTCTCTGTGGTGGCCTTTTGCTATTGTCATAAGCTGTGACTGTGATTGAAGAAGGTCTTATCTGCTCTTCACTAACCCCACATAACTGAAGGGTACTCATGGAGATCACATTTATAGATGCGCCCGTGTCCACCAAGCACGGGTGTATGGACACTCCATTGATTCTTATCGAGACACACAATGCATATTTTCAGGCTTCCTTGGGGGCGAGCTCATGGTTGTGGAACATAATGGCCGGCTATGTGTCCGTCGGCGTCAGAATGGCCGAAATCTTCTCTACAGGGAGGTCCTCATTCACCATGACCCTTTGAAGATATTCCATTAAGGCTGCCTGATGGGACGTGGATCTCTGAAGCAGCTCAAGTGTCACACCCCAAGCCGATAGCAGCGGAACGTGTCGTTTGCTCGGAACGTGGCAGTTAAACAGTCGTGAATGATCAAGAGCAATCGCAACACAAAAAAATAATTTTGAACAACAATAGAAATTTTATTTCTAATATAACTCTTTTACAAGAACTTATTTTCCAACTTAAAGACTGCAACACAATGGAAAGGAAGAAAACGACATACTAACAGATTTAGACAAGATAACTGAATGAGAGACGACAAGCTAACTTAGCTAGACAATACTATCTAGACTCAAGAAAGATAAAAGACTCGGGTTCACTAGTTTCCGAAGCTCGCTTGCACACTTGTCCCGCCCATGTGAGTCTCGGTCTCACTAGCCACCTGATTACCTGAAAATGTTGGAATAAAACAGAGTGAGTGAACGCTCACTAGAAATTATATCTCAAGAACTAGCAATGGGTTTAAGTAATTACAATTTTTCACATGTAAGTGCAATATGGCTATGCATGTAGAAATAACTGAACAAGTGAAATAAAACTAACAATAGAATAACACGTCATGCAAAACTTCCAAGCAAGTCTTAAACAAGAGATATTCATGAGAGACTTTATAGATTATTGACTATTTCATGCAAGTACTTTGCCCGTGTTGGGCCACGCTAGTAAAGTCACGCAAGTCGAGTCACGCACGCGAGAAAGAGAGAGAGAGTGGAATGCCAAAGATCAAGAGAGAAAGTACTTCGGTGCAATGCTAGACACCGTGATCATTACAACTCCCATGGGCACTAGTACTTTTGGGCGCTCCTCCCAGGACCAGATCGGGCCCTTATATGCACAGCATTAAAGATAGATCTAGACATCCACGATAGTTTATAGCCAATAAGGAATTTCAAGAACAAGCTTTAATAGGATGATAAGATAAGATTTTCATGGAATTCAAGGGCAAGACCCTTGAGTAAGGACATTCTTGCGATAAAATCTACGCGAAGCATATAAACCATGACATGTCGATAAACTGGGTGGAATTGGTTCCCTAACTTGGGTACCATGACAACTAAGTGTCCATATATAGATGGTCACCTATTTGATATAGAATTGAGGTCTACAAGAACAGCCTATTAATGGCATGATGTTCTTATCCCATCAAGAATATTCTCATGATATCCATTAGCATATCATAAGGGCCGGTATACCATGTTTCTATAGAGTGACATGGCAAAATAGTGTGAAAGGTTTTTATGGTACAAACCGCTCAATCGGCCTTGAGGGAATCCAAGGCTACGAGGAGACTTACGGAGGTCCCAATGACTAACTTGCTAGTCTAAAGGAACGGAATGTCCAATGGAGAGCTTGTATGTCACCGAGAGTTAGTGGGTAAAGCGACAAATCGTCGTGAAACATGGGACTATATTCACGGACTGGAATATAGTGTCGATATATATGTATATATGTAATTATGCATATGAAAACCCTCGGATAACAGTATCAGTGAAAAATATTATCACAAGAAAATAGCGACTTAATCAAAGTCACGACTTAATGAATTAACGCCCTTGATTGGGTCGTTTCTTTACAATTTGACGACTTCTGGAACAGTCGTCCTTTATAATTTTCTATTTTGCTAAAATTTTCTTAATTCTATATTTTTGATAAAACGTGCCCTACCCAGGGGCGTTTCTTATCAATTAGCGCCCTTGTTCGGGGTGTTATTCTCATAAGAGACGACCTACTGGAGGTCGTTATTTCACTTTGGTTTTCAGGAATACAATATTAACGAATTTTCATGATAATTAATTTGCATGAAAGATATATATGAACTGGACAAGAAAATAACAGGATTTCTAGATATATGATCCTGCATTAAATTTCATTACAGGTTACATAGATAATCAATTTTAAAGATGAGTATTTATTAATTTGCCTAAAATTGACGCCTCTTGGGACGGGCGTCTGTTCTTGAATTAGCGCCCTAACCTGGGTCGCTACTTACAAAATTTCACAGAAAACCTTGAAAGCGCAGTGAAACTATATGCATGGTTTAACAAATAATATTATTATCATTATTATGCTAGTTTGGGCTACAGTTCTTGAGAAAACCTACCTGATTGATCTGGGTGAAGACACGTTTAAGATTTGTGAAGAGAAAATGATACTCTGTTTGCAACAGAGTCTTCTGATCACCGGAAGAAGAAGAAGATGATGAAGAACTCCACGTCCTTCAACTATATGAGAGTTCCTTCTCGATGCAGGCAACCTACAGGAGAATAAGATGAAGAAGCATTAGTTTTCTTCATAATACTCAACTGAAGGCAGAGGAAGAAGAACACCTGTTCTTCACGGTTGACAGCAGCAGCACGATGAAACAGATCGCCAAAATAGCGGTCTAGGTCGATCGGGAGGATATTTATAGAGTTTTAGGAACCCTAATAGAGTTAGAGTTTGATTGGAAGATCTATTTCCCTGTTAGAGTCCTTGCTATAACATATCTTTTACGTAGTAATCCGGAAACTTGCCCTAGATAATGTCCTGGTTCGAATGAAACTCAAACGGAATTAACGCCTTAGGCTAGGTCGTTAATTTTAAATTGACGCCTTGCATCTCGTCGTTTTTAAAGAAATAACGTCCTTCCGTCGGGCGTTATTCGCGATTTCACGTTAACTTATGCTAGTTACTATATTTGAGGATTTTTATCTTTTTTATTTGATTTGGTTTAGTTGTGAAATTTTATGGGTAATAGTTTTCCATTTTTATTGATTTTTTCATGTAATTAGTTTTTTTAAAAATTCTTTTAAATCAAAAAGTGGCACTATTCACTCGCACTATTCATTCATAAAAGAATTGACGACATGCCATACGTAGTTTCTTTCTAAAATGACGCCCAAATAATTGGGCGTTATTCACTTTGGGCTCTTTCTTTCTGGATTTTTAACTTTTTTTCTAGATGTGATATAGATGGGAAATTTTAAGGGTATTAATTTTCTATTTTTCTCTATTTTTTCATATAATTATTTTTCTAAAATTCTTTAGTCGAAAAATCGACACTATTCATATTTTTTTGAATTGACGACTTAGTTTAAGTCATCTTTTAAGAAATACACGCCCATGACCATGGCGTCATTTCCATTTGACATTTTCTTTGAAGATCTAAAATTATGTTTATGCCCTAGAAATTCTTATCAATGTATCCTTTCTTATGCTATTTATACTTTATTTGATTTTTCTGATTTAGAAGTAACGACTTGCTCAAAGTTGTTTCTTATAAAATGGACGCCCATCCACGATGGCGTCAATTAAATTTTTCTTTTCTTCTTAGCCTCCAAAAGATCGATATCGTATATATGTCCATTCTTTTCTCTTTTAATTTTTTTCTTAATTCATTTAAATCCTATTAATGTATATTTCTTCCTTTAATAAAAGTATAATGTAATAAATGTGAATATTAAATTTTATAGATTATTAATAAATTACTAATTGATGTTTTCTTCAAGATTTATCGATTCTAAATTCAAATAAACTTATATTTATGCATTAAATGCCTAAAAAAATTAACATGTTATTCTTAAATTTATTATAATACAATGGTAGGGTCCATGAGTTCTTTTTGTGAGATTTCTCAGGATGTCAGGGGGGTCGTGTACCGAGTCTGGCCTTGATTATTTATGTTGTATTATATTTATTTATATTGCATTATATATATATAAACCTATTTGTTATTTTCTAACCCTCATATACCTATTAATAATTTGTATGTATATAGGGATTTTATTCCTCATAATTTGTTTAACTTTTATTAGTCCTTGTCCTAGGTATCAGAGGCAGGTTCGATCTGAGCAACCCTATAGGAATATCACTTGACCATTTATTTATTTGAATAAATTTTAATTTATTAAACATTATATACTTATAAGAGTATGTATATCATTATGTATATTTTTATTCCTATTCCAAAATTACCGGGCGTTACATCAAGGATGGAGATCCGAGCAGGCGTCTTGTCCAGGTGTTTTAACAAATCATACTGTGTCCCAGGGACGAATTTTTTCTGGCTGCTCTCCATTGTCCTTCTCTGGCTGAGACTGCTCGGGGTCCTGACTGTTCTGAGGAAAAAGGGGTTTGAGGGGTAGTGGCGGAGGAATGGTTGGTGAAGCTGGGGTGACGATGGGAGCGGGGACTCTGATGAGGGGTTTGTTAGGTGGAGGCGTGGTGGAGGTAGAGGGGACCTCATATGGGCTATGGAGGATAAGGGGCTTGGAAGGTGGAGGCGGAGGTAAAGTGGAAGTGGATAAGGCCTGAGATGGATAATGGTTCTAAGATGGATGGTGGATGATGAGTGGTTTTGAGAACATTGGTGGAGGCATAGTGGAAGTAGGTCGGGCCTCGTACGGACGGCGGATGATGAGAGGTTTGGAAGGCATAGGTGTAGGTGCAGTAGGGGTGGATGGTAAAATGGAGGGATGAGAGAGGATGAAAGGGTTTGAGGGCATAGTGGAGGGCGTTGGCTGATAGGTCATTGGTAAGTTAGTGGAAGAGGTGCAGATGAGAGGGCGTGATGGCTATGAAAATGGTGAAGGCCGTGTCATAGGTTGTGATGCGGGTTGATGAGAGAGGTGCTACCCGGGCAAGGCGAGGGGATTGCCTGGCGATATGGTTGGTGGTGGCAAGAACGGAGGTACTTTCTGAGTGCCAACCTTGCTCTTTCCCGACTTCAGGGAAGGAGGAGATGGGGTTGACCTAGTGATTGGGTTGTTGGTGCTCCGGTAATGGATTCTGTATTATGCCCATGTTGGGCTGTTGTGGTTGGACCTGCTGAGGCTGTTGTTGTTGTTGTGGTTGTTGCTATGGCTGCTATTGTAACGGCTGTTGTTGTTGGAACTGTGGTCTAGGAGGAGGTCTCCTGGCTTTGAGAGTGGCGATGTATCGCCTCATTTCATCCAAATCAATTCCGCCTTCATTTTTCATATCATAGATGTAGTCTTTAAAATGGAAACAGTTCTCTACTGTGTGTCCTGGCTGCCTGTGGTAGACACAGTATCTGGAGGTGTCAACATTCGAGGGCCATGCGAGCTTCTCCCTGGGTAGGATGAGTGTATTTGAGGCCATGAGGGTGCTGAAAATATCTGCCAAAGTTTCTAGCAATGGTGGGTAATGGGCTCTCTTGGGGCCAATCGGCCTCCTTTGTTGCTGTGGGGGGCCGTAATTCCCTGGGGGTGGAACCTGGTGGTACTGAGGTGGTGGTTGTTGTTGCTGGGGTCGTGGTTGTTGCTGGGGTTGAAATGGTTGAGGCATATTGTTGTGGGGTGGATTGTTTTGGGGGGAAGGACGAGAGGGGAAATGACCTTGCTGGAGGGGAAGTCGTGGCATTTGTGGATGCCTTGGGTTGGCTGCATAGTTGGCGTTGTTGACTACACTCACCTGCTCATTTGTTACGACCCCTTCTGTTGCTCCACTTGGGACACTGTGGACACCGAAAATTGCACATCCGAATGTCCCGCTCGGCCCCGCATCAATAACGACGCCGAGTGAAGAAACCCTGGAGAAATCAAGCACAAAGGGCCCCACAGTCCGTGGGCCCCAAAGGAAATCAAACGGGCCGTGACTCATGCTCGCAACGGGCTCAGAACGGGCCCCGAATACACGCCCCGTGGGGAGCCCTTCAGCGGCACGCCCAGCCCCCAAGGGGCCTCAACGGCATGCCCTGGTGGAGCTCCAGCGGCACGCCCCTTCAGGGTCCCAGCGGCACACCCCATGGGGTGTTCAGCGGCACACCCCCTGGGGGTGCTCAGCGGCACACCCCCTGGGGTGCCCAGCGGCACACCCCGGGAGGTGGCTCCAGCGGTACACCCCCTGGGGGGGGGCCTCCCAGCGGCACGCCCCAATGGGTCTTCAGCGGCACGCCCTCAGCAGGCCTTCAGCGGCACGCCCCGCAGGGGCCTCAGCGGCACGCCCTTCAGGCTGTTCAACGGCACGCCTTTAGGGGCTTCAACGGCACGCCGTTTTGGCTCTCCAGCGGCACGCCTCTTCAGCTCGCCAGCGGCACAGCGGTGAAGCTTTTCAACGGACGACGTGAAGCCCATACCCTACGCATCCTTGGCGCGCAGTGGAGCCGTCTGAGGTGGCAGCTGATCGTTGGGCCACGTAGCCTACCCCACTGACACCCAGGATGGGGCAGGTCAAACCCCATGATCACAATCCACTTCCCACCTTCGACGGCCGTGCTCGAAGGCTCCGGCGGCCCGTAGTATAAAAGACCCCTGCTTTCGACACAGAAGGAACGGAGGACAGACAGACAGGAACAGAGAGAGGAGAAGAGGTTCCAACAGTAGAGGGCACACACAGGAGAAAGAGGAGAAGAAAGAAGAGAAGAAGAGGCCCTCCCGGCCTGTTCTCCGTTCGACGGCCACCGGGAAGAAACAAGAGTAAGAGAGAGAGAGCTTGTTGTATTGGGGGAAAGGGTTGGGGATAGGGGCCGATGTCTTAGGCCCGGATGTCTTCTTCCCTCTTGTATCCCACTCCTCCTGGCGTTCTTGGTCTTTCTTACTCTTGTCCATGGCCCCATTTGGGGAGTTTGCTTTTGCCATATGTATGAAGGGCCTCGCCCTCTTGATTCTCATGAATGAAAACCACCCTCTCCGGGTTTCTTTTCGATCCTCGATGTTTTAGGCTAGGCTTTGCGGGCTTTTCTGACGGACAATCCGTTCCTCCCTCTGTCTCCTTATTCCTCCGGCGTCTTTAGGGTCCTCCACGTCGATGTAGGTTTCCCCCTTCTGTTGGCCTTGGCTCCGTGAGCTCCTCACTCATTCCCTTCTATGGCCATCTACCGTGTTCCCGAGCTTGAGGAGAAGGGGAGGTACCCTTCTTTCCTCCCAACCACCCAGTTACTAATGGGCCACTCCCGGCCTTGAAATCCCCCATCTTTATTCCTCTTTTCCTGAACAGCCACCAAGTACCCCCCCAGTTGCTAACACCCCTTTTAAGCCTCTCAGCGGTGCACCTTTCTGGCCTTTGGCCGGCACACCTTTCCAGCCCTCAGCGGCACGCCCAGATCAGCCCTCAGCGGCACGCCTAGATCAGCCTTCAGCGGTGCGCCCACTCTTGGCCTTCAGCGGCACACCCTGTTTAGCCTTCAGCGGCACACCCCCTGTTCAGCCTCCAGCGGCACACCCTGTCCAGCCTTCAGCGGCACACCCTGTTCGGCCTTCAGCGGCACACCCCCTGTTCAGCCCTCAGCGGCACACCCCCTGTTCAGCCCTCAGCGGCAAGCCCTTCAGTCCCTCAGCTTACTCCTTGTCCAGTCCCAGTCCAGGGCCCTTAGATGTCTTCGGTCTGTCGTTCTCCTTCGCGTTTTCCGGGTCTCTATAAAGGTGTTGCCCCCCCGGGGGCCCACCTCCAGTTGTCGGGTTCCGCCACATCATGTGGGCGCGTTCCCTGTATCTCCCTTACGCCCCGGGTCAAGGGGAAATGCTGCCGAATTTTTGTGAGAAACTAATAAACAATTAAAAGAGGCAAAAGGAGGCAACAAACAAGCAAGATAACTGACGAAACCTTCCAACTCATCAAACCACTGCCGGCATCACGACGAGAACTGAACCGAGCTAACTAACCGCCCGGCAGCCCGAGCCTCCGACCCACAAGAAAAGAGATCGAACCGAACAAAGAGAACAAAACACGGGAGGAGCTTTGTATAAAACTACACGAAATTTAAGATAAGAAGAAAAGAAAAGCCTTAAAACAAATAATCGAAAACTGATCGAGCCTCCACCCTCACGCCCCATTGACCTTCAGCGGTACGCCCCTTTGGCCCTCAGCGGCACGCCCTCATTGGCCTTCAGCGGCATGCTCCCCTGGCCTTCAGCGGTACACCCCTTTCAGCCCTTCAGCGGTACACTGCCCCTTTGGCCCTCAGCGGCACGCCCTCATTGGCCTTCAGCGGCACGCTCCCCTGGCCTTCAGCGGTACGCTCCCTTGCCCTTCAGCGGTACACTCCCCCTTTTGCTGCCCTTCAGCGGTATGCCCCTACCTTCCCTTCGCCGGCACACTACAGGCATGCATATATACATCACGATAAGGGCATCAACAATAGCAAATAAATCAATAAAAATCACGCTAATTGAAGGACCCCAAATGCGCAATATTGATCATAATAAAAGAGGCGGGAGGGGTAATAAAAAAAAATAAATAAATAACAAACCAATGATAATAATAAGAATAATCATGCATAGAAGAAAAGAAATCATCCCGGACAAAGGCACGAATAAATAGTAAACATCAAATCAGAAATCCCAGAAGGTATAACCTAGAAAGCTCTAAATAAAAGACGCTAATGCCCACGCCGCAGCCCGCTCTCCCCCCGGGACCCTGTAGATCTATTTAAAATCCACACTTAAATATAAAGAGCAATAAGAGATATGATGAAAGCAATAAAATAGCACGAGGTGCTAAAAGGAAGTTGTGATCGCCAGAGACACGAGGGTCTCAAATGGAGATGATAAGGGGAAAGTGATCGCAAATACCTCAAATGTGCGGTTGATTGTGAGTACTCCTTTTCTCTTCAAATCGGCCGGCCGACGAAGAGAGTTCTTCAACTTGGTTACCCTTGCAAAAAAAAGACACACAACACAAAAGAATTGGATTAGAAATAATGTGTGTGTAGCATCAATTCTTAATAAAGATGAGCATGAAAATTGATTAAGAACACACCTTAAGGGTATTAGCCCTTAAACCCCTATGCAAAGAGGGTGTGGGAGATGTATGATGAATGCAAATAATAATAAAAAAAGGGGAGGTCTCAATATGATGATTGAGAAAGAATTATCAATAACAATGATGCATGCATGTGAATTATGAACTAAAATAAAAATAAGATAGGGGAGAAGGGGAATAGAAAAATCTGATTGTTGGTTGCTCCTTGGCTTTGATCTTCAATAGGGAGAAGTTCCCAAAAGGATGAAGCTTTGATGGATAAAGGACCTCCTCCTGTCAAGCAGCACTTCCGTCGGTTCCTGTAGAAACAAAGAAAAGAAGAAGAAAAGCAGAGCAGAAGAAGGAGAAGAAGAGGAAGAAGACAGAAGAAGAAGAGAAGTAGAAGAAGGAGGAGAAGAAGACAGATACGGGAGAAACAGAAGAAAGAGAAAGAAGAAGAAGAAGAAGAAGACAGATACGGGAGAAACAGAAGAAAGAGAAGAAGAAGGAATCAGAAGAATACAGAAGAAGGAAAAAAAAGAGGAAGAAGAAGAATAAGAAGAAAGAAGAAGAAAAACAAGGAGAAGAGGAAGACGGGAGGAGAACGGAAGAAGAAAGAAGAATAAGAAAAAGAAGATAGAAGAAGAAGAAGAGAAATAGGAACAGAGAAGAAAAAGACAGAAGAAAAACAAAAGAAAAATCCGGGGAAGAAGCCTCCTGCGTCCAACCGATTAACAGAGCTCGGAAGCTCTATTAATAAGATAGAAAAGAGATAAGAAGGAAAGAGTCCAAAGGAGGAAGAGATAAGAACGGGCAATAGCCCAAAATAGGGGAGGATAAGAATGGGCAAGAGCCCAAACGAAGCAGGGATCCTCTGGGAGAAAGGCTGCGTCCGTTCGGAACACAAAACTGAAACACGACCTGGACCAGGGCGTCAATTCAAGAATTGACGACCTGCCAGAGGGCGTCTTTTAAAAACACGACTTATATCAGGGCGTTAATTCAAAAATCAAATTTTAGAATTTATTTGAAAAGTGTGAAACACGTCTGAGTCAAAGGCGTTAATTAAAACGCGCCTTAACCAAGGACGTTAATTCAAAATATTCAAAATAGGGCCATTTTCCATTTCTCAATATTATTTTCTCATTTTTTAGGTGGAGGTGCATCTCAATGCCCTGATTCCAACGACTATTTTTGCGAATTTTTCTGACACCCGGAAGGCCACCAAAACACCTCTGGAACGGAGTGGAAAATAATATTAAAAAATCAATTTGAAAAAGTGACGACCGTGAGTAAGGCGTGAATTCAATTTTTGATTTTTTTATTCTTTTCAAATTCAAAGTAACGCCCATGGTCAAGTCGTTAATTCCCAAAAAAATCCGAAAAATTCCCAGAAAAATCCAGAAAAATGGAAATTTGAAAGAATGGACGCCCTGCAGTATAGTCGTCAATTTTTTAAGAAACGCCCATGTATAAGTCGTTATTTAAAAGACGCCCCCAGTAAAGTCGTTATTTCTGAAAAATAGAGAAAAAATGCCCAAAAAATCCAGAAAAATCCAGAAAAATAGGGGAAAATAGAAAAAAATAAGAAAAGGGTGAAAAAAAGAAGAAATCTAAAAAAAAGTGGGAAAAACCACTCAAATAGAACTAATTTGAGGGTCAAATTGGGACATTACAAGGTAATATGAGATGTACTCACAGTAACGTCAATTTTGGCGTGTCTACAGCTGCCCCACCTTGGCGTCTGCTTTGCAAGGGAGCAGAGCAAACTGAAAAGTAGATGCCAAGGTGTGATGAGACACGCAATCAACATCACTTGATGAGAATCGAAATCAAAAGCTCGAGATGAAGCAAATCTCGGGAAATCCAACGAAGTCAACAATGTTTGGATAAAAGGGGGAGATGTGCACGCGGTGCACGAAGGAGACAAAATAAATGATCAACTTCCAGCGCGGTGGAAGTACCCCAGGTCACAAGCCTGTAAGTTTCACCATTGGGGAGCGGTTACCAGCCAGTGGACGTGCTGCAGCCAAGGTGGATCAAAGGGGAAAGTTTGAAAATAAGATGATAAAAATCCAAACAAGGAGCTTTCGAGCAAATGACCCAAAACAGCGACAAAACGAACTGAGGACTCAATTCGGCATGGAATATCTCACATTGAAAATCAAGATCAATTTGACCCACAAAAACAGCTTATCAGAATGATTTTTCAACAATTGTTTCAAATTCCTACATGAATGCATGCTGGGTTTAAAGGGAAAAAATAAATCAAATGAAAATATAATATAATCAAGGATAATATTGTTAAACTGCCCAGACTGGGTCAAGAAACCGATTTCGCGAGCTGATACTAAGCCGAAGCCCGTTTATCCACGCACCAATTCGCAAAAGGGAACCATCGTCCCCAATCTTGGACGGCTCAACGGCCTATCCGTGTGACTAAGACTCCTCTGGAATCATCATTGTTTTTGATGAAGGGGAACTCAAATCCCAGATTTACCAAAGCCACAAGGTCCTTGATATAATCTAGTAGCGTATGTAACATATAGTAAAATGCATACAGGGAGATGGTGATATCAATAAGCATGGGAACTGAGAAATGAGCTGCAAGCACCGTGGGGCTTGGATGATGATGCCCAGTCGGCGGGACCAAGAGCTTCTTATCCTGCGCTCAAAAATTCATTAGCCAAGATATAAAAGATAACAAACAATGAAGAAGGCATTTAAGCATAGCAATCATCAAAGCATCAATTATAACATGTATATGGCATGAATAGCATAAGTCAAATCATGGCATAGCAAAGCATCATTATTTGTTGTTTGTCATGAGGATGACAATTTGGCTAATCAAGATTTGGAGTTGAATGATCAGAATGATAATGCCCAGTGGCAGAGTAATCAGATGAAACGAGCAGGAGTTGATTGAAAGATTTGGAGATGAATAATCATGAGATATGATAATCAGAATGATATAGGGAGATGATGCCCCTGGGTGGCATGTCATGAGAATATTGGGAAGAATCAATAGATTGATAGCAATAAGTAGAGAGAGGACCCATCCCGTGCTTTTGGTCTCTACAAAGCTGTTCCTGCAAAACACCATCAGAAAATACAATGCAATTTTTTGGATTTTGAAAATATGCAAATTTTTATGGAGTTTTGGAATATGCAAATTTTTATGAGTTTTGAAAATATTCAAATTTTTATGAGTTTTGATCAATATGCAAATTTTTGTGAAGTTTTGTAAAAGATATTCAATTTTTTTATGAGTTTTGAGAAAGGTATTCAAATTTTTTATGAATTTTGGACAAGAAATATTCAATTTTTTTGTTAGATTTTGGTTAGTCATTGCTAAAGCAGCATCAAAGGGTGTTTTAAACCACTGGCTAGGGGTCCTCGTTCCTTCCCTTTTTACTTAAAACTGTCCAAAGCTGGGCGTGCATTGAAAGTGGCGTCCTATAACCGACCGCCTTTGATCAACGGTGCCCCTACCAAGGCCATACCTGAGAAACATTCGGTCTTTGGAGGGAGAAGAGAAGAACAATTGTGGATAAGCTTTACGCAGGATGAGAGATGTCGGGACTTAAATTCCTTCCAAGGTTTAACCCTCAAAGAGGTAGTCTGTTGTGCCGGGGCTTTGTGCCTTTGATTTTTAGACCCTTGACATGCATACGACCAGGGTTTTCCCTGCGGGGACTTTGCCACTCTTGACATGCCATAATTCATAATTGCAATTATCAAAATTCTGATTTGATTTTCATAATAGCCCTTTTTTGGCGAGATGTATATCATGAAATTCATATGAAAAACTCATATTGATTTTGATTTTGGGTCAAGACTGCCCCTGTTTGAGACTCCTCTCGTATTGGGGATTACCAAAGTTGGTCATCTCATCGGTCAACCTCTTGCACCTGCATTCGGCCGAGTAAAGAAGAGAAAAAGACTTTCAGAAATTCATGGCATGGCCAAGGTAGGAACGGTGTTTTATCAAGGAGCCGGCTAAGGACGCCGTGAAGTGTGTGGAATGCCCAACCGAGGGGTTACTCTTAACAAGCGGGGAGAGAACGTTGAATTCCCAGCGCGGGTTCTTTATCAACCAAAGTGCTGCAAAAGCAAGCCTAAAGACTCTTTTGAGGAGATTAAATTAAACAAAAGCTTAAGATAAAGGTTTTAAAACACCACTCTTAATCTTGTTAAGAAGCACTTGATTTTGAAAATCATGCGTGAAGTAATGAGAAAATGATATCATTAAAAATGCATACTTACGCCAATATGTTACCTTGCGACCTTTGTAGAAGCAGCTGCCGCGAGAAGCGATCTTGATCATCGTGAGATTTGTCCTCTTTGGCAGTCAAAAGAATTGGAAGCAAAGGATTTGAAAGTGGCTTACCAAGAGGGAGTGGTGCCAAGACCAGACTCAGACGAATAAGGAGAAAAAGGAAGAGAGGCGAGGGCTAGAACTCCCTTGCTAAGGTGCGGAAACCCTGATCACATGGAACAATCTACAGAAGGAGAGGAGAATTAGAAGGAGGAGTGAGGACTAAAGCCTCGAAAGCAATGGGAGAATGGGCAGATGCCCAAGGCAGTGGATGTGGAAGAAGTTGGGTCGGACCCAGAATTAGGAGGAATCAGAAGAAGAAATTGGTAGATGGAAAGAGGTGGATCCGAAGGGTCCGGAGGTAAAGGAGGAGAATCGTGATAGGAGGAATCATCCGGGGGCTCCGGAGGGATAACGAAAGAAGGGACGCGATGCCCTGGGGAGAAATAGGGAAAAAGATGATGAAAAAGATGACGGAAAAGAAAGAAGAGAATAAAAGATATGGAGTCCCGGAGGAGCAAAAAGATGAATTGAAGGAAATATGGAAGGTCCGGAGGTTCCGGAGGAATGAAATCAGGAGGGTCGCGATGCCCTGGGAGATGATAGAGAGAATAAGACGGAGAATCCGGAGGTTCCGGAGGAATAAAATCAGGAAGGAGAAGGTGGTAAGGGGCGTCGTGCCCGAGGGAAAAGTCCGGAGGTTCTGAAGGAGGAGAATGAAAAGGGGCGTGATGCCCGAGGAAAAGATGGAGACAATCAGGTGGAGAATCCGGTGGTTCCGGAGGGATGAAATCAGTAAGGAGAAGATGGAAAGGGGCGTCGTGCCCGAGAGAAAGGTCCGGAGGTTCCGGAGAAATAGAATCAGAAAGGGCGAGATGCCCAAAGAGGAGGGATAAAATTCCTGGAGGTTCCAGGGAAATAGCAGGAAGGGGGACGCGATGCCCCAAGGGGAGTGGATAAAAGGATGAATATGAATAAGATGGAAATGCGGAATATCCGGCGGTGCCAGAAGGCGAGGAAGATACGGGTTTGGAAACCCGGGAAGCAGGAGGTGCAAATGCATGTAATGGGATGGATGCGATGAATGCATGAAATGCAAAGAATATGAAGAATGTGAAGGGCGAGGGGATGAGATCCTCCTCCTAACCCTGGGAATGGCCCATGAAGAAAAAGTGATAGAGATGATGAATAGAAAGTGGAGCAAATAAGGGATGGCCCCTTAGCATTAAGATAACTGCCCCTCCACGGCAGTGAACATGTACGGTCAATTGGCCCAATAAAAGAAGCTTCAATAGTAAAAGACAACTCCCTTGGAAAGCAAAGATCAATAATGTGGGGGAGTTGTAGAGTTGGAACGGGAAGCATTGAGTTGCCCATTGAATGTGGTGTATATGGAATGTTGAGCAAAATGGGCATTCGCCCCTTGTAAGGAATAATGAATTCTGGATTGGAAAGTTTGAACAAGGGGTGCCCTGCCTGGCCCTTGGATGGCATCAATTCTTGGCATTCTTCCCTGAGCAATGGCGATGACTTGGCCTCTGCGACCATGCTCGGCACAATAATCCGGATTGGCATCCGGTAAATGACTTCTTGAATCTTGAATCGCATAACCGTGGCCATATCTGTCTTGCCCGGCTCTTGATCACCTTCGGCACAAGTACTTGCAGAAGCACTCCCATTCCGAGTAGTAAAAGGAGGTGAAGCGGAGGCGGAAGGCTTTGTGAGTGGTGGAGGTATAATGGAAAGTGTTGGCGTAAGTGGAGGCGGAGGTTCAAACACATCAAGTTTCTCCCTTTGCTTGCAAGCGGTCGGGGTTAGCTCGAGTGCAAAAAGCGGTGGGTCCTGCTCAGGATTAGCCATAGGTAAAGGTGGAGGGTTATGTGGTGGAATAGGCAAAGTTGGTTTTAAAGGGATAATGGAAGACCGAGGTGGCGGTAATGGGAGGCTAATTGGGGAAGGTTTAATGGTGTAATTAATGGAGGCCGATGGTGTGGAGGTAGATGGCTTAACGGGTGGTGGTTTAATAGTGGAAGGCTTGGGGGAGGCCAGTGTTGCGGAGGTTAATGGTGTAACTGGAGGAGGTGTAATGGGTGGAGGGTTAATGGGTGAAGGTTTGGTGCGTAGGAAATGCCGAATGGGGCGAGCGGTGTTTGGAGTGGTGAAAAACTCAAGATGCGTCGGCGCGGGTGATTGGAGTATCGACCCATCGTCGTAACACCAAGAAGTCTCGGAAATAGGGGTTGGATCGGGGATGGTGGCTTCATCCTGAGCGAGGGGTTCATCGAATGAAAGTGGGGGAAGTGGAAAGTTAAGGAAACTCGAAAGGGGTGCCTGCGGAGCTTCATCATCATACACCGGCTCGGATTCTTCAATTGCCGGTTCTTGCTCGCTTGGAATATCAACGCCGTAGTCGTCCATCCTATCCTTCCATTCTCTCTCCATTCTTGTAATGTCATCCAAAGCCGCATAGAGAGGATTGACCGGAGTAGGAGGAACCGTGACCCTCTTTAATTGTTCCTCCATGGAAGTAATCTTATCAAAAAGAGATTGTTGGAGGGGTGTGACTTGAACAATAGAGGGCTGGCAGGGCCTTGAAGGAGGAGAGGCCGTATAAAAAGGCCGTGGAGGGGAGTTGACGGTATGACCCGTAAAAGAACCCGGAAGGGCCGGATTGCAATGAATAAATGGGCCTCGGGGCCGTGAGGGAGGAGGAATAGAAGGAGGCGGGTGTCGGACCACCCGAGTAGAATGAATAGGGGGAGATGGGTAATGGGCTACCCGAATATGATTGGAAGGAGGAGGTGGGTGATGGGCCACCCGTGTAGAATTGGAGGGAGATGGGTGATGGGTCACCCGAATAGAATTGGAAGGAGGTAGGTGATGGGCCACCCGTATAGAATTGGAAAGAGGGGGAGATGCATGAGATATACCCTCAACGGCAGCCTTAAGGGCTTGGATCTGTTGAGGGGTAAGATGATCTAATGCATGGATGATTCGAGAGACCTTCTCGTCATTGGGAGGAGACGGTCCCGAGGGAATAGTGGCCTGAAATTGAGTAGGTGGACCATGAGAATGGACATTGCCCATGGGTTGGGTATGACCATGAGAATAAGGACGTGGTCCCTTGAAAGAATGGTGAGAATGCTGATTAACATGTTGAAATTGAGGATATGAAGTGCTAGGTTGTGCATCCTCATGAATTGAATTGAACATGTTTCTATCATGGTAAGCCATTATATAGAAAATTCTCAATAATTATGCAAATAAGCACACAAGTTGGAATGGTTACCGTGATTTTTGATTGTTTTATCCTTGGTGAATTAAGGATTTTAATAAAGTTTGGAAAGATTCACACAAGGAGAGTCCTAGTTTCAAATGAGATTTGAACTCCAATGCCAACTAGGAACTCTCACTCACCACGTATTAGGCCAACTATATCGGGACTCCAAAAGGGTACAACCTGCCCGGCGTCCGTGAGGGAATCCACGGGTGCGGGGACTTACGGAGGCTTGGTTTAGGAATTTCCAATCCAAAGAGACGGAATGCTCGATGGAGGGTCGTTCCTTCACCAAGGGGGTGTGTGGATCCTAATGAAGAGGAGGGGGCTCCCAAACCAATGCAAATATGAATGAAACAGGGTAAACAGGCCAACCACAATAATATGATCAATCAACAAAGATAAGCATGAAATATCATGAAAAACCACAGCCGGGGGGTTCTGGAAACCCACAGTAAAAACACGCCCTGGAAGGGGACGCTACTAAACAAGGACACGACGGTGTGACTGTCGTGAATCAACGTGAGGGGCCAAGGGGTAGGGTAAAACACGCCTTAGTGTGAGGCGCTATAAATAAAAGGACGCCCTATCCAGCGGGCGTCAACTCCAAGAAAACGCCTTTAAGGGAGGCGCTAATAAAGATAAAGACGCCCTTGCAACGGGCGTGAATTCACCAAGCAAGCAGAGATAATTGGAGACAGCTAGCAAACGCCCTGTCAGAAGGCGTTAACTTCAAACAACACGCCCTGGGTTAGGGCGTGAAATCAAAAGGCGCCTCGGACAGAGGCGTTAATTCTCAATCCACGGCCAACAGTAACAACCACTCACAGTCGCAGGCAATCAACAAATATAAGATATAAGCATGCTCATCAAAATTTCAAATAAGTGGAGATTTTAAAGAAAAATCAATAAATTGACAAATCACTTAGGGAAAAGGACAAAACCAATGGAGGGTGCCCGAAGGGCACAAAAGGGTGACGCACCGAGGGTGCAAATAAGGGAGATGGCACACGCGGGTGCCTAAGGGGAAACGGGTAATAGATGAAGAACACAAAGGGTCCCACCGTGATCGCCAATTTGTAGATCTATTTAAAATCCACACTTAAATATAAAGAGCAATAAGAGATATGATGAAAGCAATAAAATAGCACGAGGTGCTAAAAGGAAGTTGTGATCGCCAGAGACACGAGGGTCTCAAATGGAGATGATAAGGGGAAAGTGATCGCAAATACCTCAAATGTGCGGTTGATTGTGAGTACTCCTTTTCTCTTCAAATCGGCCGGCCGACGAAGAGAGTTCTTCAACTTGGTTACCCTTGCAAAAAAAAGACACACAACACAAAAGAATTGGATTAGAAATAATGTGTGTGTAGCATCAATTCTTAATAAAGATGAGCATGAAAATTGATTAAGAACACACCTTAAGGGTATTAGCCCTTAAACCCCTATGCAAAGAGGGTGTGGGAGATGTATGATGAATGCAAATAATAATAAAAAAAGGGGAGGTCTCAATATGATGATTGAGAAAGAATTATCAATAACAATGATGCATGCATGTGAATTATGAACTAAAATAAAAATAAGATAGGGGAGAAGGGGAATAGAAAAATCTGATTGTTGGTTGCTCCTTGGCTTTGATCTTCAATAGGGAGAAGTTCCCAAAAGGATGAAGCTTTGATGGATAAAGGACCTCCTCCTGTCAAGCAGCACTTCCGTCGGTTCCTGTAGAAACAAAGAAAAGAAGAAGAAAAGCAGAGCAGAAGAAGGAGAAGAAGAGGAAGAAGACAGAAGAAGAAGAGAAGTAGAAGAAGGAGGAGAAGAAGACAGATACGGGAGAAACAGAAGAAAGAGAAAGAAGAAGAAGAAGAAGAAGAAGACAGATACGGGAGAAACAGAAGAAAGAGAAGAAGAAGGAATCAGAAGAATACAGAAGAAGGAAAAAAAAGAGGAAGAAGAAGAATAAGAAGAAAGAAGAAGAAAAACAAGGAGAAGAGGAAGACGGGAGGAGAACGGAAGAAGAAAGAAGAATAAGAAAAAGAAGATAGAAGAAGAAGAAGAGAAATAGGAACAGAGAAGAAAAAGACAGAAGAAAAACAAAAGAAAAATCCGGGGAAGAAGCCTCCTGCGTCCAACCGATTAACAGAGCTCGGAAGCTCTATTAATAAGATAGAAAAGAGATAAGAAGGAAAGAGTCCAAAGGAGGAAGAGATAAGAACGGGCAATAGCCCAAAATAGGGGAGGATAAGAATGGGCAAGAGCCCAAACGAAGCAGGGATCCTCTGGGAGAAAGGCTGCGTCCGTTCGGAACACAAAACTGAAACACGACCTGGACCAGGGCGTCAATTCAAGAATTGACGACCTGCCAGAGGGCGTCTTTTAAAAACACGACTTATATCAGGGCGTTAATTCAAAAATCAAATTTTAGAATTTATTTGAAAAGTGTGAAACACGTCTGAGTCAAAGGCGTTAATTAAAACGCGCCTTAACCAAGGACGTTAATTCAAAATATTCAAAATAGGGCCATTTTCCATTTCTCAATATTATTTTCTCATTTTTTAGGTGGAGGTGCATCTCAATGCCCTGATTCCAACGACTATTTTTGCGAATTTTTCTGACACCCGGAAGGCCACCAAAACACCTCTGGAACGGAGTGGAAAATAATATTAAAAAAATCAATTTGAAAAAGTGACGACCGTGAGTAAGGCGTGAATTCAATTTTTGATTTTTTTATTCTTTTCAAATTCAAAGTAACGCCCATGGTCAAGTCGTTAATTCCCAAAAAAATCCGAAAAATTCCCAGAAAAATCCAGAAAAATGGAAATTTGAAAGAATGGACGCCCTGCACTATAGTCGTCAATTTTTTTAAGAAACGCCCATGTATAAGTCGTTATTTAAAAGACGCCCCCAGTAAAGTCGTTATTTCTGAAAAATAGAGAAAAAAATGCCCAAAAAATCCAGAAAAATCCAGAAAAATAGGGGAAAATAGAAAAAAATAAGAAAAGGGTGAAAAAAAGAAGAAATCTAAAAAAAAGTGAGAAAAACCACTCAAATAGAACTAATTTGAGGGTCAAATTGGGACATTACAAGGTAATATGAGATGTACTCACAGTAACGTCAATTTTGGCGTGTCTACAGACCCGGGGCAAAAGGAACAACAACGTTGCCCCTTTAGGTCGAGCCCGAGTCTCGGGAATTCCCCCGATATGGCCGGGCTTTGATATAACCTCGGGCCGACATCCTAATCGGACCGGATTTGTTTTCTCTTTCCGGATACCTTCCGAATCCTCATTGAAATTGCCATATGCTCGGCAGACATTTGGAGGGATCTACCTCGGTTTTCTCATTATGACGATGCCACGGACTTGTGTCCGAATACAAAAGGTCTACGAGTGGCCGACACGGCCGACAGTTTATGGCCTTAATACAACTTTCAGTGTGACCCATCCCTATCTCTCTCGTATAATTAGTGTTACTCCTTTCGGCCGCGGGGCCTCTAATTTCGGCAATTAATCAAGGGTATTCCCTCGTATGAGGGATGTAAACGACGTCGTGACCTTCATGGCGCGACGGGATTCGGTCCCGACACGAACCACACAACCGTCTGACGAAGTCAGATCGAGCGCACCATGGGCTCTCCGGAGCCCGAATAAATTGTCACTCCGGTGACTGGCACGCCCACGCACTTAATAAAACCAACAGACGAACCGGGAACAACAGTTTAACGGAAAGTGCGTCCACAGACACCAATGCCTATCTTTCTGACCATCTTGGGCTTCGACGACTCAAACATGTACATGATGGGGGAATCCTTTAACTGGGTCTGGATATACCAGGCCCTCTCATAGAGCTCTTCCATTGTAGTTAGCTTGTTCATGGCCAGGACGTGCCTGAACTGTGGGGTGGCATTGGACACAATCATTTTCACTTGCTTAGGTTCTGAGAGGGTATCTCTTATCCTTTCCGCCAGAGACCTCCATCTGTCGGCATAGCGGATAAAATCTTCGTCGGGCCTCATTTTCTCGGCCACTAGGTTGGTAATGGAAAGAGAGGGACCAACCCTATCCTGATACTTTTGCAAGAATTTTCTTTGCACTATATCAAAATTTTCGGCCTCGCCCGGCTCCAGAGAATAGAACCATTCTAGCGCAGGACCGTCCAATGATCTCCGAAAGAGGTATGCCAGGGATCTCTGGTCATTTTGCCAATAGGAGCATTCATACATGAAGTCCTTGAGGTGAATAAAGGGGTTGCCAGCGCCATTGTACCTGCAGTACGTAGGCATCTCGGAGGGAGGACGATGGATCACTGGAAGGATTGACAAAGAGACCTCCGAGGTGGACTTTATGTCCACCATTTTCTTTAGGTTCTAAAATTGTTCATCCATTTTATTAAACCTGTTGAGGAGTGATTGGGCGAGCTCCTCGGGAGGTGAAGGTGGTACTGGCCACTGGAGAGGAAGATGTCTCCCGGAGGCTTGAGGAGGGAACCCCGAATGCGAGGGATATGGCGACCTGTCGGCAGTTGGCCCTGGCTGGAGTGGTGTGTGGGGAATGACAGGGGTTTGAGACTGTGAAGGGAACTGGAACGAGGGAGGTTGTTGGCTTGCCTGCTCTTGAAGTGGGGGAGAAGGAATAGCTTGTACCGGTGAAGGAGATGGGATGGCCTGCACCGACTCCTGAAGGGGTGCGATGGCTGAAGTTAACTCCTGGGGAGCGGGAGAAACAGATTTCCCCTTTAGAATGGCCTGGAAGGCTCGGAGTTGCTCGGAGGTGAGCTCTGTGTTTGCGAGGACACCCAACAAGGAGGAGATGTCCTGTGGGGGGATGTGTCCCCAGTGGTAACCTATACCTCGCGTGAGGGCTCGTAGGAAGGGCCTGAATCCATAGCATGGACATGTGGCTCAACTGATTGACCACGACCAGGGTGGTTCTCCTCAAAAGACTCGTGGGCCATTTTCAAAGTTCACCTGGAACGCAAAAACATGCACCAACAAACAGATAGCAGAGATTATCAAACAAGTAGATGCCTTTACGCCCCCTTTTTATTTTTATTTTGATAATTTTTTTTTTTGTTTTTAACCAGATCTAAAGTTCACACAAAAATGGGAAGGACCCTAATTTCAATTTGTTTCACCGTCGTGTCAACTAGGGTCACTCGTCTCACTATGAATGGGTCAACTAACTCCAGGGGACTTCAATGGTACAACCAGCCTAGTGAACGAAGAGGGAATCCTTCGCTATCGGGGACTTACGGAGGTCCCGGTGGAGGAGATCCTAATCTGTCGAGATGAATTCCTGAACGGAGAGTCCTTCCTTCACCGAGAGAGGCTGATCCTTAGAAAAAAAATAAAAAAAAGGGTGGATGTATGCAATGAAGTGCTGAATAGATATATGAAACATAATAAAATAACAGAGATAATAGCGGTATAATCAACACCCAAGAGAGATAACAATGCAAACCTCAAGGAATCACAAGGGATTATGGGTGAAGTGTACGTGGTGCACGAGGGATAAGAACTGAAAGTGTTGCTGTGAGCACGACTATAGCGCGCGAGGGCTCAATAAGGAGAGGCACAGGTGGGTGCCGGGTGGAGGAGCACACGGTGGTGCCGAAATCGTGAGGGTAATCAAGAGAAAGCGAAAGATGTCCCACCGTGATCGCCAAGATGTGAGCGACGTCACGCGGATGCGGCGGTGAGCGGAGCACGGGCTCGTTTTGCTGCGACACCGAAAGAGGGAGAGAAACAGAGAAACCACCATGGGAGATCGCTCCGGTGGGCTATGCAAAATAGATACAACGTAATAAAATGTAGGGATTAAACGGCCATAGCGGAAAATGACTCTCCGTGACCTCAGGGGATGGGGAATGGTGCAGAATTTAAATGACAGAAATTTAAACGGCCATAGCGGGAAGTGACTCGCCGCGGCCTCGAAGATATGAGAATGGCACATGATTTAAATGACATAAATTTAAATGGCCATAGCGGGAAGTGACTCGCCGCGGCCTCGTTGATATGAGAATGGCACAGGATTTAAATGACAGAAATTTAAACAGCCATAGCGGGAAGTGACTCACCGCGGCCTCGAAGATATGAGAATGGCACAGGATTTAAATGACAGAAATTTAAACAACCATAGCGGGAAGTGACTCGCCGCGGCCTCGAAGATATGAGAACGACACATGATTTAAATGACAGAAATTTAAACAGCCATAGCGGGAAGTGACTCGCTGCGGCCTTGAAGATATGATGTGATTGCCAGGGGCCGGAGACCCAAAAAATAAGAAGAGTGATCGCGCTTACCTCAAAAGCAGGAAATGGCGAGTTGCTTCTTCCTCTCCCTTCGACCGGCCGACGGAGAGGGCCTTCTTTGGTTACCCTTGCAAAAGAGGAAACAGACAGATATCAAATGAATCAGAAAAATGATAATGTAGTATTAGTCCCTTGTGATGAAAATGGTGAAATCATGACGAGACACACACCTGGTTGGTGTTGTTTTAAAACCCCTCTCAGACACGAGTAGGAGGAAAATGCTATGATAGATGGAAAATCATGCAAATGTGCATAAAAACAGATCTCTCTTATGAAGCGAGATGACGGACGACGGGATGATGCATGCAACAGAAATGACAAAAGAGAGTGGGAGAGAATGTCTTATTGAAGATGCCGAAGGCGGGATCTGGCGGAGCTTCGGCAGAGTGGGGATGACGTGGAGACACGGCAGATGAAGTTAACCTTCCTCTCGCGAGTGCGGGCACCCGGGAATCTGGCAGAACCTCCTCCTATAAAACCAACGGGTTAGAAAGGGGATCCGGCAAAGTCTCCCTCTCCTCTGTCGGATCTGAAGCCCCCTCCCCCCCACGCTTCGAGGGAGGGGGTCCTATATTTATAGGGGAATTTTTATGGGCGCGTCCTAGGTCCGGGACGCTTTCATGTTGAGGCGTCCTGGGTCCAAGATGCCTCAATTAAATTTTTATAATTTCCACGTTATTGGCGTGTCCAGGCTCCTGGACGCCTCAACTTGGACCCCAGACGCGCCCATGTCTGCCCGCCGATTCACTATCGGAAGCCGTCGACAGCGGAGAAAGCGAGTGGTTTCGGCGCGTAACCGTGACTCTCGAAGGGCGTGTCTGATCGGCAAGACGTTGTTATGTTTGGATTCTTTCGAAACGTCAAACTGAGCGGTGAAGCGGCGTCGCCCGGGTGCTAAACAAGGAGGCGTCCTGGGTCCCAGACACCTCAAGTTGAGGCGTCCCTTGTCCCAGACGCCTTCAAGAATCCCGCTAGATTGGCACCACAAGCCGTCGACGGCGGAGAAAGTGAGTGATTTTGACGCCTAACCGTTACTTCAACATGACGTCCTCGTGTTCGGATTCTTTCGAAATGTCAGGTTGAGAGCGGCGTCGTCCACATGCTGCACGATTTCCTTAGTGAGGCGACTTTCCTCTCGGACCCGGTCAAAAGAGGCGTCACCCTCCCCCGCCGAAAATAAAATTCTAAAAGAGGTGGAAAAGACCAAAAAATAGGAAACCACTCAAGTAATTCGAAAATGTGAAAGCCACTTCGGGGCGTCACATTGTAATATGAGATTTACCCAAGATAATGTCAGAAATGACGTGTCTACAACGACGACGCCCTTGTAATCTCGGCTACTATAGGTCATTGTAATGTAGATAGGATATTAGTAGACAATGGCAACGCCCCCAATGTTTTGGCGTATGAATGTCTCTTAAAAATGGGTGAAGACCCATCCCGACTCCGTCCAATTCGAACCCCCCTCTGTGGGTTCAACGGCCAGGCTACCTATCCGGAGGAAGCCCTGAGCATGCTTGTTACTCTCGGTACCCCTCCAAAAATCGTTACGTTTATGGCGAGCTTCGTTGTGATCAAAGGGATGTCGGCTTATAATCCCATCTTCGGCCGAGGTATTCTCGGCCGGATAAAGGCGGTGCCCTCCACTTATCACCAAAAAATGAAGTTTCCCACCAAGTATGGTACTGGAGAAGTCCGAGGTAACCAGGTAATGGATAGAAGGTGCTATGTGATCTCATTCGGAGCCGTAAGGCCAGAAGGAAAGAATCAAGAGTTTAGGGAAGTCGAGGATAAGCTGGCAGCAGGCAAGCCCGGTGGGGAGTTGCTGTCAATCTCCCTCAAGGACAACTCGGCTCTCGAGGTAAAAATTGGGGCAGATTTATCGCCCGACGTTCAAAAGCAATACAAATATTTTCTTTCGGAGTATATTCAAGTCTTCGCATGGTCTGACAAGGATCATCCCGGACTCCCTAGGGAGGTGGTAATGCACAAACGCAACCTTGACCCATCGGTGAAATCAGTCCAACAATAGAGAAGGAAGCACGCTCCAAAAAAATAGGCGATAATTAAGGAGCATCTCAATAAGGGGAAGAAAATCGGGCCATTTCATCCGGTCCTTTACCCGACTTGGCTCGCCAATGTCGTCCTGGTACCAAAAGCTTCAGGCAAGTGGCGGATGTGCGTGGACTTCACCGATCTCAACAAAGCCACTCCGAAGGATTGCTACCCATTATCGAGCATCGACCAACTGGTCAATTCAACATCGGGTAATGAGCTCCTTAGTTTTCTAGACGCCTATTCCGGGTACCATCAGATCCGGATGAACCCTGAGGATACCGAGAAGACCGCCTTCATCACCGACCTCGGCGTATACTGCTACACCCGTATGCCCTTTGGGCTAAAGAACGCCGGAGCGACTTATCAGAGGCTGATCAACCAGATCTTCGAAGGTCAGATGGGGTGGAATGTCGCGGCCTACATTGACAATGTGCTCGTCAAGACACCCATGGTCGAAGACCACTTCGCCGACCTGGCTGAGACCTTCAACACCCTCCATAAGTACAATATGAAGCTCAATTCGGCCAAGTGCACCTTCAGAGTTAAGTCTGGAAAGTTCCTCAAATTTTTGGTGACCCAGCGAGGGATCGAGGCTAACCCCGACAAGATTCAAGTCATCCTAGATATGCGGCCACCCGCCTGCGTCAAAGACGTCCAGCGCCTGACAGGAAGAGTCACTGCACTCAACCGCTTTCTATCCCGAGTGGTGAAACGATGCCTGCCCTTCTTCAAATTGCTGAGAGGGCCTAAGTTGGCGTCGGATACCTTCGCCTGGGATAGTGAGTGTCAGAAAGCATTTTTTGAGCTAAAGGAGTTTTTGGCCTCGCCACCGGTATTGTCAAAACCTATACCCGGAGAGACACTATATCTCTACCTCTCGGCGACCCCCTCTATGGTAAGCTCGATCCTGGTTCGAGACGACCGAGGAGTGCAGAAGCCCGTGTATTACGTCAGCAAGGTGCTCCTTGAGGCCGAAAGAAGGTACCCCGCAACCGAGAAACTAGTGCTAGCATTGGTAACCTCGACTAAGCGCCTCCGACCCTATTTCCAAGGACACACCATCGTTGTGCTGACTAGCGAACCCCTGAAGAATATTTTGGCTCACCCCGAAGCTTCCGGTCAACTCGTTAGATGGGAAATAGTGCTTGGGTCCTACGACATTTCTTATCGAACCCACGCAGCCATCAAGGGACAGGCTCTCACCGACTTCGTCACAGAGAGTACGTGCCCGCCTGAGGTTGCGGACCAACCATCACTCGGCCCTGCTTGGGACATGTTCGTGGATGGATCATCAAGCTCGACCGGCTACGGCGCCGGTATTCTCCTCAGATCCCCGAAGGAGCGGAACTGCAGTACACTTTGAAGTTCAGCTTCCCGACGTCAAACAATGTCTTCGAGTACGAGGCCCTGATTTCTGGGGCAAGGATGGCTCGGCGCCTGGGAGCCGAGTGAGTCAGAATTCACACGGACTCCCAACTAGTAGCCAGCCAAATCAACATCGACTACGAAGCTCGGGAACCACAGATAATCAAATACCTTCAGTTGGTAAAGGAGATATCCCGACCGTTCAAGAGTTTTCAGGTAATCCAAATAGCTCGGGAGGAAAATTCCCGAGCGGACGCCCTCTCGCTCTTGGCCTCCTCTATCAGCCCAGAACGAACCCGGTCAGTCCTCTCGAAGAATTAACACAACCGAGCGTGGAGACCGAGCTCGTAGCTATTGTGCAAGCGTCACCTGACGACTGGAGGGCCCCGTACGTGGCGTGGCTCTGTGACTCCCGAGAACCCACCGACCCTCGGGAAGCTAGAAGACTAAAGTACCAAGCTCGGCGTTTCATCCTCCTAGATGAAACCCTTTATATAAGATCCTATGTTGGCCCCCTCCTCAAGTGCCTCGATGCTCCGAAAGCTCGACAAGCAATCGAGGAGGTGCATGAAGGCATCTGTGGTGTGCACCAAGGGGGGCGGACGATTGCAAGGATCCTATTACGAAGAGGTTACTCGTGGCCTACCCTCCAGAGCGACTGCTCAACATATGTTCAGAAATGCGATCGGTGCCAGTGGTTCGATCATCTAGTCCACTAGCCAGCCTCGGAACTCGTGACCCTGACCGAGCCTTACCCCTTCACTCGGTGGGGGATTGACATCCTAGGCCCATTCCCCACAGCCCAGGCTCAGAAGAAGTTTCTCATCATCGCCATCAACTATTTTTCTAAATGGATCGAGGCCGAGGCTACCGCCAAAATCACGAAGTCGGTAATTTGGAGTTTCGTGTGGAGGTCGATCATATGTCGTTTTGGCATCCCTCGGGTGATAGTGAGCGACAACGGTCGGCAGTTCGACTGCGCTTACTTCAGAATAAGTGCGCCGACCTACACATCCGCAATCACTTCACATCGGTAGCCCACCCTCAGGCTAACGGGCTGGTCGAGAATGCCAACAAAACTATTCTTAAAGGCATGAAGACCAGACTCGGAAAGGCCAAGGGCAACTAGCTCGAGAAATTGCCTAGCGTACTATGGTCGTATCGGACCACCCCACGGACATCCACAGGTAAAACTTCCTTCCAATTAGTGTACGGCACCGAAGTAGTCATCCCACTGGAGATCGATAGCCCTTCCCTCCGGGTCATCAATTTCTCGCCTGAGTCAAACGAGCAAAGATTACTAGAAAACCTGGACTTGGCAGACGAAGTACGTGAGGTCGCGAGGTCGCGAGGATCCGATCTATGGAGTATCAGTGGTGCATGACTTGGTATTACAACGCTCGAGTCTGAGACAGACAATTCCAACCGGGAGATTTCGTTCTAAGAAAGTCCGAAGCCTCTCGACCACTGGAGGTGGCGAGGAAGCTGGCCCCTACTGAGTGGTCGAGACACTCGGGAAAGGAGCGTACCGGTTATCTACCATGGAAGGAACACCAATCCCTCAGACTTGGAATGCTGTGACATTATGAAAATTTTATTTCTGAGCCTTTCCATATATGTAAGAAATCCACAAAGATAGTAACTCTCATTTTTATTGCATCAAAACTATTGTACATCAGATAGGCCGTGGCCAGTACCATGTGCATAAAAAAAAAGAGAGAAGAAACAGATACAACGCAAGTTGATAGCTTGATACAGACGAAGTTAGCAGCTTCAAACCGAGCCACAGACTCCACCAAGTGTGGAAACTGGCTCGGGGAGGTAGGCGGCTGACTTAATTTGCTCGAGTAGCTTGGAAGAGATGGTATCAGTAAACAAAAAAAAAGAGGTGTATGCCCGGCTACCAACTTGGTAGAAAATAAGAATAACGAAGCCATCAAGAATTAATGGCGTGGGCAAGAGGAAGCAGGAAGATAGAAGAAGAGCAGAAGAGGGGGAGAGAGTTGAACACTCCCTTGGGGTACAGGGAGTGGGAGGGGAGGGGAGGAGGGAGAACAACGGAGGAAGAGAGGTGAGGCCATGGTGTTGAATGACTTTCTCTCTCATTCCCTCCCCCGAGCTCTTCCCCCCTCTGGGTGGGGTGGAGGTCCATAAGTAACGGAATAGCGCCTCGTTATGCGTCGACCATTCTTCTATGTTGTCCACCCAGTCGTCATCCATTCTTCTATGCCGAATCGTGAGAGCTTTCATCTTCATCATTGGCTTCCATGCTTTTGCCAGGTTAAAGAACAATTAGATTAAGAAGTCCTTCATGGCGTTGACCTAGATCCCAGCGGCGCGTGTGTGGGTCGCCATCATGGCTGACCCCGGGGGGCCGGCGGGCCCCCCTCTGGTTTCTCCTTCGTCTTCCACTTTGCCCCCTCTCTCTCTTGCAGCGCCAGGTTTTTCTTCATCTACGAAAATCGGAACTTTTGCTGAAGTTTTATCCTCCTCCATGGCACCGCCCGTCATCCATGGCTCTGTCCATGATCCTGCTTTGACTGACGGTGGCGAACCCGCTGTTTTCTTCAGTCATGATGAAATCACGGCTTCGCTTCAGCCTTTCTCTTTTTCTCTGGTGGCTCGTACTCCGCAGGGCAGACCTCCTTTCTCTGACATCAGGGCGCACCTGTCCAGCAGATGTGGTTTTAAGGAAGATTTTATGATAAGTGCATTGGACAACCGTCACCTCCTTCTGCGATTCAGAAACCATGAAGACTTCCTTCTCTTGCTGCTGAAGGAGACTCTGTATGTTCACGGTAGATTATTCCGCTTCTTCAAATGGACGATGGACTTCTCTCCTAATGCAGACTCGCCCATTCTTCCAGTATGGATTGCCTTACCTGGACTCCCAGTAAATTTCTTTGTTGAACCCCTGCTTCGTTCAATTGCCAGCAATGTTGGTCGAGTCTTGAAAATTGATCAATCGACTCTGAACCTATCTCAAACCAACGCTGCCCGTGTTTGCATTGAGTTGGACATCTCTAAATCAAGACCTTCAAGGGTTTGGATTGGCTTTCCGGGTGGAGGGGCTTGGCAAAATATTTCCTACCCTGACTTACCCCACTTCTGCACTCTTTGCTCTCGGATTGGTCACTATGTAGACTCTTGCAAGATGTCCAAAAATCACGATCAGAATGGTACTATGCAGCAGAAATTACCCACTCAAGCACCTACTGGTTTAGACACAAAGACTAAGACTATTTGGCAGCCTGTCACTAATAGGAAAGCAATTGCTGATGTGAAGAAATCTGCTGCTCAATTACCACATGCAGCTCCTAAAACCAGTCCTTGCTCAAAGAATTCTGATGTTGTCATTTTCAAGGAGATCCTTCCGGGAGAGTGTTCAAAGGAAGCTTTGGTGTTTTTAGGGACACATGGTTTTTCCAATTCTGTTCAAGAAGGTTTTGGGAAAGCTGAGGAGAATGCCTTTAAACCAGCTGAGACCCAGCGGACTCCTGTCCCTCAAACCTTGGCACCTACTCCAAATCCTTCTACCTCTTCTATGGTTTGCTCGGGGGAGCCTTCGGCTATCTTACAAGAGAAACTAAAGCCTCTGACTCAAAAGCAGAACCTTGTAATTCAACATCTGACTTCTACTTCAATCCATCCTAACTCCTCAGTGGGTTGCTTGAGCGAGTATTCGGATACTCCTCAAGTGGAGCTTCCTTCATTCCAAAAATTGGCACCCTCCTCAGGGGAGATTGCCTTGGTTCCTGAACTAGCAGTTATGGGTCATGATAAGGGCAACACTGATATAGCTATTACTCTCATGGGCGCTGGAGTTCAAAATCTTTCAGATAATGTTAAACAGAATTGCACTAAGATTGCTGCTGCTGCTGAAATCAACAATCTCAGGGTTATGCACACTGATCAGGCTGGTGTTATGACTAGATCTATGCTCAGGACTATGTCTGCGGGAAATATTGCTGATAATTCCTCTTCTCAATGACCCTCCTCGTTTGGAATATCAGAGGTATTGGTAATGATGTGTCCCAAGGCCGACTAAAATTCTTGCTGAAAACTTACAAGATTGATTGTGTTGCTATTTTAGAGCCAAAAATTAATACCTGTCACATGGAGAATATTTGTAAGAAATTGGGCATGAAACATGCTATTGCTAATAATGATATGCTGGCCCACATCTGGATTTTGTGGAATGATACCCTTGACTTTACCTTCATTAATAGGGATGACCAGCAAATTACAATCCTGCAAGCCAACTCCTCTGTGCCAAATTTTTATATGACTATTGTATATGCCAAGTGCTCCATTGCTGAAAGAAGGCCTTTATGGGATTCTTTGACTGCTTTAAACAATCAAATTTCTGCCCCCTGGATTGTCTCAGGGGATTTTAACTGTATCATGGAAATGGATGAAAAACTAGGGGGCAACCCGCCTAATATGACATCTATATCAGATTTTAAGGACTGTGTTCTGGCATGTGGACTTATGGATGCTGGCTTTACTGGTTCTCAGTTCACCTGGCACAACAACCAACTTGGAAGTAATGGAATATGGGCAAGATTGGATAGAGTTCTTTTCAATCATGAACTAATGCTCCATTTTCCATTCTCTGTAGAGCATCTCTCAAGGGAAGCCTCAGATCATGCTCCCCTTTTAATTAAACCTCTCCATACTTCAAGATTTCGAAATAGATTCTGCTTTCAAAAGATGTGGACTTTACATGACAACTTCCAATCGGCTGTTGACATCTGCTGGCGTACTAGCCCTGTTGCATCTTCTTCAATTACCACTCTTTATCTAAAATTGAAGCATTTAAAAAAAATGCTCAATCTTTGGAATAGACAAGTCTTTGGTGATGTCCATAGGAACCTTGCTTTAGCCGAAGATGCAGTGACTAAAGCAGAATTTTGTTATGACATAGACCCCTCTGAAGCTAATCATATCAAATTGGATGAGGCCAAGTCTCTTCTATCTGCCAGATACATTCAGTAGGAATGCTTTTGGAGGCAAAAGTCCATGATTCGTTGGCTAGTGGAAGGGGACAAAAATAACAAATTTTTCCACATGACAACTCTGGCCAACAGAAGGAAAAACCAGATTGCACACTTTAGAAATTCAGCTGGAAGCATTACCTCTGACCATGAAGAAATGAAAAGCATTGCTGCTTCACATTTTCATAAAGCTTTTCAATCGCAGGATCACTATATTGATAACATTATTTTATCTTGTATTCCAAGAATATTAAATTCAAATGACAATGCTCTTCTTTGTGCTGTCCCTTCGGACTCAGAAATAAATGAAGCTGTCTTCAATATGCCGATTGACAGTGCCCCAGGGCCCGATGGGTTCACAGGTGTTTTCTACCAAAAGGCTTGGCCTATTATCTCCAGTGTGGTGGTCAGTGCTGTAAAGGAATTTTTTATCAAACAGCAACCTCTTCCAAGAATTGCTACAGCCACCCTTGTTGCCCTCATCCCCAAGAAGAACAATGCCATGGACATTTCTGACTATAGACCCATTAGTCTATGTAACTTTTTCTATAAAATCATCTCAACAATTCTTAATAGCAGGCTGGCACCCATCCTTCCCAGAATTATATCCATGGAACAGTCTGCCTTTGTGAAAGGTCGACAGATTGTGGAAAGTATTGCCCTTGCTCAAGAATTGGTTAATGAATTAGGTAGGAAAACCAGAGGGGGTAATGTGATGTTCAAGTTGGATATGGCTAAAGCTTATGACAGATTGGAATGGGACTTTCTACTTGTTGTTTTGAGTAAATTTGGATTCAGCAATCAATTCACTGGTCTCATTGAGAACATGCTAAATAATTGCTGGTTTTCTATATTAGTCAATGGAGATATGGCTGGATTTTTCCAATCCTCAAGGGGTCTACGCCAAGGAGACCCCATTGCTCCTTCTTTATTTATTATTGCTGAAGAAGCACTTAGCAGATCTCTGATAGACTCATTTAACTCTGGTCGGACTGGTTGGTATGCAGGGCCAAGGGGCTGTCCTAATATCTCTCATTTGTTATTTGCTGATGACACAATTATATTCAGTAAAGCTACAGCAAACTCTATCAGAAATCTTCTCAAGGTGCTAAGACTCTATGAAAGATCTTCGGGTCAGCAAATTAATGTGGGGGAAAAGTGGATTCTTCACCCATCATAAAACTGATTCTTCCAAAATTAGATGTATTGCAGATATCACTGGTTTCTCTCATCACTCTTTCCCTCATAAATACTTAGGCTTCCCTTTAATTCTTGGCAGGAGAAAGAAAGCCCATTTTGCTGGACTCATCTCTGCAATTCAAAGTAGAATTCAAGGTTGGAATGCTAAGCTGCTATCTCAAGGAGCCAAACTCATCCTTATCAAACATGTTCTTTCCTCAATTCCAATTTACACACTGGCTTCTTCTCCCCTTCTGTCTGGAACTCATCAGGCTATTGACAGATGTTTTGCAAACTTCTTCTGGGGTGCATCTTCTCATGGCAATAAACATCATTGGAAATCTTGGAAAGCCATATGCAGGCCAGTCAGCCAAGGTGGCCTGGGAATCATGTCCCTTCGGCAAATGGAAATAGCATTCAGAGTCAAAATGCTTTGGAGGGCCATGCACACTAACTCCCTGTGGGCAAATTACTTTAGAGCTAAATACTTCCGGGGTAACCATCTTATGGATGTAAAATTCATAAACATGAAAGGTCATAGCCGAAGATCCTGGTCTCTTGCCAAAAGCTTCATATTACAGCACAAAAGAATTATCCTTGGGGATGGCAATTCTGCTAATTTCTGGTATGATACATGGCTAGGCAATAAACCCCTGGTTTCCTTTGTTCCTGCTGAACTCATCAACAACACAAAGGCTTCTGTTAAAGACTGTATATTGCACCCGACTGCTGAAGTAAAATAGCTCATTGATAATTTCCTACCATCTGAAGTTACTACAGCAATCAGGTATACTACTCTATCCTCATATGCCGACAAGGAAGCCTGGAGTTTGTCACACTCAGGTCAATATATGGTTTCCTCCCTCTATAAACATGCGTGCAACCTTAACCAGATTCAGTTAAATCTGCCTTGGAAATCACTCTGGTCCACCTGGCTGCCTACAAAGATTTCTATTTTTCTGTGGAAAATCATCAATAACTGCCTTCCCACGGACTCTAATGTACAGATGCTTGGTATTAATTTATGCTCTAAATGTTATTGCTGCCAACAGCCTTAAGAGGAAACACTAAACCATCTATTCGTCAGCAGTGACAATGCTGTCTTTATTTGGTCATCTCTCCAAAGCTCAGGCTTGATGTTAGATGGTAATTCTGCAAAGTCAAGGATTCTGAAATCTGTTTCACACAGCAGTTCTAAATCCCTGTATGGTCTCTTCTCATTGGCATCAATTGGCTACACTACGTGGGAACTGTGGTCTACTAGAAATATGGCCAAGTATGAAGGCCGGATCATAACTAAGAACTGCATGCTACATAAGATTAAAGCTCAAACAAAGGAAATCTGTGATTTATCTGGTCTCAAAAAAACTCATTCCAGCAAGAGGGAAATTCTCACTCAATTTGGTATTCAGGTTGTCAACAAAAGAAATCCTCAACTTATGGTAGTTAAATGGTTATGTCCCCCATGGCCATCTCTCAAGCTTAACACTGATGGGGCATGTAAGCGCTCAGGAATTTCTGGTGGGGGAGGAGTTATAAGGGATTCTAAAGGAAACATTCTTCTAGCTTTTTCTCACTACTATGGTCCCAGCTCAAGTATTATCGCTGAAGCTAGAGCTCTCCTCGATGGCCTTAAATACCTTTCCACCATCAATACACATCCTGCGTTGATTGAATGTGACTCCAAGGTTCTGGTGCAAGCTGTTAGTAAACAGATTAATTGTCCATGGGCCATTCTTTCCTATATCAGAGAAATTTGGGATATGCTCTCACATAGGGATTCCTTACTTCACATATACAGAGAAGCCAATAATGTTGCAGATTCTTTAGCTTCACTAGCATGCCTGAATAAATGTAATCTTTTCTTTTCTTATCATGAGCTCCCCAAAAATGTTCAGGGTGCAGCCCGACTGGATAAGCTAGGTTTGCCTAGCATCCGAATCTTGTAATTTTCTTCATTTTTCGTTCTCTCATTAATAAAATTAACCTCCTAGTGGTATGTTGGGAATGCTCCGTTTTGGGCTCATTCTCCAAAATACTCCTAGGTAGGGTTTTCCAAAAAAAAAGGGAAGTAGAGGAAGAAGGGGGAAACGGAAAAACCCTTATGCAGCGTGAAGAGGAGGAGGCGCCCTTCAGAGCCTTTTATAGGCCGAAGGGGGAGAGCTTTGCCTTAATTAACCCTCCCCTCGAACATACGCGAAGGGATCTCAAAGGGAAGGCGGACGTCTTCCCCAAGGATCAATTAAGCTGCCGGCCTCATTAAATCCCCCCAAGACCCTTCATTGGAAACTGCGAAAGGACGGGTCATTCAAAGCTTCGGGAGACGGAAGGGTGCCAGATCGATGCAAACGATTTAGCTGACTGGCGTGTACTCTGATTTTTCGGCAAAAAAATCGTACGAGATATCTGATACATTGACAACCACATGTACGAAAGATCTGATTCAGTCAAATACGGTAGGAAGCATTCAAAGTTGCGCGGAACTCCACTGCCATTATGTTCCAAGTAAAAGAAGTACATTGAGAGCTTCTAGATAGTAAAAAATAAAGAAGAAAATGGGGAAAAGGCCAACAAATACAAGGGCCAGCCAAACCTAGTCTATGGAGATAGGGGAAGTTGGGGAAGTTCATGGCCCCCCCTAAAGTTCGGCAGGCGGGGGACCCTCGAGGATCAACGATTCACCCCCGGTTCCTTCGGCGATGGCCGGCCTAGGCACCGACCCCACTCGTATGGGAACTGCCTCGACCGCGTGCTCTCTCGAGGCCGTCGGAGTTGGTGATCTCCCATCCACGGAAGTGGAGGTACCCTCGCTTCCCCCTCTATTGCTCGACTTTGATGAAGGAGAATCCGAGCTTTCTTCATCTAAGTCGTAGCGTTGCCCAGGGTCAAAGACAAGCTCGTCGAGGACCTGCACCTGGGCCAGCCCGATTGCTAACCTGAAGCCTTGAGCGAAGCCCTTCTGCAACCCCCGCCAATAGCCCGGTTCATAATAAGCGAAGGCGGCCTGCTTTAGGGCTTCTCGATACTCTTCCGAGTCCCGATGTCGCGCCACCGCCTCCGCCTCGGCTCCTGCTGCCTTCACTTCGAGCTTGGCCACCCTCGCTTCGGCCTCTGCCAGCTTTGCCTCGGCCTCAGCCCGGGTCACTTCAGCCTCCCATTTGCCCTGCTTGGCCTCCTGGACCCGGCTCCCGAGCTCCACCGGCCCGAGCACACCGCATGAGCTTGACGCTCCTAGTCCAGGAGCTTCCTCTTGTGCTCGGCCGTAGACCGAGCTTGAGCCAATTGCTCGGCCAGCGACCGAGATTCCTCTTAGCTCGCTCGATCCCGTGCCCGAAGTGAGGTCACCTTCTACCGGAGAGCCCCAAGCATGGAGGTCAACTGCCCAATTCTCCGGTTGGACTCAGCGCGGGCCCGAGTCTGAGCCTTTTCTTCGCTCTCTAGCCGTGTAAATAAATCAGTTATCTTAGCCCCTAGCTGAGCCACGAACAACCCTCCCTCCATGACCCTTTCAAAAAGCATGGGAGGGGAGCAACATCGGAAATCGTCCCGAACAGACGGAGGTGCCAAAGCTCGGCACCGATTGTATAGGGAGGCCTGGACGGCGAATCGCCCTTGCTGTTGGGGAGGAGCTGTAACGACTCGAGAATCCGATTACCGGGAAGGCCTAATAACCCGAGACTCGCATCGCCACCCACGAGTCCGAAGACTCGGAAGGGTTAAAAGGATGGTGTGGAGACTACACAAGTATCACAAATAATTACAGAAATTAAACAGTTATATATAATTAAGCAGGAAATAAATTAAAATTTTACATGATACTTGGTCCACAAGATAATAATAAAATAACAACAGCAGTCCACAACTAGTACAGAGACAAGAAAAAAAAGTACAGCTACACGGGGCAAACCCCGGCTCTGACCTCTGGCACTAACGCTGGGCACCTGAACCACGCTGAGCCTCAGACGCGCTCCCCTGTGCGCCTCGCCTGAAACATGGTGAAAATACGCAGGGAATGAGTCTCAGAACAAGGCTCAGTAGGGATCACTCGAACCCTACCTCGTAAATGGAGAAACCGCTACGATAGCAGTAACCGAGTACCTCGGAAAGGAAAGCCCTGCTATCTACAAAATACCGATTTCACGGCATGAAAACCGACACACGTGCCACGGTGAAACGACCGGAACACCACGGCCAACCCGACAAAACCCAAAGGTCAAAGTCACAACGACTGACAGTCTACCACTCCCGACTCGACAGGAGTACCTCCCACAAGAAGCACAGTCGGTTGCGTCCCCTGACGACTTACACCGCACCGCAGGTGAACTACCTACCGTGGTAGCGCCTACCAGAACACCGCACAAGTAACCACAAACAAGTGACTAGCTGGGGTCACGCCCGTTGGCGTGGGTCCAACTGCCCCCAACCATGTGTGCACACACAGACCATGCGTCCTAGGTCTGGCCTCTAACTGGTTTTCCCCTGGAGCCGGACTCTGGCTACCGACGAGGGGCCCGACGGAAACCAGTCTAAAAACCATCCTCAGGGTAAGCCTCTCCACCACTCCCTGGTGGGTCCACTCGCGTGCAGGCAGGCTACGACTAGTGGATGGTCACTGAAGGAGTAGACTCTCAAGTCAACGGAAAACCACATCTGCATCCGATGACGTACGGGGACCATCCCATGTACCAGCACCGTCGCACGGCGACCACTGTCAGAAAAGAAACGGGACTGCGAACCTCCCGGTGCAGCCTTGAGCCTGACAGTCTACTCTAGACATGCCACAGGCTCTGATGGTCTAAGGCTGGACCGTCACAACCATCTGACGGCCCAACATAGGGGTGTAAGACCCTCTGTGCAAAAATGACTGTGACGCGCCTACCCTGGTGCGTCGCTGGCCCTGGCGCACCCAGCCTGGTGCGTCACAAGGCACGAAGGAACAAACTGTGACGCGTGCCACTCAGTGCATCACAGACTGTAATAGACCAACACTGGTGCGTTACAGGGTGGGAACGCGTACCCTCTGACGCACCCACACAGGGGCGTTACAAGGTTGTGACGCGCCAGGCATGGTGCGTCACAGGCCTTGACCCCCAACGGTCAAAACCAACGGTCGAAAGCCAACGGTCAGATCGTCCCTGACGGTCCAACCCAGGCGCGTCACAGCACTGTGGCGATCTATCGTGGGATCGTCATAGCCCACAGACCGTAACTAGCTAACAATAGGACTGTGAGGCACCCATCCTGGGGCGTCACATAGTGTGACGGTCACTGGAAGGATCGTCACACCGGTCCGACTGT
Source organism: Amorphophallus konjac (assembly GCA_022559845.1). Lineage (NCBI taxonomy): Eukaryota > Viridiplantae > Streptophyta > Magnoliopsida > Alismatales > Araceae > Amorphophallus > Amorphophallus konjac. The sequence continues at coordinate 514,827,912 of CM040121.1, read as the reverse complement.
GAAACGGCGTGAAACACCCAAAAACATCAACCACGCCCCCATGCCTCCATAGGAGAGGGGGAAATCAAGGGCGAAGCCCCCTGGGGACCCCTAGCATGATTCTAGGCCATCAAAACACTGAATCGCGGCTCAAATCCATAGATCGGGCGAACTCTCCCAAAATCATGGTTTTACCCTCCCAGCATGGAATCGACCCCTCTCGGCCTCACACCGGGCTAGAAACCACGGAAATGAAACGCGAGAGCTAGGGAACGTCACCCTACCTCAATTTTGCCCCGAGACGCGCCGGATCGCCCACGAATCACGATGAAAGCTTTTAGAAACCCTGCTCCTTCATGCTTCCCACAGACACCGCACGCCCACGAGCTCGCCTCGTCGCTGCCCACGTCGCCGCGCCGTCACCCCGCCGCCGTCTGCAGTCGGAGAGAGGCCCGCCACGTCAAAATAGGAGAGAGAGGAAGAGGGGCGCTCACTGTGGAAGGAAGAAGAAGAAGAAGAAGAAGAAAAAGGGTGGGGGAGAGAGAGAAAATGAGAGATATTTATAGAAAATCTGAAAAATCCAAAAAATATCAAAAAATTAAAAATTACATTTCCAGGATCCTCGGAACGCACCGATCGCAACGGTACCACTCGTGCGTAGGTGAACAACCTGGTTCACCCGCAACGAGGTTCCGAAGGAATTACCGAAACTCGCACCGGAAATCGGAAAACACGCGTGGAAAAGCCGTGGACACACTCCGGGCCTCCGAAACAACTCCGGACCGCGCCGATCCAAACACGAAAGATGTTCGAAACGAAATTCTGGACACAAAGGAGCCAGACACTCCGAGAAACCAGATCCGAGACACACGAGGAAGGATCCGAAAGGTCCGGGATATTACAGCCCCCCCCCCCCGTTAAGGAATTTCATCCTCGAAATTGAGAACAACCCAAGGGGAAAGAAGAGGAAGACTCACTCAAACAAGTAAGGGAACTGCTGACGTATCTCGTCCTCATGCTCCCAAGAAGCCTCACCACCAGAGTGCCGTTGCCACACCACCTTGACCAAGGGGATGACCTTGTTCCGCAGGCGTTGCTCTTGCCTATCCTCAACGCGGAGGGGAAACTCTGGGAGAGAAAGATCGGGAGTCACCTCGGGCCAAACAGAATCCTCAAGCACATGAGAGTCATCGGGCATATACTTCCGCAACATCGAGACATGGAACACGTCATGCACCGACGCCAACTCAAGATGTAATTACAGCCGATAGGCTACCTCTCCGATGCGCTCCACGATGGGAAACGGACCAACATAGCGGGGACTCAGCTTCCCGCGCCGTCCAAAACGTATCACCCCCTTCATCAGAAAAACTCTCAAAAACACACGATCGCCAACGGCGAATGTGAGAGGCTGTCGCCTATAGTCAGCATAGCTCTTCTGCCGACACTGGGCCGCCAATATGTTCTGATGAACCGGGTGCACAACATCCACACACTGCTGCACCAACTCCGGTCCTATCAAAACACGCTCACCAACCTCGAACCAATCGAGTGAAGTCCGACACGGACGCCCATACAATGCCTCATAAGGAGCCATACCAATGCTCGAATGATAGCTATTGTTGTAGGCAAACTTCACCAACGGTAGGTGGTGATTCCAACTCCCCTGCCACTCCAGGCAGCAGGATCTCAACATATCCTCCAAAGTCTGAATGGTCCTCTCTGACTGACCATCGGACTAAGGATAGTACGCCGAGCTAAAAGCCAACTCCGTACCAAGAGCTCGCTGGAAACTCCTCCAGAATCCAGAAGTGAAGTGCGGATCCCAATCTGACACAATGGAGATGGGAATCCCATACAACGGGACGATCTGCTCCACATAAAGACGAGCCAACTTAGGCACACTCTAGCTAACTTTGACCGGTAACAACCAAGTCACCTTCATCAGCCTATCCACCAGCAACCAAATACTATCCTGCCCACTCGAGACCTCGGCAATCCTACCATGAAATCCGTGGTCACGTGGTCCCATTTCCACGCGGGAACATCCAAGGGCTGAAGAGTACCTCCCGGTCGATGATGCTCCGCCTTCACCTGATGACAGGTCAGGCACCTGGCCACAAACTCGGCAACATCTCTCTTCATGCCAGGCCACCAGAACTGTCTCCGCAAGTTCCGATACATCTTCTTCGCACCCGGGTGTACGGTGTACCTGCTCCCATGAGCCTCGCGCAACACCGCACGACGAACCTGCTCCTCGGCTGGGACGTATAGCCTATCACGAAACCAAGCAGCACCGTCCTCGCCAAGCTCCACATCAGCCATGGCCAAAATCCGGGGCAACTCAGGGTCTGCATGCTGAGCCTCTGTCACCTGACGGTGGATAGCAGGCGTGACAGTCAGACTCGCGAGCACCACTAACCCTGGCTCTCGGGGAATCTTGAGCCTGAATGATACTTCGGGCACTTATTTCCAGAGCCTCCACTTCCTTAACATCAAGGCACTGACCGCGACCTTCCGACTCAAAGCATCGATGACGTCATTCATCCTGCCCGGCTGATAAGACAGGGTGAACTCATAATCCTTCATATACTCCATCCAACGCCTCTGCCTGAGGTTAAGGTCCCTCTAGGTGAACACATACCTCAAACTCTGATGGTGAGTGAACACCTCGAACTTCTCACCGTACAGAAAATGCCTCCATATCTTCAATGCGAAGATCACAGCCGCCAACTCCAGGTCATGGGTAGGGTAGTTCTCCTCGTGGGGCTTCAGCTGCCGAGATACATAAGCCACCACTCTACCATGTTGCATCAACACAACACCAAATCCGACCCCGGAAGCATCTGTACACACCACAAAACCTCCCGAACCAGAAGGCAAAACCAACACCGGAGCCGAGGTGAGCAATCTCTTCAGTTCCCTGAAACTCTGCTCACACTCATCGGTCTAGACAAAAGGCACATCCTTCCGCGTAAGTCTGGTCATCGGGGTCGCAATGCGAAATTTTTTTTGAATAAACCTCCGATAATAGCGTGCAAGCCCCAAGAAATTCCGGATCTCCGTCACAGACCTCGACCTCAGCCACTGCATTACTGCCTCGACCTTGGCAGGGTCCACAGAAATATCATCACCAGAGATCACGTGCCCCAAAAAGTGCACCTCACGAAGCCAGAACTCACACTTACTGAGCTTCGCATACAACTGGTGATCTCGCAGTGTCTGTAGCACCACACCCAGATGGTACGCGTGCTCCTCGGCAGATCGCGAATAAACTAGGATGTCGTCCACAAACACGACCATGAACTGGTCCAGATAGGGACGAAACACCCTCTGCATCATGTCCATGAAGGCTGCGGGGGCATTGGTGAGCCCGAACGGCATCACCAAAAACTCATAATGCCCGTACCTCGTACTGAACGCAGTCTTCTCCACATCGGACTCGTGAATCCTCAGCTGATAGTAACCAGACCGCAAGTCAATCCGCAAGAACACTCGAGCAGACTGAAGCTGGTCGAACAAGTCATCAATCCATGGCAATGGATACTTGTTCTTAATGGTTACCTCATTCAGCTGCTAGTAGTCAATGCACAACCGCAAGCTACCGTCCTTCTTCTTCACGAACAACACTGGCGCACCCCAAGGGGAAAAGCTAGGATGAACGTACCCCTTGTCCAGTAACTCCTGCAACTGCGCCCTCAACTCTCTCAACTCAGTGGGGGCCATACAGTAGGGAGCCTTCGTCAAAGGTCCCGTACCAGGCACAACCTCGATAACAAAATCGATCTCCCGCTGGGGAGGCAATCCATGTAAGTCCTCCAGAAAAATATCGAGAAACTCGCACACCACCGGAATGTCCCCGACATCCGGACACGGCTGGTCTACCAAGACCATGGAAGCGAGAAAACCCTGACAACCAGCATCAAGCAAACGACGAGCTCGAATCGCAGAAATAAGAAAGCGGGAAGAGGAATACCTGATACCTTGAAAATAGAAGGTGGGTCCACGAAGTCGCCGAAAATAAACCCTCTTCGAGCCGCAATCCACCAACGCATGATGTGCCTTGAGCCAATCCATGCCCAAAATCACATCAAAGTCCTGAAGCGGCAACGCATAGAGCCTGACCGGCAAACTCCGCCCTTCAACCCACACTGGAACCTCATCGAAACAATACGGAGTGATCATAAAATCACCCGAAGGCAACTCCACTGCCAAATCACAAGACAACTGGGTCACCGGCTCCTCGATACTCAGCGTGAAATCTTCCGAAATAAACAAATGAGACGCGCTAGAGTCAAACAAAACCCGAGCCGCACAACCTAAAATCTGAACGGTACCTTTCACGAGCTGCGACGCCACTGCCTTTGCCCTGGTCATGTGTGTAATCTGGCCTCGAGCTCTCTGCCTGCCTCCCACACTAGCTGACCTGGGTAGCGACGGATACTGCCCCTGCTGCTGCTGCTGCTGTGACCTCTGTGTGGACACAAAAAATTCTCACCCCATGTTTACGTGCAGGGGAATAAAGAAGAGAAAATGAGAAGAAGAGAAGAAGAAAAAGGAGCCACTTAAATGCCCTTCAGCGGCAACTCCCTAGTGCCCCCAGCGGCACACTCCCTAGTGCCTCCAACGGCACACTCCCCCGCAGGTGCCTCCCAGCAGCACACCCTGCAGGTGCCTCCTAACGGCACAACCCCAAAAGCCCCAGCGACACACCCTTGTGCCCCTTCAACGGCACACTAGTTCATGCCCTCCAGCGGCACACCCTTTGTGCCCCTTCAACAGCACATTCCCTATGCCCCTTTAGTGGCACACTCCTTTTCAAGCCCACTAGCGGCACACTTCTTCAGCTCCTCCAACGACACGCCCAAGTGCCTTCTCTAACGACACACTTGTTGGCCTCTCCAACGGCACACCTCATTGGCTTCTCCATTACAGTGCGTGACCGAGCACTGTAGCATGCTTGAGCACTATTACGTGGACGAGAGCTGTAGCATGCCCGAGCACTGTAGCAGGGCCGAGCATTGTAGTAAGACCGAGCACTGTAGCGTACCGAGCACTGCAGCATGGCCGGACATTATATCGTGCCGAGCATTTTAGCATGGCCGAGCACCATAGTGTACCGAGCACTGTAGTGCACCGAGCACTGTAGCAGTCCAAGCACTGTAGCAAGGCGAGCATTGTAGCAGTCTGAGCTTAAGAAGCATACTGAGCTAAAGTTGAAGAAGGTCGTGCTACTATAGCAACCGAGCCCGAAGAGAGAAAAGCAGCATGATCGAGCACTGTAGCAAGCCCGAGCACTGTAGCAGGCCGAGCTCCTGAAGAAGAAGTACGAACACTGTAGCAGCCCGGGCACTATAGCAGTCCTCCTGTCTGACAAAAGGACTACTTTTGACCAGTAGTCTCACCTTTTCGGCCGACAGCTCATTGCCTTGCACTGCAAGAAACCATCTGGTATGATGGAGACCTGGACTTCTAATACAGTGAAGAAACGATTTCACGTTCGTCTGTATAAATGAGGCCTCCCAGAGGGCTGAAGAAGGGGGATCCCGGGTGAAGAAGGAAGAGAAGAAGAAGAAGAGAAAAGAGAGAGGAAAGGAGAAGCTCTTGCTTCCCCTTGTTGCTCCGTCCACCACCGTCCGTGTGAATAAGGAAGAGAAGAAGAAGAAGAGAAAAGAGAGAGGAAAGGAGAAGCTCTTGCTTCCCCTTGCTGCTCCGTCCACCACCGTCTGTGTGAAGAGGAGAAAAAGAAGAAGAAGAAGAGAAAAGAGAGAGGAAGGAGCGGATGCTCCATTATTCCCCCCCCCCCACTGGATTTCTATTTTCGTTCTCTCCCCCCTGCAATGTATTACCCCATGTATTTCTCCCCTTCTATGAGGAATAGAAGAAAAGCTTGCAAACGTTTTCTATATCTTCCTACAAATATTTCTTCTATGTCTGCATTTCTCACTGTTTTACTTTCTTCCTGGCTCCCCATTGTCTGTCCCTGAGTACCACAGCTTCCCTTAGATACATTCACCCGGTGCACCCCCAGCCCGTTGTAGAAGTGTCTTCCATTCGTTGATTCTCCCGGGCTTTCCGAAGTTTTATCAAAGGTGTTGTTGCCCCTGGCACCCACCTCAAATTGTCGCTTCCGCCACTCCATGTGGGCACGTTCCTTTATCTCCCTTACCATCCGGGTCAAGGGGAGATGCTGCCGAATTTTCGTCAGAATTAACCTAATAACAACAACAATAAAAGAAAAGTAATAATTCAAAAAGAAATAATAAATGAATGGAATAAACACTAATGCAACGACTTCGCCGAAATAACAACGAACCCCGGAGATCCCGAATAACTGAACACTCGCCTCTTCATGACGGTCTACCGAACATAGCAACAAACATGGTCAACATGAATAAAAGAAAACCAAATTAACTCCTCACATGCATTCCATGAATAAAAAGAAAGCTAATCATATGCATTTTATGAATAAAAGAAAACTCCCCACCTACATAGACCTTCCCCCTTGAGCCAGCCACAGCAGCACAGACCTCAGGCATTCCCGCATCGGTCTCCCTTCATCGGCACGCTCCCTTTGCCCTCCAGCGGCACGCTCCCTTTGTCCCTCCAGCGGCACGCACCCTTGTGCTAGCCAGCCCGACACACCTCTTCAGCTCCTCAGCCGGCCCACCTATCGTTCCTCTTTACCCGGTATGCTCACCGCCAGCCCTATACGACACACCCCAGCCCCAGCCTTTCCCGGCACACCAGTCCGGCCTCCGTCCGGTACACCCTCCAACCCCTCTCCTGGCACACTCCCAACATAACAAATAATAATAATAATAACAATAAATAACAATAACGAATTCAAAAATTGAATAAATAATAATAATAATAATGGAACAAGTGATAATAATGATAATCTTAAATAAAACATAATAAATAAATAAATAATGATAAAAACAATAAAAATAACAACAACAATAATAATAATAATAATAAGCTTACAAAGGAGGGATAAATAATGATAATAATGAAATAATAATAATAATGATAAATTCAAGAATAAATAGATAAATAAGTGATAATAATAAAGAAATAAGCAATAATAATAACCAACTCGATAAAAAATAATAAATAATCAAATAATAATAACAATAAAATAAATAATAATAACAAACTCACCAAAAAATATAAAAAAATAACAAAAAGATAATAATAATGAAAGTTCAAACAGTAATAAAGCGATGAGATCTGCTCCGCAGCCCCGTTTCTCCTCCAGACCCGGTGTCAAGGGAATACCAACGCCGCCCCCCCCCCCCCTTTAAGTCGGGTTCGAACCTTGGGGATCATCCCGATGTGGTCGTAATCCGACATTGCTCTGGGCCGATAGTTCGTCAAGATGGACTCGTTCCCACTGGGATTCGTTTCCGCTCTTTCATTGAAATTGCCGTGAACTCGGCATACATTTGTACGGGTTTACTTCCGCTTACAGACCTTTGTCCGAACATAAAGTGGTCTCTGCATGACTGACAAAATCCGAATGGAACGAGAAGGCTCTCGTCACCCCCGGACCCTTTGCATGGGAATATTAATAAGGCCTTCCTGGGTCATGCTTAGACCACGGGTTCGCCCTAATCATGGTCATTGCCTGACCCACATCCTTGGCCTATAGCCAGCTATCTCTGTACATGTCTTCGTTTTGGAATCTTGTCCCGGGACATTCTCCCGTTGTCCCTTGGCACCAAAAATATTAATGACACTCACGCAAGTCTTGTTTCGACCGCGGGGGGCCCACCGCAGTATGGTCGCGGCCTGATCTTGCACCGAGCCGACAAACTTGTTGGTTTCTGACCGTTTTAACCGGGATTTAAACTGAATATTTCTCATTCCTCTGAACAATAAATTTGCCGTACCCCGGCATACATATGTTCCGATTTTCCCGTGACGATTGCGATTTTCTGGAGCCAGACATTCGTCCGAACATTAAATGGTCAGCACATGACCGACATGATCTCGAATGTTTGCTTTTCACCCTCGTACGGGGATTTCAATGCTTCCTAATAGGACTTTCATGCAATTAATTTCCTGGCCATGAGGTCCTGATTCCCGGCGATTAATCAAGGGTGTTCCCCTCTCCAAGGGGATGTAAATAACACCGTGATCTTTATGGCACGCAGGTTTTGGTCCTGACACGAACTACACAATCGTCTGATTAGTCAGATCGAGCGCACCATGGGCTGAAAGCCCGAATAAACCGTCACTCTGTGACTGGCACGCCCACACACTCAACAACCCAATAAATAAAACAAGCAAACTATTTAAGAAAAAGTGCGTCCACAAGTCTGGCACGCCCGGTGGGACCTAAACCACCCTTCATCTCTTCGCCGGGATTCAGGGCCTCATGGCCTCCTAATAAACATTGTTTGTCTGCTTTGATGAATTGTAGGTGATGTCTTTGTCAGCCCTATGGGGAGAAAAGTCGGACTAGGCATAATTGCCTTTGTGGCCTCGGGGACGCTATTCCGACGCACATGCAGCTCCCGGGAATCATGGAGGCCGCCAAAAAGAAGAGAAAGAGAGAAGAAGGGAGGAGAAATCAAACCCCCTTTCCCTAAGGAGAAAAAAAGAAAGGAAAGAAGAAAAGAAAAAAAGAAAAAAAGAAAAAAAAAGAAGACAAAGAATTGGCGAGAGCGGGTTGTACGGCCATATCCGCTAAGACCCGTGTTGAATAAAGATTACCACTATGGGATTGAAGCGGTGGAGCGAACCACTCATCCCCTCCTTGAGGGGGTGAGTGCTCTCCTGCACACCCACCTTGGTCTATTGCACAAAAGAGGAAGAGGAGAAGAAAAGAAAGGACAAAAAAGGGTTGGTAGGCATTGCCGACCAAGAGAACAAGAAGAAGGTCGGCATCCCGCCCGGCTCTGGGAGGGTCCAACTCCATGGTGCAATGCCCTGGTCCGTTCCACCTTCATGCCGCCCCTATCCAGCATAAGACAGCACCTCGAGTGGCTGTTAGAAGATCCAAGAAACCACAATTGTAGCTTGATGAATTGCTGCCCGCTGTGGGGAATGCTTTATAGCAATGAGGCCAAGCACGGCCACCACTCCCAAAGAGAGCATGCAAATACCCCGCCATGGGGGATAAGAAGAAAAGATATATCCCGCCATGGGGGCATAAGAGGCATAAAATATACACCCCGCTCCCGAGGGCACATGAAGAGAATCCACCCCGACTCGGGGGCACAACAGACAACAAAGCTACACCCCGACTCAGGGGCACATGAAGAGAGGTACTCCCCGCCTGGGGGCATAAGAAGCAGCGAGAATGCACCCTAGCTTGGGGGTATTTGAAGAAGAAATATACCCCGATATGGGGGCACATGAAGAGAAATACACCCCCGCCCTGGGGGCACGTGAGAAGAATCTACCCCGACCTGGGGGCATAAGAAGAAACAGAGTTTCACCCCGACTCGGGGGATATGTGAGACAAAGGATACACCCCGGCCTAGGGATATTTGAAGAAGAAACATACCTCGCCTGGGGGAACAGAAGCCATGAAGAATATGCTCTGGCTTAGGGGCATTTGAAGAAGTTACATCCCGCCTCGGGATCATAAGAAAGAGAAGAATACATCCTGTCTTAGGGACATTTGAAGTAGAAACATACCTCGCCTGGGGGCGCAGAAGCCATGAAGAATACGCCTCGGCTTAGGGGCATTTGAAGAAGTTACATCCCGCCTCGAGAGCATAAGAAAGAGAAGAATACACCTCGGCTTAGGGGCATTTGAAGAAGAAACATACCCCACCTGGGGGCATAGAGGCCATACAAAATACGCTCCGGCTTAGGGGTATTTGAAGAAACTACATCATGCCTTGGGAGCATAAGAAGAAAAGAGTCCACCCCAACTTAGGGGCATTTGAAGAAGGAGTATACCCCAGGCTCGGAGTCCATGAAGCAACATGCACCCCCCTCGGGGGCATCTGAAGCAGAACAAACAACATTCCCCGGCTTAAGAGTATTCGAAGAAAAAAATTTACCCCGATCTAGGGGCACTTTAAGAAGCAGCATACCCCACCTCGGGGGCATAAGAGGCAAGGACTATACCCTGCCTCAGGGACACAAAAAGCAACATACACCCCGCCATGGGGGCACAGAAGCAAAGAAGCAGAATCCACCCCACCATGGGGGCATAAAAAGCAAAAGACACACCCCGTGCCGGGGACATATGAAGAGAAAGACACCCCGCTCTGGGGCATAAGGGGCAGAAGAATCTACCCCGACCTGGGGGCACAAGAAGCAATAGAGTTACGTCCTGGTTTAGGGGCACGTAAAGAAAAAGGTAACACATCCTGCCTTGGGTGCACAAGAAGTAAAACACACCCCACGGGGGCATGAGAAGCGGAGGAATTCACCCTGGCCTGGGGGTACACAAAGAAAGAAACACACCCGACCTAGGGGCATTCAAAGAAGGGAGACCACCCCGGCCTGGGGGCATAGGAAGTGAAAGATACACCCCCCTGGGGGCATCTGAAGCAGAACGAACAACATTCCCCAGCTTAGGGGCGTATGAAGAAAAGAATATACCCCGCTTTGGGACACATAAGTATAAGAAGAAGAATTCACCCAGCCTTGGGGGCACAAGAAGCAAGAATTACACCCCGGTCCGGGGGCATGAAAGCAACATACACCCCGGTTTAGGGGCATTTGGAGATGAAACATACCCCGCCCCGGGGACATAGGAGCCATAAAAGATACGCCCCTTCAGGGGCATAAAAAGCAGAAGATACACCCCGTGCCGAAGGCATATGAAGAGAAAGGCACCTAGCTCTGGGGCATACGAGACAGAAGAATCTACCCCGACCTGGGGGGCATAACAGGCAACAGAGTTTTACCCTGACCTGGGGGCATAAAGAGAAAAAGAATACACCCCGGCTTAGAGGCATTTGAAAAAGCTACACCCCGTCATGGGGCATAGAAGCCACAGAGAATACACCCCAGCTTAGGGGAATACGAAGAGAAATATACCCCACTCTGGGGAAGAAGAAGCAAAAGAATCTACCCCGTCCGGGGGCACAACAAGCAACAGAGAATACGCCCTGGCTTAGGGGCATTTGAGGAGAAACATGCCCAGCCCGGGGGCATAAGAAGCAGAAGACACACCCCTCTCCTAGGGGCACATGAAATAAAGCCACACCCCACCATGAGGGCATAGAAGCCGTAAAGGATACACCCCGCTTGGGGGCATAAGAAGCCAGGGCTCTACCCCGCTATGGGGGCATAAGAAACAAAGATACTCCCCGGCTTAAGGGAATTCGAAGAGAAACATACCCCGCTCCGGGGCATAAGAAGCAGAAGTTACACCCCGTCTGGGGGCCTAGAAGCCATGAGAGATACACCCCACCTGGGGGCACAGAAGAAAAGTTACACCCCAAGCTGGGGGCACATCAGGAGAAGTACACCCCAGTCCGGGGGAGTTAATGAGAAAGGAAGAGCATAACAAAAGATCAGTCATGGGGCAGACGTGGTCTTCAAACCCGCCTCTTCACACGAAAGAAGAAGAGAAGGAAAAAGAAGAAAAGAGACGTGAGGCAGACATGGTCCTCGAACATGCCTCTTCGCACAAAAGAATAAGAGAAAAAAAAAGAGACTTGAGGTAGACATGGTCCTTGAACCCACCTCTTCACAATAAAAAGAAGAGCAGAAAAGAAAAGAACAGTCATTAGGCAGACGTGGTCTTTCCACTTGCCCCTCCACATAAAAGAAGAAGAGAAGAAAAGAAAGTGATCCTTGAGGCAGACGTGATCTTTCACCCTCTACCTTCAGCCATCCAATGAATAGACCTCTCATGGGGTCGGTGTCATGACCTTTCGTCCGAACCGACAACATTCCGCCAACGGGGCGTTAAACCGACATCATTCCGCCGATGGGGCGTTAAACCAACAAAGCATTCCGCCGATGGGGCATTAAACCAACAAAGCATTCCGCCGACGGGGCGTGAAGCCGACCGATGTCAAGCCAACAAGCAACTCCACCTGCGACCTTTGGCCACCCAAAAGAATCAACCTTTCACTCTGGTTCGGGACCCTCCCCGGCCAGAGAATCAAAGAATCAACCTTTCACTCTGGTTCGGGTCCCTCCCCGGCCAAAGAATCAAAGAATCAACCTTTCACTCTGGTTCGGATCCTTTCCCGACCAGAGAATTAAAGAATCAACCTCTCACTCTGGTTTGGATCCTTTCCCGACCAGAGAATTAAAGAATCAACCCTTCACTTTGGTCCAGATCCTTTCCTAGCCAGAGAATTAAAGAATCAACCCTTCACTTTGGTTCGGATCCTTTCCCGGCCAGAGAATCAAAGAATCAACCTTTTCACTTTGGTCCGGATCCTCCCCCGGCCAGAGAACTAAAGAAGAGACCTTTCACTTTGGTCCAGATCCTCCCCCGACCAGAGAACTAAAAAAGATACCTTTCACTTTGGTCCAGATCCTTCCTCGGCCAGAGAATTAAAGAATAAACCTTTCACTTTGTTTCGGATCCTCCCCCGACCAGAGAACAAAAGAATAGACCTTCCACTTTGGCTCGGATCCTTCTCCGGCCAGAGAATCAAAGAATAAACCTTCCAATTTGGCTCGGACCCTCCTCCGGCCAAAGAATCAAAGAAGAGACCTTTCACTTTGGTTCGGATCCTCCCCCGGCCAGAGAACAAAAGAATAGACCCTTTCACTTTGGACCCTTTCCCGATCGGAGCACAAAAGAAAAGACCTTTCACTTTGGTTCGGATCCTTCCCCGGCTAGAGAATAAAAAAAGAAACCCTTCTCTTCAGCTCTTGTAGCCCGCTTTCCCCACTTCGGCTCTTGGCAGCCCGCTCCCCAATTTTGACTTTTATAGCCCACTTCCCAGAATTTGGCCTTCACGGCCAGCTTCCCATAACTTCGGCTTTTATAGCCCGCTTCCCAATTTTGACTTTTATAGCCTGCTTCCTAGAATTCGGCTTTCACGGCCTGCTTCTCAATTTTGGCTCTTGTAGCCCGCTTCCCATTGGCCTTCGTAGCCTGCTTCTCGGCTCTTGTAGCCCGCTTTTCGATTTCGACTTCTGTAGCCTACTTTCCCAATTTCAGCTCTTGTAGCCTTCTTCCTGGCTTCAGCTCCTGCAGTCCGCGTCGCGATTTTTGGCTCTTGTAGCATGCTTCCCAGCTTCGGCTCTTGCAACCCGCTTCCCTAATTTCCTTTCGACCCTTCACGGTCTGCTTCCCTAATACTTCTACTACCACTTACAAGATACATATACGTAACAACAATATGTTCTTACGCAAAAAAAGAGACAAAAAAATTTTTTCTTGGCTGCCCTGCTTGCATGCTTGCTTATAATATAGAATAACACACTTCCTTGAAATTTTCTAGGACCATGTTTCCTTGCTAAATGATGTCGCCCCGATTCCGCATGCACGTGCGTCACAGCATACGCTCGAAAGAGAACCTAATTATGGCGAGTGCACACGTCAAGGGGAAGAGTCAAGGCTAAATTGCTAAGCCCAACTCATAAAATAAACCTAAGGCAACACTCCCACACTTCTCACTTAATGTGTTCAATGGTCCTCAACCATAGGGATTGTCCGAATTTCTTCTTAGCACTCTACGGAGACTTGAATTTCTGCACTCGCGTGAAAGGTAATCGTGAGGAGAAAGCTGCCTACCCCCACTTAAAAAAAAGAGAGAAAAAATGATGCAAAAAAAAAGAAGAGAAACGTGAATCCGAGTAGCCGGGAATCCCCATTGAGACACATGAGGAGACTCGCGCGAAATGGTGAAGCGAATTTCAATAAGGACAAAGTCTAGTAGCCGGGAATCTCCATTGAGACATATGAGGAGACTCGCGTCAAACGGTGGAATCCGCAATGGAATTACAATAAGGACGAATCCTAGTAGCCGGGAATCCCCATTGAGACATATGAGGAGACTCGCGTCGAACGGTGAAATCGCTGCTAAAATAAACAGATGGGGACTATGCGAAGCTACCAAATCGAAAGCCTGAAACCCATGTGTAGGCGCTAGAGTAATCCTCGAGTGTTGCTTGAAAAATCTGCATATCCCTATGTTTAGGGCCTTTTTCTCACACGTTTGCTCCTCCACTCCACAAAGGGTTGTCTCGGGTAAGATACGTGAATTTAAGCTATGCATGCAAGACATGCGATACCCTCTTGATGGGTGCACCACCCCTTTGTTGTGCCTCCTGGCCTGCACCGTGTCTACGAATTATGAGCAATGTCCCTATCCCATCCCCTTTAGAGGGAGCTACCTTATTCACACTTATGTTATGCCTACTGACGAATGCCTGTGTGCTTGAATAAAGAAATAAATAATAATAATTAAATAATAATAATAATAATAAATAAACTCAATTTTGACTCTCGTAGCCTACTTTCCCAGTTCTGGCTCGTACGACCCAATCCTGGCCCTCACTACCTACTTCCTGCCCTTGCGGCTCGCTTATCTCCCAACCTCGACTCTCATAGTCCGCTTCCCAACTTCGACCCTTGTAGCTTGCTTCCCAATCTCGGCTCATGTAGCCTACTTCCCAACTTTGGCTCTTTGCAGCCTACTTCTCAACTTCGGCTCTTTGTAGCCTGCTTCCCAATTCTGGCTCTTGTAGCCTGCTTCCCAATGTCGGCTCTTTGCAGCAAGCTCTCTAATTCCGGCTCTTGCAGCCCGCTTCTCAACTTCGGCCTTTATAGTCTGCTTTCCTTAATCTCGGCTCTTTGCAGCCTGCTTCTCAATTTTGGCTCTTTGCAGCCCGCTTCTCTTCGACTTTTGTAGCCAACTTCCCGATGGCGGCCTCCGTAGTCCGCTTCCTCAATTTGGGCTCTCATAGCCTGCTCCCCAATTTTGGCTTTTGTAGACAACTTCCCGATTACGGCTCTTGTAGCCCGCTCCCCTAATTTCAGCCTTCACGGCCTACTTCTGCAACACCGATTCTGGCCCTTGCGGCCCACTTTCTCGGGTTCGGATTTCACAGCTGGTACTCCCGGCGTATTGAAAGAACATCGAATTCTCTTCACTCTAGATCGGACCTCCCGTCCGACTAGAGAATGAAAACACCCTCTCACTTTGGTTCGGACCTTCCGTCCAACCGGAGAACAAAAGACTTTTCACTTTGGTTCGGACCTCCCGTCCAACCAGAGAACAAAAAGACTTTTCACTCTAGATCGGACCTTCCGTCCAACCAGAGAGCAAAAAGACTTTTCACTCTAGATGGGACCTTCCGTCCGGCTAGAGAATAAAAAGATCCTTTCACTTTGGTTTGGACTTGTCGTCCAGCCATAGAACGAAAAGATTCTCTCCACTCTAGATCGGACCGCCTGTCCGGCTAGAGAACCAAAAGATTCTTTCACTGTGGTTCGGACCTGCCGTCTAGCCAGAGAACGAAAAGACTCTCTCCACTCTAGATTGGACCTTTTGTCCGGTTAGAGAATAAAAAGACTTTCCACTCTAGATTGGACCTTCTGTCTGGCTAGAGAACAAAAAGACCCTTCCAATCTAGATCGGACCTTCTGCCCGGCCAGAGAACAAAAGATTCCTTCCACTCTAGATCAGATCTTCCAGCCGGCTAGAAAACTAAAAAGAATTCTCTCCACTCTGGTTCGGACCTTCTGTCCAGCCAAAGAAATAAAAGACCCTTCATACAGTTGGTACCCCCGGTGCATTAAAGAACGAAACACCCTTTCACCTTGGCCTGAGCCTCCTGCTCGGGTGAGGAATCAACCCTCTTTCCATGCGTTGACACTAGCCCGTGTCAATGGCTTGACCATCTCTCCGTCCCCTTTCGGCGACGAACATCACCCCTTTTGGTTTGGACCTGCCATCCAGACCTTTAAAGGAATAAACCCTTCTCTTCGGCCCTCGTAGCCCGCTATCCATAGCCTCGGCTTCTATAGCCCGCTTTCCAATACCTTCGGCTTTCATAGCCCGCTTCCCGGGTTCCGGCCCACGTGGCCTAGTTTCTCCACCTTAACTTCGGTCTGCGGACCCGCTATCCCCATCATGTTGATGAATCTCTCAGTCGATTTGCACCCACAGTCCCCGCTCTCTCATCCCTCTCTCGCACCGTCTGCGGATGGGGGGCATTTGTGGACACTAAAAATTCTCACCCCATGTTTACGTGCAGGGGAATAAAGAAGAGAAAATGAGAAGAAGAGAAGAAGAAAAAGGAGCCACTCAAATGCCCTTCAGCGGCAACTCCCTAGTTCCCCCAGCGGCATACTCCCTAGTGCCTCCAACGGCACACTCCCCTACAGGTGCCTCCCAGCGGCACACCCTGCAGGTGCCTCCCAACGGCACAACCCCAAAAGCCCTAGCGACACACCCTTGTGCCCCTTCAACGGCACACTAGTTCATGCCCTCCAGCGGCACACCCTCTGTGCCCCTTCAACAGCACATTCCCTATGCCCCTTTAGTGGCACACTCCTTTTCAAGCCCACTAGCGGCAGACTTCTTCAGCTCCTCCAACGACACGCCCAAGTGCCTTCTCCAACGACACACTTGTTGGCCTCTCCAACGGCACACCTCATTGACTTCTCCACAACAGTGCGTGGCCGAGCACTGTAGCATGCTCGAGCACTGTTGCGTGGCCGAGCACTGTAGCATGCCCGAGCACTGTAGCAGGGATGAGCACTGTAACAAGACCGAGCACTGTAGCGCACCGAGCACTGCAGCATGGCCGGACATTATATCGTGCCGAGCATTGTAGCATGGCCGAGCACCGTTGTGTACCGAGCACTGTAGCAGAGCTGAGCACTGTAGCAGTCCGAGCAATGTAGCAAGACGAGCAATGTAGCAGTCCGAGCTTAAGAAGCAGACCGAGCTAAAGTTGAAGAAGGTCATGCTACTGTAGCAACCGAGCCTGAAGAGAGAAAAGCAGCAAGCCCGAGCACTGTAGCAGGCCGAGCTACTAAAGAAGAAGTACAAACACTGTAGCAGCCCGAGCACTGTAGCAGTCCTCCTGTCTGACAAAAGGACTGCTTTTGACAAGTAGTCTCACCTTTTCGGCCGACAGCTCATTGCCTTGCACTGCAAGAAGCCATCCGATATGACGAAGACCTTGACTTCTAATACAGTGAAGAAATGATTTCACGTCCGTCTGTATAAATGAGGCCTCCCAGAGGGCTGAAGAAGGGGGATCCCGAGTGAAGAAGGAAGAGAAGAAGAAGAAGAGAAAAGAGAGAGGAAAGGAGAAGCTCTGCTTCCCCTTGCTGCTCCATCCATCACCGCCCGTGTGAAGAAGGAAGAGAAGAAGAAGAAGAGAAAAGAGATAGGAAAGGAGAAGCTCCTGCTTCCCCTTGCTGCTCCGTCCACCACCGTCTGTGTGAACAGGAGAAAAAGAAGAAGAAGAAGAGAAAATAGAGAGGAAGGAGCGGATGCTCCATTATTCCCCCCACTGGATTTCTATTTTCATTCTCTCCCCCATGCAATGTATTAGCCCATGTATTTCTACCCTTTTATGAGGAATAGAAGAAAAGCTTGCAAACGTTTTCTATATCTTCCTACAAATATTTCTTCTATGTCTGCATTTCTTGTTGTTTTACTTTCTTTATGGCTCCCCATTGTCTGCCTCTAAGTACCACAGCTTCCCTTAGATACATTCACCCGGTGCACCCCCAGCCCGTTGTAGAAGTGTCTTCTGTTCGTTGATTCTCCCGAGCTTTCCGAAGTTTTATCAAAGGTGTTGTTGCCCCTGGCACCCATCTCAAATTGTCGGGTTCCGTCACTCCATGTGGACGCATTCCCTTTATCTCCCTTACCATCCAGGTCAAGGGAGATGCTGCCAAATTTTCGTCAGAATTAATCTAATAACAACAATAATAAAAGACAAGTAATAATGCAAAAAGAAATAACAAATGAACGGAATAAACACTAATGCAACGACTTCGCCGAAATAACAACGAACCCCGGAGATCCCGAATAACTGAACACTCGCCTCTTCATGACGGTCTACCGAACATAGCCACGAACATGGTCTACATGAATAAAAGAAAACCAAATTAACTCCTCACATGCATTCCACGAATAAAAAGAAAGCTAATCATATGCATTTTATGAATAAAAGAAAACTCCCCACCTGCATAGACCTTCCCCCTTGAGCCAGCCACAGTTGCACAGACCTCATGCGTTCCCGCATCGATCTCCCTTCATCGGCACGCTCCTTTTGCCCTCCAGCGGCACGCTCCCTTTGTCCCTCCAGCGGCACGCACCCTTGTGCCAGCCATCCCGGCACACCTCTTCAGCTCCTCAGCTGGCCCACCTATCGTTCCTCTTTACCCGGTACGCTCACCGCCAGCCCTATACGGCACACCCCAGCCCGGCACACCTCTTCAGCTCCTCAGCCGGCCCACCTATCGTTCGTCTTTACCCGGTACGCTCACCGCCAGCCCTATACGGCACACCCCAGCCCGGGCCTTCCCCGGCACACCAGCCCGGCCTCCATCCGGTACACCCTCCAACCCCTCACCCGGCACGCTCCCAACATAACAAATAATAATAATAATAACAATAAATAACAATAACGAATTCAAAAATTGAATAAATAATAATAATAATAATGGAACAAGTAATAATAATGATAATCTAAAAGAAAACATAATAAATACATAAATAATGATAAAAATAATAATAATAATAATAAGCTTACAAAGGAGGGATAAATATTGATAATAATGAAATAATAATAATAATGATAAATTCAAGAATAAATAGATAAATAAGTGATAATAATAAAGAAATAAGCAATAATAATAACCAACTCGATAAAAAATAAATAATAATAATAATAATAATAATAATAAAATAAATAATAATAACAAACTCACCAAAAAATATAAAAAATAACAAAAAGATAATAATAATGAAAGTTCAAACAGTAATAAAGCGATGAGATATGCTCCGCAGCCCCGTTTCTCCTGCAGACCTGGTGTCAAGGGAATACCAACGCCGCCCCCCCCCCCCCCTTTAAGTCGGGTTCGAACCTTGGGGATCATTCTGATGTGGTCGTAATCCGACATTGCTCTGGGCCGATAGTTCATCAAGCCGGACTTGTTCCCACTGGGATTCGTTTCCGCTCTTTCATTGAAATTACCGTGAACTCGGCATACATTTGTACGAGTTTGGTTCCGCTTACGCCGTGCCTTCAGTACGGACCTTTGTCCGAACATAAAGTGGTCTATGCATGACTGACAAAATCCGAATGGAACGAGAATGCTCTCATCACCCCTGGACCCTTTGCATGGGAATATTAATAAGGCCTTCTCGGGTCTTGCTTAGACCAGGGGTTCGCCCTAATCATGGTCATTGCCTGACCCACATCCTCGGCCTATAGCCAGCTATCTCTGTACACGTCTTCGTTTTGGAATCTAGTCCTGGGACATTCTCCGGTTATCCCTTGGCACCGAAAATATTAATGACACCCACGCAAGTCTTGTTTCGACCGCGGGGGGCCCACCGTAGTATGGTCGCGGCTTGATCTTGCACCGAGCCAACAAACTTGTTGGTTTCTGACTGTTTTAACCGGGATTTAAACTGAATATTTCTCGTTCCTATGAACAATAAATTTGTCGTACCCCGGCATACATATGTTCGATTTTTCCGTGATGATTGCGATTTTCTCGAGCCGGACATTCGTCCGAACATTAAATGGTCAGCACATGACCGACATGATCTCGAATGTTTACTTTTCACCCTTGTACGGGGATTTCAATTCTTCCTAATAGGCCTTTCATGCAATTAATTTCCTGGCCATGAGGCCCTGATTCCCGACGATTAATCAAGGGTGTTCCCCTCTCCGAGGGGATGTAAATAACACCGTGACCTTTATGGCGCGGCGGGTTTTTGTCCCAACACGAACTATACAATCGTCTGATTAGTCAGATCGAGTGCACCATGGGCTTCCACGAAGCCCGAATAAACCGTCACTCTGTGACTGGCACGCCCACGCACTCAACAACCCAATAAATAAAATAAGCAAACTATTTAAGAAAAAGTGAGTCCACACTCTGCTGCTGGGGAACCTGCTACTGCTGAGGAAACTGCTGCTGCTGCTGCCTCTGGGGATAGTCACGCGCCATATGCCCTGCCTGGTCACACCTGAAACAAACTATCAGCGCCGTGCACTGCCTGCCTGGATGGAACTCGCTACACCATGGACACGGTCCTCGCGATCCACCCACTGATCCCTGACGCTGAAAAGTAATCGGCTCCTATACACTGCCCGATGATGCCTGCTGCTCACGGCCTCCCTTCTTCTTCCTTCGGAAACTCTTCCCGAGGAACTTCTTGACCTTTGAGCTAAAAGACACAGATCCCGTCGCTAACGCTGCCGGTGCCGGCGCTCCGGAACCACCCGACGCATTCTGGAAAGAACCCTGCTGCTGGGTAGCCTACTGCTGGATGCAACCCGACAAGGACTGCCCCTGGCTAATCGGTCCTCGAGTCCTCTGCATATCCATCTCCAAGAAGCCATGACACGAGACGATGTCTCCAAATCAGTGGCAGCGTTCGCGATCAAATGGTGTCTCAACTCCTGCCTCAAGCCCTGTATGAACTGTGCGGTCTTTACCCTCTCATGCTCCATGATATGAGGTGCATAACGACCCAGCTCAACAAATCGGGCCATGTACTGCAACACGGACATGTCGCCCTGGACCAGCTCTAAAAATTGATGCATCCTCTGCGTAGCAATATACTCTGGACAGTAGGCTCGCTCGAAAGCACTGACAAAGTCACTCCACGCAATCTGCTCAAGGGGACGTGACTGAAAAGATGTCTTCCACTAGGAAGACCACCACTCCCGAGCCGTGCCCTGCAACTGGTTATAGGCCAACATCACCCTGTCCTCTGCAGCACATCGCGCGGAACTGAACACCCGCTCCATCTCGTCGAGCCAATCTCGAGCCAAATCAGGGTCTGGCTGACCTAGTAAGGTGGATGAAACTGCATGAAATCCCTCACTGCTCGGCCTGTCCCAACCCTGGTCGACGAGCCCTCACCAGCCTCTCCGTCGAACTGCTGCGACATAAGCTGGTACATGCCACGGAAGAAATCCTCGGCCCCCGGAAACCTCGCAGTATCCACTGCCTCGGTGGCCGCAGGTGGCACTCTACTCTGCTCCTCCTGAGCCTGTCGAACCTCATGCTGGATCTCCTGTCCTCCAGCCGACTGCCCCTGCCGAGAGCGAGTGCTCCGCCTTGGCGCCATGCTCGCTCCTGAAGTAAAAGACAGAAAACACAGAAACGGCAAGGTCAAGAAAAACACACGATGCCCGATGCCAGTGTCAATTGTACATCATTGCTGTGGACTAGTGGACCACTACAATTACTTATGATTCTCGTATAATACCACAACCGCGCTCTGATACCAGCTATAACGACCCGAGAATCCGATTACCGGGAAGGCCCGATAACCCGAGACTCGCGCCGCCACCCACGAGTCCGAAGACTCGAAAGGGTTAAAAGGATGGTGTGGAGATTGCACAAGTATCACAAATAATTACAGAAATTAAATAGTTATATATAAATAAGCAGAAAATAAATTAACATTTTATATGATACATGGTCCACAAGATAACAATAAAATAACAACAGCAGTCCACAACTAGTACAGAGACAAGAAAGAAAAGTACAGCTACACGGGGCATACCCCGGCTCTGACCTCTGGCACTAACGCTGGGCACCTGAACCACGCTGAGCCTCAGACACGCTCCCCTGAAGCCGCGCCTCGCCTGAAACACGGTGAAAATACGCAGGGAATGAGTCTCAGAACAAGACTCAGTAGGGATCACTCGAACCCTACCTCGCAAACGGAGAAACCGCTACGCTAGCAGTAAGCGAGTACCTTGGAAAGGAAAGCCCTGCTATCTACAAAATACCAGTTTCATGGCATGAAAACTGACACACGTGCCACGGTGAAATGACCGGAACACCACGGCCAACACGACAAAACCCGAAGGTCAAAGTCGCAACGACTGACAGTCTACCACTCCCGACTCGACAGGAGTACCTCCCACAAGAAGCACAGTCGGCTGCGTCCCCTGACGACTTACACCGCACCGCAGGTGAACTGCCAAGCGTGTTAGCGCCTACCAGAGGCACGAACACCGTACAAGTAACCACAAACAAGTGACTAGCTGGGGTCACGCCCGTCGAAGTGGGTCTAACTTCCCCCAACCACGTGTGCACACACAGACCATGCGTCCTAGGTCTGGCCTCTAACTGGTTTTCCCTTGGAGTCGGACTCTGGCTACCAACGAGGGGCCCGACGAAAACCAGTCTAAAAATCATCCTCAGGGTAAGCCTCTCCACCACTCCCTGTTGGGTCCACTCGCGTGCAGGCATGCTACGACTAGTGGAGGGTCACTGAAGGAGTATGCTCTCAAGTCAACGGAAAATCACATCCGCATCGGACGACGTACGGGGACCATCCCACGTACCAGCACCGTCGCACGGCGACCACGGGCGGAAAAGAAACGGGACTGCGAACCTCCCGGTGTAGCCCTAAGCCTGGCTGTCTACTCTAGACGCGCCACAGGCTCTGACGGTCTAAGGCTGGACCGTCACAGCCATCTGACGGCCCAACACAGGGGCGTCAGACCCTCTGTGCAAAAACGACTGTGACGCGCCTACCCTGGTGCATCACAGGCCCTGACGCACCCAGCCTGGTGCGTCACAAGGCACGAAGGAACAAACTGTGACGCGCGCCACTCGGTGCGTCACAGACTGTAACAGACCAACACTGGTGCATTATAGGGTGGGAACGCGTACCCTATGACGCACCCACACAGGGGCATTACAAGGCTGTGACGCGCCATGCATGGTGCATCACAGGCCTTGACCCCCAACGGTCAAAACCAACGGTTGAAAGCCAACGGTCAGATCATCCATGACGGTCCAACCCAGGCACGTCATAGCGCCGTGGCAGTCTATTGTGGGACCGTCACAGCCCACAGTCCCCAATTGGCTAACAACAGGGCTGTGATGCACCCATCCTAGGGCGTCACATAGTGTGACGGTCATTGGAAGGACCGTCACACCGGTCCGACGGTGAAACAGCGTGAAACACCCAAAAACATCAACCACGCCCCCATGCCTCCGTAGGAGAGGGGGAAATCAAGGGCGAAGCCCCCTGGGGACCCCCAGCATGATTCTAGGCCATCAAAATGCCGAATCATGGCTCAAATCCATAGATCGGGCGAACTCTCCCAAAATCATAGTTTTACCCTCCCGGCATGGAATCGACCCCTCTCGACCTTACATCGGGCTAGAAACCATGAAAATGAAACGCGGAGAGCTAGGGAACGTCACCCTACCTCAATTTTGCCCCTAGACGCGTCGGATCACCCACGAATCATGATGAAAGTTTTTAGAAACCCCGCTCCTTCATGCTTCCCACGGACACCGCACGCCCACGACCTCACCTCGCCGCCTCCCACATCGCCGCGCCGTCGCCCCGCCGCCGTCTACAGTCGGAGAGAGGCACGCCGCATCGAAATGGGAGAGTGAGGAAGAGGGGCGCTCACGGTGGAAGGAAGAAGAAGAAGAAGGGTGGGGGAGAGAGAGAAAATGAGAGATATTTATAGAAAATCCGAAAAATCCAAAAAATATCAAAAAATTAAAAATTATATTTTCGGGATCCTCAGAACGCACCGATCGCAACGGTACCACTCGTGCCTAGGTGAACAACCCGGTTCACCCGCAACGAGGTTCCAAAGGAATTACCGAAACCAGCACCAAAAATCAGAAAACACACGCGAAAAAGTTGCGGACGCACTCCGGGTCTCCGAAACAACTCCAGATCTCGCCGATCCGAACACAAAAGATGTTCGAAACGAAATTCTGGACACAACGGAGCCAGACACTCTAAGAAACCATATCCAAGACCCACGAGGAAGGATCCGAAAGGTCTGGGATATTACAGGAGCCCTCCATGAGGGAGTCAATGCCGGGACATCCTCTCCAGATGACCCCAAACTCGGGGCCATGCCACTCGGCTCGGCCTGGATCCTCGCCTCGAATTCCTCCTCCTCACCGCGTGCCCCAACAGCCTCGATCGAAATTTCGGAGTCAGCCTCTTCCACTTGCGCCCCTGTAGGCTCAGTGAAAGTCCTCTCAGCTATAGCGGGCACCTCTGTCTCAGCCATCGAAGGGCTCGGACGACGGGCACACCCAGCCGGGGACTCCTCGGTCAGGGCGCATGGTCTTCGCCTTCTTTAGCCGCCTCTTCTCAGCGATCAGAGCCTTCATCGAGGACAGCGTCAACCGCTCCCCAGAGTCCTTGTACTAAGACCCCTGTCACTCTAGGTCGTCCTCCCGAGCAATCCCCTTGCCCTTGTCTCGGGCAGGAGAAGGACCCTCGAAAATTCATGGGGCGCTCGAGTCAACCACCTCCCTTTGCTCGGCGACCTCCTGCTCCGACGACCGCTCCTCGTCATCGTCACCACGCCTCGTTTCTGCCCACCAGAAGTCAAGTCATCAGCGAAGGCTCAACTAACCAGAACAAAAAGTGCAACGCTGAGCCCCAAGGTCCTTACCTTCGGAAGGCAGTGTGCGGCTGGGAAAGTCCTAAATGTTCGTTGGAGTCATCAGCTCGACGGTCGATCGATGATTCCCTTGTAAAATTCTGATCTCCTCCTCCAACTCTGAGGAGATCACCGGATGCTTCGCAGGGAATACCGGCTGGAAGTTCAGCTTGTCAGGAAAGCTCCAGCTAGAAGAACCCTTAGTAAAGCCTACACAGAAGAATTGGGTTTTCCACCCCTTATGCGAGGAATCTCGAGGGGAGAGGGTCACACAACTTCTTCCCCTACTCGCCTGGAGGTAGAAGAAACCATTCCCGACGTGGGTTTGCTCCTTTAGCTCGAAGAAGGCGTGAAAGAGGTCTAAATACGGAGCGAGGCCACACGAGCGACAAAGGGCGATGAAGCAAAAGATGAAGGTGTAGGAATTGGAAACCAACTGGACAACAGTGTTTGCCGTCTCGACCGACCCGCCCGTACCGGTCACGGGCTGGGACAGGTCGGGTCGATCCCGACTCAGTCCGTCTCAATCCATCTCGTTCCATGTTAAAATAAAAAAGGTTATATATATAATATATATAAAATAATAGAATAAAATAGAAAAAGACACTATATATATATAATATAATATAATATTAAATTAATGGAGCGACCCGATGACGACCCACGACCCGGGCGTCCCACCCACAGCCTGGGTCGGGTCCGGTCGTGCGAGTCGGGGCGACCCACACCGGGTCGGCAAACCTTGCTAGACAGGAGCTAGTTGGTAGAATTTCAGCAGCTGCTCAACCAAGGGATGGAGAGGAAGACGGAAACTGCACTTCCAAGCTAAAAGAAAGATGCAGAAAAGGCCAGAGCGGGTGTCCAGACTGGACTCGTGAGGTTTGGCCGGAGAAAAGTAGTACTGCCATGGCAACTTGAAGCACCTCTCAATCTCCTTCACCTTGGCCTCGCCCAACTCGCTGCGCAAATGGTGACCACACGCGGGCCCTGAACTCCCCTCGCCTTGCTCTAACTCCTGGACCTCAACCTCGATGTCATGCTATGCTATGGAAGAACGTGAAGGAGGAGAAGAGGTATCAGAGTCGGAAGAACTGGCCAGAGGGGGAAGTTGATGGATTGCCTGGTGGGGACACCGGGCCCACTACTGGACCCACTACTCGGAGCTAACACCGCACCGCCCCGGCCGCACCGAGCTTGTGGCTCGGAGACTCATTTGAAGACTCGGCGTCCTAACTACGTATGTGTGTATGTATTGCGTATGTATTTTCTTTGTGTGTATTTTCATTTTTATGGTGGTATTTGTATTACTAAACCACCAAAGTTAAAGTATTTTATTTTATTATGTCAAAGTCAAAAGAAGGTTGGTGAGTTTTGTTTTATTAGGCTAAGACATAAATTATATTAGGCAAAGATTGAGAGTGTGATTGTTATAGTCTTTCCTATATAAAGGGGGATAGGGTGTGTTGATTTCATGTGAATGAATGAAAGAATCAAAAGTTTGAAATCACGTAAGGTGGTTAGCCCCTTTGTGCTTCCCCTTCCCTCCTTTCTCCTTTGTGAGATTTGAGTGTCGCCCGGTGAGAGACCGTCCGGTATGAGACCGAGCTGCGCGAGGCAGTAGTTATCTCGTCCCGTCCGTGCCGTCGATCCTTCCCATGTCGCCGCCGCGTCAAATTTACGTCTCCGTCAACCCCGACGTCCCCGTCATCTTTCCCCCTTTCTTTCGATTGTCGGAAGTGAGAAAAAGAGAGAGAGAGAGAGAGAAAAAAACATGAAAGAAGCTCTTTCGAGAGAGAGAGAGAAAAGAAAAAAAGAGAAAAAAAAAGAGAAAGAAGCTCTCTCAGTTGAGAGAGAGAAGAAAAACAAAAAAAAGGAAAAAAATTTTTACGTTTGTGGCACGGGCATTGTCGTCCGTGCCCGATTTCAAAAGCTACTGGCCGCAAGAGCCAGTTCCTTGCCACCGCCAGCCGCACCCGCCCGCCGCCTGCAGCTGCTGCCTGTCGCCGCGACCTCGCCGCCCAGCGTGCCCACGCTCCCGCGCGCCCGCTAGCGCCCCGCGCTCGCGTGCGCCCGCGTGACCCCTTGCCCCACCGCGCCTGTGCGCCCGGCCTGCGGCGCCCGTGCGCCCGCTTCACACCGCCCGTCAGCTGGCCATCCGCTTTGTAGCCTGCGCGCCCGCGTTGACCCACCTGCCTCCGCCCACCAACGTTGGCGACGCGGCCGCCTGCCAGCGTGATTGGTGGAGTAGTGGAGTATATATATATATATAATATAATATATATATTTGAAAAAAAATTGAAAAAAAAATAGAAGGGGAGTTGTTGAAGTGTTAATATATATATATTATATATCTCATATATAATATTATATATATGTATTTACATATATATCTATATACATCAATTGATTAAATTAGTAATTGTGGAATCCGAAGTCCACAACGACGGTTAGACCGGTGCCCGAGTCAACCGACAGCTGACAGACAGTCCGTGATTTATGGAGTGTGTTTGACTGTGAGTCTCCCTGCGCGGAGAAAGTTTTGAATTAATTTGTTCCCCTGCGCGGGAAATTTTTTTACACGGTTTTGTAATAATTACACCCTCCCTGCGTGGAGTGAATTTGTTGTAACCGCCCAAGCTTCATCGACGCTATGCGGGCACGCATGTCCCCGCTCGCCTTCGTCTCCGGTCAGAGCTAGACTTTTCAGTCTAACTAGGTACGTACTCCAATCACTTGCTTATTTAGTATCCTTATCAATTACCGCGCGACGAAGAAAGAGAGAGCCCTACCCATGCAGCCTGTCTCCTAAGTGCATCGCTGTGGACAGAGAGAGACAGCTTGTATGCGCCCATCCTTGGGCCCTAGAACTGTCGCATTAAGGCACCCTAATTATCAGGAGGTAGTTCCACCACTACTTCGCCTACGGGCGAGCAACTCTCCCTGACCGGTCCCTTCGAATTGTCCCTTTTGCATGTTAGCCAACAAATCGGGTCTATAGCTTGCTAGTTTTCGGTCCCAGGATTGCATCATTTAGGTCCGAGCTCGTGCATGCCACGCTGGTCTAGGAATTCATCAGGCCGTCTAGAGCGCCCTTCAACACTACAATCACCCATGGATCAGAAGAGTGTGAGTGCTATGTTAGCCCAGCTCAAGCATAACCTTATGGCCCACTTTGAAGAATTCATAGGCAAATTACGAGCAGAGCTAGATGAGAGGATCCAGGCCTTAGAGGATCGAATGAAGAGAGAGGAAGGAAGAGTGAATGGTCGCAGCGATCCTGTAGCCAACCCTAGGGAAGAAGAGACCAAGTCCGCCCGAATCAGGCTCCTCAAGGTAGAGAGCAAGAGGATCGTGCGCCTCGAGGGAGAGACCACGATGATGAGGATATCATCTTACGGAACGTCAAGATTGACGCTCCAAGTTTTGATGGGTCCCTAAACCCCGCTACATACCTTGATAGGGAGACCGGGATGGATCAATATTTTGACTGGCATCACCGCATGACCCCTGCCACAAGGGTGATGTTTGCCAAAATGAAACTCTTAGGTCAAGCCAAGACCTACTGGTGCAACATTGAAAATCTCATAGCAAGGAGACGAGAGGAGCCCATAAACACGTGGGAAGAAATGAAGGAGAAACTGAGGGAGAAGTATCTGCCACCCTCCTACCATCAGCATCTTTTAGATCAATGGCAGAAACTCACCCAAAAAGGAAAGTCCGTGGATGAGTACATCGCCAAATTTGATGAATTCTTCCTTCGAAGTCAAGTCATGAAGGATGTCTCCGTCACCCTCTCACAGTTTAGGGTTGGCCTACACGAGAGCATATAGCGGGAGCTATTTCTACGAGAGGTTAACACCCTCAAGCACGCCTACCAGGTTGCTCGAGATGTCGAGCGGTTTCAAAGGGTGGTCCCACTTCTGGTCCCCACCTACCGCCAACCCGAGTCCCAAAACCCCATGGTCCGCTACTCTGAGAGCCCTGGCCCCTCCACTTCCTATGTCCCTACTGCTATCCCACTCTGGGACGTTGCCCCAACTGTTCCTTTCACAAGGAATCCCTTACCGGCACCCGCTATTGTGCCCAGGTTGGAGTACACTCCGCCAACTGATAGGAGGGATGACAAGGGAAAGGGAGTCATCCCTAGCACTTCCCAACCAGTCCCTGTCTCGGGAATTCGTTGCTTTAGGTGCCATAACCTAGGGCATGTTGCCACCAATTGCCCCACCTGAGCCTTAGTCATCACCGAACCCTAGCCTGTGGAGCTTCCACCTCAAGAAGGAGAAGCCATTGAGAGGTATGAGGCCGATCCTGACCTCATTGCCCAGTTTGAGGAAATGGATGCAGGGTATGATGGAACGCATGTCGAGTACATGCAAGTAGGAGATATTACCGAGAGCTCTAACTAGGGAAGATTGAGTGTAGTTCGTTGCATCTTAACACACCCCCAGGAGGACGACTGGCGTCGAACCTCCATCTTCCAAATCTACATTATGGTGAAATCCCAACTCTGCTGTGGACACGCTAAAATTGACATTACTGTGAGCATATCTCATATTACCTCATAATGCCCTAATTTGACCCTCAAATTTACTTTGTTTGAATGATTTTTCCCATTTTTCTTGGATCTTCTCTTTTTTCTACTTTTTCTTATTTTTCCCTATTTTTCTGGATTTTTGGGTATTTTCTCCAATTTTTTAATGAATTTTTCAAGAAGTACCGACATGTAAGGAGTCGTTATTTGCTTTTAATAATAAAATATAATAAATACAAAAGGAAATGACGCTCTCGTAAGATGGCGTCCATTCAATTGATCAATATTTTATATTATGTTTTGGCCCCCTTTCAGGGGTGTTTTGGTGGCCTTCCGAGTGTCAAGAAAATACGAAAAAATAGGAAATGGAATCAGCTCAATCAGATGCACGTCCACCGAAAAAAATAAAAAATAATAATAATAAATGATAAATGACCTTAAAATTATTTTTCTGTGATGTTTTGAAATAATGACTGTCATCTGGGCGTTATTTATTTTTGGCTTTTTCTGATTCGCGACACTCAGGAAGTCGTTTTTTCAAATAACGACAGCGTGAAGAGTCGTCATTTCCTCCGGATTTTTGAATTCCATCGAGCACCGTTCTTTCTTCGATTTAAGTCCCTTTCCACTTCGGAAAGGACTATAATGGCTTTCTATGATTGTGAGTACTCCTTCCAATATTTATCTCTTGCTAAAATCAATTATCCCAATCTTTATCGGATTAAAACCCATGCATTCTCCCTATAAATAAGCCCCTGCGGCTCTTGATCAAAAGGGACAGAAGTTTTACAAAGGGGAGGTGCCGTCGATTTCTTGGCTCAAGGAGGAGTCTTCCCTACGCTTCTAAAGCTGCTTCATACTCACGGAGACTCTCTCCCGAACACTCATCAAAAGCCACAGCCAACCAACAAAGAAAAATCTTAGGATCTCCTTGCTCCTTTGTGTTTCTCTTTTCTATTTCTTTACTGCATTAGTTCACACGTCATCTTTTTTATCAATCTCACTTTCTCAACTACGTTGAGCCTCCATAGTGCAACACTTGCACACTTTATCTCTTTTTTACATATTCATATCATCATTCTATTTCACTACCTATTGCATTGGGGTTTAAAGGGGTAACACCCAACAAGGTGTGTTCGGTCACATGCTTTTCATGCTTATATATATATTTGGGATTTGATACTACACTCGATTTTCTAATTCCATATTTTATTTGTTGGTGTTGTATTCTTTTGCAAGGGTAATCAAGAAGAGAGACTCTCTCCATCGGCCGGCCGGTAGGAAGGGATGGAAATCACTCACATCTCCCACGGTTAAGGTATTTATATCGCGATCCCTCCATTAATTATTTGTTATATCCTTTGAGGCCCTCGCGTCTCTGGCGATCACCCTCCAAAATTGCATCCACGTATGCCCCTTTTCCCCCTTTCCCACATTTTATTGCATATGCTTCTATTATTTTTTAGTGGATTTTTAAATAGATCTATAAATTGGCGATCACGGTAGGACCTCCTTGTGTTTTTCTTTGATTACCCTATCCATTAGGCACCCACGTGTGCCCCTCCTATTTTGCACCCGCGGTGCACCTCCTCAAGTGATCCGCGTATCACCTCCTTTTCTCCCAAGTGACTGGTAATGTATAGATTTATTCAAAATTCCACTTCTGTTATCCTTTAAAAAAAAGAATGAGCGCCCACCTTAACATACGCTAATTCCTTGTGACATATTCCTCACTATGTTGCATAGCATATTAGTTGCATTCATCTGTTACATATTAAATATGTGATATCTAGTGTTTTCCTATTATAGCATCGTGGCACTTCGTATGTGATATCTAGTGTTTTCCTGTTAAATATGTGACATCTAGTGTTACTTGCATTCATATGTTGCATAGCATATAGCATCGTGGCACTTCATATGTGATGCATATCTAGTGTTTTCCTGTGGTACTAGTTGCATGTCATATCCCTGTTGCATTGTCTCTCCCTTGCACTTCTGCCATCTCATTGGGATTTCACAGAGGCGTTGTACATTCTATTATTCTATCTTATTTTGTGCATTGCCATTGTTCATCCTGTTATCTACTGCATCCGCATTCATTCTGTCCTTTCACATTAGCATTCATTCTTTTGGCATCAGTTATTTGCATTCATGTCATTGTTCATTAATTAGTTTTTGTGATTATTATGTTTTGCATGCGATATTCATACATGCATCATTCTGCGTGATTTTTCTTTTCTTTTGCATTAGCTTGCATTACAAGAGCATCTTTGGCTTGGGAGACCTCCTCTCTCCACCCCTTTTAGGATCCATATCCCGTCTTGGTTAAGGAAGGACCCTCCATTGAACATTCCGTCTCTTTAGACCAGAAATTCTTAAACCAAGCCCTCATAAGTCCCCGCACCCGTGGATTCTCTCACGGACGCTTGGGCAAGTTGTACCTTGAAGTTCCCCGGGTTTAGTTGGCCTATACATGGTGAGAGAGTGAACCTAGTTGACATTGAAGCAAAATCATATTGAAACTAGGTTCCTACCTTGTGTGACTTATATCACATTTTTCCAAAATCACCTAATTCACCAAGGTTTAAGTCAAAACAAAAGCAAGCATAAACATCCCAACTTGATTAATATCTTTGCAACATTGCTTTGATTGGTTGAATTGTTTGCTTGCATGATGTTTGATCTTGATAACAAAACCACCATGTCTAATCAATCATATATTCATGAGGATGATAAACCTAACGTATCTTATAATCCTCAAGCTTATAAGTCTCACCACGATCTTTCTAAGGGACCGCGTCCTCACTTTTATGGTATTGCCCGACCGATGGGCAATTTCCAATGCCATGGTCCCTCGCATTCATTGCATGCCACTACTCCCTTGGGACCATCTCCTCCCAATGATGAGAAAGTTTCTCAAGTCATCCGTGCATTAGATCATCTCACCCCTCAACAAATCCAAGCCCTTAAGGCTATTGTTGAGGGCACATCTTCTTCTCATCCTCCCTCCAATCCCACACGGGTGGCCCATCACCTACCTCTTTCCATTCATACCCGGGTGGCCCATTACCATCCTCCCTGCCTTATTCGCACTCTCGTTCGAGGAGTCCATCCACCCCCTTCTACACAAACTCCTCCTCGGGTGAGCCATCACCCGCCTCCTTCTATTCCTCCTTCACCACGGCCCCAAGGCCCACACGTTCCTTGCAACCCGGCCCGTCTAGGTCCTTTTGTGGGTCGACCCATTAACCCACTTCCACGGCCTTCATATCAAGCCACCCCTCCAAGGCAATCATGCCAACCCTCCAATGTGCAAGTTACACCCCTCCAATAAAATCTCCTTGATAAAATTACTTCCCTGGAGGAACAATTAAAGAAGGTCACAAGCCCGCGGCCCACTGCTCCTCCTCCTCCTCCAACCGTCAACCCTCTTCATGATTTCATGAATAATTATACTAAGATGGAAAAAGTTTGGAAGGAGAGGAGAGATAATGGCATCAATGACACGTATGAGCAAGATATCAAAAATCAAGTGGACGTCGTTCATCCTTCACTCACCCACCCCACTCATTCATATGGTCCTCCGCCTTCGCCTTCACATTTACCTCCATAAAATTCTCCACAATATGATGATCCTCCGCCTCCGTTTTTACTTAATCCTCCACAACATTATACTCCACTACCCATTATTATGCCTCCGCCACGGCGTCCACTTGATGTTTTTGATAAAGACGAAGATTTGGAGATGGCACAAAATGTTGAAATTTCACAGGCACCCCTTCCGAGTTTTCTTCGTTTTTCGCTCCCTCCACTGCCACCCGATGAACCCCCTACTCAGGACGAAGCCACCGTCCCAACCCCCGTTTATGAGACCAATTGGTGTTACGATGATGGGTCGATATTTCAATCACCCACACCGGTACACCATGCGTCTTCTCCTATCCCTAATACCTCTCGCCCTATCCGGCGCTTCCTACGCACCAAACCTTCTCCTTTTACACCTTCAATTAGCACACCATTAACCTCTACTCCCCCGGCTTCCACCGAGCCTCCATCAACCTCCACTACACTGGCCTTCGCCGAACCTTCCATTAAACCTTTTCCTAAACCAAATGACACCCCATTGCCGCCACTTAAGGCCTCCATTATCACTATAACCCCAAAGCCAATTACCCTAAACCCAACTTTACCTACACCTTTACTCGAACCCGTGGCTAGTCCTGGGCAGGACTCACCTATTTCTGCACTCGATCCGATCCCAGTCGCTTCCGAGCAAGGGGAGAAGCCTGACGTGTTTGAACCTCCGCTTACCCTTCCATTAAAACTCTCCATTACACCTCCACTGCTCATCAAGCTTATCGCCTTCGCTTCACCTTCCTCTACCACTCGGAGCGGGTGTATTCCTACAAGCACATGTGCCAGGGATATCCAAGAACCGGGCAAGAAGGGCTTGACCTCGGCTATGCCATTCAAAATTCAAGATTTTATTTGCCAGATGACGATCCATGTCATTATGTCAGGCACATTTGAGAAGTCTCCATTAACGCTCATTATGATAAATTCTTCCAAACTGATGCCATATCGACCCTTTATCAAAGTCACCTTATTCATTGGTCGATGCTCTTTTAATGCTCACATTACCCATCGTCTCGTCATTATACGACTCCCTTGTCAAATGATGGGATTCTCTTCCCATATTGCCATAACACATGAGAGTATTCGGGCATTAATTCCATCCATTGAGCCGTCTGGCAGGGCACTCTTTTTGCCATGGAGGGGTGGGCATTTTTTTATTAAAGGGCTTTCCACCAATTCATTCACTCCTTATTCTATTACATCCGCCAATTCCTTCTTATGGGCCACTCCATGGGTGAGGAGGAAGATCTTACCCTCTCATTCCATGCATTCTCTGCATTCTTTGCATATCATGCATTTCATGCGTCCCTTTCATCCATCATATGACATTCACATGCATTTGCATTTCTTCTTTCCCGGGTTTCTGAACCCGTATCTTCCCCGCCCTCCGGAACCTTCGGACCTCCCTCTCCGGGCATCGCACCCCAATACACCCACATGTCCGGATCCTCTGGGCTTCCCACTGATTCTCCCAGGGCATCGCGTCCCTCGGTACTTGCCTCCTCCGAAACCTCCCGACCTCCCTTTTAGGGCATCGCGCCCCTCCACACCTCCATATCCGGATCATCCGGATTTCTCTCCCGTCCTTCCAAGGCATCGCGCCCTTTTACATCTTTCGGACTTATCTTTCCTCCTTGGGCATCGCGTACCATGGTGTCTTCCTCATTCGGAACTTTCGGATTTCTTATCACTCTTCCTAGGGCATTGCGTACCTTCTTTCGCTATCCCTTCGGAACCTCCAGACCCTCCTGTCCCTTTTCATCCACTCTTCCTAGGGCATCACATCCCTTCGCTTTGTCTTTCTCCGGAACCTCTGGATCCCTTATCTTTCTTCCGATTCATCTTCCTACTTCTCCAGGATATTACATACTTCATACTTTTCTTCCTCTTCAATCATCCTTTTCCATACCTTTTCCCAGGGCATCGCGTCCCTCGGGATTTTCCTCCTCCGGAACCTCCGGATGATTCCTACTCGCATCATGATTCTCCTCCTCTCTTGCTTCCAGAACCTCCGGATCCGCCTCTTTCCATCTATCAATTCTGTCTCTTAATTCCACCCAATCACGGGTCCGACCCAACTTCTTCCACGTCTACTGTTTTGGGCATCTGCCCGTTCTCCCACTATTTCTGAGGCTTTAGTCCTCACTCCACTTCTTGATTTTCCTCTCCTTCTGTAGACCATTCATGTGATCAGGGTCTCCGCACCTTAGTGAGGGAGTTCTAGCCCTCGCCTCTCTTTCGTTTATTCTTATTCGTCTGAGTCAAGTCTGGACACCACTCCTTGTTAAGCCACTTCAAACCTTGGCTTCCAATCCTTTTATCTGCCAAAGAGGAAAAATCTCATGATGATCAAGATCGCCTCCTACGGCTGCTACTTCTACAAGGTTGCAAGGTAACGTTTTGCGTACAATCTAATTTCATCATTCTCTATGCATGGTTTTCAATATGAAGTGCTTCTTAACATGATCAAGAGTGTTATTCTAGATCTTTATCTTAGGCCTTTTCATTAAGTCAATTTCAAAAAAAAAGGAAAGAGTCTTTAGGCTTGCTCTACAGCACTTTGGTTAATAAGAACCCTGTGCTGGGAGTTCGACATTCTCTCCCCGCTTGTTAAGGGCAACCCCTAGCTGGACATCGCACACACTTCACGGCGTCCTTAGTCGGCCTCCTTTGGTAAACACCGTTGCTACTTTGGCCATGCCATGAGTATACATGAAAGTCTTTTCTCTTCTTTACTCGGCTGAATGCAGGGGCAAGAAGTTGACCGATGAGATGACCAACCTAGGTACTCCCTAATACGAGATAAGTCTCAAATAGGGGCAGTCTTGACCCAAAATAAAGAGTTTTTTATGATATATCTAGCCAAAAAAAGAGCTATTATGACAATCAAGTCAAAATTTTGATAAAATCAAAAATTATGAATTATGGCATGTCAAGAGTGGCAAAGTCCCCGCAGGGAAAACCCTGATCGTATGCATGTCAAGGGTCTAAAAATCAAAGGCACAAAACCCCGGCGCAACAGACCACCTCTTTGAGGGGTAATACCCCGGAAGGAATTCGAGTCCCGACATCTCCCATCCTGCATAAAGCTTATCTCCAATTGTTCTTCTCTTCTCCCTCTAAGACCGAATGTTTCTCGGGTATGGCCTTGGTAGGGGCACCGTTAACCATGAGCAGTCGGCTGTAGGGCGCCACCTTTAAATGCACGCCCGACTCTGGGTAGTTTGTTTAGCAAAAGGGGAAGGAAGGAGGACCCCTAACCAGTGGTTTAAACATCCCTCCGATGCTATATTAGCAAAGTCTAAGTCAAAAGTCAAACAAAATTAAAAAAAGCATATATTTTCCAAAGTTTGTAAAAAATTAA
Source organism: Amorphophallus konjac (assembly GCA_022559845.1). Classification (NCBI taxonomy): domain Eukaryota; kingdom Viridiplantae; phylum Streptophyta; class Magnoliopsida; order Alismatales; family Araceae; genus Amorphophallus; species Amorphophallus konjac. The sequence goes on along the minus strand of CM040121.1, from coordinate 514,791,859 downwards.
AAAACTTTTCAAAAAAAACTCATTTTATTTTCAACAAATAACAAAAAAAACTATTTTCAAATGATACCCGCACATTCGCATTTTTTCATCATTGGCTCGCACGCATTTCGATGCACATTTGCACAAATTTAAGCATCGTAGGTGCATTTTCAAGGCCCATGTTCAAAGTCTTAGCATAAGTCTAAGCAATGCACAAGTCTGTGCATACCCAACGTCTAACCATTCCCCATGACCAAACAATACATAAGTCTAAGCAATGCACAAGTCTGTGCACATCCCACGTCCAGGCAATGTCTGAGTAATGTCTAAGCAATGTCCAAGCAACCCAAAGTCTTAACATCCAACGTCTGTGCATTCCCCATGCATCTCCAAAGTCTGAGCATAGCATCTCCCATTCCATAGCATGTGCATCCAAGTCTAAGCAAGCAATCCAAGTCTGTGCATTATAAGTCTAACCACTCCATAAGTCTTTGCATGCATAAGTCTTTGCATCCCATAAGTCTTTGCATGCATAAGTCTTTGCATTCCATAAGTATGTGCATTCCATAGTCTAAGCATCTTCCAACCCATAGTCTGTGCATTTCAGAGTCCAAGCATTCCCAACATCTGTGCATTGCAAGGTCTAACCATCCTAAGTCCAAGCATTCCCAACATCTGTGCAATCCAAGTGCATTCCATCCCAAGTCTAACCAATTTCCAAGGTCTGTGCAATCCAAGTGCATTCATTTCAAAGTCTGTGCAATTTCATACGTTTGTGCATTCATTTCAAAGTCTAAGCAAATGCATACGTCTGTGCATCCAAGTTTAAAGTCTAGGTCTAATTCATTCCAACATATGTGCATTCTAGTACAAGGTCTGTGCATTCTAGTACAAGGTCGGTGCATTCCTATGTCTAAGCCATTACAGGGTCGGTGTAGCCACATGTCGGTGCAGTCCCCACGTTGGTGCAGTCCCCACGTCTGTGTATAATTCCAACCATCCCACAACTGTCATCAAAAAAAAATTCAAAAAAAAATTCAAATATTCTCAAAAAATTCAAATATTCTAAAAAAAATCAAATATTCTCAAAATTCAAAAAAGTTAAATTTTCTCAAAATTCAAAAAATTCAAAAAAAATTTCAAATATTCTCAAAATTCAAAAAAAATCAAATATTCTCAAAAAATTCTCAAAAAAATTCCAAAAAATCTCGAATATTCTCAAAATTCCAAAAAATATTCTCAAAATTCCAAAAATTCTCAAAAATTCTCAAAAAATCTAAAAAATTCAAATATTCTCAAAAAAATTCAAAAACATTTCAAATATTCTCAAAAAATCCAAAAAAATCTCAAATATTCTTAAAAAATCTAAAAAATCTCAAATATTCTAAAAATCCAAAAAATTTAAATTTTCCACAAAAATTCAAAGTCTAAAATTTTGAATATTTTTCAAAATTTTTTCCAAAATTTGTTTTTCAAATATTCTTAAAATCCATAAAAAATTGGAATATTTTTCAAACCCCTAAAAATTTGCATACACCAAAAATCCAAAAAAAATTGCATTGCATTTTTCTAATGATTTTTTTTTCAGGGACAATTCCGTTGCAAGGACCAAGAACACGGGATGAGTCCTCTTCATTCATTGCTATCAATATTTTGATTCTTCCCAATATTCTTATAGTTTGTCGCCTTGGGCACTTCAATTATCATCTCTTTATCATTTTGAGCGATTCATGTCAATATGATCATCCCTGCCACTTGGGGTATCACTCTAATTATTCACGTCAATCTGATTATCTCTGCTGCTCTGCGCATCACCCCTATCATTCAAAAGCCAGCTTCTCTGACTATTCCTGCTAGCTTTGCTATACTATTATGACATCATCCTGATCTTTTATGCATAAATCTTCTGATTTGCTAAGATTGTCATCCTCATGACGACATTGAACAAAAATACTTGGAATGCTCTCCTGCTTTACGGCTTTATATATGATGCTTTCCATGATGCTTTTCAATACTATGCAATGTTGTTGAATGTTTCGATTATGCTTTCATTCTTAAACTGCTTTCATTGCTTTATGCATCCTTATATCTTGACTAATCAATTTTGAGCGCAGGATAAGAAGCTTTCTTTGGTCCCACCGACTGGACATCTTCACTCAAGTCCCACGGTACTTGTACCTCATTTCTCAGTTCCCTCATGCTCATTGCTATCACCATCCTCCCTGTATGCATTTTTACTATATGTTATCTATGCTATTAGATTATATTAAGGACCTTGTGGCTTTGATAAATCTGAAATTTGAGTTCCCCTTCATCAAAAATAATGATGATTCTAGAGGAATCTTAGTCACACGAATAGGCCGTTGAGCCGTCCAAAACTGGAGACGATGCTTCCCTTTTACGAGTTGATGCGCGGATAAACGGACTTCGGCTTAGTATCAGCTCGCGAAATCAGTTTCTTGACTCAGTCTTGGCATCTTAGCAATGTTATCCTTGATTATTTTATATTTTCATTTGTTTTAAATTTTTCCTTTAAACCCAACATGCATTCATGTAGGACTTTGAATCAACGTTGGAAAATCATTCTGATAAGCTGATTTTGAGAGTCAAATTGATCTTAATCTTTCCAGATATGAGATATTCATTGCTGAATAGAATCCTCAGTTCATTTTTGTTACTGTTTTGGGTCATTTTCTTGAAAAATTTTTGTTTGGATTTCTATCCTCTATTTTCACTCTCTTTTTGCTTGGATCCGCCTTGACTGTAGCACGTCCACATTGGCTGGTAACCGCTCTCCAATGGCGAAACCTACAAGTTTATGACTTGGGGGACTTCCATCATGCTGGAAGTTGATTGTCTTATTTTATCTCCCTCGTGTCCGCGTGCACATTTGCTCCCTCTTTTATCCAAACATTGTTGATTTTATTGAATTTCCTGATATTACTTCATCTCGAGCTTTTTATTTAATTCTCATCAGGTGATGTTGATCGCGTGTCTCATCACACCTTGACATCTACTTTTCAGTTCACTCGATTTCCTTACAAAGCAGACACCAAGGCGGGGCAGCTGTAGACACGCTAAAATTGACATTACTGTGAGCACATCTCATATTGCCTCATAATACCCCAATTTGACCCTCAAAGTGACTTTGTTTGAATGGTTTTTCTCATTTTTCTTGGATCTTCCCTTTTTTTCTACTTCTTTCTTATTTTTCCCTTTTTTACTAGATTTTTTAGGTATTTTTCTTAATTTTTTATAAATTTTTCAAGAATTAACGACATGGAAGGAGGCATTATTTACTTTTAATAATAAAATATAATAAATACAAAAGGAAATGATACCCTCGTAAGAGGGCATCCATTCAATTGATCAATATTTTATATTATATTTTTGGCCCCCTTTCAGGGGTGTTTTGGTGGCCTTCCGGGTGTCAGGAAAATACGAAAAAATAGGAAATGGAATCAGCTCAATCAGATGCACGTCCATCGAAAAAATAGAAAAATAAAAATAAAAAATGAGAGATGACCTTAAAATCATTTTTCTGTGATGTTTTGAAATAACGACTGTCATCTGGGCGTTATTTAAATGACGCCCAAATGAGGGGCGTTATTTATTTTTGGCTTTTTCTGATTCGTGACACTCAGGAAGTCGTTATTTCAAATAACGATAGCGTGAAGAGTCGTCATTTCCTCCAGATTTTTGAATTCCACCGAGCACCGTTCTTTCTCCGATTTGAGTCCCTTTCCACTTCGGAAAGGACTATAATGACTTTCTATGATTGGGAGTACTCCTTCCAATATTTATCTCTTGCTAAAATCAATTATCCCAATCTTTATCGGATTAAAACCCATGCATTCTCCCTATAAATAAGCCCCTGCGGCTCTTGATCAAAAGGGACATAAGTTTTACAAAGGGGAGGTGCTGTCGATTTCTTGGCTCAAGGAGGAGTCTTCCCTACGCTACTAAAGCTGCTTCATACTCACGGAGACTCTCTCCCGAACACTCATCAAAAGCCACAGCCAACCAACAAAGAAAAATCTTAGGATCTCCTTGCTCCTTTGTGTTTCTCTTTTCTATTTCTTTACTGCATTAGTTCACACGTCATCTTTTTTATCAATCTCACTTTCTCAACTACGTTGAGCCTCCATAGTGCAACACTTGCACACTTTATCTCTTTTTTACATATTCATATCATCATTCTATTTCCCTACCTATTGCATTGGGGTTTAAAGGGGTAACACCCAACAAGGTGTGTTCGGTCACATGCTTTTCATGCTTATATATATATTTGGGATTTGATACTACACTCGATTTTCTAATTCCATATTTTATTTGTTGGTGTTGTATTCTTTTGCAAGGGTAATCAAGAAGAGAGACTCTCTCCATCGGCCGGCCGGTAGGAAGGGATGGAAATCACTCACATCTCCCACGGTTAAGGTATTTATATTGCGATCCCTCCATTAATTATTTGTTATATCCTTTGAGGCCCTCGCGTCTCTGGCGATCACCCTCCAAAATTGCATCCACGTATGCCCCTTTTCCCCCTTTCCCACATTTTATTGCATATGCTTCTATTATTTTTTAGTGGATTTTTAAATAGATCTATAAATTGGCGATCACGGTAGGACCTCCTTGTGTTTTTAGAGGTTAGGAAGATAAAACTAAGAGGATCAAAAAGTTCTAAAGCATCTAACTCTAATTACCTCATTTAGGCATCCTAATTTCCTGATCTTCAGCACCTTGTCGCACAGTTTCCTGGGTTGGTGTGTTGAAACAAGCAACTTTGGAAGATCCTAACTCTTTGGATACTCGACCTCCTAACATGAAATTTTGAGAGTTGTTAGACCTTAATATTAGAAACAAAAAGTTCCAAAGTACTTATCCGAGATTCTATCTCCTTACCTTGATCCTTCACGAGCCAAAAGTAAGGGTCGCTCAGGTCAAAATTAGGTCCTATTTATAGGGTTTGGACTAGGCTTGAGGATTAGATCGATTCTAGAGTCCTTGTTAAAGCATAGATCGACTTCTAAGAGTCCTTAACACCTCTACTAGTCTTCCCATCTCGATCCCTAAGAGATAAACTATCAAAAATCCAATCTTTTGCTTGTTCTTCACGGAACTGACAGGGTGTAACGGTCCAATATTGATGCGTTACATGGCTGTGGCGGTCGAACGATAGACCGCTACAGTCGATGTGCGCAGAATTCAATAAAATTTAAACTATTTTATTTGTTTATCCATATAATTATCTATATAAGGCGCATTTATCCTTATAATTCGTGAATAGGTTGAGTAACCTTCTAGAATATGAGCCAAACTTATTGGGCTTGGTTCTTAAACCGATTGGGCTTCAATTATCAAAGCTGGATTAGTTATTTAACATAATTGGGCCTTATAATCCTAATATTAATTCATTTGTTAATCCAATTTGCCCTTTATAAATTCTAGAAATTTTTATAAATAATCCAAAAATTATTTATATAAATTTTGGGGCACTACACCCTCCCCCACTTAGAAGAATTTGGTCCCCAAATTCGATATATATATATAGATTGTGTAGAGAGTTCTTACAGTTGAATAGTTCCGGGAATCTTTTCCGCATGGCTTCTTCTATTTCCCATGTTACTTCGGTCGGCCATGATTCCTTCCATTGAATTTTGACCATAGGAATAACTTTATTCCTTAGTTGACGCACTTCTCGATCCAGAATCTTTATTGGCGTTTGCTCGTACGTCATGTCCTTTTGGATCTCCAGATTATCATAAGTAATGACATGATGAGGATCATATACATATTTCTTCAACATAGAGACGTGAAATACGTCATGAACTCCTGCTAATTGTGGAGGTAAAGCCAGTCTATAAGCCACTTCACCGACCTTTTCGAGAATTTCAAATGGGCCAATAAATCTTGGAGTTAGCCTGCCTTTGATGCCAAATCTTCGAATGTCACGACCCGGAGAAACCTTGAGATACACATGGTCTCCTACTTGAAATTCCAAGTCGCATCTTCGATTATCAGCATAAGATTTCTGCCTATCTTGCGCCATCTTCATTCTTTCTTGAATGAGCTTGATCTTCTCTATAGAATCCCAGATAAAGTCGGGGCCTAGGAATTGCTTTTCCCCAATTTCGTTCCAACATATTGGTGATCTACAACTTTTTCCATATAAAGCTTCAAAGGGCGCCATCTGTATGCTGGCCTGATAACTATTGTTATATGCAAATTCTACCAGAGGTATGTGATCATGCCAACTTCCTCCCAAATCTATAGCACAAGCCCTGAGCATATCTTCTACTACTTGATTTGTTCTTTCAGTCTGACCATCAGTTTGTGGGTGAAATACTGTGCTAAAATTCAATCTACTCCCTAGGGAATGTTGTAGACCCTTCCAGAATTGCGATGTGAACCGAGGATCTCTATCAGATACAATAGTGACAGGGACACCATGTAATTTGACAATTTCTTTCATATATAACGCTGCTAGAATATCCACAGATCATCAGCTTTTTATTGGTAGGAAGTGTGCGGATTTAGTCAATCGGTCTATGATTACCCATATTCTGTCGTGTCCACCTTTTGTCTTTGGTAAACCCATAATGAAATCCATCCCTACACTCTCCCATTTCCATTCAGGAATATTCAAGGGATGCAATTTACCTGTGGGTCTAAAATGTTCTACTTTTACTTGTTGACAAGTGAGACAGCGAGACACGAAATCAGCTATTTCTCTCTTTATATTGGGCCATCAGAAATTTCTTTTGATACATTTTCGTACCACTTGGATGAATGGTGTACTTGGATTTATGTGCTTCTTCTAGGATCAGTTTCTTTGTATCCTCATGATCTGGTACACATATTCGGCTCTTGAATAATAATCTTCCGTCATTGGAAATAGAAATATTCGACCTTTGTTCAAGATTGGCTTTAATTTCCAGTAATACCGGATCATCATTTTGCAACTTGACTAGATCCTATATTAATGTAGGTTGAGCTCGGATACTGGCTATGAAACAATCCTCTTCCTTCGTGTTAATATCTAAGTTCAACTGAGCAAATTGAGGAATAAGATTAGTCATATTAATCATAAGACTTGATAGCATTCCCATCGGTTTTCTGCTGAGTGCATCTGCTACAGCATTAGCATTGCCAGGATGATATTGAATAGCAAAATCAAAGTCCTTGAGATATTCTAACCACCTCCTCTGTCTCATATTAAGCTCCTTTTGAGAAAATAAATATTTCAAGCTTTTGTGGTCTCAGTAGACCGTAAACTTCTCTCCATAAAGATAATGACGCCAAATTTTTAAGGCGAAAATAACAGCTGCCAATTCTAAATCATGCACATGATAATTTTCCTCGTGACGTTTCAATTGTCTTGAAGAATAACATATTACCTTTCCATTATGAATGAGGACGCATCATAAGCCAATGCCAGACGCATCCGTATATACTTCGAATCCACCACCCTCTACTGGTAGTAATAGAATAGGAGCTGTAGTAAGATGATTCTTAAGATTTTGAAAGCTCTTTTCACATTCCTTTGACCAGACAAAAGGATTTTCTTTTCTAGTAAGTCTAGTTAAAGGAACAGCAATTTTTGAGAAGTCCTTAATGAATCTCCTATAATAACCAGCTAGACCCATAAAACTTCGTACTTCTGATACAGTCGTTGGTCGGCTCCAATTTCTGACAGTTTCTACCTTAGAAGGATCCACAGCGATACCTTCTTTTGAAATAATATTGCCTAGGAATGAGACTTCCTTGAGCCAGAATTCACACTTGTTAAGCTTGGCATAGAGCTTGTGTTCTCAAAGTGTTTCCAAAGCTATCCTCAGATGTTCTTCATGTTCCTCCTTTGTCTTGGACTATATCGAGATATCATCAATGAAGACAACGATGAACTGGTCCAGATATGACAGGAAAATACTGTTCATAAGTTGCATAAATGCGGCTGGGGCATTTGTTAACCTAAATGGCATTACCACGAATTCATAGTGGCCATAACGACTTCGAAAAGCCAATTTATAAATGTCTTCTTCTTTAATTTTAAGCTGATGATAACCTGACCTGAGGTCTATCTTGGAGAAATATTCTGCTCCCGAAAGCTGATCTAAGAGCTCATCAATACGCGACAACGGATATTTATTCTTGATTGTGAGTTGATTCAGTCGCCGGTAGTCTATACACAGCCTGAGAGAGCCATCCTTCTTCTTGACAAAAAGAACCGGCGCACCCCAGGGGGGTGTGCTAGGTCTGATGAAACCCTTGTCTAGTAGTTCCTACAACTGTCTCTTTAGTTCCTTAAGTTCCGTATGGGACATCCTGTAAGGGGCTATAGAAACGAGTGCTACTCCTGGAATGAGTTCGATGGTGAAGTTTACTTCCCTCTCGATGGTAAATTGGGTAATTCAGATGGGAATACATCTGGAAACTCATTTACAATAGGAATGTCTACTATGATGATTTCCTTGGACTCGGTAACGTTGACAGAAGCAAGAAAATCTTCACATCTTTACGAGATAAGTTTGCAAGCGTGAAGAGAAGTTATGACAGTGGGATGTTTCTTATACTTGATGCCAAGGCAAGAAAGTCTAGGAAGACCGGGCTTTCGAAAGGATATAATCCTGTTTCGGCAGTTAATATCGGCATTGTGATCTATGAGCCAATCTACCCCTAAAATGGCATCATAACCTTTCATGTCAAGGCATACTAGGTTTGCGGGGAGATTGTGACCTTCTACTATTACCTCACTATCAGGATAATACTCGGTAAGCTTTGTTCCAGAACCTAAGGGTGTAGTAATAGCAAGATCTGAAGGTAAGAGAATTGATACAATTGCTAATATTTTTGCAAAAGTAGTGGCGATACAAGAATGGGAGGCACCAGTATCAAATAGCACAAATGCAGGACGGGAACATATTTGAAGGGTACCTTCCATAAGTCTGCCATCCTTAGGTGCTTCTTCTTTTTCTTCTAGAACAGCATTGAGGTGAGCCTGCCTCCGGCGTCCACCACCAGATGGCTGGTCCTTCATAAGGGGGCAATCTGGCATACGATGCTCCCTGTTTCCACAACGTAGACACGCACCAAGGCGCTTCCAACATTCTTCAGCCGAATGACCGAACTTCTCGCAAAATGTGCAAGCCGAGGCTACTTGCTCCTTCTCCTCTTTAGTTTTCTTGTTCATTTGGGAACTTCCACCGTTCCCGCTCTTGGATCTTTTCTTGTTATAACGGCTTTTGTAGGGTTCCGTGATGCTGAATTTCTCCTTCTTATAATGCCGATCAGATCTTCGGCTAGATTCTTCTCCCTTTACTTTCAATTTCTCGACCTTCTCTAAGGTCCTTTCGCATAAATATGGCTGCTGAACCATCTCCGCATAGCTACGGATGTTTTGGGTCCCGAGCTATTGAATGAAATCGGGTCGTAACCCGTCCATGAACTGATTGACCTTCAATAAATCGGTATTGATTAAATGTGGTGCATAAGGTGCTAGCCTGGGGAATTGAAGTTCATACTCCGCAACTGTCATCATTCCTTAACGAAGAGAGATGAACTCCATAGCCTTCTTTCTTTCACATGCTCATAGAAGTACTTGGCACGGAACAAAGTGAGAAAACCATCTCATGTATGAGGTGCATCGGCCGGAGGTGCCGGAACCGACTTCCACCATGTACGGGCATCCTTGTTGAGTTGGAAAGTTGCAAGACGCACCTTCTCTTGATCGGTGCATTGGATGACGTCAAATATACGGTTCATCTCGTCAATCCAGTTCTCCGCTTTGTCTGGATTAGAAGAACCATGGAAACACGGAGGGTTTAAACTCTGGAAATTACGATGTAAGTCACCAGCCCTTGCCCCTGCGCCTGCCTGGGCCATAGTTTGTAATGCCTGAGAAAGGCCAGCAACTGTTTGTTGCATGCCACCCCAATCTACGCGATGTGCCATTGTAATAATGAGGTACCTGAGAGAAATATAACAACTTGTTATTTCTTTGGGAATTGGAAGAAAATTAATCTTAAAGCTATTTAACTATCTTATCCCGGGCTCTACCCAATTCTCACATGGGTATGGAAATTTCTTCCTTAGCTCATAGGTAGGGGTCCTTAAACCTTGGACTTATCCTTTGACATGATTCTTCTCCCTAAGTCCTGAGACTTAGGCTCTGATTCCACCTTAACTGTCACGTCCCGAGCCTTTATGACAGCGGAAGACTAGCTCGAGAAACGTGAACAGCCGTCATGGTAAGTCTCTTGCAAGCAAGAATAATCAGAGCGCAAGACAATCATACATAATAATAATGCAATTGTACAATAATTACTCAACCTTCAACTTTCAATTCATTATCAATCAAATATTAAATACAATCACTAATTCAACTTCCTTCATCATACTAGACTCAAGAAATAAGAAAATTACATAGACTCAATCTAAACAATGTAGAATCTTCACTCATTCTTCATTCACTCTCGGATCCGCTACTTGAATACTCCGAATCCGAACCCGACTCACTTCCATTTCCTGAAAAGATTGAAAATAGGTAATGAGCACACTTGCCCAGTAGGTATCTTCGCATCAACATGAAGGCACTATTAAAGTAATTAACATCTTAGCTCTAGAGAATAAGGTAAAATCATGCGAATGCGATCAATCACGCGATTAAATCAAAGTAATAATATGTTCATGTAGGATAGAATGAGCAAGTATGAACTAGCAAGAATGTAACAAGTATGAACAAGAATAGACTTTCATGAACAAGAATGTAACGAGAATGCACTTTCACTTTTCACTTTCATAACCATAAAGGTTACGCACTAGAACGTCAATCACATAGCAATTCCTTAGATTTTCACGAGTGCTCATGAATTTCACTTATTTATAAAGAAAATACTCCCAGCGCAATGCGACGCCAGTAGCATCATACCCCATGGTTTATAATAGTATGTTTCCGGCAATCAGTCTATGGGACTAGCATAGAGCCCTTGGACACAATCAGCGCCCGAACTGCATCTTCACGTATAATTCAAGCTACTTCCATGAGTGTATCAATAAAACGTGTCCAGTAATATAACAATTTCAATCAATAAGCTCATGACAACAACTATCAAAGAGTGAATGCTTCAATTAAGAATATGAGAGATCAAGAATGACTTAATACAATATTATGCTCATGGGAATAATTCGGTAGCATAACAGTACATTCGTTATCTTTCATAATTTAAATTAAGTTTCTTTGGACAATATGACAAGTCCTAGACCATCAATAATCCATCTAGGAACATTAGAATATCACCCCTTTGGTCAACCTCGGGTTAAAACACTCAAGAACTGTGACGGTCTAATAATGGGCCGTTACATGAACATAACGGTCTAGTGTTGGGCCGTTAGAAAGGCTGAATCCAGAAACAAGAAATTGGACTCAGTACAATGTGACGGTCATATATTAGGCCGTTAGATGTTCCTGACAGTCGAATATAGATCCGTTACATATCTAGAATCAGAAAACATCGATAGTACTTTCTAACAATTGGACTTTCATGGTACAACCAACTCGGCGTCCTAGTGGGAATCCCAGGCTCGCGGAGAATTACGGAGGCCTTGAAACAAGATTTCCTAATCCATTGGAAGGAATATCCAATAGAGAGGTCCTCAAGTTCAAGAATATGTTCCTATAGTGCAAAAGTGTGAACTAATGGTCATATACCGGAATATATGTCATGAACTTAAAGAATTGACTCTATAGATAGGAAAGAGGCTATGTAGCGATGTGAAACCATGATAAAACTCCGTCAATACAATACTTAAAATCATAGTTTAAATTCAAACTATAGAGTTTAGGTAATGAAATTAACATATGCTTAAAAAATAACTCAAAATGCTTAGAACATGAATTTTCCTATCATGAATCAATTAATAAACTCCAAGTCATGAAATAAGGTTAAAACTTAGATAAGTAGGCTTATTTATAAGTAAGTTTGACTGTCCTCAGTCCTGTCTTGGGTTGACAGAAAACAGCACTCTGACGGTCTAGTATGGGCGCGTCACAAGGATGTGACGGCTTATCGGGGGGCCGTTATAGTATTATAACGCACTTACTTTGGTCCGTCGGAGACAATAGAGGAATTGAAATATAACAGAGGGTGTGACGGCTGATCGTAAGACCGTTACAATCGCCTGATGGTTCTACGTTAATCCGTCAAAGCTTCTGTTGACGAAAAAGATAAGGAACTATGTCCCATGCAAGAAAAATCACAATAACTAACTATTCTAGCCATGATAACAAAGTAAAGGCCATCTAGATGCATAGGTTTCAGTGAATTATCAAGATAGTACCTTTTTATTTTCCATTAATGTTAAAGATATGCATGTATGCATGTCCCTATTTAAACATGAAATTCATGATCTATAGTGCATGTAATCAAGTAAAATCAGAGGGCTTTTATCCCTAACATGTTATTTTTACCGTTCATGAGATAACCTACCTTTTAACTGGGCTTTAAACTTCTAATTTGAGTGTTCAAGGGTCGCCCTAGTTCTTCTCTCCCTGTAATTTTTTAGCAACTTCACGTTACCCTAACTCTCCAACCTCTTGACTTGAAGATGTGAAATTTAGAGGTTAGGAAGATGAAACTAAGAGGATCAAAAAGTTCTAAAGCATCTAACTCTAATTACCTCATTTAGGCATCCTAATTTCCTGATCTTCAGCACCTTGTCGCACAGTTTTCTGGGTTGGTGTGTTGAAACAAGCAACTTTGGAAGATCCTAACTCTTTGGATACTCGACCTCCTAACATGAAATTTTGAGAGTTGTTAGACCTTAATATTAGAAACAAAAAGTTCCAAAGTACTTATCCGAGATTCTATCTCCATACCTTGATCCTTCACGAGCCAAAAGTAAGGGTCGCTCAGGTCAAAATTAGGCCCTATTTATAGGGTTTTGGCTAGGCTTGAGGATTAGATCGATTCTAGAGTCCTTGTTAAAGCTTAGATCGACTTCTAAGAGTCCTTAACACCTCTACTAGTCTTCCCATCTCGATCCCTAAGAGATAAACTATCAAAAATCTAATCTTTTGCTTGTTCTTCACGGAACTGACAGGGTGTAACGGTCCAATATTGATGCGTTACATGGCTGTGGCGGTCGAACGATAGACCGCTACAGTCGATGTGCGCAGAATTCAATAAAATTTAAACTATTTTATTTGTTTATCCATATAATTATCTATATAAGGCGCATTTATCCTTATAATTCGTGAATAGGCTGAGTAACCTTCTAGAATATGGGCCAAACTTATTGGGCTTGGTTCTTAAACCGATTGGGCTTCAATTATCAAAGCTGGATTAGTTATTTAACATAATTGGGCCTTATAATCCCAATATTAATTAATTTATTAATCCAATTTGCCCTTTATAAATTCTAGAAATTTTTATAAATAATCCAAAAATTATTTATATAAATTTTGGGGCACTACACCCTCCCCCACTTAGAAGAATTTGGTCCCCAAATTCGATATATATATATAGATTGTGCAGAGAGTTCTTACAGTTGAATAGTTCCGGGAATCTTTTCCGCATGGCTTCTTCTATTTCCCATGTTACTTCGGTCGTCCATGATTCCTTCCATTGAATTTTGACCATAGGAATAACTTTATTCCTTAGTTGACGCACTTCCCTATCCAGAATCTTTATTGGCGTTTGCTCGTACGTCATGTCCTTTTGGATCTCCAGATTATCATAAGTAATGACATGATGAGGATCATATACATATTTCTTCAACATAGAGACATGAAATACGTCATGAACTCCTGCTAATTGTGGAGGTAAAGCCAGTCTATAAGCCACTTCACCGACCTTTTCAAGAATTTCAAATGGGCCAATAAATCTTGGAGTTAGCCTGCCTTTGATGCCAAATCTTCGAATGTCACGACCCGGAGAAACCTTGAGATACACATGGTCTCCTACTTAAAATTCCAAGTCACGTCTTCGATTATCAGCATAAGATTTCTGCCTATCTTGTGCCATCTTCATTCTTTCTTGAATGAGCTTGATCTTCTCTATAGAATCCCAGATAAAGTCGGGGCCTAGGAATTGCTTTTCCCCAATTTCGTTCCAACATATTGGTGATCTACAACTTTTTCCATATAAAGCTTCAAAGGGCACCATCTGTATGCTGGCCTGATAACTATTGTTATATGCAAATTCTACCAGAGGTATGTGATCATGCCAACTTCCTCCCAAATCTATAGCACAAGCCCTGAGCATATCTTCTACTACTTGATTTGTTCTTTCAGTCTGACCATCAGTTTGTGGGTGAAATACTGTGCAAAAATTCAATCTACTCCCTAGGGAATGTTGTAGACCCTTCTAGAATTACGATGTGAACCGAGGATCTCTATCAGATACAATAGTGACAGGGACACCATGTAATTTGACAATTTCTTTCATATATAACGCTGCTAGAATATCCACATATCATCAACTTTTTATTGGTAGGAAGTGTGCGGATTTAGTCAATCGGTCTATGATTACCCATATTCTGTCGTGTCCACCTTTTGTCTTTGGTAAACCCATAATGAGATCCATCCCTACACTCTCCCATTTCCATTCAGGAATATTCAAGGGATGCAATTTACCTGTGGGTCTAAAATGTTCTGCTTTTACTTGTTGACAAGTGAGATAGCGAGACACGAAATCAGCTATTTCTCTCTTCATATTGGGCCATCAGAAATTTCTTTTGATATATTTTTGTACCACTTGGATGAATGGTGTACTTGGATTTATGTGCTTCTTCTAGGATAAGTTTCTTTGTATCCTCATGATCTGGTACACATATTCGGCTCTTGAATAACAATCTTCCGTCATTGGAAATAGAAATATTCGACCTTTGTTCAAGATTGGCTTTAATTTCCAGTAATACCGGATCATCATTTTGTAACTTGACTAGATCCTATATTAATGTAGGTTGAGCTCGGATACTAGCTATGAAACAATCCACTTCCTTCGTGTTAATATCTAAGTTCAACTGAGCAAATTGAGGAATAAGATTAGTCATATTAATCATAAGACTTGATAGCATTCCCATCGGTTTTCTGCTGAGTGCATCTGCTACAGCATTAGCATTGCCAGGATGATATTGAATAGCAAAATCAAAGTCCTTGAGATATTCTAACCACCTCCTCTGTCTCATATTAAGCTCCTTTTGAGAAAATAAATATTTCAAGCTTTTGTGATCTCAGTAGACCGTAAACTTCTCTCCATAAAGATAATGACGCCAAATTTTTAAGGCAAAAATAACAGCTGCCAATTCTAAATCATGCACATGATAATTTTCCTCGTGACGTTTCAATTGTCTTGAAGAATAACATATTACCTTTTCATTATGAATGAGGACGCATCCTAAGCCAATGCCAGACGCATCCATATATACTTCGAATCCACCACTCTCTACTGGTAGTAATAGAATAGGAGCTATAGTAAGATGATTCTTAAGATTTTGAAAGCTCTTTTCACATTCCTTTGACCAGACAAAAGGATTTTCTTTTCTAGTAAGTCTAGTTAAAGGAACAGTAATTTTTGAGAAGTCCTTAATGAATCTCCTATAATAACCAGCTAGATCCAGAAAACTTCGTACTTCTGATACAGTCGTTGGTCGGCTCCAATTTCTGACAGCTTCTACCTTAGAAGGATCCACAGCGATACCTTCTTTTGAAATAATATTGCCTAGGAATGAGACTTCCTTGAGCCAGAATTCACACTTGTTAAGCTTGGCATAGAGCTTGTGTTCTCAAAGTGTTTGCAAAGCTATCCTCAGATGTTCTTCATGTTCCTCCTTTGTCTTGGACTATATCGAGATATCATCAATGAAGACAACGATGAACTGGTCCAGATATGACAGGAAAATACTATTCATAAGTTGCATAAATGATGCTGGGGCATTTGTTAACCTAAATGGCATTACCACGAATTCATAGTGGCCATAACGACTTCGAAAAGCCAATTTATAAATGTCTTCTTCTTTAATTTTAAGCTGATGATAACCTGACCTGTGGTCTATCTTGGAGAAATATTCTGCTCCCGAAAGCTGATCTAAGAGCTCATCAATACGCGACAACGGATATTTATTCTTGATTGTGAGTTGATTCAGTCGCCGGTAGTCTATACACAGCCTGAGAGAGCCATCCTTCTTCTTGACAAAAAGAACCGGCGCACCCCAGGGGGATGTGCTAGGTCTGATGAAACTCTTGTCTAGTAGTTCCTACAACTGCCTCTTTAGTTCCTTAAGTTCCGTATGGGACATCCTGTAAGGGGCTATAGAAACGGGTGCTACTCCTGGAATGAGTTCGATGGTGAAGTTTACTTCCCTCTCGATGGTAAATTGGGTAATTCAGATGGGAATACATCTGGAAACTCATTTACAATAGGAATGTCTACTATGATGATTTCCTTGGACTCGGTAACGATGACAGAAGCAAGAAAATCTTCACATCCTTACGAGATAAGTTTGCAAGCGTGAAGAGAAGTTATGATAGTGGGATGTTTCTTATACTTGATGCCAAGGAAAGAAAGTCTTGGAAGACCGGGCTTTCGAAATGATATAATCCTGTTTCGGCAGTTAATATCGGCATTGTGATCTATGAGCCAATCTACCCCTAAAATGGCATCATAACCTTTCATGTCAAGGCATACTAGGTTTGCGGGGAGATTGTGACCTTCTACTATTACCTCACTATCAGGATAATACTCGGTAAGCTTTGTTCCAGAACCTAAGGGTGTAGTAATAGCAAGATCTGAAGGTAAGAGAATTGATACAATTGGTAATATTTTTGCAAAAGTAGTGGCGATAAAAGAATGGGAGGCACCAGTATCAAATAGCACAAATGCAGGACGGGAACATATTTGAAGGGTACCTTCCATAAGTCTGCCATCCTTAGGTGCTTCTTCTTTTTCTTCTAGAACAGCATTGAGGTGAGCCTGCCTCCGGCGTCCACCACCAGATGACTGGTCCTTCATAAGGGGGCAATCTGGCATACGATGCTCCCTGTTTCCACAACGTAGACACGCACCAAGGCGCTTCCAACATTCTTCAGCCGAATGGCGAACTTCTCACAAAATGTGCAAGCCGAGGCTACTTGCTCCTTCTCCTCTTTGGTTTTCTTGTTCATTTGGGAACTTCCACCGTTCCCGCTCCTGGATCTTTTCTTGTTATAACGGCTTTTGTAGGGTTCCGTGATGCTGAATTTCTCCTTCTTATAATGCCGATTAGATCTTCGGCTAGATTCTTCTTCCTTTACTTTCAATTTCTCGACCTTCTCTAAGGTCCTTTCGCATAAATATGCCTGCTGAACCATCTCCGCATAGCTGCGGATGTTTTGGGTCCCGAGCTATTGAATGAAATCGGGTCGTAACCCGTCCATGAACTGATTGGCCTTCAATAAATCGGTATTGATTAAATGTGGTGCATAAGGTGCTAGCCTGGAGAATTGAAGTTCATACTCCGCAACTGTCATCATTCCTTGACGAAGAGAGACGAACTCCATAGCCTTCTTTCTTTCACATGCTCATAGAAGTACTTGGCACGGAACAAAGTGAGAAAACCATCTCATGTATGAGGTGCATCGGCCGGAGGTGCCGGAACCGACTTCCACCATGTACGGGCATCCTTGTTGAGTTGGAAAGTTGCAAGACGCACCTTCTCTTGATCGGTGCATTGGATGACGTCAAATATACGGTTCATCTCGTCAATCCAGTTCTCCGCATTGTCTGGATTAGAAGAACCATGGAAACGCGGAGGGTTTAAACTCTAGAAATTACGATGTAAGTCACCAGCCCTTGCCCCTGCGCCTGCCTGGGCCATAGTTTGTAATGCTTGAGTAAGGCCAGCAACTGTTTGTTGCATGCCACCCTAATCTACGTGATGTGCCATTGTAATAATGAGGTACCTGAGAGAAATATAACAACTTGTTATTTCTTTGGGAATTGGAAGAAAATTAATCTTAAAGCTATTTAACTATCTTATCCCGGGCTCTACCCAATTCTCACATGGGTATGGAAATTTCTTCCTTAGCTCATAGGTAGGGGTCCTTAAACCTTGGACTTATCCTTTGACATGATTCTTCTCCCTAAGTCCTGAGACTTAGGCTCTGATACCACCTTAACTGTCACGTCCCGAGCCTTTATGACAGCGGAAGACTAGCTCGAGAAACGTGAACAGCCGTCATGGTAAGTCTCTTGCAAGCAAGAACAATCGAGCGCAAGACAATCATACATAATAATAATGCAATTGTACAATAATTACTCAACCTTCAACTTTCAATTCATTATCAATCAAATATTAAATACAGTCACTAATTCAACTTCCTTCATCATACTAGACTCAAGAAATAAGAAAATTACATAGACTCAATCTAAACAATGTAGACTTCCTAAATCTTCACTCATTCTTCATTCACTCTCGGATCTGCTACTTGAATACTCCGAATCCGAACCCGACTCACTTCCATTTCCTGAAAAGATTGAAAATAGGTAATGAGCACACTTGCCCAGTAGGTATCTTCGCATCAACATGAAGGCACTATTAAAGTAATTAACATCTTAGCTCTAGAGAATAAGGTAAAATCATGCGAATGCGATCAATCACGCGATTAAATCAAAGTAATAATATGTTCATGTAGGATAGAATGAGCAAGTATGAACTAGCAAGAATGTAACAAGTATGAACAAGAATAGACTTTCATGAACAAGAATGTAACGAGAATGCACTTTCACTTTTCACTTTCATAACCATAAAGGTTACGCACTAGAACGTCAATCACATAGCAATTCCTTAGATTTTCACGAGTGCTCATGAATTTCACTTATTTATAAAGAAAATACTCCCAGCGCAATGCGACGCCAGTAGCATCATACCCCATGGTTTATAATAGTATGTTTCCGGCAATCAGTCTATGGGACTAGCATAGAGCCCTTGGACACAATCAACGCCCGAACTGCATCTTCATATATAATTCAAGCTACTTCCATGAGTGTATCAATAAAACGTGTCCAGTAATATAACAATTTCAATCAATAAGCTCATGACAACAACTATCAAAGAGTGAATGCTTCAATTAAGAATATGAGAGATCAAGAATGACTTAATACAATATTATGTTCATGGGAATAATTCGGTAGCATAACAGTACATTCGTTATCTTTCATAATTTAAATTAAGTTTCTTTGGACAATATGACAAGTCCTAGACCATCAATAATCCATCTAGGAACATTAGAATATCACCCCTTTGGTCAACCTCGGGTTAAAACACTCAAGAACTGTGACGGTCTAATAATGGGCCGTTACATGAACATAACGGTCTAGTGTTGGGCCGTTAGAAAGGCTGAATCCAGAAATAAGAAATTGGACTCAGTACAATGTGACGGTCATATATTAGGCCGTTAGATGTTCTTGACAGTCGAATATAGATCCGTTACATATCTAGAATCAGAAAACATCGATAGTGCTTTCTAACAATTGGACTTTCATGGTACAACCAACTCGGCGTCCTAGTGGGAATCCCAGGCTCGCGGAGAATTACGGAGGCCTTGAAACAAGATTTTCTAATCCATTGGAAAGAATATCCAATAGAGAGGTCCTCAAGTTCAAGAATATGTTCCTATAGTGCAAAAGTGTGAACTAATGGTCATATACCGGAATATATGTCATGAACTTAAAGAATTGACTCTATAGATAGGAAAGAGACTATGTAGCGATATGAAACCATGATAAAACTCCGTCAATACAATACTTAAAATCATAGTTTAAATTCAAACTATAGAGTTTAGGTAATGAAATTAACATATGCTTAAAAAATAACTCAAAATGCTTAGAACATGAATTTTCCTATCATGAATCAATTAATAAACTCCAAGTCATGAAATAAGGTTAAAACTTAGATAACTAGGCTTATTTATAAGTAAGTTTGACTGTCCTCGGTCCTGTCTTGGGTTGACAGAAAATAGCACTCTGACGGTCTAGTATGGGCGCGTCACAAGGATGTGACGGCTTATCGGGGGGCCGTTATAGTATTATAACGCACTTACTTTGGTCCGTCGGAGACAATAGAGGAATTGAAATATAACAGAGGGTGTGACGACTGATCGTAAGACCGTTACAATCGCCTGACGGTTCTACGTTAATCCGTCAAAGCTTCTGTTGACGAAAAAGATAAGGAACTATGTCCCATGCAAGAAAAATCACAATAACTAACTATTCTAGCCATGATAACAAAGTAAAGGCCATCTAGATGCATAGGTTTCAGTGAATTATCAAGATAGTACCTTTTTATTTTCCATTAATGTTAAAGATATGCATGTATGCATGTCCCTATTTAAACATGAAATTCATGATATATAGTGCATGTAATCAAGTAAAATCAGAGGGCTTTTATCCCTAACATGTTGTTTTTACCGTTCATGAGATAACCTACCTTTTAACTGGGCTTTAAACTTCTAATTTGAGTGTTCAAGGGTCGCCCTAGTTCTTCTCTCCCTGTAATTTTTTAGCAACTTCATGTTACCCTAACTCTCCAACCTCTTGACTTGAAGATGTGAAATTTAGAGGTTAGGAAGATGAAACTAAGAGGATCAAAAAGTTCTAAAGCATCTAACTCTAATTACCTCATTTAGGCATCCTAATTTCCTGATCTTCAGCACCTTGTCGCACAGTTTCCTGGGTTGGTGTGTTGAAACAAGCAACTTTGGAAGATCCTAACTCTTTGGATACTCGACCTCCTAACATGAAATTTTGAGAGTTGTTAGACCTTAATATTAGAAACAAAAAGTTCCAAAGTACTTATCCGAGATTCTATCTCCTTACCTTGATCCTTCACGAGCCAAAAGTAAGGGTCGCTCAGGTCAAAATTAGGTCCTATTTATAGGGTTTTGGCTAGGCTTGAGGATTAGATCGATTCTAGAGTCCTTGTTAAAGCTTAGATCGACTTCTAAGAGTCCTTAACACCTCTACTAGTCTTCCCATCTCGATCCCTAAGAGATAAACTATCAAAAATCCAATCTTTTGCTTGTTCTTCACGGAACTGACAGGGTGTAACGGTCCAATATTGATGCGTTACATGGCTGTGGCGGTCGAACGATAGACCGCTACAGTCGATGTGCGCAGAATTCAATAAAATTTAAACTATTTTATTTGTTTATCCATATAATTATCTATATAAGGCGCATTTATCCTTATAATTCGTGAATAGGTTGAGTAACCTTCTAGAATATGAGCCAAACTTATTGGGCTTGGTTCTTAAACCGATTGGGCTTCAATTATCAAAGCTGGATTAGTTATTTAACATAATTGGGCCTTATAATCCTAATATTAATTCATTTGTTAATCCAATTTGCCCTTTATAAATTCTAGAAATTTTTATAAATAATCCAAAAATTATTTATATAAATTTTGGGGCACTACACCCTCCCCCACTTAGAAGAATTTGGTCCCCAAATTCGATATATATATATAGATTGTGTAGAGAGTTCTTACAGTTGAATAGTTCCGGGAATCTTTTCTACATGGCTTCTTCTATTTCCCATGTTACTTCGGTCGGCCATGATTCCTTCCATTGAATTTTGACCATAGGAATAACTTTATTCCTTAGTTGACGCACTTCTCGATCCAGAATCTTTATTGGCGTTTGCTCGTACGTCATGTCCTTTTGGATCTCCAGATTATCATAAGTAATGACATGATGAGGATCATATACATATTTCTTCAACATAGAGACGTGAAATACGTCATGAACTCCTGCTAATTGTGGAGGTAAAGCCAGTCTATAAGCCACTTCAACGACCTTTTCGAGCATTTCAAATGGGCCAATAAATCTTGGAGTTAGCCTGCCTTTGATGCCAAATCTTCGAATGTCACGACCCGGAGAAACCTTGAGATACACATGGTCTCCTACTTGAAATTCCAAGTCGCGTCTTCGCGCCATCTTCATTCTTTCTTGAATGAGCTTGATCTTCTCTGTAGAATCCCAGATAAAGTCGGGGCCTAGGAATTGCTTTTCCCCAATTTCATTCCAACATATTGGTGATCTACAACTTTTTCCATATAAAGCTTCAAAGGGTGCCATCTGTATGCTGGCCTGATAACTACTGTTATATGCAAATTCTACCAGAGGTATGTGATCATGCCAAATTCCTCCCAAATCTATAGCACAAGCCCTGAGACTATCTTTTACTACTTGATTTGTTCTTTCAGTCTGACCATCAGTTTGTGGGTGAAATACTGTGCTAAAATTCAATCTACTCCCTAAGGAATGTTGTAGACCCTTGCAGAATTGCGATGTGAACCGAGGATCTCTATCAGATACAATAGTGACAGGGACACCATGTAATTTGACAATTTCTTTCATATATAACGCTGCTAGAATATCCACAGATCATCAGCTTTTTATTGGTAGGAAGTGTGCGGATTTAGTCAATCGGTCTATGATTACCCATATTCTGTCGTGTCCACCTTTTGTCTTTGGTAAACCCATAATGAAATCCATCCCTACACTCTCCCATTTCCATTCAGGAATATTCAAGGGATGCAATTTACCTGTGGGTCTAAAATGTTCTACTTTTACTTGTTGACAAGTGAGACAGCGAGACACGAAATCAGCTATTTCTCTCTTCATATTGGGCCATCAGAAATTTCTTTTGATACATTTTCGTACCACTTGGATGAATGGTGTACTTGGATTTATGTGCTTCTTCTAGGATCAGTTTCTTTGTATCCTCATGATCTGGTACACATATTCGGCTCTTGAATAACAATCTTCCGTCATTGGAAATAGAAATATTCGACCTTTGTTCAAGATTGGCTTTAATTTCCAGTAATACCGGATCATCATTTTGCAACTTGACTAGATCCTATATTAATGTAGGTTGAGCTCGGATACTGGCTATGAAACAATCCTCTTCCTTCGTGTTAATATCTAAGTTCAACTGAGCAAATTGAGGAATAAGATTAGTCATATTAATCATAAGACTTGATAGCATTCCCATCGGTTTTCTGCTGAGTGCATCTGCTACAGCATTAGCATTGCCAGGATGATATTGAATAGCAAAATCAAAGTCCTTGAGATATTCTAACCACCTCCTCTGTCTCATATTAAGCTCCTTTTGAGAAAATAAATATTTCAAGCTTTTGTGGTCTCAGTAGACCGTAAACTTCTCTCCATAAAGATAATGACGCCAAATTTTTAAGGCGAAAATAACAGCTGCCAATTCTAAATCATGCACATGATAATTTTCCTCGTGACGTTTCAATTGTCTTGAAGAATAACATATTACCTTTCCATTATGAATGAGGACGCATCCTAAGCCAATGCCAGACGCATCCGTATATACTTCGAATCCACCACCCTCTACTGGTAGTAATAGAATAGGAGCTGTAGTAAGATGATTCTTAAGATTTTGAAAGCTCTTTTCACATTCCTTTGACCAGACAAAGGGATTTTCTTTTCTAGTAAGTCTAGTTAAAGGAACAGCAATTTTTGAGAAGTCCTTAATGAATCTCCTATAATAACCAGCTAGACCCATAAAACTTCGTACTTCTGATACAGTCGTTGGTCGGCTCCAATTTCTGACAGCTTCTACCTTAGAAGGATCCACAGCGATACCTTCTTTTGAAATAATATTGCCTAGGAATGAGACTTCCTTGAGCCAGAATTCACACTTGTTAAGCTTGGCATAGAGCTTATGTTCTCAAAGTGTTTGCAAAGCTATCCTCAGATGTTCTTCATATTCCTCCTTTGTCTAGGACTATATCGAGATATCATCAATGAAGACAACGATGAACTGGTCCAGATATGACAGGAAAATACTGTTCATAAGTTGCATAAATGCGGCTGGGGCATTTGTTAACCTAAATGGCATTACCACGAATTCATAGTGGCCATAACGACTTCGAAAAGCCAATTTATAAATGTCTTCTTCTTTAATTTTAAGCTGATGATAACCTAACCTGAGGTCTATCTTGGAGAAATATTCTGCTCCCGAAAGCTGATCTAAGAGCTCATCAATACGCGACAACGGATATTTATTCTTGATTGTGAGTTGATTCAGTCGCCGGTAGTCTATACACAGCCTGAGAGAGCCATCCTTCTTCTTGACAAAAAGAACCGGCGCACCCTAGGGGGATGTGCTAGGTCTGATGAAACCCTTGTCTAGTAGTTCCTACAACTGCCTCTTTAGTTCCTTAAGTTCCGTATCGGACATCCTGTAAGGGGCTATAGAAACGGGTGCTACTCCTGGAATGAGTTCGATGGTGAAGTTTACTTCCCTCTCGATGGTAAATTGGGTAATTCAGATGGGAATACATCTGGAAACTCATTTACAATAGGAATGTCTACTATGATGATTTCCTTGGACTCGGTAACGATGACAGAAGCAAGAAAATCTTCACATCCTTATGAGATAAGTTTGCAAGTGTGAAGAGAAGTTATGATAGTGGGATGTTTCTTATACTTGATGCCAAGTAAAGAAAGTCTTGGAAGACCGGGCTTTCGAAAGGATATAATCATGTTTCGGCAGTTAATATCGGCATTGTGATCTATGAGCCAATCTACCCCTAAAATGGCATCATAACCTTTCATGTCAAGGCATACTAGGTTTGCGGGGAGATTGTGACCTTCTACTATTACCTCACTATCAAGGATAATACTCGGTAAGCTTTGTTCCAGAACCTAAGGGTGTAGTAATAGCAAGATCTGAAGGTAAGAGAATTGATACAATTGGTAATATTTTTGCAAAAGTAGTGGCGATAAAAGAATGGGAGGCACCAGTATCAAATAGCACAAATGCAGGACGGGAACATATTTGAAGGGTACCTTCCATAAGTCCGCCATCCTTAGGTGCTTCTTCTTTTTCTTCTAGAACAGCATTGAGGTGAGCCTGCCTCCGGCGTCCACCACCAGATGACTGGTCCTTCATAAGGGGGCAATCTGGCATACGATGCTCCCTGTTTCCACAACGTAGACACGCACCAAGGCGCTTCCAACATTCTTCAGCCGAATGGCCGAACTTCTCGCAAAATGTGCAAGCCGAGGCTACTTGCTCCTTCTCCTCTTTGGTTTTCTTGTTCATTTGAGAACTTCCACCGTTCCCGCTCCTGGATCTTTTCTTGTTATAACGGCTTTTGTAGCGTTCCGTGATGCTAAATTTCTCCTTCTTATAATGCCGATCAGATCTTCGGCTAGATTCTTCTCCCTTTACTTTCAATTTCTCGACCTTCTCTAAGGTCCTTTCGCATAAATATGCCTGCTGAACCATCTCCGCATAGCTGCGGATGTTTTGGGTCCCAAGCTATTGAATGAAATCGGGTCGTAACCCGTCCATGAACTGATTGGCCTTCAATAAATCGGTATTGATTAAATGTGGTGCATAAGGTGCTAGCCTGGAGAATTGAAGTTCATACTCCGCAACTGTCATCATTCCTTGACGAAGAGAGACGAACTCCATAGCCTTTCTTTCTTTCACATGCTTAGAGAAGTACTTGGCACGGAACAAAGTGAGAAAACCATCTCATGTATGAGGTGCATCGGCCGGAGGTGCCGGAACCGACTTCCACCATGTACGGGCATCCTTGTTGAGTTGGAAAGTTACAAGACGCACCTTCTCTTGATCGGTGCATTGGATGACGTCAAATATACGGTTCATCTCGTCAATCCAGTTCTCCGCTTTGTCTGGATTAGAAGAACCATGGAAACGCGGAGAGTTTAAACTCCAGAAATTACGATGTAAGTCACCAGCCCTTGCCCCTGCGCCTGCCTGGGCTATAGTTTGTAATGCCTGAGTAAGCCCAGCAACTGTTTGTTGCATGCCACCCCAATCTACGCAATGTGCCATTGTAATAATGAGGTACCTGAGAGAAATATAACAACTTGTTATTTCTTTGGGAATTGGAAGAAAATTAATCTTAAAGCTATTTAACTATCTTATCCCGGGCTCTACCCAATTCTCACATGGGTATGGAAATTTCTTTCTTAGCTCATAGGTAGGGGTCCTTAAACCTTGGACTTATCCTTTGACATGATTCTTCTCCCTAAGTCCTGAGACTTAGGCTCTGATACCACCTTAACTGTCACGTCCCGAGCCTTTATGACAGCGGAAGACTAGCTCGAGAAACGTGAACAACCGCCATGGTAAGTCTCTTGCAAGCAAGAACAATCAGAGCGCAAGATAATCATACATAATAATAATGCAATTGTACAATAATTACTCAACCTTCAACTTTCAATTCATTATCAATCAAATATTAAATACAATCACTAATTCAACTTCCTTCATCATACTAGACTCAAGAAATAAGAAAATTACATAGATTCAATCTAAACAATGTAGAATCTTCACTCATTCTTCATTCACTCTCGGATCCGCTACTTGAATACTCCGAATCCGAACCCGACTAGGTAATGAGCACACTTGCCCAGTAGGTATCTTCGCATCAACATGAAGGCACTATTAAAGTAATTAACATCTTAGCTCTAGAGAATAAGGTAAAATCATGCGAATGCGATCAATCACGCGATTAAATCAAAGTAATAATATGTTCATGTAGGATAGAATGAGCAAGTATGAACTAGCAAGAATGTAACAAGTATGAACAAGAATAGACTTTCATGAACAAGAATGTAACGAGAATGCACTTTCACTTTTCACTTTCATAACCATAAAGGTTACGCACTAGAACGTCAATCACATAGCAATTCCTTAGATTTTCACGAGTGCTCATGAATTTCACTTATTTATAAAGAAAATACTCCCAGCGTAATGCGACGCCAGTAGCATCATACCCCATGGTTTATAATAGTATGTTTCCGGCAATCAGTCTATGGGACTAGCATAGAGCCCTTGGACACAATCAGCGCCCGAACTGCATCTTCACGTATAATTCAAGCTACTTCCATGAGTGTATCAATAAAACATGTCCAGTAATATAACAATTTCAATCAATAAGCTCATGACAACAACTATCAAAGAGTGAATGCTTCAATTAAGAATATGAGAGATCAAGAATGACTTAATACAATATTATGCTCATGGGAATAATTCGGTAGCATAACAGTACATTCGTTATCTTTCATAATTTAAATTAAGTTTCTTTGGACAATATGACAAGTCCTAGACCATCAATAATCCATCTAGGAACATTAGAATATCACCCCTTTGGTCAACCTCGGGTTAAAACACTCAAGAACTGTGACAGTCTAATAATGGGCCGTTACATGAACATAACGGTCTAGTGTTGGGCCGTTAGAAAGGCTGAATCCAGAAACAAGAAATTGGACTCAGTACAATGTGACGGTCATATATTAGGCCGTTATATGTTCCTGACAGTCGAATATAGATCCGTTACATATCTAGAATCAGAAAACATCGATAGTGCTTTCTAACAATTGGACTTCCATGGTACAACCAACTCGGCGTCCTAGTGGGAATCCCAGGTTCGCGGAGAATTACGGAGGCTTTGAAACAAGATTTCCTAATCCATTGGAAGGAATATCCAATAGAGAGGTCCTCAAGTTCAAGAATATGTTCCTATAGTGCAAAAGTGTGAACTAATGGTCATATACCGGAATATATGTCATGAACTTAAAGAATTGACTCTATAGATAGGAAAGAGACTATGTAGCGATGTGAAACCATGATAAAACTCCGTCAATACAATACTTAAAATCATAGTTTAAATTCAAACTATAGAGTTTAGGTAATGAAATTAACATATGCTTAAAAAATAACTCAAAATGCTTAGAACATGAATTTTCCTATCATGAATCAATTAATAAACTCCAAGTCATGAAATAAGGTTAAAACTTAGATAACTAGGCTTATTTATAAGTAAGTTTGACTGTCCTTAGTCCTGTCTTGGGTTGACAGAAAACAGCACTCTGACGGTCTAGTATGGGCGCGTCACAAGGATGTGACGGTTTATCGGGGGGCCGTTATAGTATTATAACGCACTTACTTTGGTCCGTCGGAGACAACAGAGGAATTGAAATATAATAGAGGGTGTGACGGCTGATCGTAAGACCGTTACAATCGCCTGACGGTTCTACGTTAATCCGTCAGAGCTTCTGTTGACGAAAAAGATAAGGAACTATGTCCCATGCAAGAAAAATCACAATAACCAACTATTCTAGCCATGATAACAAAGTAAAGGCCATCTAGATGCATAGGTTTCAGTGAATTATCAAGATAGTACCTTTTTATTTTCCATTAATGCTAAAGATATGCATGTATGCATGTCCCTATTTAAACATGAAATTCATGATCTATAGTGCATGTAATCAAGCAAAATCAGAGGCTTTTATCCCTAACATGTTGTTTTTTCCGTTCATGAGATAACCTACCTTTTAACTGGGCTTTAAACTTCTAATTTGAGTGTTCAAGGGTCGCCCTAGTTCTTCTCTCCCTGTAATTTTTCAGCAACTTCACGTTGCTCTAACTCTCCAACCTCTTGACCTAAAGATGTGAAATTTGGAGGTTAGGAAGATGAAATTAAGAGGATCAAAAAGTTCTAAAGCATCTAACTCTAATTACCTCGTTTAGGCGTCCTAATTTCCTGATCATCAGCACCTTGCCGCACAGTTTCCTGGGTTGGTGTGATGAAACCAGCAACTTTGGAAGATCCTAACTCTTTGGATACTCGACCTCCTAACATGAAATTTTGAGAGTTGTTAGACCTTTATATTAGAAACAAAAAGTTCCAAAGTACTTACCCGAGATTCTATCTCCTTACCTTGATCCTTCACGAGCCAAAAGTAAGGGTCGCTCAGGTCAAAACTAAGTCCTATTTATAGGGTTTTGGCTAGGCTTGAGGATTAGATCGATTCTAGAGTCCTTGTTAAAGCTTAGATTGACTTCTAAGAGTCCTTAACACCTCTACTAGTCTTCCCATCTCGATCCCTAAGAGATAAACTATCAAAAATCCAATCTTTTTACTTGTTCTTCACTTCACGGAACTGACAGGGTGTAACGGTCCAATATTGATGCGTTACATGGCTGTGGCGGTCGCACGATAGACCGCTACAGTCGCTGTGCGCAGAATTCAATTAAATTCAAATTCTTTTGTTTGTTTATCCATATAATTATCTATATAAGGGGTATTTATCCTTATAATTCGTGAATAGGCTGAGTAACCTTCTAGAATATGGGCCAAACTTATTGGACTTGGTCCTTAAACCTATTGGGCTTCAATTATCAAAGCTGGATTAGTTATTTAACATAATTGGGCCTTATAATCCCAATATTAATTCATTTGTTAATCCAATTTGCCCTTTATAAATTCTATAAAATTCTATAAATAATCTAAAAATTATTTATATAAATTTTGGGGCACTACAACGAGAGAGAGTGGAAGAGAGAGAGAGAGAGAAAGAGAGAGAGAGAGAGAGAGAGAGAGAGAGAGAGAGAGAGAGAGAGAAGAGAATGAGAGAGGGACTCTTTTTTTATTTTAGACTCTATTACAGAAGAATGAGAGAGATGCGACAGTGAGGAAGATGGGAGACGGAGGGTGGAGGTGACATTCCAGGGATGGGCGGCAGTTGGCAAGCTAGTGCAGTGGTAGTAGGGGCGGGCTGTGGAGATGGCAGAGTCGCTCTGCAATAGTGGGTGCAAGAGAAAGAGAGAGGGGTTCAGCAGGTGGCCCAACAGAGCTACACGGGTACAGCAGGGGAACCGACGGTGGTTATGTGCGGTGGGGAAGAGATGGGGGAGTGGGGAAGAGAAAGAGTGAGGGAAGGAGCAGCGGCTAGCCAACATGGGTCGACGACTAGCGACGGGCGTGGCCTGGGAAAGGCATCCGGAGTGGAGCATCGGCTGTAGCGCCGAAGATGGGCGGCGACGAAAGCGGAGTGCATGGTGCCCGAAGCTCGCACTGCTACTGGGACCGTGGTTCCCAACCACTAGCTGAGCAACTAACAAACGCCAGGCCGAGTCCACGACACAGCACAGGACGGCAGGGCGAGGGTCTCCCTCAGGCAGCTGGCCGGTCGAGTGCGAACAGAGGAGGGAACGTTGGCTATGGGAGGGGAAGGAGGAGGGAAGGCAGGCGATGATGGCGGCAAGTGAAGAGGAAGAGGCCAGTGGTGATGGGGCTTGAACGCGACTAGAGTGAGGCCTGTGGTTGCTGCCGCTGGCTGGGGTGCTCGTCACAGAGGTGGCTGGTAGAGGGAAGGAGGCCGGTGCAGTCGCATGGGTTGGAAACAACATGTGGTTCCTGTGGGCTCTGTGCCTATCAGGAAAAAAAGAAGGAAAGAAGTAACACAAAATAGAAGAAAAGAGAGGAGGGGGAAGAAGCTTCGACGGTGGAGGAGGGAGGAAGAAGTAGTGGGGAAAGGGAGAGAGAATGGGGGTATCGCTGGTGACTTTGGTGCAGGTGTAGGCATGCTGTAGAGTGGTGGATGGTGGATGTGGTGGAGGCTACTAATAGAGGTTGTGATGGTGAATGGTGGCATCGGAAGGCGATGAAGGATGTGTAAGGATTCAAAAAGACTGGTTCGGGTAGCACAGCAGATAATAAAATTAAAGCTCGAACCCATGTCCTTTTAGAATCCAAGAACCGAACCCTAATCGATGCAATAAAATTACCCAACCTCAAAATAGGGTTTTAGATCTTTACCTAGTGCGGAACGACGTTGTCCGCAGCGCCCGATGCAGATTTTCTCAAACCTAGAGCCGCACAGATGTTCGGCCTCTAAAGTAGATCCACATTGATTCTCATGTAATGACGGTGTCCACCCGTTCTTTCCCCCGCACGTACGAACCGCGGATCCTCCAAACTACTCATGTTTCCCTTCTTCAATCTTTCTCCCTTGAGAGGAAGAGAGAGAGATCAACAAGGAAGAGAGAGAGAGCAAGAGGGAGGGGAGGAGAGAAGAAGAGTGGTGGGTTTTATCCCTTATATGCTTGGCTTTAGGAGAAAACACTCACGTAGGATATATAAAGGTGGGATGGGTCCTTTCCAAAAAAATCTTTAATCACCAATATTGTATATATATCCTCTATATCATTGTACATATATATTAAGCACCTCTTTATATTCCTTTCCAAAGGAATTCAAGGCTTTTAATATATATATATATATATCTTAACAATAATATCACGTCACCTGAGAATCTTATGTGTGTGATCCTCTAGGCCCATAGTCACTCTAGGTTAAGACCCATAAACTTATAATTCTTAATTAGAAGTAAATTAAACTCATTATTTGCTTCTACAAGAGCCGAATAATAGTTTAATTCAAATCGGACCTATGATCACGTTGGGTCAAGCAAATCTGCGTGATCCCATAGTACGTCGGGTTCAAACCACCCTGTCTGGTATCTGTAAGTCTATAGTTGTCACATTGCTATAATCCCTCACTCTTTCTATGAGTCTGGTTCGATTGAGGGTATGGTAACTGTCAAACCCGATGATCGTGCCATTCAACCACGACCTCCTAAAAGTGTATGACGTCCTTTCTAAACGAACTGACACGACCCTGGCCAGGGATTTAGTGGAGCGTCAGTGTCTTCACCCATTAACTATATGATATATACCCGACAGTGAGCGATCCATTCTTGACCTTTAATGACCTTTACACGTATCCTGATATGGTTAATGACTTGACAATTCATGACTTATAGTTAAAGTCACTTAGCCAAGTATTAAACCATTCCAGTCCTCGTGTAAGATCCGATCAATATCTCAGGTCAAAGGACCAACGATGCTACTGAGATAATTGGATCTTCAGTTGACATTAGGTATAATCAACCATCTGAAGATCCAATGGTAGATCCGTCAGTGTACATCCTCCCAGGACGTACACCTACACATATGTATTGGTGCCTCGCACCAGTGACCATGAGACTGCTCACCCACACATCATGTGTACTGGTTTAATAGGTAATCAAAGTCCCCGAGTGATTACCCTCCAACCAAGAATAATTTTAAGGTATGTGTCCATGTGAAGTCAGTCTCATGATCGAGATCCCATCTCGAGTTGACTTTACAACCACATATCCTCGGGACATCGTAGAGTAATATATATTTATAAATTTACGCTCAAATACCACTTTATTAATGATGAACAAGATTGTACAACTATCGGGTCTACCCGACCCGAGATTGACTTGTAGGACACCCAATACTAACAGGATGGGGGGCAGGTAGACAGTGGATAGAGAGGGTTTTGGTTGGGGCTTCTCACCTGTCTCCTTCACAGAGACGATGCAACTGAGAGCTTCACACTCTGCCTCCTTTTCGGAGAAGAACGGATGGGAAGGGACTTTTCATCCCAGGACTTCTCACCCCATAACATAATTTGCAATTCAATATTCTAATCCATTCTTCCTTCCTCTCCAAATGGAGGATATCTTTATAAAGAGGGGGAAGAGGGGTTAGGGGATTCAAAATTTTCTTATAAGTGCAACGCCCCAGGGAGTAGAAGAACCCTCCCACCTAACAAATTCAAAAGTCTTTATCTGCCTAACAATTTAAGATCCATGCACCCTCTAGAATACTTAAAGCATAGAAAAAACACCCTCTCGAATACCTACCGTAAAGCATAGAAAACCATAAATTACTCTACTAATGACACTTAAAAGAAAGAAAAAAACATAAATAAAACTACAAGTATTTAATTGATGAGAATTGTCTCCCGATTCAAATTTTGTAGCCCCAATTCTACCCAACTCAGATCGAACTCCCTTTTTGGGCCGACAATCCCATCAATTCTCACCTAGTTGGAGAAAACTTATTCTCAAGTTTTGAAGTGCGTAACTATCCACTCAACAACCAAGGAAGTGGCAAATCCATGCACCACGAATAACTTCGTAGAGGTAGCCAAACAGAGAAGCCGAAGCGGACGTGCAAAATGTGTCTCAAAATCACACCATATCGCATTAGTGACATGCTACCTAAGTACCATGGCGTCGGGTGGAGCAACTGATGAATCAACCTCAAACACAGTGGCATCAACCAAGTCTAACCCGGACATAATAAATAAATCCTGATCCCAAATGTCATTGGGAACGACGGTCAAAATAGTCTCAAAGGATGAGTCAACAGTGATGATAGAATCATCTATCAAATCCAACCCGGAATCGACCAATAAAATATGATCCCACACATCTTGCAACATAGACCATGCTCACATCTCTTCTTCGTACTCCTCGGCTAATATAGGACCGGCCTCATAAGTCACATCCTGAACGGGTGGTTTCATAAAAGTTGATAGTCCCCTCTTGAATGTCTTCCTAAAATCTTGGAGTTCACGTCGTACATCCATGAGGCACTCATACAAGGATGCATAATCGTCAACCATGATGGAAATATACCTGAATGAATATCGGACCTCAACTTGTAAGGACAAGTCGATTCCCTAGGCGATACCAAAATTGATGCAAGACATGTACCCATCTATGATTTTCTTTTTCTTTTTTCCTATCTTTTTTTATTATCTCTCTCCTTTTTTTACTTCCCTCCTTTTGTGCTGCCTTTTTTTAAGAAAATCACTTGCCCCCTTTTTTTCCTCTGAGGAACTCACGAAAGCCACAAATAGAGAGACGAAGAGGGGAAGAAAGAGAGAGGGAGGGAAGAGAGAGTGAGTGACGGCAGAGAGAGGGAGAGAGCTTCTTTTCTCTTTTCGTATATTTTTTACCTTGTTATGGCTTGACAGAAGAATGAGAGAGAGAGAGAGAACAAGGAAGAGAGAGAGAGGGACTCTTTTTTATTTTAAACCATGTTACAGAAGAACGAGAGAGATGCGATAGTGAGGAAGACGAGAGACAGAGGGTGGAGATGACCTTCTAGGGATGGGTGGCCGTTGGCAAGCCAGTGCAGTGGAAGCAAGGCCGGGCTGCGGAGAGAGCAGCTATGCAACGATGGGTGCAAGAGAATGAGAGAGGGGTTCAACTGGCTGCCCAGCGGAGCTACAAGGGTGTAGCAGGGAAACCGACGATGGTTCTATGTGGTGGGGAATAGATTGGGGGGGGGAGAGAGAGAGCGAGGGAAGGAGCAGCGGCCAGGTCGGCAGGGGTCGACAACCAGTGGCGGGCGTGGTCTGGCAGAAGCATCTAGAGTGGAGCATCATCTGCAACGCAAGAGATGGATGGCAATGGTAGCGAAGTGCGTGGTGCTCGAAGTTTGCACTGCTACTGGGACCGTGGTTCCCAACCATAGGTTGAGCAGCCGACAAACACCAGGCTGAGTCCATGGCGCAACACAGTGTCGATTATGGAAAAATCCACTTAAGGAAAATAAGTATGAAAAAAACTATAGAGGTGATGGAAAGGGAAAGGGAGTAAAGGAAAAAGAATGGGAAAGAAGGAAGAGGGAGCATGCGTGGATGCTAATAGGAGGGTGATCGCGAGAGATGCGTGGGCCTCAAAGGAGTATAACAATAATAACAAAGGAGGGATCGCGAATAAATACCTTAAAAGTGCGGGGGAGATGTGAGTGTCACCTTCTCTTCCAATCGGCCGGCCGATGAAGAGAGTTTTCCCTTATTGATTACCCTTGCAAAATAAAGAAAACACCAACAAAGAAAGATATGGATTAGAAACAAGGTGAGTGTAGCATCAAGTTCTTAATAGAAATAAACAATAGAAACATGTATAAGAACACACCCTGTTGGTGTTGGCTTTAAAACCCCTATGTAAAAGGGTGGATAAAATATGATGATATGAACATGGGAGGGTGTAATTGTTGCACAATTGGAGATGTGCTAGAATGCACAAGTGATAGATCTCAATTGATTTGAGATAAAAAGAATAAGTAGAAAAGAAAGAGGATATGATGCATGAGCATGAACATAAATTAATCTAATGAAAACAAAAGAAAGAGATAAGGGGAGAAGATGGGCTTATTGGATTTTCTCCATGAAAGGGGGGCTTCAAATCTTCAATATGTTCTCTAAGGGAGGAAGAAGATCTCCAAGAGGATGAAGCTTTGAGCATGGGAGACTCCCTCCTTGAGCCCTTGGTCCAGCAGCACCTCCCTTTGATCAATAGAGCAAGTCTTAAATACAAGGGAGAGAGGGGTCCTATTTATAGAGGAGAAATTCGGAGCTTTAATTCCATAGAAAATAGGAAAATCGATTTTAATGGGATTTGGAAGAGAATATTCATTGGCCAAGTATCCTCCCAGTCTTAGAAAGCCTTAGGGACCCTTTCCCAAGTGGAAAAGGAGCTTAAAATGGGGAAAGAATGAGGTTCTGTGGGATTTAGAATTGTGTAAGAAATGGCGGCCAGAACAGAAGTCGACATTTAATTAACGTCAGTTCAAAAATGCGTCAATTCTGAGTTAAAATATAGAAAGTTCTGAAATTTCTAAAATTAGAAAAGAATTGACGTCCAGGGGGCCAGACGCCAATTAAAAATTTATACGAATTTTGGACGGAGTTAAAAGCTCAAAATATAGAAATGGAAATGGCGTCATGGGGGCCGGACGCCAATTAATAAATTAGCGACCTTCCAGATGAACGTTAATTCAAAAATAATCCTAATTCAGTTCAAAATCTGAAGAAAATAATTGGCGTCCATCTCTCCGGACGTTATTTAAAAAATTGACGGCCTTTCAAAGTGTCGCGGATTTAAAATCACATAAATTCGGTATGAAACAGGGCCAAAAATTAAAAATAAAGAATCCGCATCCATATGGTTGGATGCAGATTAAAAAAATACTTAAAAATTAAAAAAAATGGAAGGAATTGGCGTCCGCTTATGCGGGCACCCATTCTTGAGAACGCGGTCGCCAGGGCGACCGCGATCAGGCAGGCCCATATATATCTTTTATTCATTTTTGAAGACGCGATCACCTTGGCGACCTCGTTCAGACAGGTTCAACCATTTTTTTTGTTATTTTTGAAAATGGTGTCCATTTAAATGGCCGTTAATTAAAAAATGGCGTCTAGGGGGTTGACACCAATTCAAAAGGCCCCAAAAAATTGGAGAAAAATCCTTAAAAATCAGAAAAAAATATGGGAAAACTCGGGAAAGGTGAATATTCAAGAAAAATGAAAAAAATCACTCAAATAAGTCGATTTGAGAGTCAAATTGGGACATCGCAACGCGATAGGAGATGTGCTCAAAGTGGTGTCAATTTTAACGTGTCTATACACAGGACGGTAGGGCGGGGGTCTCCCTCGGGTGGCTAGCCAATCAAGCCTGAACAAAGGAGGAGACGTTGGCAATGGGAGGGGAAGGAGGAGGGAAGGCCGGTGATGGTGGCTGCGGGTGAATGGGAAGAGGCCAGTGGTGATGGGGCTTGAATGCGATTGGAGGGGGGCCTACGGTTGATGCCGCTGGCTGGGGTGCGGGTGATGGAGGTGGCGAGTGGAGGGGAGGAGGTTAGTGCAGTCGCTTGGGTGAGAAACAACCGGTGGTTCTTGTGGGCTCTGTGCCTGTGGGGAAAAAAAGAAAGAAATAAGAAACACAAAACAGAAGAAAAGAAGGAGGAAAAGGAACATAGGGAAAGGAAAGAATAGGGGGAAGGAGGGAGGAAAAAGTAGTGGGGAAAAGGGAGAGAGAATGGGGGTATATATCGCCGGTGACTTTGGTGCAAGTGTAGGCGTGCTGTAGAGTGGTGGACGATGGATGTGGTGGAGGCTACTGATGGTGGTTGTAATAGTGAATGGTGGCAGTGGAAGACGGTGAAGGATGGGAGGCAGGTAGATAGTGGATAGGGAGGGTTTTGGTTAGGGCTTCTCACTCGTCTCGTTCGCAGAGATGATGCAACTAGGAGCTTCACACTCTGCCTCCTTCTCGGAGAAGAATATATGGGAAGGGACTTCTCATCCCAGGGCTTCTCACCCCACAACACAATTTGCAATTCAGTAGTATAATCTATTCTTTCTTCTTCTCCAAATAGAGGATTACAAATCTTTATAAAGAGGGGGAAGAAGGGTTACGAGATTCAAATTTTTGTTATAAGTGCAAGGCCCTAAGGAGTAGAAGAAGCCTCCCACCTAACAAATTCAAAAGTCTTTATCTGCCTAACAATTTAAGACCCATGCACCCTCTAGAATACCTAAAGCATGGAAGATACACCCTCTGGAATACCTACCCTAAAGCATAGAAAATCATAAATTATTCTACTAATGACACTTAAAAGAAAGAAAGAAAAAAATATAAATAAAACTACAAGTAATTAATTGATGAGAATTGTCTCCCGATTCGAATTTTGTAGCCCTGGTTCTAACCAAGTCAGATCGAACTCCCTTCTTGGGCAGGCATTCCCATCACCGGGCTATACTGAGTCTGGCCCCGGCTCAACTCATTGATAGCCCTAGATTAACTTGGGTTTTCCCATTTCACTTTGAGGGTTAAACTTGGGTGGGTCAAAGGTTAGCTCGACTTCAACCCAACTTCAATGTTAGCCCGACTTTGACCTTAACTTGTTTAGTCCTGTTTAATTAAGTCGTTTAGTCCGTATCACATGTGGTGTAGTTAATTTATCAAAAAAAGATATTTTTACATATAAATCATTCTTACATAAAAAATTATAAAAATGTTGTTTCTAAAAATATGTTTAAACACATATCATTATTTTTATCAAAATATTATAAAAATGTCATTATCATAACTAATTGTCACCCATAGTCTATTTAACTATAGTTATATTTAATCCTAGTTATAAAATGATGAAAATACCCCCAATTAATTAAAACCCACTCTCTCCCATGCTCCCCCTCTCTCACTATGATTCTCTCTCTCTCTCTCTCTCTCTCCCATGCATCACCCACACTGGGGGGAGGGCACCGTACGATGACATCCCTCTCTTCTCTCTTTCAGTTCTCTCTCGTCCTCTCTCTCTCACACACACTCTCTCTCTCTCCAATTTCTTTATCTTACTATCCTCTCCTCCCTCCACAATAAAACCCCTGTCACTCACCCTCACTCCCTCTTTCTCATCCCCCCTTTAGGTATGGGTATTGTCGATGTTGGACAAGAAGTCACCCTCTCTATCTCTCTCTCTCTAGTAGATAGGAGGCATGGTGCCGAAGGGGGTGATCCCCTTCAACACTATCCCTTTCTCTCTCTCTCACTACTCTCTCAACCTTCTCTCTCTTTCTCTCTCATTACTTTATCAACCAATGGGAAGTCTAGGGGGCAGTAGATGCCTCTTCAAAGGAGGCAGCATTACGGCACTCCTTTGCAATGATATGCACCTTGTTTGAGTCGCTGGGCAAGTTTGTGGTCATGCTCTAGCTATATACGTCAGAATGTGACCAAACTTACTAAACGTCTGAGTGTGACCAAACTTACTGGGTTGTCCTAGCTCAGGGAACTCTTAGGTCAATTGTTATAGGTAGATGACGATAGTGACGAGGTGGGAGACTATGATCAACAAGGAGATGTTATCAAGGGAGCAAGTCGAAAAGTCATTCTAAGCGTGGGGGCATGCTTATTGTTCCAAGACATAAAGGTGCCTCAATGGTCATAGATGGTGTGGCTCATGTTGGCCATAGAGAAGACTAACAAGCTTCTATCTACGAGTGAAATCTCTCTCTCTCTCTCTCTCTCTCTCTCTCTCTCTCTCTCTCTCTCTCTCTCTATATATATATATATATATATATATATATATATATATATATATATATATATATATATATATATATACCCCTCTTTGTAGGTCTCCGATGTTGTGAGAGGAGTCAGCTAATCCTCCTTGTTTGTCATCTTTATCTTTGTGTGGCTCACTCTTTCTCTCTCTCTCTCTCTCTCTCTCTCTCTCTCTTGGTGCCACCAAGTAGGGTGGAGATGGCTAGAACTTGGAACTTATGTTGGTGGCTTACGCGAGAGAGCTACACCGGTGAGGTTGACACCAGAGAGTTGGTGGCAGAATTGGAGGAGGTGATTGACCTCACCCCTCTGATGAGGGTGACCCCAAGTATGCAAGAGGAAATAGTTAAAAGTAAGAGTATTTTCTTCGAAAGATATTCAACTAACATGAAAATTAGAATGAGATTTTTACAAATAAATAATTGTTAAATATGAATTTATAAAAAATTTATTATTAAAGATATA
The DNA here is from genome assembly GCA_022559845.1 of Amorphophallus konjac. NCBI lineage: Eukaryota > Viridiplantae > Streptophyta > Magnoliopsida > Alismatales > Araceae > Amorphophallus > Amorphophallus konjac. Next base: position 514,752,844 of record CM040121.1, on the reverse strand, counting down.
TTAGCAGTCATATCACTGCATAAAATCATATTATATAAATTTATCATATTTTATAAACATATCACTTTTTTGTCAAAAAATTATAATAAAATAAAGTTTAGATGGACATTTATGCACTATTTGATTTCACACATTGGTATGCATGTTAATATATTTTTAGAAATATTTTTTTATAAATTTACTTATAACAATATTTTATTTACAAAATACTAAATAGATACTATGAGGGATATTTACTTATCTACGGACGAAAGTCAGTGAGATTGCTATTTTTACAACATTTTAACAAACGAAACGATATATGTTTTGTGAGCTCCCCCATGAGGTCCCAGGTTCGAGCCTCATGGGCTCCCCTTATGGGGGAGCCAACTCTCTTGGGTCATCAGGTCTCCGAGTGGGGGTGGATTGAATGGTTGCTCCATCCATCTGCACATTAAGAGGGTGCGCGTGTAAATGGCTTCCAACGTCTCCCAAGGAGACTCTTCCCGAAGGTGTTGGATCATGCTTTCCAGAGTGTTAGTATATTCTCTCTTCCCCCGTTCCCTTTCCTAGTATCCCCTTAGACCAAAAAAAATATCTTCAAATATATTGTTCAAAATAATATTTTTATAACTTTTTATAAGGATGGTTAGATGAAAAAACCCTAAAAAATCCGATAGGTCTCAATCTCATCTACATATTTGTATCGAATGATCTTTGATTGAATGACTAAAAACTAAAAAAAAAATTATACCTATCCATCTGCTCAAAATAACGAGGGGACCACTTTGAACTCAATTAGTGTGTCTGATTTTTTTTATTACAGAGACATAGGTCAGACTGGAGCTGCCCGAATTATTTTTTTTTTAAGGTTGCACCATGGTGTGGAGTGTAACCGGTAAAATTTTTCTATTAATTTTAAAGTGATTCATAGTATGGTTTGTCGACTCGGTTCGACTCGGATTGACTCGGGCGTATCGTACCGTATCTGGCAAAATTCGATACCCTACGGATCACCTCTAGGATCGGTCGAGTCGGTCTGAGTCACAATGTGAGAGAGAGAGAGAGGAGGGGGTGAATAGGAGAGAGAGAGAGAGAGGGTCGAATCGGGCCGAGTCTGATGCGACTCGACCGTATCATACCGGATCCGGTACGACCCAACGAGTAGACGAATCATGATTCATAGATGATTCATATTTGTATCTGAGTTCTCAAGAACAAAGCTTATGTTCAACGTGTAATCCCTCTCTCCCCCTATTTGTATGGGCACTTAATTTTATGAATGTGAATAATTTATATTAAAATGCGAACCTCTCATAACTGTACATAGGAATAATATTTTAAAGAGATCAATATTTATATCCATATTTAAACCAGCCATAAAATATTTATTTCATCTCAAATATAATCGAAGTCAAATACCAGTTAATGCAAATCCCATCAATTTGAATTTTGGTTTTATTATCCCCGCCGGCACCACGTTCTCCACGTCTGGCGTCCCTTCCCCCTCCAACCTCGGACCCCACAAAACCGGAGGTCAAGCGGTCAAACGACGCCGCGAGGCTGGAACCGCCGTAACGGACACGAACCGCACCGCCCCTCCCCCCACTTTTTAAAAGCGCCCCCCGTCCTCCCCGCTTCCGCTTCTCCACCTTCACCTTCTCCTTCTTCTCCTTATTCTTCTTCTTCGTGATAGGGGCTTGCGCAGCCATCCGCGTTCAAATCTTCTTGGAAACAGAAAGCAGAGGAAAAAGAGATGGAGAGGGGTGCTCTCATGGCTGCCTGCTTCCTGCTCTCGCTGGCCGGGGGCGTCGCCGTGGTCGCCTCCGAGCAGTTCAAGGTCGGCGGGGACGAGGGCTGGCGCGAGCCCGACGCGAACAACACTGACATGTTCGCACTGTGGGCGGGAAGGATGAGGTTCCGTGTCGGGGATTCCATCTGTGAGTAGTTCCGTTGCTTGCGCTTTTTATCGTCTGCAGGGCTGTTGGAGTTCTCAGTATGCTTCGAAGCTTCTCCATCTCATGCATGCCTGCGGGCGCCGGGTTTTCATGCTCCCCAACGCCTCCGAGTCGTCACCGGAAGATGTTGCACTGTTTTAACACCAAAAAGCTTTATCCTTTTTCATCTTTCTCCCTCTAGCCATCGCTATATATATGATCTAGTCGTCACTATAAGGTGTTGCAGTGCTCTAATACTAAGTATTTTACTTCTCTCTCTCTCTCTCTCTCTCTCTCTGGGTTTTTCATGTTCCCCCACTCCGCTGTTCATCACTAGAAGACCTTGCACTGCTCTAACACTATAAGAGCTCACAGTAGAGTCATCACTGTAAGAGCTTACACTCCCTGGCCGCCAAGCCTTTTATCCTTTTCATCCTGCATGCATGCCTCTTTCTCTCTCTCTCTCTCTCTCTCTCTCTCTCTCACACACACACACACACACGCACGCACGCACACACACCCCCTTCTTTCAGTGCTCTGACATGATCTAAAGCTTCCTTCTTCTACACCCATGTGTGTAGATTTCGAGTACAGCAACGACTCGGTGCTGCTGGTGGAGAAGAGGGGGTACTACCACTGCACCACGACCAACGTCACCGTTGCCTTCCACGACGGGAAGACCGTCTTCAACCTGGACAAGCCCGGCCTCCTCTACTTCATCAGTGGCGAGCCAGGCCACTGCAAGAGTGGCCAGCGGGTCATCGTCGACGTGATGGCCCCGACCCCATCTCAGCAGAAGCCTTCCCTCCCCCCGCGGCCGCCGGAGACCCCCGCAGTCCCCGGCCCCTCTCAGTCGCCCCGCCCGAGCGCGGCGGTCTCCACGCCGGTGCCGACGTTTCTCGCGCTGGTGGCACTTGCCCCCTTGGTGGTGTCCCTGTGGACGACGCCATTAAAGCTAGCGCTCTGACTGGATATTATGACACGTTGCTTCCTTTCTTTCTGTCTTTCTTCTTCACGTCGTGTCACTTTTGTATTTTCATTCGGGTGCTGTTGGATTGTGGAGTTGGTTTAAATATTCCTCGTTGGAAAATATTGGTTTTATTATTATTGTTGTTGTTGTCGTTGTTGATTCACTTGAGTGTTCTGCGAGCATTTTTATCTTCTTCTTTATCACTTTTTACTGCTACGAAGTTTGCGGTTGATGGGGTAATCAACACACCCTTTCTCTCTCTCTCTCTTGGAGATGCGGATAACGATATGCAGATTTTTACGGCAAATTCATTTAGCTATTATGCTAATTTTAGTACTTTCCATAGATTTCTTAATGTTTTAAGCATGCTCGACATGAACTGCTGTTTGATTTCTTTGTAAATAAGTAATCAACTCCGAATTGGTGTGCGCAATATCCAGAGAGATTTTTTTTTCTAAATTAACATAATTGGTTAATTTTTAGCTTTCGAACTAAAGTCACATGAAAATTTTATAAATGTAAACTTTTTTTGTGCCGCACATCCGATCAAAGCCTACATGTCTCATATGTACGAATGCAGCGACGATCATGCATTATTTTGTCCATGTTTCAGGTTTGGGCGACATTTCTTTTAACCTTAAAGGCGAAGAATCTCTCAGTACATTCTTGAATCCAAGACAAACACTGATAGCATGATCCGAAAATTTTTCTCCTTTCTCACTTTTTCTTACCATTACGAAGAAATATGATTTTTTTAAAATAAAATGGCAGCGTGCCGTTACTGTAGAAGTATTTTGGGAAGTGGAAGCATTTACCGCAGAAGTAAAAAAAGTTAAGAAAAAATTACTCGTATACTCCTTAAAAAATCTTAAAATACTATTATACCCCATAGACCTTTAGGGTCTCCTTGTTATTCGAATGCGGACGCCCCATGCTTGTGTGTGAGAGGAGACGGTGGGCCCCAGCCGATTTCCTCTTTCATCGGATGCGGTGTTCTTATCCTATTCGAAAAATAAAGTGGCCCTTATGGAATATACCAATATACCTCCAAAATTCTCTTAACTCGAGTTGTGATACCATTGAGGTTACATTTGCAAGATACAGCGATAATAATAGATATGAAGTGACCATTTTACCCCTCAGGGGTGAGAGAGAGAGAGAGAGGACGCAGTGAGAGTGAGCTGGGGAGGGGGATCTCGAGGCATCAGTACTCTGGCTGCAAGAGAGAGAGAGAGAGAGAGAGAGAGGACGAAGTAATAGAGAGGGAAAAAGAGTGTGGGAGGGGGAGGGCTCCAGAGTGGTCTCCCCTATCGGTGGCGGCACCCCGATAGCGACACTCTGTGGGTGTAGACGATGCAGAGAGAGAAGGGTGCATAGATAGAGAGAGAGGATGGGGTGAGGGAGAGTGAGAGAGAGAGAGAGAGCGCCAGAGGGGGTCATTCCCTTCGACGTTGGCACCCCTGTGGGTGCGAGAGAGAGAGAGAGAGAGATGACGAAGTAAGAGAGAGAGGGAGGATGCATAGAAAGAGAGAGTGTGTGTGTCGGAGGGGGTCGTCCCCTCCGGTGTCAGCACCTCCTATGGGTGAGAGAGAGAGATGGGGGGGAGAGAGAGGATGAAGTAAGAGAGAGAGGGAGAGAAGTGATGTAGTGAGAGAGAGTGCCGGAGGGGGTGTCGGCTCCGCCGTCTCTGTGATCCTCTTCTTCTCCACCCTCTCCTCCCCCTCCTCCACTGTCACGTCCTTCCCTTTCTCCTTCCTCCCTCCTCCCTTCCCACCTTGTCTTTGTCAAGTCCAAGGTCCAACCTGCATCACCCGAGCCCACCAACACCTCCCCCACTCCACCCTACTTCATCTCCGACTCTGCCGACGACAGGGGGATGCTACGGCGGGCCCTCCAAGCGCTCTACCACCGCCGCAACCGCTATGTCGTCCACCTCGATTTGGAGGAGTCCCCGCTAGAGCGCCTCGCCCTGCGACGCATATATATATATATATATATATATATATATATATAAGAGAGAGAGAGATGTGGGTGATGGGAGAACAGGTGAAGTCGCTCTATGTGGGAGTAACTTTCAACTAAAGTCACTCCCACACGGAGCGACTTCACCTATTCCTCTGTGTGTGTGTGTGTGCGTGCGCGCGTCGGAGGGTGAGACGCCCTTCGGCATCCCCCTCCCCACCACTCTCTCTCTCTATGCATCCTTGGTGGGATGCCTGCGTCGGAGGGGAGATCCCCTTCAGCACCCCCTCCCCGTCCCTCTCTCTCTCTCTGTATTACTCTCTCCCTGCCCCTCTTTTCTATATGCACTGACGCTGAAGGGGGAGATCCCCTCCAGCACCCCCCTCTCTGCCGTGCTCTCCCTCTCGTCTCTCTCTCTCTATCACTCTCAATCTCTCTCTCCTCTCTCTCTACATCTCTGTCAATATGATTGCACCGGAGGAGGAGACCCCCCCTCTCTCTCTACATGTATCCATCTACATGGGAGGGGGTGAATGAATGTCCTAACTAGGGGTAAGTTAGAGATTTCCACCCCTCTCACTCAATTTGGGTTAGTTAATGTCAATAATCGGTAGGGGCATAACAATGAGTTGCTTGAGAATTTGGGAGTATATATACAGTTGGGGATGACCAAAAAACATAGCCACAATCTGATTTTCTGTAACAGCAGAAAACACACAAACAGAGCAAGTTGGAAAAGAGAAAAATAGAAATATTTTCGTCTACACTTTGTAAGAGAGATTACAGAGTATTTATACACACTAAGGACTCAAGACTCTTGCTTAAAACTAAACACTATGTGGGAAGAAATAGAATACGCAAAATAGGAGAATGTGGAGGAATCTTAGTGCGTGATAGGCGCACATTTCCTAATGACCAGGAAGACCCTTAACAATCATAAAGACCAAGTCATAATGCACTAGACCACATCAAATAGATTTCCAGATTTGCATCATCATTCTTCAACACTCCCCTTTGATGTAAATTCTCCAACACCAAGTGCATCTCTAAACTTGAAGAACTTTGAGTAAGGAAGAGCCTTCGTAAAGTCATCTACAATTTGATCATTAGTGGAGCAATATTTCAACTCAATTTCGCCTTTCGATACCATGTCTCGGATGAAGTGACGGCGAATCTTGATGTGTTTTGTCCTGCCATGGAAGATTGGGTTTTTGGTCATTGCAATTGTCGCCTTGTTGTTGCAGAACACCATCGTAGCTTGCTCTTGAGCATGCATCAAATTAATCTTCCATCAATCTTCACATCCAAATGGCTTGACAAACAACAGAAGAAGTAGCAATATACTCAACTTCTGCAGACGACAATGCAGTGGTAGATTGTTTTTTGGTAGCATGCTACAGCTCCAGATCCAAAGCTAAAAGTAAAGCCGCTAGTGCTCTTCCTGTCATCTAAAAAACCAGCCCAATCGTTGTCAATAAAACTAACTAGATTAAAATTATTCACAGGCCTATACCATATCCCAAATTTACTTGTTTCTCAGACATAGCGAACAATCCGTTTTGCTGCCCTAAAATGATGCATAGATGGATTATGCATAAACCTGAAAACTAAACAGACTGAAAACATGATATCTAGTCTACTGTGAGTCAAATACATCAGTCTTCCCACCAAACTCCTAAAGCATCTTGCATCAGCCTTTGAAGTGCAATCATCTATTATCAATTTTTCATTAGGATTCATAGGTGTAGCAGAAATTTTGCATTTCAACATGTTGCATTTTTTCAACAAATCCATGGCATACTTTTCTTGAGAAATAAAGATGCCATCGTTGGTTTGTTGAATCTGAAAACCAAGAAAATAATGCAGCAGCCCCAGATCTGACATATCAAATTCATGCATCATGTGACTTCTGAACTCTTTAAGGCAAATTTCAGATGATCCAGTGTAAACAATGTCATCCACATAAACACAAACAATAAGAATGTCATAGGTATTGTTTACCTTCACGTATATGGTAGGCTCACTTTCACTTCGGTGGAAGTCATTATTTCTGAAATAAGAATCTAACTGGCTGTACTACGCTCTAGGTGCTTGTTTAAGCCCATAGAGTGCTTTGTTTAGCTTGTAGACCTTCTCTTCTTCTCCTTTAACAACAAACCCATGTGCCTGCTCAACATAGACAATTTCTTCAAAAGCACCATTTAGGAATGCTGATTTAACATCAAATTGAAACAACCCCTGTGGCTGCTCAGCATAGACAATTTCTTCTAAAGCACCATTTAAGAATGCTGATTTAACATCAAATTGAAACAACCCACGTGGCTGCTCAACATAGATAATTTCTTCTAAAGCACTATTTAGGAATGCTGATTTAACATCAAATTGAAACACATTCCATCTTAATTGGGCTGCTAGTGCTAAAACAATTCTTATGGTTTCAAGGCGTGCAATTGGAGAAAAAGTTTCAAAGAAATCTATACCATATTTCTGCACATAGCCTTTAGCAACCAACCTTGACTTGTACTTGGACACACTCCCATCTAAATTGTACTTCACTCTGTAAACCCATTTGACACCAATAGCATTCTTTCTTGATGGCAAGTCCACAAGTTTCCATATTTTGTTTCTTTCAATTGCATTTATCTCCTCTTGCACAGAAGCCACCCATTCTTCTTTTCCTTTTGCCTCTTCATAACATGTTGGTTCTGCAACTATGAGAGTAAAATTACTTCTTTCATAAATCTCTTGAAGTGATTTTTCCTTTCGTATTGGTGGACTTGGACTGTCCATAGCACTATCTTCTTGAAAATTGCTAGGAGAACTACAAATGGCTTGTTAAATTTCCTGACTTTCTTCTTGTTCTTGTGAAAATCCGGATCCATCAATCATCATTGTTGGTTGCTGAGTTTGCTTATGAGACCAGTCCCAAAAATTGTACTCATCAAATATGACATCTCGACGAACAATCAATCTTTTAGTTTTAGGATTATACAACCTATAACCCTTACTTTCATTGCTATATCCAACAAAAATATAATTTTCACTTTTCTGATCTAACTTCCTTCTATCATCAGAATTAATAAGGGAATAAGCAAGACAACCAAATACTTTTAAACAACTCACCTCATGCTTCATCTTGTGCCAAGCCTCAAGGGGAGTCATATTCCTTACAGCCTTTGTCGGAGATATGTTAAGAAGATGGACTGATGTTGCAACAGCTTCAGCCCAAAAGTCATTTGGTAGCTTCTTCCCTTGTAGCATGCTCCGAGCCATTTCTACTACGGTTCTAATTTTTCTTTCAACCACATCGTTCTGCTCTGGAGTATGTCTTATCGTAAATTGCCTGCGAATACCATGCTGCTTGCAAAAACAATCAAAATCATTAGATACAAACTCTCCCCCTCTATCTGTGCGAAGAATTTTTATCATGGTCCCACTTTCTTTCTTAGTAAATGCTTTGAATTCTTGAAACTTCTCCAGTGCTTTTGATTTATTAATTAGAAAATATACCCAGCACATTCGAATAAGATCATCAATGAAGAGTAAGAAGTATTTGCTCCCATTTAGTGATGGTGTATTCATGGGACCACAAATATATGCATGAATTAACTCTAATGGAAATGTAGCTCTCCAAGACTTTCCAACCGGAAAAGGAAGCCTATGTTACTTACCATACACACACCATTCACAAACATCATCATTGCATTCATAGTAGATAAGTCGTGAACCATCCTTTTCTGATTTAACAGTTTCAAACCCTTGAAATACAAGTGCCCATACCTTAAATGCCAAATCTATGACTGATTTTTGATATTAGCAACTAATGCACAGCCATCTAAGGAAGAAATTTCTAGAGAGAACATTTTGTTTTCAGTCATTGAGATCTTAATGCAGAGATCTGATTTTTGACTCTTAATTTCACACATATTGTCATGAAATAGAACAATATATCCCTTTTGAATTAATTGTCCAACATGTAACAAATTGTAAGCCAAACCAGGTACATAGTAAACATCATGAATAGATTTTTCTATACCTGAATTTGTGTAATACCCCGGATTTTTCAGATATTTTTCGGATCATTTTAGTGAGTCTCGGAGTGTATTTTGTGCTTTACACGTGTTTTTCCCTGATGTGCCTTTGGAACAATGTGTAGGGCGAACAGTGACGTTCTCTGACTCCGGGACAGTACCAGCGCGTTGTGCTCCTCCCGAGGATCGCGGAGGTAATTTTTAGTATTTTTCTGAATTTCTAGAATTTTTGGATTTTTCTATATATATAACCTCCTTTTTCTCTCTCTCCCTCACTCTCATTTTCTCACTCTCTCCCTCTCTCTTCTCTCACGCTCTCCCTTCTCGCCCCCTCTTCTCCAGCGGCCGACGGAGCGGGGCGGGGGCGCAACGGGGCGACGCGGGAGAGGAGGACGGTGAGAATGGGTCGAGGATCGGGGGATGGAGGCGCGTGGAAGCTCGGTGGCGTGATCACGAGCCGGTGAGGGTTTAAATGGCATTTCTTCGCGGATCGGCGACCTCGGGGCGCGAAATCTTCAGTGGAGGTAGGGACCTCCAGACCCCCAGCTCGCGCACTTCCTTTCTCGCGAGTTTTGTAGGCCGTGGCGAGCCGAGCGTGGGATTATTGCTGTTTTGGGGAAAAACCATGATTTTGGGGAGTGAGCCGGATCTCCCATTTTTGCGGTATTTTTGGCCGATCCTGGGGTTTAGATGCATGATAGGGGCTTGGGGATGGATTCCCCTTTGTTTCCCCATCACCCAGGGGTGATTAGGGCGTAGAACGGGATTTTGGGATTCTTCCCGCCGGTCCCATTCTCGGGAGGGTGTAGCGGTCCTTCCAGAGACCGCCACACCCCTGGCGGCCTAAGGTAGGTGCGCCACGAGTTACCATTTTGTCGGCAGGGCTGGCGCCGGCAGGCGGCCGCACGATAAACCGCCAACTGGGGTGGCGGCCGAACCTTCGATCGCTTCCTCTGTTTTTGACCGTTGCGCCTTGGGGCACGTGTTTTGACCGTTGGGGGTCACGTGCCCTCTAGCGGCCGTAGGTATGGGCACCAGAGGGAGTGTAGCGGCCCAAGGTTGGACCATTTTCTGGGTGGGCGGCCTTTCTATAGACCGCCAGACCCAAAGTGACTCGCCTTGTAACGGCCTAATGTTGGGCTGCTAGAGTCGTGTGGCGGCCCAAGAGAGGACCTCTAGGTGATTCCCATGCTTGCGATGTCGGGTTCGTGTTGTGTTGGTCTCTGGTCGACCCGGTTGTGACCCAGTGGTTGACTTCGGTCTCGTGAGTGTCCCGGACATCCCGTAGGTTCCGTGTCCGTGTTTCTGGGGTGTCTGGAGGTGCCGTGTTACCTCGACTAGCATGCCCATAGGTGTGTGTGTTCCGGGCTTTGTGTTACGCTCGATCGAGTCACCGTGTATCGGTGTGAGTGCAGTGGGATTCCCCCGCATGTCGTGGGTTTCTGCGGAAGATGGTTTCCGACTGGGCCAAGTGTTCGGCCTTGGACTGCGAGTCCAATTGCCAGCCTCGGGCTGGAGGTCTCCCGCCTTCCCTTAGGATGAGGAATTGGCGTGGCGGCTTATGAGATGCCTTGGGAATCTTGCTTCAGTGTTTTCCGCGTGGGCTATATGTGTGGCCTCAGACTGTGAGTCCAGTTGTCCAGCCATGGGCTGGAAGGCTTCTCAGTTCCCTTCCCGAGGGAATAGTCTCGGCGGCTCGTGAGCTACCTCGCAATTCGTGCTACCGTGGTTTTAGACCTAGGGTTTAGGCTAGATTAACGGCATTGCGTCGTTGCGTACGACGGTCTTGACCCCGAGTCTTATAACTCAAGGACCGTTGGATTTAGTGAGTCTAGAGGACTGTCCAGAGTCCAGTGGCTCGGCGCCACTTGGTTCTTCTCGACTTTCGCACAGGATGTGTGTGTGGTTCTCAGAGTTTTTCCTCGGAGAGTGGTCACACTAGTGACTCCCCACTAGTCGTAGCCTTCCGACACGCGAGTGGTCCCACCAGGGAGTGGTGGCGAGGCTACCCCAAAGAGATGATTTTAGACTGGTTTCCGTCGGGCCCCACGTCTACCAGCCAGAGTCCGGCTGAGGGGAAAATCGGTCAGAGGGCCAGACCAGAGACGCACGATCTGTGTGTGCACACGTGGTTGGGGGCAGTGGACCCGCGCTGACGAGCGCGACCGCAGCTAGTCACTTGCTTTGTGGTTACTAATACGGTGTCTCAGTTCTCGCTGGGCCAGAGGGAGACACCTGAGGTGCGGTCTAAGACGTCAGTGGACACATCCAGTCTTGCTTCTGGTGGGCAGGTACTCCTGTCACGTGAGACGTGACTCTCCTATTTCTAGGGTCCGTTTCCCGTCTGCGAGACGTCGTTTTCTGGACCGTCCGGTGTTTCCGAGGTAGTGGCCAGGGTGCTAGTGGCTTCACCGAGGTTGCGTCTTGTTAGAGTCGTGTTCATGACAGCGTGGTCGTGACGTTACCTTGGACAGCGTGGTCCACGTTGGCCATGTCTGGGAGGACAGGCCTTCACGGCGGAACTGCCGTGAATGTTTCCTCGGTACGCCTGGTGTTAGAGTGGTCCGGTCCCCGATTGTGAGATCAGGATTTCTCTTTTTGCTTGACCAGTACAGTAGGAGTAGATGTAGTGCTGAGTTTTGACCAGCCACCGGTTCGCTGTTCCTGCTGTAGTTGTAGCTATTTTTCCTTTCCGGTACCGCCGTTGTTCTCGATTGGGATTCCGTGGGATCCCTACTGAGCCAGTGACAGGAGGCTCACCCCTGCTTTTCAGGTGCGGCGGTTCTTCCTAGAGGTTTGAGGGTGCTGTTCGGAGGTTCTTAGTTGGCAGCTAGCCGGGCCGAGTGTTCACTTCGCATGTGGTACGTTTTACTACTTTAGACTGTACTTTCTGTTGGACTGGACCCTGTTGTTGTAGTTATTTCTTTATTTCTGTTAATTGTTAAATTGTCCTGTATTATTTCCTATTTCTTTGTACCTCCACACTCCTTTTAGCCCTTCCGAGCCCTCCCGGCTCGTGGGCGGCGGGCCAGGATTCGAATGGTATCGGGTTCTTTTCGGTATCCTGATCTTGGGTCGTCACAGCTGGTATCAGAGTGGTGGTTGTGGACGTACATAGGAATTCAAAATATTACAGTGATCAAAGTCCATAAGGTCCAGTACAGTCGGCAGCTGGCATAGGGTTTTGTGCATGTTTTCCGCTTGATTTCTCGCTTGAGAGCTTGAGTGCGCCGCGCGGTGCTGTTAAGGTGGTTGCTGTTCATGGCTTTCGTGCCGGCGTGGGGTCTAAGGATCGAGGTTGAGAGCTTCTCCCTCATCGGTTGTGGCCCCGATTGTGCTGCGTTGAGCAGAGGTTGCCGGTAGGTGCGGATTTGGGATGCTACGTTCGAGGTTTTTACAGCGAGGTCAGGTGGTTGGCGAGGATTGTTTGTGGTTAAGTGGCCGTGAGTGTACTCTGAGGGAGCTGTTGTTGAGTCTGACCACCACAGCCTGAGGTTATCCAGCCCCTGAGGTGTTAAGGTTGTGGTTTAAGGTGGCAGAGCGGAGTGTTCTGATCGAGAGTTGCGCTCGGGTGAGCAGAGGATCTTCTCGGTGAGCTGATGTTTCGTCGAGCCTGATGTTCTTGTTGTGCCCTGTGGCATCAGAAATGACGTGTCAGTCCCGGTTATTCTTGCGGATTTCGAGATAGGATTGGGCTATGGTGTCCCAGTAAGTCTTGCTCTTGCGTTCTTGCGTGCGAATGGGTGGTGTTTGCCTTGGATTTGAGTTGAGATGTGAAGGTTCCGCGGTGAGTTTCGGGACTCGAGGATGAGCGTTGGCGGTTGTCGATTATGGCTCGTGTTGCGGCTCTTGGCGTGGCGTGTTGCAGTTCGAGGAATTGCAATGGTGGTGCATCGAGAGATGCTGTGATTGTGGTCTGACGTGACACTCACTGAGTGTGTCGGAGGCACTGACCTGATGGAAGCGATGATTTTCTCGGTACTGGAAGGTGCTGTTCCCAGCATGTGCGAGGTTTAAGGTCAGGTCGAGCGTGGAGTTCTTCTGTTGGTCGGAGGTGTGATCGGTTTCTCCTTTGGTTAGAGAGATTATGTTTAGCTAAGGTTCGTCGTCTTGCATTGCGTGTTCGGATTGGTTGGCCTCGTGTGCCATAAAGTTCGTGCGAGACGTGTTCCCTATTTTGGCAAGATGATTGTATGTGAGAAGTCGTGCCCAATTCCCTTGCTGTGTGAGGGTACTGATACTGTTCCAAAAGGACGAGTGCTGGTTGGGCGGTGTTCGAATTCTTGACTGGTGCTGGAACTTTCCGATGCGTGGCAGTTCGGAGCCTGCAGAGTTGCAGAGGATTGCCAGATTTGGGAGTGGATCCGTGCTTGGGGTTCGAGGTAAGGGAGCTTTCCTCACCCTGTTTTCTGCGGTTGATCAGCCGAGTTGTTGATTGTCGGGATGGCGAGTCCCGAGTTGCCGTGTTGGCTGTGCGTGTGGATCAGAGTGCGTAGCGGAAGCGTGGTGGGCCCATAACCCACAGGTTCAGGATCGTAGCGGTGGTTGCTACGGGCGGATTCCTGAGATTGCGTTGAGCAACGGAGGATTGGTTCCTCGGTGTGAGACGTGTTGTTGCCGTGCCGTTGCTCGAGATATCGTGGTTCTTGGCACTGGCAGGATGGAGTGTTGGGGAAAAATGTTGGCAAGTGTGCCGCATGAGTACCCTGTTCCTGTGATGGAAGCCGTGTCAGGCGTCGGTGTTAGACCCGGATGGGGTTGTTGAGGATGTCGCCTGACGGAGGTCGAGGACGTGATGGTTAGAGTCGGTGGCTTGGTGCCCGACTTGTGTTGGAAGTTGTGTCCTCGGATGAGATCGCTTTTGGAGAAGTGATCTCTGACAGATTGTGGGTTCCTGTTGGTAGCTGCGAGTGACTGGTAAGGCCAGTCTCGTAGTAGACCATGGTAAGATGTGTATTGTTGGGGACCCGTGTGCATTGGTCGTGGTGCTGGCGACTAGGTTGCCATAATATTAGATGGCACTTTCCTCCCCTAGAGACGTGTGCCATGAATTGTTCCGGTGGTGTCCCATGGCTCTGTGGTGAGGGCGGAATCGGGATTGGCAGGTGTCCACTTGGAATTTATTGAGATAGGATTCGATGAGACAGGACGGAAGAGTGACGCCTGTGCGTGGAGGTCCTTGATGGGACGTTGGTGTCGCAATGGTTATCCCTGGTTTGGTGACCAGCATGGGATGGCTCCCCTGTAAGTCTGAGTCGAGTGAGGTGATGACCGAAGACACTAGGATTTTATCATTTGGTTTCATCATGCTCCCTTGAGAGGGTTGAGTTAGCACGATGATGGAGATCGGATGCGGTGTCCGAGAGAAGTTCAGCTAGTGATGTGATAATTGTCTGTGTGTGAGTCAGCGGATGGCCTGTTATGAGTTGGATCGTGCCCATTGGGCCGGTGGAGGTTTCCCGTTGACGAGCAGCTGGTGACCAGCATGTGGCCTTTTCACAGACAGAAGATGATGTTGGTGGTGCATCGTGATCGGTAAGAGCCGTGTTTCAAGGAGGCCTTTGGTGGTCGTTTCTGTGATGTGCCTTTCCGGATGGGATCTGGGCTTTGTCGAAGTTGGTCTTCTGGCAGAGTTGGCATAGTGATATGTCTGGCTTTCAGCTTGCCATGTGTGAGGTGGTTCTTGGTGCTAAGCCGATATTCTAGTTGCGGTCTGTTGAGATGACTGCATGAGCCGGTGGAGGCTCTATTTTGGTTGTTCCATGGAGCTGGGTGTGCGACCTGTCAGCTGGCTGTGAAGTTGATGTGTGATTTGTTTGTCGACCATAGGAGGGATCGGTAGCTGTTTCTTGTGACGAGGACTGTGTCTCCTCGGTGAGCGAGATGGTGGCAACAGTGCCATGATTGGTTCTCGCGTTGTCTGAGGTGATGCCGGACTGTGTCCTTTGGTATATGCCCGCTCTGATAGCCGGTGTATGCGGCGTGCGGAGCGAGGTGTTCTTCGTGATTGTGGTCTGGCTGTGTCCCTCAGGTTGAGAGCTTTCGTGAGAATCGAGATTTTCTGTGCTAGGGGCTCTGACGGCGTTGTCAGTTGGTTAAGGCTTTCTTCCCCTGTGTTCCCGCGTTTGTCCTTAATTTCGAGGATGAAATTTCTTTAAGGGGGGAGGGCTGTAATGCCCCAGATTTTTTAGATATTTTTTGGATCATTTTAGTGGGTCTCGGAGTGTATTTTGTACTTTACACGTATTTTTCCCTGATGTGCCTTCGGAACACTATGCAGGGCGAACCGTGGCGTTCTCCGACTCTGGGATAGTACCAGCGCGTTGTGCTCCTCCCGAGGATCGCGGAGGTAATTTTTAGTATTTTTATGAATTTCTAAAATTTTTGGGTTTTTCTATATATGTAACCTACTTTTTCTCTCTCTCCCTCACTCTCATTTTCTCACTCTCTCCCTCTCTCTTCTCTCACGCTCTCCCTTCTCACCCTCTCTTCTCCGGCGGCCGACGGAGCGGGGCGGGGGCGCAGCGGGGCGATGCAGGTGAGGAGGACGGCGAGGATGGGTTGAGGATCGGGGGATGGAGGCACGTGGAAGCTCGGTGGCGCGATCGCGAGCCGGCAAGGGTTTAAACGGCATTTCTTCGTGGATCGGCGACTTTGGGTCCCGAAATCTTCGATGTAGGTAGGGAGATGGACCCCCAGCTCGCGCACTTCCTTTCCCGCGAGTTTTGTAGGCCGTGGCGAGTGAAGCGTGGGATTATTACCGTTTTAGGGAAAAACCATGATTTTGGGGAGTGAGCCAGATCTCCCGTTTTTGCGGTGTTTTTGGCCGATCCAGGGGTTTAGATGCATGCTAGGGGTTTGGGGATGGATTCCCCTTTGTTTCCCCATCACCCGGGGGTGATTGGGGCATGGAACGGGATTTTGGGATTCTTCCCGCCGGTCCCGTTATCGGGAGGGTGTAGCGGTCCTTCCAGAGACCGCCACACCCCTGGCGGCCTAAGGTAGGCGCGCCACGAGTTACTGTTTTATCGGCAGGGCTGGCGGCCACACGATAAACCGCCAACTGTGGTGGCGGCCGAACCTTCGACCGCTTCCTCTATTTTTGACAGTTGCACCTTGGGGCGCGTGTTTTGACCGTTGGGGGTCACGTGCCCTCTAGCGGCCGTAGGTACGGGCACCAGAGGGAGTGTAGTGGCCTAAGGTTGGACTATTTTCTGGGTGGGCGGCCTTTCTATAGATCGCCAGACCCAAAGTGACTCGCCTTGTAACGGCCTAAGGTTGGGCCGCTAGAGTCGTGTGGCGGCCCAAGAGAGGACCGCCAGGTGATTCCCGTGCTTGCGATGTCGGGTTCACGTTGTGTTGGTCTCCGGTCGACCCGATTGTGACCCAGTGGTTGACCTTCGGCCTCGTGAGTGTCCCGGACACCCCTTGGATACCGTGTCTGTGTTTCTAGGGTGTCTGGAGGTGCCGTGTTACCTCGACTAGTGTGCCCATAGGTGTGTGTGTTCCGAGCTTTGTGTTACGCTCGATCGAGTCACCGTGTATCGGTGTGAGTGCGGTGGGGTTCCCCCGCATGTCGTGGGTTTCTGCAGAAGATGGTTCCCGACTGGGCCAAGTGTTCGGCCTTGGACTGCGAGTCCAATTGCCAGCCTGGGGCTGGAGGTCTCCCGCCTTTCCTTAGGATGGGGAATTGGCGTGGCGGCTTGTGAGCTGCCTTGGGAATCTTGCTTCAGTGTTTTCCGCTTAGGCCATATGTGTGGCCTCGGACTGTGAGTCCAGCTGTCCAGCCTGGGGCTGGAAGGCTTCTCAGTTCCCTTCCCGAGAGAATGGTCTCGGCGGCTCGTGAGCTACCTCGGTATTCATGCTACAGTGGTTTTAGACCTAGGGTTTAGGCTAGATTAACGGCATTGCGTCGTTGCGTACGACGGTCTTGACCCCGAGTCTTGTGACTCAAGGACCGTTGGATTTAGTGAGTCTAGAGGACTGTCCAGAGTCTAGTGGCTCAGCGTCACTTGGTTCTTCTCGACTTTCGCGCAGGATGCGTGTGTGGTTCTCGGAGTTTTTCCTGGGAGAGTGGTCACACTAGTGACTCCCCACTAGTCGTAGCCTTCTAACACGCGAGTGGTCCCACCAGGGAGTGGTGGCGAGGCTACCCCAGAGAGATGGTTTTAGACTGGTTTCTGTCGGGCCCCACGTCTACCAGCTAGAGTCCGGCTGAGGGGAAAACCGGTCAGAGGGCCAGACTAGAGACGCACAGTATGTGTGTGCACACGTGGTTGGGGACAGTGGACCCGCGCTGACGAACGCGACCCCAGCTAGTCACTTGCTTTGTGATTACTAGTACGGTGTCTCAGTTCCCGCTGGGCCGGAGGGAGACACCTGAGGCGCGGTCTAAGACATCAGTGGACGCATCCGGCCTTGCTTCTGGTGGGCAGGTACTCCTGTCACGTGAGACGTGACTCTCCTGTTTCCGGATTCCGTTTCCCATCTACGAGACGTGGTTTTCTGGACCGTCCGGTGTTTCCGAGGTAGTGGCCAAGGTGCTAGTGGCTTCACCGAAGTTGCGTCTTGTTAGAGTCATGTTGATAACAGCGTGGTCGTGGCGTTACCTTGGACAGTGTGGTCCAGGTTGGCCTTGTATGGGAGGACAGGCCTTCACGGCAGAGCTGCCGTGAATGTTTCCTCGGTACGCCTGGTGTTAGAGTGGTCCGGTCCCCGATTGTGAGATCGGGATTTCTCTTTTTGCTTGATCAGTATAGTAGGAGTAGCTGTAGTGCTGAGTTTTGACTGGCCATCGGTTCGCTGTTCCTGCTGTAGTTGTAGCTTTTTTTCCTTTCCGCTACCGCCGTTGTTCTCGGTTGGGATTCCGCGGGATCTCTACTGAGCCAGTGACATAAGACTCACCCCTACTTTTCAGGTGCGACGGTTCTTCCTCGAGGTTCGAGGGTGCTTTTCGGAGGTTCTTAGTTGCCAGCTCGCCCGGCCGAGTGTTCACTTGACATGTGGTACGTTTTACTGCTTTAGCCTGTACTTTCTGTTGGATTGGACCCTGTTATTGTAGTTATTTCTTTATTTCTGTTAATTGTTGAATTATCTTGTATTATTTCCTATTTCTTTGTGCCTCCACACTCTTTTTAGCCCTTCCGAGCCCTCCCGGCTCGTGAGTGACGGGCCAGGATTCGAATGGTATCGGGTTCCTCTCGGTATCCGGTTCTTGGGTTGTCACAATTTGTCTTCACATAAACAGTCCCTTGCCCTTGAACCTTCACTTCCTTATCATCTCCAAGACGAACACTTTGCTGGACAGACTTGTCAATGCCCTTAAATAACTCTCTTATCCATGTCATATGGTTACTACACCCACCATCCAAGAACCATACATCAGTTTTACTTTCCCTAGAGTTAACATGAGTAAGAAAGAGATTACCATCCTCTTCCTTCTTTTTAGCAAAGTTAGCTTGATCCTTGCCTTGCTCCTTGGCCTTTTCCCAACAATATGCCTCAATGTGACTAAACTTCTTACAATGGTAACATTGTTTTCCCTTGTAGTTAAATCTATGGTTGCATTTATCTTCATTTTCTGAGATTGTCCTTAACTAATCGAATCTTCCTTTGTCTTGACCATGACCACGGTAGCCTCCTCTTCCATGTCCTTTTCTTCCATTCTTTTACTCTGCAGATTTATTCTGAGTGTTTGACGTCTCCACCTTTGACTGAAAGGCATTTTTTACGTTCTTCTCTGAAGACCTGTTCATTCTTACTTCATGTGCTAAAAGTGAATCCATTAGTTCTGTAAGAGAATATTTAGACAGATCCTTAGACTCCTCTATTGTTGTAACAACATGATCATACTTAAGAGGAAGGCTTCTTAAGATTTTTTCTACCACCTTTTGATCTGAAATACTTTCACCAAGTGTTTTCATCTGATTAATAATAACAACAACTCTAGAGAAAAAATGTTGAGCTGACTCACTGCCTTTCATAAAGAGTGTTTCAAATTCTCTTCTAATAGTTTGGAGTTTAACCATGGTTACTTTCTCATCACCATAGAATTCTTGCTTCAAGATAGTCCATGCCTCGTTGGACTTTGTGGCATTTGCAATCCGAGGGAATACTGAATCGGATACAACTTGTTGAAGGACCAGCAATGCCTTGGCATCCTTCTTACGAAGCTCCTTAAGGTCTGCAGCCTTCTCCTTGGAGCTTTTTACCTCTGCATAGTTAACTTCAACTAGATCCCAAAGATCTTGAGAAATGAAGAAGGTCTTCATTTTGATACTCCAAAACACGGTTCTCCCCACTAAAAATAGGTACCAATGATTGGGAAAGGTTCAGAGTATCCATACCATTAACCATGCTAAAGAACCTTTTCTCAGGACTTTTGTTGAGCACCTGGCGTGCAACATATTTTCTCTATTTCACCTTTTGAAACTACTTTGTCATGTTATCTGAAAGGCTTTTTGCTGTAGCAAACAACCTCCAAATGGCACCTATTTGCCCAACTTTTGTCGAACCAAAACTTGGCTCTGATACCAGAACTATTGGGGATGACCAAAAAACATGGCCACAATCTGATTTCTATAAAAGTAGAAAACACACAAACAGAGCAAGCTGGAAAAGAGAAAAATAGAAATCTTTTCTTCTACACTTCGTAAGAGAGATTACAAAATATTTATACACACTAAGGACTCAAGACTCTTGCTTAAAACTAAACACTATGTGGGAAGAAATAGAATACACAAAATGGGAGAACGTGGAGGAATCTTAGTGCGTGATAGGCGCACATTTCCTAAAGATCAAGAAGACCCTTAACAATCATATAGATTCCATAAAGTTGAAGATACAATGGTAATCATAATTTGACAAATCGATATAGCACATCCCGTACCACACGTATCGGATCGTCGTATCAACCGGTGACCGATACGTGATATGATACCAGTACGCTACTTATCTTCTTTTAAATTATTATATATATTATTTTATATTAAATATAATTTTATGGATAATTTAATTCAGAGCATACTTTTAGAATGTTAAAATCGGAGTTCAAAATCTATGAGACGCATCATTTTCCTTTATTTTTTCATTATTTAAAAAAAAAGAAGCAAAAAAGTCACGGGATTCGATCCTTTAATATCCCATTTAATATCCCAAATAAAGAATACACTTACTAATCACTAAACTACACATATTTTTTATCATATTTTACTATAATATATGCTTATTAAATAATTATTTATTTTTGACACATGACAATACAAGGTACAGTGCCATATCATACCGTCAAAATACGGTCGAGTTGATAAACCTAGGTAACAATTCAAATTCTTTTTAGGGGCATACAGATAAATTTTATAAAAGTGAATTCACCTACGTCACAATGTTGGCAAACGGAGCTCTCAAACCGCTGCGTAGAATTATGGGCTGACGTCGGGCCAGACAGATCCAAAGGTGCGACCCCCTGTCCAATCATGCGAGTCTAGAAACCCAATACTTTTACACCTCTAAATTCTTCAATTTTTATACATCTTTTGAACCCCAAGACAGGAGAGAAGAGATCGGGGGCGAAATAAACAAAAGAGCAATGACTGGTAAAATACTCTCTGTTCATGTGGAACATCAAACGATAATAAGTAAGCTCGACATAAAATTAGTGTATCATATTCCAGGACTTGACTGATCTCTGTCAGAAATCAGCATCCACGCAGAAAGCTCAACTTTGGGGTTTGGCGAACCATTATTCCTTACTACACCACAAAACTGGAGGCTCTAATCCAAGTAGATGGCGTTAACTAATGACATGCCTCTTGATAGACTCAAGATCAAGGTTAGGGAATGTACAGAAAGTGAACACAACCAGCTGGCATTGAAACCATTCTTTGCTTTCTCTTCCGTCATTCCCTTAACATCGTGAAACCCAAGGTGTCCAATCTTTCACATAAACACATCGGCATCGATCTGCTGAAGGTTTGGGAAGGTTCCGCGCAAAGTTGCCAAATAATCCGGTGAAGTAGCCTGCAGAACATAGGTAGAAGAAAACACCCTTGATGCGTGTCTTGAACAAGAAAAGATGCAAATCGAGATGCGGCAGGCAGTCAAAGGATTTCAGGGCACGTAGAAAAATAGTATTAAAATGTCTAACTATAAAATAAAGAAAGGGGATCAATTTCTTTGATTGTGGATAGTCTGCTCTACACGTTCAGGTCGTTGCTCTGCAGCCTGGAGTATAACTCGTTATTGCCTCTTTCCCACTTCCCGAGGGCCATCGGTGGTGCACAGACAATAGGATGCAAATGTATAGAATTAAATGTTAGTGGTTTAGCAGGACACGGGAAAATGCTGCCACTTTAATCTAGATCCAGGGAAATTTGTTTGTTTATTAATGAGATGATATTTTAGCAACCTGTCATTCTATTCTAAGTTATGGATGAGACAACCATTTTGGTATCCTTATGCTATTCTACATTATGAATAAGACAGCATTTAAGTGACCTAGTTAACCAACTGGGAGGTACAGGTTGCAAAGATCATAGAGGATAGAAGATCAAAAATCAGCACGGGCAGAGAGACAGAACCTGAATGGTGATGAGTTGTGGTTTTGGAGCAATCAAGAGTTCAATGAGTTGCGATGCAGTTAAAGAAATTGAACAGCGTGTACATGGAACGGCATAATGCCAACGGACAGTGTTTCTTACACATGGGTTATGCTCGAGGTAAATGGTTGTTAATTTCTCTTTTGATCCAGCAACAGCCATGTCAATGCCCTCGAGGGAAGCTATATGGTTGTCATTAAGCCACAAATCCTCCAACCTGTATAAAAATGTGCTGAAGGTCACGTCAATCACACTGCAAGATATTGAGGCCTTAAAGAAACCTTTTGACTTCTGTTTTTGAAAGTACGTCAAAGAAATTTACTTCACCTTGTCAATGTACTGATATCATCAATTGCTGTGAGTTTATTTGAAGAAACATCCAACACACGGAGATTTTCTAAGGAGGATAGACCTTCCATTTTGACAATACCGTTGTGGCTCAGATAGAGTTCCTCCAGAGCAACACAGTCCTGCCAAACAAAGAAGCATAAATTCAGGTTCATTCTCACACTTACACATTGAGGTATGCAATATTTAACAATACAAACAAAAGCTTTATAGATGCAAACCTGAAATCCTGCCATTGATGTCAAACGGTTGCTTTGTAAGCTTATCTTTTTAATACACTTTAGTCCACAGAGATTCACCGTCCTGATACGGTTTCGGCCTAGCCACAGCTCTTGCAATTTAGTCATGTTCTGCAAGTTCTCCATAACCTATGTTGCAACCAAACCGCCATGTCATGGTAAATCCAATGCAATGATCTTTGTATTCTATAATCAGATCATAAATGCACTGTCAAAGTGTCAAGAAACCAGAAGATAAAAATATGAAGATGGTGTCAACTTTTTATTGTTTTTTTTGAAAAGTGGCAACTTGTTATTGTTATGCTACTCAATTTAAAGATTGGCTCAGCTGTCAGGAAGAAAAGCAGAAGGTTTTTAAATCAAGAACACGCTAAAGTTTCAACACTCGTTGTTTGCAAGAATGCTCAATAAAAAATGGATTAGGAATGAGGGGAGAAAAGGGAAGCAATAAATTTTCCTCTAATATAAGGATGGCCTTACCATATTGTCCTATAACCATATAATCAAAAAATTAATGGTTTATTGTAGACTGTAAGATCTACACCTTGATTTTATAAACAAATCTGACATCATTAAGCATATCTAACTTTCTTTCGAGTCAAGCTTCAAAAAGTAACTAAAGATGGACCATGAAACTCACTTTTAATCTGTTTGAACCAAGTTCAAGGATCCGCAGTTGATGCAGATGATTGAGCTCGTCCATCTTGGTTACTTCATTCTTTGAGAAATACAGTTCTTCAAGTGTGTTTGTGACCTTTGCCAACCCATTTAATGAAGGTATCTCATTGAAAGATACATCAAATACCACCAGACTCTTGAAAATGCTGACATCAGGTATTCTTGAGAGCTTGTTGTCCCTGAGTATTAATTCCTGCAGAGCATAATATTCATCTATGAGCATATAAGCAGAAGATTAACTGTAATGTGGAAGTGAGGTCCTTTTTATCTGGCTTACAATCTTCTTTTCTAAGGTCTAGATAAATTAACAACAGCCATCATGCTTGGGCATTTTTCCCTCAAGCCAATCTGAAAGGTCCTGAGGACCAACTGAGCCACACTCAGCCAATCATTTACTGTCTTATTATCTCTTAAGGCCTTAAATTCCAAGAAGCGAATAACTTTAAGATGTCAACTTACATTCACATACATATGTCATATAATCAATCTAGAGTGTCACTTAAGTATTTTGATGCATGTAGTGCTTTAACAAGAACTCCTAGGAAATATTTAAAATACAGTTGAAATTAATGGATATAAAAAACAACTAACATATGGCAACTAATTAAGTAATTAAATGACAATTGAATTAAGCAAGAGAATCAGATTTCTGATGGAATAATTCAGTTTTCTTCCTCTATTTTCCCAGCAAAAAAAGGATGGTCTCCCTCAAGGAAGGGTTTGGATGCAAAAAGTTTAATTCAGAAGATATTTTTATACTTCAAGAGGAAATCCAAGAAGAGAAGGCTAAATCAGATGTTTTTAGTCTTGCGGCATTAGGACCAGAATCCAGATGATTTTCCACCTTTTTTTATCAAAAATACTGAGGCAATGGAATGGAGGATGTTTTTAGCATGGTCAAGGAGTTTGTACTCGGGAGCAAGGGATGTGAACATATCAACCTAATACAGGAAATGAAGGAGGGGGGATGTTTACTTCCTTTGGGAAGACAACAAAACAGGTAGTGTAGCACAAGCTACCATAATGCAACAGTTCTCTAATGAGTCTGATGCTTTCATGCATCATTGGACATGATAGAACACAAAGCTGCATATCTAGCTTCAATGGAATGAGAGGATGCAGGAAAACATATTACCTAGGTTCATCAAGGCACAAAAGTTGTGGCACACCATTTTTGCCAATTTAATTCTTTAGTGTTTCAACTCCAAGACTCGTCTAATTGAGCCTCTAGGCCCTCTACATATGACAAGCTTGAAAAGATGCATTGCATGTCAATGTGGAAGAATCAAGAACCAACTTCAACAATCAGTTACCAAAAATAATAAAGAAAAGAGAAAACACAATCCACAAGGAAGTGTAACCACAGAAACTATACAAAAAGATAATGGGCAATGGAAAGCTTTAGGGTTTTCTCAGGGCAGGAGTTCATGTTTTTCATAAACATGGGACAACAAAGTTGAATGAAATTAGTCCAATATGGATAGAAGAGAGGTTGTAAGTGAATTTTCGTACTTTATCAAGTTTCTACAAAGTGATGCAACTTTTTTTATCTGCTACCTCTGCTACTTATTTGCAGTTTGCCTCATTTAACTTCACAGTCTTGGTTGATGACTTGGATTTGATATTCGGAATGGACTGATGCTAAGCTGATAGCTTTATATCCTTCCGTGTCCAAAATTCTCAGCAAATAATTGCATCTTAACAAGTGCCGTGATGGGGGAAATTAAAATGAAATTAACAAGATAGAAAAAGTAGATGTTAACGAGAGTTTTGTCCTCGCTAAACATGCACCAATTATGACCTCTTAAAATGACTAAATTATATGAATGCTCTGGAAGCTAGCCATGCCTATGCCACAATCAAAGAACAAATGAATAAAAATATTCAAAAGCTTAAAATTTCCACAAGTGTCTACATATCTCATTGTCAGTATCACAACAGGACTTAGACCACAGCTCACCGACAAAACTCCAATCTCAGTAGAAATCTCAACCAGAAAAAAGGAAAAAGATACCCGCAATAAAACTCAACAAATGCTCCACAGACTTACATCCTGCAGATACGCACGAGTTGGGTTAACATGATCCATGCCAATGTATGATTAAAACGAATCTCTATATTGCACCAACTGCCATATCTGGCACCCATACGAGCATCATTCACAGGTAAAAAGTCAAATTAGACAGGAAAGTGTTCTCCTCGGGTTTCGAAAACCTGAAATTAAAAAACGCAAGCACATTGAACATTGGAACAAGGTAGTAGGCTACCTGCAATCCAGAGATCGCCGCCCACTGAGAAATAGGCCCGACGCCTTCGTCGTCCAGGAGGTTCTGCCGCAGGGACAGCTTCCTCAGCCGGGAGAGGCGGCCGATCCGCGCATCCAGCGCGGAGAGCCTGTTCGCCGTCAGGTCCAGCTCGACCAATGTCTCGGGGATCTCCACCCCCCCGAGATCGTGGAGCTGGAAGCTGGTCAGGTCGAGGTGTGTGGCCGACTCCTCCATGGCGCCCTCTCCGCCGCCGCCGTCCACCTCCATGCCGGCCTCCTTCCCGCCCCCGTCGTCCATGAGAGGGATCCAGAAACCTGGACGGAAACCCTATAGGAAACCTCGGGAGTGAGGTGAGGGGATGGACGTGGTGGCGGATGGCAGATTCCTCACGCCGTGGAGTCCGTTAAAAAGCGAAAACCAGATCACAAAAATTTCTCGAAAGAACGGGCGCTGTAAAAGCAAACATGTAATGTAAAGGGCAAACATGTAAAGACGAGAGCATGTGAAAACTGCGTCTCTCCAACGCGGTCGAATTGTCCACACCCACTGCGCTTCGAGTTCGAGTTCGAGGATGGTTCTTTTGTGAGCACGCCCCTGACCCTTGTCCATTTGACATGATATCCCTAAAACGTGAGGTCATTATTCTAGAGCAACCTACATAAAATGTTCATTATAATCTTTCGCATTCTTTTTGCATACATATAGTCCCATTAGAAATGAAATTATGTGAAAATATATCCTATTTTTTATATTCACATGTATATCCTCACTATGTGAACTTAATATCACATGTGTCCTCTTGATAAGCTTATGTCAAAATATTCCGGCTTCTTCTTTGTCTCTCTTAAGAAGATTCGACGGTTTCAAAGCATAGTTTTGATGGATCGGCCCGTACCGCTATGTATTGGTCATGTCGGATCGTGATAGCGGGGAACCAGCACACCGACACGTCGATCCTAGTACGATACGCTGTCGAGATCGCAGGCGGCCCAGCGGAGGTGATTGCGGCGGTCAAGGGGAAGCCGGCATGAGAAAGAGAGAGAGATGTGGGAGCGAAGGCCGGGTGCTCCTATCACTAGTGGACGGCGATGGCGACTGGTGAGACACGGTGAGGTGGATGGTGATCAACGTGGCGAGATGTAGGCTGTGGAGCTGGTGGGGGAGGCCAACAAAGCCTCCACGTCGTCCAATGACGAGCTGGGCACTACAAGCCTCCAAGGGCAGAGCCATCACGGGAGGGGGCGGGCCAAGGGGAGGCGTGAGGTTGCTACAAGCTGCGAGGGCTACGTCGTGGCGAGAGGGGGGCGCGCTAGGAGGAGGAGCGAGGCTATTGCCAGCTACGAGGGCTATGCCATTGCGAGCATATGAGGGTGGCCAATCGGGATTAAGGTTTTGAAGGGAAAGAGATGATAATTTTATAAAACAATCCCTACAAAAATTAATTTCTTGTCATTAAGAGCTTACAAAAAAATAATTCTCAATCCGATATGATATCATATCGTAGTGGATCATATCTCAAAAAATTTTTGACATAACCGGTAAACACAATCCGACAAACCTTGTTTCAAAGTGACCGTAAGGCCATATGTGATAATAAATTCATATATGGAGGGTATCCACAAAAACACAAGCACATAATAGATTTTTATGTTTTTCTCACTTTTAATATATATGCAGAAAAACACCATATTCCAACATATAAAGGCATTCTAAGAATGTTCTCTGACACCTTCACAACTAATACCAAGTTTTTCTTTTATCTTATCTTATTTTGTTTTGTCTTTCTTGTTTGGAGTAGGCCTTAACTCGCCAATGATTAAGACAAAAAGATGAATATTGACAGTGAGAGTATACAAGTACAGTCTATTTACAGGGTGTTTGGAAACTCTTTTTTTTAAGACTATTTCTTCTCCAAAAATTATGATACGTTATTTTTTAACATAATTTTTGAATTCAACAAAAAGAAGTTCCAACCGTTTGGTAAAAATGACACATTTTTTTAATTTTATACGGACATATTTGAGAGGGGGAGGGGGAGCCGCCGGGGGGAACCGGAGGGGAGGGGGATGGGGCTGCGCAGGGGGAGGGGGAGCCGTCGGGGAGGGGGGAACCGGAGGGGAGGGGGCTGCACGGGGGGAGGGGAGGGGGAGCCGCCGGGGGGCGGAGGGGGGGAACTGGAGGGGAGGGGGAGGGGGGAACCGGAGGGGAGGGGGATGCACGGGGGGAGGGGAGGGGGAGCCGCCGGGGGGCGGAGGGGAGGGGGATGCGCGGGGGGAGGGGAGGGGGAGCCGCCGGGGGGCGGAGGGGGGGAACTGGAGGGGAGGGGGGAACCGGAGGGGAGGGGGATGCGCGGGGGGAGGGGAGGGGGAGCCGCCAGGGGGCGGAGAGGGGGAACTGGAGGGGAGGGGGAGGGGGGAATCGGAGGGAGGGGGATGCGCAGGGGAGGGGGAGCCGCCGGGGGGCTGTCGGGGGAACCGGAGGGGAGGGGGAGGGGGCAACCAGAGGGGAGGGGGCTGCGCGGGGGGAGGGGAGGGGGAGCCGCCGGGGGGAGGAGGGGGGGAACCGTAGGGGAGGAAGAGGGGGCTGCGCAGGGGGAGGGGAGGGGGTGGGGGAGCCGCCGGGGGGCCGTCGGGGGAACCGGAGGGGAGACGGAGGGGAGGGGGCTGCGCGGGGGGAGGGGAGGGGAGGGGGAGCCGTCGGGGGGCGGAGGGGGGGAACCGGAGGGGAGGGGGAGGGGGCTGCGCAGGGGGAGAGGAGGGGATGGGGGAGCCGCCGGGGGGCGGAGTGGGGAACCAGAGGGGAGGGGGGAACCGGAGGGGAGGGGGATGCGCAGGGGGAGGGGAGGGGGAGGGGGGGCCGCCGGGGGAACCGGAGGGGAGGGGGAGGGGGGAACGCTAGCGCCGGAGGGGGGAACCGGAGGGGAGGGGGATGGGGCTGCGCAGGGGGAGGGGAGGAACCGGGGGCTGCGCAGGGGGGGAGGGGGAGGGGGCCGCGTGAGTATTTTTTTAAAAACAATTGGTCAGGTGGTGTTTTTTTTTTGAGGAAGATTTACACAGAATTAGATTCCCTCCCTAAAAATTAAGAGAGATTTACCAAACAGGGTTATAAGACCTCTTCCTCTTTTTTTTAAATTGAGAGAAAAAAGAGGTAAAAAAATGCAACCAAACACCCTATTAGACACATAGTGACAGATACAACGAATTCAAGAATACAATCAAATAACATCAACCGTCAGGTGTATACAAACAAAAATATTTTTCAAAAGTATAATCAAAATAAAAAAAATTCCTTTGGTTACCTTGCTCTTCCTTTTTTTTCAATCAACACCGGCCCTCAGAATCATCAACTAGTCGAGTGCATATCCCCCCAGCAGGGGAACATGTTCTCACTCCCCCAGGATGAAACTGTGGCCTAAGATTTTATTAGATTTTCTGAATAAAGGAGGTACATGATCTTGGGGCATTCCCCTGTCTGTACAAGTTACCAAAGCTAGAAAAGGATACCAAAAAATTCTATTTACAAAAATGAAAGGAAGGCAAGCCTCCTTTATCCAGTTCTTCTGCCCAAGCTCTTGTCTGGGACTGGGTGCGTCGACGCCAGCATCTGGATGCGTCGACGCTGTGTGAAGATAGCTTCTGAGGCTTCTTTCGGTTTAAAGCTTCAGGCAACCGCTGCGTCGACGCTGGTAGCTGGTGGCGTCGACGCTGTGTGAAGATAACCTGAAGACAGATTTCTGTCTTGGGCTTCTGGAGGCAAACGCGTCGACGCTGCACCCGAGTGGCGTTGACGCAGTTAGTAGGTGCGTCGACGCCAGCATCTGGATGCGTCGACGCTGTGTGAAGATAGCTCTGAGGCTTCTTTCGGTAAAGCTTCAGGCAACCGCTGCGTCGACGCTGGTAGCTGGTGGCGTCGACGTTGTGTGAAGATAACCTGAAGACAGATTTCTGTCTTGGGCTTCTGGAGGCAAACGCGTCGACGCTGCACCCGAGTGACGTTGACGCAGTTAGTATGCGCGTGATACATGATCTTTGGGGCATTCCCCTGTCTGTACAAGTTGCCAGAGCTGGAAAAAAGATACCAAAAATTCTATTTACAAAAATGAAAGGAAGGCAAGCCTCCTTGTCCATCCTATAAACTCCCCTCACCATTTTGGGCAGATCACTTACAAGGGTAAAAATGGAGTTAGACTGACAAGAGCTAGCATAGGAGGCCAATGCATCAACCAGCTGGTTGCCTTCCCTATAAACATGTCTCACCGGACAGCCACTTGAGGATATTAGTTCCAATATTTCACTCCACCAAGGATAGACAGTCCAGCTAGGAACTTTCTTCTTATGGATGGATTCCACTAGAAAGGCACAATCTGAAAAAATTGTAGATACTTTCAGTCCTCCCTTATTAACTATTGACAGCCCATCATAGAGAGCCCTTACTTCTGCAAGAAAACTACTCCCAAAGCCATAATAAAAGGCAAAGCTGATGATCATATTTCCTGCTGAATCTCTAACACAACCACCACCTCCACAATTTCCCGGGTTCCCTTTTGAAGCTCCATCTACATGAAGAGTAAAATGAAGAGGAGCTAGACTGCATGAAACAATCATTGGCATCCTCCTTGAAATAATCTTCGGGAACAGTTGGAACTGATTCAGGATTTTTATTTGATCTGCCGAGCTACTAACTGGAAAGGATTGGTTATCAAGGGCTTGAGAGAGGCCTGCCACCACTTTCCTCTTGATACTTGGAATGTTGATGGTCACATTTTCAAACCTGGCAGAACATCTTGCCTTCCAAATCTCCCATACAATTAGAATTACAGCATGCATACCAGAGTAGCTGAATGCTGAATGCAGCTTGGAGCCTGTCAAAATATTCCAGCCACGAATTGTAATGTGCTCACTCAGATTAATTTTAGTACTAATCAAGGGGGAGACCCATTTCCATAAAGCAGAAGTTAGATCTCCTTTAACAAACAGGTGATCTAAATCCTCCTGAGAAGGGAGTAGGCAGCAACTGCACTTTGAGACTAAGGAAATTCCACACTCAGAAATTCTGCCATCAACTGGGACTGCTCTATGAAGCAGCTTCCAATAGAAATTAGCTGCCCTTGGAGAAATGCTAGAGTGCCATAACTTGGCCCAAGGCTGCCTTAGTATACCTCTTTGTCTCAGCAGATTATTAGCAGACTGTACACTAAAGTCACCACCTACTGTACCAGTCCAGATGCAATGATATGGCCTATTATTCAACTGAACTTTGGGTAGCAGTGAGGAATTACTGAGTAGGGACCAAACTGGATGGTTTGGATCAAGAAAAACCTCTCTAACTGTCAGCTTTGGCTGCCTCTGTATATTATTGAAAGTGCCTGAAGGTATATTGTTAATTAACGGCCCTCTGTCAGTCCAATTATCCTTCCAAAAATCTGTTCCCTTACCATCCCCAATTATCCATCTAGAATTATTTATGATTAACTTCTTAGCTTGCTGAAACATACCTTGAGACATCCCAGCTAGAAAAGGTCTTGTGCAGTCGAAAAGATTTGTTTTAACAAACCTTTGTCTGGCATACTGAGACCAAAGAGAAGACCCCTGAATAATTCTCCACAGACATTTAGTAGCCAGTGACAACTGGGTGAGATTAAGATCTCTAATACCAAGGCCCCCTTCCAGTTTAGGCATTTGGATTTTTTTCCAGGAGATCCAATGGCGACGCCTCAGAATTTCAGAACCCTGCCAATAAAAGTTGGCACAGAGTCTATCAATGGCATTGATAATTGACTTGGGACAGAAGCAAACAGATGCCAGGTATATTGGAATGCTTCGGAGGACAGAGTTGATGAGAATTGCCCTCCCAGCCTGTGAGAGTAGTTTGGATTGCCATCCCTCTAACTTCTGCTGAACTCTATCCACAATGTACTTAAAATCCTGGCATGTATATCTTCCTTTCTTCACTGGAATACCAAGGTAATTAAAACTAGTAGAAGCAATTCTGAAACCAGTATGCAGTTGTATAGATTACTTTATTGATAGGGGAACTTTGTCTGAAACAATTATGCTACTCTTGCCAACATTTATTTTCTGCCCTGAGCTATTCTCATATCTTGAAATAAAATGCAGCAGTGCTGCTATGTTGTGTTTACTAGCATTCAAAAAAATAAGTGTCATCCGCATACAGCAGATGAGATATTTGGGTAATATTTTTAGGCCCATTGTAACCCTTCAAAGCTCCTGATTGGAATAGAACAGTCAACCCCATGCTTAGTACTTCCGAGGCTAGAATAAAAAGATATGGGGCAAGAGGGTCACCTTGTCTAATACCTCTGCTAGATTTAAAGAAACCTGCCATATTGCCATTGAAATTGACTGAAAACCAACAGTTAGTTAAAATCATTCCAATGTAAGGAGTGAATCTAGTATTGAAACCAAATTTCCTTAGGGCTGCCAGTAAAAAGTCCCACTCAATTCTGTCATAGGCCTTGGCCATATCCAGCTTGACAATGGCATTATGACCCCTTACTTTCCTATCAATATCTCCCATAAGTTGTCTTGCTATAGCAACATTGTCCAGAATATTACGACCTTGGACAAAAGCTCCTTGTTCCTTGGAAATAATGTTTGGCAGAATTGGTGCAAGCCTCTTCGAAATGATTGAGGAGATAATTCTGTAGAGAAATTACACAGACTTATTGGCCGAAAATCATTAAAGGACTTAGGCACTTGAATTTTTGGGATTAAAGCAATAATTGAGGATGCCATTCCTCTAGGAATTGGAAACCCCATGAAGAAGCTTTGCACTGCACAGATGACATCTTGGCCTATAATGTCCCAAACATGCTTATAAAACTTTCCAGGAAAACCATCCGGACCAGGGGTGCTGGATCCTTTTAGAGACGATACTGCTTCTTTAATCTCATTGCCTTCAGGAACAGAGCAAAGGAGACTGTTCTGATCATTAGTGATTAGTTGAGGAATGCAATCTAGTATGGAACAGTCCATTGTATGGTCTTCAGATGAGAAAAGCTTCTAGAAATACTGGTTTGCCTGCCTGCACAGAATAGCTTGGTCTTCACACCAATTATCAGATTCATCCAACTTTAACCTACAGATAAATCCTCTTCTTCGATTTTGTTGAGCAAGAGAGTGATAATATGATGTATTTCTGTCCCCACTTTCAATCCAATCTGTGCGGGATTTTTGATGCCAGAAAATTTCTTCCCTATACAAAGCCTGATGGAAATTTGCCATAGCAGCATTCATTTACATCTGTTTTCAGTTGAAGAGAGATATCAAATTCAGTTTGTTTCTTTTCCACTTCCTGTTCTGCTAATCTAACATTCTTTGTCACATCTCCAAAGATTTCCCTATTCCATTGGCTAAGAGACATTTTCACAGCCTTTAATTTGGTAGATAATCTAATCATTGCATTTGGATGTTGAACAGTACACTGCTTCCAAGCATCAGCTACAACTTGATTAAAGGATTTATGAGTACACCACATCTTTTGGAAAATGAACCTGGAAGGACCATGAGAAGAATTATAAGATGATAATAACATCGGGGTGTGATCAGAAGGACCTCTTGCTAAGTGCTTCACAACCAGCTGCGGAAATGTATTTTGACATTCAGTGTTAATAAAGACCCTGTCCAGTCTAGCTTTGATGTTTGCAGCTCTAGTTCGGTTATTATTCCAAGTCATTGATTCACCAACATAGCCTGCATCCATGAGCCCTGCTGAGCAAACAAAGGCATTAAATTCAGCCATATTGGCCATTGAGGGAAAAATTCCACCCTTTTTTTCTGAAGGCTTCAAAACACAATTAAAGTCCCCTCCTATTATCCAAGGGACAGTCACTGTACCAGCAAAAGTAACTAACTCATTGAACAAATCAAGTCTAAGGTGGGAATCACAGGAAGCATACACAAAGGAAAAGAGACTATTAAGTCTATTATCCTCCTTTAAACCCAAAGTAATATGCTGGGCAGATGAGCCAAGAACATCCAGCCTAAAGCTGTCGTGCCAAAAAACCCAGATTTTAGAATCAGTTAAGGAATTGACAGCAAATTTTGCCAATTTTATAAACCTTCCAAGCTTCATAGCTTTCTCTGCATCCAGCATTGGCTCACTAATAGCAACTAGGTCCACTTTATGAATTTGAATCAGCTTCTTTAAACATCTCCGAGAACCTTGGTTCCCTACTCCTCTGATATTCCAAATAAGGGTTGTGTTTAACATTGGAATTCCTGTGGTTGAGCTTCAACCGATCTGGCTCTAGATCGTGTGATAATCCCCTTTTTAGAAGGAGCTCTTCCAGCAAGGGCCTCCCTTCCTACTTCAACAAATTGCATTAAGGAATTATCACTTTCAGCCCTTTCAGCAATAGAATTTCCAATCTCTGATAGCTTCTGGACGTCTGGCCGTTCAGAATCCCCTTGCCATTCAGAATATCTTCTTGATATTGAAGAGGATTCAGTAGCAAGGAAACTGAAATTGCTTGAAGAGTCTATATTCTTCTTGGCTTCAACCGATTGATGCTTACTGCATTCAGGATTTGAAATATCCTTCTGACATAACAGAATTTCCTCTTGTACCTACTGAACTTTTCCATCAGATATAACTTGCTTGTCTACCTCAGTATTTAGTTCTGTATTGACTTTCAACTGATTGGAAATTTGATTTATTCTGCTAGTTTGTTCCTGAGCATCTTCCGTGCTTGCTTGGGGAAAGTCAGATGAGTGAATTATAAGTACCTCATCAACATTTTGTAATGCTGCAAATCTATTCTCCTCTGATACCACTTGTCGAACATGTTGTGGATCTGCTATTAGTGCCTTTTTAGAACCATTTGATTCTAAAACATGGGGACCAGAAGGCCGAGGCTTAAAGGTCTGAGTAAGGTTCTTAGTGATAGTCGGCTGACGACTGGCCTTCCCAAGCTTCTTCTTGCAAAATTCAGCAGTATGACCAAGTTTATGGCAAAAAGAACAAAGAGCTGGTGCTCGATTAAAATTGACAGTCTGCCAATATCCTTTTCCATCCAGATCAATCCACAATCTCTCCTGACGCGAGGCTA
The DNA here is from genome assembly GCA_022559845.1 of Amorphophallus konjac. Classification (NCBI taxonomy): domain Eukaryota; kingdom Viridiplantae; phylum Streptophyta; class Magnoliopsida; order Alismatales; family Araceae; genus Amorphophallus; species Amorphophallus konjac. Next base: position 514,718,767 of record CM040121.1, on the reverse strand, counting down.
GAATATCCATTTCTATGCATACAAGGGCCTCTGAGGTGTCTGTCAAGGCTAATGACTTCTCATGAATTCGCAAAACTGGGCCAAAATTTCCAGTAATGGAACGCAGGCAATCTTCATGGTATAGATTAACCGGAAGCGCAGGAAATCCAATCCAAACCGGAACGGTCGGCGGATCCACTTCAAAATTAAAATCAGGAGTCCACCGAAAAAATCGAAATAGGAAACCATTTATGTATAGGTTTTTCTGTAAGAGAAGTTTCAGGAAATCCTCTTCTATGTCAAATCTAATAAGGAGATGTGTGGGATTTAATTTGCTTATAATAAAACCATTTGATATTGCCAATCGCTGCACCAGGCAGGATTTTATTTCAGCAAAAGAAGGCCTACCGTATGAGCACTTTGCCACGATTGCAAAGGAAAGAACCTGTAAAGAAGCTTGAAGATCTGCCTTGGAGAAATATACAGCTGGCTCTCCTTGCTCGGTGAAAGCAAACTCCTTAATCGGTATAAAAATTGATGCAGACCTTGACTTCTCCATGATAACTTGAGCAAAGGATCGCCGGAAGATTTCACCAGAAGAGGACGATCCGCCCCCTGGACGATCTCTGCCCCCTGCTAACTCCGACGGAGCCCCCAGCATGAAGGAACCAGAAGGAAACCCCGCCGCACCGGCCATAGCCGGCTGGGAGGGAGGAACTCCAAGAACGCGGGAGAATGCGAACCAGAGTCTCTCACTCTAGAATCTAGAGAGAGAATACGAACCCCCTACCTTGCTCTTCCTAAAAACACTTTTAACATAACTTTTCTCTTCTATAATCAATACACTTAACAAGAGCCACCAAATGCATAAAACTCGGTTAAGACTTCCGAGAGATTTGGTAAAACAGAGAGAACCCTCGATTAGATGTGAGCAAGAGGTGAGCTGAGACCAACCATAGACTCAGATTAACTGAGAAGACGAATGATCATCTCCGGACGGTGCAGACACCAAATTCAAATGGCCTCAACTAATAAAACAGGAAGATTCAGATCAGGTGACTTATACATCAAGCATCTCGACGTCAGGAAGCCTTGGCTCTTATTTAACGAGATCAAATTGAATTGGCATCTCCAACATCAATAAATTCACCTTTTTTATCAAAAAAATAAATAAATTCACCTTTTGAAACACTCCGTCGTGGGACTGGTCACATATCTCGATCATCTAATCACTACTGCCTTCAGTCCAAACAATTTTTTTTTTCTGGATGACATGTGGGGCCGCATCAGAAGCTTGGCCAAAGAACCGGGGCTCCACCACCGATGCCATTGCCCATAAGCACTCTTTCACCGACACCTATGTTCATCTCTCTCTCTCACAGTCAGGAATCCCGGCAGGCCCGATCATCCATGCTTTGAAAAAATCTTAACTTAACCCAACAACGTAGAAAAATCCATAAAAGAAAAAACCAAATTGCACCTGCGGAAGTAGCATACATTCCAAAGTGACAGGATATAGATGTCTCTTCAATTCAGTATCCAGAGTGACAGTGTGAGCGGTGAGCCTCTACTGTGTGCACAAAGGCAACAGTGGTTCCAAGTAAAATTTCCCCAAAGAATTGCCTCAAGAGTTAAAAAAGGATACAGATGATACAGCACATTCCCATCCTCACTTGATCATAAGCCAAGAAGAACCAAATCGACCACACACGTTGTCATAACCGTAATAATAAATCTCCGATTCCTCCCCATCTGGCTGTCCGACGGGCTGGCTGATATCAACGAGGGCAAGTGCTGTGTTCAAATGCCAAACATCAGATCCATGACCTTGGAGACGACAGATTTTGCTGGGGTTGCAATGGCCCCGCCTGAACGCCGCCCGCTGTCAGAGACGGCTGCAGTACTGGATTGCAGATAATAAGGACGAGAAGTCGGAGTCAACGGGCTCTGGGCGGATGCGCCCCTGCTACATGAAGCTAGTGGGGGCAATGGAACCATGAAGCCAACTTGACTGCTGCTGTTGAGCTTTTCATCCAGAAACCGGCGCTCTGGTGGGTCCACGGGCTTCACTCCAACTATAAGAACACTGTTGATCTGCATCCCGTTCTTCGAAAGAGCCTTCTGAGCATCGTATCGGTTCTGCAGAGAGGAGAGGGAAATCAGCAAACTTGGATGATAAGAATGCAAATCCCCATGGATAATGCAGGACCTTTATTAGAAAACAACAGTACGACTTAACTGGTCCCAATAAATACTAATAAAATAATTAAAAACGGAAAGCAAGCTTGGGCTGAGTTTCATATAACAAAGCAAAACAAAGAATATAGGGCAGAACTTTGCAAATACAAATAATCTACTAAGCATTTCAAGCGGAGTTGCCAATATCATGTGGATCAGAACTGTTGCAGACTGTAGAAAACAATTAATTAGCCTTTTCCAATGAAAACCAAAGACAGTTCATGGAAATGGCAGAAGACGTGGGGCACGCATGAGGCAAGGAAGCAGGAGACATACACTGATAGATTCGTGACCAAATAGAAACAAATCTCATAATGCAACGAGATGACAAAAAATAACTTACAGTATCTGACATTACAAAAGCCATCCAAACTGCCTACTAAACATATGACGGGATGCCAACAACGAAGTCAGGACAGTCTGCCAAGTTTAGAAGAGGCATCACCGTGTCCAAAATAGACAACTAGCAACCTTATCTCAATATGCATATGCGGTTTAGGTTTTGCATTCAGAATTTCAGGTGTACAGAAAAGGGTTTCAGATCTATGGAAACATATATATCGGCTTTGTTACCTAGGCCAAGCAGGAACATGGATTCCCAGATTTGCTGGGAGGACACAATGGTCATTGGGTGTAGTAGCGGCTAGAGGATATTCCATCTTAACAACAGAAAGGAGTTTACCTATATAGTTATACGCAGAATTGGGTGGACTGATTTTTCCTTTTTCCTTCTGGTTCTGAAAGTATATTCACTGATCCAATCATTTAGAAACTATGCGCCGCTTTGATAGGGGGTTATCCCCCATTTGTCCCGGGGATAATCCTCATTTTGCTCCTTTTTTGGTTTGACTGAGGGATATAAATATTCGGGTTAGATTGAAGGATAACCCTCATCTAATCTGGATAGTGTGGTGTGACCCATCTAAATAGGTGGAACACTGTAACCCAACTCTCTTATCAAAATAAATGGGAGTAAGTGGAGTGACAGATTAATCCAAGGACGATATCTCTCCATTTATCTAACCCTCTATCAAAGCGGCGCTATTTGAATGGAATTGGGATTAATCTATATTCTTATTTCCTGGAATGAGTTATGCCAGGTTTATCTCTTGATAGCCAATGGACTAATACAGAGAAATAAACTAGGAATTTAGATTCCACCCTCGGCGTAAAATATGGAACCTCAGATTCTCTTGAGTTAGCCCAAAATATTCCAGGACAATTTATTCTCCTTGTCAAATGAGAAGTGATATCAACTTGGGCATGTGGGGATAATCCCCAATCGAAGGCCTGTTCACAGAAAAAAATGCAACCCATTCAAACACTAAACCACAAAGCAGATAATTAAGCACATTCAGAATGATTTATGATATAAGGCTCTGACGACGATGACGATGATGATGTGGAGAAATTGCTATGCTGTATACTCAATGCAAAAAAAATGAAGATAACAAACTATTCAGATTTCCATGTTCAAAACAGTCAATAAATATTAAGAAAAGTATACCTGATAAAGAATATGAATCCAGTTGGCATCCCTTGGACCAGGGACATGTTTCAGTATAACACCGCACTTCTCAAATTCACGCAACACTAGGTTGGTGTCAGAGGGGGAAAACCTGTTGACAATGAGCTTTGGTGCATCACAAGCAAGACTGAAGCACAGAGTACATGAAAGCAACCACTAAGTTACAGGTAAGCAAAAAATTGTGCTCGTAAAAGAAGGAAAAATAATAATGTATCAAGTGCTAACTCATGGCCACCAATACTACAATCTGTGAAGGCATACAGATTCACACAAATCAAAACACATGCATCAGATGTTGCAAAAATTGGTGAAACACTGCCTCCATGAAAGAATAGGTAAATGAACTAATCAACCATTTAACAGATAGCTTCTGCACAAATAGCGTGAATATGCACGTATAGTGCGAGGGAAACAATCACAATTACACCCTCACTCCCACTTCCCCTGAAAACTTCATCACCATAATATGAAAAAATAAAACGTAAAGAATCCCTTATGAAGAAGGATCTCCAATTCAAAGTGAATTAAGGAATAGTTGCAATATTACACTCCAAATATGTAGAAACAACTGCGTGTAGTGATTGTTCGAGGGAAAAACACTTATACTCATAACTCACTCATCAGAATCAAGGCAGGACATAGTAAGCAAGCCCCTAAATCCACTATCAAAAGAACAAAGAAGATCCATTTCAGAAAACTCAGATTTAACTTCCATCACATCATCACCTCTCCACTAACTCTGAGGTTTTCATCATAACAAGACCCAAAGTAACCCCACAATGACACATTTGACGCAATGCAGGAGCTGGTCTACATCCATCATCAAAACTGTAAATGATTGTTAAAGGCACATTTGATGAAATGGAAGAGGAGTTTATTGGTGCCACATCCATCACCAAAGCTGCAAAGAATGTTAGTGGAGGCACATTTAATGTGATGGAGGTGAGGTGGGTGCCACATCCATCATCAAACTGCAGCTAATAATAGTGAAGGCCAATCGCCTAGAGTTGGTCAGTCCAGTAAAGTTTCAAGCCAGCAATGTGTTAAATCATGACCCAGGCATCAACTACAACTAAGCAAATTGAGGTAGATCAGTAATAAGTTTCACCAAAGCATGGACCAAAGCATAGCATACTGAGGACCACTTTGATAAAAAGAATAGGATAAGCAGGTTATGATAGGCTTGGGTAGGGTATTCCACGGTTTAGCCTCTTCGAGTTTGATAAATACTTCCTTATTCTACCTAGAACAAGAAAAATAAAATAGATAAAATAATTTAAAACATATAAATGAATAAAAATACATTAAAACTAATCCTATTCTACCATTTTGCTCGAAGTAGTTATTCTACTTTACTCCGGAATAACTCATTTGACTCGGAATAACTTATCTATGCTACCAAACTCGGTTAGGTAGAATAGCACGAATAACTCACCCTATTCGACTCTTATTCATTTATCAAAGAGGCCCTTAAAGGATCCGCCAGGTCTTCTTGTCCCAAAATGATCCAATTCCTGAAAAGGCCATCATAGAGACCAGTCATCTTGCCCAGAGCATACTCTGCAAAAGGATTCATTAAACCATTCCTATTCCCAAAAGATCCAACTCCAGAGAAAGCCATCTTAGCCGCAAGCAAGAATGAACTCACCTAAGCCCCAGCACAAATATCCTCACCCTTGAAATGAATGAAATATTTTCTCATTGATGCAAGACAAGGTTAGAAAAATATATTGTGAAATCACAGGAAAATATGTTCCTACTATAAATATGTAACTGAAAAGCGTTATGTTTTTATCCATCCTTTTATTCTGGTTGAGTCAAGCAGGATGCTTGAAATCAAACCCAATCCATATAACCAAGAATCAGGAGGGATAAAAGTTGAGTGGAATCTCAAAGAGACCCAAACTGAATGGAAATTTTTAATCAAACGACATCTGGAGCACAAAACTGAGAGTTGAACCTTTATGAATAATGTTGCAGATTTCAGTTAGTTTGCAAAAATAACGGATGGTCATTCACAAGCCTCCATAAACAAGCATAAGGTCTCACTCACCTTCCTGTCTCTATGCAGCCATGCACAAGCACTAGACCCTCAAATATACCTCTCGGACTTTAATGGCTCCGAGTTGAGGCAGACATCAGCAGCATGGTTTGTCATATCGGATCTCGACTTCGTCTCGGGGGGGTTGGAGAGAAGAGAGCTCGGAGAGATCTCGAAAAAATCTCGGGAGATCGGGTTAGGGGATTTCGGAACATTTTTTCATATATATAGCCTATTTCTAAGAAAATCCTAATTCTTTTATACTAACCACTCAATTTCACAAACATGTTTTTGTAATTGACAACTCAATTTTACCAAATAAAGAGTAATGATAACAATAAGAAATCCATTCACATGCACTAATATCAATATGCATCAAAAGTTACGCAAATCTAAAATTATACATTATAAAATTTAAATAATTCTTCAAGAATTCACTATTTTCCCAAGACTGCTACCACCTTGATCGCCCATTTCGACAAAATGAACTAAGACAATTGACACAAAAAAATTAACATGAAAAAGTCAAATGAAGGCGTGACTCGTGAGGACTCGACGGGGGTCGGGGGGTGGGGGTTTAAGGCTTTTAGGGTAATCGCCGAGATGCGCCTACTCGGGACGATTTCGTGCCTCGCGGACGCGCCGAGACAGAGATCTCGGCGAGATCATCGCCGAGATGCGCCTACTCGAGACGGGTTCGTGCCTCGCGGATGCGCCGAGACAGAGATCTCGGCAAGATCTCGCCGAGATCTCACGAGACTGCATACCATGATCAGCAGTCAATTCGACCCAAACCAAATCATGAAGCTGTCAATTCGACCCTATCCCAGTAGGTCACCAGCAACCAAGTAGCTTAGTCATAATTCATCATTTACATGTGATATGTCCTTGAACTCCATTCCTGACAATCTACCTTATGTTTTTACAATGGTCAACCCTTGAAATTCCATATTGGCTATAAAACAGAGTGGATGTCCAAGGAAATACATGAAATGATGTATATATAGGGCCCGGTCTGGTCCTGAGAGGAGCACCCGAAGATACTTGTGCCCATGGGAGTTTATTGACCACGGTGTTTAAACATTACACCGAAGTACTTGCTTGCTTGCTTGACTTGAGACATTCCACACTACTCTCTCGTGACACTATTTGCTTGACTTGACTTGCGTGGCCCAAAATGGGTAATACTTGACTACGTGGCCCGAAAAAGAGCTAAGTACTTGCTTGATTGAAATAGCCAATTCCAGTAACACGTACTTGATATTACTTGCTTGAACATGAATCTTACTTGCGTGAACATGAATTCTTGCTTGCCTGGAAAATTGTATCGATATCTATAAGTTCTTGACATCCTGCTTGACAAATACTTAAAATCATACAATAGTCTTTCTATGAAATTCTTGATATCTCGCATGTCAACTTGCTAGTACTTTAAATCATGCGATATTCTTTCTATACAGTTCTTGATTTATCGCTTGTCTAGCATGCATAGCTATACCTGCATTGCACGTAACATGTAAACTACTTAAAGATTGCTCGAACTTGAGATGTAATTCCTACTGAGCGATTCGCTCACCTAGTTGCAATTCTAACATTTTTCAAGTAACATGGATAGCGACCACCATCCGGATGGGAATGAAACCGAGTGAAGAGTGCTAGAATGCCAATCGTCTACTGCTAGCTAGCCGCGTTCCGATTATCTAAAGTCCTTACCTTTGTGTTTCCAGCTATGTCAGTTATGTCAGTCTAGTTGATTAAACTTGCTAAGGCTCGTAGCCTAGTAGTTGGATTGAATAATGTATGTCATGGACGAGAATTATCATTAATTGGTTATGGAGAGGGGGATTTCTGTAGCCCAATTAAGAGCAGCCGAACTAGGCCCCTCAGGGCCCAACAAGGCTCAGCTCAGCCAGGTGACAGCCCCCTAGGGCCCACTTAGGCGAGAAAGCCCAATAAAAGTTTCGCTCGAGGATACTACCTTCCTAGGCGGCCTCTAGGCTCGGAAGGCCCGAGCGTCGGTCAGGTCACAGGAAAGGTCCATGCCCGAGCCATCTCTCCGCCCAGGAGAAGAAGGCGCATGTCGACCAATCCGACCCATCTTCGTCCGAGCTAAGCCTACCGCCCGGATAGGGCTGGCCTCTCTGAGCTCGGTACGGCCGACGATTGCTTATCCATGCAGCCGTTAAGAGTCCTCTGTGGGCAGAAATTTATAAAGGTGAGGGACTCCAGCTCCCCAAGGTGATAACGCTCCCACGATAAGGCAATAAAAGCCCACGTCGAGGACGTAACCCCCACCTGAAACCTCTCGACTTACAGGACTCCAGAAGACGGCGCACTATTTAACCCAGGGATACCCTCCGGCGAAAGGTAAGGGCAACCACACGCTCAAAACTCCTGAGCAGGAACCACTTCACCCTTCTGGTGGAGAGGGATCTCGCGCAGAAGCTACTTCCTCCCTATATTGCTCACACCATAGCTCTACTGACTTAAGCATCGGAGGGTTTTCCCCAGGGACTCATCCCTGGGCCCCCTGATCCGTTTCTCTTTCTTGCAGTTCACTATCCGGTGATCCACTGCCCGCTCAGGACCAGCGCGAGATCTTGCCTCTTCATCTGGCGCCGTCTGTGGGAACCCTGAGCTCTCGCGCACTCGCTTGCCTTCTCAAGGGGGGGCTTGTGTAGCGGACCTAGGGTCGCGGGATTAATCCCACATCGGATGTTGAGAAAGCAACCGAGTGCTTATAAGGTAGGTCTTCACCTCCTATCCCAAGAGGGCCCTTTTACAAGGACAAAACCCTAGCCGCCCTCCGGCGTGGCGGGGACAATACCTCTTGGGGGCACCAAAAAAGGTTCATCTCGCATCTACAAAGTGGCGCCGTCTGTGGGAAACATACAAGAAGTCAGTATGGTGCGAAGAAACTCAGGGAGGAGGTCCGCCGGCGACAGGGGAAAGGCCATGGTAGCGGCAAGGGATGGCCCCTCCCGGGCCTCACAGAACCCTCCCTCCAACGCCAGCGCCCCCGCCGACGAACCACCACCCCCTCCTGCGGGAGTAGGGCTACCGCTCAATGGTGGCGCCGAAGTCTTCCAGGCCCTCAACGCGAAACTGGATGTCCTCGTAGAGCTCATGAGGACCCAGGCGGCTAGGGATGGAAGGTCCCGCGCCCCGTCAGGGAGCCCTCCCCGCGAGAATGCATCCCAGCACACCGCCAGAGGCCGCTTCACTCTCCGCGGCCAGCAGATCATCCGCAACAGGATTGGAGGACCCTCGCAGGCTCCGCCTCCGGAGCAAGAGGCTTCCTCCACACCAAGGCGGGGAAGACCGGGGGCGCGCCGTCCGAACCCGGAGACCGATGTTCCCGGGGATCACCAAGACGCTCCTCCCAGCCCCACGGCACGACAACAGCCGGAGTTATCCCTCCGACTGCGAGATTTCGAGAGGCGTTTCGCAGAGCAGGAGCGCGCCCTCTGCGCCCTGCAGAAGACCTCTTTCCCAGAGGATGAGGAGAAATCCCCGTTCTCCGAATACATCTTGAAGGCAAAGGTGTCTCCCATAACCTCCATCCCGACCTTCAAGCTCTACGACGGCCAGGGCGACCTGGCCGATCACTACGATAGCTTCGACGCTCTGATGACCCTACACGGAGCATCCGACGCCATCAAGTGCCGAGCCTTTGTGACCACCCTGGTCCAAGGCGCTCAAGCATGGTTCCGGGCCCTCGCCCCCGGATCCATCCGAGACTTCAAGCAATTTGGGCGAATCTTCAAAGAGAGTTTCGCCGGAAGTGCCCCCCAAGGTCGGTAGCGGGGCTCCTGGCCCTCAAACAGGCGCAAGGGGAAAGACTCCGGACTTATATTCACCGATTTAAGTCGGAAGCCCTGAGAATCCCCCGCCTGGACGTGGCCTCAGCCATAACCGCGCTGACTGGGGGCACCCGGGACGAGAATCTCCGCCGCGAGCTTGTCCTCCACCCTCCCTCGACCCTTGCCGAGCTAGTGACTCTGGCATTACGCCATGCCGAGTGCGAAGAGGTGCTCAGCGCTTGCCGAGACGCAACCGGCTCGGGTCGGGAGGGGGACAAGAAGCGGGCTTCCGAGCCAAGCTCAGGTTCGGGGAAAAGGCGGAACCGCGACGGGGAAAGCAAGGAACCTGTCACGGAAGTACGAGCGATACACCCCACTAGCAGCGCCGGTCTACGAGATCTACGAAGGCATCAAGGACTCGGGCCTCCTCCGCCAACCCGAGCCAATGAGATCGAAGAACCGTAATCGCAACAAGCACTGCTTGTTCCACAGCGATCACGGGCACTACACCGGCGACTGCCACCAGCTCCAGGACGAGATTGAGCGCCTCATCCGTCAGGGACATCTAGCTCGGTTCATAGCCGAGCGTAAAGAAGACCGAGGCGCCCAGAGGAGATCGACAATGCCCCCCGCGGGGTACACATCAATGTCATCTCCTGAGGAGCAGCATCAGGCGGCGACAGCAGCCGAGGAAGGAGGCGTCATGCCGAGCGGGTGAGCCGAGCCATAGAGCCTCCCAAGGCCCCGCCGAGTGAGCCCCAGGTCATAGTCTTCTCTGACCGAGACCTGGAAGGGCTGAGCACCCCGCATGACGACGCCCTCGTGATTTCGGCTACGATAAACCATTGTAACGTAGATAGGATTCTAGTTGACAATGGGAGTGCCCCTGATGTACTGTCTTATGATTGTTTCCTTAAGATGGGAGAGGAACCATCCAAACTCCGCCCGATCCGAACCCCTCTCTGCGGGTTCAATGGCCTGGCCACCTATCCCGAGGGAGCCCTAAGCCTGCCGGTTACCCTCGGCACCCCACCCAAAACCGTTACGGTCATGGTGGACTTCATAATGATTAAAGGTATGATAGCATACAACGCCATCTTCGGCCGAGAAATCCTCAGCCGAATAAAAGCGGTGCCGTCTACCTATCACCAGAAAATGAAGTTCCCCACCAAAAACGGGTTGGGGAAAGTCCGAAGTAACCAGGCCGCGGCCAGAAGGTGCTACAATATCTCGGTAGAGGCCACAAGGCCGGACGGGAAGGACAAGGGCCCCCGGGGAGTCGAGGATAAATCCACAACCACCGAACCTGATGGCGAATTGCTGACGGTTTTCCTAAACGATGACCCGGCCCTAGGAGTAAAGATCGGAGCCGACCTACCGTCTGAGGTTCAACAACAATATAAAAAGTTCCTTTCTGAGTACATCCGAGTTTTTGCTTGGGCTGATGATCAACTCTCTGGGATACCAGAGGAGACTGTAATGCACAAGCTCAACCTCGACCCCGCCGTGAAGCCCGTACAGCAGCGCAGGAGGAAGCATGCACCAGAGAAACAGGCGATCATCAAGGCGCAGGTCACCAAGGGGCAAGAGACTGGCCTTTTTAGGCCGGTCCTGTACCCGACGTGGCTAGCCAACGTCGTCCTGGTACCGAAAGCTTCAGGCAAGTGGCGGATGTGCGTGGATTTCACCGACCTGAATAAGGCCACCCCTAAGGACTGTTATCCGTTGCCGAGCATCGACCAATTGGTTGACTCAACCTCGGGCAACGAGATACTCAGCTTCCTAGACGCCTATTCAGGTTACCACCAGATCAGAATGGATCCAGAAGATGTCGAGAAGACCGCCTTCATCACCGACTACGGCGTATACTGCTACACCCGGATGCCTTTCGGGTTGAAAAATGCCGGAGCCACGTACCAGAGGCTGGTCAACCACATGTTTGAAGGACAGCTAGGTCGGAACGTCGAGGCCTACATCGACGATATGCTCGTCAAGACCCCCAAGGCCGAAGACCACTTCACCGACCTCGCTGAGACCTTCGACACCCTCCTGAGGTACAACATGAAGCTCAATCCTGCCAAGTGTGCCTTCGGAGTGAGATCCGGGAAGTTCCTGAGTTTCTTAGTCACTCAGCGTGGGATCGAGGCCAACCCCGACAAGGTCCAGGCCATCCTGAAACATGCGCCCGCCCACCTGCATCAAGGACGTCCAACGCCTAACCGGGCGTGTCGCCGCTCTCAGCCGGTTCCTGTCCCGTGCAGCCGAACGATGCTTGCCCTTCTTCAAGCTGTTGAGGGGGCCCAAATTGGCATCTGCTACGTTCGCATGGGATGAGGAATGCCAGAGAGCGTTCGCCGAGCTCAAGGAGTTCTTGGCCTCGCCCCCGGGTGAAGTCTTGCTGCTCTATCTCTCGGCAACACCATCTACGGTTAACTCGGTCCTAGTCAGAAATGACTCGGGAGTCGAGAGGCCGGTCTACTACACCAGCAAGGTGCTCAACGAGGCTGAAAGGAGGTACCCCGCAACCGAGAAACTCATGCTAGCGTTGGTTACCTCCGCCAAGCGCCTCCGGCCCTATTTCCAGGGTCACCCCATCACCGTGCTAACCGGTGAACCATTGAAGAAGATCCTGGCCCACCCCGAAGCCTCGGGACGACTCGTCAAATGGGCCATTATGCTCGGGGCCTACGATATATCCTATCGGCCGCGCTCAGCTGTGAAAGGCCAAGCGCTCGCCGACTTCATCGCCGAAAGCACCATCCCAACTGAAGAAAGATCCCCGTCCGCGCCCGGGCCGACCTGGGAATTGTTCGTTGATGGATCCTCCAACTCGGTCGGTAGTGGTGCCGGAATCCTCCTGAAGTCCCCCGAAGGAGCAGAACTGCAATACGCCTTGAAGTTCAGCTTTCAGGCGTCCAACAACGCTTCCGAGTACGAGGCCCTTATCTCGAGAGCGCGCATGGCCCGACGGTTAGGGGCTGAGCGAGTCAAAATCTATACTGACTCCCAGCTGGTCGCTAGCCAAGTCAACGGCGAGTACGAAGCTCGAGAGGCACCAATGATCAAATACCTCCAACTGGTCAGAGACCTGGCCCAACAGTTCGAGAGATTCGAGGTAATCCGAATAGCTCGGGAGGAAAACTCCCGAGCGGACGCCCTCTCTCGGCTGGCCTCCTCTCTCGACCCCGAAGGTACCCGATCGGTCCTCCTTGAAGAGCTAGAGCGCCCGAGCATTGACTCGGAGCTCCTTACTGTTGACTCAGCCATTCCGAGCGACTGGCGCACCCCCTACTTGTCGTGGCTCCGGGACTCTCAAGAGCCTTCCGACCCTCGAGAGGCCCGCAGATTGAAGTACCAAACCCGGCGCTTCGTCGTTCTAGACGACACTCTCTACCGGAGATCTTTCTCCGGTCCCCTCCTGAAGTGTCTCGGCCCCGACGAAGCCAACCGAGCTATCCAAGATATTCATGAAGGCCTGTGCGGAGCGCACTCAAGAGGAAGGTCACTCACCCGGATCCTGCTACGGCAGGGTTACTGGTGGCCCACTCTGCAGCGCGACTGCACGGCCTACGTGCAACAGTGCGACCGATGCCAGCGATTCGACCACTTAGTCCATCAGCCGGCTACGGAGCTCGTCACCCTGACCGAGCCATACCCCTTCGCTCGGTGGGGAATCGACATTCTTGGGCTGTTCCCTACGGCTCAGGCCCAGAAGAAGTTTATCATCGTCGCCATCGACTACTTTACCAAGCGGATCGAGGCCGAAGCCACGGCGAGGATCACCAAGGCAGTCGTCTGGAGTTTCGTCTGGAAGGCGATCATTTGTCATTACGGCATCCCCCGGGTGATAGTGAGCGATAACGGTCGGCAATTTGACTCTCGTTATTTCCGAGACAGATGTGCCGACCTAGGTATTCGCAACCACTTCACTTCGGTCGCCCACCCTCAGGCCAACGGGTTAGTTGAGAATGCCAATAAGACTATCTTAAAAGGCATAAAGACTAGACTCGGCAAGGCCAAGGGCAACTGGCTCGAGGAACTGCCTAGCGTACTTTGGTCCCACAGAACGACTCCCAGAACGGCAACCGGTGAGAGTCCTTTCCAGTTGGTATATGGCACCGAGGCCGTCATTCCGTTGGAGATCGCCAATCCCTCCCTCCGGGTCATCTGCTTCTCGCCCGAGGTAAACGAGCAAAAATTACTCGAGAACCTCGACCTAGTAGATGAACTCCGAGAGATTGCCAGCATCCGAGCAACGGAGTACTATCGCCGCCTCACTCGATACTACAACGCCAAAGTCCGAGACAGGCACTTCCAACCGGGAGACTTCGTCCTTAGGAAAGCCGAAGCCTCTCGACCACTAGAGGCGGCGGGCAAGCTATCCCCTGACTGGGAAGGCCCCTACCGAGTGGTCGAGACGCTCGGGAAAGGAGCATACCGGCTATCTACAATGGAAGGGGAACCCATCCCTCGGACGTGGAACGCAGCCACACTACGCAAGTTCTACTTTTGAAGTTCGTGCAAACAATCTGAGTGAAATAAAATTTTTTCTCTTCATTCAAATGATTGTTGGTACATCAGAAAGGCAAAAGCCAATACATTACACAACAGAAAGCAAAAAATCCATCTGGCACCACTGCAAGAGGCCATTGCTCGACTGACTCGGTTGATCTCCTTACGTCCAGCCACTGACTATGCCTCGCGTAGAAACTGGCTCGGATAAAAGGCTGTCGACCCAGTTGGCTCGGGTGGCCCATGACAAAGGTGACAGAAGGGACTGCGGAGGGGAAGGCTACCTTCCAAGTTGACAGAGGCTGGGGAAGAGGGAACGCCTATGAAGGCCTCCTCTCTTCCAACCTACCAACTCTTTGGAACGTACAAAGAGCAGGCACCCTCCGAAGAGTGAAAGAAAGGAAGAGCAGAAGAGGGAAAAAGAGGCTGCCAGAAAGAAAAAGAAACCAGCGTAGCTGGACGAGAAGGCAGGGGAAGGCCCGGAAAGGAGGGAGCTTAATTTGCTTCTCCCCCCATCCCTGAAGCGAGCAGAGAGGGACGGGCGGCGGAGATGTCGGATGCCCCCATCCGTCTTCCATCTCGCCCCCCTCCGGGAAGCCTCGCCGGAACTGATAGAGGAAACGGCATGATTTTTCCGTCAAAATCCTCTCCAGATCCGCGCGACGACCATCGGACCCGCTTCAAACCCGCGCGACGACCGTCGGACCTGCTCAAAACCTGAAGCGGCAAAAACCTGCCACCCTCCATCATCGGCAGCATCGTCTTCCGAAGGATCCTCCATGCTCCGAATGCAACGGCACAACGCAACGTGAAGAAGGGGCGAGGAAAGACTGTCAGGGAAAATCCTAAGCGATGGAGAGGAAGGGACGCCCTTCAGTCTTTTTATAGGCAAAGGGAAGCTATTCGCCTTAAACGACTCCCTCCTCGAAAACGCGCCAAAGGAATTTCTCCCTATGAACGGTCACCTCAAACCTCTCGTCTTCCGCCCCAGCGGGACACACGAAGCGGCCAGGCATTTAAAGCATGAGAACGCGGAAAGGCACCCTGTCAGACGCTCACCCAACCATCATGCGAGATCTACGCAGAAAGTATCGGTCCTTTCCAACTACTACAGATACGCTAATCAAATCACGGCAAGGATAGCGTGAAGCAAGTAAGATTTTATTTATTGCCTTACAAAAAGTGGAAGTCCTTTTTTGAAAAAAGAAAGAGACAAACAAAGAAGGAGGCAAAACAGGACGATACATCATGCCTAGGACCCACTTTGAAGCTCGGAAGTGGAAGGCGCAGGTGTTTCGCCCCCGGCGCCCTCGGTGACGGCCGGCCCTGGCACTGACCCCGCCTGCGCGGGAACTGCCTCGGTCGCGAGCCCTCCCGAGGCAACCGGAGTTGGCGACCCCGCAGAAGAAGAGCCCTCTGGATCTTCCCCGCCCGATGCAGAGGAGCTGGAAGACGACATGTCCGAGTCATAGCGTTGGCCAGAGGGGAACTCGATCCCAGAATCTTGTTCCCCGACACAAGCTACTGCCCGGAGGTAACCCTGCTTAAACCCCTCGCGGATGCCTCGGCGAAGTGCTGACTCATAGTAGGGAAAGGCAGCTTCCTGCAGGTCGGCCCGGTAGGCCTCTGAGCCCTTGTATTGCTCGATCGCCTCCGCCCCGGCCAGTCCCATCCTGTCGGCAAGCTCGGCCTTCTCCCGCTCCGCCTCGGCCGCCCGCTCCTCGGCCTCCACCGATCGTTTCTCTGCCTCGGCCGACTTCCGTTTGGCCTCGGCCGCCCACTCCTCGGCCTTGACCGATCGCCTCTCCGCCTCAGCTCGGTCGGCCTCGACCTCCAAACGGAGGCGCTCCGCTGCCTCCGCCCGGTCCACCAACTCGGCGCGCTCGGCCTCCCAACGGCCATCCAGCTCGAGACGAAGGAGGCGCTCCTCTTCAAGAAGTTTACTTTTCCTCTCGAGCGATTCCCGGGCCTTGGTTAGTTGCTCGGTCAGCACTCCGACCTCCAGCCGGCTCGACCGCGACAACTCCCTGATCGCGGAGAACTCCCGTCGGAGCCCCTCATGCGCCTCATTGAGTAGAGCTAGTTTCCTCTCACACCCTCCGAGGGTCCAAGCAAGATTCGACCGCTCTGACTCCGACCGGGCATAAGTCTCCGCCATTGTGGCCCCCATCTGAGCCATGACCAGACCGCCCTCCATAATGATGTCGAGGACCCCGGGTGGAGAGTGACGCTTGTCTCCCCCTTTCATCCTCGCGGACACCTCGCGGCAAAGCTGGTATAAAGTGCTCGAGATGCCGAGCCTTTCCAGAGCCACTGGCATGGGAACCCTTTCCGCACCTGGCGCCTCGCCAGAAGGCCAAAGTCGAGCTGCGGGATCGACCGCCTCGCGCACTGCGGTCGGTTGGGGTTGCGACGCCTCCGTAGGCGAACCCCCGACCTCGACCGACGCTGCGAGCCCGACCGCCTCGCGCACTGCGGTCGGTTGGGGTTGCGACACCTCCGTAGGCGAACCCCCGACCTCGACCGACGCTGCGAGCCTGGCCGCTCCGTGCACCACGGTCGTTTGGGGCTGCGACGCCTCTGTCGGCGAACCCCCAACCTCAACCGTCGCGGCCCACACGTCGCCGCCCGAGATATCGCCCACCTCGACCGGCGCCCCTGCCTCGGCCGCGGTTGTTTCAACTTCGGCCCCCTCTGTTCCCAACGAAGGGAGAGCCGACCCGTCACCGTTACCCCCCGGGGTGCCCCTGGTCTCCTCGGCCCCCTCTCGCTCAGCAGATGGGAGAGCCGGCTCAGTAGGGTCGGCCCTATCTTGCCCCAGAAAGGGGAGCGCCGCCGAGCCAGAATTGCCCCCAGCGGCGGGGACGGCCCCGGCCTTCCTGGCCCGTTTCCTGGCCTTCACGGCCTCCCGCAACCTCCCCTCCACGGGATCCTTGCGCTTCGCCCCGCACGGCCGAGAAGTCCCCTCCAAGGCCGCCCCTTTGCCCTTGTCCCGGGCTCGGGAGCGACCCACAGGGGCGCTCGGCTCATCAGCCGCCGAGTCGTCGCCAAGGTCAATGATCTCAGCGGCCTCCTCCAGAGGCTCCCGCCTGGTGTCTGCACGAAGAAGAAGGCGTGATCAGGAAAAGAAAGATGACCCCCACATCCGAAGGAGGATCTAAGTTGTGGCACCTGACGACTTCAGCCGCGTAAGAAGACACCGCTCGATATTCTCCGACGTCACCAGCTCTTCGGTAGACTGGCGATGTTTCAACAAACGAGCAGCATACTCCTCCACATGTGGGGGAACTCCTCCTGCCGGGGAGGGATATTCGGGTGAAAATTGGGCATTACTTGGCACCTCCAAGTCTCCTCCACCGAGTTAATCCCCGCCCAGAAAAATTGGGTCTTCCACCCTTTATGCGAAGAATCCTTCGCCGCCAGCGAAATACAGCTCCTATTCCTCCTCGCCTGGATGAAGTAAAAACCCTTCCCAGCCGACGGGTGCGCCTTCAACTCGAAGAAATAGTGGAAGAGGTCCAAGGAAGGAGGAACCCCGCACTGACGACAGAGGATTCGGAAAGCGGAGAGGAGAAGGTACGAGTTGGCTACCAACTGAATGGGCGCCAACTGAAAAAAGTTGATAAGCGTGAGGACGAAGGGTTCGAAGGGGAGGCGAAACCCGCTCTTCCACGCCAGAAGAAAGATGCAGATGTGGCCCGTGCGAGAATCCAGGCTCGTCTCATACGGGGCAGCAGCAGCAGCAAAGCTATACTTGTGAGGCAGGCGAAACTGATGCTCCAGCCTCTTCACCTCGGCTTCCCCCAACTCGCTGCAGTTCTGGACCGGCGCTCTCACCACCGGTTCGTCGCCCCATCCCTCGGCACCCGAACGCCGGCCCGCCATGGATTCCGAGGAAGAACTTGAAGAAGAATTCTCTCGAGACCTCGAAGATTCGGGGGAGGAGGAAGCTGCCGGACCGCCTCCGTAGTTATCTTCGCCAACTCCTCAAACGCCGCCGCAAGTTTCTGCTCCTCCGCTGTGTCCTCATGGCGCATCGAAGAGCTCCAAAAGTAAAGAAGCGAAGGAAAGCCAAAACGCTAACAACGGAAAGAGTCTGGGATGACAACCAGCGCCCAACGCCTATAAACCCACGCGGGAGGCGGCGCGTCGTTCCAACCTCCGAGAAAAGGGGGCCCCTTCATTTCAAATCCGTCAGGATTGCAATTATTACGGGCCCAGGTGACCACGACATGTGGCTTCATAACACCGCCAGATCTCCACCCACCTGAGCCACGTTGGTCCAAAACCCTAAAAGGCTACTCATCCGAGCCTCCTTTGGCTCGGGAGTAGGAGGGGGACAAGTGGAGAGGGGGATTTCTGTAGCCCAATTAAGAGCAGCCGAACTAGGCCCCTCAGGACCCAACAAGGCTCAGCTCAACCAGGTGACAGCCCTTTGGGGCCCACTTAGGCGAGAAAGCCCAATAAAAGTTTCGCTCGAGGATACTACCTTCCTAGGCAGCCTCTAGGCTCGGAAGGCCCGAGCGTCGGTCAGGTCACAGGAAAGGTCCATGCCCGAGCCATCTCTCCGCCCAGGGGAAGAAGGCGCATGTCGACCAATCCGACCCATCTTCGTCCGAGCTAAACCTACCGCCCGGATAGGGCTGGCCTCTCTGAGCTCGGTACGGCCGACGATTGCTTATCCATGCAACCGTTAAGAGTCCTCTGTGGGCAGGAATTTATAAAGGTGAGGGACTCCAGCTCCCCAAGGTGATAACGCTCCCACGATAAGGCAATAAAAGCCCACGTCGAGGACGTAACCCCCACCTGAAATCCCTCGACTTACAGGACTCCAGAAGATGGCGCACTATTTAACCCAGGGATACCCTCCGGCGAAAGGTAAGGGCAACCACACGCTCAAAACTCCTGAGCAGGAACCATTTCACCATTCTGGTGGAGAGGGATCTCGCGCAGAAGCTACTTCCTCCCTATATTGCTCCCACCATAGCTCTACTGACCTAAGCATCGGAGGGTTTTCCCCAGGGACTCATCCCTGGACCCCCTGATCCGTTTCCCTTTCTTGCAGTTCACTATCCGGTGATCCACTGCCCACTCAGGACCAGCGCGAGATCTTGCCTCTTCAGGTTAATTGTAAGAATTTGTTATCTTGGACTATTGGTGTCGTTTTAGAAATTAAATCTTAGTTATTATTTTAGTCTTTTGCCCACTCTGTCTTTTGTCAAAAAAAATATATACTGCTCTGATTGAATGGTTCTATATAAGTTGGCCATGACCCGAGTATCTTCCGCGCTCGGGGCGTGACAGTCGGCATCGGGTGGACGTCGGAGCAAAGGAAGGGTTTAGCGATATAGGCGTAAGGCCTATGTCGGATGTTTTAAGCACCAATCATAACGATGACATCAGCGGATCAGCGGCGGTTTGTTCATTGGCATGGGGGGATGCCGGAGCAAAGGAAGGGTTCTGTGATATAGGCGTAAGGCCTATGCCGGAAGGTGTAAGCATCGATCCTGACGATTGTTGATGTTTCTTTTGTGATGTGATGATGATGTAATGAATGTGAAGGTGAATATAGTGGTGTGAGAGATATGTGTGAAAGTGTGTGAGCAAGTAATAACCTAACTCAAACGACCACAAAATCAGGAGCCTGGGCATGTCATCAATGTTTATGAAGAAGAAAAATAAAAACACACGCCGGGGCGTGGAGCAAAGGAATAAAAATAAAAACACACCGTAGGTGTGGAGCAAGTAAAGTAAAGAGAAAAGCAAGCAAGATGATGACCAAGATAGACAATACCCAAATGAGATGTGTGATCGCCACCAAAGTAATTAAAGCAGTAAAACCACAATAATACCTTGGAAAGAGATGGTTGAAGACACCCGCCCACGGGAGAGAGAAAACCAGGTGTAGCGAACGATTAGCGGTCCTTTAGACGACCGCGATTCAGTAGAAAACGGTCTTGCGACAGACCGCCTTATACCTGAAAACGGGCTTCCAGATGACCGCTAGCACACCCAGAACAGTGATTTGGAACTTAATCTCCACCCCTCTTGGCCGGCCAGAAAGGTTGGGCCTCGTGCAATGAGTCCTATAAACCTGCGAGGAAGTATAGACAACAAGAAAAATAACCCAATTAGCCCTTGGGCAAGTATAGTATCTATAAACCAACTAAAGCTAATATGCATAAAGGAAGGGTGAATACCTGGGAGGTTTGATTTTTTAACCCCTGTGGGGCGTGAAAAAGATGGGAGGATGTTTTAAAAAGATGATAGAATGCAGAGAATGTGGAGAAAAGAAGAGGGAAGATGCTATGGATGTAAAGGAACAATGGACCAAACTAAAGACCAAAAAGACCCAAACTAGATCAAAGAAACTTTGTACTCCCTGGACTAGAAGCTTGGTGGACGTGGAAGCAACTTCTCCTTGGTTGGAAATGACTCCAGAACGCAGTAGCACTTCGACGCAATCTCTAAAAATCTCCTCTTCAAGCCATGAACTCAAGAGTCCTATTTATAGGTCCTCAAACCCTAGGTTCGAGTTAGAGGGATAATGACTCAAAATTAGGCCTGAAACTAGATAATCCTTCAAAATAATACTCCCAAGAGTCCATAGAAACAAACAGAAGGTTCTGGGAGTCTTTGGTGAGAGAGAAATCAAAGGATTAAGGACTCTAGTTCATCCACGGCCGAGCAGAAGAAGAACAGCAGAGCATGACTCTCTGTTCCCACTAACGGTCTTGTGATAGACCGCTAGCCACAAAAAACGGTCGTGCGATAGACCGCTAGAAGCACGCGTTCAGAAGAAGATAAGATCAAAGAGACCCAGCAGGACTCTCTGCCCGTTAGCGGTCTAGTGATGGACCGCCAACGCCCACCTAACGGTCGTGCGATAGACCGCTAGGGGAGAGGACGTGGCAAAAGAGATAAACGCTAATAAATCCACAAATTAATCCTCATTAACCCTTATCTAGGCCCAATAAGGTGAAGTGACGAGAAATCAATGGAGCTAGGCCCAACCAAGGAGAATGACCTATAAAATTAAGCCCAAAAAATGACCAAAAATGGCCCAATAAGCGGTGAATAACTCGGGGCATCATAAAAATAGATAAGAAGATGACCCAACTCATTAGTCATAAAACGGATGTCAACAGATGCCCCTCCTTAACGTCCTCTTTGCAGGGGAGCGAGCGGAGGTGAAGCGAAAGCGACATGGAACATGGAGGTGAAGCGGAAATAAAGCGGAGTGGACTGAAAAGCGGGCGTTAAAGTAAACCGACACCCGTCCTCAACCAACGAGCGATAGGAATCTTATAAAAAACTTCGGATCAACCACAATGAACGGCAAACCGAATGACGCATGTCTGGAGGAACTAACAACTAAAGGAAAGAAAAACATGACCAACCTCCTCACAGGAACGCACAGCGGATAGGCGGTCGGAGCAAGCGGAAAAAGTGAAAAGACGAGTAACTAAACTCCAGACAGGAATCCTCAGTTAACCAAACCGAGCAAATAGACTAAAGGAAACCTTCCAACTTAGAGCGGAATGACTCTCCTTACTCAATACCATAGACACATAGTTATCCACCTTTACTGAGACACTTTAGACAAATCAGGACACGTGAATGCTCAAAGATGCGTATGATTCATGCTGGGGTAAAATAAAGGAAACCATCAAAACGAATGCAAAGAAAGGATAAAATAGGAAGATACTCAAGAATAGTATTGCTAGACCGGATAAATCAAGGTCAAGACATTATCTGCAACCACGGCGTGCAAGATAGAACCATCGTCCCCCGACTCTTCCAACCTAACGGCCTATCCAACGATTAAACATGTGCACCTAAATCATCATCGTTTTTTTTAAGGGGAACATCAGATCCTGGAACACATGAATGACCAGCCGGTTCTCGAGGTAACATATCATAAATACCATATAGTAATGCATCAAGGGACTAGGGATCGAGATACTTACCTGACTTACCTGCCTGGCGAGATGTGATATGACGGCGCTTGTGATTTTAGCAATGAAAATGTTAGCCATCAACATATAAAATAATCATTTATACTGAGATCTTCCAAGCTCTCTAAGCACTTTTACAGAAATTCTTGGGGGTTTCACTTGAAAATCTACCCCTTTGTAGACCTACACAAACATCTCAAGACTAAATTGGCTGATGCACACATGCATGCAAGTCCATGCCTGCGCACCCTAGGGAAATGGAGAGGAGAAAGTGAACAAGTGGGAAAAGAATTCTCTGAGTTCTATTTCCGAGTTCTATTTCCCTATCGGGAAGGGTGGTAATACATAGTAGGAAAAAAACTAAGGAATATCAACCAATATTTTATGGTGTTTGCAGAACAAGTGAAAATTAGTTGGGAAAATAGACACACAGGGAAATCTTAGAAATGCAAAACCACTCTAATCAAAACATAAAAGTAAAACAATAGAAGTTCCTCAAAGGGGTTTATTTTCTGAAATCAAAGACCTAGCACTCTTAAATTGCTCATTGCACAATTCCTACTCAGAGCACTTCACAAACCACTTAATGGAATTGGGGATCCAATGATGAGTTAGTGACAATAAGCAGAAATGCTGTCTTGGACTGAAATATTGTTGCTTTCCAAGAACATTTTTCTATACCACATGCAAGCCACTCAAAAGGGGCTAAAGTTAACCAACCGCATTAAAGATTTACAACTCTCCCACATGGTTTTCTTGCTTCTTTTCTTGTATGTCTAGCAGGAAACATGCTAAGCTTGATGCCCACCATGAGACCATTGTGTTCATTCTCCACATATGCATTTACAACAGACTGTCTCTAATATAGAATAATAGAAGCCAAGTAACATGGCACTTCTATTTGATGTTCCCTCTCCTGTTAAAATAATTTCCAAGTGAGAGATTACAAGTTTTACTCCTTTTCTAGTTTGTTCAATTGATCTACAAAAGTAATATGGAACAGCAAGCTCTTTGAGATCCATAGTTGCCAAGGTGCATCTTGAAAAGCCAAGACAAGCTGAATGGTTGCCTAGGGGGATCAGGGAGTCCAAGGAGGCCAGGCATTTTACAACCTTCTAAACATGATCCATTTTGAAAATGATCCCGTTAAGCCAAAAGCCTAACCCATCCACACCCAACCCCTATCTGCCCCCACCCTTTTCCATTCATATCTTGCACCACTAGGGTTTCTCTTCCCCCTCCCCTATTGCTGCTCCTGGGCCATCTTTTGCTACCCACATATGTATGCCAATGTCTTCCACCATTCAATGAGCCAGAAGTGAGTCTTCTCCTCCCTGTTGGCCCCCACTTCTCCTTTTTTCAACACCCCCTGTTTCTCTCTCTCTCTCTCTCTCTCTCTCTCTCTCTCTCTCTCTCTCTCTCTCTCTCTCTCTCTCTCTCTCTCTCTCTCTCTCTCTCTGTGTATACCTTTCATTCTAAGATTTTGACTGCTGTGACTTATTTGCTCTTACATATTTTCATTCTAGAATTTTGACTGCTGTGACTTATTTGCTTTTACATATTCAATTTCAACATTTGATTCTAACCTTTCATTCTATGGATACCTATCATTCAAAGATTTTGACTGCTGTGACTTATTTGCTCTTACATATTCAATTTCAACATTTGATTCTAATGTTGCTTCCTTTTAATTTTAAAAGCAATGTATGCATGCCTTTCATTCTAAGATTTTCACTGCTGTGACTTATTTGCTCTTACATATTCAATTTCAACATTTGATTCTAATGTTGCTTCCTTTTAATTTTAAAATCAATGTGATGATATCGGTATTTCCTATTAAGTTTTCTTTTAAAAATCTCTACTCAGTGCATTTTGTAGAGGGCACATAGTTTTTATGAGGGCACCACCTATGAACCTCTTAGGTGGCTGCCTAAAAACTTAGGCACTAAGGCACCCCAAAGAATGCTTGGGTTGCCTTGTCGCATTGAGAACTATGTTGAGAACATATATTCTTTCATTGAAAAAATGTCTTAAAGCTATTAGTTGACTGAAATGTTGCTCACTTATTTTATGCGCATTCAATAATTTACAGTTTGCTTTACATTACAGACAGATTCATCAAATAATCCTTGGTAAAGTGTGAACTGACAATAAGTTGCTTGTGCTTGAAAACTACACCTGAATTCAACCCCGTACATAGGCAATCATGCAACAATGACAAAAATTGATAGTCAGTAACAACAAAAGGCGTAACTAAGATGCAAGCAACAACCAGCAAGAGCAATTTAAAAGTTAACCGGAATCCAGAGGGTTTTACCCATAGACGGTAACCCACTCCTCCTCATCGAGGTTGCCAGTGGGCACACTATTCCTCTGCAATTCCGGCCTCGCTACCTCCCTCGGAGGTGGGAGCATGATCAAAGCACCCGCCTGAACCACTCCATCAACAGGTGAGCCCTTCCCTTTCTCATCGTGATCCGCAAAACTGCTCTTCGTAGGTGACCACCAGCTCGAAACACCAGGTGTTTGCGGCGGCGGCTGCTGCTGTGAGATCGGTGACTCCCCAGTGAAGAGAGCACTGGAAGTGCTTGCCTCCCCTCTGCCCTTCAGAGGAGAGGGAGAAGGCCCCCTGGGCGACGGGGTCTTCGTCTCGGACTTGAACTCCGGCGACAGCGGCATCTCCGCGAGCCCGTTCTCCGGGGAGAAGTCGGCCCGCTCGTCCAAGGTGAAGACGGGCGGCGGCGGTGGCTCCAACTCCCCCGAGTTGCCCCTCCATAGCGCGGACACCGCCGCCGCTTGTCCCGGAGTAGCAAACCTCGCCCGGTGGGTGGAGATCGGCGACGCCAAGTCGCGGTAGAACGGCGTCTGCCTCTCGGATTTGGCGCTCCTATGCATCGTCGCGCTCATCACCGAGGCTCCTCCGAATCAAATAAGCGGAACACACACACACACACACACACACACACACACACACACAGGAATGCAACAAAATCGAACTCTAGAAAGCAACCGGGAAGAAGAATAGGAAAACCCCCAGATCCGGAGAAGAAAAATCCCAGAGGGGAAGATTGGAGAGAGCTGCAGAAATCAAAACCCTAGAGCAAGGAGAAGCCCTTGCAGGAAGAAATGGAAATGGAGGGGGATTTTAATTTAGTATTATTTCGAACTTCGGGGGGGATTTCGATATGCTCTTCCCCTCGCACCCCTTCGAATAAAAACTTTTTTATATTTTTATTTATTAGTTCCTATAAAAATTTATTTTCTCGTTAGTCTCTCAAATATAATTATTTATGTTTTAATCTTTATAATCTTTTAACTTTTACTAAAAAGTTCTCGTGATTTACTGATGTTAGAAAAAAGGAATATATCGAAGCATGCTCTATCCCCAGAGTAACCTCGTATTGGAAATTCCATAAATATCCCTACTCTCACACTCTCTCTCTACCCAGCCTAGTTGACCGATTCCTTGAGAGAAGTGGCCGCCATGAGTCGACATGGTCTGCATTCACGTCATCTGCACCAGCGTGATCACCGATAGGAGGGAAAGAGCTCGCCAGCTAGCTTGGGGAAGGGGAGCACTAAGAGGGAGAGGGGGGGGAGGGAAGGTTGTTGGCTATCAAGTGGGGTAGGGGTGCGGGTCTCTTAGAGAGAGAGAGAGAGAGAGAGAGGGTGTCGGAGGGGGATTTCCCCGTCCGACACCGGCAACAACACCTCTACCTGCTGGGTGGGGGTCGGGTTTGAGAGAGATAGAGAGAGGGGGGGATCGACACTTGGTCTTCTTGCTCCGCCGTATCAACGTGTCAGCCGAGCACCTAGCGTGAGACCAAGATAAAATCAAATTCTCTCTAATTTAATTTTAGATCTCTTAAGTGTGACTCTAGGAGCCGTCGTGGCCCTCCACTATTATGGGGTAAATGAATGTCTTCATCTCATAGATTTGTTATACTTTTCACAAGATCCATGGATTGATGGTAGGATTTCAACTCTAAGGTTAGGTCTCAATGGGATGAGGAACTGAACTTGACCTTGTTGTGCTTTCCACAAGGGTTGGGTCACGAACTCATTGTCGTGTGGTAATGGTGGTAAGATCTAACCGCGAGTATCCTTTGTTGTGCTTTCCACAAGGGGATGACTTCCCGAGAGCTGAAAGTCAGATATTACATTAGATGCAAGTGTTGGTTGACTGCCCTTGAG
Source organism: Amorphophallus konjac (assembly GCA_022559845.1). Lineage (NCBI taxonomy): Eukaryota > Viridiplantae > Streptophyta > Magnoliopsida > Alismatales > Araceae > Amorphophallus > Amorphophallus konjac. Next base: position 514,692,514 of record CM040121.1, on the reverse strand, counting down.
ATAGTGTATGGTTTGTTGTGCTTTCCATAAATTTATACCTCAGCCTCGTAGAGATTCTGACTCACTAAGATGATCACGTTGATCTCTCATTTGGTAATATAAATATATCCAATATATTTACCGTATCTAGTAGTTTGCACAAAATAAATTCATTCAATACAAAAATTTAAAACCGAGTGATCATGGACTCTTGTCCTTATGCTACTAATACATATGGCTCGCTTCCAAAGCAACTAAATCGTTTTCACAATTCGTCCTCCATGCCTTCAATCTCCTATGTCACATAAATTACAAATTTTACACGACTCATAGGTCAAAAAAACTTAAATTACATACAAATATTTCTAGAAGCCCTCAGGATGAGTACAACCAATAGAGGAAGGTAGAAATACATAGGAAATATGCCAGAGGGAGAAGGGAGGCTCAATGGTCCCAAACGAACTGTCAAAATCATTAACTATGTCCATGATCACTCTCCAATCCGCACATTCAGATCAATCATGCAAAGGGTTATTTTTCAAAATAATCCTTATATTTGGATTGAAAAGTGAGATGTGCAGATTAAAATATTTTGGCTTTATTAATTTTAAAAATCCATATTAGATTAACTAAAATTAATGCACATATTCAAGCTAATATAGTACATCGAGAGGTAAGGCATACATAGAACCATCACTAGTAAAAGAGGCATGCACACTTGAATCAAATTCAAATAACTCAAATAATTGAGATAATTATGTTGTGCCTCCGATAGATTTTGATAATCACAAAATTTTATAGCTGTGTTCCATGAATTTAGAACATAGATTTGTGGTTGAGGGTCATTTAATTCATATCATACATAGCCCCATCTTTTATTATGAATTACATCGATTCATTGTGTTCGAAACTCACATGGTTATCTTTTGATTTTCATTCTTTTAAGTGTGAGGTATGCATTGACTATTTCATCGAGCTCCTCTTGTTAAGCAGGTTCAAATTAATCATTTCAGAAGTCTTCAAATGAAGCTCAAAGGTAATGGGGCTTAAACGGCTAAGGATGCATTGCTAACTCTATTTAAACATCTGTTTTGCAGGTGGTTCGGTTAACCAATAGATCAGGATCGGTCGATCGTTTGTGGCCAGGGACTGTGAGCTGCTCAGTCTGCTAACAAGGTTCAGATCGATCGACCAACAGGAGACTTCGGTCGACTGACAACTCCTCAACACACTGGATTCGGTCGACCTACAGGGAAGTTCGGTCGACCTAAGATCACCATCGCATTCTATCTGCAAAAAATTCTGAATCCAGTTTACTTTTGGTCGACCGAAGGAACCATAAGTTTAGCCCTGTCAATGGATCGGATCCGGGTCGGATCCGTTATGATCCGAATCCGGATCCGATCTCTTTAGAGTCGGATCTGACTTGAATCCGAAATGAAATGGTATTTCGGATTCGGATCTGATCCGAATCCGAGCTCATAATTTCGGATCCGGATCTTACCCGAATCTTAATATGTATTTTTCAATCTTGTAATCCAATTTTTGGATCTGGATCTGGATCCTATTCTGAATCCATATTTTTTGGATCTAGATCTGGATCCTATTTTCAATCTCGGATCCTGCAAAGCTTGTATGGCATGACTGTTAATGGGTTGGATCCCATTTTCAAAAGTGCTAAACTTTTTGTAGATGTAGATGGATTCCATGGATTAAACTTAGTTTTGTGGACAAGGCTTGTCGATGGCAATTGAGCAAGCATGATAAAACATGAACGAAGGCTTGCCGATGATAATCTGAATCCATAATTCTATTTTCGGATCCACATAACACACACCACTAGATAGTTCTATTTTCAGATCCACATAACCCAGCGTATACACTGAAAGTTGCCCGAATGTACTCTTCCCTGGCCTTCTCCAGCTCTTATGAACTGAAGGATAAAACATGAGTGTAGCAAAACCTTAAGTTTGTAAACTGAAACACAGGTGCATTGATCATCACATTGGAGGGGCTGCCCACTGGGATGAGTTGAAGTTGGTGCTGCAACCGGAGCTGAAGCTGTTTGGTCGGAAACCGAAGGCAATGGTGGGTCTGTAACATCATAAACGGTGAGATCGAGCAGGTGCCGGTGCTTCCATGGGAGGTGCTACACTTGGCGCAGCCATCTGCATAAGTGAACCGGGCTCAACCGGGATAAATGTGTAGTGGCCATGCGTACTGTAATTGTAGCATGGACTCCCTGCAAAACCACGTGTTTGTCAATAGATCAACTCTATCATACAGTCAGCAACAACTGGCGAATGTCACTTAATTATCTCTTACTGGGTTGCATCAGAAAGTCATTCCACTGTAATAGAGAAAAGGAAAAGTAAGGCATGCAAAATTGATATACTATTAAGAATGAAGATTGCAACACTCACACATATCTTGCTCATTCTCTGCGCATGCTTCTCCAAGATCTCCCTAGCTTCATTGACAAGCACATCCAATTCCTCAAAAATAGGGATCAAGCCATGAAGAACCAACAAAAACAGAGATGATACATTACATGGTTGGCCTTAGAAAAAGGAAAGAAAAAAACTCTTAGAACTATTGAATATACTGTGACAACCATCCTCCATTGAAGCATGCAGGCCACCTGAATCCACTAGAATTAGTAATATAATCAACAAGCAACAAAAAAAGTTCATAAGAAACAACAAGGCCAATAACTTTAAAAAACAAAGACGAAAGGCTGCAAGGAAAAACACTGGATTTCAGCAAAACAGTGCACTTGGACAGATGTGTATAGATAAGAAGATGATAACAAATACTATGAAGGAACCAGCAGACGGGAAACACCGTGCACTAACTTCATAAGAAACAACAACAACAATAATAATAAGAAGAAGAAAGGATATTGACATCCACATGCATTCGAGTATGGTAAAATTCATAACTTATAAGTATTAACATTGGTTTCTTTTGATGGGAAAAAAAACTACTTGATGGTTCACTTTGGACCTGCAAACACCCACTTTGTGGCAACAGGCAGAATCAGTTAAAGGAACGAAATTTCGGATCTACTAGAACAAAGTGCCGAAACAACTTAAATCTGAAACAAAATGCAGTCTTGAACAAGAGAACAAAAAACATGTGAAAACAAGTCAATATATACTTCACACTTCAATTTAGTTTCAATTTATTATTCTTTGCCAAGGCATAGTGCTCTGTCGGCTGCAATGCTCCCCTCATAATATGGAGGCTTGCATATTTCCGCATCATATTTCCGCATAACTAGCACTAGCAAAGGGTTGGTGGATTCGAAGGAATAAGCTGCTTCGTGAGCCTTGTTGATTTCCACCTCCGTGACGGGTCGCCGTTGTGGGTGAAGGGTCGAGTTTAACTGAAGCCAAGAGTTAAAAGGGAAAGCCCTTTTACTACTACTACTACTACTACATCATCCTCGGCTCCCGATCGAGAGTAGTAGTAGCTGCTACAGAAACTTTCACAAGATTAATTAAGAATATGTACAGAAACTTGTCAGCTTGACATCTTACATCGCTTCTTGATTGGAGGTTTCAAGGCGTCTCCTGCCCCGGGCGGCGGACGTCTGCCTGGTGGTGCTGCCAGAGAACCCCCAGCTCCGGTACTGTTGCGCTCTGCAGCGGTCGTGTAGTGGTCGTGTGAGGAAAAAATGGAGAGAGGCCCTCCTCCCTTGATCCGAGGAGATCGCTGTCGTGAAATGTTGCCGCTGCTAGAACCCTAGAGAGAGGAGCCAAGGGGGAGCGTGGTGTCGTCGCCGTCACGGGTGGCTGAGGACATCTCCGTTGTGAAATGCTACCGCTGGAACCCTAGCGAGAGGAGCGAGGTGAAGATGGGAGCAGCCGAGAAGGAAGCCGCCACATGCGGAATGCCGATCATGATGGGCGCTAGGGATTTGCTCACCCCGAAAGGTAGGGTTTTATGGTGCCCCGAAACCCGATCTGAGAGGAGAGATTTCGAATCAAACAACCGTCGCCCCAGATCCACAGAAGTGCCGCGTTTCGGATGCACCGACCTGCTCCGAATCCATTCTTTTTTCGGATTCGAATCGGGTCGTCGGATCAGACACATCCATTGACACCCCGACATAAGTTGACCGATAGGTGTTTTCCAGACTAACTCATCACTTGCTTTGTAGGACGTTGGTCGACCGATGGACTACACTGGTCGATCAAATTCTATTACGGGAATTTCGGATCCGATCGTGCCCGTGTGTGCGAGTCTTTTATGGGCATATCCATTAGGGTAAACCCTTCTTGACATGTATGAAGATGTTTCTAGAAGGCTCGTGACCAATGAGATTCGAGTTGTGGCTTATCTTGAGTATATAAGATACCATTTTTCGTGAAAATACTAAGTGTATAGCATAACAGACGAAGTGCAACCAGAATAGGGTGGAGGAGAGAAATAGTGAGCGGCTGATCGAGGAGAACCTCTTCTTGGAGTTTCCATGGCATCTTGATCATCTCCAAAGCTTCATCCTTCGACATCCTACATCCAAGAGCTGAGAGAACGTGAAATGGGTGCTATCTCAAATAGTGTGGCATAGTCTTCGTCGATTTTCAGAGCAAAGCATAGGCGGATTTTGAAACTTAATGGTAATTTGGTTTTATTGGTCTATTTGTGATAGATTGTGCCTTGATTGTTCATACAAATAATAAAAGATTATATGTGCGTAAGTGTGAAGATTTTATCTTCGCGGGTGTGTGACGCTTGGGCGTCGATTTTGCAGGATTGCCTGCAAGTGTGTGGGGTAGTTGATGATGGGCATCGTGTTGGAGAATTGATCTCCCTATGTGTGTGGTTATCTTGTAGTTCCTTACAAGATTAGTGAAATTCAGACAAGTTGCGAGGGGTGGACTTAGGATTGCACACGGGTGCATCCAAATCACCTAAAAAATCTTGTGTGGTGTGTGGTTTGTTTGTGGTATGATTTCTGTGCTTATTGTGGTTGTGGCACTTTCGCATCATCAATTCACACACATATTTCCACACACGATTTCAATAGTTCAAGTGCGTTGTCCTTGCTTAAACTACTAATCTACCTTAATTTCTGCAATACATCAATTGAGATCTCTTGATCAAAATTCAATTGTCAATTGGTTAAAAAATGAGTAAGATTTTTTAATTCTCTAAAGTTTAATCTCATCGATCAAGTCACCCTCCTCTTGATTGCCATTATACCGGGTCAATAATTGGTATCAGAGCCAAGGCTCTTGAGTTTGCAGACTTAACCGTCCAAAGAGTGATGCAGTCTAATGGCAAACAAGGGTATGATGCCAGAGGGCCATTCTATTCACCGCCCCCCATTTTTTGATGGTTCTAATTATGCTTACTGGAAAAATATGATGATTGTGTTTCTTCATACGCAAAATCATGAAATCTGGAAGGTGGTAAATAAGTGTAACGACCCAGAATCCGAATACCATGAAAGACCAGATACCATTCGAATCTTGGCCCACCACCCACGGGCCGAGAGACCCGGAAGGGTTAAGGGTTGGTGTAGGGGTGTACAAGAAGATAAAATAAACGTAGGAATATATGATGCACAATTAAATTAATACAGAAAAAAATAGTTACATAATTTAACAGTTATACAGTCCATAACTCCAAGTTCGTAACAAGTATAGTCTACTGAAAAGAAAAGTACGAGACTATGGGGCATACCCCGTCTCTGGCAAACTAGCGTCTAACCCTGACTACTGACACCACGAGCAGCCTTCGAAGCATTGCGCGTAAGCCTCACCTCACCTGAAAAATAAAGGGGTGAGCCTCGTGTCATCGGCTCAGTAGGGGTCTCATAGATTTCTACCTCACTCAACAGAAACAACAGTGCAATAACTAAACATAAGAACGATAAATAAATAGCAAGGGCGGCAGAGAATAACAATTAAAAGAACTCTACATAGGACCACTACACCTGCCACAAAATCGAGCCTCGGTCACAAAGAATAGAACAGACTGAGCCGCCATTACAGTAAACCATGCCGGAGAGAAACTCGCGTTGAAACCTCTCAAGTGACAGCAGTACTACCCCACTAGCGACGAGGCCAGAAGTGTCCTCCGATGACTTATACCATAGCCTCAGGTGTCTCCCCACTCGCCTCATGCGAAAAACTGAGACACCGAACACAATACCACAGAATAAGGATTAGTCGGGGTCGCACTCGTCAGCACGCGTCCACCGCCCCCAACTACGTGTGTACACACAGACCATCTGCTCTAGGTCGGGTCCTCCAGCCGATTTTCCCCCCAGTCAGACTCAGGATGCAAAGACAAGGGGCCCTACGGTAACCAGCTTAAAAATCGTCAACTCGGGACAAGCCTCCACCACTCCCTGGTGGGTAAGCAACAACATGCTCAAGTCAGCTACGACTAGTGGGTAGGGTCACCAGAAGTGAGAACTCGCCATAACCACGGAAGCCACCGGCGTACCACCGGTCCGTACTAATTCACCACGAGGCGGCTCGCTAGCACGAAAATCAAGAACCACTGGCTAGACAGCTATTCTACGAACTATCGATATACACGGCAAAGACCAAAACCTCTAGACGCGCGAAATGACAAAACTTGGGAAAACATGCTCAAGGGGCATGGCGGCCAGCTGGCCGCCCACACACCTGGGCTGCCACAGCAGTGGCCGCCACTGTGTGGCCTGGGCGGCCAGCCCATTGGCTACCCAGAGAGTCTGGGTGGCTAGGGCCTTGGCCGTCCAGCTCAAAGGCTGAACATGGCCTGGGCAGCCCAACCTGTGGCCGCCCAGTATAGGGGATGGTCTGGGTGGCCCAACCCATGCCCGCCCAAAGCAGGGGATGGGCGGCCACCCCTTTGGCCGCCCAGTGGCTTTGAACCCCAGGCGGCCAGTACTCTGGCGACCCACTGGGTGGAGGCAGCAACATTGCTGGCCGCCTCTCTGCTACAGGGTCCCCTCCGGAGGATCATTCCCCCGCCCAATTCGCCCACATTGGGCTCGAAAGACTCTGAAAAGTGTGAGAAAACTATCCACGCCCGCAATGCCACCGATTAAACCCGATTTAGGCTAGAAATCACGGGGAAGAAGAATCAATCAGTTCGCATGTCCCCGAACATGAATTTTCCCCGAAAATGTAACAACCCCTCTCTCTCGCCTAAATTGCTACAGATCGGAAGGAAAACGCGAGAGGTGAGTTTGGAATCCATCCCCCTACCTTATCGGTGCTTCAAACCTTGAATGGGGCTTGATCCTCGCCGGATCGTGCCGAATCTCGCACCCGCACACGAGCTCATGACCACACACGCAAATGCACAAGCCACCACCACGTCCTGCCCAAGCTCCACCTAGCCCACCACCGTCATCGAACGATCCTCCCCCGCACTCGCCGTCTGCAGTCGGAGAGGAGAGGGTGGGCGCCTCGCGATCAGAGCGGAGCGGGGAAGAATGAGGAGAGAGGGGAACGGGCTCGCGTTTAACGGAAAGAAGGGAATTTTTGGGATTTCTCTTAAACCCCAGGAAAACCAAAATTATCAATATGCTCTTCCTCTTATCATTTCCAATTAAATAATTAAGAAAATCCAGGAAAACTTGATAATTCCCTCGGGGTCCAAACTAAATCTAAAATAAAATTTTAATTTACCCATTAAAATAGATCCGAAGCCTACGAAACATAGGATCCGATATCCGGAGGCATTACAATCCTCCCCACCTTGCAAAAAATTTTCCTCGAAATTTACACTAAAGCACAGGCAAACAAGGAGGAAAACTTACTCGAATAAATAGGGGAACTATTGCTGCATCTCATCTTCTTGCTCCCAGGTTACCTCATCGCCAGAGTGACGCTGCCAGATCACCTTAACCAACGGGATAACCTTACTCCTCAACTGCTGCTCACGATGGTCCTCAATACGGATGGGATACTCAGGAATGGACATATCTGACGTCACCTCGGGCCACACGACATCCTCCAAGACATGGGAAGCATTTGGCATGTACTTCCTTATCATGGAAACATGGAACACATCATTCACCGCATCTAACCCTGGGGGTAACTGCAACCTATACGCCACTTCACCAATACGCTGCATAATGGGGAATGGTCCAATATAGCGGGGACTCAACTTCCCACGCCTACCAAAACGCATTACCCCCTTCATAGGGGAGACTCTCAAGAACACCTGGTCTCCCACTGCAAAACTAAGAGGCCTCCTTCTTTGATTTGCATAACTCTTTTGTCTACTCTACGCCGCCTACAATCTCTGTCTGACGAGCTGGACCACCTCAACACACTGCTGCACCAGCTCCGGTCCCGTCATAAGCCGCTCGCCGACCTCGAATCAATCAAGTGGAGTCTGACACGGTCGCCCATATAATGCCTCATAGGGTGCCATGTCAATACTCGAGTGATAGCTGTTATTGTAAGTGAACTCCACCAATGGTAAATGATGACTCCAGGAACCTTGCCACTCCAGGCAACAAGATCTCAACATATCCTCCAAAGTCTGAATAGTCCTCTCTGACTGACCGTCAGATTGCGGGTGATAAGCTGAACTAAATGCCAACTTTGTCCCTAGGGCCCTTTGAAAACTCTGGCAAAAGCCAGAAGTGAAGTGGGGGTCTCGATCTGAGACAATGGAAATAGGAACCCCATGCAAGGGTACAATCCGCTCCACATACAACTCGGCCAATCTCTAAACACTCCAATTAACTCTGATCGGCAACAAACGGGCTATCTTCGTCAATCTATCGATTAACAGCCAAATACCATAATGGCCACTCAGAGTCCGAGGAAAGCCGACCACAAAATCTGTGGTCACATGGTCCCACTTCTACTCTGGAATCTCCAAAGGCTACAATGTACCACCTGGCCGTTGGTGTTCTGCTTTCACCTGCTGACATATCAAACACCGGGCCACAAACTCTGCCACATCTCTCTTCATACCTGGCCACCAAAACTGCATCTTCAAATTCTGGTACATCTTCGTTGCCCCTGGGTGAACTGTGTAGCGAGTGCCATGTGTCTCCTGCAATACAGCTCTCCTCACCTGCTCCTCTGCCGGAACATACAATCTGCCCTTGAATATTGCTACCTCATCCTCACCAAACTCCACCTCGGGCATTGACAGGATGCGAGGTAGTTCGGGGTCCACACGCTGAGCCTCCATCACCTGACGATGAATGGCTGACATGATGGTCAGACTAGCGAGAACGGCTTACCCCTGGTCCCGTGGTACCTTAAGCCCTAAAGTTACTGCTGGCACCTACTCCTAAAGCCTCCACTTCCTCAACATCATATAGCTGACCACCACCTTCCTGCTCAAAGCATCTGCCACAACATTCATCTTGCCCAGCTGATAAGATAAAATCATAATCCTTTATGTACTCCATCCATCTTCTCTGCCTGAGGTTAAGATCCTTCTGGGTGAACACATACTTCAAACTCTGGTGGTCAGTAAAAATCTCGAACTTCTCCCCATACAGATAATGCCTCCAGATCTTTAGAGCAAAGATCATTGTTGCTAGCTTAAGATTATGAGTAGAGTAGTTCTCCTCATGCGGGTTCAATTGGCAGGATGCATAAGTCACTACTCTTCCATTCTGCATCAGCACTGCACCCAACCCTACCCTGGAAGCATCTGTACAAATCACAAAACCTCCTGACTTGGAAGGCAACACGAGAACTGGAGCGGTGGTTGATGGTAATCAACTCCGAGCATGTACATTTTATTTTTATATTTATGTCCTTTTGTTTGTATTTATACCCTTGACTAATTGGGTTTACAAATTGTAAGGTATTATAAGCCAAATGGTTAGTCTTTAAAGTCTTTGGATTTCTATGTAATATGCTAGTGGGTCCAGCAGGGTCCCCCACCCTCTTTCCCATTGGTCCACCTAGGTCCTACGGCCCATGTGGGGCTGGTTCAAAGTTCAAGGTTGGACTTGGATCAAGGGGAGACAAAATAAAGAAAAATCATTTTTTTCTACCCCTTTTTTCAAAGGGGCGCCCCCTTCTTTGTCCCCATGTGGGGAGTTGTTTAATATTTTTATTTTCCACCTTTCCCTTTATGCCGCTTTGATCAAGGGCATTAATGGTCATTTGTCCTAGGTCTAGGGTTTAGTATTTAATGTCTCTTGTGACATTTTAATCACTTTTAATGAGAAAAAATTACAAGAATTTGTGTGAACCTAGCATTGGGCGCACCCCCCCTCTCCTCCTTGTTCTTGTTCTTCTTGTTCTTCATCTCCTCTCCTCTTGATCCAGGGTGTGAAGCCCTCAATATTGGAGTGAATCCAATTTTTATCTTCCCTCTAGAGTGTGAAGCTCCACCACCGCCGTTCGTGCCGCCATCGGAGCCGCCAGTAAGTCGCCATCCCCCTTGCTGTCCTGAACTCCGAGTTCCAAAACAGCAAGCTAAAGAAGAGGTCGGTTCTCCCAGCTCCCAGCTCTAATCAAGTTGAGATTTTGAGAGCTTGTTCCTCTTTCAGTTAGCTTTCCAGAAATATAGATTTTGCCTCCATTCAGATCCCGTTTGATATTTTTCCCAGTATTTTAGTTCCACCCCTGACAGTCTGCCAGTCAGCAAATCTACAGGATAGAAGTCTGTTCTTATATTTTTCTCGTCCTCTTAGTCATCTCCCAAAAATCCCCAAAAATTCATGTGTGATCCCCACATACCCGCTTTCCACCCATAAAATTCACAGAGTCTAGGTCCACCGCTTTCTTTTGGGTCAAAATTCATCTTCAGACAGAGTCTTTTCTGTCCTGTGTGTCTGTAAGTCCGAGCCAAAAAAAAACTACAACCCACAGTCGTTTTCATTTCTAATCCGTCTACGGGATGGAACTGAAATAATTATATATTGTATCCCTTTGAGTCCTCTATCCATTGGTACCAATTTTGCTTCGATCCGACATCGGATCTGGGCGCTAAATTTTTTTTCGTGGAGGCGCTCATTTCTGCCCAAGCCAGGTCAGAAAGAAGGTGTTGGGAAATAATTCCCAATAATATAACAAAGCTCCGATTCAGCAACCGCCACTTCTGGGAGTCGACCAGGGACGTCCCACCATCGTCCCAGCCAAGCGCCGCCTTCAGAAGATCCCAGGAGGACGACGTCCCTTTGGAGGCCCTCGTATGCTGTCCTGCCGGCCTGCAAATCGCAGATCTGGACTTGCTGTCTTCAACGGCCCGAGAATCGTCTAAATTACTGTCCGTCAACCCGAGTTCGCTACTCCTGGGTCCCACATTGTAGCCCTTTACCTCCCTGCGTGGAGTGGGCATTAAAATCATTTCTGTAATTATTGTTAATATTTGTACACCGGGAGTACGAGCTTCAGCCGAGGTCGTCTTCCCCATGCCCGAAGCGTGGAGGTAAACTCGCCTCCCTCTTTATCGCATTTGCTCAATTCGTATATGTAATCTTATGCCGCTGCTAGAGTGATAGAGTAAATTAGCTTGTTATATCATTTCAATCACTGCTTCGAGAGAGAGCGATCCCGTCCCGTGACCCGATCCGGGCACGAAAGTGTGAGTTGACCACCCTAGCTCTTTGCTGGTTTCTCAACCGCGCACGTCCGTACGCTTCCCTCGTTAGGGACGATCGCGAGTTTGCTTAGAGTCCAAGGATTGCATATCAATTGGTGTTGAGTCGCGTCCCGTCCCGCATCAAATTGGTATCAGAGCAAGTCGAGTCTAGGGTCGTCTATCATAGCATGGTCTAAGTCTGTCCAAGGTGCCACATTGCATCTCTATATCCGGTATATCAAAAGGTGTTCTCGGAACGATAGGCTACACCTATTGGGAAGGTAGCACACTTGCGTGAGCGCGATCTTCGGATCAAACCTCCGCCACGTACGGAATATTGGAGTTTAGGTCACCTTTCACTTCGCCTTGGTCGGTGCATTTCAACCCCGTGTCCTTTTCATGCCCACGCGTAGGGGTACCCAATACTCACCACCACCACCACCACCTATGGCAGATCCCTGAGTCCCTAATCTCGATGGTTCATCGGTGGTCGACATGTTTCGAGCTATTATGGGAAAGATGGATGATTTGAGTGCTCGAGTAGATAAGATGGAGGGATTGAGTACGCGAGTGGATGGCCTAGTCGCACGTTTGGAAGAAAGGATGAAGGCCTTAGAGGATAATGCCGTAGAGTCGGACCAGTCTTTTCATGGTCTGGTAGGGAGGGTAGCCGTCCTAGAGAGACCCCCGGTTGAGGGGCACCCTGTGCCGACAAATGGTCAACCAGAGCCGGTTTAGCCACCTATTGCTCATAGGGCTCAACGGATAGATGATAGGAGGCGCCGAGCTCCCTAGGTGGATGACTATGAGTCCGATAATGAGAATAGGGGCTATGGTCGTGATCGTTGTGTTCAACGATGAAACCGTGATTTAGATGAGGACGAGCGGACCCTCAGGATCGTTCGTGCAGACCCTCCCACTTTTGACGGGTCCTTAGACCCGAAGGTCTATCTTGATTGGGAGGCCGACATGGACTGGTATTTCGAGTGGTTTGAGATGACGGACCACCGAAAAGTCAAGTTTGCCAAAATGAAACTGCTAGGGCAGGCACAAACTTATTGGAGGAACATGGAGAACCTGTTGTTTCACAATCAGGAGCCCCAGGTAGAGACGTGGGATGAGATGATGTCCAAACTTAGGAAGAAGTACCTTCCTACCTCCTACCGCCAGCGTCTCATAGACAGATGGCAGAGTCTCACCCAAGGAGATTGGTCCGTCTCCGATTACATCGCCGAGTTCGATGAATACTTTTTGCGATGTGACGCCACGGAGGAAAGCTCCCTGACTGTTTCCCGTTTTCGACGTGATTTGCGGCCACACCTACAGTATGAGCTTTTCTGCCGTAAGGTGGACAAGTTGGAGGACGCATATCAGGTTGCCCTCGAGATGGAGCAGTTTGAGGGAGAGTTCGAGTCTACCCAACGATTGGGCCCCGTCCCTCTTCGTAGTGCCGAGCCCCGTAGCTCCTTAGGCCCATATCCGAGGGCCCCCATGGCTCGACCTCAAGAGCCCGCCCGTTAGGAGCCATTCGCTCCAAGGCCTCGCCCTCCCCTGCCAAGGGATCTACCTACACCCCAACCATCGGCACCCATTGCCCGCGCCCCGGGACCTATTGCTTGTCCTCCGGCACCCATACCTCCTCCCCTGTTGCCTACACCCCCTGTCCATCGGGAGGATAAGGATAAGGGACCACTTATCGGAGAGACTAGTAGGTCACGACTGTAGTGTTATCACTGTCAGGGGTTTGGCCACTTTGCCGGCCAATGTCCCAGTCATACATCACTAGCCCTAGGGAATAAAAGGGTTGGAGAAGCTCCACCTTTTTGGATTGTGTCTGTCAACTATGAGGCTGAGCCGGAATTAGCTGATGAATTCTATGAAGAATATCCGGAAGAACCCATCGACACCCAGGATGCAGCACTCGGATGATGACCACCCAGGGGTGATGTCACCACATTAAGTCTAGGGTCATGCATAAGTCAGTTTTTCTCCTTTGTGTGGTTTGTTTGTGTGGTTTGTTAGGAGTCTATGCATACATTTGTCTGTGCATGGTGAGTCTGCATATGTCAAGTAAAGTCGGTCTTGTGCAAGCTCGTAGATGTCAGTCCCTTGCGAGTGTGAGGCAAGTCGGATCTAATGCGTACATTGTAAACTTGCTGGAGTATGGGATCAGCTCTACATCCATGTCCCAGATCTAGTCATCTACAGGGACCCAGCGATGATTCCTAGCGAGTCTTCGAGTTGCCTCCTCCCCTTTGAGAGTGACCCCACCCCGGAGTGTCCACCACTAGCCTCGTTTCCACAGCAGCATGCGCATATCAAGTATATACGGAATGAGCAGGTGACGATTACTTGGAGTGGAGTGTACCCGCGCTACTTGGTACGGTGACGGATCCGCCGGAGCTACTCGAGCAGTCGCACCCCTTACTCGACGGGGTCGAGTTCTTCCCACCTGGGGAGAATTGATGGGAATCAACTCCGAGCACGTATATTTTATTTTTGTATTTATGTCCTTTTATTTGTATTTATACCCTTGGCTAATTGGGTTTACAAATTGTAAGGTATTATAAGCCAAAGGGTTAGTCTTTAAAGTCTTTGGGTTTCTATGTAATATGCCAGTGGGTCCAGCAGTGTAACGACCCGAGAATCCGGATACCGGGAAGGCCCGATAACCCGAGACTCGAACCACCGCCCAGGAACCGTGAGGGTTCGGAAGGGCTAAAAGGAGTGTGGAGGCACAAAGAAATAGGAAATAAGGCAGGACAATTCAACAAGTAACAGAAATAAATAAACAACTACTACAACAGAGTTCAGTCCAACAGAAAGTACAGTCTAAAGCAGTAAAACGTACCACATGCCGAGTGAACACTCGGCCCGGCGAACTGGCAACTAAGAACCTCTAAACCGTAACCTCGAACCTCGAGGAAGAACCGCCACACCTGAAAAGCAGGGGTGAGTCTCCTGTCACTGGCCCAGTAGGGATCCCGCGGAACCCCAACTGAGAACAACGACGGCACGGAAAGCTGTAACTACAAGAGCAACAGTAACAGCAGGAATAGTAAATCCGGTGGCCGGTTAAAACTCGGCACTACAGCTACTCCTACTATACCGGTCAAGTAGAAAGAGAAGTCCTGATCTCACAGTCGGGAACCGGACCACACTAGCACTACTTACCGAACTAAAAACCCACGGCAACCCCGCCGTAGAGACCTGTCTCTCAGGACACGGCCAACCTGGACACGCTGTCCAAGGTGCAACCCCGACCACCCGGTCGCGGGCACCGCACCAACAAGGCGCAACCTCGGTAAAGCTATTAGCACTAGCCTCACGGCACAAAAACCGACACACGCGCCACGGTAAGACAACCGGAACTCGGTGGTTAACACGATGAAAACCCGAAGGTTGAAGTCACAAAGACTGACTGACAGTCTGTCACTCCCAACTCGACAGGAGTACCTCCCACTAGAAGCAAGGCCGAATGCGTCCACTGACGTCTCAGTCCGTGCCTCAGGTGTCTCCCTCTAGCCCAGCGGGAACTGAGACATCGTTAGAGTAACCACAAAGCAAGTGACTAGCTGGGGTCACGCACATCAGCGTGGGTCCAACCGCCCCCAACCACGTGTGCACACACAGACCATGCGTCCCAGGTCTGGCCTCTAACTGGTTTTCCCCTCAGCCGGACTCTGGCTGCAAGACGTGGGACCCGATGGAAATCAGTCTAAAAACCATCCTCAGGGTAGCCTCTCCACCACTCCCTGGTGGGACCACTAAACGTGTAAGCATGATACGACTAGTGGAGGGTCACTACGGAGTAGACTCTCAAGTCAACGGAAAATAATGTCCGAACCCGACGAAGTACGGGGGCCGTCCCACGTACCAGCACCGTCGAACAGTGACCACAGTCGGAGAAGAAATGGGACTCACAATCCATGGGCTACGCACTCGGCCACGCAAAAACGCCGAAGCATGGTTCCCAAGGTAGCTCACAGGCCGCCAAACCGAATCCCATTCTGAGGGAAAAGTGGGAACCCTCCAGCCCTAGGCTGGGCAACTGGACTCGAAGTCCAAGGCCTTACTCATGGCCCACTCAGAAACCTCTTCCCGGAAAAACTCACTGTGTGCAGGGAACCCTCGACGCACTCACACCGACGCACGGTGACTCGGTCAAGCGTAACACAAAGCCCGGAACATGAGGAGTCACCCGGACTCTCAAACCCACGGGCACGCTAAACGAGATAGCAGGGTCCTCCTGACACCCACAAAACACGGACACGAAACCCTCGGGGTGTCTGGGACATTCACGAGACCGCAGGTCGACCACTGGGTCCCAACCGGGTCCACCGGGAACCTACACAACGCGAAACGGTCGCGGCAAGCACGAAGAACCACTTCGGCGCAACACAGTGCTTGGCGGTCTATCTTTGGGCCATCACAGCTATAACGGTCCAAGGATAGGCCGTCACAGCACCCTGACGGTCCAACTCAGGAGCGTCAGACACTCGGTGCAAAATCGGCTGTAACGCGCCAGTCCTGGTGCGTCACAGTCTCTACGCGCCTAGCCTGGTGCGTCAGAAGATGAGCAGAAACCAACCGCGACGCACACCACACGGGACGTCACGGTCTCTGACGGACCAACGCTGGTGCGTCAGAAGACGGGACAAAACTGGCTGTGACGCACACCCCTCGGGGCGTCATAGACTCTAACGCTCCAACCCAGGTGCGTTAGAAGGTGGGGGCTCGTCCTCTCTAACGCTCCCTATAATATCCCGGACCTTTCGGATCCCTCTTTTTGGGTCCCGGATCTGCTTTCTCGAAGTGTCTAGCTCGTTGTCTCCAAAATTTCGTTTTGGACAACTTTCGTGTTTGGATCGGCGCGATCCGGAGTTGTTTCGGAGGCCCGGAGTGCGTCCGCGGCTTTTCTGCGCGTATTTTTTGATTTCCGGTGTGTGTTTCGGTAATTCCTTCGGAACCTCGTTGCGGGTGAATCGGGTCGTTCACCTGGGCACGAGTGGTACCGTTGCGATCGGTACGTTCCGAGGATCCCGAAAATATAATTTTTTAATTTTTTGGTATTTTCTGGATTTTTCAGATTTTCTATAAATATCTCTCATTTTCTCTCTCCCCCACCCTTCTCTTTGTTCTTCTTCTTCTTCCTCCCACCGTGAGAACCGCCCCCACCCCTCTTCCTCTCTCTCTCTCCCATTTCGACGCGACGGGCCTCTCTCCGGCTACAGACGGCGGCGGGGTGACGACGCGGTGACGTGGGTGGCGGCGAGGCGATCTCGTGGGCGTGCGGTGTTCGTGGGAGGCATGAAGGAGCGGGGTTTCTAAAAGCGTTCTTCGTGGTTCGAGCTTGATTCGGCAGAGCTTTCGCTCCATTGAGGTAGGGGGACGAATCCCTATGCTCATCCCGTCATCCCCCGCGATTTGTATGTTGGGACGCTAAAGGGTGATCTAGAGGGGGGTGAATAGATCAATCACCCGTTAAAAATTTACTGCAGCAGAATCAAATGCGGAATGAAAACTTATACTGAACAGATAGTGGGCACAATGCGAATGCCACCCAGAACAGATGAAGAACCGTCCTAAGCATACATCTACTGCGCAAAGACAGAAATATAGAATCTAAGCAAACCACAAAACAATCACACAGTAGACAAAGGTTTTTAGGTGGTTCGGTCCTCCAGACCTACATCCACCCCACACTCAACCCGAGTGTGGCTTACTGCTGACTCACAGCTTGAATCGCTGGGCCTCACAGCTTGCCTACAATCCGCTGAGCCTCACAGCTTGCTGTCCGAGGTACCCACCTCGCCTGCTGAGCCCCACAGCTTGCTGTCCAGAGGAATCCTCCTCTGCAAAACCCGTTGGGCAGTACAGCTTAGCCGTCCAGTGGAATCCACCACTGCAAGTGCTGCCACACAGCTTGAACACAAGAGTTTCAAAAAAAAAAAAAATAAAACAAAAGACAAACGAAAGACAAAAGGAAATGTATCCCTGCAGGGAATATAGCTCAACCAAGTGAGCAACCTCAGATCTGGTTTTGAACCAAAGATCTGAGGAACGAACTCCTTCTCTCTCTCTCTCTCTTCTTCTTCTCTTCACACTCTGCTCGAGCTCTCTATCTCTCACTTTTTCTCTTCTGCTTCTTCTCTCTTTCTTTTCTTCTTCTTCTCTTTTCTCTGGATCGAACAGCTCTCTATTCTTTCTCTCTGCTTCTGCTCTTCTGCTTCTCACCTTCTGCTTCGATCAGTCTTCATCTGTGGACGAAGGCTTCCTTTTATAAGCAGTCACAGCAGGAGCAGCACTGGGCGCGTGTCTTCCACATTTCCCGCCCAAGTGTTTTGGCCACGTGTCATCCTGTCAGCCCTTCCAGCCTCGGATCACGTGCCCCTTCATTAAGCTTCACGAACAGAGCCTGTCAGACAGAGAATTATCAGTTTAATGTCGACACATTGTATAGACTTTGTTCGATGCATCAAGCAATGTGTAGACTTGATAATGCGAAGACAATGTATAGACTTTGCAGTGTGTGCAGTGATGCACAAGATGAAGTATGCACAATGGCTGTATGGACTTGGCGTTCTGAACAATGTACATACTTGCTGCGAAGAACAGTGCCCAAATGCAGTGCATGGACTTAGTGTGAATGCAATGCAGACACAAGAGTGTATAGACTTGTTGAATGCGATGCAGACACACAGAGTGTGTAGACTTGATGACCAATGCATTCCAAGCAGACCCTGTACAGACTTGAATGATGAAGCACACGATGCAATGTGAAGACTTTGAAGAACATATGATGTACAGACTTCGAATCAATAGTTGCACGATGTACAGACATACTCGGTGTACATACTTCCTATATGCTCAAGACTATGCACAACGAATGTATATACTTGCTGTAAGGGATGTGCAGACTTGATAAATGAACCAATGTATAGACTTAGACAGTCTTGCTAACATGCATGAACAAATGGCATTGTATATACTTGGCCAATGCAACGATGTACAGACTTGCACAGCTCCAGCTACAGTGCAATGTATGGACATGAAGAATGATGCATGTAACGGATGTATAGACTTTGCAATGTTCAACTGAGACGGAAGATGAGACGGACGGCTGTACAGACTTTCCACCAAGACGATGCATGAGACGCTAAACAGCCAAGACTGTATAGTCTTCTAAATGCAGACGAACGATGTATAGACTTGCCAAGGGAAAGACTGTACAGACTTGAGCAAAGCAAAGCAATTGAATGTATAGACTTCACGATGTGTAGACTTGCAAGTGCAACGTAGGTAAAATCACCAGTGTACATACTTGCTAGTTGCAACGTAGGTAAAATATACTAATGTATAGACTTGCATGAGACGGTGAATGAGACGATGAAGTCTGTACAGACTTTAACAGTGAGACACTGGACGCTGTACATACTTGAAGACAATGCATGCTTCAATGTGTAGACTTCGCCTATGCATAAGACGCTAATTGAGACGGTCCAGTGTATATACTTGTGCTGTGCTGCAAGATGGCAGTGTACACACTTGGTGTCCACTTGAGACGCTCAGTGAGACGGTGAGCAATGTACAGACTTGCTGAAGTGAAAGCATGAACAGTCTGCAAACAGTGCAATGTATAGACTTTACATATGCACTGGCTGTACAGACTTGCCAATGTATAGACTTTAAGTCCAATGCAAAAGGCTGTACAGACGTCATGAACAATGCATGATTGTACTGGATGATGTATACACTTAGCCTATGCAGACCAGTCCGATGTATAGACTTGAGTGTGTAGACTTGTGTGTATGTGCATTGTGTAGACTTGATGCACTGACTGTACACACTTCAGAAAGCGCGATGTATAGACATGCGAATCTGGGGGGTCGACCCATCTAAGTGCACTGATGCAATGTATGCACAAAGCAGTATTGAACTGAAGCTAACTGACAGAATGCAATGCATCTATACTGGCTCACTGTTATGAATGCACCTGTGATACTCTCACTATGTTGCTATCATCAAAACAACATAGCATATGCTTGTGCCTAAGAGGCACAACATTCTCCCCCTTTTTGATGATGGCAACAAAGTGACAGTGAGTAAAATATTATCCCCCTTTGACATGATCAAAAAGAAAGAAACACACGAGTGCAACATGCAGAATACATGCTCAAACTCCCCCTGAAGTACTGACTCCCCCTGAATTATGGCTCCCCCTTTGAGAAGGAATATGGACCGATGAAACAAATGATCAAAGGTAGGGAAGGGACATGAAGAGAATAAGGGGTCATTACACAACAGCTGAAGCAGTGGTTCAGAAAAATGAGTATGATTATAAACGACTGTTAAAGTATAAGAATCAGCAATATACAATCTTGACAGAAATTCAGGTTTAACAGTGATAAAGATAGAGTAAAGCAGCTGACCACTGAAAAAGAGTTTTAGACTCCATTTATAACAATGAATCTAAGGCACATGATTTTAATAGATAAGTCAGAAATAATACCCTTTGTGATTAAGCATGGAAGTTTAAGAAAGGCAACTTGAATGTGTATTGAGAAAAATAATTTTTCACTCAATGACTTTTGATTTCAAGGGTTACAGCAGTTTATTTTTCACTTTTTCATTTTCAGAAACTGAGCTAAGTGAATAGACCAGTGGCATTTATGCTGTTGACATTAGGTGTACACCTTGATCAGAGGCAGGTAGCCCCAGTTACTAGGCATAAACTACTGGATCTATTTCAGATCAAGACCTACAAGGAACTATCTTCACCTTTGACATTAAGGGTACACCTTGATCAGAGGCCAGTACCCCCAGTTACTTGGTGAGGACTCCCCCTATAGATTTGACCCTATGAACAGAGGTAGTCTGAAGCACTTCATGACTATGAATTCTCCTGCTTCTTGGGAGGAGATCACAGTTTCTCAGTGCAATTCAGCCATTACTCTGTCACTGTGTTCAGCTCATTACATTTATGATCTTATTTACAGCTGCCCTGATATCTTTTAGAGAGATTGTTTAAAAATCAGTACACACTCTTATTCACCTGTTCTAGACATTTCCAGTTTAACACTTTCAGGTATTACAAAAAGACTTTTTCTATTTTAACCATGAGACAAAGATTAAGAGCTATAAAAGTTTTCTTTTATCTCAAGTTCTGAAGTGCAGACACTTAACTCTTCAATTTATAAAGGTTAAACCTTTAGTTCCTTTCAATTTGTAAGAGTAATTCTTATAAATGAACAATTGCAATAACCACAGCTCAATGCACTAAACCAGATGCAATACTGTTGTTCAGTGAAGGTTAGGGAAATGATAGCAATAGTCATTAAGATCCAAGAGCATCTGATGTCAAAGAATATGAATGAATTGAGTG
Organism: Amorphophallus konjac; assembly: GCA_022559845.1. Taxonomy (NCBI): domain Eukaryota; kingdom Viridiplantae; phylum Streptophyta; class Magnoliopsida; order Alismatales; family Araceae; genus Amorphophallus; species Amorphophallus konjac. The sequence continues at coordinate 514,671,630 of CM040121.1, read as the reverse complement.
GGGACTATGAGGAGTGAAAAGGATTCAAAGAATTGAACTGAACTCACAGCACCCCCTGACACCATGATGCAAAATATATGCAATGCAATACACTATTCTACATGCTGAGTATGCAACAAATCTGATAATGATGATCAAGCGACAGCATACAAGCTCCCCCTGTCTATATGCATGAAATGTATTGAAATCACATCACATGATATCAAAATTTGCATTCGAATATGATTCATACAAATTAGACAGAAGAGAATTACCATTAGCATGATTGTTCAATTCATATTGCAGAAGCTTCAGTTTAGCACCAACAAATCAACATGTATGCATATGCAATTTCAGACAATCATCTATATGCAAATCATGTATGAGGAAAGTTCAGAAAATCCAAACCTGACAATGATGATATGCAATCATTTCAAGTTTATGCACCCAAGTCATGAACATTTTTATCCTTTTCAGATTTTTCAACATATGATGATATGCATTACACGACATGCAGACTACAACAATAAGCAAATGATAGTCATGCAAATGATATATGCAAACATTAGACACATGCATTGACTATGAACATGGTTGTGTAGTGCATCTAGTATCTTATGTACACATGCAATAACTGGCAAGAGAATAGCATTGAATTTGAGTAGAATTAAATTCAATAGCTGAGTCTGGAATACAGACAGATCAGCTGACAAGAATAGAATATCAGACATCAAACAATCAAATCAACATGACTTTCTCAATTCAGTTCTGAAGGTAAATCACTTACCTGCTTTACCAGACCGATTTATTTTTACCCTTGGTGTTGCACCAGATTTTTTTGACAAGGCCTCCAATTTCTTTCAGCTCTTAGGATTTTGGCCCTGCCTCTTGTCATATGCCTGAACTAGCTTTTTCTGTTTCATCAGTTTGTTCCTGGCTACCAGACATACCTGCAAACACACTTAGGGAGCAAGTTTTGGAACCCAATATATTTTGGGCCCCAAGGCAGAACCAGACACTTGAGAGTGAAACCATGACAACAGCTGTTTAGGGATCCACATTTGTGTAAAGATGGAAGGTTTGGTGGATTCTACAGCTTGAGAGTTCTTTTTGTTATTTTTCTTTTTCTCAGCACCAACAGGTTTAGTTTTCTTTTTCTGGTGCTTTGATGGTTGTTGTGTAGTCCTGTCATTCATTTTATTAAAAACGTTTTTGTTTTTCTACCAATGCCTTGGCCAATGAGTGTACTGGAAGTTGTGTTCCAAATTGTTCCTAGGCTGACCATAGAACCCCTGGTGACTAGGACTCCATGTCCTAAACTGACTATCCCATCTCCTAGCTGGCTGAGGTCTATATGGCTGATACCAAGTGGGGAAATTCTGATACCCAGACCTCATATATGCAGGGTTCCACCCAAACCTATTAAGTGGTTGAGGATGAATGTTATGATAGACTTGGGCTCTAGGGAAATAGGGATGAGCAAATGGGTTCCTAGCTGCACTTGGTCTCCCTGCCACCTTTGACCCTCTAGGTTTCTGAACTGACTTATATTGGGTCTTTTTCTGAGCAGTTGATGGTGATGGAGACTTAACAGCCTTGGGCTGGGGTTTTGATGTGCTAACTGGCTGACCCCTAGCCTTGGACTTATCCTTGGAAGAAGAGCATGCAGCTCTAGGCTCTACAACTTTCTGCTTTCCCTTGTCCTTAGCACTAGACACTTTTGATTTAATATTATTGAAGGCAAATTTTTCATTGACCATTTTTATGAGTGGTCCTCTATTCTTTTCTCCCACACATGAAATGGTTTTCAATTCAAAGCTCTTTTTAGCTGAGGGATTAAAACCAAGACCCTCCTTTCTGAAATTAACTTTTGACCCTAGCAAGGCATTTAGATTTTCAGTTCCTTGGGTCATGCTTTCAATGATTTTCATTTTGTCAGAATTTTCATTTTCCAGATTTTTAATAGTTTTCTTTAATTCAGCATTCACTGACAAAACAGCTTCATATTTTTCATTTGAAGTCTTTATTTCATTTTCAGACTTCTGAATTTTCAATTTCAATTCATCAACAACATTTTTCAGCAAACTATTTTCTTTCCTACAATCAATCACAACATGCTTTAATTCATCAAAATCAGAGCATGCATTTTTCGATTTGTCATTCTCTGATTGTAAACATGCAACTTTATCAGAAAGAGTTTTATCATTAACCAGAGAATTCATTTTCTTCTTTAAGAGTCTGTTTTCCTTCTTAATATCATTAGCTTTATCTAACATGTCTCCATAAGCATCTGCCCAATCAGAAATAGTGTAATGTTCGAAAAGGGATGATACATGATCAGACTCTTCTTCTTCTTCTCCATTCCTGGCCATCAAGCAGATGTCCTTTTCTGATTTTCCACTATCTGAGGAAGTGCTCAGCGTGCCTTCTTCCTCATCACTCCATGTACTGACCATGGCCTTTCCCTTTGGCGCTTTCTTCCATGGTCTTCCTTTTATTTTCTGTAACTCTGGACAATCAGCCTTCATATGACCTGTCTTCCTGCAATGATAACATGCATTAACATCAGATTTTTCAGCAGGGTTAAATTTATACCTGTTTTGCTTCTTGCTGTGGTATTTTCTGTAGAGATTCTTCCCTTCTCTTTTAAGAAATCTACTGAACCTTTTTGTGATCATAGCTATTTCATCCTTTTCAAGATCTGATCCAGATGAACTCCGATCACTGGATGATCCAATGCTGCTGGACTGTTTTGAGCAGCTATGCTTGGCCTTCAGAGCAATAGGCTTCCTATTTTCGAGCTCTTCAGCTTGTAGTAAATTCATCTCGTACGCCATCAAGGAACCTATCAGCTCATTGGGTTTCATCTTTTGTAGATCTTTTGACTCCTCAACCACAGTTGCTTTGGTATGCCATATAGGAGTCAACGATCGAAGGATCTTCCTCACAACTTCATGATCAGTATAACTCTTTCCCAGATTTCTTAGACCATTTGTTATGATGGTCAGACGAGCATACATTTCGGTCACTGTCTCACCAGGCTTCATCCGAAATGCTTCATACCTTGACACTAGCATGTTTGCCCTCGTCTCTCTCACTTTAGATGTTCCCTCATAGATGACTTCGAGGGTATCCCACATCTCCTTCGCTGTCTTGCAGGATGACACTCTGTCAAATTCAGTGGGATGAAGTGCACACGGAATGGCGTTGATGGCGCTCCAATTCAGAGTAGATTTCCTGACTTCTTCTCTGGTCCACAATTCCTCATTCTCGTGTAGCTCATAGGGACCTTTGCTTATAATCTTCCAGATCTCGTAATCTTTGGCTCTGAGGAAGACCTGCATCCGGTTCTTCCAATATGGGTAGTTGGAACCATCGAAGAATGGTGGCTTCGTAGTGGACTGACCCTATGCTGTTAGCCCTCTAGCATCCATGGCCGATCCTCTTTAGGATGTTAGTCCTGCACAAAGAGTTAGGCTCTGATACCAATTGTTGGGACGCTAAAGGGTGATCTAGAGGGGGGTGAATAGATCAATCACCCGTTAACTGCAGCAGAATCAAATGCAGAATGAAAACTTATACTGAACAGATAGTGGGCACAATGCGAATGCCACCCAGAACAGATGAAGAACCGTCCTAAGCATACATCTACTGCGCAAAGATAGAAATATAGAATCTAAGCAAACCACAAAATAATCACACAGTAGACAAAGGTTTTTAGGTGGTTCGGTCCTCCAGACCTACATCCACCCCACACTCAACCCGAGTGTGGCTTACTGCTGACTCACAGCTTGAATCGCTGGGTCTCACAGCTTGCCTACAATCCGCTGAGCCTCACAGCTTGCTGTCCGAGGTACCCACCTCGCCTGCTGAGCCCCACAGCTTGCTGTCCAGAGGAATCCTCCTCTACAAAACCCGCTGGGCAATACAACTTAGCCGTCCAGTGGAATCCACCACTGCAAGTGCTGCCACACAGCTTGAACACAAGAGTTTCAAAAACAAAACAAAACAAAAGACAAACGAAAGACAAAAGGAAATGTATCCCTGCAGGGAATATAGCTCAACCAAGTGAGCAACCTCAGATCTGGTTTTGAACCAAAGATCTGAGGAACGAACTCCTTCTCTCTCTCTCTCTCTCTTCTTCTTCTCTCCACACTCTGCTCGAGCTCTCTATCTCTCACCTTTTCTCTTCTGCTTCTTCTCTCTTTCTTTTCTTCTTCTTCTCTTTTCTCTGGATCGAACAGCTCTCTATTCTTTCTCTCTGCTTCTGCTCTTCTGCTTCTCACCTTCTGCTTCGATCAGTCTTCATCTGTGGACGAAGGCTTCCTTTTATAAGCAGTCACAGCAGGAGCAGCACTGGGCGCGTGTCTTCCACATTTCCCGCCCAAGTGTTTTGGCCACGTGTCATCCTGTCAGCCCTTCCAGCCTCGGATCACGTGCCCCTTCATTAAGCTTCACGAACAGAGCCTGTCAGACAGAGAATTATCAGTTTAATGTTGACACAATGTATAGACTTCGTTCGATGCATCAAGCAATGTGTAGACTTGATAATGCGAAGACAATGTATAGACTTTGCAGTGTGTGCAGTGATGCACAAGATGAAGTATGCACAATGGCTGTATGGACTTGGCGTTCTGAACAATGTACATACTTGCTGCGAAGAACAGTGCCCAAATGCAGTGCATGGACTTAGTGTGAATGCAATGCAGACACAAGAGTGTATAGACTTGTTGAATGCGATGCAGACACACAGAGTGTGTAGACTTGATGACCAATGCATTCCAAGCAGACCCTGTACAGACTTGAATGATGAAGCACACGATGCAATGTGAAGACTTTGAAGAACATATGCTGTATAGACTTCGAATCAATAGTTGCACGATGTACAGACATACTCGGTGTATATACTTCCTATATGCTCAAGACTATGCACAACGAATGTATATACTTGCTGTAAGGGATGTGCAGACTTGATAAATGAACCAATGTATAGACTTAGACAGTCTTGCTAACATGCATGAACAAATGGCATTGTATATACTTGGCCAATGCAACGATGTACAGACTTGCACAGCTCCAGCTACAGTGCAATGTATGAACATGAAGAATGATGCATGTAACGGATGTATAGACTTTGCAATGTTCAACTGAGATGGAAGATGAGACGGACGGCTATACAGACTTTCCACCAAGACGATGCATGAGACGCTAAACAGCCAAGACTGTATAGTCTTCTAAATGCAGACGAACGATGTATAGACTTGCCAAGGGAAAGACTGTACAGACTTGAGCAAAGCAAATCAATTGAATGTATAGACTTCACGATGTGTAGACTTGCAAGTGCAACGTAGGTAAAATCACCAGTGTACAGACTTGCTAGTTGCAACGTAGGTAAAATATACTAATGTATAGACTTGCATGAGACGGTGAATGAGACGATGAAGTATGTACAGACTTTAACAGTGAGACACTGGACGCTGTACATACTTGAAGACAATGCATGCTTCAATGTGTAGACTTCGCCTATGCATAAGACGCTAATTGAGACGGTCCAGTGTATATACTTGTGCTGTGCTGCAAGATGGCAGTGTACACACTTGGTGTCCACTTGAGACGCTCAGTGAGACGGTGAGCAATGTACAGACTTGCTGAAGTGAAAGCATGAACAGTCTGCAAATAGTGCAATGTATAGACTTTACATATGCACTGGCTGTACAGACTTGCCAATGTATAGACTTTAAGTCCAATGCAAAAGGCTGTACAGACGTCATGAACAATGCATGATTGTACTGGACGATGTATACACTTAGCCTATGCAGACCAGTCCGATGTATAGACTTGAGTGTGTAGACTTGTGTGTGTGTGCATTGTGTAGACTTGATGCACTGACTGTACACACTTCAGAAAGCGCGATGTATAGACATGCGAATCTGGGGGGTCGACCCATCTAAGTGCACTGATGCAATGTATGCACAAAGCAGTATTGAACTGAAGCTAACTGACAGAATGCAATGCATCTATACTGACTCACTGTTATGAATGCACCTGTGATACTCTCACTGTGTTGCTATCATCAAAATAACATAGCATATGCTTGTGCCTAAGAGGCACAACATTGTAGGCCGAATGGGAGCCGAGAGGGGTGTTTTTGAGCGTGTTAGGGTAAAATCATGTTTTGGGGAGAGTTCGCCCGATCTATGGATTTGAGCCGTGATTCGGCATTTTGATGGCCTAGAATCATGCTAGGGGTCCCCAGGGGTCTTTCTCTTTGATTTCCCCCTCTCCTATGGAGGCATGGGGGCGTGGTTAGAATTTTTGGGCGTTTCACGCCGTTTCGCCATCAGGTCGGTGTGACGGTCCTTCCAGTGACCGTCACACAGTGTAACTCGCCCAGGTAGGTGCGTTACAGCCCTGTTTTAGCCAATTGGGGTTTGTGGGCTGTGACGGTCCCACGATAGACCGCCAGGGTGATGTGATGAACCGAGGTTGGACCATCAGGGACGTTCGACCGTTGGCTTTCGACCGTTGGGGGTCAAGGCCTGTAACACACCATGCCTGGCGCGTCACAGCCTTGTAACGCCCCTGTATGGGACCATCAGAGTTGACGCAACCCATTCTTCTGACGCGCCTGCGTAGGACCGTTAGAGACTGTGACGCCCCTAGAGGTGTGCGTCACAGATTGTTTCCTCTCGCCTCTTAACGCACTAGGTTGGGTGCGTCAGAGACGGTGACGCACCTGGACTGGCGCGTCACAGACCGTGATGCACCAAGGTTGACGCGTCACAGTTGGTTTTGCACCGAGGGTCTGACGCCCCTGTGTTGGTCCGTCAGGTGGCTGTGACGGTCTAGCCCTAGACCGTTAGAGCCTGTGACGCGTCTAGGGTAGACCGCCAGGCTCAGGACTGCACCGCGTGGTTCACGGTCCCGTTTCTTGTCCGACTGTGGCCGTCGTGCGACGGTGCTGGTACGTGGGATGGTCCCCGTACGTCGTCGGATGCGGACGTTATTTTCCGTTGACTTGAGAGTCTACTCCGTAGTGACCATCCGCTAGTCGTAGCCTGCTTACACGCGTGTGGTCCCACCAGGGAGTGGTGGAGAGGCTACCCTTAGAGATGGTTTGTGGACCGGTTCCCGTCGGGCCCCTCGTCGGTAGCCAGAGTCTGGCTCCACGGGAAAACCGGTCAGAGGGCCAGACCTAGGACGCGGTCTGTGTGTGCATACGTGGTTGGGGGCGGTTGGACCTACGCCGATGGGCGTGACCCCAGCTAGTCACTCGTTGTGGTTACTTTTACGGTGTTCGTGCCTCTGGTAGGCGCTACCACGCTAGGTAGTTCACCTGTGGTGCGGTGTAAGTCGTCGGGGGATGCATCTGGCCTTGCTTCTAGTTGGGAGGTACTCCTGTCGAGTCGTGAGTGACATACTGTCAGTCATTGTGACTTCGACCTTCGGGCTTTTTGGTCGGGTTGACCATAGTGTTTCGGTCGTTCCACCGTGGCACGTGTGTCGGCTTTCGTGCCGTGAGACCGGTGTTTGGTAGATGGCAGGGCTTCCCTTTCCGAGGTACTCGCTTAGCCGCTAGCGTAGTGGTTTCCCGTTTGCGAGGTAGGGTTCGAGTGATCCCTACTGAGTCTTGTTCTGAGACTCATTCCCTGCGTGTTTTCACCGTGTTTCAGGCGAGGCGCGGCTTCAGGGGAGCGCGTCTGAGGCTCAGCGTGGTTCAGGTGCCCAACGTTAGTGCCAGAGGTCAGAGCCGGGGTATGCCCCGTGTAGCTGTACTTTTCTTTCTTATCTTTGTACTAGTTGTGGACTACTACTGTTGTTATCTTGTGGACCATGTATCATGTAAAATGTTAGTTTATTTCCTACTTAATTGTATAACTATTTAATTTCTGTAATTATTTTGATATTTGTGTAGTCTCCACACCATCCTTCTAACCCTTCCGAGTCTTCGGACTCGGGGGTGACGGCACGAGTCTCGGGTTATCGGGCCTTCCCGGTAATCAGATTCTCGGGTCATTACAGCTGGTATCAGAGCAGCGGTTGTGGGATTATATGAGAATCATAAGTAATTATAGTGGTCCACTAGTCCACAGCAATGATGTACAGTTGACGCTGGCATTGGGCATCGTGCATTTTTCTTGACCTTGCCGTTTTCATGTTTTCTGTCTTTTGCTTCAGGTGCGAGTGTGGCGCCGAGGCGGGCGACTTGCTCTCAGTAGGGGCAGTCGGCTGGAGGTCAGGAGATCCCACATGAGGTTCAGGAGGAGCAGAGTAGAGTGCCACTAGCGGCCACCGAGGCAGCGGATGCTGCCAGGGTTCCGGGGGCCGAGGATTTCTTCCGTGGCATGTACCAGCTTATGTCGCAGCAGTTCGGCGGAGAGGCTGGTGAGGACTCGTCAATCAGGGGTGGGCCAGGCCGAGTAGTGAGGGATTTCTTGCAGTTCCATCCACCTTGCTATGGCGGTCAGCCAGACCCTGATTTGGCTCGAGATTGGCCCGACGAGATGGAGCGGGCGTTCTGTTCCACGCGATGTGCTGCAGAGGATAGGGTGATGTCGGCTATAACCAGTTGCAGGATACGGCTCGAGCGTGGTGATCTTCCGAGTGGAAGACGTCTTTTCAGTCCCGTCCACTTGAGCAGATTGCGTGGAGTGACTTTGTCAGTGCTGTCGAGCGTGCCTACTGTCCAGAGTATATTGCCACGCAGCGGATGCGTGAGTTTTTGGAGCTGGTCAGGGCGACATGTCCGTGTTGCAGTACATGGCCCGATTTGTTGAGCTGGGTCGGTATGCACCTCATATCATGGAGCATGAGAGGGTGAAGATCGTACAGTTCATACAGGGCTTGAGGAAGGAGTTGAGGCACCATTTGATCGCGAATGGTGCCACCGATTTGGAGACAGCGTCTAGCGTAGCGGCTTCCTTAGAGATGGATATGTAGAGGACTCGAGGGCCGATTAGCCAGGGGCAGTCTTTGTCGGGTCGCAGCTAGCAGTCGGCTACCCAGCAGCAGGGTTCCTTTCAGCATGCGTCGGGTGATTCAGGAGCGCCGGCAGTGGTAGCGTCAGTGACAGGATCTGTGTCCGTTGGCTCGAAGGTCAAGAAGTTCTTCAGGAAGAGTTTCCGGAAGAAGAAGCCCAAGGGTCAGGGACAGGCTTCATCGGGCAGTGTATAGCAGCCAGCACCTTTGCAGCATTAGGGATCAGTGGGTGGATCGCGAGGACCGTGTCCACGGTGTACCGAGTTCCATCCAGGCAGGCAGTGCACGGCGCCGATAGTTGTTTCCGGTGTGACCAGCCAGGGCATATGACGCGCGACTGTCCTCAGAGGCAGCAGTAGCAGCAGTTTCCTCAGCAGCTGCAGGTTCCCCAGCAGCAGAGGCCACAACAGCAGCAGCAACATGGACAGTATCCGCCGCTACCCAGGTCAGCGAGTGTGGGAGGCAGGCAGAGAGCTCGAGGCCAGATTACATACATGACCATGGCAGAGGCAGTGGTGTCACAGCTCGTGGAAGGTACCGTTCAGATTTTAGGTTGTGCGGCTCGGGTGTTGTTTGATTCTGGCGTGTCTTATTCATTTATTTCGGGGGATTTCGCGCTGAGTATCGAGGAGCCGGTGACCCAGTTGTCCTGTGATTTAGCAGTGGAGTTGCCTTCGGGTGATTTTATGATCACTCCGTATTGTTTTGATGAGGTTCCTGTGTGGGTTGAAGGGCGGAGTTTGCCGTCCAGGCTCTATGCGTTGGCGCACCAGGACTTTGATGTGATTTTAGACATGGATTGGCTCGAGGCCATCATGCTTTGGTGGATTGCGGCTCAAAGAGGGTTTATTTTCGGCGACTTCGTGGACCCACCTTCTATTTCTAAGGTATTAGGTCTTCCTCTTCCCGTTTTCTTATTTCGGTGATTCGAGCTCGTCGTATGCTTGATGCGGGTTGTGAGGGTTTTCTCGCTTCTGTGGTCTTGGTAGACCAGCCGTGTCCGGATGTCGAGGACATCCCGGTGGTGTGTGAGTTCCCCGATATTTTTTCGGAGGACTTACCTGGATTGCCTCCCCAGCGGGAGATCGATTTTGTTATCGAGGTTGTGCCTGGTACGGGACCTTTGGCGAAGGCTCCCTACCGTATGGCCCCCGCTGAGTTGAGGGAGTTGCGGGCGCAGTTTCAAGAGTTGCTGGCCAAGGGGTATATTTGTCCCAACTTTTCCCCTTGGGGTGCGCCAGTATTGTTCGCGAAGAAGAAGGACGGTAGCTTGCGGTTGTGCATTGACTACCGGTAGCTGAATGAGGTGACCATTAAGAACAAGTATCCATTGCCGCGGATTGATGACTTGTTCGACTAGCTTCAGTCTGCTTGAGTGTTCTCGCGGATTGATTTGCGGTCCGGTTACTATCAGCTGAGGATTCGCGAGTCCGATGTGGAGAAGACTGCGTTCAGTACGAGGTACGGGCATTATGAGTTCTTGGTGATGCCGTTTGGGCTCACCAATGTCCCCGCAGCCTTCATGGACTTGATGCAGAGGGTGTTCCGTCCGTATCTGGACCAGTTCGTGGTCATATTTGTGGATGACATCTTTGTCTATTCGCGGTATGCCGAGGAGCACGCGTACCATTTGGGTGTGGTGCTGCAGACATTGCGAGATTACCAGTTGTATGTGAAGCTCAGTAAGTGCAAGTTCTGGCTTCGTGAGGTGCACTTTTTGGGGCACGTGATCTCTGGTGATGGTATTTCCGTGGACCCCGCCAAGGTCGAGGCAATAATGCTGTGGCCGAGGCCGAGGTCTGTGACGGAGATCCAGAGTTTCTTGGGGCTTGCTGGCTATTATCGCCGGTTTATCCATGACTTTTCTCGCATTGCGGCCCCGATGACCAGGCTTACGCGGAAGGGTGTGCCCTTCGTCTGGTCCGATGAGTGTGAGCAGAGCTTCAGGGAGCTAAAGAGATTGCTCACCTCGGCTCCGGTGTTGGTTTTACCTTCTGGATCGGGAGGTTTTGTGGTGTGTACAGATGCTTCCGGGGTCGGATTGGGTGCTGTGTTGATGCAGCATGGTAGAGTGGTGGCCTATGCATCTCGGCAGCTGAAGCCCCACGAGGAGAACTACCCTACCCATGACCTGGAGTTGGCGGCTGTGATCTTTGCGTTGAAGATCTGGAGGTATTATCTGTACGGTGAGAAGTTCGAGGTGTTCACTGACCATCAGAGTTTGAGGTATGTGTTCACGCAGAGGGACCTTAACCTCAGGCAGAGGCGTTGGATGGAGTTCATGAAGGATTATGACTTCACCCTGTCTTATCAGCTGGGCAGGATGAGTGTCGTCGCCGATGCTTTGAGTCGGAAGGTCGCGGTCAGTGCCTTGATGTTGAGGAAGTGAAGGCTCTGGGAACAAGTGCCCAAAGTGTCATTCAGGCTCAAGATTCCTCAGGAGCCAGGGTTAGCGGTGCTTGCGAGTCTGACTATCACGCTTGCTATCCGCTGTCAGGTGACAGAGGCTCAGCATGCGGACCCTGAGTTGCCCCGATTTTGGCTATGGCTGATGTGGAGCTCGGCGAGGACGGTGCTGCGAAGTTTCGTGGTAGGCTGTACGTCCCAGCTGAGGAGCAGGTTCATCGTGCGGTGTTACGCGAGGCTCATGGGAGCAGGTACACCGTACACCCGGGTACGACGAAGATGTATCGGAACTTGCGGAGGTAGTTCTGGTGGCCTGGCATGAAGGGAGATGTTGTCAAATTTATGGCCAGGTGCCTGACCTGTTAGCATGTGAAAACGGAGCATTAGCGGCCGGGAGGTACTCTTCAGCCCTTGGATGTTCCCGCGTGGAAGTGGGACCACGTGACCACGAATTTTATGGTGGGTTTGTCGAGGACTCCGAGTGGGCATGACAGTATTTGGTTGCTGGTGGATAGGCTGACGAGGGTGACTTGGTTGTTACCGATCAAATTCGGCTGGAGTGTGTCCAAGTTGGCTCGTCTTTATGTGGAGCGGAACGTTCCGTTGCATGGGGTTCCCATTTCTATTGTGTCAGATCGGGATCCGCGTTTCACTTCTGGATTCTGGAGGAGTTTCCAGCGAGCCCTTGGCACGGATTTAGATTTTAGCTCAGCGTACCACCCTCAGTCAGATGGTCAGTCAGAGAGGACCATTCAGACTTTGGAGGATATGCTGAGGTCCTGCTGCCTGGAGTGGCAGGGGATTTGGATTCACCACCTACCGTTGGTGGAGTTTGCCTACAACAACAGCTATCATTCGAGCATCGATATGGCTTCTTATGAGGCGCTGTATGGGCGTCTGTGTCGGACTCCACTTGATTGGTTTGAGGTTGGTGAGCGTGTTTTGACGGGACCTAAGTTGGTGCAACAGTGTGTAAATGTTATCCACTTGGTTCGTCAGAACATGTTGGCGGCCCAGAGTCGGCAGAAGAGCTATGATGACCGTAGGCGGCAGCCTCTCACGTTCGCCGTTGGCGATCGTGTGTTTTTGAGAGTTTCTCCGATGAAAGGGGTGATACGTTTGACGGCCTTGGGAAGCTGAGTCCCCGCTATGTCGGTCCTTTCCTTATTGTGGAGCGCATCAGTGAGGTGGCCTATCGGCTGCAGTTACCTCCTGAGTTGGCGTCGGTGCATGACGTGTTCCACATCTCGATGTTGCAGAAGTATATGCCCGATGACTCTCATGTGCTTGAGGATTCTGTTTGGCCTGAGGTGACTCCAGATCTTTCTCTCCCAGAGTTTCCCGTCCGCATTGAGGATAGGCGAGAGCAGCGCCTGCGGAACAAGGTCATCCCCTTGGTCAAGGTGGTGTGGCAGCGACACTCTGGTGGTGAGGCTTCTTGGGAGCGTGAGGATGAGATGCGTCAGCAGTTCCCTTACTTATTCGAGTGAGTCTTCCTCTTCTTTCCCCTTAGGTTGTTCTCAATTTCGAGGATGAAATTTCTTTAAGGGGGGAGGGTTGTAATATCCCGGACCTTTCAGATCCCTCTTTTCAGGTGTCGGATCTGGTTTCTCAGAGTGTCTGACTCTGTTGTGTTCGAAATTTCGTTTCGGACATCTTTCGTGTTCGGATCGGTGCGATCCGGAGTTGTTTCGGAGGCCCGGAGTGCGTCCGCGGCTTTTTCGCGCATGTTTTCCGATTTTCGGTGTGTGTTTCGGTAATTCCTTCGGAACCTCGTTGCGGGTGAACCAGGTCGTTCACCTGGGCACGAGTGGTACCGTTGCGATCGGTGCGTTCCGAGGATCCCGAAAATATATTTTTTTATTTTTTTGGTATTTTTCAGATTTTCTATAAATATCTCTCGTTTTCTCTCTCTCCCCCACCCTTCTCTTTCTTCTTCTTCTTCTTCCTCCCACCGTGAGAACCGCCCCCCTCTTCCTCTCTCTTTCTCCCATTTCGACGCGGCGGGCCTCTCTCCGACTGCAGATGGCGGCGGGGCGACGGCGCCGTGACGTGGGCGGCGGCGAGGTGATCTCGTGGGCGTGCGGTGTTCGTGGGAGGCGTGAAGGAGCGGGGTTTCTAAAAGCGTTCTTCGTGGTTCGAGCTTGATTCGATGGAGCTTTCGCTCCATTGAGGTAGGGGGACGAATCCCTATGCTCATCCCATCATCCCCCGAGATTTGTAGGCCGAATGGGAGCCGAGAGGGGTGTTTTTGAGCGGGTTAGGGCAAAATCATGTTTTGGGGAGAGTTCACCCGATCTATGGATTTGAGCCGTGATTCGGCATTTTGATGGCCTAGAATCATGCTAGGGGTCCCCAGGGGTCTTCCCCTTTGATTTTCCCCTCTCCTATGGAGGCATGGGGGCATGGTTGGAATTTTTGGGCGTTTCACGCCGTTTCGCCGTCGGGTCGGTGTGACGGTCCTTCCAATGACCGTCACATAGTGTAACGCGCCCAGGTAGGTGCGTTAAAGCCTTGTTTTAGCCAATTGGGGTCTGTGGGCTGTGACGGTCCCACGATAGACCGCCAGGGTGCTGTGACGCACCGAGGTTGGACCGTCAGGGACGTTCGACCGTTGGCTTTCGACCGTTGGGGGTCAAGGCATGTGACGCACCATGCCTGGCGCGTCACAGCCTTGTAACGCCCCTGTATGGGACCGTCAGAGTTGACGCAGCCCATTCTTCTGACGCGCCTGCATAGGACCGTCAGAGACTGTGACGCCCCTAGAGGTGTGCGTCACAGATTGTTTCCTCTCGCCTCTTAACGTACTAGGTTGGGTGCGTCAGAGACGGTGACGCACCAGGATTGGCGCGTCACAGACCGTGACGCACCAGGGTTGGCGCGTCACAGTTGGTTTTGCACCGAGGGTCTGACGCCCCTGTGTTGGGCCGTTAGGTGGCTGTGACGGTCCAGCCCTAGACCGTCAGAGCCTGTGACGCGTCTAAGGTAGACCGCCTGGCTCAGGACTGCACCGCGTGGTTCACGGTCCCGTTTCTTGTCTGACTGTGGCCATCGTGCGATGATGCTGGTACGTGGGATGGTCCCCGTACGTCATCGGATGCGGACGTTATTTTCTGTTGACTTGAGAGTCTACTCCGTAGTGACCCTCCACTAGTCGTAGCCTGCTTACACACGTGTGGTCCCACCAGGGAGTGGTGGAGAGGCTACCCTTAGAGACGGTTTGTGGACCGGTTCCCGTCGGGCCCCTCGTCGGTAGCCAGAGTCCGGCTCCAGGGGAAAATCGGTCAGATGGCCAGACCTAGGACGCATGGTCTGTGTGTGCACACGTGGTTGGGGGCGGTTGGACCCACGCCGACGGGCGTGACCCCATCTAGTCACTCGTTGTGGTTACTTTTACGGTGTCCGTGCCTCTGGTAGGCGCTACCACGCTAGGCAGTTCACCTGTGGTGCGGTGTAAGTCGTCAGGGGACGCAACCGGCCTTGCTTCTAGTTGGGAGGTACTCCTGTCGAGTCGTGAGTGACAGACGGTCAGTCGTTGCGACTTCGACCTTCGGGCTTTTTGGTCGGGTTGACCATAGTGTTTCGGTCGTTCCACCGTGGCACATGTGTCGGCTTTCATGCCGTGAGACCGGTGTTTGGTAGATGGCAGGGCTTCCTTTCCGAGGTACTCGCTTAGCCGCTAGCGTAGTGGTTTCCCGTTTGCGAGGTAGGGTTCGAGTGATCCCTACCGAGTCTTGTTCTGAGACTCATTCCCTGCGTATTTTCACCGTGTTTCAGGCGAGGCGCGGCTTCAGGGGAGCGCGTCTGAGGCTCAACGTGGTTCAGGTGCCCAGCGTTAGTGCCAGAGGTCAGAGCCGGGGTATGTCCCGTGTAGCTGTACTTTTCTTTCTTGTCTCTGTACTAGTTGTGGACTACTACTGTTGTTATCTTGTGGACCATGTATCATATAAAATGTTAGTTTATTTCCTGCTTAATTGTATAACTGTTTAATTTCTGTAATTATTGTGATACTTGTGTAGTCTCCACACCATCCTTCTAACCCTTCCGAGTCTTCGGACTCGTGGGTGGCGGCACGAGTCTCGGGTTATCGGGCCTTCCCGGTAATCAGATTCTTGGGTCGTTACACTCGCTCACAGGGGCGTCACAAGGCTCTGACGCTCCACCTTGGGTGCGTCAGAGGCCTTGACCCCCAACGGTCAAAACCACAACGGTCGACTGTCAACAGTCAGATCGTCACTCTGACGGTCCAACCTAGGCGTGTCACACGCCCTGGCAGTCTATCGTGGGACCGTCAGGCCCACGGACCACCCAGTTGGCAAAACAGTTGGCTGTGACGCACCCACCCTGGGGCGTCACACGTTGTGGCGGTCACTGGAACGACCGTCACACCCTCCCGGCGGCGGAACGGAGAGAAACGACCAAAAACACCAACCACGCCCCCATAACTCCATGGGAGAGGGGGAAAACATAGGGGAAGCCCCCAAATAGCCCCTAGCATGCATCTACGGCCTCGGATCGACCAAAAACGCAACGGAACGAGAGATCGGCCCATAAGCCCTAAAACATGGATTTTTCCCAAAAATCCCCAAATACGCCCGCTCGGCTCACCATGACCTACAAAACTCGCCGAAAAGGAAGTGCACGAGCTGGGGGTCCATCTCCCTACCTCCACCGAAGATTCGACGCGTCGTGGACGCCGATCCACGAAGAAATCGCCGTGAAACCCTCGCCGGTTCACGGACGCGCCACCGAGCTTCGCCACGCCTCCACCGCCTCGATCCTCGCCTGCGCCGCCTCCACCTCACCCCCGCCTCGCTCCGTCGGCCGCCGGAGAAGAGAGGGGAGAAAGAGAGCGTGAGAGAAGAGAGAGGGAGAGAGGGTGAGAAATCAGAGATGGGGAGAGAGAAAAGGGGAGGGGGTTTATATAGAAAATCCAGAAATTCCAAAAAATACCAAAAAATAGAAAAATACACCCCCGCGATCCTCGGAACACGCTGATCGCCATGGTAACGTCCCGGTGTCGGAGAGCGTAACGGTCCACCCTGTACGGGGTTCCGAAGGTCCGACAGACGGAAAACACGCGAAAAACCCAAAATGCAACCCGGGACCCACAAGGCTCTCCGAAAATTACAGAAAATTACCAGCGTGCTCCTTACAACACCACGGACCCAAGGAAACTCAAGGGCACACCACCAGTGGGTCCGACAATCCGGTAAAAATAGTCTGAAGCTCGATCAGACATAATCCGAAATCCGCAGAAAGACGATCCGAAACCCACAGATCCCGATCCGAAAAATATCCGGAAAAATATGGGGCATTACAAGCAGGGTCCCCCACCCTCTTTCCCATTGGTCCACCTAGGTCCTACAGCCCATGTAGGGCTGGTTCAAAGTCCAAGGTTGGACTTGGACCAAGGGGGGACAAAATAAAGACAAATCAATTTTTTCTACCCCTTTTTTCACAGGGGCGCCCCCTTCTTTGTCCCCATGTGGGGAGTTGTTTAATATTTTTATTTCCACCTTTCCCTTTATGCCCCTTTGAACAAGGGCATTAGTGGTCATTTGTCCTAGGTCTAGGGTTTAATATTTAATGTCTCTTATGACATTTTAATCACTTTTAATAAGAAAAAATTATAAGAATTTGTGTGAACCTAGCATTGGGCGCACCCCCCTCTCTCCTTCTTGTTCTTCATCTCCTCTCCTCTTGATCTAGGGTGTGAAGCCCTCAATATTGGAGTGAATCTAATTTCTATCTTCCCTCTAGAGTGTGAAGCTCCACCACCGCCGTTCGTGCCGCCATCAGAGCCGCCAGCAAGCCGCCACAAGCCGCCATCCCCATGCTGTCCTGAACTCCGAGTTCCAGAACAACAAGCTAAAGAAGAGGTCGATTCTCCCAGCTCCCAGCTCTGATCGAGCTGAGATTTTGAGAACTTGTTCCTCTTTCAGTTAGCTTTCCAGCAATATAGATTTTGCCCCATTTAGATCCCGTTTGATATTTTTTACGGTATTTTAGTTCCACCCCTGACAGTCTGTCAGTCAGCAGATCTGCATGATAGAAGTCTGTTCTTATATTTTTCTCGTCCTTTTAGTCATCTCCCAAAAATCCCCAAAAATTCCTGTGTGATGCCCACATACTCCCTTTCCACCCATAAAATTCACAGAGTCTAGGTCCACCATTTTCTTTTGGGTGAAAATTCATCTTCAGACAAAGTCTTTTCTATCCCGTGTGTCTGTAAGTCCTAGCCAGAAAAAAACTACAACCCACAGTCGTTTTCATTTCTAACCCGTCTACTGGATGGATCTGAAATAATTATATATTCTAGCCCTCTGAGTCATCTATACATCGGTACCAATTTTGCCTCGATCCGACATTGGATTTGGACGCTAAAATTTTTTTCGTGGAGGCGCACATTCCTGCTCCGAGCCAAATCAGAAAGAAGGTGTTGGGAAATTATTCCCAATAATATATCAAAGCTCCGATTCAGCAACCGCCACTTCTGGGAGTCGACCAGGGATGTCCCGCCATCGTCCGAGCCAAGCGTCGCCTTCAGACGTACACTGTCCTGCCGACCTGCAAATCGTAAATCCGGACTTGCTGTCTTCAACGGCCCGAGAACCGTCCAAATTGCTGCCCGTCAACCCGAGTTCGCTACTTTCGGATCCCACATTGTAGCCCTTTACCTCCATGCGTGGAGTGGGCCTTAAAATCATTTCTTTAATTATTGTTAATATTTGTACATCGGGAGTACGAGCTTCGGCCGGGGTCGTCTTCCCCACGCCCGGAGCGTGGAGGTAAACTCGCCTCCCTCTTTATCGTATTTTCTCAATTCGTATATGTACTCTTATGCCGCTGCTAGAGTGATAGGGTAAATTAGCTCGTTATATCATTTCAATCACTGCTGTGAGAGAGAGCGAGCCCGTCCCGTGACCCGATCCGGACACGAAAGTGTGAGTTGACCACCCTAGCTCTTTGCCGGTTTCTCAACCGCACACGTCCGTACGCTTCCCTCGTTAGGGACGATCGCGAGTTTGCTTAGAGTCCAAGGATTGCATATCAATTGGTGTCGAGTCGCGTCCCATCCCGCATCAGTGGTAAGCAACCTTTTCAGCTCCATAAAGCTGTGCTTACACTCATCTGTCCGGGCAAAAGGTACATCCTTCCGCGTCAGTTTTGTCATTAGCGCCGCAATGCGGGCAAAATCTCCAATAAACCGCCTATAATAACCTGCCAGACCTAAAAAGCTCCGAATCTCCGACACTGACCTCGGCCTCGGCCACTGAACTACTGCCTCTACCTTCGTGGAATCAACAGAAATGTCATCATCCGAGATCACATGTCCCAAAAAGTGTATCTCTTGAAACCAAAATTCACACTTGTTGAATTTGGCATATAACTGATGGTTTCGCAAAGTCTGCGACACAATCCTCAGATGGTGAGCATAGTCCTCCACTGACCGAGAATACACAAGAATATCATCCACGAACACTACCACAAACTGGTCCAGGTAGGGACGAAACACTATATGCATCAAATCTATGAACGCCGCGAGGGCATTGGTGAACCCAAACCGTATCACCAAGAACTCATTACCGACATGATAGTTTACGTGACAAATAACTTTGAATATACTAATGGGTAATTTAACAAGTTGTGCACATATGATAATATTGTAGATAAAACTAAAAAAATGTATGTCCTAAATCAGATGGCTCATTATTTAGAACGTATAAGCATACTTTTTTTTTGTTTTTGAATTTTTGAGTTATCTAATCGCCCTTCAAACAGACATACATACATGCATGTTAGATGGGACTTGATGTGGCATATTTTTTTTTAAAAAAAAATTAGCCAAACTACTTGTTACTGCAACACACTGCTACACTAATGACAATGCATCAAGTATTGCTCTTTTCTAAAGTTAAATGGATTTTAATAATTGAAGTGGAATCCTATAATTCTAAAATCACAAATAATAAAGTCTTCCCATTTTCACTCTTCTTGCTAAATGTTGCTTGAGAATTGTCACATCTTTCTGTTGTATTACATGTCATATTAATTTGTCTTTTTGTTCTATTGGTCATACATTTTTTATCTCATAGGTTATGTCAGTATATTGAAATGTTATGTCTTTAAAATGTGGAGAGAGACAGATTTGAGGAAGGGGCAACAGAGGCCATGACCCCATCTCATCACAAGTTATGCAATCTTTTAAATATTTTTTATTTATTTCTAAAAGAGAGTTATTGTATATTTAATTTTTTTGATGTTAGACGATCAATTATGATGTAAGAATTTGTCACTGTTAACAAACTCTTTTGTTAGATGTGAATGAATGGAGAGAGAAAATTGTACTTATGATGTGACTATTATTGTAATCCTATTATTCAATTTGTATTGATTTTGATTCAACTTATGGAATGTGATCATATTTTTGTCTTCTTGATGAAATTTCAAGATATGAATATATTGCATTATCTTTTTTATAATTTTTTTTAAAAATAAATTCTCAAGTTAGCGAGTTAGTAACGACATTTTATCATAAATTCAATTCATAAGTTAGTAATATAGTATTATTTCAATGTCCATAAAATATCTCAAAAAAGATTAATGGAATTAAAACCTTAAGTCCAAGATGTAAAGTCAATATTTTGAAGTCATTCTTTAATATGAGTTTTAATAAGAATCATACATTTCAAAAAAAATACAATTTGTAATTAAACATTCACCCTTCATTAACAGAGATTTTAATTATCATCTCTTTATAAATAAAATATCTCATCTCAACAAACTTTTCGTCTCCTTTCCGCTCTTGGACAAGTTTCTACTGATATGTAAAATATTAAAATTATCAGATCAAGTTTGGAATTTTTACATAGCATTTTGACTCACTGTTTCTTAATTTATATGTAATAATGTATGAAATAGCAAAATAATTATTCTTACACTAAATAAAAAATAATAATATAAAATAGATTAGAAACTTAACCGATCCATTTATTTGCATGTAAATTTAATATGTTTATATCTAGTCTAAATATAATTCGGTTTTGTATCTATCCTAATCTCATCTATCTCAAGATAATCGACATGACTAACGACTTGATTGTGATTTTTCGTTCAAAAAAATTGCTCAACCACAATCTCAAGATGTAAGACTGCAATCGCATCCACTGATCATGCGCCTGATCATTAGACTAATCATAAAATCAGATCCTCTTATGATCATATTAAATGTGACGTCACATATCCTAATACCATAATTACAATTTACAAATTACTTTCATTTATTTATAGGACTACACCAAATACCTACCAATATTCACAGACACAATGCCATCTTTGTACGGCAACCCACACATATACACATCGATCTTCCCCACGGCGTTGCCAACACCAGCGGCGGGGTGCAGAAACCTTAACCTGCGCAGAAGGCCCGGCCGTCCGCCGCCGCCGCCGCCGCCGCCTCGTCCTCGCTGGCGTAGGCCGCGAGGTTAACGTACGTCTCCCGTTCCTTCCTTTCCCTCCACCTCGCCCTGCACATGACGCAGCTCGCCGCCCTCCTCCCCCTGCTCCTCTTCCACCTCTGGAAGCACTGCTCGTGGACCGAGTTCCCGCACGCGGCGCAGGTGGCCACCCCTCCCTCCTCCGCCTCCATCTCCTCCAGGCACACCGGGCAGGTGCCCCCCGGCTCGCTCGTCCTCTCGTTGCGCTGCTGCGCCCCTTCGCCCGGCTCCGAGGAGAACAGCTGGTGGAACCGCTCCCGGGCGCGGGACCCGGCGAGGGCCTCCGGCGGGGTGGGGGCGTCCAGCAGGTGGCGGAGGTGGGGCGGGCGGAGGGACGCCCTCCGCCGGATGCAGGCGGCGTCGGGAGGCAGGCCGAGGACCCGGAGGAGGACGAAGAGGGTGTGCTTGCAGGGGGTGGCCGCCCGGTCGGGGCAGGTGCACGACGGCGGTGCCGTGGAGAGGGTGACGGTGTAGACGTTGCCGGTGGCGCCGAGAACGAAGAAGGCGGAGCCCGAGCGGTGGAGGAGACGGAGGCGGTGGTGGAATGCGCGGGCGATCCTGTCGGCGAGCTGCTGGGCAGGGTTGGGGGGGCGGCGGGGGCGGCGGACTGGGGACGGGGGTGGGGAGTTGGAGCCGACGGACTCCTCCATCGGCGCCTGGACGCCGGGGGTTGTAGTGGGTCTCGAGTCTAAAGACTCCTTTTTGGTGCTTTGTAAACGAGGAGGAGGTGGGGACTCCTCGGAGATGGCGCAGAGGAGAAGGATTCCTTGAGTGGTTCGTTGAGGAAGGGAAGAGAAAAAGACGACGCAGAAGCGGGAGGGGAGGGGAACCGCCGGGGGCTCGCCTTGCTTGGCGTGGGGGTGATCAAGATGGACAGGTACTACTTGGGCACTCTCTCTTTGGCCCACATTGCTGGGCAAAGATGGGGAGGTTGCCCTCCTCTATTCCATCGAGGCTTTCCTTCCTTGACAACTAGGATAGAGACGACGGCAATTGGAAACATGATAGCATTCAAGATTATCGTCAAAATCTCGTTAGGCCCAGTTTGTTGACCGGGTAGAGTTAGAGCATAATTCGACTCCGGGAGATCGAATGCACTAATCGACCCCGATTATCTATTTTGTGTGCGAGAGATCTCTCGTTGGTTAAATGAGCCTCCCAATCTTAACTGAAAATAAAGTAGGTCTTAGTCTCTTTGAAATTGGAGTGGGATAATATATCTGACTCTATTGACTCGAATACATTGTCTCACTCTGATTATTGTTGCGTCTTTGTGAGGAGGGCTCAAATGGGGCCTATTTTCTCTCTCATTATTTGCTATATTAAAGAGGCCCTTAGAGAGAGAAGAAATAAAATCGGGATAATTTTTAGAGATTTTCTCCCCTCTCATTTTTTCTCTCCCTATCTCTCTTTACTTTTCAAAATATATCATTTACAACATCTATGTGGTGGGATATGACACAATTTGAAAATATTATTGGAGGGTGGAGATTTCGAGGTCATAATTGTTAAACGGGCCTACCCATTGGGCCGAGCAGCGCAATCGCGCCGCAGGCGCGGACGCGCGTGTGCGAGCGCGCGCAACGCTCGCGAGGATGTCACGCGGCGTCCTCATCCATTTCTTCCTCCCGTTCTCATCCCATCCGCAGATATTATCCCGAGTGCATTAACCTGTATAAAAGGACACCAACAGGGAAGCATTCGAGAGGTGTGCAGTGGCGGTAAGAAAAGTGAAAACGGAAGTGAGAAACGGTGAGAATGGCAGAGCAGCGGCTGTGTGCACTGCGACGAAGCCGCGGCTCTCACGACCGACAAAGAGCAGCGGCTCTCACAGTGAGGGTTTAAACTGTGAAAAGCTCCGGAGGTTGTCACCTTAAACCTTGGTCTTGGAGTGTGAACTTTAAAAGTAACTCTGATAGCCGCTTCCCGATTCCGCGAGTAAAAGATTTAATATATATATATATATATCTGTTGTGCTACATGTATTTTCGATGCGTTGTAAAGATATGTCTTTATGCATAAAATCATGTATTTGATTTTGTTTATTATATTCTGGGGTCTACTAACAATAATCTCTTTTCCCAAGTGTTTCCAAACGCAGAGAGCCACAAAATGCTCTTAGCCTTGATTTGATGCTTCCTTGCTCTATGCGTCATTTTAACTCTCAGGTCAGGCCAGAGATGTTGAATTATTAAAACAGCTGTCACTTTGCTGGGAGAGCAAATATTTTGGGTAATCTTTACAACGCAATGGCATGCAATTCTAAAGCCGTGTAGAATATGAATCAGAGGTTGGTTGAATTTTCATTGTTCTCCTCTTCTTATCGTAAATAAAGAGAATATGGAGAGTATTTATCTGTTTTTTTTCAAAAATTGTACATGTTTCGTTCTACCAGTTGGAATTGCGACAGAGCTTTGATTCCTATCGACGCAAGGGCGTAAAAGCGACATAAGGCCCTATCAACACATTTTAATGGCAGGAATGCTTTAAAATCTAAGCTCAGGTTTCCATCGGAATCACCCATGGCCGCCTAATCTTTTTAGTGACCAATGGTGGTGCCATTGCCATATGCACGTCCCTCCCCATTGATAGTGTGAACCATGAGAGCAACGATTGCAGCAAATATTATTCATCTTAGTTTACAGCTGTTCTGCTGGAAAACGGAACCTGGGATTTCATTATAAATACCTGATCTTGATATTAGCTTTTGCAGCAAATTGTGCATGACAAAAGTGATCTGAAGATCTCAATATTTTACAACAAATTCAAATGATCCTAGAACAACAATAAACGGACGCTGAGAGTTGAACGTCCATTCTTAACCCAGCTGAAAACCAGTAGAGGGGTCTTATGTCGGATATCTCATTAAGTGGGGTTCTCAGATGTGTAATTTGATTCCTAAGGGAATTATAACCCCTTTTAGTGGTCTGTATGTGTTTAGTTAAGAATCACATTTCATTGGGGATTCAAATTCTTGTTAAAAGTCAGATTAAAGAAGAGTTTCGGGGGGCTGAATTCGCACCTTGGAGGGGTAAGGATTCGATTCCCTCGTTTAGACATCTTTCCGAAAACAAACTCATGCTCAATCACCTAAGAATTGATTTCGTGGTCAAAATTCTCACTTAACTCGCTAACCCAAGTATTTAATCCTCAAACAAAATCCAACCAAAATCCAATGCATTACATTCATAATTTGAAATATGATTCATAAACTGAATTCAACTATACATCTCACTAACCCTCCCTAAATGTGTGAGCTTCTACGTATTTGCTTACAGAAAAATACCGAGATCTTGTAATGTCAAGACGCTGAGGAACAGATGAAGAGCCCAGCAGAAGTTGACGGGATTTGATGAACCCACAGAGAAGAGAGAAGCGGATTGAGTTGGAGATCATATAGACAAAAGCTTGTTTGGGCTGGGAGTCAGTCTGCTAATGCCAGCAATGCAGCAATGGATCATGGGGACCTCCCTGTCCACTTCTGGTGTTCCAACAATTCATATACACAACCAATACTACAGAGCCTTTCTCAGCACTATTTTGGAATGCACATCTTCAGAACAAAGAGTACCCATCACTTTTTACCGTTACAAGCAGTATCAAATCAAATTCGTTGTAGCAACTTTTGTAACCAAATATACCATGCCCAAGAATATTTACGAGTCTATACCTATTTACATCTTTCACCTCTATCCCAGAAACAGATATTGGTAGCAGTGAAACCTGATATTGGAAAAGAATGTAGACCCTATTAAGTTGACACAGGACATTTATTTATTTATCTTGACAGAATATTGGAGTATGGATTGTGTTTCAAGCATGCAGGCATACACAAATAAAATGTAGGCATGCACATGGATGTACGTACCCGGAATACATACTACAATATTCCCCAAAAAAGAATAAAATAGCAGGAGTATAAAGAGAAAATGTTGCATCTTTGTTAAAAGAATACATATCGAAAAGACAAGTTGATATGCTGCAAACGAACAACAATGCAGTTAACCTAATGTAGATGGCGAATGGCCAATAAGTAGCAACCTGCAATGTTGAAGGTGACTAGATTAAAGCTTGAACATGTACATGCAGAAAGACAATTATCATAACAAATAAATTTAGAATGCTATTTTATAGTGACCAGTGACCACCTATATTAAACCCCTCTGCCATGAGTAAACATTTCCACTGAAAATGTAATAGCATTGAAACCATTCATTTCGTTTGAAGCTCAGCTGAAGAAAAAAGAATAATGATAGAAATTCCTACCATCCGGCATGTTGAATATGGATAAGTTTACCACAGCGAATGTGCCAAAACTCCTCCAAGTGTCATTTAGTTTCTTTGCTTTATCACATTATACTTCAAATGTGTCTACGATATCAGTTGAATCTACCTTGCAACTAGCCTCAAGGAATCTTTTGACAGGCACTCACCCCTCCAAATTTATCTTAGGCAAGTCCTGGGCACCGTCTTGGAGCTTTTCGCCGCAGTTGTCCAGCATCTGTCTGTTGGTATTTCCTCATCACTCACGTGGTCAACCACGAACCATATCATTCTGGATGGATATATGGTCTACCACTTTAGAAGCTTACACAACTAGAATAACTCCAGAAAGCAGATCTTCATAGTACCTACATGTCAACAAAGTAGTACTCAAATAGGCTCATGTTGTTGTTGTGATTACAGTTCCTTCCTTTGCTTTCTCTTTCCATCTTCATTCTTCAAAATGTCTGCAATGAGAGTCCCATTTCAACCCTGGTTTGGAAAGACACCCTCATGGTACAGTGATATCTTTGCTTTCCCAGGGATGTCGCAGCAGACTCCACACCCTCACGTTGGCTGCCACTCCAACAGCCTTGGTTCCCAAGTGAGCAGCTCAGTGGCCTACCTTGCCACGGGAGCCGGGAAGCTCAGTTCTAATATCTCTGTTCACACCCCGACCCTGGACAAGAGCAATCCTGCGTATGGGAATGGAGGAGGTCGAAGAGCGGGATCAATAGTGTAACCTTGTTGGCAATCACAGAGTGCTGGACTTTCACTGACCCATCTGCCTGGGGCAGATGAACCTGCTAGAGAGAAAGAGTCTACAAGTCATGATTCATGGCAGATCAACCTGTCAGAAGGACGGGTGGGGGCGGGATGACAGGAGGCCAGGAGAAAAAAATTGGACTTGGAGGCTTGGCAGCTCTCATTTCAAACTGCTCTCCAGAAGAGTCAGCAGCACATTCAAAGAATATCAAAAGATTGAAAACTATTGGGCACAAACCTATGGTTTACAGACCTACATTGCTCAAGAAAAATACTATCAGACCGAAGGCATTGCTAGGCTGTAGCCCGGGAGCTTGGCCACACTCTTCTTCCTCATCAGCCGTCTAAGCCTCTCCACCTCCCCCCACAGGCCCTTACCGGCGTATATGTTGGACAACACCACGTAAACCCCATCATTCCAGGGCTCCAACTCCACCAGCCTCTCCGCCACCCACTCCCCCACATGCACATTCCCATGCTTCTCGCAGGCGCCTAGCAGCGTCCCCAGGATCACCGAGTTTGCCCTCATAGGCATCCCCTCCACCACGCCCCTGGCCTCTTCCAGCCTCCCCACACGGCCCAACATGTCTACAACGCACCCATAGTGCGCCACCGTGGGCTCAATACCATATGCCGCCGTCATCTGCCGGAAAAACTGCATGCCCTCCTCCACCAGCCCGCCGTGCGCGCAGGCACTGAGCACGCTCACAAACGTCACATGGTTCGGCCGGGCGCCGCCGCCGTCCGACACCATCTGCCGGAAGAAGGAGACGGCGTCGCGAGCGTGCCCGTGCGTCGCCAGCCCCATAATCATGGCCGTCCACGTTGACACGTCACGCCGAGGCATGCGGGCGAACACCCTGTAGGCCAGGTCAGTCCGGCCGCACTTCCCATACATATCCACGAGGGAGTTGTGTAGAAGCACGTCCGTGCTCCCCACCGCCCAAGCTCGGGCCTGCAGGACGAACTTGTGCACCTGCTGCGCCAGCTCCAAGTCGCCCAGGCAGCCGCATGCAGATGCGACGCTCACCATGGTCACGTCGTCCGGCACCAAACCACATCTCCTCAGCACCATGAAAAACTCTATAACTTCCTCAGCTCGGCCCCCCTGCGCTAACCCGCTTATGATGGCATTCCAAGAACCCAGCCTTCTCTGACTATTTTGATCGAACAGCTTGCGCGCGCTGGGGAAGTCCCCGGCTTTGGCATACACACAGATGAGGCCGCTCTCGCAGTACTCGTTAAACTGGAGCCCGTGCTTGACGGCGGCGCAGTGCAGCTGCCCCCCAAGGTCGACGGCGAACAGGTGGCACGCGGCCTTAAGAGCGATGGGCATGGTGTAGGAGTCCGGGGGGACGCCGGAGCGGGACATCTGGGCATACGCGCGCAGTGCCGGGAGGGGGAGGGCAAGGCGGAGGTAAGCCCTCATGACGCAGTTCCAGTGGAAAGGGGAGCAGCCCGAATGAAGCGTGCCGAGCCTGATGAGGCGGGCGTGGACCTGCCGCAGGCGCGCGGCGTCCTCGCAGGGCTCCAAGTATGCCACGGCGATCTGGGTTTCGTCCTCGGCGGAGGCCTGGAGTACCCCATGGAGGTGCTCCGGAGGAGGGATGAGTCCGTGGGAGAAGGCGACGGACGGGGGAGGGAGGAGGACGAGGGGTCTTCTGACGAGGGAGGGGACGCGCAGAAGTGGGAGGTGAAGAGGGGACATGCGAAGAAACTTGAAGTGTATGGGAGGGGAAGATCATAGAGGGCGCCGATCATATTTGTCACGAACTCTCTTTGGCGTGTTCTATTGAACATTTTCTCTCGAGAAAATGATCAGTGAGACACCCCGCGTGGGGAGTTGTACAGATTTTTTTGAGATATTTTACAATAAATTATTGTCAGCGATAAATTGATAAAAAAATATTCTTCAAAATATATTAACATATATATCATTAAGTTAATTTAAATAATATATAAATATAATTTTTAAATATAATTTTTAAATATTTAACAAAAATAAGTGATATGATTGTATATAAATATGATATTTTTATACAATTTAAATTTACATAGTGACATGATTGTTAATATATTTGCAAAAATATTTTTTTATAAATTTTTATATAAAAATTTAATTTTTTGAGAGTGATAATTATGTCATCATTTGACGTGACACGAAGATTACATAAAAAAGTTTTTATAAACATTAATGTAGCGGCAGGAAAATGATTCCTAGGCCACGTACCGCCTTCTCTATTTATTTGTTGGGGAAGTCGTCTCGCGCCCGTGGAGGCCTACAAACACCAAGATACCAAAGAGACGTCAGAAGGAGTCCCGGGTGTTATCCCAGAGGACAACTCTCCGATGCTTAAGTCAGTAAGGGATCAATGAGCAATCATAGAAGAGCGAAGTAAGAGAGGAGTAGAGTTCGTAGTGGCTGATCCGAGAGACGTGTAGGCCCTCTGCACGCGTGCTCGCCGCTCCCAGTGGGTACTCGGAGAGTGCTCGATGGGTGGTAAGGCCGTGCAGTAGGAGGTTTCTCTCTGGGCGTAGTGGGGAGCCTCTCTGTCGTTGTAGTAGGTTTGGTTGCTCTATTCTCAGTAGGAAGCTCTTATGGCAGAAGTATCCACCGTCACCGTTCTCCTATGTCGATGTCCCTTTAATTATATATTATATGGGTTGTCCTGGAGCGAGGGGCCTAATCCCTTGAGAGGGAAGGGTCCGCTTAGCAGAGTACCGTTCCCCGCTATATTGGCGGGAGTTTCCCGTTGGGGGGCGATAGCCTCGTCGTCGGCTGGTCTCTGGGTGAGTCTTACGGTGCTCATGGGGCGTGCTCGCCTGTTACGGGGTCAAGGCCGACGTCGTGGGGGCAACGGTCGGCCGTCGGAGTGTTCTCCGGCGAGAACTGCGCTTGGGCCATAACCTTTATGCCTTGTAGGATCCGATGCTTTCTTGGGCTGGGCTTCACCTTAGTGGGCCACACCCGTTTGTCCGCCTCTTGGACACGCTTATCGAGAGCTCTTTGGCATAGGCCGGTCGTTACTGGGCCGGATGTGGGCCAGACTGGATTTACCCTTGTAATACCCCAGGTTTTTCGGATCCTTCTTCTCGGGTCTCGGATCTACGTTTCCGGTATATCTGGCTCCGTTGTGTCCAGAATTTCGTTTCGGACATCTTTCGTGTTTGGATCGGCGCGATCCGGAGTTGTTTCGGAGGCCCGGAAGCGTTCCGCGGCTTTTCCGCGCGTGTTTTCCGATTACCGGTGTGTGTTTCTGTAATTCCTGCGGAACCCTGTAGCGGGTGAACCGGGTCGTTCACCAACCCGCGAGTGGTACCGTTGCGATCAGCGCGTCGCAAGGATCGAGGAGGTGTATTTTTCTATTTTTCAGGATTTTTCTGATTTTCCGGATTTTCCTATATAAACCCCCCACTCTCTCTCTTCCCCTCATTCTCTCTTCCTCACTCTCTCCCTTCTCACGCTCTCTTCTCTCCCTCTCTTCTCCGGCGGCCGACGGAGGAGGATGGGGGCGAGGTGGCGAGGCCCGTTGGACAAGGGACGGTGAGGACGGGTCGAGGAATGAGGTGGTGGAGCGTGGCGAGCCGGTTCGCGGGCGTGGAGGCACCGGCGGGGTTTTCGGAGGTGTTTCTTCGTGGATCGGCGTCCACGGTGCGTGAAATCTTCGGTGGAGGTAGGGAGATGGACCCCCAGCTCGTGCGCTTCATTTCCCGCGAGTTTTGTAGGCCGTGGTGAGACGAGCGGGTCGTTTGGGGCGTTTTGGGGAAAATCATGTTTTGGGGGAGTGATCGCCCGATCTAGCGTTTCGTTGCGTTTTAGGCCGATCCGAGGCCATAGATGCATGCTGGGGGCTACTGGGGAGCTTCCCCTTTGTTTTCCCCCTCATCCGTGGATGTTTGGGGGCGTGGCGTGGATTTTTGGGGTTTTCCCGCCGTTCTCGGTTTTTCGAAATGGTCGCGGTCTACCAGTAATCGCGTTCATTAGTCGCGGGCTTGGGAGAACCGCGTTTGCCCAAGAGCGTCGGCAAGCGTCGCGGTCGTGCGATAGACCGCTTTGGTCTAGTCGCGGTCGTGAGGCGACCGTGACTGTGTGGTCGCGGTGATGGGGGCATCTCTCGCCCCATATATTTTCAAAGCCCCGGTTGCCCGCCAGCATGGTTCCATTACATCCGTCACATTTTTCTAAGTCAATTCATGTAACTTTCATATTTTCTTTGAGTCATAATTATGTAATTTTCCTTTTATTTGAGTCTTGTACCTAGGTTAATGAGTCATTTACCTAGGTTAAGTGTCATTATGATAGATTAGTTTATGGGCCTAATTCATTGGGCTTGGCCCAAGGGCACCCCCCTTCCCTTGGTTATTTGTCATTGTGTTAAGAGTCAAGGTCTTTTGTAGAAATATGGGTTGCCTATATATAGGACCACATTTTCTCCATTTGAACTAATGAATCAATGAATGAAAAACTTGCCATTTTGAGAGTTTACACTTCTTATCTAGTGGAGAGATTCCATTTTTTGGGTGAGAGACCCTAGGGGAGAGATTCCCCACCCATCCCTCTCTTAATCTCTCTTTTTCACTCCCCTTTCTCTCTCCTCCACACCCAATTTCAAAAATTTTCTCTCTCCTCCCTTCCCAACCACCACTCTCCCACCTACCCCCATTAAAGACCACTCCCCTTCCCCACACATCCCATTACTCCACCCCCTAGTCCCAAGAGAGCTTCCACCAATCCTAGCTCCACCTCCCAACCCCCAACTACCCCACCCACTTCCCCAAGCACCCTTCCCACTACCCAAAGTAGCCCTCCACCTTCCCAAGACCACCATTGACCACCCCACATTAAAGGAAATTCAAACTCACATGCCCTCCACCCACTTGTGCCCCCCTCACCTTCCTCCTTCTCCCTCCAAGCCCAAATTCGTAGCTCCTCCTCCCACCACCTGTTAGACCCCCTTCCAGACCCTATTCTTCCCCTCCCACACCTTGGAACACCCCCTCCTAGACCCCCTCACAGCCAGGGTTCTCCCCACACTCATCCACCTCCATTTCCCCTCCCATATACCCCATTTCCCCCCACCATCTTCAACCTCCAGTTTTCAGTTCGCTGGTAGCATAAGAGTAGCAGTTTGCAGAGGCGACCCCGACTACATCCCAGAGAATCTGAAAGCCCAAGAGGTATCCACAGAAGCGTCTACCTGTCTTCTTCGCAACGGCGGTGGTCTCGTCCCCTTCCGAGCTCCGAGCTGACCGGGAGATCCGTTCTCCTACAACTGCGCAGAGCTGCCCCTGCTGAGCACCTGAGCCATAGTAGAAGCTCTGCCACGACGAACCTTGAAAGATTCAGGCCACAAGTTCTTCTGCAAAGTTGTTACTCTTCCTGTCTACTTTCCGAATCAAGAAGTGTAACTTCTATCGACGTCCGTGGGCCATATTTATCATTTTCTCCCTCGGGTACGCGGTTCAGCTTCCCACAGCCTGCACCGACCTATCATCAGTGTTCAGAGTCCCCTGGTCTTCTCCGGCATTGTTTGGCTTCCCCGTCAGCTTTTCTGCGAAGAGGACTCGTCCACGATTCCAAAAAATCTAGCGGTGATTGATTCTGAGTTCGGGAGCTGACGGGGCATCCTCTGCAACCTGCTGTTTGCCGCCAGAAGCTGCCAGTCCAAGAATCTGCCTCCCTGCTCGGGCCTCCACCCAGACCAGCGTCGGCGCCAGAAGAAATCAACAAAATTTGGACGACTTTCCTGGCCTCCTACGAAGATTTTCCAGGTGGTTTCATCCCCAAAAAAATTCGTAATCAGTCGCAGCAACCATTTCTTCGATCATCTATCAGCACCCACAGAACGTGGATAGAACCGGCGACCTCCCATCTTCGGTGTTCCTCTCTCAAGTTCCCCTCCCCGCTTGGCCGGCTGAAGGCCCCTCCCTATGTGGAGGTAGTTTTAGTTGTAATATCACTTAACCCCTACCCCAAGATCCCCCTCCTGCGAGAGGTGTAGTATTGTAATCATTTGGGCAGGTCAAGCTACCCCGACGCGGCGTGTGGGGATCCACCCGCCTCCCCGCTCGCCCTCGTCTCCGAGCGGGACCGGTTTCTTCAAACCGGTCGAGTAAGTGCTCCAAACTTTGCTCTAATTTATGCTTGTTCTTTCAATATTAGTTCATAAACTCCGCTGGCCGTGAATGAGAGCCCGATTCTTAAGCTCCTTTGTTATAAGTGATCACCGTGGGAAAAGAGTGGAACCCGTGCCCACGACACGACGTCGGCTCCCTTGAATTGGGCTGCCATTACCCTTGGGAATCAACTTAGGCCTTGCTGGCCCTCTACCAGCAAGGGCCCAGCCCACACAACCTCCACTTGGCATTGCCAAGTTACCCCGGGTCTTGGTGAGCATCGGGTGAGCGGTCGCCGACATCGGTCCGTTTGATTGCGATTGTGCTTGTTTGTTTAAGTCCTAGGTTGTGTCACATCAATTGATATCAGAGCAAGTTTTAGACTTGTCTCTACTAAGTCTAATCCTTGGGCACATTTGCATTCATCAACATGGCTACCTCTCTTTGGTCACATTCATCCCACTCGACCCCCCATAAGGGACCGATCAACCCTCCATTTGACATAATCTCTTTTGAGGATCTCCTCTTCGATGGATCATGCTATAGTGCCTACCTAAAGTGGGAGGTCACCATGGAAAAACACTTTGAGAGAACTATGGTTTATGGACCCGCAAGAGTCCGCGTTGCCATGGGGTAATTTCGGGGTCAAGCCAAGCAAAAATGGAGGAACATAGTGGGCTTAAGGGACATTAGGAAACAAGAACCCATTTCCTCATGAGATGATATGAAGAAAGAACTTAGAAAAATCTACATCCCCAAATATTCCCACCCCTTCTATTCTAACACCCCTAGCCCGAGGTGCACTACCACTCCTCCATCCCCATCCGACCAACTTGATATCACCTTTAGGCGTCCTCCCCCACCACTCCCAACAAATCACTTCTCAACCATCATAACTACACTTCGCAACCAAGTCCTCTCCCTTAAGGCCCAAATAAACTAAGCATCCACCTCTACACCAAATCCCCTAAGGGTCCCCGCACTCTAACCAAAACCCCCTTCCACAATCCCTCACCAAACCCATACCCCACATCTCCCCTTGGTCCCCACCACTACCCCTCCATCATCCCCAAAAAGAGGTACCCCCCTCAAAACCCATCAACCCAAATCTCGTCACCCAACCCACCTTCCACTTCCAACCCCAATCCGACCCCAACCTAGGCCTCCACTACTTCCACTCCCAAACCCCACCCTACCAATCCAAGTTTCCCTTTACCGTCCACCCCGGGAGCACCACACACCAACCCTCATCACCCCAAAAGACCCTCTCACCTCCTTGGTAGAAGAACTCATACTCGATTCAATAGTTGAGAACATTCTAAACCCACTCCCCACCTTGGAGGAAACCCAAGTCCAAGTTGAAAAAGAAACATCACACGATGGTCTTCCCCTTACATCACCCTCTCTAGTTGGGACCAAGCTCATCTTAGGAGAACCCCTTGTTAGTTGGCTAAAGAAGAGCCCAATAAGATAGATCATGGACCACAATTTTCCACCCATGAAGGAAAACCATCCCATAGTGCCCATCTCCTCTTATCACACCATAATCCAAAACTCCTACCAAGTGGAAACCTTAGAGGATCTTCTCAAGGGCATAGCATGGCAATTAGAGATGACTAGCATGTTGACCCCTATAGTCGAACAACCTAGGAGCCTTAGCCTCCTACACCTATGCATAGGGTCTATCACCTCGGTTTGCACCATTGGTTGCTACACTAGCGATCTCCTTCTATTTTTCCCTACACCCGATGAGCCCAACATTCTCCTCGATTTAGAGCTTCTTATCTCGGGTAGAAATCCAAGCCCTCCACTCATGGCCGACCCACTTGCCAAGAACATTGGCCCAACTATCATGGAGAAAGATGACTTACCACCATTTGAGGATCTTGAGGACATGGAGTTCCTCCCCCTAGGTAACCCATTTTATGATCCATATGATCCATTCCAATGGGAGTCAAGAGACTCGTGTGACCCAAACACTTTATCCACCACCCACCTTTCCCTACACCAACTCACCATGTTTGACCCAATCCACTCCATCCTAGACCTGAGTTACACCTTGGGAGCCATGACCTTGGGCCACATATCCCTAGGTAATGAGGTTGTGCTCCACCCCATGATGACCACATTCTTAGATCCGTTCGATCCTTTCCAATAGGAGTTCAAAGGTTGTCCCACACCTATACACATAGAAGTCACCCTTAGGAAAAACATGCATGTGTCTAGGCTTACCACACCACTTGGCATGAACACCATGAGGGGTCCATTCATTCATACCACCCACATGTCAAGTAGAAAGCATGAGTGGCCCATATTCGGATGTATTGGTCCACCTTCATTTATCATGGGTCTTAAGCATGTCAAAAACATCTACGGATGTCCGGGTCCCCCTACATTCATCACCACTTTGCATGATAGGTTCACCTACGGGTGCCCCGGCTCACCTAGGCCCACCAAAGTCTACATGACAACATTGCATGATAAGTCCACATATGGTTGCCCCGGCCCTCCAAATTCCATCAAAGTCTTCTTGGCATCAAAGCATGATTGGTCTACTTTTCGTTGCCCAGGTCCACCCATCACCCCTAGAATGTCAGTATTCACAAAATTACATGAAAACCTTAGCAAGCACATAAGCAAAAAGAATGAGACTCATAAAAGGCAAGCCAACTCTCATCGACGACACCAAAAATTCCACGTGGGTAACTTTGTGATGGTGAGGATGAGGAGGCTCCCCCGAGAGCCATCTCTAAGTTGAGGCATCATGGGGCTGGTCCCTTCCGGGTTTTGAGACGCCTTGACACTAATGCCTATGAGTTAGATCTTCCCGAGGAGTATGGAGTAAGTCCCACATTCAATGTAGCCGACCTAGTGCCATATAAGGGGCCCCCGGTGGTACCCAATGAGAATATTGAGCATATTCCTCCTGTTGAGAGAGCACTCACCCGAGAGGAGAGACCACCAGCCAAGAGAGCCCAACGTGAGCGCATTGAATGAATATTGGGTGAACATGTCACTACCACCAGGAGCAAGGTATACGAGCGCTATCTCGGCAGGTGGATGGATCGGTCTCGTTCGGAAGACTTGTGGGCGATACCACTTCTACACCCTCCGAGGAGGGAAGGACTCTTACTCGACGGAGTCGAGTCCTCCGCACCCCGGGAGTATGATGGGGGCATCTCTCGCCCCATATATTTTCAAAGCCCCGGTTGCCCGCCAGCATGGTTCCATTACATCCGTCACATTTTTCTAAGTCAATTCATGTAACTTTCATATTTTCTTTGAGTCATAATTATGTAATTTTCCTTTTATTTGAGTATTGTACCTAGGTTAATGAGTCATTTACCTAGGTTAAGTGTCATTATGATATATTAGTTTATGGGCTCAATTCATTGGGCTTGGCCCAAGGGCACCCCCCTTCCCTTGGTTATTTGTCATTGTGTTAAGAGTCAAGGTCTTTTGTAGAAATGTGGGTTGCCTATATATAGGACCCCATTTCCTCCATTTGAACTAATGAATCAATGAATGAAAAACTTGCCATTTTGAGAGTTTACACTTCTTATCTAGTGGAGAGATTCCATTTTTTGGGTGAGAGACCCTAGGGGAGAGATTCCCCACCCATCCCTCTCTTAATCTCTCTTTTTCACCCCCATTTCTCTCTCCTCCACAGCCAATTTCAAAAATTTTCTCTCTCCTCCCTTCCCAACCACCACTCTCTCACCTACCCCCATTAAAGACCACTCCCCTTCCCCACACATCCCATTACTCCACCCCCTAGTCCCAAGAGAGCTTCCACCAATCCTAGCTCCACCTCCCAACCCCCAACTACCCCACCCACTTCCCCAAGCACCATTCCCACTACCCAAAGCAGCCCTCCACCTTCCCAAGGCACCTCTTCCCATCTCCAAGACCACCATTGACCACCCCACATTAAAGGAAATTCAAACTCACATGCCCTCCACCCACTTGTGCCCCCGTCACCTTCCTCCTTCTCCCTCCAAGCCCAAATTCATAGCTCCTCCTCCCACCACCTGTTAGACCCTCTTCCAGACCCTATTCTTCCCCTCCCACACCTTGGAACACCCCCTCCTAGACCCCCTCACAGCCAGGGTTCTCCCCAAACTCATCCACCTCCATTTCCCCTCCCATATACCCCATTTCCCCCCACCATCTTCAACCTCCAGTTTTTAGTTCGCTGGCAGTAGAAGAGTAGCAGTTTGCAGAGGCGACCCCGACTACATCCCAGAGAATCTGAAAGCCCAAGAGGTATCCACAGAAGCGTCTACCTGTCTTCTTTGCAACGGCGGTGGTCTCGTCCCTTTCCGATCTCCGAGCTGACTGGGAGATCCGTTCTCCTACAACTGCGCAGAGCTGCCCCTGCTGAGCACCTGAGCCATAGTAGAAGCTTTTCCACGACGAACCTTGGAAGATTCAGGCCACAAATTCTTCTGCAAAGTTGTTCCTCTTCCTGTCTACTTTCAGAATCAAGAATTGGAAGTTCTATCGACGTCCGTGGGCCATAGTTATCATTTTTCTCTCTCGGGTACGCGGTTCAGCTTCCCACAGCCTGCACCAACTTGTCATCAGTGTTCAGAGTCCCCTGGTCTTCTCCGGCATCGTTTGGCTTCCCCGTCAGTTTTTCTGCGAAGAGGAGTCGTCCATGATTCCAAAATCTCCAGCGGTGATTGATTCTGAGTTCGGGAGCTGACGGGGCATCCTCTGCAACCTGCTGTTGGCCGCCAGAAGCTGCCAGTCCAAGAATCTGCCTCCCTGCTCGGGCCCCCACCCAGACCAGCGTCGGCGCCAGAAGAAATCAACAAAATTTGGACGACTTCCCTGGCCTCCTAAGAAGATTTTCCAGGTGGTTTAATCCCCAACAAAATTCGGAATCAGTCGCAGCAACCATTTCTTCGATCATCTGTTAGCACCCACAGAACGTGGACAGAACCGGCGACCTCCCATCTTCGATGTTCCCCTCTCAAATTCCCCTCCCCGCTTGGCCGGCTGAAGGCCCCTGTAACGACCCGAGAATCCGATTACCGGGAAGGCCCGATAACCCGAGACTCGCACCGCCGCCCACGAGCCAGGAGGGCTCGGAAGGGCTAAAAGGAGTGTGGAGGCACAAAGAAATAGGAAATAAGGCAGGACAACCAACAACAACAAGCTGAAAGAAAGAACAGCAACAGCTACAACAGAGTCCAGTCCAACCGAAAGTACAGTCTAAAGCAGTAAAACGTACCACGTGCCAAGTGAACACCCGGCCCGGCAAGCTGGCAACAGAGAACCTCCGCTCCGCACCCTCGAACCACGAGGAAGAACCGCCACACCTGAAAAGCAGGGAATGAGTCTCCAAAACAGAGACTCAGCAGGGATCCCGCGGAACCCCAACCGGAAACAACGGCGGTAGCGGAAAGGAGAGCTACAACTACAGCAGGAACAGCAAACCGGTGGCCGGTCAAAAACTCGGCACTACAGCTACTCCTACTGCACCGGAAGGTACACCTCGGTCACGCAGACGAAGCTACCGAACCACACTAGTACCACCTACCGAAGCAAGAACACACGGCAACCACGCCGTAGAGGCCTGTCCCTCGGACACAGCCGACCTGGACACGCTGTCCAAGGTGCGACCCCGACCATCCGATCGCGGGTACCGCACAACAAGACCCAACCTCGGTAAAGCCACTAGCATTAGACCCTTGGCGCGAAAACCAACACACGCGCCACGGCGAAACAACCGAACTCAACGGTCAACACGACCGAAAACCCGAAGGTCGAAATCACGGAAACTGATAGTCTGTCACTCCGTACTCGACAGGAGTACCACCCACTAGAAGCACAGCCGGTAGCGTCCCCTGACGTCTTACACCGCACCGCAAGTGAACTGCCTGACGTGGTAGCTCCTACCCGAGGCACGAACACCGTACAAGTAACCACAAACAAGTGACTAGCTGGGGTCACGCCCGTCGACGTGGGTCCAACCGCCCCCAACCACGTGTGCACACACAGACCACGCGTCCCTGGTCTGGTCCTCTGACCGGTTTTCCCCTCAGCCGGACTCTGGCTGCAAGACGTGGGGCCCGACGGCAACCGGTCCACAAACCGCCTCTAAGGGTAAGCCCGTACACCACTCCCTGGTGCGACTAGCACACGCGTACTAGTAGGCTACGACTAGTGGAGGGTCACTGAAGGAGTAGACTCTCAAGTCAACGGAAAACAACGTCCGCATCCGACAAAGTACGGGGACCATCCCACGTACTAGCACCGTCGCACGATGACCACAGTCGGAGAAGAAACGGGACTCACAGTCCACAGCCGCGCACACACCCTGCGCGAGAGTCGAGAAAACCCAAGTGACGCTAAGTCACTGGGCTCTGGACAGTCCTCTAGACGCCCTACACCCAACGGTCCTTGAGTCACAAGACTCGGGGTCAAGACCGTTGCACGCAACAGCACAAGGCCGTCAATCTAGTCCAAGCTCTAGGTCTAAAACCACTGTAGCACGAATACCGAGGCAGCTCACGAGCCGCCGAAACCATTCCCTTGGGAAGGGAACTCACAGGACTAAGGCCACACACACGGCCCACGCGGAAAGCACAGAAGCACGATTCCCAAGGCAACTTGCACACCACCAAGCTGTGGCCCAACTCAAGGAAAAGAGGGAAGCCTCCAGCTCCAGACTGGACAACTGGGCTCGCAGCCCAAGGCCTCACACAGGACCCACTCGGGGATCGCTTTTCGGAGAAACCGATGACACACGTCAACACACGGTGACACGAGTCGAGAACTCTACATCCGGGACTCCAACGTACCACGACACCTGGCCCCGACGACGTGCACAACATCCGTCAGGCCACAGGTCGGCACGTGGTTCGAGAACCACACACCCGGGACTCGAATCAGTCAAAACGGAAACACCGGGTTAGACTGGCACATGTGCGGTTCACCCTGGGCCGCTCAAGGGATGTGCGGCTAGGGTACAGCCGCTCAAAAGACATGCGGTCAGGCAGGAGCCGCACAAGGCTCTAATCGGACTAACCCCAAATGGAGGATGGACGGTTAGGGCTGGACCGCCCAAGGGGATGTGCGGCCAAGGATCGTCCGCACAACCTAACCGACCTACTCCAGTGCCGGTCAAAACGGTTTTGACCAAACCGCACAACCCAACCGACACTAAACTGTTGACCAAGGGTCAACTGGGATATGCGGTCAGCTCCTGGCCGCACAAGCCCACGGAAGGACAGACGGCTGGGTACCAACCGTCCATGGGGGAGACATGCGGTTCTCACCTGGCCGCACATCAAATGTGCGGTCTATCGTGCGACCGCACAACCCCAAAACCAAGAGAAAATGAACGGGCCAAAGGCAACCGCCCTCGCGATGGACGGGCCCGGTTCGACCGCCCAACCATCACGGCGGGTAAACCCAGGGGGTCTCCCGATCGTAGCCTTTCCACGCCCCGTTCGTGCCGAAACGAAGGGGATACAACCACAACCACCCTGGCAATCACATGGACTCCGACCGGAGTCAAAACGACGCACGAATCGCGAGAAACGAGCGATTCTACCGAAGTTACCCAAAAAGGGTTACCGAGCGTCTCGGAGCTCTACCGGTCCAACGGGACCACCAATCGAGACGAAATCAGGGGGAAAAGAACGCTCTCGCCCCAAGGAATCCGTTGACAGTAACCGATCTGGAAACCGTCGCCGTTTCCCGACCGACCCTACGAAACCCACAAAACCACAGTTTCGCTAGAACGGACCCAAACACAGCTGTTTCCGCGCCGAACGACGTGCAATGGCAGGGGAAACGAGCAGAACGCAGTGGTGTTCCGTCACCCTACCTCCACCGAAGAAACCGTGCGCCGAAGCGACTAATCCACGCCGAAAACGCCGTTGAAGCCTCGCCGTTCCACGAACCCACGGCCGAGCTTCCACGCGCCTCCACCGCCTCGATCCTCATCCATCCTCGCCCGCGCCTCGCCCGCGCCGTCCCCGCCTCGCCCGTACTCCGCCCCGTCGGCCGCCGGAGAGAGAGGGAGAGAGGAGAGAGCGTGAGAAGAGAGAGGGAGAGAAATGAGAAATGAGAGGGGAGAGAGAGAGAAAAGCTATTTATAGGGAAATCCGGAAAATCGGAAAAATCCAGAAAAATAGAAAATCACACCCTCGCGATCCTCGGAACGCACCGATCGCAACGGTACCACTCGCGCCCTGGTGAACGGCCCGGTTCACCCGCAACGAGGTTCCGAAGGGAAAGCCGAAACCCACGCCGGGAATCGGAAAAACACACGCGGAAAAAGCCGCGGAACGCCTCCGGGCCTCCGAAACGACTCCGGATCGCACCGATCCGAACACGAAAGATGTCCGAAACGAAATTTCAGACAAAACAGAGTTGGACAATCCGAGAAACCAGATCCGGAGCCCACGAAAAGGATCCGAAGAATCCGGGGCATTACAGCCCTCCCCCCTTAAAGGAATTTCGTCCTCGAAATTCAGGACCAAGCACGAAGTCCCAGGGGAAGAACACAGAATCACTGACACGCTGTCAGAGCCCCAGCACAGAAAACCTCGATTCTCACGAAAACACCGATCCTGAGGAACACAGCCAGACCCACAATCACACACAACACCTCGCTCCTCGCGCCGAGCACACCGGCCACAGAGCAGGCATATACCAAAGGACACAGTCCGGCATCACCTCAGACAACGCGAGAATCCACCGTGGCGCCGCAGCCACGATCTCGCTCACCGAGGAAACACAACCCTCGACACGAGCAACAGCTACTGATCCACCCCAGGGTCAGCAGACAAAACACACATCAGCTTCACAACCAGCTGACAGGTCGCACACCCTTCTCAAGGGGACAACCAATACAGAGCCTCCACCAGCTCAAGCAGCCAGCTCAACAGACCGCAACCAGCACATCGGCTCAACACCAAGAAACACCCCACACATGGCAAGCCGAAAGCCGGACACAACACCGTGCCAATTCTCGTCAGAAGACAACTTCGACAAAGTCCAGATCCCATCCGGAAAGGCACATCGCAGAAACGACCATCAAAGGTCTCGCTGGCACACGGCTCTCGCCACGCTCGAGCCCCAACAACCAGCATCTTCTGTCTCTGAAAAGACCATCCACTGGTCGCCAAATACACGTCAACGGGAAACCTCCACCGGCCCAACAGGCACGATCCAATTCACAGCAGGCCATCCGCTGACTCACACATAGACCGATGCCACATCTCGAGCTACACTCCTCTCGGACTCCGCATCCGAGCTCGATCATCGCGCCAACTCGACCCTCTCGGGGAGCACGACGAAACCAAATGACAGAACATGGCGTCTTCAGTCATCACCTCACGGGACTCAGACTTATAGGGAACCACCCCATGCTAATCACCAAACCAGGGATAACCTTGCGACACCAACGTCCTATCAAGGACCACCAACCGACGCTAATCTCACAGAAGGCCTCCGCCCACAAGCGTCACTCTTACGTCTGGTCTCATCAAATCCTTCGATCAATCCAAGTGGACACCTGCCAATCCCGATTCCGCCCTTACCACAGAGCCACGGGACACCACCTGAATAGCGCTCGTGGGTCCCTAAGCAATAAACATCTCACCGTCACAATCCGACAAGACCGTAGAACCAACAGATGCTGCTGTGGTCGGTCACACGGTTAGGCTCGCCAGCCACTCACAGCCGCCAACCGGGACCCATCGTCTACCAGAGACCACTGCCTCAAAACACGATCTCAACCGAGGACACGATTGGGAACACAAGTCGGGCGCCAAGCCACCGACTCTGACCAACACGTCCTCGACCTCCGTCAGGCGACATCCTCAACAACCCCATCCAGGTCCAATACCGACGCCTGACACGGCTTCCAACACAGGAACAGGGTACTCATGCGGCGCACTAGCCAGCACTTTTCCCAACACTCCACCTGCCAGTGCCAAGAACCACGACTTCTCGGGCAACGGCACGGCAACAACACGTTTCACACCAAGGAACCAATCCTCCGATGCTGAACGCGAACTCAGGAATCCACCCGTAGCAACCAACGCTACGATCCTGAACTAGTGGGTCACAAGCCCACCACGCTTCCGCTGCGTACTCAGATCCGCGCACACAGCCGAGAAAGCAAACGCCGCCCAACCAGCGCTCGTCCTTTCGGAACAGCACCGGCACACCCTCACACGACAAGGGAATGGGCACAACTTCTCACAGACAACCACCTTGCCAAGATAAGGAGCACGTCTCGCACGGACTTCATGGCACACAAGGCCAACCAATCCGGGCACACAATGCAAGACGGCAACCTTAGCCGAACGCAATCTCTCCAACCAAAGGAGAAACCAGCGCACTTCCGACCAACGGAAGAACTCCACGCTCGACCTGACCTCGAACCTCGCGCACGCTGGAAACAGCACCATCCAGCACCAAGGAAAACCATCGCTTCCATCAGGTCAGCGCCTCCGACACACTCGACGAGTGTCACGTCGGACCACCATCACAGCATCTCTCGATGCACCACCGCTGCAATTCCTCGAACTGCAACACGGCATGCCAAGAGCCGCCACACGAGCCATAACCGACAACCGCCGATGCTCACCCTCGAGTCCCGAAACTCGCCGTGGAGCCTTCACATCTCAAGCCAACTCCAGGGCGAACACAACCCATCCACTGACAGAAGCACAGGAGCAAAGACTTAACGGGACATCTCTGCCAAATCCTGCCTCGAAATCAGCAGAACGATCAGGACCGACACGTCATTTCTGACGCAACAGAGCACGACAAAACATCAGGCTCGACGAAACAGCAACCCACCGAGAAGATCCTCCGCTCACCCGAGCACACTTCTCGATCAAAACACCTCAGGAGCTGGACAAACCTCAAGCTGGAGTGACCAAAAACCGACAGCAGCTCCCTCAGAGCACGCTCACGGCCACTTAACCAAGAACAGTCCGCACCAGCCACCTGACCACGCTGCAGGTTCCTCGAACGCAGCACCGCGAACTCACGCCTGCCAGCAACCTCTGCCCAACGCAGCACAACCAGGGCCACCACCGATGAGGGAGAAGGCTCTCGACCTCGATCCTTAGACCCCATGTTGGCACGAAAGCCGCGGGCAGCAACCACCTCACAGCGCCGCACAGCGCACCCAAGCGAGAAACAAGGCGGGAAGCGAACACAAAACCCTAAGCCAGCTGCCGACTGTACTGGACCTTATGGACTCTGATCACTGCAATATCTCGAATTCCTATGCACGCCCACAACCACCGCTCTGATACCAGCTGTAACGACCCGAGAATCCGATTACCGGGAAGGCCCGATAACCCGAGACTCGCACCGCCGCCCACGAGCCAGGAGGGCTCGGAAGGGCTAAAAGGAGTGTGGAGGCACAAAGAAATAGGAAATAAGGCAGGACAACCAACAACAACAAGCTGAAAGAAAGAACAGCAACAGCTACAACAGAGTCCAGTCCAACCGAAAGTACAGTCTAAAGCAGTAAAACGTACCACGTGCCAAGTGAACACCCGGCCCGGCAAGCTGGCAACAGAGAATCTCCGCTCCGCACCCTCGAACCACGAGGAAGAACCGCCACACCTGAAAAGCAGGGAATGAGTCTCCAAAACAGAGACTCAGCAGGGATCCCGCGGAACCCCAACCGGAAACAACGGCGGTAGCGGAAAGGAGAGCTACAACTACAGCAGGAACAGCAAACCGGTGGCCGGTCAAAAACTCGGCACTACAGCTACTCCTACTGCACCGGAAGGTACACCTCGGTCACGCAGACGAAGCTACCGAACCACACTAGTACCACCTACCGAAGCAAGAACACACGGCAACCACGCCGTAGAGGCCTGTCCCTCGGACACAGCCGACCTGGACACGCTGTCCAAGGTGCGACCCCGACCATCCGATCGCGGGTACCGCACAACAAGACCCAACCTCGGTAAAGCCACTAGCATTAGACCCTTGGCGCGAAAACCAACACACGCGCCACGGCGAAACAACCGAACTCAACGGTCAACACGACCGAAAACCCGAAGGTCGAAATCACGGAAACTGATAGTCTGTCACTCCGTACTCGACAGGAGTACCACCCACTAGAAGCACAGCCGGTAGCGTCCCCTGACGTCTTACACCGCACCGCAAGTGAACTGCCTGACGTGGTAGCTCCTACCCGAGGCACGAACACCGTACAAGTAACCACAAACAAGTGACTAGCTGGGGTCACGCCCGTCGACGTGGGTCCAACCGCCCCCAACCACGTGTGCACACACAGACCACGCGTCCCTGGTCTGGTCCTCTGACCGGTTTTCCCCTCAGCCGGACTCTGGCTGCAAGACGTGGGGCCCGACGGCAACCGGTCCACAAACCGCCTCTAAGGGTAAGCCCGTACACCACTCCCTGGTGCGACTAGCACACGCGTACTAGTAGGCTACGACTAGTGGAGGGTCACTGAAGGAGTAGACTCTCAAGTCAACGGAAAACAACGTCCGCATCCGACAAAGTACGGGGACCATCCCACGTACTAGCACCGTCGCACGATGACCACAGTCGGAGAAGAAACGGGACTCACAGTCCACAGCCGCGCACACACCCTGCGCGAGAGTCGAGAAAACCCAAGTGACG
This sequence comes from Amorphophallus konjac, assembly GCA_022559845.1. Lineage (NCBI taxonomy): Eukaryota > Viridiplantae > Streptophyta > Magnoliopsida > Alismatales > Araceae > Amorphophallus > Amorphophallus konjac. The sequence continues at coordinate 514,626,973 of CM040121.1, read as the reverse complement.
CTAAGTCACTGGGCTCTGGACAGTCCTCTAGACGCCCTACACCCAACGGTCCTTGAGTCACAAGACTCGGGGTCAAGACCGTTGCACGCAACAGCACAAGGCCGTCAATCTAGTCCAAGCTCTAGGTCTAAAACCACTGTAGCACGAATACCGAGGCAGCTCACGAGCCGCCGAAACCATTCCCTTGGGAAGGGAACTCACAGGACTAAGGCCACACACACGGCCCACGCGGAAAGCACAGAAGCACGATTCCCAAGGCAACTTGCACACCACCAAGCTGTGGCCCAACTCAAGGAAAAGAGGGAAGCCTCCAGCTCCAGACTGGACAACTGGGCTCGCAGCCCAAGGCCTCACACAGGACCCACTCGGGGATCGCTTTTCGGAGAAATCGATGACACACGTCAACACACGGTGACACGAGTCGAGAACTCTACATCCGGGACTCCAACGTACCACGACACCTGGCCCCGACGACGTGCACAACATCCGTCAGGCCACAGGTCGGCACGTGGTTCGAGAACCACACACCCGGGACTCGAATCAGTCAAAACGGAAACACCGGGTTAGACTGGCACATGTGCGGTTCACCCTGGGCCGCTCAAGGGATGTGCGGCTAGGGTACAGCCGCTCAAAAGACATGCGGTCAGGCAGGAGCCGCACAAGGCTCTAATCGGACTAACCCCAAATGGAGGATGGACGGTTAGGGCTGGACCGCCCAAGGGGATGTGCGGCCAAGGATCGTCCGCACAACCTAACCGACCTACTCCAGTGCCGGTCAAAACGGTTTTGACCAAACCGCACAACCCAACCGACACTAAACTGTTGACCAAGGGTCAACTGGGATATGCGGTCAGCTCCTGGCCGCACAAGCCCACGGAAGGACAGACGGCTGGGTACCAACCGTCCATGGGGGAGACATGCGGTTCTCACCTGGCCGCACATCAAATGTGCGGTCTATCGTGCGACCGCACAACCCCAAAACCAAGAGAAAATGAACGGGCCAAAGGCAACCGCCCTCGCGATGGACGGGCCCGGTTCGACCGCCCAACCATCACGGCGGGTAAACCCAGGGGGTCTCCCGATCGTAGCCTTTCCACGCCCCGTTCGTGCCGAAACGAAGGGGATACAACCACAACCACCCTGGCAATCACATGGACTCCGACCGGAGTCAAAACGACGCACGAATCGCGAGAAACGAGCGATTCTACCGAAGTTACCCAAAAAGGGTTACCGAGCTTCTCGGAGCTCTACCGGTCCAACGGGACCACCAATCGAGACGAAATCAGGGGGAAAAGAACGCTCTCGCCCCAAGGAATCCGTTGACAGTAACCGATCTGGAAACCGTCGCCGTTTCCCGACCGACCCTACGAAACCCACAAAACCACAGTTTCGCTAGAACGGACCCAAACACAGCTGTTTCCGCGCCGAACGACGTGCAATGGCAGGGGAAACGAGCAGAACGCAGTGGTGTTCCGTCACCCTACCTCCACCGAAGAAACCGTGCGCCGAAGCGACTAATCCACGCCGAAAACGCCGTTGAAGCCTCGCCGTTCCACGAACCCACGGCCGAGCTTCCACGCGCCTCCACCGCCTCGATCCTCATCCATCCTCGCCCGCGCCTCGCCCGCGCCGTCCCCGCCTCGCCCGTACTCCGCCCCGTCGGCCGCCGGAGAGAGAGGGAGAGAGGAGAGAGCGTGAGAAGAGAGAGGGAGAGAAATGAGAAATGAGAGGGGAGAGAGAGAGAAAAGCTATTTATAGGGAAATCCGGAAAATCGGAAAAATCCAGAAAAATAGAAAATCACACCCTCGCGATCCTCGGAACGCACCGATCGCAACGGTACCACTCGCGCCCTGGTGAACGGCCCGGTTCACCCGCAACGAGGTTCCGAAGGGAAAGCCGAAACCCACGCCGGGAATCGGAAAAACACACGCGGAAAAAGCCGCGGAACGCCTCCGGGCCTCTGAAACGACTCCGGATCGCACCGATCCGAACACGAAAGATGTCCGAAACGAAATTTCAGACAAAACAGAGTTGGACAATCCGAGAAACCAGATCCGGAGCCCACGAAAAGGATCCGAAGAATCCGGGGCATTACAGCCCCTCCCTATGTGGAGGTAGTTTTAGTTGTAATATCACTTAACCCCTACCCCAAGATCCCCCTCCTGCGAGAGGTGTAGTATTGTAATCATTTGGGCAGGTCAAGCTACCCCGACGCGGCGTGTGGGGATCCACCCGCCTCCCCGCTCGCCCTCGTCTCCGAGCGGGACCGGTTTCTTCAAACCGGTCGAGTAAGTGCTCCAAACTTTGCTCTAATTTATGCTTGTTCTTTCAATATTAGTTCATAAACTCCGCTGGCCGTGAATGAGAGCCCGATTCTTAAGCTCCTTTGTTATAAGTGATCACCGTGGGAAAAGAGTGGAACCCGTGCCCACGACACGACGTCGGCTCCCTTGAATTGGGCTGCCATTACCCTTGGGAATCAACTTAGGCCTTGCTGGCCCTCTACCAGCAAGGGCCCAGCCCACACAACCTCCACTTGGCATTGCCAAGTTACCCCGGGTCTTGGTGAGCATCGGGTGAGCGGTCGGTCCGTTTGATTGCGATTGTGGTTGTTTGTTTAAGTCCTAGGTTGTGTCACATCACGCGGTCCTTGGGCGACCGCTACCATCGGGTTTGCGTGTGGCTAGTTGCGGTCGTGAGGTGACCGTGACTGCGTAGTCGCGGTCCTCGGTCGACCACTACTGTGTGGTCGAGGTCCCCAGTCGACCGTGACTGTGGTCGCGGTCCCCAGGTGACCGTGACTACGTTGTGGTTTCCGTTCGCGTTGTTTTGACCTCCGGTCGACCCGGTTGTGACCCAGTGGTTGACTTTAGGTCTCGTGAGTGTCCCGGGCACCCCGTGGGTCCCGCGTCCGTGTTTCTGGGGTGTCGGGAGGCCCCGTGTTACCTCGATTAGCGTGCCCATAGGTGTGGTGGGTCCGGGTGACCTCACGTGTTCTGGGCTTTCGTGTTACACTCGATCGAGTCACCGTGTATCGGTGTGTGTGCGGTGGGGTCTCCCCCGCATGTCGTGGGTTTCTTTGGAAGACGATTCCCGTGTGGGCCACGTGTCTGGCCTTGGACTGTGAGTCCAGTTATCCGGCCTGGGGCTGGAGGTTTCCCGCTTGCCCTGGGATGGGAAATCGATAAGGCGGCTTGTATGCTGCCCTGGGAATCGTGCTTCTGTGTTTTCCGTGTGGCCCGTGTGGGTGGCCTTAGTCCCTTGCGTTCCCTTCCCGAGGGAGTGGTCTTGGCGGCTCGTGAGTTATCTCGGTACTTGTGCTACCGTGGTTTTAGACCTAGAGATTGGACTAGATTGACGGCCTTGTGCTGTTGCGTACAACGGTCTTGACCCCGAGTCTTGTGACTCAAGGACCGTTGGGTGTAGTGCGTCTAGAGGATTGTCCAGAGCCTAGTGGCTTAGTGCCACTTGAGTTTTCTCGACTCTCGAGCAGAGTGCGTGCGTGACCGTGGACTGCGAGTCATGTTTCTTCTCCGACTGTGGTCGCCGTGCGACGGTGCTGGTACGTGGGATGGTCCCCGTACTTCGTCAGGTTCGGACGTTGTTTTCTGTTGTCTTGAGAGTCTACTCTCTCGGTGACCCTCCACTAGTCGTGGCCTGCTTACACACAAGTGGTCCCACCAGGGAGTGGTGAAGAGGCTACCCTTAGAGACGATTTGTGGACCGGTTTCTGTCGGGCCCCGCGTCTAGCAGCCAGAGTCCGACTGAGGGGAAAACCGGGCAGAGGGCCAGATCAGGGACGGACGGCCTGTGTGTGCACACATGGTTGGGGGCGGTTGGACCCACGTCGACGGGCGTGACCACAGCCAGTCACTTGTTTGTGGTTACTTGTACGGTGTTCGTGCCTTTGGTAGGCGCTACCACGTCAGACAGTTCACCTGCGGTGCAGTGTGAGTCGTCAGGGGACGCTAACGACTGTGCTTCTAGTGGGAGGTACTCCTGTCGAGTAGAGAGTGACAGACTGTCAGTTTCAGTGACTTTGACCTTCGGGTTTTTGGGCGTGCCGACCTTTGAGTTTCGGTTGTCTCGCCGTGGCACGTGTGTCGGTTCTCGTGCCGCGAGACTAGTGCTTGTAGCTTTACCGAGGTTGTGTCTTGCTGTGCAGTACCCGTGACCAGGTGTCAGGGTTGCACTTTGGACAGCGTGTCCAGGTCGGTTGTGTCCGGGGGACAGTGGTTGCCGTGTGTTTTTACTTCGGTAAGCGGTACTAGTGTAGTTCGATAGCCTCGACCGCGAGGTCAGGGTGTGTTTCTGGTACAGTAGGAGTAGTTGTAGTTCCGTGTTTCGACCGGCCACCGAGTTTACTGTTCCTGCTGTTGCGGTTGCTCTCGCAGCCTTCCTTTCTGGTACCGCCGTTGTTTCCGATTGGGATTTCGCGGGATCCCTGCTGAGTCTCTGTTTTGGAGACTCATTCCCTACTTTTCAGGTGTGGCGGTTCTTCCTCGAGGTTCGAGGGCGCGGAGCGGAGGTTCTCAGTTGTCAGCTTGCCGGGCCGAGTGTCCACTTGGCATGTGGTACGTTTTTACTACTTTAGACTGTACTTTCTGTTGGACTGGACTCTGTTATAGCTGTAGTTATTTATTTATTTCTGTTAATTGTTGAATTGTCCTGCTTATTTCCTATTTCTTTGTACCTCCACACTCCTTTTAGCCCTTCCGAGCCCTCCCGGCTCGTGGGCGGCGGTTCGAGTCTCGGATTATCGGGCCTTCCCGGTAATCGGATTCTCGGGTCGTTACAGCTGGTATCAGAGCGGTGGTTGTGGACGTACATAGGAATTCGAGATATTACAATGATCAGAGTCCATAAGGTCCAGTACAGTCGGAAGCTGGCTTAGGGTTTTGTGTTCGCTTTCCGCCTAGTTTCTCGCTTGAGAGCTTGAGTGCGCTGTGCGGCGCTGTGAAGGTGGTTGCTGTCCGCGGCTTTCGTGCCAGCATGGGGTCTAAGGATAGAGGTTGAGAGCCTTCTCTCTCATCGGTGGTGGCCCTGGTTGTGCTGCGTTGGGTAGAGGTTGCTGGCAGGCGCGAGCTCGCGGTGGTGCGTTCGAGGAACCTGCAGCGTGGTCAGGTGGCTGGAGAGGATTTTTCGTGGTTAAGTGGCCGTGAACGTGATCTGAGAGAGCTGCTGTCGGTTTTGGCCACTCCAGCTTGAGGTTCGTCCAGCTCCTGAGGTGTTCTGATCGAGAAGTGTGCTCGGGTATGCGTAATATCTTCTCGGTGAGCTGCTATTTCGTCGAGCCTGATGTCCTTGTCGTGCTCTGTGGCGTCAGAAATGACGTGTCGGTCCCAACTGTTTTACGGATTTCGAGGCAAGATTGGGCTGTGGCGTCCCAGTAAGTCTTGCTCCTGCGCTCTTGTGTGTGATTGGGTTGTGTTCGCCCTGGAGTTGGCTTGAGATGTGAAGGCTCCACGGCGAGTTCGGGACTCGAGGATGAGCATCGGCGGTTGTCGTGATGGCTCGTGTTGCGGCTCTTGGCATGCCGTGTTGCAGTTCGAGGAATTGCGGTGGCGGTGCATCGAGAGGTGCTGTGATTGTGGTCCGACGTGACACTCGTCGAGTGTGTCGGAGGCGCTGACCTGATGGAAGCGTTGGTTTTCCTTGGTGCTGGATGGTGCTGTTTCTAGCATGCGCGAGGTTTAAGGTCAGGTCGAGCGTGGAGTTCTTTCGTTGGTCGGAAGTGTGTTGGTTCCTCCTTTGGATGGGGAGATTGTGTTGGGTTAAGGTTCGTCGTCTTGCATTGCGTGTTCGGATTGGTTGGCCTTGTGTGCCGTGAAGTCCGTGCGAGACGTGTTCCTTGTTTTGGTAAGGTGGTTGCCTGTGAGAAGTTGTGCCCGTTCCCTTGTCGTGTAAGGGTGTTGGCACTTTTCCAGAAGGACGAGTGCTGGTTGGGCGGTGTTTGCTTTCTCGGCAGTGCACGTGGATCGGAGTGCGCAGCGGAAGCGTGGTGGGCTTGTGACCCACTGGTTCAGGATCGCAGCGTTGGTTGCCGCGGGTGGATTCTTGAGTTGCATTGAGCATTGGAGGATTGGTTCCTCTGTGTGAAACGTGTTGTTGCCGTGCCGTTGCCCGAGATATCATGATTCTTGGCACTGGCAGGATGGAGTGTTGGGAAAAGTGCTGGCTAGTGTGCTGCATGAGTACCATGTTCCTGTGATGGAAGCCGTGTCAGGCGTCGGTGTTAGACCTGGAGGGGGTTGTTGAGGATGTCGCCTGACGGAGGACGAGGACGTGTTGGTCAGAGTCGGTGGCTTGGTGTCCGACTTGTGCTCCCAGTTGTAACGACCCGAGAATCCGATTACCGGGAAGGCCCGATAATCTGAGACTCGAACCGCCGCCCACGAGCCGAGAGGGCTCGGAAGGGCTAAAAGGAGTGTGGAGGCACAAAGAAATAGGACATAAAGCAGGACAATCCAACAATTAACAGAAATAAATAAACAGCTACAACAGAGTCCAGTCCAACAGAAAGTACAGTCTAAAGTAGTAAAACGTACCACATGCCAAGTGAACACTCGGCCCGGCAAGCTGGCAACTGAGAACCTCCGCTCCGCACCCTCGAACCTCGAGGAAGAACCGCCACACCTGAAAAGCAGGGAATGAGTCTCCAAAACAGAGACTCGGTAGGGATCCCGCGGAACCCCAATCGGAAACAACGGCGGTAGCGGAAAGGAGTGCTACAACTACAGCAGGAACAGCAAACCGGTGGCCGGTCAAAAACTCGGCACTACAGCTACTCCTACTGCCAGAAGGCAGACCTCGATCACGCAGTCGAAGCTACCGAACCACGCTAGTACCACCTACCGAAGTAAGAACACACGGCAACAACGCCGTAGAGGCCTGTCCCCCAGACACAGCCGACCTGGACATGCTGTCCAAGGTGCAACCCCGACCATCCGATCGCGGGTACCGCACAACAAGACCCAACCTCGGTAAAGCCACTAGCACTAGTCTCACGGCGCAAGAACCGACACACGCGCCAAGGTGAAACAACCGAACTCACCGGTCAACACGACCGAAAACCCGAAGGTCAAAGACACAGAGACTGACAGTCTGTCACTCTGTACTCGACAGGAGTACCACCCACTAGAAGCACAGCCGGTAGCGTCCCCTGACGTCTTACAGCGCACCGCAGGTGAACCGCCTGACGAGGTAGGTCCTACCCGAGGTGCGAACACCGTACAAGTAACCACAAACAAGTGACTAGCTGGGGTCACGCCCGTCGACGTGCGTCCACTGTCCCCAACCACGTGTGCACACACAGACCACACGTCCTAGGTCTGGCCCTCTGACTGGTTTTCCCCTGGCACTGGATTCTGATTTGACGAGGGGCCCGACGGTAACCAGTCTAAAACTGTCCTCAGGGTAAGCCCGTACACCACTCCCTGGTGCGACCAGCACAGGCGTACTGATAGGCTACGACTAGTGGAGGGTCACAAAGTAGTAGACTCTCAAGTCAACGAAAAATAACGTCCGAATCCGACGACGTACGGGGACCACCCCACGTATCGGCCCCGTCGCACGGTGACCACAGTCGGAGAAGAAACGGGACTCACAGTCTACGGCCACGCACGCACCGTGCGCTAGAGTCGAGAAAACTCAAGTGGCGCTAAGCCACTGGACTCTGGATAGTCCTCCAGACGCACTACACCCAACAGTCCTTGAGTCACAAGACTCGGGGTCAAGACCGTTGTACGCAACAGCACAAGGCCGTCAATCTAGTCCAATCTCTAGGTCTAAAACTATGGTAGCACAAGTACCGAGATAACTCACGAGTCGCCAAGACCACTCCCTCGGGAAGGGAACGCAAGGGACCAAGGCCACCCACACGGGCCACACGGAAAACACAGAAGCACGATTCCCAGGGCAGCACACAAGCCACCACAATGATTTCCTATCTTGTAGCAAGCGGGAAACCTCCAGCCCCAGGCCGGATAACTGGACTCGCAGTCCAAGGCCAAACACATGGCCCACATGGGAATCGCCTTCCAAAGAAACTCACGACATGCGGGGGAGACCCCACCGCACGCACATCGGTACACGGTGACTCGATCGAGAGTAACACGAAAGCCCGGAACACATGAGGTCACCCGGACCTACCACACCTACGGGCACGCTAATCGAGGTAACACGGTCCCTCCCGACACCCCAAAAACACAGACACAGAACCCATGGGGTGTCCGGGATACTCACAAGGCCGGAGGTCGACCACTGGGTCACAACCGGGTCGACCGGAGACCAAAACAACACAATCGGAGCGCTAAAAGGTCACCTGGACCTTTAAGCTCGCGGCACGCAAAATGAGATAAGTGGGACCTCCTATGGACACCCAAAGACACGGTCACGGAACTCCACGGGGTGTCCGAGACACTCACGAGACCTAAAGTCAACCACTGGGTCACAACCGGGTTGACCGGAGGTCAAAACAGCGCAAACAGGAACCATAACGTGGTAGTGGTCACCTGGTGACCGCGACCAGATAGTGGTCGACCGGGGACCGCGACCAGATGGTAGCGGTCGACCGGAGACCGTGACCATGCTGTCACGGTCACCTCACGACCGCAACTAGCCATGCGCAACCCCACTGGTAGCGGTCGCCCGAGGACCGCGACCAGATAGTAGCGGTCATCCCATGACCGCGACTAGACCAAAGCGGTCTATCGCACGACCGCGACGCTCGAAGGCCTCCTCGACCAAAACACAAAGGATGAACGCGGTTCTCCCAAGACCGCGACCAATGAACGCGGTTTCTGGTGGACCGCGACCATTTCGGAAAATCGAGAACGGCGGGAAAATCCCAAAAATCCACGCCACGCCCCCAAACATCCACGGATGAGGGGGAAAACATAGGGGAAGCCCCCAAATAACCCCTAACATGCATCTACGGCCTCGGATCGGCCAGAAACGCAATGAAACGGGAGATCGGCCCACAAGCCCTAAAACATGGATTTTACCCTAATCACCCCGTTTGGCCCGCTCGGCTCACCGTAGCCTACGAAACTTACGGGAAAGGAAGTGCACGAGCTGGGGGTCCATCACCCTATCTCCACAGAAGATTTCGCGCACCGTGGATGCCGATCCACGAAGAAAACGCCGTTGAAGCCTCGCCGTTCCACGAACCCACGGTCGAGCTTCACCACGCCCTCGAGCCTCGATCCTCGACCCATCCTCGCCGTCCTCCTCGCCCGCATCGCCCCGCCTCGCCCCCGCCTCGGTCCGTCGGCCGCCGGAGAGGAGAGAGTGAGAGGAGAGAGTGGGAGAAGAGAGAGAGGGTGAGAGTGAGAAATGAGAGGAAGAGAGAGGGTGGGGGGTATATATAAGAAAATCCGGAAAATCGAAAAAATCTTGAAAAATAGAAAATCACACCCTCGCGATCCTCGGAACACACCGATCGCAACGGTACCACACTCGCCTAGGTGAACGGCCCGGTTCACCCGCAACGAGGTTCCGAAGGGAAAGCCGAAACCCACGCCGGGAATCGGAAAACACACGCGGAAAAAGCCGCGGAACACCTCCGGGCCTCCGAAACGACTCCGGATCGCGCCGATCCGAACACGAAAGATGTCCGAAATGAAATTTCGGACACAACGGAGTCGGATGCTCCGAGAAACCAGATCCGGGACCCATGAACGAGGATCCGAAAAACCTGAGACATTACACCAGTCGTGTCCTCGGATGAGATCATTTTTAGAGAAGTGATCTCTGGCAGGCTGTGGGTTCCTGTTGGTAGTTGCGAGTGACTGGTAAGGGTAGTCACGTAGCCGACCACGGTGAGATGTATGTTGCTTAGGGACCCATGAGCATTGTTCAGGTGGTGTCCCGTGGCTCTGTGGTAAGGGCGGAATCGGGATTGGCAGGTGTCCACTTGAGGTTGATCGAAGGATTTGATGAGACCAGATAGAAGAGTGACGCCTGTGGGCGGAGGCCTTTTTGTGAGATTGGCGTCGGTTTGGTGATCTTTGATAGGATGTTGGTGTCGCAATGGTTATCCCTGGTTTGGTGACCAGCATGGGATGGCTCCCCTGTGAATCTGAGTCCAGTGAGGTGATGACTGAAGACACCAGGATCTTGTCATTTGGTTTCGTCGTGCTCCCCGAGAGGGTCTAGTTGGCGCGATGATCGAGATCGGGCGCGGTGTCCGAGAGGAGTGCAGCTCGAGATGTGGCATCAGTCTGTGTGGGAGTCGACGGAGGGCTTGTCGAGGTTTGGAATGTTTCCTTCGGACCCGGTGGAGGACCAGGAAAGAAGGAAGAACCTGAGCGAGCAGTTGGTGGTCGTCGACGTGTGGTCATTTCACAGACAGAAGATGCTGGTGGTTGGGGCTCGAGCGTGGCGAGAGCCGTGTGCCAGCGAGACCTTTGGTGGTCGTTTCTGTGATGTACCTTTCCGGATGGGATCTGGGCTTTGTCGAAGTTTGTATTCTGACAAGAGTTGGCACGGTGTTATGTCCGGGTTTCGGCTTGCCATGTGTGAGGTGTTTCTTGGTGCTGAGCCGATGTTCTGGTTGCGGTCTGCTGAGATGACTGCTTGAGCTGGTAGAGGCTCTGTTCTGGTTGTTCCCTTGAGAAGGGTGTGTGACCCGTCAGCTGGTTGTGAAGCTGATGTATGTTTTGTCTGCCGACTATAGGATGAATCGGTAGCTGTTGCTCGTGTCGAGGGTTGTGATTCCTCGGTGAGCGAGATCATGGCTGCGGCGCCATGGTGGATTCTCGCGTTGTCTGAGGTGATGCCGGACTGTGTCCTTCGGTATATGCCTGCTCTGTTGGCCAGTGTGCTCGGCGCGAGGAGCGAGGTGTTGCTTGTGATTGTAAGTCTGGCTGTGTCCCTCAGGATCGGTGTTTTTGTAAGGATCGAGGTTTTCTGTGCTGGGGCTCTGACAGCGTGTCAGTTAGTTCGGTGTTCTTCCCCTGTAACTTCGTGCTTGGTCCTGAATTTTGAGGACGAAATTCCTTTAAGGGGGGAGGGCTATAATGCCCCGGGTTTTTCGGGTCCTTCTTCTCGGGTCCCGGATCTCCGTTTCCGGTATATCTGGCTCCGTTGTGTTCGGAATTTCATTTCAGACATCCTTCGTGTTTGGATCGGCGCGATCCAGAGTTGTTTCGGAGGCCCGAAAGTATTCCGCGACTTTTCCGCGCGTGTTTTCCGATTACCGGTGTGTGTTTCGGTAATTCCTGCGGAACCCTGTAGCGGGTGAACCAGGTCGTTCACCAACCCACGAGTGGTACCGTTGCGATCAGCGCATCGCAAGGATCGAGGAGGTGTATTTTTCTATTTTTTGGGATTTTTCTGATTTTTTGGATTTTCCTATATAAACCCCCCACTCTCTCTCTTCCCCTCATTCTCTCTTCCTCACTCTCTCCCTTCTCACGCTCTCTTCTCTCCCTCTCTTCTCCGGCGGCCGACGGAGGCGGATGGGGGCGAGGTGGCGAGGCTCGTGGGATGAGGGACGGCGAGGATGGGTCGAGGAACGAGGTGGTGGCGGGTGGCGAGCCGGTTCGCGGGCGTGGAGGCACCGGCGGGGTTTTCGGAGGCGTTTCTTCGTGGATCGAAGTCCACGGTGCGCGAAATCTTCGGTGGAGGTAGTGAGATGGACCCCAGCTTGTGCGCTTCATTTCCCGCGAGTTTTATGGGCCGTGGTGAGCCGAGCGGGTCGTTTGGGGCGTTTTGGGAAAAATCATGTTTTGGGGGTGTGATCGCCCGATCTAGCGTTTCGTTGCGTTTTAGGCCGATCCGAGGCCATAGATGCATGCTAGGGGCTACTGGGGAGCTTCCCCTTTGTTTTCCCCCTCATCCGTGGATGTTTGGGGGCGTGGCGTGGATTTTTGGGGTTTTCCCGTCGTTCTCAGTTTTTCGAAATGGTCGCGGTCTACCAGTAACCGTGTTCATGAGTCGGGGTCTTGGGAGAACCGCGTTTGCCTAAGAGCGTTGGCAAGCGTCGCAGTCGTGCGATAGACCGCTTTGGTCTAGTCGCGGTCGTGAGGCGACCGTGACTGTGTGGTTGCGGTCCTTGGGCGACCGCTACCATCGGGTTTGCGCGTGGCTAGTTGCGGTCGTGAGGTGACCGTGACTGCGTAGTTGCGGTCCTCGGTCGACCACTACTGTGTGGTCGCGGTCCCCGACCGTGACTGTGGTCGCAGTCCCCAGGTGACCGTGACTACGTTGTGGTTTCCGTTCGCGTTGTTTTGACCTCCGGTTGACCCGGTTGTGACCCAGTGGTTGACTTTAGGTCTCGTGAGTGTCCCGGGCACCCCGTGGGTCCCGCGTCCATGTTTCTGGGGTGTTAGGAGGCCCCTGTTACCTCGATTAGCGTGCCCATAGGTGTGGGGGGTCCGGGTGACCTCACATGTTCCAGGCTTTCGTGTTACGCTCGATCGAGTCACCGTGTATCGGTGTGTGTGCGGTGCGGTCTCCCCCGCATGTCGTGGGTTTCTTTGGAAGACGATTCCCATGTGGGCCACGTGTCTGGCCTTGGACTGCGAGTCCAGTTATCCGGCCTGGGGCTGGAGGTTTCCCGCTTGCCCTAGGATGGGAAATCGACAAGGCGGCTTGTGTGCTGCCCTGGGAATCGTGCTTCTATGTTTTCCGTGTGGCCCGTGTGGGTGGCCTTAGTCCCTTGCGTTCCCTTCCCGAGGGAGTGGTCTTGGCGGCTCGTGAGTTGTCTCGGTACTCGTGCTACCGTGATTTTAGACCTAGAGATTGGACTAGATTGACGGCCTTGTGCTGTTGCGTACAACGTTCTTGACCCCGAGTCTTGTGACTCAAGGACCGTTGGGTGTAGTGCGTCTAGAGGACTGTCCAGAGCCCAGTGGCTTAGTGCCACTTGAGTTTTCTCGACTCTCGCGCAGGGTGCGTGCGTGACCGTGGACTGCGAGTCCTGTTTCTTCTCCGACTGTGGTCGCCGTGCGACGGTGCTGGTACATGGGATGGTCCCCGTACTTCGTCGAGTTCGGACGTTATTTTCTGTTGTCTTGAGAGTCTACTCTCTCAGTGACCCTCCACTAGTCGTAGCCTGCTTACATGCGAGTGGTCCCACCAGAGAGTGGTGGAGAGGCTACCCTTAGAGACAGTTTGTGGACCGGTTTCCGTCGGGCCCCGCGTCTAGCAGCCAGAGTCCGGCTGAGGGGAAAACCAATCAGAGGGCCAGACCAGGGATGGACAGTCTGTGTGTGCACACGTGGTTGGGGGCGGTTGGACCCACGTCGACGAGCGTGACCCCAGCTAGTCACTTGTTTGTGGTTACTTGTACGGTGTTCGTGCCTTTGGTAGGCGCTACCACGTCAGACAGTTCACCTGCGGTGCGGTGTGAGTCGTCAGGGGACGCTACCGACTGTGCTTCTAGTGGGAGGTACTCCTGTCGAGTAGAGAGTGACAGACTGTCAGTTTCGGTGACTTTGACCTTCGGGTTTTCGGGCGTGCCGACCGTTGAGTTTTGGTTGTCTCGTCGTGGCACGTGTGTCGGTTCTCGTGCCGGGAGACTAGTGCTTGTAGCTTTACCGAGGTTGTGTCTTGCTGTGCGGTACCCGTGACCAGTTGTCAGGGTTGCACTTTGGACAGCGTGTCCAGGTCGGTTGTGTCCGGGGGACAGGCCTCTACGGCGTGGTTGCCGTGTGTTTTTACTTCGGTAAGCGGTACTAGTGTAGTTCGATAGCCTCGACCGCGAGGTCAGGGTGTGTTTCTGGTACAGTAGGAGTAGTTGTAGTGCCGTGTTTCAACCGGCCACCGGGTTTACTGTTTTTGCTGTTGCGGTTGCTCTCGCAGCCTTCCTTTCCGGTACCGCCGTTGTTTCCGGTTGGGGTTCCGCGGGTTCCCTGTTGAGTCTCTGTTTTGGAGACTCATTCCCTGCTTTTCAGGTGTGGTGGTTCTTCCTCACGGTTCGAGGGCGCGGAGCGGAGGTTCTCAGTTGCCAGCTTGCCGGGCCGAGTGTCCACTTGGCATGTGGTACGTTTTTACTGCTTTAGACTGTACTTTCTGTTGGACTGGAGTATGTTATAGCTGTAGTTATTTATTTATTTCTATTAATTATTGAATTGTCCTGCTTATTTCCTATTTCTTTGTGCCTCCACACTCCTTTTAGCCCTTCCGAGCCCTCCCGGCTCGTGGGCGGCGGTTCGAGTCTCGGATTATCGGGCCTTCCCGGTAATCGGATTCTCGGGTCGTTACAACCCTCCTCACTTCCCCCCTACTCTCAGTTGCCGAACACTCTGCAGGGGGCTGAGAGTAGTCCAAGAGAGGGTTTTCTGGAGTGTAAGATTCGAGGATGATTTCCTCGTACAACGGGAGTTGGTAGCTTCGAGAACCTGCTTGGCGCACAAGGTGCCTCTGACGGTGGCAGAAGCCATGCTTGGTAATCATGACCCCAAGTCTTGTCTCATTCTGGGAGCGTGGGCTCCGAACGGTCACCTGACATTGGTAGCCGTACCACCGTAGCGGCCGGCGTCCTTTCACCTACCCTCAGGGGACAACATCGATCCGTAGTAGGAGGTTATAAGAACTGCTGTGAGGTCTCCCGCAAACTGTACCCACGTCCTGCCGGTTGTCGCACTTCATTGTAGGCGCCTTCCTCCCTTTGCCTGGTGAGGATCCTTCTTCCCCTGCACCTTTCGTCTTTGGTAGTCATGCCTCAGCGTAGGAGAAACCTCAGCGTCGACTCTTCTTCCTCGGAAGAGGTGGCTCCTGGCCGCGGTGGTGCGCTGGGCACTTCGGGCGCGGGTACTAGTCGGCCTAGTTCCCCACCACCAGTGTCGTATAGGGTGGTTAATGGGCTCCGGGAAGCCTTCCAGGTTCCCCCCGAGTTCGACATCATCTTCCCTACCGTTGATGATGACATGATGAGTCTCCCTTCGGGCGGGATCATGGTCCCGATAGCCTCCTTCCAGGCAAGTTTCCGCCTCCCAATCCATCCCTTCATTGCTTCGGTTCTCCACCACTATGGGCGGCACCCTGGGGAGATAACCCCCAATTCTCACACCGTCCTCTACGGGTTTATATATGCGTGCCAAAGGGCGTCGGTAGAGCCAAGCGTCCATCTCTTCCGATAGTTTTATCTTCTTATGAGTTACCCATCTGATACATTCTACGCCTATTTCAAAGCTCATTCCCACCAGAATCTGGTCCAAGTCTCCCATATTATGGCTAACCTCAAGGGTTGGTCACAGCGATATGTATACATCACCAAGTCGGAGGGCCACGAAGTCTATGATAGTTGGATGCGTCGGGGCATCCGTAACACCTGGCGTGATAGGAAGCCCCCCGTCGGGGCTGAGGATCGCCCCAAGTTAAAGGCTATTAGTCGGTTTCCTCTCGTTGACGCGGACTTCGTGCTGACTCCGGTGCTGTTCCGAGAGTTGAGGTTGAGTCCTCCGTTGCCGCAGGATACTGGTCTCGACTTCTCGTCGGGTTGTGCTAGCGGCCCACTGGATTAAGCTAACCTTGTTCCGGTTTCAGGTGCGCCTGAGGTTCCGGTGTGGAGCTACGAGATCGTCAAGTTGCTGCGGTTTATAATGCACAGGGAGCTTAAGTATATGAAAAAAAGGTAAGAAAAAAAGGCTAAAAAAAACTAATTCGTGAACTGCTCTCGGGCTCTATTTATAATGCACAGGGAGCTTCTCATGATCGTGACTTTTTGAGATCAACAACAAATCCTATTTTGCATCATCAAAGATTAATCAAAGAGGTGTCTTTCCATGTCAAGAGTCCTCATTTCCTCAAACAAGAGGAGATAAGCTCATGTATGGAAAGATAACTTCGATCGGAGCAAACTGGTTCCATTTCAAACTCTCGCGAAAATGGCGACTGAGTACTGGGCGCAGATTAAAACGGTGACTATTTACACGGTCGCCTAATCATTATTTCCATTTTTTGATAATTTTTTTCCATAAATCCAGGAAATAGCGACTTCATGAACGGGCGTAGTTTCCTTTTTCTATTTTTCTTGATTTTTCGCACAATTGAATGAGCGCCCGCTTGCGCTGTCGCTTATTTATTTTTCTTTTTCCAGCTATTTTTCTTTTTCTTATTTTCCTCAAATCAATTGGCGCCTGACCTTGTGTCGCAGTATCTTGAATATGCGCCCTCGCAGAAGGGCGTTCATTAAATGGCGACTGGAGCTTGATCGTTATTTCTTGAAAATTCAAAAAAATTAAAGATAATCAATATTCTTGATAAAAATAATTATGCAATTTCTTAATTAAATTTAACACTGTCATTTTTACTCAAAATTGGTGGTAAAATATATCGAGAATCAAATAATGTGTGAGAATGAGTTTTGTTGTCATTAATGCACAACTATACTCATTAAATACTCAAAAGTGATGAATGTGATGTAAATTATGATATGAAATATAGTACTTATCACTCACTAACGTTCAATAACATGCCATGACCCCTAGATAATAATGGAATTCCAAATTTACTTAGAATATTTCTATCATCAGTTATCGTGCAATTATAATCCTTTACTCACGTAGTGTCCCAAATCAGAAATAGAGTATGGTCAAACTACCAATACTCCATATTTATCTAATCCAATAGTTCATCTTTTAAACATCCAAACTAAAACTCCTTTTTGATTTGCCAATGAACCCTAGCCAGCGATCTTTCCTAGATATGATTCTGTAGGATATTTTCTCTCCAAAATATCGAGATTGAGTGATCTCCTATTAACCACACAATCACTTTCATGTAAATCACACAGCACCCAATTATCTGGTTGTATTGATCCTATAAGAGGATCCATAAACTAGGCATCAAAGTACAATACTCCTCACATGAGATGTCTTCGGTGTCTCAAGTCTAAGGATCAATTGCACACTGATAAGCAATTAGATATTATTGACCATTCAGGAGTTCAGAACACATCAATTTAGGGAACTCATTCTGTAATGAGCACATAAACATGCACATTAGTATCTCCACACAAGTGATTGTGAGATCAACCATCTTTATCATATAAGTACGTGCCGTGCGTACCAATATATCTGGATAATTGAGTCATCTCTTAATTATTTTACGATTAAAAACTTTTAGAACGGTTGTTAAAAGAAATATTATCTCACTTTAACAATCTCATTATGATTAACACTCCATGACAATAATTCAAAGACTTCATTAAGACTTACATCATCACATAAAATAACACGTTATAATGAGCATATAACCATGTCTCAACCATTCTTTTTTATTTCTTTCTAGATAATTAATTAGTGACATAACTTACATCCCAAATTAAGATAATTTAAGTTATTTTATATTTTTAAAAAATATTATACACTCAGAGTGTGCATCACATATTGACGTGCAACGAACCATTCTCCCCCAAATAGGCTTATAACTTTCTTCCTTTTTTCCCCCGCATCACAGCATCATATGACTTCGGACTCACTTAGAAATATACGTCTGTACGGTATGAGCTATGATACGATGATTCAAAAAATTAAAGAAAAAGACATCTTTAATAGGTCAAATGATAAACAAATTATTGGATTAGACATATATATTTTTTAAAATTTTAAGCCGTTCGATCATAGTTTACACTGTATGAACATGTATTTCGAGTGAGCTCTGAAAACGACATATTTTATCTTTTGAAAGTAAAAAAAATGTACACTACACGCTACCAGGGTGCCATAAATCTGGAGTTGACAGCAAGTATAACACTACTCCACGTTGGAAGAATTGATCTTTGGAGCCCCCCCCCCCCGCGTGTTGGCCGGGTCCACGTGAGGGTCGCGTGCCGGGCAAACTTGAAACCGGGCAAACTGCTCCCGGTCTGCACGTGCTTCCGGCACGTGTGCGTCGTGATCTTGCAATCAAGCAGCGCCACGTGGCGCTCCGTCCGTCCGTTGTGGCTTTTGAAGAGGAAGCAGTGGGCAACCACATGCGCGCTGACACCCGGTCCAGCGCGATCACGTGCCTCTCGCGAGCCCCACCGCGTTATTATTAACGTGAAAGGAACGGGGGGACTCTAAAAACATTTTAAAAGTATAACAATAATAGAAGATAAGATCTTTCCTTCTTTGTAAAAAGACCCTCTAACTCTCTCCGACAGGCAACGAAACCCCACCTCCCGCCCAAGTCTACAACACCCCCACTTTCCTTTCAATCCAAGCAAAAAATAGAAAAAATGATAAGAATCAGGGCCCTGTCGTGATGAGATCACAGCCGTCCGTACGGTGAGGGGTTCCTCCCCCACTCCCTCCCTTCCCCTCTCTCTCTCTCGTGACAGTCAAGGTGAGACGTGTCAAGTCCTGGGTCCCACTTGGACATCGTCCGCCTCCTTTCACTATCCGAAATTCACCACGTGAATTGTAACCCAGGCCACCAAAAATGGGACCCGCAGTTACCGCCGACGCTACCTCCTCCCCGCCAACGTGGTGGGAGCCGGGAGAGCGGGTGACGTGGTGGTGAACAGGTGGAAAAGTGAAAACGGATGATAGGTCGCGGAGCGGGACAGCGTCACCACGTGGCAGCGTCGGAGGTTCGCCCGCGCGCGGACTTGAGCTGTAACCGTCGTGCGTAAACGTGGGTCGATGGGAAGAGAAGGGTTGCAGCGAGGCCGCAAGTGGAAATGGAGGGTCCGGGGGGTCAGGAAGAAACGTAAAATAATAATAATAATAATAATTATTATAAAAGTAAAAAGGAAAAAAAAGTTAAAACAGTAAAAGAGAAGGAGAGGGCGCACAGTTCTCGAGGAGGAGAGAGAAAAAAATAAAAAGGGGTGGGGGCGCAGGGAATCCGGCTGTAAACTTGGACGCTAATGCAGGCGCGTCGCGGCGACAAACACTGCTGGATCGGTTCCTAAGGGGGTGGGCGTTGAATTTGGAACCATTTTAATTTTTTTCTAACCCTGCCACCGGCACCTTCCTTCCTAATTCCCCCCCCCCCCCCCCCCCCCAGGGGGGGTTCTCATACTGAGATAATTAAATATACTGAGGTGAATTCGGATATACTCCCCAACTGCGTTTGTTTTTATCCTCCGTACTCTGACAAGCTAGTTCGGATAAGATACCGGAATTGCCCTCCTCCCCCGTCTGAACCGCTCCGGAATCCGGAGCGTATACATACATACGTTGTTCGTTATTTAAATATTCTAAACGTGGGATTAACTTTGTCATAAGAATGGGATTAGCTATATTATTGTGCAAATCTAACAAGATACATGAGCTAAATAGATAGAAAGTATGTATTATATATCCCATCAGTAGAGAAGATTATCACCTGCGAATTATAAGGTATCAGATAAATAAATCAGTTGCTAGAGGGAATTTGGCAAAAAAAGAAATTGTTTTCGGTCAAAAGTAACCGAAACATCACCCATTTCATCGGTCCTGGTACTTGAACAATTATTCGGAAACTGGAGGTCAATTCAGCAACGAACTGCAGGTTCAGGGAGGAAGGCCGAAGCCCGAAGGGGAACTACTCGTTCGACAGGGGCATAACCGTCACTTCCTTCGTTTACTTTCACAAATTTTTACCGTAGCTTGTCTTCTATTTAAGTATTTACTACACAAAATTGTCCCCGATTTTAGCTGTCCGCCTGACAGGTTCAATACACAAATAAACCCTAAGCCGCCCCATCTCTCTCTCTCTCTCTCTCTCCTCTTCGGCTGGCCTGCGACCAGCTTCTGTCACTCGAATAATAACCCCACCTTAGCAGGCTATCTCCAAGTCCTCCCCATCCCCCACCTCTTGCACCACCACCACCACCACCTCTGCCCCTGCAATGGAAGCGCCCGAGCTCCTCCATGGCGGCTGCTACCGCGGCGGGAACCGCCAATTCGGCATGGAGTCGAAGCAGGGGAAGGCCGGGGAGGCGTTCGCCGTGGAGGACCTCCTCGACTTCTCCAACGACGACGACGGCCTCTGCGGCGGCGACGACCTCGGCTTCGAGACCGCCCCCGACGACTCCACGCTCACCGCCCTCGACAGCATCTCCAATTCCTCCTCCGGTGCCGAGCAGCAATTCCCCGGCGACCCCGGCTGCCGCGGCGTCTCCGACACCGGGCTTTCCGACGGCCTCTCCGTACCGGTATAAAGACGAACCACTCGAGTTCTTCCCTCCTCCTCTCCCAGTCCTCCCATTCTTCGCAAATTTCACTTTAATTCCTTCGAAATTTCGGTCCGCGTTCTCCTCCTCCATCCGTCGGCACCTCGTTTTTTCTTCTTCCAGTTTAATTTCTCAGAATTTTTGCTCCTCTCATCCTTGTTTTCGAGAAAATTTCCGCCGAATTTGGTGCCGTTCAACCGCGGATGTTCTTAATTTCCCGGTTTCGTCTCAATCTCTGGATTTAAATGGCATCGTAAATGACGTAACCTACTTGCACAGTTCACATGATTCAGTGCCGGAATCTTCTCATTTTCCAAAAAATGTGCCCGCCAGCTTTAATTGTTCTTCCCCTCACAGTAACCACCGCGAGTTCCTGGATTTTGTTTTCGAATTCGCATGCGTTTAGCTAGTTCTTCCGGTGAAATCAATTAATTAATCAAATAAAACTTGCTCTCCGTGTGGTTTCATACACACAAAAAAGCACGAACTCGTTGCTTAATTAGCACGGTTTTCCTCAATTATTCTTTGCCCCACCCTTTTTTTTTTGCCTTTTCTGCGCTTTTCTCGTGTTACGAAAAAAAAATCCAGGACAGATGGGGAAGCCTCTATCCCAACTTTTGCCTCCTTTTCTTTTTTCCGTAGGTTTAAATGCGGTTTTCCGAGTCGCGAAACGCGTGAAAAATTTGAATTTGCGGTGCGGTTTCCGGTTCCAATCCGCCCTTCCCCCGCCTTTAATCGGCCGCTGTGCTTGTTTGTTTCCACGTTGAAAGCAAAAAAAAAAACAAAGCGAAAGCGAAAGATGGAAACTGATCTCGGTTTCTCAACTCGCACGGGGCCGAGGGGACAAAAAAAAACGACAACAAAAGAAATGATGGAAACATATTGTATAAATTGATGAATTAAGTAGAGAATCTCCTGTAATTTATTGTTTCTAATGTATGATGACGATCTATTTCTGTGCGTTGGGTGAAACAGTACGACGAGATTGCGGAGCTCGAGTGGCTATCTAACTTTGTGGAGGAGTCTTTCTCCAACGATGACCTGCATCGGCTTCAGCTGATCTCAGGGGTGGCCAAGTCATCCTCCTCTCCGACGTCGGGAAACGAAACGTCCTCAGGTGTTGCGGCCCAGGGGCCTGCCTTCGCGCAGGGGGGTGCGGCGTTGTTGCGTGCGGAGACGCATGTGCCCGGGAAGGCTCGGAGCAAGCGCTCCCGCCCGGCGCCCTCCAGTTGGTCCTCCCGCCTGCTCGTGCTCTCACCCACCTCCTCCTCCTCGGAGTCTGACGCCACCCCACTGCCCAATTCGAACGTCGCATCAGCGAGGAAGACACCGAAGCTGGGGAAGAAGGATGCCACCGCCGCTGCCACTGTTGAGGGCCCCACATTGGTGTCGGATGGGCGCAAGTGCCTGCACTGTGCCACCGATAAGACGCCACAGTGGCGGACGGGGCCGATGGGTCCCAAGACACTTTGCAACGCCTGCGGCGTCCGATACAAGTCGGGTCGTCTGGTCCCTGAGTATCGCCCTGCCGCTAGCCCCACCTTCGTCCCCTCCAGGCACTCCAACTCCCACCGCAAGGTGTTGGAGCTGCGTCGACAGAAGGAGCTGCAACAGCACGGAAGCGACGTTGGCACTGCTCCTTTCCTACACCCAGGCAGCGTCTACGATCCCCCGCCGACCGCCGGCGACGACATCCTGCTCCATCATTGCGTGGGACCTGACTTCCGACAGCTCATCTGACCCCCCCTATCTTTCGTCGAGCCAACTGCATAATCCCATGACAGATTAAGCTTCTAGAAGAGAGTTTTTGAAGGAGAGTTGTAGCCGGAGAACTTATGACTGAGAAATCTTCTTTGCTAGGGTTTTTTCTTTCTCACATTCAAATTTCTAATTTTTTTTGGCTCTCAAACTTGGATTGCGGAGACATTGAGAATCATCATCGTCAAAGGAAGTGTTTAACTGTTAACGCTTTGTTCGTCGGGAATTATCTCCCTGCCTTTTTTGTTTTTTTGTTTGTCTGAGAACAAAATGAGAGGCGACGATGAGGGGTTGGTTCGCAAGAGCTGGAGGCGATTCAGACTTTCAGTTTGAACTTTCGGTAGCGAGGCGTTCTTGGGCTTCGGTTTTTGGCAGGAGGATGCGGTCACTCTCTCTTCCATAAATGGAAAGATTTAGGAGACACATCGTTGTCCACAAATAAATCCAACTCTCCCCCGCCAGCCAATTACGGATGCACCAACGGTCGTACTCCTCATATTTAGCTAGCTCAAGGATGACACATTTCATCTCATTTTTTTGCCACTCTTATCTATCCAATTTCATAGAGAGAGGATGACACAAAGTACTTTTTATTTATTTGGAAAAATATTACAGTCTCATTTCAGTAATCCGATCATATTGATGTGACAGTCAAGCAAAAGTAGCAAATGGAGCGACATATTATAATAGTTCTATTTCATTTTTTGTTTATTATCCTATTTTATTACTTTGAATTTAATTACGTATGATTCTGGAGTTTTTCTTTTCCTTACGCCCGCCTTGAGATCAAAAGAAAACGGAGCGACATATTATATATATATATATATATAAAGAGAGAGAGAGAGAGAGAATTCATGAATAGGGCGAGAGGCAGTGTCCCACGTCACGTGATGTGCCACTCAGTAACACGTATAGCAACTTGATCTCGCATAAATTTGAACGTCTAAAAATTTATGACCTTCTACCTAACGGGTTACGAAGGTTCATGGTCCTAATTGTATGGGCAGCTCACGAAATTATTTTTTATGAATAAATTTCAATTGAAAAATATTTGGATGCCAACGATTTATGATCGTCTAACTAACGGGTATGAAGCTACATATGGTCCCAATTTTGGGTGCAATCCACAAAATTATTCTTTTTTTTAATGAGGATTTCAAGGTTAAAAATATGGCCCATTTATACAGAAGGCTTATAGATTTGTGTGGGAGAATTTTGTATTGCCGAGAAAATATTGAGCAAACACCATATTGAATTCAGTTTTCACTTCGGAGAGAATATGTGGATCATCTAGCCAGTACTGTCTTACCTGACCAAAAGATATACATGACCATGTAATTTTATTGTAACTTGGAATTGAGCCTGTAAAAATAAAAATTGAAATAAATGTGACTGTTGTTAATTGTTATTAATCTTCCGCTCTTTTTGCCTAGTTTTATGTTTTTTTTTCTACACAACTAGTTAGAATAACAATTTACATTATAAAATCCCCATAAGAAGATAAGGGGGTGCTCTCTCTCTCTCTCTCTAACCCCCCTCCCCCCAAGAATCTTTTTTTAGCATGGGGGGTCGTTAGTCCGCCGTGAAAGAGTGGTGCGCTCACCCCCACACCACGTGGGAAGGGGAGAGGGGGAATCCAAATGTTTGAATATTCGAATACGGGGGCGGACCTCGCGATCCCAGGCACGGATAAAACCACACTCCGCACTTCTGCAGGCGAGTAAAATACGGTGGGGCTCAGGATTTGGGGATATCCCCCCCCCACCTAGACCCCTTGCCTTTAATGTAATGGTATTAACTCCCGCGGGTGGAGGGGAACATACGCACCGGTGCTCACGTGGCCCCGTTACGTGCATGTTACTGTTATCCCTTCACCGTTTCCCGGACCCTGGCACGTGCGTCCATCTATTTATCGACGAAGCCTCTTGGGTTGGTTTAGGGGTGATCTCGCACCTTTGTTCTAAAAAAAGATGGCTTTAACATACGTGACATAAATATTCATGTGAGATCAAGGCACTATAAAAAAAGTCAGTTTCAGATTTTTTTAGATAAAAAATATAATCAAATTATTAATCTCAAATCGATTTACTAAATTAATTTGATGTCTGAGAATTGCATGCATCTGTGAATAAATTATTCTTTTTTTTTATCTTATGACCCAGTACATTAAAATAATATTATAGAAACCGCAATAGGCTTATAAACATCTTGTCATCGGAGCTTTTAGAATTTCCCACTGGATACATGTACGATGCAAAAGATCTTCCCCCCTATATCTCTTTTAATAATATATACATACATCGTTGACCTTTTTCATTATTTATACCATTTCTGTATCCTTTACTCGGTCTTAAGCTATAAATTTATTACATTCATATGGATAAAATTATCGAATGACATTACAATTTCTCTGTGTACAGTTTTGTTGGGGTAATTTAAATGCAACTCATGAGAAATGCAGATGTATAGAACTATTATATATAGCGTAATTTTCATAACTTTATTTACCATAAATATTTTTTCGTAAATTTTTGTTTGGAAGCATGTTAAGCTGTCATTCTAAACCTAGGTGTTGAACGTATGCTAGACTTACACCCCCCCCCAAAAAAAACATTAATGTATTGAGAGGTTTTTAGATTATGACAAATTTGAATGAGTTCGTATCACACATCCACGATCTAAGATTAACATAACAAATTAACGAGTTTCCGATAAATCCAAACTCATTTAATACTCTACATGCAAACAACCCCCTTTTAATTATTCAGATAATTATACATGATGAAGGGAAATACTTAGCTGTCGCCTCTTCCATCACGTTGGGCCATGTGACCCAACGAGGACGTCGAGTGTGCATGTTGCACACTCCCCATAATTCAGATAAGTAGACTCGAAAGTGTACATCCATCACCCTGTTATGAAGAGAAAATACTTGTCACACACATTCTTATGACCACATTGACCTCTCTCTTCGACCATAAATTAATGATAATGAGAATGCAAATACGCAGTTCCCTCGGCCAAACCCGAAAAACTGCCAAACCCGGTGTCGTTACTTATACTTGTTACGTCCCTAGTCCCTAGTCCCCACCCCTACCATGTCTACCTACACATGATAAACAAATATTAGATGCCCCCTCTCGGGCCTCTCTCTCACTGTCTCTCCTTTTACCGAAGCACATGGCTGCGACCTGCGCGCACGTGCCGCGGCGTGGGGTGCGTGCGACCAACTCCCCCTCCCGCCATCATGTGCGGCCCCCCCCGTCCAAGATAAAATGGCATTTTCCGGGCGACGTATGCCGGGGGAAGGTGGTGGTTGTGCACCGTTGTGGGGTTGGAACACCCTTTTGGTGTTGGTGTGTGCTCTCCCAGCCCAACGTGCTCTCTTGTGATCCGTGGGTCGGGTCGTGCGCGCACGTAGGGAAGGCCAACTTGAGAGCTCACCCAAACGTTGCGCCAGGTTAGTTAATATAGGAAGTGGCATAGTTTCTAATTAAAAGCTTTGGGGGTATTTTTGCCGATATGGGCTCCTTCCTCTCGTCGGCCCAATCTGAATGCCGAGAGTTGGGGGGTGTACAAAGCCGGGTCTTGTTGGGTCCGTCTAAATTGATTGAGCATACCTTGACTCAGATCGGATCGGCAGTGTGGACCGACGTGACCTAGTAAAAGGTGAAGATATATGTTTTGTAGTTTGGGAAGAGTACGTACTCTGCAAATCTATATATATATATAGTTGTGACTAATTAGTTACCTTGCAAAATTGCCTGCTAATGATTCATTTATGCATGACAAAATAGATCATGATTTGATTGATGAGATTTCTTTGTCATACAATAGAAGGGTTGATTGATCGTGAGTATTATACTATGGTTTGCCGTCTGGAAGTGTCTTGCCTGGACTCGGGAGACTTGTACAACATCCAGAGGGTCCCAAGCCATGATGCACCGAGGATCGTATTGAGTCGTGAGGAAAAAAACTTTTATATGATATGCAATAGTGTTTGTACAAGTAAAAGTATGAGTTAGAAAGACAAGATATTTCACGTAAGGAACTTCTTGTCAAAAAGAATTGCTCGAAAGCCTTCAAACATGCGGCCGACTCGTATCAGATCACGAGCAACTTGATCTGATCCGTATTTACGACATGCCAAACTGTGCTACACAGATTCATATGACTTGCTTGATAGGTGGAATTATTTTTTTTACAATATAATATATCATAAGAATATATTGTTCACAATATATAAAAATATGTATTTAACTTCTATGGAATACATTTTAGAACTTTATTTTGCCATGCATGTCATGTAATTCCATAGACTGTCATGTTGGTCAACTTAATCATCTCGTCATGCATATCATATATTCACATGATTAGATGTACCTAGAGACAAACACTTGCATGCCACTAGTACAGAGGTGTAGTTTGGAGGTCATGACGAGGATATATATATCTTTCTTCCTTAGATTTTGATGACAATGATTCACTTTGCTATTTTCTTTTTATATTATTTATGCATGGATTATGGAGGTTCGATTCCTTGCATAGTTGTATTATGCCGTTGAACTTTAAACTTTTAATTATATCTTCATCTTGGACTATCTTTTGGCATTTTATTATACTTTCAATAATGCAAAGGTTAGATGATTATGAGTTATTTTATATGTGTGTTGTTTTAGATGCTGCCAATAGTACAAAATTATGACATAGGATGATAACACAGTGTGACGATGGACGACAATAGGCATTGGTTCAAATGAAACTGTTGTAGCTATATTTGTAAGGGAGGTGGAGTCTCTCACTCGGAGAAATATCTTGCAAGAGGGAGTACAATATGTTATAATGGAACTAGAATTTGAAACAGTATGTCGAGGGAGATCCAAACCTTCATGGTACAACATTTGGATCGAAGATATTAAAGCTAAGACTCGAAGAAAGAAGTCAATATTTAATGAATGTGTGACTTTTGTGATTATTTTTCGGGGAATTGTGTATGAACTATAGAGTATTTGAGTTTACGTTTTAGAAATTAGAAATTTGAAGATTAAATTTTGTATTTAATTTTAAAAGTTTTAACTTTCAAATTTGAATTGTGTTTCGAAATTTGAAGTTTCAACTTTGAATTATGTTTGAGAATTTAGAACTTTGACTTGTGTTGTAAATGTTTAAACTTTGACGAGGATGAATGCCTTTTTAGATGGTTTAGATTATGTTTTACAAGTTTCAAATTTAAATTGTGTAGAGAATTTTGACATTTTGTTTTAGAAATTTGAAGTTTCAACTTTGAATTATGTTTGAGAATTCGAAACTTTGAATTATATTGTAAATATTTGAACTTTGACGAGGATGAATGCCTTGGATGGTTTGAATTATAGTTTATAAGCTTCATATTTCAATTGCATACGGAATATGCAGTATTTTAATTTTTATTTGATTATATCTCATGTAAAGTTGTTGTAAACTTGAGTCACGATATGATTATATATTTTCTCTTTTGTTTGTAAGTTCTTATATGTATTACGAGGTAGAAATCTTTTATGGTTTGAAATATTATTTGTACAACTGAAAGTATAAGTTACGTAGACAAAATATTTCATGCAATGAGATTTTTGTAATAAAGAATTGCCTAAAAACCTTCAAACAGGTGACATAGGCTGATTCATACTAGATCAGGGGCAACCCAATCTGATCCGTATCTATAATACGCCAAACTTTGTTACATAGATCTATATAACTTATTTGATAGGTGGAAAAAAATTATTTACAATATAATATAACATAAGAATATTTTGCTCTCAGTGTAATATATATATATATATATATATATATATATATATATTACTTCTATGAAATATATTTTAGATCTTTTATACGCATCACGTAATTCCATAAACTGTCATGTTGTTCATCTTAATCACCTTGTCATGTATATTGGGATTAATAATAAATAATTTTATTTAATAATTAGACATAATTATTAGATGATATATCGTTTAGCGCTCCGCCTATTTGTAATCTTATTAGACGAAGTTCTATTTATCGTAGTTTTTGTCGTTTTATTCTTAGACGTAATATCATCTAATTCATCGCCTATTGTGAATTAGATGAAGTATCGTCTAAAATATCTTTAATTAGACGATGAATCTTCTAATGCTAAACATTTGACCTTTTCGTCTTAGATGAAATATCGTCTAACTTGTAATGTCATACGAATTTATAATTTAGTATTTTATTTATTTAATAAAAAAATTATATTTTACTTAAATATTTAAATTATTAGTCTTATTAAATTTATTTAAGTCATGCTAAAAATGAAAAGAAAGAAAGATATTTAAAAGGTAAGAGGGGAGAGAAGAAAGAAAAATAATAATAAACAAAGAAAAGAAAAGAAGGGGGCTAATAGTTTAAAAAAAATAATGAAAGGGGTAAATTGAAAAAAAAATGGCGACGGGGGAGGCCCCTCACATCGCAGACGCGCGCGCGTGGGGGAAATCGCGCGGACGCACCCCCCTACCGCTTTTGCGGTTGTCATTTTAAAAAAAATCTTTTTTATTTTTTTTATTAAATCCCATTATCTTAAGTCAAATCCTATGTGATATATGTATTAAAAAAAAGAAAAATATGGGTTAGTCAAAAGAAATGGGATGAGTGGGTTGGTGAGATTTTGAAGGTCGAATTCTTAATTAAATAATATTAAAATAAAGATTTAGTCTCCATCTTTGATTAAAATCAATGACTAAGATAGATTAAAAAAAATCCCCTATAAATAATTATGAAGGGGGCCTCATTTGCTCTCTTTGGGATTGGCCATATTGAAAGGCTGAAGGAGAGGGTGGAGGGCTGTTTAGGAGATGTTTAAGCTTTATTAAGATACTGGATTTAGTATTTATCATCTTAATTAGTATGATTAGCATATTTAAAATGATTTAAGGTATGTTAATTAACCTCTAGAGAGATAATTAAATCCATGGATCTTTATTTCACCATGTGTGATCATAACTTAGTCGGATTACCATGAGATCATTAGTGTTAAGGGTAAAATCAAGTGTTTAATACACTATAATTAGCAACAGTACAGGATAAATTTAGAAAAATTAAATAATCATGGGATCTGATATTCCAAGCTCTCTGTAAAAATTTAATTTCTAAATCAAAATATTTTTAGGTTTAAAAATATTTTAATATTATTTTAAGGGTGTTTAATTATACTAAAAGGCTAAAGGGGTGATATAAAATCACCACAAATTGTAAGAATGCATATTACTGTGAGACCCATGTGTAGAAATTTTTTTATTATTTTTGGATCACGATATTTCTGTTAATAAAATTTTAATACATGATAAAAAATAAATAATTATATATAAATTAAAGATACTATTCATAAAAATCTTAAGATTTCAAAGTATGATTCTTACATTGAGGGTACTGTATTATTAAAATATCAATAATTATAGAGGTCTGTAAGTGAAATTATTAAATTTTTAATATTTGTTAGAAGTATAAATTTATGAGATAAATATAAATACTACATAAAAAATTTTGAAACTTCACCAGAAGACTTACATACATGTTATAACTAATTGATTAAAATGTTATCTTATTTGTATCACATAATCTTGACTTGTATAATTTTTAATATTTGAATAAATAATTAAATTTTTTAATAAATAATAATATTCTGTGAAAAATCTTGAAAAAATTACAAAACTGTTATTTGATGTTTATCGGTTAAGTTTTAGTATATTTTAGCCATTATAAACATTTTGGATAATTTTCTATCTTTAAAAACTATTGTTGTAAAATTTAGAAACTGATATAAAAGTTTAAAAATTAGAAATACTGAATAAAAAATAGTGAAGTTTCTTATATATGATACTTCTATCTGGAAAAATGTTCTGTATATTTTTAGTAATTTTTTGATTATTGTGGACATATTTAGTTAATTTATTATTCATGATGTATTTTTGTTATTATATCAAAATATTAGTAACTTGGTGTGAAAAACAGTGAAAAGTTTCAAAATTGATAATGCTATTATAACTGATGGTTCTAAAAATTATGGTGATTTTTAGAGTACTATGATTATATTTAGTTAATTTTCTTTGCATAGGAGAATTTAAATGATTCTGAAAAAATTTGAATTCCTGCATGAAAATTTTTAAAAAATTTTAAATATAATCTTACATATAAATTTGTTATTTAGTTAAAGTTTGATGGTCTTCTGAATAAGATAGTTTAATTTAGTCAATTTATGATGCATGTTGGAGTACAAATAATTCTGGAAAAATTTAAAATATTCTCTTAAAAATGATAATATTTTTTGTTTCGATCCTTCCTATTAATGTATTGGTTTACTAAAATTTAAATACATTCTAATCTCTGTAAACAGAATTAACTTTTTTTGATATATATAATTAATTTATATATATATATATATGTCTTTTATAATTGGATAAGTTTAGAATTTCGGAAGTTAAAAAAAAGATTTTCAGTATGCCATATGTAGCGACCCGGATTCCGGATACCCGGTGCACCCGGTATAAATACCGAATACACGTGATACCACATAGGACCCGCGAGGCCTCCCAAGCGCGGGAAAGTGCCGAAGGGAAAAAGGAGTGTGTGGAATACATTGAAGCCAGCAGATATAACAGTAAGCAATTAAATTTCATTACAATGGATTGTTAAAGTAGCAGAAATAAAATTACATTTTCATTAATAATTCAAATAATTACAATTATACACCAGAGTCCAGCCCAAAGGAAAGACAACAAGTCTATCACAGTACAGTCCGACAGAAAAGAAACGTACACAGAAGTCGGGGGAAGCCCGACGCAGGTACAGCTGGCAGCTACAGCGAACGTGTTCCACCAAGGACAGCAGAGGCAGACGGCGAAATCCACCTGAAAAGCAGGGGTGAGTCTCAACAGAAACTCAGTAGGGGTCACGCGGATCCCCACTGGAAAAACGCACAGTGCAACGGAAGCAACAGAAACAACGAGTGCAGCAAAGCAGGAAAAGCTACACTACAAAGCTGTAAACAGAACAGGTACAGCAGGAGTAGGGAACATGCTAAGAGCAAGGGGAGCTCAACAGCAAAGAAGAGCGAGGCCATAAAACACGGGACGACGACCACTGAGGAGAACTCGGCACCCTAAGCTACTCCAAACGGCAACAGACGGTCAACCCCAAACTCACACAGTAGGGTAACCCAATCCGTCAGCCAAAACAAAGGCGAAGGCAGGCGCCGACGTCGAAAACACAGACAAAACATGACAGGAGACGTCGTGCACGTAGCCCCACGCATGACGAGAATGTCATGCCAACGACAGAACACTGACCTCGAGTACGGCCACGAGAGGGCAACTCGCAAAGGTCACAGCGCGCAAGAAAACGCGAGAGTCACAGCACCGAGTGACAGGAGCACCCTCCTCCCAGAAGAACAGCCAGATGCGGCCACTGATGTCTTACACTG
Organism: Amorphophallus konjac; assembly: GCA_022559845.1. Taxonomy (NCBI): domain Eukaryota; kingdom Viridiplantae; phylum Streptophyta; class Magnoliopsida; order Alismatales; family Araceae; genus Amorphophallus; species Amorphophallus konjac. Next base: position 514,595,644 of record CM040121.1, on the reverse strand, counting down.
CGCCACAAGTGTCATGTCGCTCAAAAATAAGACACACCAAGAACCAGGTCCGAGGAACAACAGTTCCAAGGAAACAAGGTACCATAGCACGAAACTACAGCACCAACTGCGAGTGACTAGTCAGGGCCACGCCCGTCGGCGCAAGTCCCCAGTCCCTGACCACGTGTGCACACACCGACCTCTACCTAGGTCCGGCCTCTAGCTAGTATTCCCCTCGGTAGGACGCTATCGCTGGCCGGGGCCTACGGAACTAGCTTAAGAACCGTACGTACCAAACGCAACAGGAAAATCCCTCCACCACTCCCGGTGGGTCGGCAAAAGCCTAGGGCTACAACTAGGGGAGGCTCACAAGGCACAGACTCCGAAACACAAGTGCTAAAGCATAGACAGTCTAAGAAAAAGCCCTGTCTCGTGCACAGCAAAGCACCCAGGCAGTCGAACAACCGCCAACAGACTCAGGACCAGGCAACTAGACCTACGACGTAATGATCCCTGAGTCGTACGACTCAAAGGCAAGATCGTCACAAGCAGCAAAGCAAGCCGCCTATCGGTCTAATCCTAAGCCAGCAAAACAACGCTCCACAGAAAATGATACACGGAGACCTGAGGGAAACACCAAGAACTCTCAGCACACCTGGACACGTAAATCGAGGTAAGGCAACACCTCGAGGCATCCAGAAACATTGTCTCAAGCCGGGCACAACCACCGAGACACACACACACACACAAGGTCACATGTCAACCACTGGGTCACACCGGGTTGACCTGAGCCCAACAACATACAAGCAAAAGTAGGATAGACAATCCTACCGCAAGTAAGAAGACTCCTGGCCACCTTACAACGTAGTCTTAGCCCTCATAGGACGTCAAGAGACATCCACGAGACAGCGGGCAGACCACAAGGCCAAGCCAAGACAAGCCGAAACCGTTACAAATAAACGACGCACGGGAGCAGGCGCGTTATTCACAACGTGCACAGCCACCCACAACCAAAGCGAAGTAACGCGCAACGCCAGGCGCGTTACAAACAAACAACGCGGCAAGGGAAACGCGTCAGAGCCAAACGACGCACAGGGGGAAGGCGCGTTACTATCAACGTGCCCAGCCACCCTCAACCCAGCACAAAACAACAAACGACGGCCAGAGCCAGGCGCGTTACAAACACAACGACGCATGGGGGTACGTCCGTTATATCCAACGGGCACAGCCACCTTAGCTCGGCCAAACCGAATGTAACGGCCGGGGGCAGGCGCGTTACACTCAAACAACGGATAGGGGCACGACCGCTGGAGGCACTGCCTCAACAGGTCAAACGTCGGTCAAACGGCAAGTAACGGCCAGGACCAGGCGCGTCACTTTCATCTAACGCGCTGGGTCAAGCGCGTTAGATCAACCGACTCAACCCCAAAACAAAACGACAAAAAGGAAGTAATGCGCTAGCCTAGGCGCGTTACAAGGAAGCGACGCGCCACCCTAGGGCCGTCACTTACTCAGAAGCCAGCAAACTCGAAAACGCCTAAACAAATGGCGATCTATCGTAGGGCCGTCAGAGATAAATAACGGCCACTGAAACGACCGCTACTTCGGTCACGGCGGGAAAACAGAGGAACGGCCGAATCGGCCCGTTCCACGCCCCATTCACGCCGAAACGCAGGGGATACAAATCCAAACGACCAAAAACAACATCAGGGGACTCCAAACCCCACATGCAAGCTCAAAAACGCAAGATCCGGGCGATTTAGACAAATCGACCCTGAGTGGGTCACCGAGGTTCCCGAGCTTCTACCGGCCTCGAATGAACACGAAATCACACGAAATCAACGTGGATGGGATCCTAACATCCCAGCGGTCAGTTAGAAACTAACTACGCCGCAAATGGTCACCGTTTACCGGCCGACCCTAAAAACCACGAAAATCACGGTTTAGGCAAACCAAGCCCAAACTCGGCCGTTTCCTTATCGAACGACGTGCAATGGCAGGGAAAACGAAGAGGACGAGGTAAGGATCATTCACCCTACCTCTACCGAAGAAACCGTGCCCCGAAAGGACTAAACCACGCCGAAAACCACTCGCGAACCGATTTCACCGGCTTTGAATCCACCATTCGGGATCGCGCCAGAATCGATCCGATCCTCGCTCCATCGCGCACCTCGACAGCTCCACCTCGTCACCACCTCACCCACGAGCGCCTCCGTCTGCAGTCGGAGCCGGAAGGGAGAGAGAACGAGAGAGAACGGGAGAGAGAGAGGAGATCGCGAGAGTGAGGAGAGAGAGAGAGGAAAAGAAATAAAAAGGAAAGAAATTAGGAAATTTTCCTAATTTCCGAAAATTCTGAAAATGCGCCGAAAATGCACAAATTTAGAAAAATACGCAAAAATAGCCAAAACGACCGGCTTGAAGAGTACATCGTCGCTGTAGCATCCACGAGTTCGAGAATTGACAAACAAACTCACCGTAGGGTTCCGTAACTAGTACATGAGAAAAATCCACACGGCTCGTCAAACTCAACTCAGAAGCCACAAAAGCGAACCGAAACTCAACGAAACCAATCCGAAATAAATCCAAAAGATCCAGCAGAGACCCAACAAGACCTGCAAAAGAACCATCAAGATCCAGGGCGTTACATCCTCCCCTCCTTTAAGAAATTTCGCCCTCGAAATTAAGGACTAACAAAGGAGAAGCAAGGGAAGAACAACCCAACAATACAACCACGAAAAATGACACAAATCTCGAGAAAACACAGCTCAGAGGAACACTATCAGACCACCATTACAGGTACACACTCAGCTTCCAAGACAGCAAGTCCACAGCACAAGCATGGCACCAAAGTGAACACATCTGACACCTCCGAAGCAAAGGCAACATCGTTTACGTCTCACCAAGAACGGAGACACGACTGCCACAACAACAGACAACCGAGAAACACAACGACAACACGGCAAGCAGCAGCTTACACAAGGAGTCACAGTCCTCACAGCTGACAGCTCGCAACATCATCGGCTCCAGTGCCAAAGGCAACAGGGAACACCTGGCACACAGGACACCAACGACAACAACAACACTGGACCACAAACACCATCAAGTCAGTCCTCACTCAGATATTACATCTGATCAAGTTGCAAGCTAACTCCACCAAAGAAAAGGGAGCACAACAAGCCAACTGACAAGACAAGACCATGGTCCAAGGCAGAGACACAAAGTCATAAAGAAACAGCGCTCATAAAAACAACACAACGGCAACACCTGCAGGATTCTGGTTCCGCACAACACACAGAACCAAGGAACACCACTGTAAGCAGGGTCACATCAAGGCACAGAACAGCTGAACACATGACCACACGACCACACGACCACACGGGACAGGTCACGCATCAGACTGCTCACCAATAGAAGACCCACAACAACGAGAAATGACAACACTCTCGGGGAACGCATCTCAAGGACTACGAACACGCCTCGAGAGCACAACACCCCAGAAAGAAATGCAGAGCAGAGGGTACTCAATCAGCAAGGAATGCCGACAAATTCCCCAACACTCGCAAACGCCAATGCCATCACAAGAAAACCACAAACAATGGCATGGCAACTTACAAAGTCAAGGCACGAGAAGCCAAGACGAAGTCACCACAAGAAAGAACGAACCTCTCGACGAATGGGTAGCCAACCCACACATTTCCGCTGCACCCTCAATAATGCGCACATGCAACAAAATAACACCGGTAATCGCATCTCAGCACACACCAGGCGTCATCGCAATCAACAAAGATCGCAATTAACACGCCACACGCACCGATCTCGCGAACAACCGATCACAAGGGGCCTAAGTGCAACAAAGGAAGAGCACCAGCTTCAACACAAAGCACGCGGAAAGAACTAATCTCAGTTTGCCATCACGTCCTGGAACAGATAAATGAACCTTCACGATACATCGGCCGTTAGACACAGCACGACAACTACGGTACACAGCAGCTCTTAACACCATCACGGAGTCCAAAGCCAAGCAACCGTACAATAAGGAGCAGATCAGGCTCAAAACAAAGCTGTCCACACTTAAGCAGACGCAGGACAAAGGCATCACTAAGACAGCAATTCCAAGGCTAACCTCGAAAAAGCTTCACCAAGAAGGGCGAGAAGCAACAAGCTCGACAACACATCTCACCAGGAAGGGAAAATCCTAGGTTCGCTCGAGCAACTACTCAATCAAGACAACACAACAATCGAGACAACCGAAACAACAATGCATCAGGAGCTACACAGACTCAAGACGGGACAACCAAAGCAACGTAAGAACGTGCATGGCCATCACACCAACGCTAAAAGTCATAAGCCACCTGAGCAAAAGCACAAAAAAATAACTCGAACAATGCACTGCAGGTTCATGCCAACCGACAAACACTGCCAAGTGCAACACGATCAAGACAACTTCAAAATCGAACAAAGCACCTCGTCACACCCAGACGAGAGCAAAACCATCTCGTACAGTGCCAACCAAGCACGCACAAGACCACACACAGAAACCACCGCGATAAACATCGCAACACCTACGCCAGCAAGAGACTGTATTGGACCTTAAGGACTCTGGTAACTGTATATATGGATTTCCATGTATTTCACACGACAATGCTCTGATAGCTCAGAAAAGAAACTCCGAACATCTCAGAACACTGCTCTGATACCAACTGTAGCGACCCGGATTCCGGATACCCGATGCACCCGGTATAAATACCGAATACACGTGATACAACATGGGACCCGCGAGGCCTCCCAAGCGCGGGAAAGCGCCGAAGGGAAAAAGGAGTGTGTGGAATACATTGAAGCCAGCAGATATAACAGTAAGTAATTAAATTTCATTACAATGGATTGCTAAAGTCGCAGAAATAAAATTACCTTTTCATTAATAATTCAAATAATTATAATTATACACCAGAGTCCAGCCCAAAGGAAAGACAACAAGTCTATCACAGTACAGTCCGACAGAAAAGAAACGTACACAGAAGTCGGGGGAAGCCCGACGCAGGTACAGCTGGCAGCTACAGCGAACGCGCTCCACCAAGGACAGCAGAGGCAGACGGCGAAACCCACCTGAAAAGTAGGGGTGAGTCTCAACAGAAACTCAGTAGGGGTCACGCGGATCCCCACTGGAAAAACGCACAGTGCAACGGAAGCAACAGAAACAACGAGTGCAGTAAAGCAGGAAAAGCTACACTACAAAGCTGTAAACAGAACAGGTACAGCAGGAGTAGGGAACAGGCTAAGAGCAAGGGGAGCTCAACAACAAAGAAGAGCGAGGCCGTAAAACACGGGACGACGGCCACCGAGGAGAACTCGGCACCCTAAGCTACTCCAAACGGCAACAGACGGTCAACCCCAAACTCACACAGTAGGGTAACCCAATCCGTCAGCCAAAACAAAGGCGAAGGCAGGCGCCGACGTCGAAAACACAGACAAAACATGACAGGAGACGTCGTGCACGTAGCCCCACGCATGACGAGAATGTCATGCCAACGACAGAACACTGACCTCGAGTACGGCCACGAGAGGGCAACTCGCAAAGGTCACAGCGCGCAAGAAAACGCGAGAGTCACAGCACCGAGTGACAGGAGCACCCTCCTCCCAGAAGAACAGCCAGATGCGGCCACTGATGTCTTACACTGCGCCACAAGTGTCATGTCGCTCAAAAATAAGACACACCAAGAACCAGGTCCGAGGAACAACAGTTCCAAGGAAACAAGGTACCATAGCACGAAACTACAGCACCAACTGCGAGTGACTAGTCAGGGCCACGCCCGTCGGCGCAAGTCCCCAGTCCCTGACCACGTGTGCACACACCGACCTCTACCTAGGTCCGGCCTCTAGCTAGTATTCCCCTCGGTAGGACGCTATCGCTGGCCGGGGCCTACGGAACTAGCTTAAGAACCGTACGTACCAAACGCAACAGGAAAATCCCTCCACCACTCCCGGTGGGTCGGCAAAAGCCTAGGGCTACAACTAGGGGAGGCTCACAAGGCACAGACTCCGAAACACAAGTGCTAAAGCATAGACAGTCTAAGAAAAAGCCCTGTCTCGTGCACAGCAAAGCACCCAGGCAGTCGAACAACCGCCAACAGACTCAGGACCAGGCAACTAGACCTACGACGTAATGATCCCTGAGTCGTACGACTCAAAGGCAAGATCGTCACAAGCAGCAAAGCAAGCCGCCTATCGGTCTAATCCTAAGCCAGCAAAACAACGCTCCACAGAAAATGATACACGGAGACCTGAGGGAAACACCAAGAACTCTCAGCACACCTGGACACGTAAATCGAGGTAAGGCAACACCTCGAGGCATCCAGAAACATTGTCTCAAGCCGGGCACAACCACCGAGACACACACACACACACAAGGTCACATGTCAACCACTGGGTCACACTGGGTTGACCTGAGCCCAACAACATACAAGCAAAAGTAGGATAGACAATCCTACCGCAAGTAAGAAGACTCCTGGCCACCTTACAACGTAGTCTTAGCCCTCATAGGACGTCAAGAGACATCCACGAGACAGCGGGCAGACCACAAGGCCAAGCCAAGACAAGCCGAAACCAAAATCACGGAAAACAGAGCACAAGGCATGTAACGCGCCACCCCTAGACCGCTACAAGCATGTGACGGTCTAGACCAGGGCCGTTACTCACCAAGCGACGATCGGACGACAGGCCGTCACTCACACCGCCCTAACCAACCTATCAAACACGAAGAATGTAACGGCCGGTGCCGAGCGCGTTACATCAATGTAACGCACGGGCCTAAGCGCGTTACAAACAAACGACGCACGGGAGCAGGCGCGTTATTCACAACGTGCACAGCCACCCACAACCAAAGCAAAGTAACGCGCAACACCAGGCGCGTTACAAACAAACAACGTGGCAAGGGAAACGCGTCAGAGCCAAACGACGCACAGGGGGAAGGCGCGTTACTATCAACGTGCCCAGCCACCCTCAACCCAGCACAAAACAACAAACGACGGCCAGAGCCAGGCGCGTTACAAACACAACGACGCATGGGGGTACATCCGTTATATCCAACGGGCACAACCACCCAAGCTCGGCCAAACCGAATGTAACGGCCGGGGGCAGGCGCGTTACACTCAAACAACGGATAGGGGCACGACCGCTGGAGGCACCGCCTCAACAGGTCAAACGTCGGTCAAACGGCAAGTAACGGCCAGGACCAGGCGCGTCATTTTCATCTAACGCGCTGGGTCAAGCACGTTAGATCAACCGACTCAACCCCAAAACAAAACGACAAAAAGGAAGTAACGCGTTAGCCTAGGCGCGTTACAAGGAAGCGACGCACCACCCTAGGGCCGTCACTTACTCAGAAGCCAGCAAACTCGAAAACGCCTAAACAAATGGCGGTCTATCGTAGGGCCGTCAGAGCCAAATAACGGCCACTGAAACGACCGCTACTTCGGTCACGGCGGGAAAACAGAGGAACGGCCGAATCGTCCCGTTCCACGCCCCATTCACGCCGAAACGCAGGGGATACAAACCCAAACGACCAAAAACAACATCAGGGGACTCCAAACCCCACATGCAAGCTCAAAAACGCAAGATCCGGACGATTTAGACAAATCGACCCTGAGTGGGTCACCGAGGTTCCCGGGCTTCTACCGGCCTCGAATGAACACCAAATCACACGAAATCAACGTGGATGGGATCCTAACATCCCAGCGGTCAGTTAGAAACTAACTACGCCGCAAATGGTCGCCGTTTACCGGCCGACCCTAAAAACCACGAAAATCACGGTTTAGGCAAACCAAGCCCAAACTCGGCCGTTTCATTGCCGAACGACGTGCAATGACAGGGAAAACGAAGAGGACGAAGTAAGGATCAGTCACCCTACCTCCACCGAAGAAACCGTGCCCCGAAGGGACTAAACCACGCCGAAAACCACTCGCGAACCGATTTCACCGGCTTTGAATCCACCGTTCGGGATCGCGCCAGAATCGATCCGATCCTCGCTCCATCGCGCACCTCGACAGCTCCACCTCGTCGCCACCTCACCCACGAGCGCCTCCGTCTACAGCCGGAGCCGGAAGGGAGATGGAACGAGAGAGAATGGGAGAGAGAGAGGAGATCACGAGAGTGACGATAGAGAGAGAGGAAAAGAAATAAAAAGGAAAGAAATTAGGAAAATTTCCTAATTTCTGAAAATTCCGAAAATGCGTCGAAAATGCACAAATTCAGAAAAATATGTAAAAATAGCCAAAACGACCGGCTCGAAGAGTACATCGTCGCTGTAGCATCCACGAGTTCGAGAATTGACAAACAAACTCACCGTAGGGTTCCGTAACTAGTACGTGAGAAAAACCCACACGGCTCGTCAAACTCAACTCGGAAGCCACAAAAGCGAACCGAAACTCAACGAAACCAATCCGAAACAAATCCAAAAGATCCAGCAGAGATCCAACAAGACCTGCAAAAAATCCATCAAGATCCAGGGCGTTACACCATATTTCATACTTAATTTTCACAACATGAATTTTTGAGTGGCATGTGTCCATTGCATATGAGTCATATATTTATAATTACCGTACTATTTTTATTGTCAAATGGACACTGCCACCATAGGGGGGAGACTAGAACCAAGCCATAGAAATATCCCTATGGGGAGGTTCATATTATTTACTGCCCTCGAGGGTAACGGAGATAAAATCCTGGAGATGGACAAGTACCACTGGTTAAGGTGGAGAGGACTTCTCCCGGTTCTGCGCAGTAACCAAGACTCATCACTATTTACCTAGATGATCGAGTATCGACTGACTGTCCTTATAGTGGTGATTGGGGTACTATGTCTTGGTTATTTATATCACTGTTACTGCTCACTGAATTGATATTGAAACTACTGTCACTGCTCACTGAATTGATATTGGAACTACTGTTACAGTTCACTGAATCGATATTGAAACTACTGTTACTGCTCATTGAACTGATATTGAAACTAGTGTTATTACCTACTGAAGTGTTATTGCATTTCACTGTTATTACATTGTAAATGTTTATTGTTAATGAATTTTCAGTATATCAAATGGTGATTTAGAAAAGGACAGATTAAGTCTATTTAGATCCTTTCACTATGCATGAGACCTTACTCTGTCTAGTGTTGGAATCACTCTATCGATAAATTAGTTGAATTATATTACATGGTAATATTTACTAATGTTGAATTGTCATTGATAGAACAAAGTTTTATTGCACCGTATGGCATTATCTGTAAAATGTTAAACATCATGACTTATGATTTGTAAAAGTTGAAATTGGGTTATAATACATTAATCTCATGTTATCTATTTGAAATTATGCCTAAGAATGACTTATAAAATGGAATGCCGTAAGTCACTTTGGATATATTTTTATATGTTATGACTGGAGACTGTGTCTAGTCTCTTACTGGGTCTATTCGTAGACTCACGCTGTTGAACATTTTCAGGAGAAACGATAGAAGAAAGCGAGGAGTGATATCGCAGTGTTCTGACCACAGCTTGGATTTACTACATGTCATTATCTTAGATAGTTAAGAAAAAAATGTGTGGAATTTGGTTATGTAATAAATGACTTGTTAAATTGTTGATCTTTATTTCGATCTATAGGGATGAAGTCTTTTGACTGAAAGCTGACTGATCGAGAAATTTTATTTCCACTGCAATGATATCTCAATATTTATGTGAACTTCTCTACCAAAATGTACCGTTTGGGTTGTCCCACTGTGACGTTTTGATCAGGATCCGACGTGAGTCTTTACGACTGGACCGGGTTTACGAGTCGGGACGTTACAGGGAGTGGTATCAGAGCCACCACAGTTAAGAATTTACATAAATAGTCATCAGCTTAATCCACATTTTAAAGTCTTGAACTAGTAGGTTGTCACGACGAAAACGTAACCGTATAATTGTATTGTTAGACCATGGCGGGAGGAGGTCGTCGTGCAGTTCAAAATGACGATGTTCAGGAGGAGCCGCGAGGACCCCCGTCTCCGCACCCACCACCTTTGGTGGATTATGGAATGTTCATGCAAGGTCTGGTCCAAGCTGTGCAAACCCAGGCTTAGACACATGCAGCACTTCAGGCGCAACTCCAAACTCAGGCAGCATCACCCCAGGAGCAGGTTTTTGGAGGGGTGACTATGATGGAGAGATTTCGGCGGATGGCTCCACCCTCTTTTAAGGGGGAGAGTCATCCAATCATGGCTGAAAATTAACACCATGAGATAGAAAAGATTTTACGAGTCATCGGTGTGCAGATGAGGACAAGACAAGTCTGACGGCGTACATGCTGTAGGAGAGAGCGGACGTATGGTGGGCGTCTGTGCTAAGGAATCAACTTGACAGACTAGAGGATGATATTTCTTGGGAAGAATTCAGGCGGCTATTCACGATAAAGTACATACCGGAGCATGTGCAAGACAAGATGGAGCAAGACTTTTTGGCCTTAACTCAAAGGTCGATGACCGTGCTCGAGTATGAAGCTAAGTTCATGGAATTATCAAAGTATGCACCACATATTGTTACAGATGAAAGAAAGAAGGTGAAGAAGTTTGTGATGGGACTACGTCCGTCGCTTCGGACCCGTCTAGTTGCACTAGATCTTGCTATGATGGAGGCGGCTCTTGGCTCGACATGCCGTCAAGAGAGCGACGTGGAATTATATCAAGAGGAGAAGATGACTTCAACAAAGAGACCATCAACACCATTTCACCGGTATGACAAAGACAAAAAGGTGATGAAGAATCCATCGCAGTCATTCGTGACAGGGAAGACAACACCACCAGCAAGGGGCAACGATAAACCAGAATGTAAACACTACAGCAAGTGACATGGCGGGGAAGTATGCTGGATCGCCACCGGCAGATGTCTCCGTTATGGCGAGAAGGGCCACATGATCCGAGACTGTCCGAAGATGACGCAGTCTGTAGCAATTCGGCTAGTAGCAGCAGTAGCAGCTCCAGTAGCACCCAGACCAACAGGAGCAGCACCCGCAGTGAGACCCCGAGCGCCATCTCGGGTGTTTGCACTAGCTAGAGAGGATGCTGAACATGTGGAGTACTTCACAGAAGATACTATCTCTATCAATGATATTCATGCTAGAGTATTATTTGACACCGGTGTGACACATACTTTCATTTATGAGAGGTTTGCCAGTCAATTATATGAGGAATTCGGAATTGCTTGCTAAATTGATTGCTAATGATTCATTTATGCACGACAAAATAGATGATTTGATTGATGAGATTTCTTTGTCATAAAATAGAAGGGTTGATTGATCGTGAGTACTATAATATGGTTTGCCGTCTGGAGGTGTCTTGTCTGGACTCGGGAGACTTGTACAACATCTAGAGGGTCCCAAGCCATGATGCACCGAGGATCGTATTGAGTCGTGAGGAAAAAAACTTTTATATGATATGCAATAGTGTTTGTACAAGTACAAGTATTAGTTAGAAAGATAAAATATTTCACGTTAAGGAACTTTTTGTCAAAAAGAATTGCTCGAAAGCCTTCAAACATGCGGCCGACTCATATCAGATCACGAGCAACTTGATCTGATCCGTATTTACGACATGCCAAACTGTGCTACGCAGATTCATATGACTTGCTTGATAGGTGGAATTTTTTTTTACAATATAATATATCATAAGAATATATTGTTCACAATATATAAAAAATATGTATTTAACTTCTATGGAATACATTTTAGAACTTTATTTTGCCATGCATGTCATGTAATTGCATAGACTGTCATGTTGGTCAACTTAATCATCTCGTCATGCGCGTATCATATATTCACATGATTAGATGTACCTAGAGACAAACACTTGCGTGCCACTAGTACAGAGGTGTAGTTTGGAGGTCATGACGAGGATATATATATCTTTCTTCCTTAGATTTTGATGACAATGATTCACTTTGCTATTTTCTTTTTATATTATTTATGCATGGATTATGGAGGTTCGATTCCTTGCATAGTTGTATTATGCCGTTGAACTTTAAACTTTTAATTATATCTTCATCTTGGACTATATCTTTTGGCATTTTATTATACTTTCAATAATGCAAAGGTTAGATGATTATGAGTTATTTTATATGTGTGTTGTTTTAGATGCTCCCAATAGTACAAAATTATGACATAGGATGATAACACAGTGTGACGATGGACGACAATAGGCATTGGTTCAAATGAAACTGTTGTAGCTATATTTGTAAGGGAGGTGGAGTCTCTCACTCGGAGAAATATCTTGCAAGAGGGAGTACAATATGTTATAATGGAACTAGAATTTGAAACAGTATGTCGAGGGAGATCCAAACCTTCATGGTACAACATTTGGATCGAAGATATTAAAGCTAAGACTCGAAGAAAGAAGTCAATATTTAATGAATGTGTGACTTTTGTGATTATTTTTCGGGGAATTGTGTATGAACTATAGAGTATTTGAGTTTACGTTTTAGAAATTAGAAATTTGAAGATTAAAGTTTGTATTTAATTTTAAAAGTTTTAACTTCCAAATTTGAATTGTGTTTAGAAATTTGAAGTGTCAACTTTGAATTATGCTTGAGAATTTAGAATTTTGACATGTGTCGTAAATGTTTAAACTTTGACGATGATGCATGTCTTTTAGATGGTTTAGATTATGTTTTACAAGTTTCAAATTTAAATTGTGTAGAGAACTTTGGCATTTTGTTTTAGAAATTTGAAGTTTCAACTTTGAATTATGTTTGAGAATTCGAAACTTTGAATTATATTGTAAATATTTGAACTTTGACGAGGATGAATGCCTTGGATGGTTTGAATTATAGTTTATAAGCTTCATATTTCAATTGCATACGGAATATGCAGTATTTTAGTTTTTATTTGATTATATCTCATGTAAAGTTGTTGTAAACTTGAGTCACGATATGATTATATATTTTCTCTTTTGTTTGTAAGTTCCTACATGTATTATGAGGTAGAAATCTTTTATGGTTTGAAATACTATTTGTACAAGTGAAAGTATAAGTTACATAGACAAAATATTTCATGCAATGAGATTTTTGTAATAAAGAATTTCCTAAAAACCTTCAAACAGGCGAGTTAGGCTGATTCATACTAGATCAGGGGCAACCCAATCTGATCCGTATCTATAATACGCCAAACTTTGTTACATAGATCTATATAACTTATTTGATAGGTGGAAAAAAAATTACTTACAATATAATATAACATAAGAATATTTTGCTCTCAGTGTAATATATATATATATATATATATATTACTTCTATGAAATATTTTTTAGATCTTTTATACGCATCACATAATTCCATAAACTGTCATGTTGTTCATCTTAATCACCTTGTCATGTATATTGGGATTAATAATAAATAATTTTATTTAATCATTAGACATAATTATTAGATGATATATCGTTTAGCGTTTCGCCTATTTGTAATCTTATTAGACGAAGTTTTATTTATCACAGTTTTTATCATTTTATTCTTAGACGTAATATCATCTAACTCATCGCCTATTGTGAGTTAGATGAAGTATCATCTAACATATCTTTAATTAGACGATGAATCTTCTATTGTTAAACTTTCGACTTTTTCGTCTTAGATGAATTATCGTCTAACTTGTAATGTCTTACGAATTTATAATTTAATATTTTATATGTTTAATAAAAAGATTGATTTTTATCTAAATATTTAAATTATTAGTCTTATTAAATTTATTTAAGTCATGCTAAAAAAGTGAAAAGAAAGAAAGATATTTAAAAGTTAAGAGGGAAGAGAAGAAAGAAAAATAATAATAAACAAAGAAATGAAAAGAAGGGGGCTAATCGTTTAACAAAAATAATGAAAGGGGTAAATTGAAAAAAAAATGACGACGGGGGTGGCCCCTCACGCCTCCAATGCGCGCGCGTGCGGGGGCGGGCGCCTGCCGCTTTTGCGGCTGTCATTTAAAAAACATTCTTTTTTATTTTTTTATTAAGTCCCTTTCTCTTAAGTCAAATCCTATGTGATATATGTATTAAAAAAAAGAAAAATATGAGCTAGTCAAAAGAAATGGGTTGAGTGGGTTGGTGAGATTTTGAAGGTCAAATTCTTAATTAAATAATATTAAAATAAATATTTAATCTCCACCTTTGATTAAAATCAATGACTAAGATTGATTAAAAAAATCTCATATAAATAACTATGAAGGGGGCCTCATTTGCTCTTTTTGGGACTGGCCACATTGAGAGGCTAAAGGAGAGGGTGGAGGGATGTTAAGGAAGTGTTTAAACTTTATTAAGATAAGGGATTTAGTATTTATCCTCATAATTAGTATGATTAGTATATTTAAAATGATTTAAGGTATGTTAATTAACATCTATAGAGATAATTAAACTCAAAGATCTTTATTTCACCATGTGTGATCATATCTTAATCGGATTACTATGAGATCATTAGTATTAAGGCACGTGATTACGGGTAAAATTAAATATTTAATACACTATAATTACCAACAGTGCATAATAAATTTAGAAAGTTTGCATAATCATGAGATCTGATATTCCAAGATCTCTGTAAAAAGTTTCATGTCTGAATTAAAATATTTTTACATTTAAAAATTTTTTAATATTATTTTAAGGGTGTTTAATTATACTAAAAGGCTAAAGGGGTGATATAAAATTACCAAAAATTGTAAGAATGCATATTACTGTGAGACTCACGTGTAGAAAAATTTTCATTATTTTTGGATCATGATATTTATGTTAATAATTTTTTAATACATGATAAAAAATAAATAATTATATATAAATTAGAGATACTGTTCATACAAATCATAAGATTTCAAAGTATGGTTCTTACATTTAGTGTACTGTATTCTTAAAATATCAATAATTATAAAGGTCTATAAGTGAAATTACAGAATTGTTTATATTTTCTTAGAAGTATAAAATTATGAGATAAATATAAATATTACATAGAAAATTTTAAAACTCCACCAGAAAACTTAAATACATGTTATAACGAATTTTTTAAATTTTATCTTATTTGGATCATATAATCTTGACTTGTATAATTTTTAATGTTTGAACAAATAATTAAAATTTTTAATAAATGTTAATATTCTGTGAAAAATCTTAAGAAAGTTACAAAACTGATATTTGATGTTTATCAGTTAATGTTTAGTATATTTTAGTCATTGTAAACATTCTGGATAATTTTCTCTATTTAAAAGCTACTGTTGTAAATTTTAGAAACTGATATAAAATTTTAGAAATTAGAAATACTGAATGAAAAATAGTGAAGTTTCTTATATATGATACTTCCATTTGGAACAATGTTTTGTAAATTTTTAGTAATTTTTTGATCATTGTGGACATATTTAGTTAATTAATTATTCATGATATATTTTTGTTATTCTATCAAAATATTAGTAACACAGTGTGAAAAATAATAAAAAGTTTCAGAAATGATATTGCTATTATAACTGATGGTTTCAAAAATTATGGTGATTTTCAGAGTACTGTGATTAAATTTAATTAATTTACCTTGCATAAGAGAATTTAAATGATTCTGAAAAATTTTGAATTCCTACATGAAAATTATGAACAATTTTAAATGTAATGTTACATATAAATGTGATATTTAGTTAATGTTTGATGGTCTTCTAAATAAGGTAGTTTAATTTAGTCAATTTATGATACATGTTGGAGCACAAATAATTCTGAAAAAATTATAAATATTATCTTAAAAATGATAATATTTTTCTGTTTCGATCCTTCATATTAATATATTGGTTTCATGAAATTTAAATACATTCTGGTATCTGTAAACAGAATTAAAAGTTTTTGATATATATATGCCTTTTATAATTAGATAAGTTTAGAATTTCAGAAGTTAAAAAAAGATTTTCAGTAATGTCATATTTCCTATTTAATTTTTACAGTATGAATTTTTGAGTGGCATGTGTTCATTGCATATGAATCATATATTTATAATTACCATACTATTTTTACTGCCAAATGGACACTGCCATCATAGGGGGAGATTGGAACCAAGCCATAGAAATATCCCTATGGGGAGGTTCACACTGTTTACTGGCCTCGAGGGTAACGAGAATGAAATCTTGGAGGTGGACAAGTACCACTGGTTAAGGTGGAGATGACTTCTCTCGGTTCTGCGTAGTAACCAAGACTCATCACTATTTACCTAGGTGATCGAGTACCGACTAACTGTCATTCTAGTGGTGATTTGGGCACTGTGTCTTGGTTCTTTATACCACTGTTACTGCTCACTGAATTGATATTGAAACTACTGTTACTACTCATTGAATTGATATTGAAACTACTGTTACAATTCACTGAAATGATATTGAAACTACTGTCATTGCTTACTGAATTGATATTGGAACTACTGTTACTGTAATGCCTCAGATTTTTCGAATATTTTTCGGACCATTTTCGTGGGTCTCGGAGTGTATTTTATACTTTATACGTGTTTTTCCCTGATGTGCCTTCGGAACTCTATGCAGGGTGAACCGTGACGTTCTCCGACTCCGGGACAGTACCGACGCGTTGTGCTCCTCCAGAGGATCGCGGAGGTAATTTTTAGTATTTTTTTAAAATTCTGGAATTTTTGGATTTTTCTATATATATTAACCTCTTTTTCTCTCTCTCTCTCCCCATCTCTCATTCTCTCACTCTTTCCCTCTCTCTCCTCTCTCACGTTCTCTCCTCTCCCCCTCTCTTCTCTCTGGGTTGCCGACGGAGATGGACGAGGGCGAGGTGGCAGTGCTCGTGGGGCGAGGAGCGGCGTGGACAGGGCGAGGATCGAGGCATGATGGCGAGGTGAAGCCGGTTCGTGAGCGTGGGATGCCGGCGGGGTTTCGTGGCGTTTTCTTTGTGGATCGGTGTCCACGGCGCGTGAAATCTTCGGTGGAGGTAGAGAGATGGACCCTCAACTTGTGTATTTTATTTCCCGCGATATTGGTAGCCCGTGGTGAGCCGAGCGTGGGTTTATTGCCGTTTGGGGGAAGAATCACGTTTTTAGGGCGTACGACGGTTTCGTCGGATCGATCGAGGTTTCCCCTCTTTCTTCCCTCCAATTTTAAGTTTTTGGGCCAAGGGGATGGTCCCCTATGTTTTCCCTTTCGATTGGGATCGAATGGGGCGTGGAACCGGGCTCTAGGGTTGAGCTCGATCGGTTTTCCGCCGTAACCGGTCAACCGCCGTAGGCGGCTCGGTCGACCGTTCGGGCGCGGCTCGAACTGGGCATTCTGCCCATTTTGGTCGACCGACCCATCTGGGGCAGTCGACTGAGCTGGCCAGGTCGACCGACCCCTATGGGAAGGTTGACCGAAACGTAAAGTTTTGGCCTATTTTGGGTTCCGGTCGGTCCGGTTGAGACCCAATGACCGACCTATGGCCCCGTGAGTGTCTCGAACACTCCGTGAGTACCGTGACCGTGTTTTTGGGTGTCCGGAGGTATCGCTTTACCTCGATTAGTGTTCCCATGGGTTTAAGGGTCCGGGCGACCCTCTTGTGCTCCGGTTGTGTTATGTAGACCCCCGGTTGACCCGGTTATGACCCGGCGGTTGACCTTTGGTCTCGTGAGTGTCCCAGACACCCCGTGGGTTCCGTGTCCCTGTGTCTGGGGTGTCGGGAGGTCCCGTGTTACCTCGATTAGCATGCCCATGTGTTCAGAGGTCCGATGACTCTGTGTGTGTGTTTCGGGCTTCCGTGTTCTTGCTAGATCGAGTCGCCGTGTATCGGCTTGAGTGCGGTGAGGGCTTCCCCGCACGTGTGAGTTCTTCCGGAAAGCGGTTTCTGAGTGGGCCGTGTGTAAGGCCTTGGACTGCGAGTCCAGTTGCCAGCCCGGGACTGGAGGTTTCCAACTTTTCCCTGAGATGGGGAATCAACTTGACGATTTGTGAGCTGCCTTGGGAACCATGCTCCTGTGCTTTCTGCGTGGGCCATGTGTGTGGCCTTGGACTGTGAGTCCAGTCGCTGGGGCTGGAGGTCTCTTGTGTTCCCTTTTGAGGGGATGGTCTTGACGGCTCGTGAGCTGCCTCGGTATTCATACTACCGTGATTTTAGACCTTGGGATTAGGCTAGATTAACGGCATTGTGCCATTGCGTACAACGGTCTTGACCCCGAGTCTCGTGACTCAAGGACCGTTGGATTTAGTGAGTCTAGAGGACTATCGAGAGTCCAGTGCCTCAGTGTCACTTGATTCTTCTCGACTTTCGCGCAGGGTGCGTGCGTGTTTATCAGAGTTCTCCTCAGAGAGTGGTCACATCAGTGACTCCCCACTAGTCGTAGCCTTCTGACACGCGAGTGGTCCCACCAGGGAGTGGTGGCAAGGCTATCCCGAGAGATGGCTTTTAGGCTGGTTACCGTCGAGCCCCACATTTTTACCCCAAAGTCCGGCTGAGGGGAAAACGAGTGAGAGGGCTTGACCTAGGATGAATGGTCTGTGTGTGCACACGTGGTCGGGGGCAGGGGACCCGCGCTGACGAGCGCGACCCCGACCAGTCCTTGTTTTGCGGTTACTTGTACGGTGTCTCATTCCCCGCCAGGGGCGTTGTAGGGAGACACCTGAGGCGCGGTCTAAGACGCCAGGGGGCGCATCCGGCCTTGCTTCTAGTGGGTAGGTACTCCCGTCACATGAGGCGTGACTCTCCTGCTTTCGATTTCTTTTTCCGTTTGCGAGATGTAGTTTTTAAGACTGTTCCGGTGTTTCCGAGGTGGTAGCCAGGGTGCTGGTGGCTTTACCGAGGCTTCGTTCTATTAGAGTTGTGTTCGAGACCAGGCGGTCGTGACTTAACCTGGGACAACGTGTCCAGGTTGGCCTTGTCCTAGGAGACAGGCTTCTACGGCAGGGTTGCCGTGAGTGTTGTAGACGGCAAAAGAGTGTCGTCCACCCTCGGGGGAAAGAAACAATGATGTAAAGTAATGATGAAAAGGTGAAGGTCGGAGGGGTGGAGACGGCAAGAGTCGTCCACCCTCGTCTGTCCTAAGAGATGGAAATGACGAAATCAACTCAAGAAGAGAAAGAAAATAAAGGAGAGAAAGGAAAGAAGGATGCGAAACGAACTCCGGTACGTGGCGGAGATAGGGGTCGGAAGACCCTCTCGTGCAAACTGACCCCTTCCCGGTAAGCGTGACTTACCGTTCCACGAGCAGTTTTTCATATACCGGAAAATCCGAGAATCTAAGTAACAGAAATGGGGAGGCACGAAGACTCAAAAATTGCAACGGAATATCATTCTCTAGACAATTACAAGGACAATACGAACCAAGATGCACCACCACAGGACATTGGTCTTTGTGGGGTTCTAACATCAATATAATACTATCAGCAATAATGAATGTATATGTACATATTAAGACCACCGCAAGACATTGGCCTTACGAGATTTTTATTGCAGCACAAATAATGAATATTATATGTACATACGTAAGACCACCGCGAGGTATTACTCTCCGCGGGGTTTCGACAGAAATTAAAGGAATAAAACGACAGAATGAAAAGGCTTCGCGAGGAATTACTTCCGTCACGTACACCTTCGCGAGTAATTACTTCCGTCGCAGGGTTTAGACAGAAATTGAAAGAATAAAATGACAGAATGAAAAAGGCTTCGCGATGAATGACTTCCGTTACGTACACCTTCGCGAGGAATTACTTCCGTCGCAAGGTTTAGACAGAAATCGAAGGAATAAAATGATAAAATAAAAAAAAGGCTTCGCGAGGAATTACTTCCGTCACGTACACCTTCGCGAGGAATGACTTCCGTCGTAAGGTTTAGATAGGAATTAAAGGAATAAAATGACAGAATAAAAAAAGTTTCGCGAGGAATGACTTCCGTCACGTACACCTTCGCGAGGAATGACTTCCGTTGCAGAAATTAAAGGAATAAAATGACAGAATAAAAAAAGGCTTCGCGAGGAATGACTTCCGTCACGTACACCTTCGCGAGGAATGACTTCCGTCGCAGGATTTAAACAAAAGGGAAAATTGACAGGAAAGAAAAGGGGAAGGGGATGTGATCGCTAGGGGCTGAGAGCCCCACAAAAAAGAACTGTGATCGCGTTCGCCGTCGGGGCGGGAGCAGTGCGGGTTCTCTCTTCCTCTTCGGTCGGCCGACCGACGAAGAGGGCCTTCTTTGGTTACCCGGATTTTATTATCCCTTTTTTTGTTTAACTTTTTTGTTATTATATATTTTTTATGGGGTTTTATGACTTTTATTATTTTTATGTTCTTATATCTTTTTTTTAAGAGAAAGATGAGAGAGCAAAGAGAGAAATCGGATGATAGATGGTAGAATAAGGTAGTACGATATAGGAAAAGAATACTAAGAAAATATAGACAGGATGAAAATTTTATTTTAGATAAGACAGAGAAGAACGGAGATGGAGGTTTAACGATATATAATACTAATAAGGGAGAGGAGATAGACTTATTGTTAAACGAAACGTAAAGGAGGATGAATATGGAAATTTAACAACAGATAATAATGATGAAGGAAAGAACTAGGAATGATGAGAGAGACAATAGCCGGGTACCTCAAAAGGAGGGATGACCTCCTACTCTTTTGGTCGACGGAAGAAGCGGGATCCCCGACTGGTTAACCCTGCACGGAAAATAAATGAAGAGAAACAACAATGAGATAAGGACGACGGTGGTGTAGCATCAATTCTTTAGAAGCTGATATTGAGAATAGCATAAGAGAACACTAACCTGGTTGGTAGTATTTAAAAACCCCTTTTAGACATGAAAAGGTAGGTAGATGATATGATGAATGAACAGAGAGGGGTCTCTCAGGAAGAGAGACACTATATGAACGACAAGTAATGCATGCATATGTAACTAACTGAATGAAAACCAGACAACAAGGGGGGAGAAAACTTATTCAGAGATGGATGATGAGCTTTGGATGAGCTTCTCCGGCAAGGTGAGGATGAACCAGGCACGCAGCACAGCAGAACGACTGCTTTAAAGTCTCTTTTCCACTTCAAATCAACACGTGCATACGTTCATAGACACGTACCCCTACACGAACACACACATACACATATACATGAACGGGAATACATCTATAAAGGGGGGGATCGAAAGAGAGAGGGTTGAAGAGAAAGGAAGAAAGGGAGAAAGAGGAGAAGAACTCTTTAACATTGAGAGATGGGCCAAGCCCATTGACATCTTCATCTTTTTGTGTAGGAGAGGAATGGCCATAAGCCCATTAACAAGAGTCTCATTAAGAAACGACAATTGAGGTTTATCAAATAAAAATTGGAGGCCACTCGACTAACTTAACCGTGCGAGCCACTTTGGGCTTCTTAGTGTAATACGGGATCTGCTCGGCATAGTGTTAAAATGCCGTGTCTACAGCTGCCCCGCCTTGGCGTCTGCTTTGCAGGGGAATGACACGGAGTGGAATGAAATAGATGTGTAATGAAGTGGAGCGGAGAATGGACTGAAAAGTGGATGCCAAGGCGTGATGAGACACGTTTTTAACACTACGTGATTGGGATCTTTCCTGAGTTTTAACAAACAACCTTGAAGAAGGTCCTCCGAAATCAACAATTGTTTGGCTGGAAATAACAAAAGACTAACAGAAATAGGGACCAACTTCTCGGCGCGGAAGTACCTGAGTCGTAGACTTGCAGGTTTCACCTCGGGGAGCGGTTACCAGCCAATGTGGAAGTGCTGCGACCAAGGTGGGTCCAATGGAGTAAATAAAAAGGGTAGCTGATAAATCCAGACAAAGGTCTCTTTCGGCCAACCAGCCCAAGATGGTTTCACAGAAACTCAGTACTCGATTCAGAATGAAATATCCCGTATTAGTCAAGAATTTAAGCACAGCGGCTCTCACAATCGAGTTAAAAGAATGATCTTCCACAGTGATATCAAAGTCCTATATGAATGCATGCTGGGTTTAAAGGAAAAATTAAAACAAACTAAAAGTAGAAAATAGCCAAGGATAATATTGTTAAGTTGCTTAGGACGGGTCAGGATACCGATTCGATGAGACGATACTGAGCCGGGGCCCGTTTATCTACGCACCGATTCACCGAATGGAACCATCGTTCCCATGCTATCACAACCTAACGGCCTATCCGTATGTCCTGAACTGCTCTGGAGTTATCACTGTTTTTGTCAGAGGGGAACTCAAACTCCAGATTCGTCCAAGGCATAAGGTCCTTGACGTGCTCTAATAGCGTAGATATCATATAGTAGGATGCATGACACAGTGGGGTCAGTCACCGGGATGACCGATGGTGGGACATGGTAGGGCAATGGCGCCCTCTTGCTTTCTTATTTTGTTCTTGGAACCTGCACCGAACAGCAAGCAGTGAAGAAGGATTTATTTCATAATAAGTAAAATTACATTCAACTGTACAGGACATCCGCACATCAATACAGGAGCAAGAGAAAACACGACACAAATCAGATAAGATTTATTCGGTTAAAATTCACCACGGTAACTTGTCATAAATGCTTTACATTTACCTTTTTTTTTACCCCCCTTTTCACTATAAGTACCCCTTTGCTCCTTAGGAAAAGGTCATCCATTGGTGGTTCGGGGAGTCAAGCTCTTTTTTGAGATGGGAGAGAAATCCTGCCCTTTTAAGATAGAAGGTGGGCCTTCCCGCCCTGCCAAGAGGAGCAAATTCGGCCGGGAATTCAGGAGGTTGACCGACATTGAAGGCCATCTGAGCGAGAGGATTCTCTCACGAGCGGTAAGTTGGCTTTTCATCCTAGTTTCCTTCATAAGTTCTCCCTCGCTTTTTCATTCCTTTCTTTTCCTTCCTTTCAGCCGTATCCTCTTTTTCCGGGCCCGAGAAAATTCTCAAAGCTGCCCTGGCTATCGAAGCTTACGTCTAACATCACTATCAGTATGAGGGCCGTTATTTCAAAATGGCATCTCCAAGGGTTGGTGATCCATGCCAAGCATTATGATAAGATCTGCATGGACTGGGCGGCCCTGGGTGCATTGACAGAGGTTTGGCATCCGGAAACCCACACTTTTATCTTCCCTACTTTTGAGGCAACGGTCCTCCTCGAGGAGACAGAACTTCTGCTAGGCTTAAGAAGGTCGATGAAGGATGACAGGATAAAGGTTTCGCGGATGCGGAAGAGGGTGTCTACCGAGGAAGTTCTTGGAAGCTTTATGCCATCTGGAACCATAAAGAGCGTTCAGACTCAGAACGGAGTCAACTTGCAAAAGCTCGCAGCCTGGACCGTGACTGCCTTAGAAGGGTTGATAGATGATGAGTATTTAGAAGAGCTTATGAAAGGGTTCACAATTTGTTTGGTCGGAGCTCTCCTCTTTCCTTGTACTGACAACATCGTAGAGGAAGACCAATTGGGAGCGATTTGTGGACTTTGGGAGGGAAGGAGAGTGGGGCCTGCTGTCCTCGCGCATCTTTACAGTGGTCTCACGGCTTCCAGCATGGGTAAGCCTCCTCACGGGTGCATGCTTCTCCTCAACTGCTGGATTGATCTTCACTTCAAATTTCATCACTACGAAGGGGTACAGACCGCCTCCAGGATTTTCGAACAAAGCCCCCTTTATTACATGGCTGATGTGTTGGGCTTTAGTGGGAAGGTGGCCAATCGCATGCCCTATCTGAAGACACGCGGCGACTGGCGTACTCACTTCAGCTCCTTGGCGCGAGAGATGTTCACTTGTGTGCCAGCATGTTTACTTTCAAGTGGGCTTCTCACGCAATCTTCTCCCGGTGCTGAACTCCAGCTTATCGGTGCAACCAAATTTGTTCTTTACAGCTCGCACCGGTGCTGCCTGCAAATTGGCCTTCCTCGGCACTCTCTTCCCATGCCATCCAACCTTCCTCTGATTAAGGAGAGAAAGCTGGGCACGGAGGATGATGCGAAGGATGTGAAGGGGATCAAAGCTTCGTGGAAGGCAAGCATTCCGAGGAAGGTGACGGTATCTGTGAGTGAGGATCGAGAGCTATGGGAGACTTATGTAATGGAGCTCAGGAAACTGAGGCCTGAGGTGCCCAAACCCTGATGTATGTTATCTTGTTTTGAAAAATGCGAAGCCTTAATGCCATTACATGTTGTTTCAGTCTCTCCCTTCCCCTTTTCTTTGTGACTGGAATGGCGGACGTCGGGTGATGGTCGGCCGTTGCCGGATAGGATCTGGGGGACTGAAGCAACTACAATATGCGGAGATGCCCTGAGATATCATGGAGCCGAGGATTTCTCTTCAGGTGGTGAGGAGAGAAGTAAACAGGGAGAGAATAGAAAGAGAGGCATGGATAAAGCTATATCGGGATCGAGAGGAGAGGAGGGCACGTGAGGCCCAAGTGATGAAGCTCCGGAAGACACAACGCTCGGACATGTCACTCCTTCAGAGTCACTGCCGCTTGGAGGAGAGTTGGAGCTCACGGTGGTGGAGCTCCTGGGGTTGGTGTAGTCGCCATCGCAGAGCAGGGGGCGGCTCAGCAAACAACCTCGGGTTCAAGAGCCTCGCGGCCGTCGGGGTCGCGAGAGAGGCCAGAGGAGGGCGAGGAGCGCTGCCAGAGAGGGTGAGAATGCGCGATATGATGAGACAATCGTAACGTCGCAGAGCTCTAGATGAGTTCCCAGGGACCTCCCTCTTAGGAGAGGAGAGGGACGATCAAGGAGGTAGTGCGAGATTTAGCAAGTTGCTCATACACCCGCTCTCTTCTCATGGTGAACACGATAGTTTATATAGACGCATGGATGGAACGACATGCTCTCATGTGACGGGTTTGCCCGCCATGTGTTCCTTCTCTTCTACGCCTCTTCTTTTCATGCCGTCCTCATGTGACGTGTTTAACAGATCTCTCCTGAGATAACGGATCGTGTCTCAGACTCATTGGGCATTTCTTTCGGGAGAATCCATCACAAATTTTAATGATGTACCACCGAATTCAAAGATGCCAACCGCCCTCTTGTCCTCTTTCCATGTAGACGAGTCCACTCCCAGATTCAAAGATATCGACTCCCATTGTCCTTTCTCCTGTGGATGAGTCCACTCCCGGATTCGAAGATATCAACTTCCATTGTCCTTTCTCCTGTGGATGAGTCCACTCCCAAATTTGAAGAGGTCGGCCTGCATTATCCTTTCTCCATGTGGATGACCTCATCTCAGATTTATTTGAATCACGATGAACACAGGGAACCTAGAGGTGTAGGGTGTGAATCAACCGGCTACGCCCCCCGACCTTGTTCACTTCGAGTGAAAGATGGGTGCTTTGTTACAAGGCCTATTGCAAGAGGAAGCGGGAGAGATCTGGATCGTATCCCTTCAATCCTATAAATACTCCCCCCGTCTGCTTCACTTGAAAGCACGGAGTTGTGGAGACTGGTTAGAAGAGTGAAAGGTCGACAGGAGGGAGTAAGAGTTTCTCATTCTCTGAGATGGAGGGAGAGTCCTGTTTCAGGATGGAGGGCGAGTCTTCCCGCTCCTCGAAGAGGAGCAGATCCAGTGGTAGTTCCAGGAGACTCTCCGACGTTGAAAGGCCACTCAGTGAGAGGACCCAATCGGAGCTTGTAATCGAGCCAGTTCTTCCCTCTCATTCTTCATGATCCCTTTCTTCCTTTCTCATTCTTTTTCTTGTTTTATTTCAATGATGCACCCGTTTCTCACTTTCCGTGTAATCCACAGAGTATGACGAGGTCACACATTTCATGGGAATTAGTGGTGGCCGCCTATCGAGGCTTGCCTGACTTCCAGAAAGCTCGACTAGATGCGATGGGGTTTGGTGCATTCCTCCGGATCGAACCCATTAAGCTCGACCTCGCCCTCATCCAAGCATTGCGCGAGAGATGGGACCCAGAGAGTCGTGCCTTCTTGATGCCCTGGGGGCACATGGTGCCCAGTCTCGAAGATGTGGCCCGAATCACCGGCCTTAGAGTGGATGGTGAGGCAGTGACCGGGGTCACCTACCCCGATTATCGTGAAGTGGCTCAGAAGCTTCTTGGTCTGGAATTAAAGGACCAAAAGAACAGGTCAATAGCCAAGGCATCTATCATGGAGGCACTGGGGCTCACTGACACTCGTCACCGTGATAACGAGTCCTTGGAGGAGTTCATGGAGAGAGCGGAAAGAGGGTCCCGCGCTGTGTACTGCGTGGATGCCAGTAGCTGGGAGAGATCAAACATGGACTTGAGGATATTCCTCCTCTTCCTACTGGGAAAATTACTGCTGGGTTCCAAAGGAGACGACATCCATTGTCGTTTCCTAGAATTTTTGGTGGACCTAGAGAGGGTAGGCAATATGCCTGGGGAGCCGCCGTGCTGGCGCATCTGTTCGCAAGTCTGTCCCAAGGGACAGATCGAGAGGTGACTGTGAGTGGCTTCATACCGTTTCTCCAGGTAATTATTTGTTTATTTATTTATGTAACTAATCTATTTCATGAAATGCTGATGACATGTGACGACACAGGTATGGAGTTATTACTACATCCCAATGGGGCGAGCTCGACAGTGGCGTGTGGCTGTGGCCCCACTAGCTTGGCGGTGGCAACCCATTATGAGCACAACCTCTCTATCTTACCAGCTGATGGTATTAAGGCGTGAGCTGCAAGAGTTCCCCGCAGAGATGGTAGGACTCCATTTTTTTTTGTTTTTTCTTGTCTTTCTTTTTTTTTGGTTCTTTTGAGTGATTAAGGAGACATACGCATGCCAACGCAGGTGATCTGGAGGCCTTACTCGGGCATGGTCGATGTCGACCAACCGTGGGTCATCGCAGGTCGCCCTCGATTTGGTCGGGACCTTTGGGTCCACTGCCTGAATGAAATTGAGCCACTCCGGCTACGATTGGTCATGAGGACTCTAGGGCTTGCCCAGGAATGGGTAGATATGACCGCACCACCCCGCGTCGGGAGGAAGACACGTGGGCCGGTAACCTGTGTCGACTGGCGGGTGCGCTTCCCCGAACAATATGAAGATTGGCAGCGGGGTGGCACGCTCGTGGAGTCGCACGCCCGGGATAGTGAAGATTATCTACGTCTCTATAGGGCAATGTATGCAGAGCGACTCCATCCTGAGGGACTTGTGGAGGTATATCTCCTTTCTCACTTTTTGATCATTTTTTTTATATCATTTTTCTAAATGTAATGCTGACTCTATGACATGGGTTTAGGATGCCCGTGATACCATGATAGCGAACTTGCGGGCTCGATTGGCGGACACGGAGGGAGAGTTGGGTGACATCCGTGAGGCCTTACATGTCTCGGTGAGTATTTATGCAAATGCATATTCCTAATTATACCCCTAGGTTTTGGTGTTTAGCCACTCACTGTCACTTCTTGCTATCATAGCGCGCTCGGCTCGACGCAACCCTACCAGCAGTAGGGGCAGAGGGTGCTTCTTCCAGTCTATGGATTCCTTCGTCGGAACTAGATTCGCTCCACGAGCAGCTTGCCCGTGTAACACAGCGCGCCGCGGAGGCAGAGGGAATGCTTTCCGCGCAGGTGAAGGTTCCTCTTATTCGAGCTTCTCTGTTTATGTCTCATCACACCCCTAAAATGACGGATATGGTAGGCCGAAGAGATGCAAGAGATGTTTGCTCATGCATCACAAGGGAAGGCCAGGATAGCGGAGCTGGAGGAGGAATTGCAGCGTCGCTCAGATGATAATTTTTCTCGGGACGCCATGGAGCTGAGGATCACCCTTCAGCTGGAAAGGGATGACAGAGAGAGAGAACGTGCTGAGAGGGAAAAGGACAGGGAAAGAGAGAAGGACAAAAGATCAGCCGAGAAAGAGGAGAGGAGGGCCCTGGAGGCCCAACTATTTGAATTGAGGACCAGTCTCGGTCTCGCCGAGCAGTGGCTGAAAGATGGCGAGGAACGCTACCGAAGGGCACGAGAGCGTGGCTTTCGTGTTAGTAGCTTCCTTGCTGCTCCCGCAGATCGACGTCGGGGAGTGGAGATAGAAAGAGGACCCCAAAGCGGTAGAAGTACCGCTTTTCATGGTTGGATAGCACCTTCTGGAGCTTCTCGACGAGACGAGTAATGTAGAGAAGGAGGGTGGGAGCTAATGTAGGCTCTCTCTTGTTGTTTGTTTTTGTTGAGTGGGAGTGGAATAAAATATTTTATGCTTGGTTCTCTGCTTCTTTCTGATCTCCCGAATCCCTGTACACATCTAAACAAACAAGTTAGCATTTCTGCTCTGACTTGCCCCTTGCTCAATAAACAAACGTGATTTTGAGTTATTCTTGATAACGAGTCAAGGGACAAGCCTTTATTAACAAAGACAATAATAAAGGATAATGAATGCGACAGACAAGCACACGGATGCAAACGAGAATTTAAAATGGATGGTGCATACAAATGCGATCATGCGAAGATGTGATTTTCTTTGTATTCATTTTTTGTATTTTGTTGTTTGTTTATTTTTTTTTGTCTTTTATATTTCATTTTTTTGTGCATGTACATTTTTTGCCTTTTTTTTGTATTTTTGGATTTGTTATTTTTTGGTTTGTTTATTTTTTTATTTTTGCTAATGCATGATGACCACTTGATATAGCATCTAACCTGCATGAGAACGAGGGTTTCTTGCTAACCTCCCAGGCATCCTAAGTGCACGTCTAAGTTGATTTGGGCCTCTAGACTCCTCGAATGATAATCCCGCCGGCTAAGACTTACCCTGATGACAATACCGTCATACCATGCTTAGGCTCCCAGTTGCTTCCGACCACAGGGATTCACCCAAAAAGTGTTCAAGGTAAATGATTTGCCCGACCCGGGTCTATTTCCTCACAACTCTAGACGATATGTAATGGAACACCCTGGAACCCAAATGACCAACCGCGCGACGCTGACCCGGAATCAGACGCCGTCGCACCCATAGGTGAGGCGCTTGCATTGGTCTAAGCCCGAGGTTAGGCTTAGAAGACATTAAGATGGTAGATAAGGGTCTTGACCGGCCAGAAACACGGGGACTCTGACAATGACTTCTGCTTGCCAAGATGGAGAACCATACGTTTGTGTCGAAAGGTGGTTGCAGACTTTGGTGAGTTTCACCCTTCAGGAACTCCATTGAGCCTTTATCTTCAGGGGAAGAAAGAAGAGTATTAGGGGCAAACCTCCTGAGAGGACCGGCAAAACCGTTAATCCGGCGAGCCAGTAGGGGCACACTTAACTCTCCCTTTCGGACAACTTCAGACCAAATCTCGAGCATTTACATCTCATGGCCCCTCTTGTATAGAATTTGACTTTCAGTCAAAGGGGTTCTATTTGTGGGATCAGGCACGGTTACGACCAGACTTTTCACTTGACTTTGATTTTGTTCTTCTTTTCTGATTTTTCTTGACAGATTTTTGCGAGGGACATAGTATCTTGACATTATGGAATCCCTCTTGGATGCCTGCGGGGACACTGCCCTCTTCTCGTGCTCTGACCCATGCTTGAAAAATTGGGCCCTACTCTTGCCCTAGGGGTTGTGTTCGTGTTTTCCATGCTCAGCGTTTTAAGGGCGTCGGCTGTCTCATTCGGTCGAAGAGAGAGAGAATAAAGATTTAAGCCTTCTGGAGACCTTCTGGGTGAGGCCTCACCATGAGCGACGCTACCGATCTTTCATAGAACACATGTGTACATGTATGTTGCCCCTTTTGAGGGGGGGCATAAGCCGAACTAGCCGGACAGGGATCCCCACGGTTCTGGCAAACCAAGACCCGGAACCTACCAAGTCTTAATAGGCCCTATCCCAACACGGAGGTTGAATGCAATGACTTAACTACATGGTGATCTCCAGGCATTAGCATTTTGAATTTTCTATCTTTTTTCTTCTTTTCATTTTCTTCTATTTTTTGGTCTTTTGTTGTTGTATATATACATATTTTTGTTATTTTCATTGTTTTCTATTGTTTTTTGTTGTTTCATCATTTTTTGACACTATGTACACCTATCTAAGGGTAGTATTTCTTAAGATAAAGCCCATTCCAAGGGTGGGATAACTCGATCCCCTCAGCATTGACTAGCCTATAGGCGTTGCCAGGATGCACAGCCTGAATCACGTACGGTCCTTCACAATTGGGTTGGAGTTTAGAACGCGGCCCACCAGGTTTTACAAATATTCTTTTCACTACCATTTCACCGACTTGAAATTTCCTTTCAATGACCTTCTTTTGATAAAAACGTGTGAGTCTGTTTTGATATACACGTGCATGCTCGGCAGCGGCCAGCCGTTTCTCATCTAAGAGTTCCAATTGGGCAAGGAGTGAATCACGACGTTCGTCGAGGGGGAGGTCCTTATCCAATTGTACTCTCAGAGAGGGGACCAGAATTTCGTACGGAACTACCGCCTCCATCCCATAAGTGAGGGCGAACGGGGTTTGCCCAGTGGGAGTACGGATTGAAGTGCGAAAGGCCCAT
Organism: Amorphophallus konjac; assembly: GCA_022559845.1. Taxonomy (NCBI): domain Eukaryota; kingdom Viridiplantae; phylum Streptophyta; class Magnoliopsida; order Alismatales; family Araceae; genus Amorphophallus; species Amorphophallus konjac. The sequence goes on along the minus strand of CM040121.1, from coordinate 514,565,273 downwards.
AGAGCTTCAATCAGCTTTTCTGACCAATCCGAGAACTTGTTAGACTCACATGTCTTTTTTATGATTTTAATCAGTGTTTTATTAGTGGCCTCTGCTTGTCCATTACCTTGTGGATAATAAGGTGATGAATGATGCAACGTAATTTTATACCTTTTGCAGAGGTCCTGAAGGTCTTGAGAAATGAATTGCGGTCCATTGTCGGTGATGATCGTGCTTGGAATGCCGAACCTGGCGATGATGTTCTTCATGATGAATTTGCAGACTATTGATGCTTTAACCTCCACGTAAGCTTCGGCTTCGGCCCATTTGGTGAAGTACTCCGTTGTAGTAAGGATGAACGATTTTTGCTTAGTGAGGGAGTAAGGATTACCGAGAGGACCGATGACATCGAAAGCCCACATGGAGAAAGGCCATGGGGAGGATACTGGATGAAGTGAAGAAGATGGGGAATGAATTTTATCGGCGTGAAGTTGACACTTGACACACCTACGGACATAGACAGCACAATCCTCTTCCATGGTGGGCCAGTAAAATCCTTGTCGAAGGATTTTCTTGGCAAGCATTTGGCTATTCACATGGCCACCGCACACACCAGAGTGTGCTTCCTCGACGCATTTCCAGACCTCCTCTTCGTCGAGACATCTTAGAAGAACACCAGTAAGACTTCTCTTGTATAACACTTCTCCGACCAGCACGTACCTCTGTGCCACCCTCCTTATGGCTTTTCTATCTTCCGATGTGGCTTCTTCAGGGTAGGATTGATCTTTGCAATACTTGGCAATTTCGTAAAACCATGGCTTCTCCTCATCAGCCAATTCTTCTTCTAATTCTGTCAACATAATTTCCCTCTTCTCAAGGATTTCTTCCTGTAGGGCCTTTCTCGCTATCCTGTCCTTGATATTTACGTATGAAGCGTCATCGATTGCAGGGGCGTGACGCTTGTAGACGTGAATGGTATCAAACCATCTTCCTAGAGGGAACCTTAGAGATGATGCCAATGAGGCGAGGGCATCGGCCAGAATGTTCTGATGACGAGGGACATGGATAAAGATCAATTTGGCGAATAATTTGGCAAAGGCAGCAGTGAGTTCTTGGTATGGCTTGAGCTTGGGATCGCGAGTGCGATATTTGGTGAGCACCTGGCGAAGAATGAGTTGACTATCACCTACGACTCGTAATTCAGTGATACGAAAGGAATGAGCGAGTTCTAGGCCAGCTAGAAGAGCTTCATATTCAGCTATATTGTTGGTAACGGGGAATTTGAGCTGATATGCCAGTGGGAATGTAAGGCCTTTTGGCGACAGGAGGGCAATGCCGATTTCTTTCCCTTGGGAATTCAGAGCTCCATCAAAATATAACGTCCACATGCAATCATCTGATTGGTTGATGGACATTAGTTCCTCATTTGGAAATTCTGATTGGACATGATCGAATCTGGGAAGAGGATGGTGAGCGAGATGCTCGGCTATAGCATACCCTTTAATCGCCTTTTGCTGGACGTAGACGATGTCAAACTGAGAGAGAAAACTTTACCAGCGTGCTAATCTATCCGTAAGGACAGATTTTTCTAGAAGGAACTTGATAGGGTTCATTCGGGCAATCAGATGGACTTCATGAGCTAGAAAGTAATGTTTCAACTTCTGCACTACCCAGACAAGGGCGGCACAAGTTTTCTCTATAGCCGTGTACTTCTGCTCACAGGGGTTGAGGATTTTGGACAAGTAATAGGTCGCCCTTTCCTTGCCCGCTTCATCGGCTTGTGCTAGGACAGCTCCCACGGAGTCGTCTAGGACTGAGACATAAAGGATTAAAGGTCTGCCTGGCGTGGGTGGAATTAGAACGGGTGAATTGGCCAGATACTCTTTCAATCCTTCGAAAGCTTTTTGGCATTTAGAATTCCAAAGGAATTCTACTCCTGACTTAGTTAACTCGTAGAAAGGTTTGCACCTTTGTGAGTGCTGTGACACAAATCGACGAATGAATTGCAACCTTCCAATTAATCCTCGAACTTCTCTCAGATTTCTCGGAGGTGGCATCTCCCTGATTGCTTTGGCTTTGTTGGGATCTATTTCAATACCCCTCTTACTCACAATGAAACCAAGCAATTTGCCTGACGAAACACCAAATACGCACTTTTTTGGATTCATTTTCAAATTGAACTCTCTCGATCTTTGCAGCACCTTGGCTAAAACTTTCGGGTGTTCCGCCCTAGTCCTAGATTTGACTAATAAATCATCCACGTATACCTCTAAATACACATGCATCATGTCATGGAATATTGCCATCATAGCCCTTTGATAAGTAGCTCCAGCATTCTTCAAACCAAATGGCATGACCAAATAGCAATAAGTTCCCCAAGGTGTGGTGAATGACGTTTTCTCCTGATCCTCTTCCGCCAAACGGATCTGATTATACCCTGAAAATCCATCCATAAACGAGAGAGTTTCATAGCCTGCAGTGTTATCGACCAACACGTCGATGTGAGGCAAGGGAAAATCATCTTTTGGACACGCGCGGTTAAGGTCTCGAAAATCGATACAGATTCTCACCTTTCCATCCTTTTTCATGACCGGGACAATATTTGCCACCCATTGAGGATATAGGACGACTCTAATAAACCTGGCTTTATGGAGTTTATCGACCTCTTCCTTCATTTTTAAAGCCATTTGGGGGTGGAAACGTCTTAACCTTTGCTTTACCGAGACGGACCCTGGTTTTAACGTTAGGCGATGTTCGACCAGGGTGGAATCCAATCCCGGCATATCCTCGTAGCTCCATGCGAACGTGTCCCTGTACTCCTTTAGAACCTTGATCAATTCCTCCTCTTCAGATGTCGGCAAATTATCGCTTATGAGGATGATCCTAGGGTCTTCCTCAGTCCCCAGGTTGATCTCTTTGGTGGGTTCTTCTATAGCGGCTGATGGTTCGTCAAACCTCCTCATTCCGCTAGCATATGCGTCAGCTGCGTCCTCATATTCTTCGTCCCCTTCTTCAATAGGATACTCTTCATCTGTGAGCTCATAAACTCCATACCCTTCATCAATTATGCAATTCTCCTCACGTTCTAACTCCGACAGATGGATGGGATTTTCTAGCAATTGAGGAATGGCTAGAAAGGCTTGACACCTATTGGCTAGATCCAGAAGGAATCGACGAGGAATTTCCCCACCCTTAGATTTTCTTCTAGGTACTACCCTTGACTCGCTATTCCTAACCTGACTGACTTGTTCTACAGACGAAGGAGAAGTTGAAGAATGTACAGGAAGAGACCCCTCGATAGAGGGGTAAAGAAGGTCGCTCAAGGGACCTTGAATGAGTGGCCCGTAAGTCGGGGCACACTCGTGAGAGATGTAGGAGGTCTCCTCAAAGGAGATGCACTGTTGAGGAGTTTGAAAATCGACGTTTTTTTTTCATTTTCATTTTCAATTACAAAACAATTGAAAGAAATTAGAGAATGGGAGGAGGGAACTACAGCTAGGGGGTTGCATGGCTCATTGAGCAGATCATGGTTGAAAATTTGGCATGGGCTGAAAGACCCACGCAAGAATGTGAGTAGAGAAGGGGACCTGGGAATATCATCAGATAAACGTCGGGTCCAAGAAAGAGTCATCAGCAACGGCTGAAGAGGATGATCAGAGAGAATGACGGAAAGCGATCCGTCAGTTGCAACTTCCTCTTGGCGAGGAAAACTTGGAATTTCGGCGATGTCAATGACATCTTTTGGTACCTCGGAGATCAAAAGTGGCACCTCTAAGTCTGGAGGCGAGAACATCTGTTGTAGTGCCATGAAAATATCCTGTATATCAAACCACTTGTTCCACTCACAATCCGGGTCATCGTGTTTCCCCTTCTTTGCATCTCTCGAGCAACTTTCAGCTAAGTAGGCAATTTACAATTTCCCATGTGATTGTCGCGGGTAATCCCCCAACTGTATAACCGGACCCTTTCTGAAATGAGAGTACAATGTCCATGTAAGAGGTCCCTCATATGCTTCAAGTGGCCCTTCAAAGCCTAGGCCGGCTCTAAGGGTTAACTTTGTCTTCTTTGGCAATTTCAGTCTCCCTTGTAATTGTGCCCCCAAACCTTTGCCCTGTTGGTAGCCAATGTTTCTCATGATCTCCCATCCCTTAGCATGGGAAGGGTGACATGACTTTGGTGTTGGAAGTGACTTTTGTGTAAAATGGGTGCGACGAGGGTCACACACATCTAGCAATGAAAGAATTGGCCGGTGAGTTGGCCAAACAGAAGGCAATGAGGTATTAATAGCGTCCACTGTAGAAAAGATGGGCATGCTATTTACCTTGATAATCCAAGCCTTGTATGGAAACTTTAAGCACTGATGATTGGTGGAAGGCACCGCGTTCATAACCTTAATGTAAGGGCGGCCCAGTATGGCCTTGAATGTGGGATCCATATCAAGGATATGGAATTCCGTGAAGATTGATGCAGGGCCCAATTCTACATTCAAGATGACCATCCCCATTGGCGGCTTTTTGCTATTATCATAGGCCGTAACCGTGATTGATGAAGGCCTTATCTGTTCCGTGTCAACCCCACATGATTGGAGGGTGATCATAGAGATCACATTTATAGACGCACCAGTGTCCACCAAACATGGGTCTTCAGGCACCGCATTGATCTTGACTGCAATACACAGAGCATATTTTCGAGCCTCCTTGGGGGCAAGCTCATGGTGGTGAAATATAATATCCGGTTGTGTATCAGTTGGCGTCAATACTGACGAGATTTTCTCCACTGGGAGATCCTCATTTACCATAACCCTACGAAGATACTCCATCAAGGCGTCTTGATGGGTTTTCGACCTCTTGATTAGCTCGAGAATGGAGATCCGAGCTGGTGTTTTATCCAAGTGTTTCAACAGGTCATATTGTGTCCCGGGGATAGACTCCTCTGGCTATTCTTCAGTGTCTTTCTTCGGCTGAGATTGCTCGGGGACCTGACTGTTTTGGGGAAAAATCCGATGGAACATCCTTCCACTACGGAGCACCATGGCTTGTTGTTTTGGCGGCATCTTTATAGAGTTAGATATGGGGTTTAGCAAGGGTTCGAGGGGTAGTGGTGGAGGAATAATTGATGAAGCAGGGGCAATAATAGGTGTAGGGGCTCTGATGAGTGGTTTGTTAGGTGGATGCATGGTGGGAGCGGATGAAGCCTCAGATGGACGGCGAATGATAAGGGGTTTAAAAGGTGGAGGCATAGTAGAGGTTGATGGTGCCACGGATGGGTGATGAATAATGAGGGGTTTCGAGGGTAAAGGGGTTGTGGTGGAGGTAGATGGTGCCTCGGAAGGGTGTTGGACAATGATGGGTTTGTTTAGTGGAGGCGGAATGAAGGCGGATGATGAAGTGGAGGCGTGAGAGATAATGAGAGGTTTTGGGGGTAACGGTGTTATGGTGGAGGTGGAGGGCACCTCGGAAGGGTATTGGGCAATGAGGGGTTTGTTTAGTGGAGGCGGAATGAAGGTGGATGATGAAGTGGAGGTGTGAGAAATGATGAGAGGCTTTGAGGGTAACGGTGTTATGGTGGAAGTGGAGGGTGTTTGCTGGAGACTCGAAGGGAGGTCATTAGTAGCGACGGGGATGAGAGGACGTGATGTCAGTGGAAATGAGTAAGGTATTACTGCGGGTTGTGCTACGGGTGGAGGATAGACAGGTGCGGGACGAACAAGGCGTGGGGATTGGATAGGAACGTGATTGGTGACAAGGACAGAGCTGCTTTCCGTATGCCAATCCTGCCCTCTTCCAACCTCCAGGAAGAAAGAGATGGGGTTGACTTGGTGGTTAGGTTGTTGGTGCGCCGGTAACGGATTCTGGAGGATGCCCATATTTGGCTGTTGTTGTGGTGCCTGCTGAGGCTGTTGTTGCTGTTGTTGTTGTTGTTGTTGTTGTTGTTGTTGTTGTTGTTGTTGTCTAAGAGGAGGTCTCCTGGCCTTCATCATGGTGACGCATCGCCTCATTTCATCCCAATCTATTTGATGTTCATCGTTCATATCATAGATATAATCTCTGAAATGAAAACAGTTTTCCACTGTATGACCCGGTTGTCTATGGAAGACACAATATCTGGAAGTGTCAACGTTCGTGGGCCATATGGCTTTTTCCTTAGGCAAGGCGAGGAAATTAGCAGCCATGAGAGCATTAAAGATGTCCGGCAACGACTCCGGCAAAGGTGGGTAATGAGCTCTCCTAGGGCCGATCGGCCTTCTCTGTTGTTGGAGGCCATAATCCCTGGGTGGTGGAACCTGATTATATTGAGGAGGCCGCTGCGGTTGAGGCATATTGTTCTGGAAGAGATTGTTTTGTGAGGGAGGACGATAGGGTTGTTGACCTTGTTGCTCCTAATGAAAGGGGAATTGTGGGGGTTGTGGGGGCCTAGGATTGGCTTGCTGGTTGGGATAGCCAACCGCGCCCACTTGTTCATTTGTTACAACCCCTTCTGTTACCCCACCTTGGGCACCCGTGCCCGGCTTCCTAAACACCTTTGGCTTTGGTGACTCGAACATATGCATGAGGGGAGAATCTTTCAGCTGTGTCTGGATATATCGAGCTCTCTCATACAGTTCCTCCATAGTGGTGAGTTTGTTCATTGCCAGGACGTGTCTAAATTGTGGAGTGGCATTAGACACGACCATCTTTACTTGCTCCGATTCTGAAATGGGGTCTCTCACTTTCTCTGCCAAGGATCTCCATCGATCGGCAAATTGGGTGAAATCTTCGTCCGGCTTCATTTTTTTGGCCACTAGGTCAGTAATAGAGAAGGAGGGACCGACCCTATCCCTATATTTCTGTGTGAATTTCCGTTGCACTACGTCGAAGTTCTCAGCCTCACTCGGCTCTAGTGAATAGAACCATTCTAAGGCGGGACCATCCAATGATCTCCTGAAGAGGTATGCCAAGGATCTTTGATCGTTCTGCCAAAATGAGGACTCATACATAAAGTCCTTCAGATGAATGAGGGGGTTGCCTGTGCCGGTGTACCGTCGATACGTTGGCATTTCAGAAGGAGGGAGATGGAATACTGGAAGGATTGGTAAAGAGATCTCAGGCGCGGATTTGACATCCACGATCTTTTTGAAATCTTGGAATTGTTCATCCATCTTGTTCATCCTATGAAGGAGAGATTGAGTGACCTCATTGTAAGGAGCAGGTTGTGGTGGCCAATGAGGCCTTGCAGAAGCCTGAGAAGGGAATTCCGGATGAGAGAGACGTTGTGACATATCAGCAAATGGAGCTGATTGAAATGTCGTATGAGGAATTGGTGGAACTTGAGATTGGGGAGGTAATTGGAAAGGGGGAGGTTGCAGACGCGGCATATCAGTAAATGGAACTGACTGAAATGTTGGATGAAGAATTGGTGGAACTTGAGACTGGGGAGGTAATTGGAAAGAGGGAGGCTGCAAACTTGTCTGCACAAGAGGGAATGAGGAAGGGATTGCCTGTGCGGGCTCTTGAGTAGGGAGAGTAACTGGTGTTGGATTTTGAGGAGTAGAATCAACAGATTTCCCTTTTAAGACGGCCTGAAAGGCTCGGATCTGATCGGAATTGAGCTGTGTGTTCGCGAGAACACCTAGCAAGGAGGAAATATCTTGTGGCGGGGATGCTTCCCCGACGGCGGCTCGCACCTCATATGAGGGCTCACGGGAGGAACCTGTGTCCTCAGCACGGACATGTGTCCCCTGGTGACTCGGGGTCGGATTCTGACCGTTCCCGGACATTTCTTGATCTTTTTCGGAACGTGAGATTTTGCCGGAACGCAATATCATACACACTCAAACCAAGAACAAAGATTAACAAACAAGTTGATGTTTAACGCCTTTTTGTGTTTTCTTTTTGTTTTCCTTTTTTTTAATTGAAATGTAATAACATACACACTCAAACTAATAGCAAAGATTAACAAACAAGTTGATGTTTAACGCCTTTTTATTTTCTTTTGATTTTCCCCTTTTTTTTCTTCTTTTGATTTTCCCCTTTTTTTCTTCTTTTTTTTCTAATCTAATGTTCACACCACAGGAGGGACCTTAGTTGCAATATTGATTTCCGCCGTGTGATCTAAGGACACTCGACTCACCACGAATGGGTTAACTATCTCCAGGGAACTTCAGTGGTACAACCAGCCCAGTGAACGAAGAGGGAATCCTTCGATGTCGGGGACTTATGGAGGTCCCAGTGAAGGAGATCCTAGTCCGTCGAGAGGAATTCCCAACGGAGAGTCTTTCCTTCACCAAGAAAAGGTGATCCTACTAAAGATGGAACAAAAGAAATAAAAAATAAAAGGGAGATGATATGCAATGCAGTGCTGAATTTAACAAGAGATATATAAACAGACAGCAAATATATGCAATAAAAGAAATTAAACAAACATCACAACACTCCTTTTTCTGCAATGATACAAATTTATTCAGACTTCAAGGGGATTCTGGAGTAATGCACGTAGTGCACGAGGGATGAAATTGGAATGCCAAGAGTGATAGCGGGGACACGAATATAACGCACGCGGGCGTAATCAGGAGGGGCACACGTGGGTGTCAAGTGGAGGGGGTGCTACTGAGGGCACAAATGTAGCGCACGAGGGCGTAATCATGAGGGGCACACGTGGGTGCCGAGTGGAGGGGCACACGTGGGTGCCGAATGGAGGGGCACACGTGGGTGCCGAATGGAGGGGCACACGTGGGTGCCAAGTGGAGGGGCACACGCGGGTGCCGAATGGAGGGGCACACGTGGGTGCCGAATGGAGTGCTATTGGGAACACCAATGCAGCGCACACGTGGGTGCCGAGTGGAGGGGCACACGTGGATGCCGAGTGGAGGGGCACACGTGGGTGCCGAAAATATGTGGGTAACCAGAGGAAACAAAAGGTCCCACCGTGATCGCCAAAAAGGTGTAGACGGCAAAAGAGTGTCGTCCACCCTCGGGGGAAAGAAACAATGATGTAAAGTAATGATGAAAAGGTGAAGGTCGGAGGGGTGGAGACGACAAGAGTCGTCCACCCTCGTCTGTCCTAAGAGATGGAAATGATGAAATCAACTCAAGAAGAGAAAGAAAATAAAGGAGAGAAAGGAAAGAAGGATGCGAAACGAACTCCGGTACGTGGCGGAGATAGGGGTCGGAAGACCCTCTCGCGCAAACTGACCCCTTCCTGGTAAGCGTGACTTACCGTTCCACGAGCAGTTTTTCATATACCGAAAAATCTGAGAATCTAAGTAACAGAAATGGGGAGGCACGAAGACTCAAAAATTGTAACGGAATATCATTCTCTAGACAATTACAAGGACAATACGAACCAAGACGCACCACCACAGGACATTGGTCTTTGTGGGATTCTAACAGCAATATAATACTATCAGCAATAATGAATGTATATGTACATATTAAGACCACCGTAAGACATTGGCCTTACGGGATTTTTATTGCAGCACAAATAATGAATATTATATGTACATACGTAAGACCACCGCGAGGTATTACTCTCCGCGGGGTTTCGACAGAAATTAAAGGAATAAAACGACAGAATGAAAAGGCTTCGCGAGGAATTACTTCCGTCACGTACACCTTCGCAAGGAATTACTTCCGTCGCAGGGTTTAGACAGAAATTGAAAGAATAAAATGACAGAATGAAAAAGGTTTCGCGAGGAATGACTTCCGTCACGTACACCTTCGCGAGGAATTACTTCCGTCACAGGGTTTAGACAGAAATCGAAGGAATAAAATGACAAAATAAAAAAAAAGGCTTCGCGAGGAATTACTTCCGTCACGTACACCTTCGCGAGGAATGATTCCGTCGCAAGGTTTAGACAGGAATTAAAGGAATAAAATGACAGAATAAAAAAAGCTTCGCGAGGAATGACTTCCGTCACGTACACCTTCGCGAGGAATGACTTCCGTCGCAGAAATTAAAGGAATAAAATGACAGAATAAAAAAAGGCTTCGCGAGGAATGACTTCCGTCACGTACACCTTCGCGAGGAATGACTTCCGTCGCAGGATTTAAACAAAAGGGAAAATTGACAGGAAAGAAAAGGGGAAGGGGATGTGATCGCCAGGGGCTGAGAGCCCCACAAAAAAGAACTGTGATCGCGTTCGCCGTCGGGGCGGGAGCAGTGCGGGTTCTCTCTTCCTCTTCGGTCGGCCGGCCGACGAAGAGGGCCTTCTTTGGTTACCCAGATTTTATTATCCCTTTTTTGTTTTACTTTTTTGTTATTATATATTTTTTATGGGGTTTTGTGACTTTTATTGTTTTTATGTTCTTATATCTTTTTTTTAAGAGAAAGATGAGAGAGCAAAGAGAGAAATCGGATGATAGATGGTAGAATAAGGTAGTACGATATAGGAAAAGAATACTAAGAAAATATAGACAGGATGAAAATTTTATTTTAGATAAGACAGAGAAGAACGGAGATGGAGGTTTAACGATATATAATACTAATAAGGGAGAGGAGATAGACTTATTGTTAAACGAAACGTAAAGGAGGATGAATATGGAAATTTAACAACAGATAATAATGATGAAGGAAAGAACTAGGATAGATGAGAGAGACAATAGCCGGGTACCTCAAAAGGAGGGATGACCTCCTACTCTTTTGGTCGACGGAAGAAGCGGGATCCCCGACTGGTTAACCCTGCACGGAAAACAAATGAAGAGAAACAACAACGAGATAAGGACGACGGTGGTGTAGCATCAATTCTTTAGAAGCTGATATTAAGAATAACATAAGAGAACACTAACCTGGTTGGTAGTATTTAAAAACCCCTTTTAGACATGAAAATGTAGGTAGATGATATGATGAATGAACAAAGAGGGGTCTCTCAGGAAGAGAGAAACTATATGAACGACAAGTAATGCATGCATATGTAACTAACTGAATGAAAACCAGACAACAAGGGGGGAGAAAACTTATTCAGAGATGGATGATGGGCTTTGGATTAGCTTCTCCGGCAAGGTGAGGATGAACCAGGCACGCAGCACAGCAGAACGACTGCTTTAAAGTCTCTTTTCCACTTCAAATCAACACGTGCATACGTTCACAGACACGTACCCCTACACGAACACACACATACACATATACATGAACGGGAATACATCTATAAAGGGGGGGATCGAAAGAGAGAGGGTTGAAGAGAAAGGAAGAAAGGGAGAAAGAGGAGAAGAACTCTTTTTTTTTATAGAGATTTTTACTTTAGTTTTACATATATAGCGTATATAGAGAGAGAGAGAGAATATGAACTATATAAGATATATATATATATATATATATATATATATAGTATATGTATATATGTTATATATACATAAGAGAGGGAGAGTGACCCGAGAGTGAGGGATGAAGGGAGTTGGTGAGAAAAAAAAAGACAATAAAAATGAAAGAAAGGGGGGTGGCGAAGGCAGAGAGGGGAAGAGAGAGTGAGAGGGAGAGAGAGAGATGCGAGAGGAAGAGAGAGAGGATAATAATAAAAAATTAATTAATTAAAAAAAAAGAGAGAGAAGTAGGAGGAGAGGGAGATCGGAAGAGAGGGAGGGAGAGAGAGACAGTGGGGAGAGGGGATTAAAAAAGAGAAAAGAAAGAGTGAGAGAGAGGGAGAGACAGAGAACGAGAGGGAGAGGAGATTAAAAAAGAAAAAAAGAAATAAGAGAGGGAGATTGAGAGAGAGAGTGATCGAGAGGGCAGAAAGAGAGAGAGAGGGAGGGGAGAAAAGCAAAGAGAAGGAGAGAGAGAGGCGGTGGGGAGAGTGGACTAAAAAAAAAGGAAAAGAAAGAGTGAGAGAGGGGGAGATCGAGAGGGAGAGAGATAGAGAGAGGAAGAGAGGGAGGGAACGGTGGAGAGAGGGCGAGAGTGAGAGAACAGAGAGGGAGAGTGAGGAAGAGAGAGATGGCGGGGGGAGAGGAGAGAGAGAGAGAGTGCGGTGAGAGAGGGAGAGAGGGAAAGGGAGAGAGAGAGGGGGGAGTCCGGCAGTGACGGCGGAAGCGGCGGCCGGAGGGGGCCAGAGGGCGTGCAGGCGGCGACGTGCAGGAGGCGGTGGTCGCAGGGGGGGGGGGGGCGGACGGCTGGAGAGGGGGCGACAGCGGCGGTTGGTGCGGCGTCGGGCGTGCAGGCGGGCGACGGCGGCAGCGGCTGGAGGCGGTGGTGTCGCGGTGAGGGAGACGACGACGTCGAGGGAGGCGACGGCGACGTCGGCAAATGGCCGGTGAAGGTGGCGGTGGCGTTATGGGGGTGGAGCTTAGCAGGGAATGGGAAGGGGATCGAGGAGGGAGACGGTGGAGGTGACTGTGGGTCAGCAGAGAATAAAAAAAAAAGGGAGTGAGGGTGGTGGCTGCGACGGTGGTGCAGAGAGAAAAGGGGGGTGAGAAAGGTGGGTTCGAGCGGAGGCGTAGTGAGGGTTCTACAACGGTGACAAGGAGGGCGCTGGGTGGAGGGAGAAGGCTGTGGAGGGGGATGAGAAGGAAGAGGAAAGTAAGGTGGTGTTGCGATTGGGTGGCTGCAGAGGAGAAAACAAAGAAAGAGGGAGGGGAGACGGTGGAGGTGAGGGTGGTGGCCGGAGGTGGCAGTGGCGGTTGACGGTGGTCCGAGGGGAGCTGCCGGCGTGGTCTGCGGTGTGTTGGTTGGAAGGAAAAGAGAAATGGGAGATGGAGAGTTGGGTCGTGGGAGAGCGAGAGTAGAGAGGTTCTGATGTGTGGTGTGGCCGAGGAGAATGAGAGAGGGTGTTGGTTGTCGTAAGGGTGAGGGTGTTGAATGAAAAAAAAATTGGGGGGGGGGACAAGATCCAAAGAAAAAGGGTAGTTAATATGAGAGTTAATAATAATATAAAAAAATTTATTTTATTCTTTCTTTTATTAAATGTTGGGCCCAAACTATTAATATCTATTTATAAATATCAATATATATATTTATTTATTTATAAGGAATAAATGATGGGCCACACTTATTTAATATATATATATATTTATTTTCTTTTGTTATTTATATATTCATGGGGAGAATGGGCCTAAGCCCATAAAAATTGCTTTATTTAATAAAAAAGATTTGAATAAGAATGGGCCAAGCCCAACAAAATCTTTACTTGTCCACCCCCCGTTTCCTTTTTAACATTGAGAGATGGGCCAAGCCCATTGACATCTTCATCTTTTTGTGTAGGAGAGGAATGGCCATAAGCCCATTAACAAGAGTCTCATTAAGAAACGACAATTGAGGTTTATCAAATAAAAATTGGAGGCCACTCGACTAACTTAACCGTGCGAGCCACTTTGGGCTTCTTAGTGTAATACGGGATCTGCTCGGCATAGTGTTAAAATGCCGTGTCTACAAGTGTTTCCTTGTTAGGCTTGGTGTTAGGGTGGTCTGGTTCCCGATGGTGAGATCGGGAGTTCCTTCTTCCCCGTTACCAATAGGAGTAACTGTAGTGCCGAGTTTTGATTGGCCACCGGTTCGCTGTTCCTGCTGTAGTTGTAGCTGCTTTCCTTTCTGCTACCGCCGTTGTTCTCAGTTGGGGTTCCGTGAGATCCCTACTGAGCCAGTGACAGGAGACTCACCCTTACTTTTCAGGTGCGACGGTTCTTCCTCGAGGTTCGAGGGTGCTGTGCGGAGGCTCTTAATTACCAACTCATCGGGTTGAGTGTTTACTTGGCATGTGATATGTTTTACTACTTTAGACTGTACTTTCTATTGGACTGGACTCTGTTGTTGTAGTTTATTTATTTATTTCTGTTAATTGTCAAATTATCCTGCTTTATTTCCTATTTCTTTGTACCTCCACACTCCTTTTAGTCCTTCCGAGCCCTCTCGGCTCGTGGGCGGCGGACTAGGATTCGAATGGTATCGGGTTCTTCCCAGTATCCGGATCTTGGGTCATTACAGTTACAGTTCACTGAATTGATATTGAAACTACTGTTATTGCTCATTGAACTGATATTGAAACTAATGTTATTGCCTACTGAACTGTTATTGCATTTCACTGTTATTACATTGTAAATGTTTACTGTTAATGAATTTTCAATATATCAAATGGTGATTTGGAAAAGGGCAGATTAAGTCTATTTAGATCCTTTCACTATGCGTGAGACCTTACTCTGCCTAGTGCTGGAATCACTCTATCGATAAATGAGTTGAATTATATTGCATGGTAATATTTACTAATGTTGAATTGTCATTGATAGAACAAAGTTTTATTGCACCGTATGGCATTATCTGTAAAATGTTAAACATCGTGACTTATGATTTGTAAAAGTTGAAATTAGGTTATAATACATTAATCTCATGTTATCTATTTAAAATTATGCCTAAGAATGACTTATAAAATGAAATGTCGTAAGTCACTTTGGATGTGTTTTTATATGTTTTGACTGGGGACTATGTCTAGTCTCTTACTGGGTCTATTCGTAGACTCACCCTGTTGAACATTTTCAAGAGAAGCGATAGAAGAAAGCGAGGAGTGATATCACAGTGTTCTGACCACGGCTTGGATTTACTACGTGTCATTATCTTAGGTAGTTAAGAAAAAAAATCTGTGTGAAATTTGGTTATGTAATAAATGACTCGTTAAATTGTTGATCTTTATTTTGATCTTTGTGGATGAAGTCTTTTGACTGAAAGCTGACTGATCGAGAAATTTTATTTCCATTGTAATGATATCTCAATATTTATGTGAAATTCTCTACCAAAATGTACCGTTTGGGTTGTCCCACTGTGACGTTTTGATCGAGATCCGACGTGAGTCTTTACGACTGGACCAGGTTTACGAGTCGGGACGTCACAGAGAGTGGTATCAGAGCCACCACGGTTGAGAATTCATATAAATAGTCATCAGCTTAATCCACATTTTAAAGTATTGAACTAGTAGGTTGTAATGACGATAACTGTATAATTGTATTGTTAGACCATGGCGGGAGGAGGTCATCGTGCAGTTCAAAATGACGATATTCAGGAGGAGCCGAGAGGACCTGTAACGACCCAAGATCCGGATACCGGGAAGAGCCCGATGTCATTCGAATCCTGGCCCACCGCCCATGAACCGAGAGGGTTCGGAAGGGTGAAAAGGAGTGTGGAGGTACAAAGAAATAGGAAATAAAGTAGGAGAATTCAATAATTAACAAAAATAAATAAATAACTACAATAACAGAGTCCAGTCCAACAGAAAGTACAGTCTAAATTAGTAAAGCGTACCACATGACAAGTGAACACTCGGCCCGGCGAGCTAGCAACTGAGAACCTCCGAACAGCACCCTCGAACCTTGAGGAAGAACCACCGCACCTGAAAAGTAAGTCTCCAAACAGAGACTCATCAGGGGTCCCGCAGAACCCCAATCGGAAACAACGGCGGTAGCGGAAAGGAAAGCTACAACTACAACAGGAATAGCAAACTGGAGGCCGGTCAAAACTTGGCACTACAGCTACTCCTACTGTACCAGAAAGGAAGACATCGATCTCACAATCGGGATCTAGACCACACTAACACCACCTACTGAGGCGAAACCTACGGCAACCCCGCCGCAGACGCTTGTCCTCCCTGGACAAGGCCGCCCTGGACACGCTATCCAAGGTGCAACCCCGACCACCTGGTCGCGGGCGCCACACCAACAAGACGCAACCTCGGTAAAGCCACTAGCACCCTGGCCACTACCTCGGAAACACCGGACGGTCCAGAAAATCACGTCTCGCAGATGAAAAATGGAACCCAAAAATAAGAGAGCCACGCCTCACGTGACAGGAGTACCTGTCCACCAGAAGCAAGGCCGGATGCGTCTACTTATGACTTAGTCCACAGCCTCAGGTGTCTCACTATGGCGCCCCAGGCGGAGACTGAGACACCGTACAAGTAACCACAGAATAAGGGTCTAGTCGGGGTCGTGCTCGTCAGCACGCGTCCGAAGTCCCCGACCACGTGTGCACACACTGACTGACTGTGTTATGTCAGGCCCTCTAGCTGGTTCGTCCTCCAGGCCCGGACTCGAGCCGCCACAGTAGGAGGCCCACAGCAACCAGCCTAAAGTCGTCTCTCTTGTAAAGCCTCGCCACCACTCCCTGGTGGGACCACACGCGTGTCGGAAGGCTACGACTAGTGGGGAGTCAGTGATGTGACCACTCTCCAAGGAGAAACTCCGAGAAATATGCACGCATGCTATGCAAAAGTAGAGAAGAACCAAGTGGCATCGAGCCCCTGGGCTTTGGACAGTCCTCTAGACTTACTAAATCCAACGGTCCTTGAGTCACGAGACTCGGGGTCAAGACCATTGCACCGAACGGCTCCACACCGTTAATCTGCCCAAACCCTAGGGTCAGAAACTTGGCACGATGACTCATGAGGCAGTTCTTAACCGCTGAGATCATTCCCTCGAAAAGGGAACTAAGAAACCCTCCAGCCCCAGGCTAGGTAATTGGACTCATAGTCCACATGCCACACTCACGGCCCACGTGGAAAGCGCAGAAGCACGATTCTGAAGATAGCTCACACGCCGCCACGTCGATTCCCCATCCCAGGGAAAAGTGGAGAATCTCCAGCCCCATGCTGAATGATTGGACTCGCAGCCCAAGGCCACACACCTGGCCTAGTCGGGAACCATCTTTCGCAGAAACCCACGACATGCGGGGGAATCCCATCGCATTCATACTGATACACGGTGACTCGATCGAACGTAACACGAAAGCCCAGAACACATGGGGTCACCCGGACCCACCACGCCGATGGGCACACTAATCGAGATAGCACGGCACCTCCTGACACCCCAAAAACACGGACACGGAACCCATGGGGTGTCTGGGACACTCACGAGGTCGAAGGTCGACCACTGGGTCACAACCGGGTCGACCAGAGACCAACACAACTCGAACCCAACATTGCGAGCATGGAAATCGCCTAGCGGTCTAACCCTAGACCGCCACGATGCCTAACGGTCTAACCTTGGAGCGCCATGGAAAGGCTAGCGGTCTAACATTGGACCGCTACATACTGAAATCACGGACCCCTAGCGGTCCACTCTTGGACCGCTAAGTAGAGCCTAGCGGCCTATTACTAAACCGCTAACGGCCCTGGCGGTCTATCGTGCGACCGCGAGGCCAAAACCGATATACACGGGATGCTAGCGGTCTTCCTCTGGGCCGCCAAACCCCGAAACACACGAAGCTCAAGCGATCTTAGCGGTCTAACCCTAGACCGCCAAGGACCCTGGCAGTCTATCGCGTAACCGCCAGCCTTGAACCGACACAGAGAGACCCCTAGCGGTCTACCCTTGGTCCGCTTGGAGCCCTTAGCGGTCTCTGGAACGACAGCCAGGGCGTCCCGAACCCGAAACGGCGGGAAACCCATTCCACGCCCCAATCACCCCTGGGTGATGGGGAAACAAAGGGGAAACCCTTTCCCAAGCCCCTAGGCATTCAATGATGCCCAAAAACCACCAAGCAACGCGCTAAAACGTTAGATCGGGCTCACACCCAAAAATCATGCTTTTTCCTCAATACGGCAATAAACTCACGCTCGGCTCGCCACGGCCCACCAAACTCACGGGAAAGAAAGTACGCGAGTTGGGGGTCCATCTCCCTACCTCCACCGAAGATTCCGCGTCCCGAGGACGCCGATCCGCAAAGAAACGCCGTTTAAACCCTCGACGTTCCACGAACCTGCGGCCGAGCTTCAACGCGCCGCCGGCCCTCGATCCTCGACCCGTTCCTTGTTCCTCGCCTCCCACCGTCGCCGCCTCGCCCTCTTCCGCCACGGGCGGCCGCCCGGGGAGAGGGGGAGAGAAAGAGATGAGAGAGAGTGAGAAAGAGAGAATGGGGAGAGAGAGGGGGGGGAAGGGGTTAATATATAGGAAAATCCAAAAATTCTGGAAAATACCAAAAAATAGGAAAAATGCTCCTCGCGATCCTCGGAAGACACACAACACAGTGGTAACGTCCGGGAGTCGAAGAACGCAACGGTTCACCCTGTACGGGGTTCCGAAGGTGCGACAGACGAAAACATGCGTAAAAACCCAAAATGCGACCCGGGACCCACACGGGCGCTCCGAAAATTCCAAAAAAATACCGGCGTGCTCCTCACAATGCCTCGGACCCAAGGAAATTCACGGGCACACCACCAATGGGTCCAAAAATCTGATATAAAAGTCCGAAGCTCACTCGGGCATGCTCCGTAACCCGCAGAAAGACGATCCGAAACCCAAGGATCATGATCCGAGAAACATCTGAAAAATCTGAGGCATTACATCGCTCCCCCCTTAAAGAAATTTCATCCTCGAAATTCAGGAGAACGTGGGAACACAGGAGAAGAAAGCCTTAACCAACTGACAATGCCGTCAGAGTCCCAGCACAGAAAACCTCGATTCTCACGAAAGCTCCGATCCTGAGGGACACAGCCAGACTATAATCACGAACGACACCTCGCTCCGCACGCCGGCCATCAGAGCAGGCATACATCAAGGACACAGTCCGGCATCACCCCAGTCACAAGGAAAACCAATCATGGCACCGCTGCCACCATCTCGTTTACCAAGGAGACACAGTCCTTGTCACGAGAAATAGCTACCGATCCATCCTATGGTCGGCAGACAAATCACACGTCAGCTTCACAACCAGCTGACTGGACGCACATCCTTCTCAAGGGAACAACCAATACAGAGCCTCCACCAGCTCACGCAGCCATCTCAACAGACCACAATCAGCTCATCGGCTCAGCGCCAAGAATCATCTCACACTTGGCAAGCCGAAAGCCAGACATGTCACTGTGCCAACTCTGTCAGAAGACAAACTTTGACAAAGCCCAGATCCCATCCGGGAAGCGCATCACAGAAACGACCACCAAAGGCCTTACCTACACACAGCTCTCGCCATTCATGATGCCCAACCACCAGCATCTTCTGTCTGTGAAAAGACCATCCACTGGTCGCCAAATACACGCCAACGGGAACCTTCGCCGGCCCAACGGGCACGATCCAACTCACAACAGGCCATCCGCTGACTCACACACAGATAATTACCATGTCTCAAGCTGCACTTCTCTCCGATGCCACATCCGATCTCAATCATCACGCCAACTCGACCCTTGTAGGGGAGCACGATGAAACCAAATGAAGAATCTGGAGTCTTCAGTCTTCACCTCACTCGACTCAGACTCACAGGGGAACCATCCCATGTTGGTCACCAAACCAAGGATAACTATCCCAACGCCAATGTCCCATCAAGGACCTTCAACAATAGGCGTCACTCCTCCGTCCTGTTTCATCAAAACCTTCGTCTCAATTAATCCAAGCGGACACCAGTCAATCCTGATTCTGACGTTATCACAGAGCCACGGGACTCCACCGGAGCAACTCATGTCACACGTCTCTAGGGGAGGAGAGTGCCACCCAATCTTACGGCAACCTGGTCGCCAATACCACGACCAATGCACTCTGGGTCCCCAGTCGATTATATATCTCACCGTCACAATCCGACACGACCATATAACCAACAGACGCTGCCGTGGTCGATCACGCTATTGGGATCACCAGCCACTCACAGCTGCCAACGGGGACCTCATAATCTGCCAGGGATCACTTCCTCTAGAACACGATCTCATCCGAGAACACGACTGGCAACACAAGCCGGGCACCAAGCCACAGACTCTGACCAACACGTTCTCGACCTCCGTCAGGCGACATCCTCAACAACCCTATCCGGGCCTAACACCAATGCCTGACACGGCTTCCACCACATGAACATGGTACTTATGCGGCACGCTTGCCAACATTTTTCCCAACACTCCATCCTGCCAGTGCCAAGAATCACAACATCTCAAGCAACGGCACATCAACAACACGTTTCACACCGAGGAACCAATCCTCCGATGCTCAACACAACCTTAGGAAATCCGCTCGTAGCACCCAATGCTATGATCCTGAACCTTTGGGTTATGGGCCCACCAGGCTTCCGCTGTGCACTCTGATCCACACGCGCACCGCCAACACGGCAACTCGGGACTCACCATCCCGACAATCCACAACTCAGCTGGTCAACCTCAGAAAATAGGGTGAGGAAAGCTCCATTACCTCGATCCTAGAGCACAGATTTACTCCCAATTCTGGCAATCCTCTGCAACTCCGCAGACTCCGACCCACCACATATAGGAAGATCTAGCACCAGCCAATAACACGAACACCGCCCAACCAGCACTCGTCCTTCCGGAACGGCGCCAGCACCCTTGCACACCAGGGAAAAAGGGCACGACTCACACAGGCAACCACCTTGCCAAAACACAGGACACGTCTCGCACGGATTTCATGGCACACAGAGGCGAACCAATCCGGACACACAATGCAAGATGACGAACCTTAGCCAAATGCAATCTCTCCTACCAAGGGAGAAACGAACGCACCTCCGACCAACGGAAAAACTCCACGCCTGACATGATCTCGAATCTCGTGCATACTGGGAATAGCACCACCCAGTACCAAGAAAAATCTTTGCTTCCATCAGGTCAACGCCTCCGACACACTCGCCAAGTGTCACACCGGACCAAAATCACAGCATCTCTCGATGCACCACCACTGCACTTCCTCGAACTGCAACATGCCACACCAAGAGCCGCAACACGAGCCATAATCGACAACCGCCGACACTCATCCTCGAGTCCCGAAACTCACCGCGGAACCTTCACAACTCAAACCAAATCCAAGGGGAACACAACCCATTCGCACACAAGAGCACATGAGTAAGACTTACTTGGACACCACAGCCCAATCCTGTCTCGAAATTCACAAGAATAACCGGGACCAACATGTCATTTTTGATGCCACAAAGCATGACAAGAACATCAGGCTCGACAAAACAGCTGCTCACCGAGAAGATCCTCCGCTCACCCAAGCGCACCTCTCGATCAGGACACCTGCTGTGCCACGTTAAACCATGACCTTAAAACATCAGGGGCTAGATAAACCTCAAGTTGGAGTGGCCAAACTCAACAACAGCTCCCTCAGAGCACGCTTACGGCCACTTAATCACAAACAGTCCTCACCAGCCACCTGACCACACTGTAGATACCTCGAACGCAGCACCACAGCAACTCACTTGCCGACAACATCTGCCCAATGCAGCACAATCGGGGCCACCACCCATCGGGAAGAAATCTCTCTATCACGTCTCTTGGGCCCACACCAGCACGAAAGCCGCGAACAGCAACCGCCTTCACAGCACCGCACATCGCACTCAAGCTCTCAAGCGAAAAATCAAGCGGAGAACAAACACAAAACCCTATGCCAGCTGCCGATTGTACTGGACCTTATGGACTCTGATAACTGTAATATCTCGAATTCCTATGTACGTCCACAACCTCCGCTCTGATACCAACTGTAACGACCCAAGATCCAGATACCGAGAAGAGTCCGATACCATTCGAATCCTGGCCCGTCGCCCACGAACCGGGAGGGTTTGGAAGGGCTAAAAGCAGTGTGGAGGTACAAAGAAATAGGAAATAAAATAGGATAATTCAACAATTAACAGACATAAATAAACAACTACAACAACAGAGTCCAGTCCAACAGAAAGTACAGTCTAAAATAGTAAAGCGTACCACATGCCAAGTGAACACTCGGCCCGGCGAGCTGGTAACTGAGAACCTCCGAATAGCACCCTCGAACCTCGAGGAAGAACCGTCGCACATGAAAAGTAGGGGTGAGTCTCCTGTCACTGGCTCAGTAGGGATCCCGCGGAACCCCAACCGAGAACAACGGCGGTCGCGGAAAGGAAAGCAACTACAACTGCAGTAGGAACAGCGAACCGGTGGCCGGTCAAAACTCGGCACTACAGCTACTCCTACTGTACCGAAAAGGAAGACACCGATCTCACAATCGGGATCTGGACCACACTAACAACACCTACCGAGGCAAAACCTACGACAACCCCACCGCAGAGGCCTATCCTCCCTGGACAAGGCCACCCTGGACAGGCTGTCCAAGGTGCAACCCTAACCACCTGGTCGCGGGCGCCACACCAACAAGACGCAACCTCGGTAAACCCACTAGCACCTTGGCCACTACCTCAGAAACACCGGACGATCCAGAAAACCACGTCTCACAGACGAGAAATGGAACCCAGAAATAGGAGAGTCACGTCTCACGTGACAGGAGTACGTGCCCACCAAAAGCAAGGTCGGATGCGTCCACTGACGACTTAGTCCACAGCCTCAGGTGTCTCGCAGCAGCACCCCAGGCGGAGACTGAGACACCGTACAAGTAACCACAGAACAAGGGTCTAGTCGGGGTCGTGCTCGTCAGTACGCGTCCGAAGTCCCAGACCACGTGTGCACACACTGACTGACTGCGCTACGTCAGGCCCTCTAGCTGGTTCGTCCTCCAGGCCCGGACTCGAGCCGCCACAATAGGAGGCCCACGGCAACCAGCCTAAAGCCGTCCCTCGGGTAAAGCCTCGCCACCACTCCCTGGTGGGACCACACACGTGTCGGAAGGCTACGACTAGTGGGGAGTCACTGATGTGACCACTCTCCAAGGAGAAACTCCGAGAAACACGCACACACGCTGTGCGAAAGTAGAGAAGAACCAAGTGGCACCGAGGCACTGGACTCTGGACAGTCCTCTAGACTTACTAAATCCAACGGTCCTTGAGTCACGAGACTCGGGGTCAAGACCGTTGCATCGAACGGCTCCACGCCGTTAATCTGCCCAAACCCTAGGGTCAGAAACTTGGCACGATGACTCAAGAGGCAGTTCTCAACCGCTGAGATCATTCCCTCGAAAAGGGAACTAAGAACCCTCCAGCCCCAGGCTAGGTAATTGGACTCATAGTCCACATGACACACTCACGGCCCACATGGAAAGCGCAGAAGCACGATTCTGAAGATAGCTCACATGCCGCCACGTCGATTCCCCATCCCAGGGAAAAGTGGGGAATCTCCAGTCCCATACTTAATGACTAGACTCGTAGCCCAAGGCCATACACCTGGCCCAGTCGGGAACCATCTTCCGTAGAAATCCACGACATGCGGGGGAACCGCATCGCACTCATACTGATACACGGTGACTTGATCGAGCGTAACATGAAAGCCTGGAACACATGGGGTCACCTGGACTCACCACACCAATGGGCACATTAATCGAGGTAGCACGGCACCTCCCAGCACCCCAGAAATACGGACACGGAACCTATGGGGTGTCTGGGATACTCACGAGGTCGAAGGTTGACCACTGGGTCACAACCGGGTCGACCAGAGACCAACACAACGCGAACCCAACATTGCGAGCATGGAAATCGCCTAGCAGTCTAACCCTAGACCACCACGATGCCTAACGGTCTAACCTTGGACCGCAAAGGAAAGGCTAGCGGTCTAACATTGGACCGCTACATATTGAAATCACGGACCCCTAGCGGTCCACCCTTGGACCGCGAAGCAGAGCCTAGCGGCCTATTACTAAACCGCTAACGACCCTGGCGGTCTATCGTGCGACCGCGAGGCCCAAACCGATATACACGGGATGCTAGCGGTCTTCCTCTGGGCCGGCAAACCCCAAAACACATGAAGCTCAAGCGATCTAACCCTAGACTACCAAGGACCCTGGCGGTCTATCGCGTAATCGCCAGCCTTGAACCGACACAGGGAGACCCCTAGCGGTCTACCGTTGGTCCGCTTGGATCCCTTAGCGATCTCTGGAACGACTGCCAAGGCGTCCCGAACCCGAAACGGCGAGAAAATGGCGGGAAACCCATTCCACGCCCCAATCACCCCCGGGTGATGGGGAAACAAAGGGGAAACCATTTCCAAAGCCCCTAGGCATTCAATGATGCCCCAAAACCACCAAACAACACGCTAAAACGTTAGATCGGACTCACACCCCAAAATCATGCTTTTTCCCCAAAACGGCAATAAACCCACACTCGGCTCGCCACGGCTTACCAAACTCATGAGAAAGGAAGTACGCGAGTTGGAGGTCCATCTCCCTACCTCCATCGAAGATTCCGCGCCCCGAGGACGCCGATCCGCGAAGAAACGCCGTTTAAACCCTTGCCGTTCCACGAACCCGCGGCCGGGCTTCAACGCGCCGCCGGCCCTCGATCCTCGACCCATTCCTCGTTCCTCTCCTCCCGCCATCGCCGCCTCGCCCTCCTCTGCCACAGTCGGCCGCCCGGGGAGAGGTGGAGGGAAAGAGATGAGAGTGAGTGAGAAAGAGAGAATGGGGAGAGAGAGGGGGGAAGGGGTTAATATATAGGAAAATCTAGAAATTCTAAAAAATACAGAAAAATAGGAAAAATGCTCCCCGCGATCCTCGAAAGACACTCAACGCAGTGGTAACGTCCCAGAGTCAAAGAACGTAATAGTTCACCCTGTACGGGGTTCCGAAGGTGCGATAGACGAAAACATGCGTAAAAAACCAAAACGCTACCCGGGACCCACACAGGCGCTCCTAAAATTCTAGAAAAATATCAGCGTGCTCCTCACAACACCAAAGACCCATGGAAATTCACGGGCACACCACCAATGGGTCCAAAAATTCGATATAAAAGTCCAAAGCTCACTCGGACACGCTCCGCAACCCGCGGAAAGATGATCCAAAACCCACGGATCCTGATCTGAGAAACATCCAAAAAATCTGAGGCATTACAGGACCCCCGTCTCCGCCCCCAACACCTTTGGTGGATTATGGAATGTTCATGCAAGGTCTGGTTCAAGCTGTGCAAACCACGGCTCAGACGCATGCAGCACTTCAGTCGCAACTCCGAACTCAGACAGCATCACCCCAGGGGCAGGTTTTTGGAGGGGTGACTATGATGGAGAGATTTTGGTGGATGGCTCCACCCTCTTTTAAGGGGGAGAGTCAGCCAATCATGACTTAAAACTGGCTCCACGAGATAGAAAAGATTTTTCGGGTCATCCGGTGTGCAGATGAGGACAAGACAAGTCTGGTGGCCTACATGCTGCAGGAGAGTGCGGACGTATGGTGAGCGTCTGTGCTAAGGAATCAACTTGACAGACTAGATGGTGATATTTCTTGGGAAGAATTCAGGCGGCTATTCACGAAAAAGTACATACCGGAGCATGTGCAAGACAAGATGGAGCAAGACTTTTTGGCCCTAACTCAAGGGTCGATGACCGTGCTTGAGTATGAGGCTAAGTTCGCGGAGTTATCAAAGTATGCACCGCATATTGTTACAGATGAAAGAAGGAAGGTGAAGAAGTTTGTGACGGGACTACGACCGTCGCTTCGGACCCGTCTAGTTGCACTGGATCTTGCTACGATGGAGGCAGCTCTTGGCGCAGCATGCCGTCAAGAGAGCGACATGGAAGTATATCAAGAGGAGAAGAGGACTTCAACAAAGAGACCGTTAGCACCATTTCACAGGTATGACAAAGACAAAAAGGTGATGAAGAATCCATCGCCGTCATTTGTGACAGGGAAGACCACACCACCAGCAAGGGCCAACGACAAACCAGAATGTAAACATTGCGGCAAGCGACATGGCGGGGAAGTATGCTGGATCGCCACCGGCAGGTGTCTCCGTTGTGGCGAGAAGGGCCACATGACTCGAGACTGTCCGAAGATGATGCAGTCTGTAGCAGTTCGGCTAGTAGCAACAGTAGCATCTCCAGTAGCAGCCAAACCTGCAGGTGCGAGAACCGTAGGGAGATCCCGAGCGCCATCTCGGGTGTTTGCACTACCTAGAGAGGATGCTGAACAGGCGGAGTACTTCATAGGAGGTATTATCTCTATCAATGGTATTCATGCTAGAGTATTGTTTGACACCGGTGTAACACATACTTTCATTTCTGAGAGGTTTGCTAGTTAATTACATGAGGAATTCGGAATTGAGTCGTTAGACCGAGACGTGCCCCTGTTGGTGCACACACCTGCAAGAGCGGTGTCTACCAAGAGTCATATATCCTCACTATCCGTTAATATAGAAGGAAGAACTCTGCCCGATTTTTTTTCCTGTCTACCTATGCAAGACTTTGATGCTATCTTAGGACTGGATTGGTTAGAAGAGAATTACGCTATGATAGATTGTCGAAGGAAGAGAGTTATTTTTCGCATTCCTTCAGAGGAGGAGTTTTCTCATCCCTTACTGAAGCATGTGGCTGGAAAGAAGTTAGTGGTTTCAGCAAAGAAGACTGTGCGAATGTTGAGAAATGGCTACGATGCATTCTTAGCAAGCGTAGTCATGCAGTCTGATGCTGACCAGGCACCGACTGTAGCAGAGATTGAGGTTGTTCGGGAATTCTTAGATGTGTTTACAGAGGATTTGCCCGGGTTACCTAGACCAGCAAAGGGCAATGACTCTATATGGGTGATCGTGGACCGATTTTCAAAGTCTATATATTTTCCTTCCTATGAAGGTGAAGCAATCGGTGGAAAGTTTGACAAGACTATATGTAGATAACATCGTCAGACTTCACGGGATTCCAAAGTCGATCATCGCTGATAGGGATCCCCAGTTCGCATCCAGATTGTGGCAAGAGTTGCAGGAAACTTTTGGTTCGCAGCTCAAGCTCAGTTCGGCTTTTCATTCGTAAACAGACGGTCAGTCCGAAAGGACGATTCAGACACTAGATGACATACTTAGAGCTTGTGTTTTGGATTGGAAGGGCAATTGGGAGCGACATCTACCTCTTGTAAAATTTGCTTATAACAATAGCTTCCACGCTGAAGTCCCGCGATCAATGATACCCAAGAGGGGGGTGAATTGGGTGATTACAATTTTTACGAAAACTTTTGGCCTTTTATAAACAATGTGATAGAATGCTAGTTTAGGGATTCAAAACTATTAGTACACAGATTGGATTTATCAAACTCAATTGATGATAGTATAGATAATGCAAGATATACAAAGATAAATCCAGAACAACAATAAACACAAACACTCACCTAGAATGGAGGTAGAGAAAATGGATCAAACCACACAATTCAAACCACACTGCACAGCGATTTTTAAGATGGTTCGGATGCACGACGGCAATCCTACGTCCACCCCTCACCAAACCCGGTGAGACTTCACTCAGGGATAAATCCCCAAACGGAGACGACGCTCCAACCACACACGCAGGACGACACCTGTACACGCACACGGGGACGCACCCCAAACTACACACGGAGACAAGCTCCAACACACACACACACGGAGATGAACTCCAACCCGATCCGACAACCGGATCACTACCACACACACACGCTGCGACAAGTGCAGCAAACCACACACTAAAACAACTGGATCTAAGAGATCCACACACACATACGTAGATCTAGGAAGATCTACGCACACACGAATGGAAAATAACACACACACACATGACCACAGATTCAACACGATCCACACACACACACACACAGATTCTTCAGTTTATGATGAACATAAATACAATACCCAAAACATAAAGACGATGAGGCTTAGTTTAGAAAACTCCTGTTTTGGGTTCCCCTTGAATGCATGTTACAGATCTTGAACGTATCTTCACTTGATTGGAGCTTCAATCCGTGCTTGCTTGGCTTTTCTTCTTTCTTGCTTGCTTGGCTTCTCTTCTTTCTCCCTTAGGCACTCTTCTTGGAATCCTTGCTTGCTTCCTTGTCTATACTCTTCCTTGGAGGTTGCTAGCTTCAGATTTTGCTTGAAACACCTTGGAGATGGATGAAGATCTTGCTGCACGAAGTACTGTTCACGGAGCTACAGTGCCCTCTCCTTTCACCTTGGACAGCCTCCTCTTGATCTCCCTTGAGGCTCTCTTGGATAGATAGGGTTTTTAGCACCCAATGAGAGTTTTATAACTCTTGAATGGCCCTTGGACAAGCCCCAGACCAGATCCACGAAATCTGGTGTAATTAGGGGCAAAAGGATTAAAGAAATGGGTGGAAAGACCACCCTTCGAACTTGAACCAAAAGTCAACAAAAGTGGGCATCGGGGCTGGCGGTCGACCGGATGGCATGGGGCGGTCGACCGGAACCTGTAAATCCTCGAATTTTGAGGCTCTGGCAAAATCGGTCGACCGGCCCTATGGTGGCGGTCGACCGAAACCTGTAAATCCTCGAATTTTGAGGCTCTGGCAAAACCGGTCGACCGGCCCTATGGTGGCGGTTGACCGAAACCTGTAAACTCTGGAATTTGTAGGCTCTGGCAATTCAGGTCGACCGGCCAAGACGTGTAGGTCGACCGGAAAGATCTATACCTGCAAAATTGAAATGTTAGCTCAAGGAAACATGTCCATAATTCAAGGGCTTCATGTCCATATCAAATCCATGCATTTAGGGGTTGGATTCACTTGATTTATGCATTTGAAACGTCTAGACCATCAGAGCGTTTCTAAATTTGTTCTGGGGGCTCCGCCCCCGGAAACCCCCGCAAGGGGCGCTGCCCCCTTGACCCCCGCGACCTGACCGGGCAGGGCGATCCCCGCGACCTGACCGCACAGGTCGATCCGCGGGCGAGGGCGCACGATGGCCAGAAGGGTTTCATGTGTAAGGTGCAAGAATGAGGAGTATTAATGACAGATGTATGAAATATCCATGGTGAGATTGAGGCTTTAACAAGGTGAGCATCTTACCAACGTCTCTTGACAGTAAATGATATATATCACCTGTTTTGAATTGCAGAGGAGCAGGGTGTTTATTCACACGTTTGGTTTACCAGGTGGCTATCATGAGTTTGATCTTGCAGGTAAAATAGTCAGGGTTAATACCATGCTTGTTCATATTAAAGAGGTTATGAAACCTCTTGCCTCTTGCAAACCCAACATAAACAACAAGATAAATGAACACAATCATCAAGAACATGTGTAATCAACCACAGGGTATAATCAACATTAAAGCCATCATTAAGTTTAGTTATCAACAAAACCATGACTTAACAAGCACAACATTCATCAAAACCATAACTCAACACACGCAAGTATAGGCATGGCTCCATTCGAGGCACTATATGGTAGACCTTGTAGATCTCCGTTGTGTTGGGAGGAAACATGAGACAGGCAGCTTGTGGGGCCAGAAGTTGTACAAGAAATCTTTGAAAAGATCAGGTTGATCAGGTAGAGATTGACTACAGCACAAGACCGACAGAAGAGCTATGTTAATAACCAAAGGAAGGAGTTGACATTCGAAATTGGTGGTCACGTTTTTCTCAAGGTGTCTCCAATAAAAGGAATCATTCGGTTTGGCAAGCGTGGGAAGCTAAATCTACGGTTCGTCGGACCATTCGAGATTCTGAAGAAATTAGAGAATGTGGCATATTGGTTGACTTTACCTCCGTCTTTAGAGGGAGTACATCCGGTGTTCTACGTGTCCATATTGAGAAAGAATGTGCATGAACCGTCACACGTGATCAATTCTGAGCAGATGTAGTTTCAGCAGAATCTATCTTACGAGGAGCAACATGTTCGAATTCTGGATCGCAAAGAACATGTGCTGAGGACTAAAGCCATTTCATTAGGGAAGGTACTATGGAGGAACTTCTCATAGGAGGAGGCAACGTGGGAACTAGAGAAAGAGATGAAGAAGAAGTACCCTCGATTGTTCGATATGTCATCTAACCCCAAACTTCGAGGACAGAGTTCTCTTTAAGGGGGAGATGGTGTACTGTCCTACGAATTTATAGTTTAGTATTTTATTTATTTAATAAAAAAATTTAATTTTTACCTAAATATTTAAATTATTAGTCTTATTAAATTTATTTAAGTCATGGTAAAAAAATGAAAAGAAAGAAAGATATTTAAAAGTTAAGAGGGAAGAGAAGAAAGAAAAATAATAATAAACAAAGAAAAAAAAGAAGGGGGCTAATAGTTTAAAAAAATGATGAAAGGGATAAATTGAAAAAAATGAAAAAAAATAAAAAAAATGGTGACCGGGGCGGCCCCTCGCGCCGGTCGCCATTTTATTTTTTCTTTTGCGGCGCGGGGGGGGGGGGTGCGGACGCGCCCCCTGCCGCTTTTGCGGCTATCATTTAATTTTTTTTTATTTTCTTATTAAGCCCATTTCTCTTAAGTCAAATCCCATGTGCCATATGTATTTAAAAAAATAAAAATATGGGATAGTCAAAAGAAATAGGCTGAGTGAGTTGGCGAGGTTTTGAAGGTTAAATTCTTAATTAAATAATATAAAAATAAAGATTTAATCTTCACCCTTGATGGGCAGATTTTCTCACCTGTACTTTTAACTTGCCTAGAAAAAAACAATCCATCACTATTCTGTCACATTTTTTGTTACAAATTCATCACTAATAGATTATCATTATTTTGAGACAAAATTTGCCGCTAATTCGTCACAAATACTATTTGGTTGTTAATAAATAACAAATTATTTTGTCACACATGCTTGACATAGGTCACAATTTTGTCACTGTTACGTCACTATTACAAAACAAAATTCATCACTAATCTGTCACAAATATAATTGGTTGTCACTGATAGTGATGTAACCTGTCAATATTCAGTCACACATACCCCGACATAACATTCTCGAGTCTTCCTCAAATTCAGTCTCGTATCTGTCGCACAACCATCAATTATTTGAATATACATACAAAATAGAAAACCTAGCTAGAATGAAAGTTCGCATCCAAATTAAGTACTATTCAACTGTGATAAAAGATCCTTACATGATAGATTGTAAAATACATTATATAAATTATTTTAAATATATATATAAAGTACATAAATTCACTCTTCATACCATCTCAAGGAAAGACTTTACCAACCAATCAATCCTCATGTTTTCATGGATACAAAAACTCAACATATGGCCAATTAGTCTCCCGCCCAGTGAGGGGGTGGACACCCTCTCCCTTTGCAAGGGGGAGGCCTTTGGGTTCATTACCCGGTTCCCCTTCCCCGTTAATTCCCCTTCCCTGTTAAAAACAAAAAATTTACCTACCGAAAAAAAAGCATACGGTCACCCTAGACTTCAAAAACAGATCCTCCATAAATAATGTGTTCTTTAGGATGAAGCAAATCCACCTCCGTAGTTAAGTTAACATGATTCAAAAGATAAAAAAGGACATATTAGACGAGATTCGAATACTAAAATTGATGCACATCTCCCTTGTGAACTTTCCCACCATGGAACATTTTCTGACATAAAAAATCATTCAAGAACAGTCAAAAAAAGTGAAGCATTCAGAGTAATAATACGAAATTAAAAATATCATGCAAGAAAATGAAACAGTAATCTATCTCTGCAACAAAAATCCCAAGCCAGGCACTTGCTATAAGACAATCTCGTGAAAACACTCCTTGTCTTGCTTTGAATCTCTCTTGCTAAGGCACCGAAGATTGTAACCCCCAAATTTTAGTAACACTTCTTGCTGTCTTGCTGCTCCATGCTTTCCTGAAAAGTCAAAAAAAAAAAAACTCGCTTAACTATCATAGAATATGCCTTATAAGATGCAATTATCTAACGTATTTTGTGCACCACAGCATCTAATTGAGCACATCTGACATACAAGATATTAATTTCAATGGGGACAATCCTGAGTTTATTTTGCAAAGTTATGTAAGCAAAAATGTGCTGACAATCCTTGCGTTACCTGTCTCTCTCTCTCTCTCTCTCTCTCTCTCTCTCTCTGATATACGAAAAAGCTCAAAACCAGCATAAGTGATCTTCTGTGTCTTTGTTTGACTGTCAATCTTGACAGCGAGATCGATGCTCCCCATTGCTTTGCCAGTACATTTTGCGGTCACTATCGCTGTGCCCAATGTGATCGATAAGTCCCATTTTTGTGTTGATTACTGCAAAGCTAAGCCATTTTGAAAGCTTGGAAACAAGATGAAAATTGTCACCGAGCTATAGACATGTTCAATGCCAAAACCAACCTCACTAAAAGATGGAGAGGCATGGTATCAACCTCAAGTGGTGAAATAGGCCCAACCCAGCCACATAAAGCAGGTCCCCATATCTGAAGATTGGTGCAATTTAAAGCCATTGCGCAGCAAGACTCGTATGCCTATGATTAATCAATAGTCACTGCATCACACCATGCACAAAGCCATTGCAGCACAGCATGAATTATAAGAAGGGAACAACACAGTTTCAAGACAGGAAGAGATTGTCATAAACAACAGACGGATTACCCATTTGGGCAATGAGACGGCACACTGGATTCATGGGGGCACTTCGAGCACGCAGGAGGGCAAAATACCTGCTCATACCATATGAGACATGTCTTCTGTGGAAAGCCATGTTCATGCTAGCATAGTCCACATTTTCCCAACACCTCCTATTTTTTTGGAGCAAAGTAATTCCAATCATTGATTAGATGCTAACTTCTTATAGGTGATTCTTTTGGACCTATATATATATGGCTGAGTCTCCATATACGTACTGTGCTTAATCTCTTCAACACCTCAACCCTCCTCCCATTTAAGTCTCATTACTGGTAGCAGAAGATGCTGTAATAGTTATAGAAGCCCTCCATCCACAACGACGAATTCAATACACAAGGAGTGAATTCAGTCATGAGCGTACTGCTTATATGAACGTACTCCATGATTGCAGTGCATAACCATTTTCATGTATGCTGAGTAGATCACCAAATGTGTCCAAGGAAATTTACAAAATTGAATCACCGGGCTTTCCAAATCTTCATGAAAAGCAAACACAGATCAGCTTCAATTCATTAGACACATGATGTTAGGGCTTTCAACTCATTCAAGCTCTAACTTCATGGGGTATGTAGGATAATAGAAAAGAGAGAAATCTCCCAATAAAACTATTCATAATCATGGGAGGCACTGGGCAGAAAATGATTTGAGGTTCTTTTCTGTCAGAGAGGGCTAGCTATGATTTCAGTAGCTTCCCTTATTGCTTCACCTCTCCATACACAGAGAGGAAAGAAAACTGCCTCCAGTTGAATCCAGTAAGGATACTCCACTTACAAAAGTATGGATTGGCCTCTGTCTATGAGCAAACTGACACCTTCAGCTTCTTTCTTCTGTTGACAGTTACATAACAGGGGGGGAGAGTCATAAGCATTTCTCAATAATGCCAGCATTTGTCTAGTAGACTTTTTTCTGGGAGATGCCTCCATAACCATGAAAGGTTATTAAACATGGCATCATTATACTGAGCTTATCCCTTAAAGACTTAGCCATGTATTTCAAGGCTACTTAACTGGTAGCGGAAAATGTCGTGTGAACTCTCTAACCACACCACAAATCCAATACAGAGGAGAGAATTCACTTGTGATTTATTGATCTAAATTGCATGATGCAGTATATAACCATTTTCATACGTTATGTAGAACATCCAAGTGCACCCAAGCAACCTCCAAGTTGACAGCGTTAATCCAACCGTTCCATTAGATATGTGCTGCCCCCACTCTCTGTCTTGGTTGTAAAAATCTCCAACCTCTCATTACATTTGATCACAAATCTGTGACATTTTTTTCATCTTCAGTTATAAATATTTGAGACAAATTAGCGACGGTGTTTAATCACTAGTCACAAACTTTGTCACACTGGTTATTGATATGATCATGCACCATCACATATCTGTCACAAAATTGTCAAAACTTTTGTCACAAAATGTGGCATGATATTTTGTACTTTTGCACCCAATATTTGTGACAAGTTTGTGATGAATTAATGACAACGTTATTTTGTTGGTCACAAAATCTATCGCAAAATCCGTCACAAATGCTTGTGTGTGTGAAATCCGATTAATTGAATATTCTATCACAGAACGGTCACTGATTCTGTCACCTTAGTGACAGATTTTATCGGTCAAAAATTTGCCGTCACTAAAGCCTTATTTTCTTGTAGTGTGTACCACTGTTAAGGTCACTGATTTTGTCACCTTAGTGACAGATTTTGTTGGTCAAAAATTTGCCGTCACTAAAGCCTTGTTTTCTTGTAGGGCTACTTTGAGAAGCTAACCCGACAAATGAGAGAGAGAGAGAGAGAGAAAGCGGTGGACCCCGCTCTCTCCTCACACCCAGTCACGTTAATCGGGATCGGTTAGCAAGCTCGACCTCCCGAGTTCGAGCACTTTAACCACACCCGATTAACAAAGTCTCCCGTAATGACTACCATTACTCTCTCTCTCTCTCTCTCTCGATTAGGGATGGAGATGGCATGAGACGGCGCACCCCAATCCTATGTACGGACCCCCTCTGTATGCTCTTTTTCTCTCTGGAGATTGGGGATGGAGATGATGTGACAAGACGAATCCCGTTCATACGCACAAAATGCACCCCCCTCTCTCCCTATAAATAGTTGGTTTGATTTCGGAGTGGGGAGGGGAGCCCAATTGTTTACGTGACACGCTTCATTTGAAACGTGACGACCAGAACTAAGGCTGCGTTTGGTTTAGCGGTTAAAGGGGATTTCAATCATTGGAATCCCCAAGAGATTTGAAGTGGAACCAAACGTGACGAAGGGGCATCGACTTTTGTGCACTCCCGATTTTCTCTCAGTGAGAGAGAGAGAGACACAAGCAAAAGAGCACCGGCCGGTTCTCAAAAACTCCCGTGGAGTTACTTTTGGGAGAACTGCATGCTATTTCGAATGATTGGCTGGGTGTTTACCCCTAACTTTTTCTCATTTCACGTAAATGGACAGTGCAGAAAAGTAACAGCTTTGGAAAGTAAGAAGGGGTAATATCGTGAATGATCTCTTGCGGCGACCACCCAAATGAGCCAGAAAATTTTTCAAATGCGACAGACAAATCTGAGGCTTATTAATGATTGTACGGTTACAGTGATTTTGAACTTTTTGAAACGTTGAGAAGCCGAACCAAATGCAGCCTAATATACACACACTTTGTTTCCATCTGTGGTCACCAAATGAAGTGGACGCTTTTCCCATTGCCTAAACATCATCATCTTATCCTTGATCTTTATTTTAGCTGTACGTCTGATTTGAACTGGTGCTGAGAGATTGATTCAGTAGTTTCTTGAGAAAGAGAAGAGAGGAATTCAAAAGGTTTCAAATTCACCAGTCTTATATTTACAATCTTCTTAATTAATAACATCACTGCATCACAACAATTGCAAAACTATTATTATCATTGTCACCATCAGTTGGTATCTCATTAAAATTCAGTGCACTAGTGTTAGGGATTCAGTTTGTTCTTGAGAGAGAGAGAGAGAGAGAGAGAGAGAGAGAGAGAGAGAGAGAGAGAGAGAGAGAGAGAGGAGAGGAATTTAAAAAGTATAAAACTCACTCACCTTACATTTATATTCTTTTAATAACATCAGTACATCACAATAATTACGAAACTATCATTATTGTTACTATGCGAAACGTGTTGTCCACTACTACTCTCCCTGTCAAGGAATTGCGGATAGAGATGACATGACAGGTCGAACATGATAACATGATAGTGCGAACTCCGACCATATTTTAGCCATTCGTTTGATTTGAACGGGTGATGAGTTATTCAATTTTTAACTTGAGAAAGAGAGGATACGAATTTAAACATTATCAAATTCACCAATCTTATATTTATATTTTTTAGAATAACGTCACGATATCACAATAAGTCAGTAATTGCAAAACTATTATTATTGTAACTATTGGTTAGCATCCCATTAAAATTTGATGTTTAACCGGATGTTTAGTTATAATTTTTCACATCTTTTTTCTCTCAAAATAAAAATGAGGTATAGGCAATCTATTTAACCACATTTGATAAGACCTCTTCAATTTTTTAAGATGAAATTTTATCCCGTTATAATTTTTCTTAAAATAAAAATAAATCTTTCTATTTATTTTTAAGACAGCCGTGACCTCTCTCTCTCCGATCCCTTCTATCAACGCTCCCTCTCTCTCTCTAACTCGTCCAACTTTTCTCCTCTTCTCAACGACACGGAGCAGAGAAGAGATCCAAGAAACGTATGCTCTCCATCCCCAAATCACTCCAATGGTGTCGACTCCATCACCCAGACCAGTCAAAGAGCACTCAACGCGCCGTCTAAGACGCCCCAT
Organism: Amorphophallus konjac; assembly: GCA_022559845.1. Lineage (NCBI taxonomy): Eukaryota > Viridiplantae > Streptophyta > Magnoliopsida > Alismatales > Araceae > Amorphophallus > Amorphophallus konjac. The sequence continues at coordinate 514,529,385 of CM040121.1, read as the reverse complement.
TCCAAGCATCGCCTCCACCTCCTCGTCGGGATGAACCCCAACCCTGCGACTCCCATCCCCTTGCCACCCATTAGGGAGAACAACATGTCCACTGAGCACCCTGTCGAGGTCATCGGCCGGATCCAGGACTACCCGAACTACAACAGGTTCGTGGAGAGGAGGGTGAGGGTGGGCGCCAAGTGCACCATCATGATGTACCGCCCGACGAGGTCAGGAAGAGCCACACCATGTTTGAGTTCCCCAAGCAGTCTGGCATAGTCCACAAGGCGGGATATCCTGGAAGAAGGGGCGGAGGAGAACAGTGTTGGGGTGGACAGCGGGGGTTTTGGGGTGGGGCTGCTCGTCCAGGTTGCTATTCTGGAGATATATAATGAGGAGATCTATGATCTTCTCTCGGACTATACTGGGGGAAAGCACTGGTAGGATGACTCGGGGATCTGCCTCCCGCGTTGGTCTCCGCCATGGTCAGGGTGTTCCGGTCTTCCAGGGCCATCAACTTTCAGGGTGTTCAAAACTTTCAATTTGTTCTACCAAACAGGTCCACACAAAATTTTAAAATTATAACACTTTTGTCAAACATATAGTTATCTGTTTCCATCCATTTCACAAAATAAGTTAAAAACTGGCAATATATATTTTTAGATGGAAGAAACTTTTTTAAAAAAAGTGCCCCCAAACACCCTATAACATTGGTTAACCTTTAACTAGATCAAAAAAAGTGTAAAACATTTTTGCGGAGGTATGGATGAAATTTGTAGGGCCGCGATCCAATATGGAGATGGAGATTGAGGATGGAGATGACATGACAAGGCAAACCCTTGTACCATTATTCTCTCTCTCGATTAGGGATAGAGATGGCATGACAAGCCAAACCCCTCTCTCTCTCTCTCTCTCTCTCTCTCTCTCTCTCTCTCTCTCTCTCTCTCGGATGAAGATGACAAGATTGAGGATGGAGATGACATGAGAGGGTGAACCCCCAAAGAAAAATACTTATTGCTGGTCGAGGACGAGATTGGCCCACATGGGGTGAGTGCATTGCGCCCACCCCATGTGAACCAATCCCGTTCGTACGAGACGTGTATCTAACATAGCTCATATACGAAATGCACCCCTATCATATTCTCTGTCATAAACTAAAAATATCACAAACTATCGTCAAATTGAACGAACATGAGCCCGTGAATGTTTATCACGGTAGTTAGTAAAGCTGTTTAGAGCAACAATTACTTTTTTCCAAGGATGTATACCTGTTATAGCGCGTTCACTTAACTAGTAACCACACAAAAAAAAGTGGACCGATATCATTTGTCGGTTTATGCCAAAAAAATAGTACACTATTTATGCCGAAATAGTACACTATTTAGATGCGTGGGCCTTTTTGGATGGCAACTGCAAGAAAGCTAGATGGTCAAGGAGAAATCTAATCCAGTATTTAGTTTACTTCAATTGACCACAAGAATGATATATACATATTAAATCGTTAGAAAAGCGTGTAAAAATTCCGAATTGAAATATTGTGGTCAAACACTTGTAATTCCTTGTAATGGAAAGAATTCAAAATTAAACTTTGTTAGGAGTTTATTTGTCTCACTATATAAAAAATAATTGTTTTGATAATTCCGAATTTGGTACAATTTTAATGGATCTAAAACTCGGTCTTAAGCCCTAGCATTCTTCTTTTAACTGGCCATCTGATGTTCCTCCGCGGTACCCATCCCCCTGTCGGAGTCCGGACAAAGCAAATCTTTGTGCAATCTAATTAGAAAGCGATTGGCATCAACGTACCCACCATCACCAAAGCTTATCATCCCGTCCGAGCACACAACGTTGTCCCCCTTAAATGCGGAGAGGCACAGCAATAATATTGATGCAGACCTAGGGACCAAACAGAAAGTAATAAGATTGGAAAGGAGTTCAAAATCGCCATTGTCTGTGTTAACACAAGGTGGAAGGATCATTTGTCCACAAGAGAAACCATTCCTACACACTGTTTAATACAGTTGATGATAAAATGTTTATAGATGCTTCATTTTAACAGTATGACTTCAAGTTAGGTTTGACCATCTTCAATATAGTCCATTATCACATGCCAATAAACACCATACATCCACGTTCGTGTGAAAATGTACTACATATTCCCCACCTCCTCCAAATGCGTGCAAGGAAATGAAAAGGCGCTGTTTGCTCAGAAGCATGTCAAATATACATATGCAGATTTTGAGATTTCTAAAGTGAGATCAATGCCATTATCAGTTGCATTCTCACCTTTCTAAAGTCTTTGGAAAATGTTAGAAAAACATCCTGATTTAGCCTCCAAAATCCGCTCCTTCGTAAGAAAAAAATCTTGTCGTTTGTCTTAGTGAGAGGACGTCTATAGTGTCTAAATTAAGCATGGTTAAAATTGAGAGAGAGAGAGAGGGGGGGGGGGGGAGGACACCATAGGGGTCTCCCCCTCTGGAACCGGCACCCCCATCAGCTGCTGGCATCATTGTACAGGGAGAGAGAGATGGATGCCGATCATCTGAACTGCTTGCAGGCCCTCCAACAATCCTGGTTGGGGATGTTGCAGGTACAATTGGTTGAGGCGAGTGAGGTCATCCATGCCCATCGACACCTTCCTCAACTATGGGTAGCGGTATAGATATAACATGAAGAGATTCCACGTTGTACCTGTTGAATGGGTCTCTAGAGTAGTGGGTGGTCCACGTTTTGGGCAAAAGAAGTGGAGGATGTGCAAACTACGCACATCTCTCACGTCCCCACAACCTGCACTTTGATTTCTCCAACTCCGTTGTAGGTTCACATGCTATGAGACCTATCAATAATTAGGATTCCTTCTCTGATGGGGAGATCGAGGTTATACACACATCTATGTCGCGTTGGGTACTTGGTCCTGATCCTAGTGCATCAAGTGAGGAGAGTCTAAGGAGAGTCTCCATCCCTCTTGCTCTTTCCCCAAGGAGTGTCGGTCTACAGAAAGGGGAGGAAATCTCGTCTTCCCACTACGTGCACGAGGACAACTCTAGGTGCAGTGTGCTCTTCTTCGACCATTCGACATCCCAAAATGTTGCTACATATGATCCTTTACCGTTTCAGATCTCCTTTATTGTTGATTGCCATCATCTTCTATTGTACAATCTGATACATTTAGTTCTGACAATTGGTATTAGAGCGAAACCATATTTTAGATTGGTTTGCATCTCACGTATTCAAAAAAAAGGGGTACCGATGACCCAAGGGATCATCGGCGGGTATGCCGGTGCATGGTCTCTGGTCCACTGAGTAGTTGCCGCCCTGTCATGGGTTCGTCGCCCTGTGGCAACAAACAAAAAAAAAACAAAACAAAAGGGGGAAGGTGATCAGGCCTCACGGCTCGGGCTGAGGTTGCTCATGGTGGCGACCTCGGTGGGCTGAGGTTGCTCACTGCGGCGGATCTGACATGGGGTGGTGGGCATTCTGGCGTCACCATCCATGACGTCTGGTGAAGGACGTACGTAGGTGCCTCCAGTGGCACACCCTATGGCGTCCAGCGACCGTGGCGGGGGGGGATCAAGTGGCATTCCGTGAGCCCTTTTCCTCTTCTCGCTGCTCAGTCACCGGCGTCCCCTCTTTCTTAAGGGATGGTTATAGATGTTGTTGGTCCCGGATTTAATGTTCATGAGGAATAAATATACAACGAAGAAGCGCCAAACCAGATAGCTGAAAGATTCTATCAATTATTAAGAGATGTTGATGAGCCGCTATGAGATGGTTGTATGAATCACACTCGGTTGCCCGCGGTCTCAGTTGTTGGACTTGAAATCTGAATTTCACATCAATGAGAGCTATTTTGATCGTCTCCTCCTCGTCATCAAGAGTATGTTACCTCAAGATGAGATGTTGCTTAGAAATTTTTATCGTGCAAAGAAGATGATCAATAAGTTAGGACTTGGATTTGTGAAAATAGATTCATGCCCTAATCATTGTATATTATATTACAAAGAGGATGCAGATAAGATATCTTGTTCCATTTGTCATCATGATTAGTTCGAACTTAAGAGATGAGGCAATTCAAAGCAAAAGGATGTACTTTAAAAGTCATTGTGGTAGTTTCCTCTCACACCCATACTTCAATTGATATATATGTCCTCAAATATAGCTCGACATATGAGATGACACTCAAAAAGAGTACGTCGTGACGAGAACATGATCAGTCATCCTACAAATGGTGAAGCTTGGACTCAGGCAGATCAAAAAAGTGTGCCAATGGCTGAAACAGTTAAGATTCCCAAATTGATATGTGTCCAACATTGCCCTTTGTGTAAATGTTAATGAGAGAAAAATATATGAGATGAAAAGCCATGACGGCCATGTGTTCTTGCAAAGGCTAGTGCCTATCGCATTTCATGACTTGTTTGACTTGTTGCCCAAGCCTGTATGGGGAGTATTGGTCGAGTTAAGTCAATTTTTCTAAATTTTATGTGTATCAGAACTCAGCCTTCGGGATGCGCAAACTATCAAAGAGAATGTGGTGACGATAATTTGTAAATTAGAGAAGATATTTCCTCTCGCATTCTTTGATTTGATGGAGCACCTGATTATCTATTTGCCTTATGATGCAAAAGATGGTGGGTCAATTCTATTTCGATTGATGTATCCATTTGAGAGGTATATTTATATTAACTTTTCACTTTCTTACAATTGCTATATGTGTATGATATATATGTCATTTTCATCTAAATTATTGCCATAGGTGCATGCATAAGTTGAAAATGAAAGTTCCTAATAAAAAGAAAGTGAAGGGTTCAATTACTGAGGCATACATTATGGAAGAAATATCAAACTTTTATTTGATATATTTTAAACTAGATATACATACTCATCGTACTCGACCTCCACGTAATGATGATAGATGAGAACCTATTACGTCATACCAGTTCTCTATATAAGCATCCAAGTTGTGCGTTCGGATGTTGTTCGACTCGCATGCATGAGGATAGAGAATTGGACGCCATAGATATCTATATTTTTATGAATTGTGCTAAGATTGAACCTTATGTTGAGTAAATTTTCAAATCACATTTCATTATGTACATAAGTTGTTTGCCCTTCTTCTTGCCATTTAAGGTAGTGCTATATCCGCATTGCAGACAATTTGATTCAGAGTTAATCCAAAAATATCTACGACTCACTGACGTGGAGGTTGAAAAGGAACGAGAGAAATCTTTTGTTAGATGGGTGAAAAATCGATTAAGTGTCAAACATTAAATATATAGGTTTCTATTTAATTCTCATGAGGTTCATGCCGAATTTTTAACTAGTCTGATTTATATATAGGTTGAACAAGATTTTTGTTACTAAACCTGAAATTGGGGAGATAAGTTATGGCCCCTCAAAAATTGCATGAGTCTATTCAAGATTTATTGTGAATAAATATAGATTTCACATAAGAGAGTATGGATGGAATAAGTGCACGATGAATAGTGGCGTGTGTGTTAAAGGTAGTACTTATAATGAGAATGAATTTGACTACTATAGTATTCTTGAGGAGGTCTTATAGAATTATAGTACCCGGGACAAAACAACCACATATTTCTATTTAAGTGTCATTACTTTAATCCTAATTTTGTCAGAAATAACACAATATATGGAGTTTTCGATATAAAGCATAGATTCAAATTGAGTACCTACAAACTATTCATTTTGGCTGCACAAGCCTAGCAAGTATATTATACAAGTTATTCATGATCTAGTAATAAAGAAAGAAATGGTTGGTGGATAGTTTGCAAGGTTAAAGCAAGGCTTTTCTCCAACCATGAGTTGGATCTGACTGAAACTGTAGATGAGGATGTCAATGTCAAATATTTTCAATCAGATCAAGTTGAGGTTGTAGAGTTGGCTTCTTTTACACATATTCATTTGGTAGAATCTAATGAGCATCTTCATTTATGTAAGGAGAATGAAGTGGAAGAAGTTAATCCATATGAGCTAAAACACGGCGGTGAAGAGCCAATGGATTTTATTAAAGGGAAGGAGGAGTCCGCTAAGGAGGAAGAGTCTACCAATGACGAAGATGAAGACAATGACAAAGATGAGGCTAAGTTAAACATATCCTTAGTGTCTGAAGAGGAAATGGATATTGTTTTAAAAATGATAAAGAATTTTGTAAGAAAATTCACACGTTTTCATTTTTTAAAATGAATGTTGTTAATCTTTGTTCATTATAGTTGTGGGCTAACATATATGAATTTTATTATTCTCAATAAAGAGATGGTTTAAGGATCTCGAGTGACCGCCTTGAGTGGGAGGAGAGAGAGTAGTGGGGGAGGGGATCTAGTCCCTCCTCTTTGCCATCTACTCCGGCCACATATATGTCAATTCAAATATTTGGCTATATATGTATTGATTGTTGTGTCCCCTGGTTTTGATGATAACAGATCATAAATCATTAGTAGATATTTGAGGAATATCTAACATAATTTGGTTTGATGAATTGACTAAACAAGTGCAGGAGAATCTTTCTACGTGATGTCTCGACACGGCCTAATGATGTCCCAACACATCTAGAAGAAAATGTGTTGAATCTCTATCGTTTGAGCTCCGGCATAGAAGAATGTGTCAACACATCTGACCCATGTCTTGACACCTCCAGAAGGAATCAAGCTGAAGCCGTTCTGTCTGGCCTTTGGACTCACCGATGTCTCGACACATTGAGTGAAAAGTGTCGACACATTCGTGTGATAATCTCTGCACATGGCGCTCCTGTGTCGACACCTTCATGCGACAACTCTGCACATGGCTCACATGTCTCGACACCTTTTAGTGTTGTCTCGACACAGTCATGGTGTCATCGCGGAGCCAAGCACATATGTCCCGACACAGCACTATGGATGTCTCGACACATCTGCCATGCATCTTGAAGACATTCACTGGATGTCCCGACACACTGGGTGCAAAGTGTCGACACATCAACGTTCAACCATAACGATTTTGAAACCGGCAGAAGCTATCTTCAAGGTTTTCAAAGGGATGTCTCGACACACTCAGAGGAAAGTGTCGACACATTTGGTTAGACCAGAACGGATCTGAATCCGACAGAAGCTGTCTTCAAGATTCGGAACTTAACCCAGAGGATCCGTTTGCTCTGGAAAGAGCCGTCAAAGTACTACCTTGTTAGAGGAGTGTGTCTTGGCAGAGATATCCTCTGAAGAAGATCGTACCTTTGCTGCTATGGTCTCCTACCTACCCACATATCTATAGACTTGACAGACAAGGAGTCAACTATGCAAATGGAAGCAAATCAAATAATATGGATATGACATTCTGGGTGTTGCTTAAAAAGTGGACAACGTTGGTGTCGCCCGAGGACACCAATATATGAGGAGCATGGCTCCAGTTCGAAAGAGAGAGCATCCAAGCAAGCAAGAGGAAAACGGAAAGTTGGAAGACTTGCTGATGAAGCTACACTCCTTCCTGATGCTGCTGGTGTGAGTGCAACAAGAAGAAGACGATCCTCTTCCTCACGATGAGAGATCTTTTTGCAAGCAGAAAGGTTTCGTGAAGCTCCTTCTAGAACCGTTGAAAGCTTAAAGATTGATCATCTTTCTTTCTCAAATGTTGTGGTGAAGATCCAGGAAGAAGAAGAAGAAAGCCAAGGACCCCTCAAGCTCTTTCCCAGACAGGAGACTTCTTTCTCATTGTGCTTCTTACGATACTCTATCTAGCTGGTTCTTTTTCAGTTTGCTTTTCTTAAAAACAAACTCCATATCACTTATTCCCTACCTGCGTGTAGGAAGACAGACGGTGTGGACATCGGTCTGTGTGTTTTGGGCTGTGATCCCACAAGATGTGTGACAGCGGAGTGTGAGAGTATATCTCTCAGTTAGAAGCTGTGAATCAGCGGTTGTGCGTTGGCACCATTGAAGCCTCACCGTATTGTGTGAGGGGTGGACGTAGGTCTCTAGATTGAGACCGAACCACCTTAAAGATCTTGTCTTATGGTTTGCTTTCTCTCTTATTCCAACGGTAGAAGCTTGACAGGACTGCAGATATCATGTGTGTATCTAGCTTCTTAGCTATTAACTATTATCTGTCTCATTATCAGTTGTGTTATATTTAATTTTTATTTCCGTAAAGAAGGGCAAAAAGGGGCTGATCTATTCACCCCTCCCCTCTAGATCTGCCTATCACCACTCAACACGTGGTATCTCTCTGTATGTGGTCTAACGACCTTGAGAGAACTAGTGATATGGCAACTAAAGGTCCTATGGCCGAAGGACATTCCGTAAATAGGCCTCCCTTTTTCACTGGGACAAATTATCCTTACTGGAAAAAACCGCATGCAGGTCTTCATTAGAGCCCAAGATCATGAAGTCTGGCGAGTGATCAGCAAGGGACCATTTGAGCTGCCTCCGGACGAAGATACATGGACTAAAGAACAGATCAGGCAATCAACTCTGAACTGGGGTGCCAAGCACATCATGCAGTGCTCCCTTCATCCAACTGAATACTCAAAGGTGTCAACTTGCGCCACTGTAAAAGAAATGTGGGACCGTCTTGAGGTAATATATGAAGGGACACAACAGGTACGTGCAACCAAAGCTAACATGTTGGTATCTGAATATGAGAGGTTTAGAATGAAATCTGATGAGTCCATTTCGGACATGTACGCTAGGCTAACCGTGCTCACTAATGGCTTGACTGAGCTAGGTAAGACCTACTCTGAGCAGGAAATAGTAAGGAAGATTCTGAGATCACTAACTCTTATTTGGCATACAAAGGCCACAGTGGTTGAAGAATCAAAAGACTTAACTACCATCAAAGTAGGAGAACTCATAGGGTCCTTGATGACCTATGAGATGAATCTAAAGAACAAAGAGGCTGAGGTAAGTAAAAAGAAGCCTCTAGCTCTTAAAGCTGGACCAAGCTCCAAGGAGTTATCTGAAGATGACGAGCCTTCAAGTAGCAACACTGAAGAAGATGAAGTTGCTCTATTGACAAGAAAGTTCAGAAGATTTCTAAGAAAGGAAGGTACATGCTTCACTAAGAAGAAGTCCCAGGTAAAACGAGGTTTCAGGTCAAGACCTGAAAATGCCAAAAAGTCTGAAAAGCTTGTATGCTACTCTTGTAGGAAATCATGACACATCAAGTCTGAATGTCCAGAAGGAGCTAAGAAAACTATGCCCAGGTGGAAGAGCAAGAAGAAGCAGGCCATGGTGTGTACTTGGAGTGATGAAGAAGAGGAAGAGACTGAAGACAACTCCTCTGAAGAGGAGAAAGATGATCTATGCCTAATGGCCAAAGGAGAAAATGACAGCGAGGTGAGCTCTCCCTTTGAGCACTTCTCCACCGATGATTTGGAAGAAACTTACTTCGAATTGATTAATAAATATAAAGTATACAGAAAAGAAAATAAAACCTTAAATAAGAAGGTTGAATCCTGTGGGCATGATAAAACTCTCAATGAAAAGATAATCTCGTTAGAAACTGAAATTGAAGATCTAAGAAAAATGAATGAAAATCTTGAAGAAGGAAGAAAAGAAATGAGAGATTTGGAAGATGAAAATGAAAGGCTAAGAGATGAAATTGATGAATTGAAATTAAAAATGCAAAGCTATGTAAAGGACAACAATCTGTGCAATGAAAAGTCTGAAGCCTTTAAATAAGTCAATTCTCAACTATTGAAAGAAAATGAGAAACTTCAAAAAGACCTAGCAGATAAACAAACCTCTCTTGAAAAATTTGTTGATGGGAGTGAAAACTTGAATGCCCTGCTAGGAACTAAAATAAACTTCAACAGAGAAGGGCTAGGATATGAGCCAACCAAAAAAAAAACTTTTGGGCTAAAAACCACCACCTTTGTCTCATCTTCCGAAGCATCAACCTCCAAATTAGCACACCAAGAAAATGTTGAAAACAAGGGAAAATAAAAAATAGGAGAACCAATCAACAAAACTTCCCAACAACCCAAAAAGGTTCACCAACAATCCCAAACAGGCCGACACCCGTCCAAGCCTCAGCTTGCACATCACAAAGGAAGAGACAGTTACAATGCTAGAACAGGTCGGGACACTCCTAGAATAGGTCGACACCCACTTGGTCAAACTCCCAACAATGCCCCAGGTTTGCACCAACATGTCGACATTTTCCACACAGGAGGTCGACACATCTCTTATCTAGAGACAGTTATAGATGGACTGAACATTGGACAGGTCGAGACTTTACCTTCTATAGGCTGACACCTTCTTGGGTTAGAAGCAGTTATGCTCCCTATGGTCATAGGCGTACTCAACCTCAACAACCTAGGCACTATGACACCTCCTATTCATCTAGACCAACCAACTGGAACAGATGGTCTAATCAACAATCCTTCTCCACCACTTCCAAAACTCATAAAGTCCAAAAGACTAAAGCGAAGAAAAATCATAACTCTCAACAAAGCAAAGATGTTAAGAAAGTTTAGATTTCAAAATCAGTGTCATCCTTCTTTACAAAAATGGAAAAATTATTGGGACCCAACTGTCCTTGGGTTCCAAACATTGTCACTTAATTCCTTGTACAGGAGTGTCTTGCAGCCGTGCACAACCGTTGGCATCTTGACAGTGGTTGCTCAAGACACATGACTGGAGACAAAACCAAATTCTGTCTCCTGGTTGAAAAGGAAGCTGGACATGTCACGTTTGGAGGAAACAACAAAGAAAAAATCATCGATACAGGTAAAGTTGGTAAGAACCCCTCCAACTCAATTGAAAATGTACTACTTGTTGATGGTCTGGAGTATAATTTACTGAGCATTAGTCAACTATGTGATAAAGGTCATACTGTAGTTTTTGACTCTAGTGAATGTAGGATCTTGCAACCTAATTCAAAAGAAACCAAATTTTTTGGTAAAAGAGTCAACAATGTGTACATGATTGATTTAGATGACCCTGCTCACATAAATCTTTATCTTGCAGCACCCAAATCTGAATTAGCTTGTTTGTGGCATCGCAGACTAGGTCATGTTAGTTACAATACTCTTCATAAATTGGTGAAGCATTCCATTGTCAAAGGTTTGCTTGAAATTAAATTCAAACTGAACTCTAAGATTTGTGATGCATGTGCTCAAGGAAAACAGACTAGAAAGTCATTTAAAAGCAGAACTGAAAACTCATCATCTAAATCGCTTGAACTAATCCATATGGACTTGTTTGGTCCAACCAAAACAGCTAGCGTAAGTGGTAAAAGATATGGTTATGTCTTAGTAGATGACTTTACTAGATTCACTTGGGTATTTTATCTTGCACATAAAAATAATGCCTTTGATGAGTTTCAGGCACTGTATATGCAAGTGAAGCAAGATGGTAAGTTTAAGATCTCCAACATTATTTCAGATCATGGTGGTGAATTTGACAATGCTGACTTTGAAAATTTGTGTAGGACTGAAGGAATCATTCACAAGTTTTCATCACCACGGACTCCTGAACAAAATGGGGTTGTTGAGAGGAAGAACATAACTCTCAAAGAAATGGCACGTACAATGCTTGCTAAAAGGCATCTACCAAGGAGATTTTGGGCAGAAGCGGTAAACACTGCATGTTATATCATCAACCGCTCAATGGTAAGGTCACTCACCAAAATGACTCCATATGAGTTGCTGAAAGGTAAGAAGCCATCTCTCTTTCACATAAAAGTTTTTGGGTCAAAGTGCTTTGTTCATAATAATGATAAAAGAGTTCTGGACAAGTTTGAGCCCAAGAGTGAAGAAGGGATATTCCTTGGGTACTCCGATAAGTCTAGGGCTTATAGAGTCTACAATCTTAAGACCCTTTGTGTGGAAGAATCCCCTCACATCACTTTTGATGAGATTGATCATGACAACACTTGTAGGGAAGATGATGATGGGGAATTCCTGAACATAAAAGGAAAAGAAGAACTTCTACATGAGGAGACACAAGCAAATGAAGACCAAGAAGGGCCAAGCAATGATCCGGTCACTGAAGCAGATGAAGGTAACACTCAGCCTGATTTAAAAGTGTTAAAAGACCATCCCTTAGAAAATATCTTAGGAAATCTGCATGACCGAACCAAAACTAGGTCTCATTTGAAAATTATGGATGAAATTGAACAACTTGCTCTTGTGTCTTAAACAAAACCCAAAAATATTGTAGAGGCCTTAAAAGATGAAAACTGGATCAATTCCATGCATGATGAACTAAACCAGTTTGAAAGAAATAAGGTATGGCATCTTGTTCCTAGACCTCAAGAAAAATCAGTCATAGGAACCAAATGAGTTTTCAGAAATAAACTAAGTGAAGATGGAAAGATAGTAAGAAACAAATCCAGATTGGTGGCTCAGGGATATAATCAAGAATTTGGCATAGATTATGAAGAATCTTTTGCTCCTGTTGCTAGACTTGAGGCCATTAGAATTTTGCTAGCATTTGCATGTTCTCATAAAATCAAACTGTAGCAAATGGATGTTAAGAGTGCTTTTCTAAATGGTCTTATTAAAGAAGAAGTCTATGTAGAGCAACCCCCCGGTTTTGAATGCACATATTTCAAAGATCATGTTTATAAGTTGGACATGGCTTTATATGGCTTGAAGCAGGCACCTATAGCCTGGTATGAAAGACTAAGCTCATACCTCACCGAATAAAGGTATTCAAGAGGTAATGTAGATCAAACACTATTCAACAAAAAAATAAGGTAAGGATATCTTGATAGTTAAGATTTATGTGGATGACATAGTGTTTGGATCCACTAAACCTCAAATGTGTGAGGAGTTTTCTAAACTCATGATCAATGAATTTGAAAAGAGTCTAATGGGTGAGCTTCAATTCTTTCTTGTCTTGCAATTAATCAAAGCAATGAAGGCTGTTTTATCAATTAAGCCAAGTATGTGAAAGAGTTGCTGAAAAAGTTTGATCTGACCAACTGTAAACCATTAAGAACTCCAATGGGGACTGCCACTTCACTGGATGCAGATAAATAAGGTACTCTTGTAGATGCAAAGAGGTACAGAGGTATGATAGGATCATTACTTTATCTAACTCCATCTAGACCAGACATTCAGTTCAGTGTTTGCCTTTGTGTTAGATTTCAGTCTAGTCCTAAAGAGTCCCACTTGACTGTCGTCAAGCGTATTTTTAGATACCTTGCTGGCACTCAAGAATTGGGACTATGGTATCCTGCATCTTGTGAACTTTCACTTATTTCATATTCAGATGCAGATTATGCAGGATGCAAACTGGACCGCAAGAGCACTAATGGCTATTGCCAATTTCTTAGTGGGTGTTTGGTTTCTTGGGCCTCCAAGAAACAGCACTCGGTTACCCTCTCAATTGCAGAGGCAGATGAAGAGGGGCGATCTCGCGCTGCTCCTGAGCGGGGAGGAAGATGACCACGTACCCTTGAAGTAAGAACTGCAAGAAGGGAAACAAGTCAGAGGTACCCAAGGATAGATCTCCGGGGAAGACCCTCCGATGCTTAAGTCAACACAGGTGGTAGAGCACTGGTGCGAAGAGAAGAGTTGTGAGGAAAATGGGAGCGCGAGATCCCTCTCCACCGAAAGGTGAAGTGGTTTCTGCTCAGTGTTGCTGACTCTTTGATAAGTGTGTATTTGTATGAGTTAATTTCTGATATTCACACTTTTACGAGTTTTAATGTTAATAATTATACACTTATCACACTTAATATCAATTTTTGATCAAAATACTTAGTTTGATAAAATTATTATAATTTGATCAATAAATATGTTATTTTGCAGGCACTCGACAAGAATGAGCCAAAGCCCATGGCCGACCAAGCCCAATCTTAATTCAAACGAAAAAAAAAGAGAAAAAAAGAAAACTATAAATGGATATATACTCATATATATATTCTATCTATCGATTTATATATATCTATAATTCAAATAAAGAAAAGAAAAATAAATAAAAAGAAATAAAAATTAAAATCAAAACATTAACATCTTTGGATAATAAATACTCACTTATCTAATAAATATATTCTTAATATATATACCTATATTTATATATATAACATATACATATAATACATATATATCATATTTATATACATGATATATCTATATACACACTATATACATAATATATCCATATATATATAATATCACTTTCAAACCATATAATATCTACATATTCTTTAGATCTAATATATATATATATTCTTAATATGCTTCAAACAAACGTTGAAGCTTCAATGTCTTCACGTTGGAACGTGGCTCATGCACAAGGAATGGGCTTCACGTTCTTCACGTCGGCCATGCATGTAGGGAGTCAGCGGCTGAAGAAGCCTTCATGCGGGACAACACCAAAGATGTCTTCCTCGTGGGCTCCAACTGGCGGGGTCAACGCGCCAAGGCCAAGGAGGCCAAATCTTCACGTCCATTCACACACGGGCTTCCTCATGAATACGAGGGCGCGGGTTCTCCATCGACATGCTTCTCACGGCGGGGTCCACGGGCTGAAGGTGCTGGTGGGTTCAAAATGGTCAAGGACAGCAAGGCTTTTTTTACGTGCAGCGGCTACATGTCGGCCAAGGCTGCTTCACGCCGGTGCACTTGTTTTCACTCGTTCATGCGGCTGGGGGGTTTCACACAAAGAGCAGAGAATAAAGAGAACATGCCTATGTTCAAAGGCCTATAAAAGGAGTTGAGATGTGGTTTAAAAGAGAATAGCTTTTGTAATACCATGGAGTTCATTTATTGTTGTTAGTTCTTGAGAGTTTTTGAGTTCTGTTGGTGTTTTTGAAGAAGCAAGGAGAAGGAGAGAGAGGGGCAGGAGGCCTCTTCATGTAACTATTTCTTTCAATCTTATTATCCATTTAAATTATTAAAAGCTTTGGATTTTTGCAAGTTTAAGTGGTTGTTATTATAAGTTCTTAAGATTTTAGCCATTGATTAGCCATTTACATGCTTTTATGATCTTCATTTAAATTTATTATCCTCTTAAAAGTTGTTCATCTTTCAATTCTCCATATTTTCTCTTTCTACCATTTCCTCTAATTCATCTTCATTTTTAAGTTATTACACGTTTTTCTAAGTTCTATCCTGGCACGTTACTATTCATCCGAGTTGATACATTATTTTGTTCCTCCCTTTTGAAGCCCTTCCAATGCTCTTGTCTTTCTGAATTCTTCATGAAAGTTGTTCCTCTCTTGTAAATCTAGATTTTCTTATTCTATCACTCCCTCTAATTCTTCTTCATTTTTAAGTTATTTTTATTTTCCCACGGTTCTATCTTTTACGAGTTTACTGTTCATCCGCGCCCATAGATGTCAGTCTTTCATATTTGTCACTGTCTTCCTCTCATTTTCTATCTTTGCATTCTTCATAAAACTTTTCCCTAACCCTCCGATCTTCAACTTTGTCTTCTGTCACTTCTTCTAATTTTGTCTGGTTTGAAAGTTATTTTTCTTCCTAACTCACATTATTTTCATTATAATTTTTTATATGTTCTTCTATCAATTCCACCCTTTCTAAATTGCATCCAAATCTCCCTAAGGTACTTTCAATTCAATTTTCATAATTTTTAAATCTTAAAAACTCAAGATTTTCAACTTTCAAATCTACTTCGCCCTGTGGATTCGACTCGGTCTCATCACTTAACTATTCTGTTTATTTAATTTATGGGCCGGATATTCTAATTTGGTAGCGGGACATATTAACGACGTGCGTTTCCAGCGCACCAATTTTGACGCCGTTGCCGGGGAGGTTTGAATTTGAAGTTGATAGCTTTATATTTTCTTTTGTATATATATTAGTGCTCACTCTTTTCTTTGCAAAAAAATAAAAGGATTCGTAAAAGCACAAAAAAATAAAAAATTTTGAAAATGTAAAAAATAAATGTTGTGTCTCCCCGAGGTACGTCTTCTTTATCTTCTACTCTCGTTATTTTTTAATTGTAAAATAAAGAACGAGGGAATACGATTAAGGTTAGTACTCTTACCCTCTTTCCATAGATTTCGTTTCTTTATTTTTACTTTCAATATGTAAATCGTTTTCATGCTTTGGAATGGTCTTAAACAAATAAAAAAAATAAAAAAGGGAAAACATGTGGTGGACTAGCTCAGTTCACTAATTAAAAAAAATAAAAAATAAAAACATAAAAAGGTATAACTTGGGCTCACTATCATCTTTGAAAATGGTGTCTAAGGCTAGAGGTCAACGGCAAACGCTATAAGCGAAAAAGTGGTTACTTAATTAGGACATTGTGAAAGTAAGGGGAGCCTACCACTTTCACACCTGTTACCTGGCCGGTGGATAAGTTTGATGGTGGATCTAAGTTGGACTTTATTTGATAATTTGTTTGTATAAAAAATCAAAGAAAAACATAAAATATACAAAAAAATGTTGAGAGCATAATTTTCATCCATGGATTGGGCACACAAATTCGGCAAGTTTGACCAATTGGCTCATAAATTTGATCAATTTCTAGCCATGATCAAGACCCATTCATACCACCTAGTTGTCATGACAATGATCACATGTGGGCTAACCCGGCCCATTATGGCGGTGGTTGCCCAAACCAATTCTCATTTCTCACCCAAAATAATCCGACCTATTATGAAAGTCCATACTCGTGGTCAGCCCAAAATGAGATCCCGTCACCTATGATATCCGAGTTTCCATCATTTACCCAAGACCAGGTTCCAACCACTCAGTTCTTTCAAGGGGGCTATGAACTACCTTTCACCCCGGAGCAAGCTCAATATGTCCAACGGTTTTCTCAGCCCAATTATGAATCATCTTCAAATACTTATAACTCTAGCTGGGAAGATTAACCAGCAATCTCTTGGATAGACCAAGCAAGGCAAACCCCAATGTCTCAAGACCTCTCCACACCTTATTATGACTCATGCCCACACAACTTTAATTCTGGTTGGAGAGATCAACATGATTCTTCTTGAGAGTCTTATCAGGATCAAGGCCAAAGTCCTCAAGAATAAGATTTTCAAAATTGGGCCCCATACCCAAATGATTCTTATGATCAACCCTATTACGGAGGGCAACCCATACACTCTCCACCACCTCATTCTCAGACTGAGTGCCCTTCAAATTACTATCCATCACAATCTGACTCTCAGCCCACTTATCTATCTCCTCCATACACAGATTTACATAAGGAGGAGATGATTGATCAATTGACATGGCTCTTCCAGACTCAACAACAAGCCTTCCAAGAACAACTGCAAAACTTTGAGGCTCATGTGAGCTGAGTTGCTAAAAATATCGTAGAAATGGAAGTCGATCCAATGCCTAGCAACTCCAATACAAGTCTTGAGGATCAACTTCCTGGATTTGATAACACTCAAAGTCCATATGATCAATCCATAATTCCCCAATCTAACACTCATATCACTTTTGATCTTGAGGAGATAATGGAAGAATCTTATGAGGAGGGCTTAAGCGAAGAGCAACCTGAAAAGCCTAAAACCTATTCCATTTGTGAAGAGGATTATGATGATCTTGAGTCGGGGGGAGAAGAAGAGGAAGATGATTTGCCAATCCATGATCAAATTCCATTTCTTACCCTTCCTGAAATAGATGAGTCCATATTCCAAGTGAATGACGAAGAAAATGTGAGTGTGGAGAGAGAATTGAGTGTGGCCATAAGCCATTCTTCTTTGGTAATTGAGGAATCAGGTGCTCCACTTGAAATTTACTCTGATTGGGTGTCTCTTGATTTTGGAGAGAATCTCGATCTTTTACCTGTTCCTGACCTCTTCACTTCTGTACAAATCCCCTACATCTTGCAACTAGTCGATCGGTCGATTCCACTTGCACTTCATGATCATCTGTGTGTTGAGGAGCACGTCTCTTTCACTACCCCTTGCCTCCTAGACACTCACCCTTTCATGGAATCCTTCGGAACTCCTCTCACTCCTATTCTTCCTCACCTTAACATTGTGCTTGATAATTTTCCAATTGAGGATGAAGGAGAAAAGCTAAGGGACATTAAGGTCCGCATTGATGTGTTTAATACTTACAAAGACCTTACACATACAGAGGAATATTTTATAATTGAAGATATGATAATTCCTCCGGTATTCTCTGACCGAGGGGGTCCATCCAAATTCCTAGACCCACCTTGGCATGATTCTAGCCCACATGCACGCGCATATAATCTTTTCCTCCAATGGCACAAGGGCTGGAATCTAACGGAGGATAAGATCACTTGGTGGCTCATTCTGAATGCCACACGTTGGTTAGTGAACTGTAATGTGTCTGGCTGAAGACATTAAACTAAGCGCTTTTTGGGAGGCAACCTAAAATTTTTGTTATTTCTATGTGAGAATAAATGGCTTCTTGGGAGGCAACCCAAGTTTTTCGTGTGTTTTTATTTTTATTTTGCAGGTTTGAATAAAAGATAAGTTGGGGGGAGTCGAAATGATTGCCTACTCTGTTGCTCAGATTTGTCAAGCCGTCACAAGCCAAACCCATCGAAGTTCACTTCCGCCAGGTTGTCCCGTTCCTTCATAAATTTCATGTCTACATTGTTCATTATTCTATTTTGTCTGTGCCATTGAGGACAATGTCATTTAAGTTGGGGAGACGAAAATCATGTCATTGCACATGTTGCATACATATACAACCTCATTTTTTCAAATTCAAACACCCAACTGAGTTTTCTTGATTTATGTTCTCATAAAAGTAATTTTAGAATGAAAAAGACTAGGGAGAAGGATGATGGAAAATTGATTTAATCTAGCCATGGAAAACTGATCTAAGAATCTTTTTAAAGTTCATGTGCACGTTAGAAAAATAAAATCACTTTGTACGCTAATGAAACAAGTAGGACAAGCCTTCTGCTATTTTAGGTATATTATCTGATATTCAGCACTTCTTGAAGAAGAGATCTTTTATAAGCTTTCTGCCAAATTATCTATCCAAACAAAATAAAATATATTTGAAAAACACCATAAAAAATACTCCGATTATGAGTAACCGGGCCTACTTCACCTAAGACGTGTTGAGGTTCGCGTAAAAAAGAAAAAGGAACCTTGATCTGCGTAACCGGGCCTACTTCACCTAAGACGTGTTGAGATTCGCGTAAAATAGTGAAGGGTAGTGCAGCATCATGTGTGTATAGTAAAGGAAAAAAAGAGAGATCCCAAAGGGACATAGCAATAAGATAGATAAAAGCTAGTATTCTTAATGCTCGGATTAAGAAGTGCAGAGTTGAAGGGCACTTATTCGGAATAGTAAATGGGAGATGTAATTGTCTTCACTGTGAACTTAGCGTTACACATACACAAGTGCTATTGAACTTTAAGTTGACTTCTTGATCATGTAGCTTAATTTCTAAATCTAGGGCTAGTGTGTGTTATTGATTCCAGATTCCTAATCTTTAGTTAACTCTATGAAAGATGATGTAGAAGTGAGGCATGAATATTTTAAACTCTTGTTGGTTCTTAATTTCAAATTATTTGCATTACTAAGGGACTAGCAATAAGTAAGTTGGGGGATGTAATAAGTGTGCATTTGTAATCTCGCCCCATGCCATTCTCTCTCCTCCCGGTTCCCCCCTCCCGTTCCTTCCCCGCGAGCATCCCCTCCCTCCTGCGTTTTGATCTTGTTGTGGTTGCTGCCCTCCGGTGATGGCCGGCGGTGGGGGGGGAGGCCTTGTGCCTCCCCCCTCCCTCCCTGGTCCTGCCCTTCCGTTGGATGCCCTCGCCGCTGGTGGCCCGTCCGTGGCAGAAGGTGTTGCTGGTCCTCTTCGCCCTTGGGCGGTTGCCTCCGTCTCGGGTGGTCCTCGTGCCTCTCCTGCCGACGTTGGTGCTCCCCCTGGAGGTCCCTCTGCTGCCATTGCCCCGGGCGCCACTATCCACGGCCTTGGCTGCCTGGTTGAAGGGCTTCCCCCTATGGCTGGTCTGGTCTCCGGCCTTGCGTTCCCCTCTCCAGTAGCTGCCTCGTCCCCTGCGGGCGCTCTCCCGGTTCCAGCTGGGCCCCTCCCACCCCCAGCCCGAGCCTCCACAATGGCGTCCCTGGCCTCGACTCCTACCTCCACCGTCAAGATCACCGGCGCTGCTACCCCGTCGTCCGCCGGTAGGGCTCCGGTGGCGTCTGCGTCCCCTTCCCATACTTTGGAGGCCAGCTCTGTCCTCGCGGTGTACTCTCCAGTCGACCTCAATGTTTCCCTCCCAACAGTTGGGCGACACGTATTTGGGTGCCCGGGCACGCAAGACTCCCCAGCGTTTTCTATTGGCGTTGACGGTCTCTCCCAGTTGACATGCCCTCCTGCCAAGCCGTCCGAAGTTCTCCACTCGGGCCCCACCTCCTCTCCTCTTGATGGGACCTTGGGCGAAAACGATACTCTATTTTCGCCCCAAGGCCCCCCTGTTTTGTGCGTTCCTCACATCGGCCTCCCCCCCGCTTCTGGCTGGCCGTCGTCGCCCCCCCCCTCGATACCCTCGCCGGTGGCATCCCTCTTACGCCGTCCCCCCCCCCCCCCCCCCCGCTTCTGTTGGCCCTCCGGGGCACTTGACCGTGGCGCGCTCATCCTCTGCCACTCCCGCTGCCCCTACGACGTTTGCCGGTGCCCCTTTGCTCCCCACCCCCTCCGTGCCCTTCGCGGCTACTGCTTCGCTCTCTCTTCCCCCCTAAAGGTGGCTCGCCCTGCCCCACCTCCGCAGTAGTCTTCGTGGGCGGTCCCCCGTTTGCCAGCAATCGCCTTGGCCTCCCAGTCGGTTGCCTCTGGCCTCCCTTTCGTCCAAACCGTCTCACAGTCTTTCTCTCAGCCGTCTCTTGGCTTGGACGCCCACCCTCCCACTTTCACTGACGGCGGTGAACCCGCGGCCTTCTTCTCTCTTGAAGAAGTGCATCTATCCTGCCAGCCTCTCCAGCTCGCTGTCATAGCCAAAACGCCACGAGGTCGTCCACCGTTCCAGGATATTCGGTCCCACTTGGCCCAACGGTTCACTCTCCGGCAAGAGTTCTGCATCTGTGCCTTGGACAACCGCCACCTACTTATTCAGTTTCAGAACCGGGAGGACTTCTTGCAGGTACTCCTCAAGGAATCCCTGCTCATCCACGGGAGGCCCTTCCGCTTTTTTGCGTGGTCCATCGACTTCTCGCCCAGCTCTGACTCTCCCATCGTCCCGATATGGCTTGAGCTCCCGGCCCTCCCCGTTAACTTCTACAACGATGCTTTGCTATGCTCCATAGCTGGTAGTCTTGGACCGGTTCTGCAGGTGGACAGGAACACCTCCTGCCTGCTCCGTGGACATGCCGCCAGAGTGTGTGTGCTGCTCGACATCTCCCAGCCGCTTCCGCCTCGTGTCTGGGTTGGCATCGGCGGCCGTGGTTCGTGGCAGGCTATCGTCTACCCTGACTCACCTCAGTTCTGTTGCCACTGCTCGCTTCTTGGACATCTTCCGGAGGCTTGCAAGAGGAGGACCCCCTTGGTGCCGGGTGGGGGTGGGAACGCTTCTGCTTCTGGTAAGGAGCTGCCCCCTCACCCCCAGGCTGCTAAGGCCGCCGTTCGACCTCGTGCTCCAGTTTGGCGGGCCACTGGAGCTCCTGCCAGTGCCCCCCCGGCTGCAGCCCAACCTCTGCCCACCGCCTCAGCCTCTTCTCCCCTTCTGGGACTGGCCTGCTCGCTTCGGGATGATCCTCCCGTCCAGGACTGCGCGAAGACTTCCCCTGACAGGGAAGAGGATCGTCCATGCTCTGTTGCTGTCCTCCCGTCCCCAGCTGCCTGCGTGTCACCCCCTGCCGCTGCGGTTCCCTCGTCCGTTGCCGCTACAGTTGGCGTCATGGTCTCCCCCCTCCCTGCGGTTGCCAGCGCTTTTGCTCCTGTCGACAGGACCATGATGCCTTCTCCGGCGCCTCTCGCCTCCACCGTCTGTGTCTTGGCTCATCCAGCTGCTAGCCCCACAACTGGTGCTCCTCTTGGCGCCACGGATGCCCCTACTGCTGACATGCCCCTCCCGGGCTCACCTGCCGATCGTGACGAGGGGTCTGGTACCCTCCCTGTGCTTCCTCCCATTGCTTCTCTCGCCTCTGTCTGTGAGGCGAGTGGCTTCTCAGCTTGCTCTGCTTCGACTGTGGTTGGGATGAGCCCCCTGGGCGCTGCCGTTGTGGCGAGTGGTGGTCTTCGGCAGAGGATCCCTCTCTTGGCTTGTAGCCCTCCTCCAACAACCGGAGTGGTAGACTGCCCCTCTGCCCCCTCCTCTGGAGCCGCCATGGCCGCCTTTGGGCCCTCTACTGCTGCTTTCGCTCCACCAGCCGCCTCTATGTCTTGCCTGGAGCCGTTCCCACGTCTCCCAGATGCACATGCTCGCTTTGCTGGCCTCTCCCCTTTGGCAGTGGGCTTCGCGGCCTCCCCCTCGGCAGTTCCTCCGTCTGGGAAGGGCGCCCCCCCTCCGTGTACTGATGCACCCGTGGCTGTTCCTCCTGCTGCCCGGGTGTCCACCTCTTTGGGCCTTGGCCTCCCGGCGCCGGATGCCCACCCCCTTGGCGGCCCTTCTTCTGGGCTCAATGCCGGTGCGGTTGCTTGGTCCCTTGGGGCGCCGCCCCCTGCCCAGGCGGCTAGTGTTGAAGGGTCCTTGGCTTCCTCCTCTTCTCCGACGGCCGCCCCTCGCCTCTCCTTCGCCCAAGCTTTAAAGAAGAAGATCAACCGGGCCCCGCCCGGGCCGATCGTCTCTGCTGCGCCTTTTGTTCCATTACGGCCCGCGGCCACCCTGCCTCCTGCGGGTTGTGGTTCGGGTATCAAGCTTTCTCTACCCATACAGGTTCTCACGGTTCCTGGGCTCGAGCCCGCGTCGGGTTTTCCGGACCTTGCGGCGGCTCATGCGGCGTTCGTGGGGATGCCTATTCCGGACCGCTCGCGGCTGCCCATGAGGATGGACGGTGCCCTTACGGCGGCCCATACGGCTTTCGTGGGCACCTCTGGCTTGGACCGCTCTCGGCCGCCCCCGAGGATGGAAGGCGGAGCTCCTCGGCGTTCCTTCCGGCGTTCCAACTCCACTTCCTCCACGCGTGATCGCCAGTGCATGTTTGAGGACGCTGCCCTCCCTCCCCGTCGTTCTCTTCGGCTCCAGTCTTCTTCGATGGCTCCCCCGCCGCCGGCCGTCTCTTCTTACTCGGAGGTGCTTGATACCGACGGTTCGGAGGTTGATCCTCTTGACTGGCCTTTCTCTCCGGGTCGTCAGCGCGGTGTCCGTTCTGTGGTCTCGTCCGACTCTGAAGGGGTCTTTGATGAAGATTCCTATTTGTAGGGGCTTTGTTTCGTCTTTGGGTTCTTGGGCTTTTGTTTTGCCCTCGCCTGGGTCCTCTTGGCCCTCTTATGCTTTCTTGGCCCTTTGGCCTTGTACGTCTCTTGCCCCTCTTTGGGCGTCCCCCCCCTCTTGTACCCCTTTCTTTTGCTGCTTTCATATATGAAAATCGCTTGCCTGGTGGCCGGGATAGTGTTTTCATCTTCTTCCGCAATGAAGAGATGAATCCCCTCCCCCGTCTCCCCCCGAGCAAGTATCTACTTTAGTTTAAAAAAAAAGTGTGCATTTGTATGAGTTAATTTCTGATATTCACACTTTTACGAGCTTTAATGTTAATAATTATACACTTATCACACTTAATATCAATTTTCGATCAAAATACTTAGTTTGATGAAATTATTATAATTTGATCAATAAATATATTATTTTGTAGGCACTCGACAAGAATGAGTCAAAGCCCATGATCGACCAAGCCCAATCTTAATTCAAAAGAAAAAAAAAGAGAAAAAAAGAAAACTTTAAATAGATATATATACTCATATATATATTCTATCTATCGATTTATATATATATATATATAATTCAAATAAAGAAAATAAAAATAAATAAAAAGAAATAAAAATTAAAATCAAAACATTATCATCTTTGGATAATAAATACTCACTTATCTAATAAATATATTCTTAATATATATACCTATATTTATATATATACCATATACATATAATATATATATATCATATTTATATACATGATATATCTATATACACACTATGTACATAATATATCTATATATATAATATCACGTTCAAACCATATAATATCTATATATTCTTTAGATCTAATATATATATATATATTCTTAATATGCTTCAAACAAACGTTGAAGCTTCAATGTCTTCACGTTGGAACGTGGCTCATGCACAAGGAATGAGCTTCACGTTGTTCACGTCGGCCATGCATGTAGGGAGCCAGCGGCTGAAGAAGCCTTCATGCCGGACAACACCAAAGATGTCTTCCGCGTGGGCTCCAACTGGCGGGGTCAACACGCCAAGGCCAAGGAGGCCAAATCTTCACGTCCATTCACACACGGGCTTCCTCATGCATACGAGGGCGCGGGTTCTCCATCGACATGCTTCTCACGGCGGGGTCCACGGGCTGAAGGTGCTGGTGGGTTCAAAATGGTCAAGGACAGTAAGGCTTTTTTTACGTGCAGCGGCTACATGTCGGCCAAGGCTGCTTCACGCCGGTGCACTTGTTTTCACACGTTCATGCGGCTGGGGGGTTTCACACAAAGAGCAGGGTGCAGAGAGCAGAGAACAAAGAAAACATGCCTATGTTCAAAGGCCTATAAAAGGAGTTGAGATGTGGTTTAAAAGAGAATAGCTTTTGTAATACTATGGAGTTCATTTATTGTTGTTAGTTCTTGAGAGTTTTTGAGTTCTGTTGGTGTTTTTGAAGAAGCAAGGAGAAGGAGAGAGAGGGGCAGGAGGCCCCTTCATGTAACTATTTCTTTCAATCTTATTATCCATTTAAATTATTAAAAGCTTTGGATTTTTGCAAGTTTAAGTGGTTGTTATTGTAAGTTCTTAAGATTTTAGCCATTGATTAACTATTTACATACTTTTAAGATCTTCATTTAAATTTATTGTCTTCTTCAAAGTTGTTCATCTTTCAATTCTCCCCATTTTCTCTTTCTACCATTTTCTCTAATTCCTCTTTATTTTTAAGTTATTACACGTTTTTCTAAGTTCTATCCTGGCATGTTACTATTCATCCGAGTTGATACATTATTTTGTTCCTCCATTTTGAAGCCTTTCCAATACTCTTGTCTTTCTGAGTTCTTCATGAACATTGTTCCTCTCTTGTAAATATAGATTTTCTTCTTCTATCACTCCCTCTAATTCTTCTTTATTTTTAAGTTATTTTTATTTTCCCACGGTTCTATCTTTTACAAGTTTACTGTTCATCCGCGCCCATAGATGTCAGTCTTTCATATTTGTCACTGTCTTCCTCTCATTTTATATCTTTGCATTCTTCATAAAACTTTTTTCTAACCCTCCGATCTTCAACTTTGTCTTCTATCACTTCTTCTAATTTTGTCTGGTTTGAAAGTTATTTTTCTTCCTAACTCACCTTATTTTCATTATAATTTTTTATGTGTTCTTCTATCAATTCCACCCCTTCTAACTTGCATCCAAATCTCCCTAAGGTACTTTCAATTCAATTTTCATAATTTTTAAATCTTAAAAACTCAAGGTTTTCAACTTTCAAATCTACTTCTCCCTGTGGATTCGACTCGGTCTCATCACTTAACTATTCTATTTATTTAATTTGTGGGCCAGATATTTTAATTTGGTAGCGGAACGTATTAACGACGTGCGTTTCCAGCGCACCAATTTTGACGCCGTTGCCGGGGAGGTTTGAATTTGAAGTTGATAGCTTTATATTTTCTTATATATATATATTAGTGCTCACTCTTTACTTTGCAAAAAAATAAAAGGATTCGTAAAAGCACAAAAAAAAAATAAAAAATTTTGAAAATGTAAAAAACAAATGTTGTGTCTCCCCGAGGTACGTCTTCTTTATCTTCTACTCTCGTTATTTTTTAATTGTAAAATAAAGAACGAGGGAATGCGATTAAGGTTAGTACTCTTACCCTCTTTCCATAGATTTCGTTTCTTTATTTTTACTTTCAATATGTAAATCGTTTTCATGCTTTGGAATGGTCTTAAACAAATAAAAAAAATAAAAAAGGGAAAAAATGTGGTGGACTAGCTCAGTTCACTAATTAAAAAAAAATAAAAAATAAAAACACAAAAAGGTATAATTTGGGCTCACTATCATATTTGAAAATGGTGTCTAAGGCTAGAGGTCAACGGCAAACGCTATAAGCGGAAAAGTGGTTACTTAATTAGGACATTGTGAAAGTAAGGGGAGCCTCCCACTTCCACACATGTTACCTGGCCGGTGGATAAGTTTGATGGTGGATCTAAGTTGGACTTTATTTGATAATTTGTTTGTATAAAAAAATCAAAGAAAAACACAAAATATACAAAAAAATGGTGAGAGCATAATTTTCATCCATGGATTGGGCACACAAATTCGGAAAGTTTGACCAATTGACTCATAAATTTGATCAATTTCTAGCCATGATCAAGACCCATTCATACCACCTAGTTGCCATGACAATGATCACATGTGGGCTAACCCGGCCCATTATGGCGGTGGTTGCCCAAACTAATTCTCATTTCTCACCCAAAATAATCCGACCTATTATGAAAGTCCATACTCGTGGTCAGCCCAAAATGAGATCCCGTCACCTATGATATTCGAGTTTCCATCATTTACCCAAGATCAGGTTTCAACCACTCAGTTCTTTCAAGGGGGCTATGAACTACCTTTCACCCCGGAGCAAGCTCAATATGTCCAACGGTTTTCTCAGCCCAATTATGAATCATCTTCAAATACTTATAACTCTAGCTGGGAAGATCAACCAGCAATCTCTTGGATGGACCAAGCAAGGCAAACCCCAATGCCTCAAGACCTCTCCACACCTTATTATGACTCATGCCCACACAACTTTAATTCTGGTTGGAGAGATTAACATGATTCTTCTTGGGAGTCTTATCAGGATCAAGGTCAAAGTCCTCAAGAATAAGATTTTTAAAATTGGACCTCATACCCAAATGATTCTTATGATCAACCCTATTACGGAGGGTAACCCATGCACTCTCCACCACCTCATTCTCAGACTGAGTGCCCTTCAAATTACTATCCATCACAATCTGACTCTCAGCCCACTTATCTATCTCCTCCATACACAGATTTACATAAGGAGGAGATGATTGATCAATTGACACGGCTCTTTCAGACTCAACAACAAGTCTTCCAGGAACAACTGCAAAACTTTGAGGCTCATGTGAGCTGCGTTGCAAAAAACATCGTAGAAATGGAAGTTGATCCAATGCCTAGCAACTCCACTACAAGTCTTGAGGATCAACTTCCTGGATTTGATAACACTCAAAGTCCATATGATCAATCCATAATTCCCCAATCTAACACTCATATCACTTTTGATCTTGAGGAGATAATGGAAGAATCTTATGAGGAGGGCTTAAGCGAAGAGCAACCTGAGAAGCCTAAAACCTATTCCATTTGTGAAGAGGATTATGATGATCTTGAGTCGGGGGGAGAAGAAGAGGAAGATGATTTGCCAATCCATGATCAAATTCCATTTCTTACCCTTCCTGAAATAGATGAGTCCATATTCCAAGTGAATGACGAAGAAAATGTGAGTGTGGAGAGAGAATTGAGTGTGGCCATAAGCCATTCTTCTTTGGTAATTGAGGAATCGGGTGCTCCACTTGAAATTTACTCTGATTGGGTGTCTCTTGATTTTGGAGAGAATCTCGATCTTTTACCTATTCCTGACCTCTGCACTTCTGTACAAATCCCCTACATCTTGCAACTAGTCGATCGGTCGATTCCACTTGCACTTCATGATCATCCGTGTGTTGAGGAGCACGTCTCTTTCACTACCCCTAACCTCCTAGACACTCACCCTTTCATGGAATCCTTCGGAACTCCTCCCACTCCTATTCTTCCTCACCTTAACATTGTGCTTGACAATTTTCCAATTGAGGATGAAGGAGAAAAGCTAAGGGACATTAAGGTCCGCATTGATGTGTTTAATACTTACAAAGACCTTACACATACAGAGGAATATTTTATAATTGAAGATATGATAATTCCTCCGGTATTCTCTGACCGAGGGGGTCCATCCAAATTCCTAGACCCACCTTGGCATGATTCTAGCCCACATGCACGCGCATATAATCTTTTCCTCCAATGGCACAAGGGCTGGAATCTAACGGAGGATAAGATCACTTGGTGGCTCATTCTGAATGCCACACGTTGGTTAGTGAACTGTAATGTGTCTGGCTGAAGACATTAAACTAAGCGCTTTTTGGGAGGCAACCCAAAATTTTTGTTATTTCTGTGTGAGAATAAATGGCTTCTTGGGAGGCAACCCAAGTTTTTCGTGTGTTTTTATTTTTATTTTACAGGTTTGAATAAAAGATAAGTTGGGGGGAGACGAAATGATTGTCTACTCTGTTGCTCAGATTTGCCAAGCTGTCACAAGCCAAACCCATCGAAGTTCACTTCCGCCAGGTTGTCCTGTTCCTTCGTAAATTTCATGTCTACATTGTTCATTATTCCATTTTGTCTGTGCCATTGAGGACAATGTCATTTAAGTTGGGGAGACGGAAATCATGTCATTGCACATGTTGCATACATATACAACCTCATTTTTTTAAATTCAAACACCCAACTGAGTTTTCTTGATTTATGTTCTCATAAAAGTAATTTTAGAATGAAAAAGACTAGGGAGAAGGATGATGGAAAATTGATTTAATCTAGCCACGAAAAACTGATCTAAGGATCTTTTTAAAGTTCATGTGCACTTTAGAAAAATAAAATCACTTTATACGCTAATGAAACAAGTAGGACACGTCTTCTGCTATTTTAGTTATATTGTCTGATATTCAGCACTTCTTGAAGAAGAGATCTTTTATAAGCTTTCTGCCAAGTTATCTATCCAAACAAAATAAAATTTATTTGAAAAACACCATGAAAAATACTCCGATTATGAGTACCTACTTCACCTAAGACGTGTTGAGGTTCGCGTAAAAAAGAAAAGGGAACCTTGATCTGCGTAACCGGGCCTACTTCACCTAAGACGTGTTGAGGTTCGCGTAAAACAGTGAAGGGTAGTGTAACATCATGTGTGTATAGAAAAGGAAAAAAAGAGAGATCCCAAAGGGACATAGCAATAAGACAGATAAAAGCTAGTATTCTTAATGCTCGGATTAAGAAGTGCAGAGTTGAAGGGCACTTGTTCGAAATAGTAAATGGGAGATGCAATTGTCTTCACTGTGAACTTAGCGTTACACATACACAAGTGCTATTGAACTTTAAGTTGACTTCTTGATCATGTAACTTAATTTCTAAATCTAGGTCTAGTGTGTGTTAATGATTCCAGATTCCTAATCTTTAGTTAACTCTATGAAAGATGATCTAGAAATGAGGCATGAATATTTTAAACTCTTGTTGGTTCTTAATTTCAAATTATTTGCATTGCTAAGGGACTAGCAATAAGTAAGTTGGGGAGTGTAATAAGTGTACATTTGTATGAGTTAATTTCTAATATTCACCCTTTTACGAGCTTTAATGTTAATAATTATACACTTATCACACTTAATATCAATTTTCGATCAAAATACTTAGTTTGATGAAATTATTATAATTTGATCAATAAATATATTATTTTGCAGGCACTCGACAAGAATGAGTCAAAGCCCATGGTCGACCAAGCCCAATCTTAATTCAAAAGAAAAAAAAAGAGAAAAAAAGAAAACTATAAATAGATATATACTCATATATATATTCTATCTATCGATTTATATATATCTATAATTCAAATAAAGAAAAGAAAAATAAATAAAAAGAAATAAAAATTAAAATCAAAACATTATCATCTTTGGATAATAAATACTCACTTATCTAATAAATATATTCTTAATATATATACCTATATTTATATATATAACATATACGTATAATATATATATATATATATCATATTTATATACATGATATATCTATATACACACTATATACATAATATATCTATATATATAATATCACGTTCAAACCATATAATATCTATATATTCTTTAGATCTAATATATATATATATATATTTTCTTAATATGCTTCAAACAAACGTTGAAGCTTCAATGTCTTCACGTTGGAACGTGGCTCATGCACAAGGAATGGGCTTCACGTTCTTCACGTCGGCCATGCATGTAGGGAGCCAGCGACTGAAGAAGCCTTCATGCGGGACAACACCAAAGATGTCTTCCTCGTGGGCTCCAACTGGCGGGGTCAACGCGCCAAGGCCAAGGAGGCCAAATCTTCACGTCCATTCACACACGGGCTTCCTCATGCATACGAGGGCGCGGGTTCTCCATCGACATGCTTCTCACGGCGGGGTCCACGGGCTGAAGGTGCTGGTGGGTTCAAAATGGTCACGGACAGCAAGACTTTTTTTACGTGCAGCGGCTACATGTCGGCCAAGGCTGCTTCACGCCGGCGCACTTGTTTTCACACGTTCATGCGGCTGGGGGGTTTCACACAAAGAGCAGAGTGTAGAGAGCAGAGAACAAAGAGAACATGCCTATGTTCAAAGGCCTATAAAAGGAGTTGAGATGTGGTTTAAAAGAGAATAGCTTTTGTAATACCATGTAGTTCATTTATTGTTGTTAGTTCTTGAGAGTTTTTGAGTTCTGTTGGTGTTTTTGAAGAAGCAAGGAGAAGGAGAGAGAGGGGCAGGAGGCCCCTTCATGTAACTATTTCTTTCAATCTTATTATCCATTTAAATTATTAAAAGCTTTGGATTTTTGCAAGTTTAAGTGGTTGTTATTGTAAGTTCTTAAGATTTTAGCCATTGATTAGCTATTTACATGCTTTTATGATCTTCATTTAAATTTATTGTCTTCTTCAAAGTTGTTCATCTTTCAATTCTCCACATTTTCTCTTTCTACCATTTCCTCTAATTCCTCTTCATTTTTAAGTTATTACATATTTTTCTAAGTTCTATCCTGGCACGTTACTATTCATCCGAGTTGATACATTATTTTGTTCCTCCATTTTGAAGCCCTTCCAATGCTCTTGTCTTTCTGAGTTCTTCATGAAAGTTGTTCCTCTTTTGTAAATCTAGATTTTCTTCTTCTATCACTCCCTCTAATTCTTCTTCGTTTTTAAGTTATTTTTATTTTCCCACGGTTCTGTCTTTTACGAGTTTACTGTTCATCCGCGCCGATAGATGTCAGTCTTTCATATTTGTCACTGTCTTCCTCTCATTTTCTATCTTTGCATTCTTCATAAAACTTTTTCTTAACCCTCCGATTTTCAACTTTGTCTTTTGTCACTTCTTCTAATTTTGTCTGGTTTGAAAGTTATTTCTCTTCCTAACTCACCTTATTTTCATTATAATTTTTTATGTGTTCTTCTATCAATTCCACCCATTCTAAATTGCATCCAAATCTCCCTAAGGTACTTTCAATTCAATTTTTATAATTTTTAAATCTTAAAAACTCAAGGTTTTCAACTTTCAAATCTACTTCGCCCTGTGGATTCGACTCGGTCTCATCACTTAACTATTCTGTTTATTTAATTTGTGGGCCGGATATTTTAATTTGGTAGCGGAATGTATTAACGACGTGCGTTTCCAACGCACCACTCTTGCCTTGCTTAGGCTTACCTTCCTGTAGTAGGGCATGTCCTATTTAAATAATGGCCTATTGTGCGAATTGATCTCGGTGAGCGGAGGAGTTCCAGGGGGGGTTACGTCCTTCAGGCGAGCTCCTTACGTCGCGCGGGCTCTTGGTCTCTCTTGTCCCCTTGAGCTTCCTACCATTAAGGGATTCGCAACGGCTGGATCAATAAGCTTCCATCAGCGAACCCGAGCGAATGGCACTTGTTCAGGAGTGGTCTCCCGAGTGATAAGTGCTGGGTCGGGACAAGGAATAGGGGGCTCCAGGGGAGCTTTCTCGATCGACTGATGCTCGGACTTCCCAACCCGAAGGCCGCCTAGGAAGCGCTTGTACTGAGTGAATTTTTAGGCTTTATAATATGTGGGCCCGGGGGCTACCACTTTGAGGAGTTGGACATTGCGCGTTTTACGTCCCCTTATCTCCAGGGTTTTAGGGTTTTGCCTCTCTTTGTAGTTATATTTGAGGAGGGGGGACTTCTGCGCGGTGAGAGAGAATCTTCTTCAGGGGTTCGCTGGTCAATACGACGATGGGGTGCCCTTGGAAGTAGGGTAGGAGGCGCTTGGCCGAGGTAACTAACGTTAGCACGAGTTTCTCGATTGCAGGGTACCTTTTTTCAGCCTCATTAAGCACCTTTCTAGCATAGTAAATAGGTCTCTCGACTCCTGCGTAGGTCCTGACCAGGACCGAGCTTACAGTAGAAGGGGTTGCCGAGTGGTAGAGGTGTAGAGCTTCGCCTTGGACTGGTTTGGACAGCATCGGGGGCGAGGCCAAGAATTCCTTGAGTTCAGCGAACGTCTTCTGACATTCCTCATCCCAGGCGAACGTAGCTGATGCCATTTTGGGTCCCCTCAATAATTTGAAGAAGGGTAAGCATCGTTCGGCCGCCCGAGACAGGAAACGGTTGAGTGCAGCAATGCGTCCCGTTAGGCGTTGGACGTCCTTGATGCAGGTAGGTGGCCTACTGTCCAGGATGGCCTGGACCTTGTCGGGGTTGGCCTCAATTCCACGCTGAGTGACTAGGAAGCCTAGGAACTTCTCGGATCTGACTTCGAAGGTGCACTTGGCGGGGTTGAGCTTCATGTTGCAGTTCAGGAGGGCGTCGAAGGTCTCAGCTAAGTCAGCGAGGTAGTCTTTGGCCTACGGTGTTTTGACGAGCATATCATCAATATAGGCCTCGACGTTCCGACCGAGCTGTCATTCGAAAATGTGGTTGATCAGGCTCTAGTATGTTGCTCCAGCGTTCTTTAACCCGAACGGCATCCGGGTGTAGCAGTGTACGCCGAAGTCGGTGATGAAGGCGGTCTTCTCGATGTCCTCCGGGTCCATCCTGATCTGATGGTAGTCGGAGTAGGCGTGCAGGAAGCTTAACAGCTCGTTGCCAGAGGTTGAGTCGACTAGTTGATCGATGCTCTGCAACGGGTAACAATCCTTCGGGGTAGCCAGGTTGAGGTCAGTGAAATCCACGCACATCCGTCATTTCCCAGAAGCTTTTGGCACTAGGACGATGTTGGCGAGCCATGTAGGGTATAGAACCGGACGAAAGAGGCCAGTCTTCTGCCCCTTGATGACTTGTTCTTTGATTATCGCTTGCTTCTCTGGGGCGTGCTTTCTCCTGCGCTGTTGTACTAGCTTTGCTGTTGGGTCGAGGTTGAGCTTGCGCATCACTATGTCTCCCGGGATCTCGGGAAGGTGCTCATCAGACCATGCAAAGACTCGGATGTATTGCGCAAGGAAATCTTTATATTTTTCTTGTTCCTCAAGTGGGAGCTCAGCTCCAATCTTTACTAGTGCGGACACCCGAGCTATTACGCCGAGCCACCGGTACCGCACGCGGAGCACGACTCGAGCCACTTCAGCGTCCATCTGGCTCGGAGACAGCCTAGAGACTCCCCCTTGAGTCTCGACATTTATCATATTTGTTTAAACTTTATTTGTGTAATGTGTGTTTGTTTCATTTTATTCGGTTTGTAATTTTGATTGTAAGAGGGGTTTATTTGTAAAATGGGACCCCCGGGTCCCACGGGCCCCCCCAGACCCCTCCCATTGATCCACCTCAGCCTAGGGCCCCATGTGGGGTCAGTCAACATTTCAAATGGAGGCATCTAGACGGTTGAATGGTAAAAGACACATGGGAGACAATTGGACTTCAAAGTCCAAGGTAGGCTACCTACCAATTCTACCTTGTCTCCCTTGGTCAATAGGGCGCCCCCCTTTATATTTTATTTAAATTTTGTGTGTTGATCACACTCAATCCAGGCCCTCCATTTCCCTTCCCTAGATCCAACGGTGGAGGATGGATTTGATATGTAATATATAAAAGGTTGTATTTTCCCATTTGGAAGAATTAATGCATTGTGAAATCTGAAATTGCTTGGAGCAGCCCTTGGGCGCACCCCTCCTCTCTCCTCCCTCTCCCCCTTGCAGCTGAGACGGTTGCCATTCTGAGGTGTGACGCCTCCCCTATCAGTTCCGGTCATCATAGCCGCCGCCACGAGCCGCCATCGCACAGCCATCAAGTTCGTCGGAGTTCTGTTTTCAGCCGACCACTGCCACTTCCACGAAATTCTGCTATCAGCCACGAGCTCAGATCGACTTGGGATTTTGCGGGGATGTTCCAGAGGTGTTCTCCACGTTCTACAAAAATTGGTGGGTCATGAATCTTCGATTTGATAATTTCTCATTTTTGTTCAAGTTCCAAGTTCAGTTCTGCCAGTTTCAGATCTGATTTTCCACTTTTCCTGAGTTTCACATCTTCGATCCCCTTTTGATTCTTTATAGGGCTCCCAATTTTACTGGGAGTTCTATCCATCAAGCCCTCCTTCCAAGAATTTTTCTGATTTTTTATCAGCCCTCCACCATTTTTTAACAATTCATTCTCAGAGCTAGCTACAGTGCTGTCCACCTGTTCCCAGATCCGACCACCCTCCAGTAAATAAATCATAACAAATCACAGCCACCTCCAATCAGTAAAAACAAACTATCCCCGTTTTCCTTGTTCCAAATCCTACAACTTTCGTGCAGAGCTCAGGAGCTGAATCAGAACCTCGCGGTCAATGGCCGTTCTTAGACAACTCTTCTGCAGATCTGAGATTTTGGGTACTGTACAATAGGAACTTGTAAATTTAGTAACGTCCATATCCAACCAGATCTAGCAGTTCCCTCTGAGCCTAGATTGAAGGATTTGGAGAGAGCTTTCCAACGATAGTTCGTGCGTCTCGATCCGACACCGGGATTGATCGCAGCGGCCGTTTTCGCCGGAGCGCGCGCCGGAAAACAGAAATCAAAATCCGTGGGCAGCTAGTTCAACAATTGGGAATCGGGGCCAATCGACCCCCGATCGGCATTTCCGGCCGACCACCGTCCGTGGAGGCGCGCCACCCGGGGTCCCCATCACAGTGGGTCCCACCCCCGCAGATCCGGCGGACAGCGCCGTCCGTGGGCCCCACGGACCCGTAGAATCCGCCGTTCGGAAAGCACGAAAACGCGGAGTTCGGCACCGCCGGGCGACATCAAGATGCTGCCCGTCAACCCGATTTGCGTGATTCCCAGGCCCCACATGTGACCTTTTACCTCCCTGCGTGGAGTGGGTCAAATTATTGTACTGCTGGAATATTGTTTAATCGGGAGTCCGTGAATTGGCCGGCGTTGTCTTCGCCACGCCGGGTGCGTGGAGGTAACGGTCTAACTTCTTGGCGTTCATTTGCTAGTTTAGTATACGGTCATATGCCGCTGTCGAGAGTGTAGGATTCTAGCCCGTGTGTCCATGTCACCGCTGTGAGCGTGAGAGTGACCCATCCCGCGACTCGATCCGAGTCCGGAAGTTGATTCAGACTACCTTGAACTCTGTCGGTTCCTTAACCGCGCACGATCCACGCTTTCCCTCGCATGGGACGATGAGTGAGTTTGCACTTCTGTTAGCGACGTGTAGCCTATAGGAGCTCTTAGTGTCGAGCCGAGGTCGCTCTAGTAGTTGTGTCGTTGCTGGTTGAGTCGTGTTCGTCTCATATAGTGTCGTCTCCTCAGTCCGTCCCACATCATTTACTCCTAGGGTCGGGTCACCATTCCAGGTCCTGGTCAGAGAATATCAGGGCCTGCAGTTTGCTAGCCTATAGGGTCGCAGGTGCCTCAGCAGAGGCTCGGCTCGCCCGCTTGGCGTGACGCTTTCTTCCTCGGCTGCTATCTCCGCCTGATACCGTCCCTCCCGCGATGACATTGATGTGGACTCCGCGGGGGGCATTATCAATCTCTTCAGCGGCGCCTCGGTCTTCCTTTTGCCCGGACACGTACCTAGATTGGTGTCCCTGGCGGATGAGACACTCGATCTCATCTTGAAGTTGATGGCAATCGCTGGTGTGATGTCCATGGTCGCTGTGGAACAGACAATGCTTGCGGCGATTGCGATGCTTGGTCCTCATGGGCTCGGGTTGGTTGAGGAGACCCGAGCCTTTGATGTCTTCGTAGATTTCGTAGACGGGGGCGGTAAGTGGGGTATACCGCTCGTACTTCCGGGGCGGCTCTTTTCGATCTCCATCCTGATTCTGCCTCTTTCCTTGTCCCGTCCCTTGCTCGGACGGTCTCTTCTTGTCCCCCTCCCGACCCGAGCCGGTTGTGCCTCGGCAGGCACTGAGGACTTCCTCGCACTCAGCGTGGCGCAGGGCCAAGGTCAATTGCTCGGCGAGGGAGCTAGGGCGATGAAGCACTAGCTCGCGCCGTAGGTTCTCGTCGCGGGTACCCCCGGTCAAGGCGGTGATGGCAGAGGCCACATCTAGGTGGGGGATGCGCAGGGTTTTCGATTTGAATCGGTTGATATAAGTCCGTAACTTTTCCCACTATTCCTGTTTGAGGGCCAGTAATCCCGCCACTGACCGAGGCGGACTGCTGCCAGCGAAGCTTTCTTTGAATATTCGCCCGAATTGCTTGAAGTTGTGCATGCTGCCGGGGGCGAGGGCTCTGAACCAAGCTTGAGCGCCCTGAACCAGAGTGGTCATGAAAGCTCGGCACTTGATCACATCGGACACCCCATGCAAGGTCATCAGGGCGTCGAAGCTGTCGTAATGGTCAGCCGGGTCACCCTGGCCGTCGTACGACTTGAAAGTTAGAAGTGAGATTCTGGGAGATATCTCTACCTTCAGGATGTAGTCGTAGAACGGGGATCGCTCCTCATCCTCTACAGGAGAGGTCTTCTGCAAGGCACGGAGAGCGCACTCTTGCTCTGCGAAACGCCTCTCGAAGTCTTGCAGCCGGAGAGAGAGTTCCTATTGTCGCTGTCCCGAGGGGCTGGGGGGCGCACTTGCATGCTGCCCCGACGCTCCTCAGGGGTCTCGGCATCTGGGAACGGTCTGCGTGCTCCGGTCTTCTCCCTCCTCGGGGTTGAGGAGGCTTCTTGCTCCAGGGGAGAGGCGTGTGATGGTCCTCCTGACGGGTTGCGGATGAGCCGCTGCCCCTAGAGGGTGAAACGGCCTCCAGCAGTTTGCTGGGAGGTATCTCTACGTGGGGGGCTCTTTCTGGGGAGCTGTGACTTCTTCTCCCTAGTTGCCTGGGCCCTCATGAGATCCACGAGGACATCCAGTTTTACGTTGAGGGTTTGGAGGGCGTCGGTGCTCCCGTCGGGAAGCTGTTCCCCTGCCATCGATGGAGGTAGCTCGTTGGCTTAGTTGTCAGACGGGGAGTGCTCCATGGGGAGGGAAGGTGTGCCTTCCTTCGTTACTTGAGCTTTTCCCATATCGACGGCAGTCCTCCTGCCAGAACTTCTTCGCACCATGATGGCTCTTTGTGCGTTTCCCACAGACGGCGCTAGATGAAGAGGGGCGACCTCGCGCTGCTCCTGAGTGGGGAGGAAGATGACCACGTACCCTTGAAGTAAGAACTGCAAGAAGGGAAACAAGTTAGAGGTACCCAGGGATAGATCCCCGGGGAAGACCCTCCGATGCTTAAGTCAGCATAGGTGGTAGAGCACTGGTGCGAAGAGAAGAGTTGGGAGGAAAATGGGAGCGCGAGATCCCTCTCCACCGAAAGGTGAAGTGGTTCCTGCTCAAGGTTGCTGGCTCTTGCCTTGCTTAGGCTTACCTTCTCATAGTAGGGCATGTCTTATTTAAATAATGGCCTGTTGTGCGAATTGATCCCGATGAGCGGAGGAGTTCCAGGAGGGTTACGTCCTTCAGGCGGGCTCCTTACGTCGCGCGAACTCTTGGTCTCCCTTGTCCCCTTGAGCTTCCTGCCATTAAGGGATTCGCAACGGCCGGATCAATAAGCTTCCATCAGCGAACCTGAGCGAATGGCACTTGTTCAGGAGTGGTCTCCCGAGTGATAAGTGCTGGGTCGGGACAAGCAATAGGGGGCTCCAGGGGAGCTTTCCCAATTGACTGATGCTCGGACTTCCCAACCCGAAGGCCACCTAGGAAGCGCTTGTACCGAGTGAATTTTTAGGCTTTATAATAAGTGGGCCCAGGGGCTGCCAGTTTGAGGAGTTGGGCCTCGTTTGGTCAGGGTTGGACCTCGTTCGGCCTCTCCGTACGGGCGGTGAGATTTTCCCTCTCCAACAGAATATGTTGCTGCAGGGAGTTGTGGCACCCAAGTACTGTGGATCAAACACCAACTCCAAGACTATCTAATAGATCTTGGCTGTGTTCCAATTCTGTGTGATAACATTAGTGCTATAAATCTTGTAAAAAATCCAGTAATGCACTCTAGGACTAAATACATTGAAATTAGGCATCATTTTATAAGGGATGAAGTCCTCAAAAATCATTTTGGGCTCCATTTTGTATACTCAGAAACTTAGATTGCAGATATCTTCACAAAACCCTTAAGCAATGACAGGTTCACAACATTAAGGAGAGAGCTTGGTCTATGCAGACCTCAATCCACTCAGGTTTGAGCTATCTATTCCTCCTTCGATGCTCTGGTTACTTGTCTTTGCTGTGATTGAAACAAGCATATCTGCTTTGATTTAGAACTGATCCATTGGCTATATGAACCTTGCTTTGAATGATGGTCACATTCAGGGGGAGCTTGTTTGCATTTCTGATTATTTTTAGTTGAACATCATCTTATGACTGAATGGTATATTAAATGACGAGAAGTGGAAAGATAGGTCACGCCTGTCAGGAAACTCTCCTCATGCGTGAGGACAGGCCTCCGCCAAGTACCATAAGTCAGAAGTGTATATTGCTATCTGTATAGTTGATTTCTAATGCATTAGCATGTTTAAAGCTTTAGCATCCAATAAAGCACATCTCAGTGGCAGCAAAAGGTAAAACCATTCTTGATTGATTGTCTGGAAGAGGAAAGTCAGAGGCACTGGAAGTAGAAGCTGGCAGGTGTATGTCAGAAATGAAGACTCAAAGAAGCTAGCTGAGAACAGTTTATTGTACAGTCAGGTGTCGAGATATGCAGGACAAAGCCCCTTGAACAGGTCGACTCCCTACTGAGATGTGTCGAGACATGTTGGATAAAGTCTCTTGAACAGGTCGACACCCTACTGATATGTGTCGAGACATGCTGAACAAAGTCTGCTGAACAGGACGACACCCTACTGACATGTGTCGAGACATGCAGCATAGAACCTGTTGATCAGATCGACACCCTCCAGTCATGTGTCGAGACTGTCTCTCAGCCACCATTGGTTTTGAAGATCAAATAGAGAGTTTCCTTAACTTCTTCTTCCCAATGCTTCCTTCATTTCCATCTCAAATCTTTTTCCTATGAACCTTCACTTTTCACTGAGCATTAAGTGAGGGGGAGTTGAGAATGTTTTCATTCATCTATACAACCCTGGGTGAGTTCATGTGTATTACTCCTATTAAAGAAATAGTTTCTTGTTTATAATCCTCATTTTCGTTAATCATTGCGTTGAGTTCTACCAACCTTGCTCTCATATAGGATTAAAGCATTCTTCAAGTCCTTGAAAATGACCTTTGCCTAAGCATCTGAAAGTTCACTTAAAATAGGCTTCTTGGTTTATGAATTGATTGGCATGTATTGTCTTTAAACATGTTACCTAACTTGAAGTCTATTAGAGAATACGCCCCCTAAAAACCATGTTGCTGTAATTTCAGAGCAATTAATGACCTCTCTTCAGAGAAATTAGATCCTCCATCAATGAAATGAAGGATAATCTAGTCATGATGAAGACAGTCAACTCTGTTCAAAAGAATTCAGAAAGATAAGTTACACTGAGTAACCATGGATTCTCACGTCTAAACAACGTGTTTCCTTGAGTCAAAAAGCGTATGTTATATCGGACTGTTTAATTTATTCAAAAAAAAAGGTTTAGGGTTGACTCTATACCTTGCTTCAAAACAAAATGGTTTTTGTTTACTTCCAATACTTGCTTATCTTCCTTTTCCAATCATGCCTAATGAAAGTGATAAGTAAGCCAAATGGGCTTGGTTCCATTCTCTTGACTTTTTCAAATGTTTTAGTCATATTATTTGTTGCAAAAACGGTTTTTTCTCAACCCTTCATTACTCAACAATGCGCTTATAAGCTTTAAACCGTTTTGAACTTAACATAGGGGTATCTACGCCATTTCGTATTTCAGGGTTGTTATTTTAAAACTCAAAATCTCAACTTTCCTTTTTACTCAACGGTGAAAATCATTTTCCTCACCTTCTTCATTTCAACCCTATTCCACTCGCGACCCCTCTCTCCGGAGAATCTGCACATCCACGCCGTGGAGGTCGACGCCCAGCTCCATCCTTCTTCCCCTCAGGCACCATCTCCCTGGCTAGCCCTAGCTGCCCTCCATCTCCTCTCCTCCTCTCCGTCTACTCTCTCCATGACTCCTCCGGTCACCCGCGGCAAGAAGAAAAACGCGGCTTCATCCAAGAAGGCCGCTACCTCGAAAGACCACACTGAAAGGCGTTCCAAGAGCATTGAACTGCCGAGGCCCAGGGTTCAAACAGTGAAAGGGTTTCGCCGCCACCACCAAAGGCCAAGCGGCCACGGCTGTCCGCCAAGGAAAAAGGGAAGGCCAAGGCTCAGTCCGTTCCTCCGCAGCCCAGTGCTGCTCCCTCAGTTAGGGAAGAAGAAAGTGATCCCACTAGGATCCTCTTTCCTCGGTATGTGGATTTTGGTGACCACAAGATGCTTGAATCTTTTCTTGAACTACTGCCTTTATTTGAGTTCCAAGGATGGCGACGGTTTCTGTCCGATCACAGGGTATACTACCCATTATTAGTTCAGCAGTTCTATACGAACTTATTTTTTGATGAGAACAAGAAAGTCCTTCGGACTGAAGTAAAGGGGGTCTCCATCAAGCTTACAACAAAGCTTCTACACAGAGCCTTACACATACCCCGAGATGGGGAAATAGAATCTGAGGTTGAGATTGATTTGTCTGTAGCTTACACCATCCTGACCGGAAAGCCTCGAGACTCTCAGGATGCTACCCAACTTCTTGTCAAATCCTTTGACACCAATAGGTTCCCCCCTTACAACGTCTACTGCATCACATCTTCACTACCATGATTACCCCACAAGGGGGTGGCAGAAGTAGACTTACAGAGACTCAGAGGTTCCTATTTTACTGCTTGTTCAACAATTACCATGTTTGTCTTCCAGTGATCATGCTCCAGATTATGGACAGTTGCACCTACAACCGGCGTAGCCTACCTTATGCTGCACAGCTTACTGCTATTTTTCAGAAGGTTGGCATCCCTCTTGATAATGAAAAGTCCATCACCATCCCCAGGAGTAATGTCTACAGCATGAGGTTCATAGAAAATTACATGCACTTCAAAAAGGAAGGTGACAGAATGGTCAGGAATCTACCTAGACATCTACTTGACCATCCAGTACAGCCAGCTCCACAGGCACAGCCTGCACAGGAACATCATGCACAGGATCAGTCAGCACAGGACCAGCAAGCTTCAGATGCACAGTTAGATCAGCATGAGGACATGTTCCATGCAGATATCCACTTTGAGCAGGCCCCTCAGCAGCAGCAGTCTGGAGATCCCATGGCCCAGCCTGGGATGATGATGGCTTTTGGCATCCAACCCCCTCTATCTCCGGACAATGAGCCTAGAGTGTTTAGTGCCAGGGATGCCCCTCCTGAATTTCATACCGAGGCCTCCACCTCACAAGGTCCTGCTTTTGGTGCCACTGGCAGCCTAATGGATATTCATCCTGCCCTTATTCAATTTCTCACTGCCCAATTTGGAAGTATGTATTCCTCCTTTCGTCAAATTAGTCTGCAAGTGGACAGAATCAAAGCCAGACAACTTCACTTTGAGCAAGTCCAAACTAGCAGATGGGAAAATTTTGTGCACGACAAACATAAGTCAGATGAAAGGTTGAAAGGCTTTATGGACTCCTTGATAAATGTGTGTGAACGAGCAGGGAGAATCATGAAAAGACTACGAGAAATCTACACTGAAACCCAAGAGAAAACTGCTGAAATGGTCATGCATGCCTATGACATCAGAGAAGATCAAGGTAATCTCAACATTAAGTATGCCAAACTGATGGATTCATCCAATCAGCTAGTTGAACAAGTGGCTGGCGCAACTACATCCATCAGAGCACAAGTGGCTGGCGCAACTACATCCATCAGAGCACATATGACCGCAGAGACCAATAGATCTCTTGATGCCACCTCCAATCTGGAGAGAACAGTAAATGCTACTACTTCTCGATTGCTGGATGCCTCCCAATGGATGAAAGGGAAGATGTACTCTGACTTCAACAAGCTATTGGATGCCTCCTCCAAGCTTGCAGAAACTGTCCACACAGACACAGCTCGCGCAGTTAACAGCACCACCAAAGCTGAGGCCAAAATGGATGTAGTGTATAGAAAATTGGATATGGTCGGTACTGAAATCTTGGAACTCATTCGTCTGCATAAAGCTCAACTCCAACCAGCATTGTAGGACGCATGTGATGAATAGTGTCCTCCTCCTCAAACAGAAGCCACCTCTTCTCGTTTTCCGCCACAAGGCTCCCAGCAGAGGGCTGAAACAGAATACATCTATGAAATGATTCATGGCTGGCTCAAGGACATCAAGGAAAATATCAAGTCTTTGCACCGGTTTGTCAGACAAAGAGATGAGCAGCTAACTCAGAGGGTTGACTCTCTAGCAACAACAATCTCTCACATGCAACACGACTTCCAAGAGGCACAGATCCTTCACTTTGCCAGTTCTAGCTCCATGCCTCCACCACAGTAGCCTCCTCCTTCACCCCCTCCTTGCTGATGACAAAGGAGAAGTACTGAAGACCTTCTGAGAAGACATGCATCATCTAGCATCTAGCATGTAGTTAGCTTTTTCATATAAATTTTAGCCTTTTCATCTTTGCTTGATCTGTACAAAACTATGGTTGATCAATGAAACAAATCTTTTTGTCGTCGTTGTTGAAAAATGCTATATGCTGAAAAATGCTAACGTTCAGTTGTTGTGTTGAATGGATGGATCTCACTTGGTTGATGGCTCCTCAAAGCAATACGATTGTAATGCTATATGAATGCTTGGATATAATGATTCATGGTTGTCATCATCAAAAAGGGGGAGAATGTTGTGTCCCCTGGTTTTGATGATAACAGATCATAAATCATTAGTAGATATTTGAGGAATATCTAACATAATTTGGTTTGATGAATTGACTAAACAAGTGCAGGAGAATCTTTCTACGTGATGTCTCGACACGGCCTAATGATGTCCCGACACATCTAGAAGAAAATGTGTTGAATCTCCATCGTTTGAGCTCCAGCATAAAAGAATGTGTCGACACATCTGACCCATGTCTCGACACCTCCAAAAGGAATCAAGCTGAAGCCGTTCTGTCTGGCCTCTGGACTCACCAATGTCTCGACACATTGAGTGAAAAGTGTTGACACATTCGTGTGATAATCTCTGCACATTGTGCTCCTGTGTCGACACCTTCATGCGACAACTCTGCATATGGCTCACATGTCTCGACACCGTTTGGTGTTGTCTCGACACAGTCATGGTGTCATCGCGGAGCCAAGCACATATATCCCAGCACAGCACTATGGATGTCTCGACACATCTGCCATGGGTCTTCAAGACATTCACTGGATGTCCCGACACACTAGGTGCAAAGTGTCGACACATCAACGTTCAACCATAACGATTTTGAAACCGGCAAAAGCTATCTTCAAGGTTTTCAAAGGGATGTTTCGACACACTCAGAGGAAAGTGTCGACACATTTGGTTAGACCAGAATGGATCTGAATCCGATGGAAGCTGTCTTCAAGATCCGGAACTTAACCCAGAGGATCCGTTTCGGAGTGGTTTTCCATGAACCACTTGTGAATGACGTCATGGGAAGAATATAAGAAAAGTGAGTAGACCGCGAGAGTTGGTCTCTGCGGGTTTTAACAGAAAATCAAAATCACGCGTGAGTGCGTGTGTGATGATTGGGGTGTGATCGCCAGAGGTCGAAGACCCCAAAAATAGAAAGAAAAATGATCGCACGTTATTGACATGCCGGAACGTTCGTCATTAAAAACACACGCGGCACTCAATCTTAAAAATATAGAACTCGCAATAAAATAAAAAGACGTAGTGTAATGGTGAGCACGGGTCGAATCCATAGGGAGGTTGAGTTGTGAAATTGAAAATTTTGAATTTTTTTTAGAACAAAAATAGATGTTGATTTCTTTTTTATTTCTAAATTTTAAAAGATCATGAAATAAATCTTTCTAAAGAAATTTAGAGGGTTAAGAGAGATCTAGAGAAAGAAAGTTTTAATCTAACAAAATTAAACACTAAATAAAATAGACGAAGTGGGTAGACAATGTTACGGTAGTGGCGATGAGGGTAACGATATCGTCTCCTCGAGCCTTTGAATCACAAGTTGTCGGGGACAACCACGTGCACTCGAGCGGAGTTGTGAAGATCTATTTCTCTTGAGACGAATTTGGAAGAAATTTAGAAGGTGATCGATAAAGAATTTTGGAGAGAGATTAGAGGGAGAGATAGAGAGAGATTGTGCAAAATTAAAATGAAGAACTAAATAACAACAACACTAGAATTAAACATAAATTAAAATAAACT
The DNA here is from genome assembly GCA_022559845.1 of Amorphophallus konjac. NCBI lineage: Eukaryota > Viridiplantae > Streptophyta > Magnoliopsida > Alismatales > Araceae > Amorphophallus > Amorphophallus konjac. The sequence continues at coordinate 514,484,822 of CM040121.1, read as the reverse complement.
TACAAGTGCATAAAAATTACAACCAAAATAGTAAAACAAATTACAACATATCTAGGGTGGAAGAACAACAATAGAGGGAGAAAAGAAGTCTCTACGTAACTACAAGAGAAATAGAGAGGGAGAGAATGGGAGAGAGAGACGAAGGGGAGAGAAAGAGAGAGGTTGCGAGAAGAGAGAGAGAGAGTAAGAGACGGTGGGGGGGAACGTGCATGGCTCACGGGAGAGAGATGCCGGCGGAGGAGGGGAGTGATGCATGCGGTGGAGGTGGGACGCAGGGAGAGAGACGGCGGCTAGCGGTGCGAACAGGAAGAGAGAGAGAGGAGAAGAAGGGGAGACGTGCATGGCATGGTGAGAGGGAGACGGGGGGAGGGAGCTCGCTCCGGCAGACATGCTGGCGAAGGCCGGTGGAGATGGTGCGATGCGACGGCTCGGCAGTGGGTGCATAGAGGGAGATGATAGCCATCAAACCAAGAGAGAGGGAGAGGACGTGCGTGGAGGTGTGTGTGCAGTGAGGAAGAGAGAAAGGAGAAGAAGGAGAGGAAGAGGGAGTAGGGTGCGACCGGTGCCTTTGTGCAGTGTGTGTGTGAGTGTAGTGTGAGAAGAGGGAACACAGAGACAATAGAGAGGGGGGTGAAGGTGCACGTTTGTGTGTGAAGAGGATCGGAGAGGGAGGTAGAGACGGATGAGCAGACGGAGAGGGGGAGAAGAACGTAGTGCTTTAGCTGCCGGTGCAGTGGTGAAGAGAAGCAAGGGAACGCCGAACGGGAGAGGGAGAGGGGGTGAGATGCATAGAGAAGAAAGAGTGGGAGAGGCAGGCTTGGTGACGGTGCAACTGGGAAAGAGAGAGCTCACGAGGGGAGAGAGAAAGAGAGAGGGAGAAGAGACGGAGGGGGGGGCTGGTGCGGCGTTGTTGGTAGTGCCCCTGTTTTGAACAGTGGTGCTGGCCAGCAAGGCAGAGGGGGGTGAAAGGGTAGGGGAAGAGAAAGAGAAGGGGAAGGGAAAGGAAGGAGACCAAGAAGAGGAGAAGAGGGAGAGATCGGAGGGGGGGAGAGGGGAAGAAGAAGGAGGAGGAGAGGGTGAGAAGAGGAAGGAGACTGCCCCCGGGGGGAAGAGGGAAGGCGGTGCGATTTTGTAGGGGTTGGGGGATGGGCGAGGCAATAGCCTCCGCCACAACCGCCGCTGTCCACTCATGCCAGCCCATGCTGCTGCTGTTCGCCATCACGCCGCTGGAGCTGCCGATGCCGGAGGACGCCCGCGAGGGGACCAGCACGCCTGTTTGTCGGTCGCTTGCACGCCAGCCCCCATTGCGCTCGCCTGCACATGTGCTCACCTGCTTGCCATGCCATGGTGTGACATATACACAAGGTTTACACATAATACATAAAATTATACCAAGGCCCCTCAAAAGAAAAGTTTTATCAATGAATATAACTTTGCCATTCCCCCATGCACAGTGAATTTTGTAAACAATTGTAGCATAGTGTTTTTTTATTTATGAAATGATCTTACCAAAATTTAATTATGTAATTTTTTTAATTTATTTCAAACATGTCTCAAGTCTCATTAATTATGGAAAATTTTTTATTTTATGTGAGACCGAGATTATCATGTAAAAATTGTATAATTAACTTTGTTAAAGCTCAAAAAATGACGTGTGTGATATAAATAAATATAAATAAATAAGCGCTTATCACACCCCCCCAATTTATTCATTACTAGTCCCTTAGCAATACAAACAGGTTAAGAATTAGGGACCAACAAGAGTTTAAAATTTTCATGCCTTAAATCAAGATCCTCCTTCATAGAATAAACTAAGAATTAGGACTTTGAAATTATCAAAACATACTAGCCATTGGGTTAGACCATGATGCTCATAACTTTTTTTTGAATACTCCCAAAGTCTCATAGCACTTGTGCTCGTGAAACCTAAATCCACAGTTGGAAAATTGCATCCTTCATATTGTCATTTCAATTAGGTGTCTTTCAACTCTACACCTCTCAGATCAGAGCATTCGGTACAGTCACTTTATTCTACCTTATTTTTGCATCATCTTTTTTTTTAATCCATGGTGCTGTACATCCCTTCACCGTTTAACGCGAACATCATCTCTTGTCTTAGGAGAAGCAGGCCCAGTTACTAAGATCCATGGCATTTTCCTTGGGTTTTTTTTTCACAATGTGCTTTGCACATATTTGATAGATAACTGGGCAGATAGCGTTTCAAAAATGTCACTTCACTAGTAGATGCAGAGTATCAGACACCATATCAAAATAATAGAAGGCTTGTCCTACCTGCTTCATTAGTGTGCAAGTGATTTTTTTTATTATGAAAGTGCTAATAGACTTTAAGAGATTCTCAGTCAGTTTTCCATGGCTAGAGAAAAAAAAATTCCAATTGTCCTTCTCCTTAGTCTTCTTCATTCCAAAGTCTCTTTCATGAGAGCATGAATCATGAAAACTTAGTTGGGGCTCCTTTTTTTCTTTTCTTTTTTGTAACAAGATGCGACGTAGGTTGTATGAGATTTTTGCATTGATTACCCTTACCCCCCAACTTGAATGACATTGTCTTAGGTGATATGAATAATATAAAAATATAACAATATGCACATGAATGCTTGAAAAGGAAAGGTACAACCTGGGACATGCAGACGTGGTTCTCACCAGATATCCTCCCGGTGCTACTGCTGACTCCTACAAACACACAACAAAGGAAATGATTTATTGTAACATTAAAGAGGAAACGTGGGGCTGCCTCCTAACAAGCCATTTATTATGGCAACACTCCTAAAAAACTTTGGGTTACCTCTCAAGAAGCGATAAGTTTAACGTATTCAGCCAGACGTAATGTAGCTCAATAACCAACGGATGGCAGTCAGAATGAACCACCAAGTGATCTTATCCTCCATTAAATTCCAACCCTTGTACCATTAGAGGACAAGTTTATGCATGTGTGTTTGTGGGCTAGAAGTATGTTGGTTATTAGCATTAATGATTTTGGCATTGTGATCATATGCTAACCAATTGTCTTCCTTAGGGGTCATAAAAACATCAATAGCCATGATCCCTGCAAGGTCTGGGTGGAAAATTTGTCCAGTGTCACTCCACTTGTACCCTTGTCCGGTGTCCACCCACTTGTCTATCCCTTGTATGGTAAAATTGGATAGCTTTTCAATCCCATGCCAAGGTTTGACATTGTCCTTTGTATAGATATGATGCATGCATGCCCAAGGATGAATGTCTATCAGATCAGCCTCCATACACCCAATAGGAGCTTCATATGGATTGGGGTCATCTAGTAGGTGGCTCTCTTGCTCAGGATTGGATCTGAAGTAGTGTTGCCTAGCAAGGTGCCCTTGGCTTTTAGAAGGCCATATTCAAGTTGCAGAGGAATCTGATTTGAAGAATTTAAGAGTTCAAGATACACTCCAGATAAAGGCTCAGGGCTCATATGTGATGTAGGGGGTGATGCCTCGAGTTGGGTATTCACCTCGTAAGTATGAGCTTCTTCCTTAAACTCATCAAGAGAGACCTTCTTAGAATCATTTCCCTCAAAAATGTTGATTTGGACCTTCATCTTTGAATTAATATGATAACATCAATATTGAAATCATCCATATGCAATTCGCCCACTTCCTTTCCTTCCTCCATTTCCTGCATTGTGTTGCTAGTGGGATCTCCCTCATTATCTGTGCTAACCTCTTGGGCCCAACTGGATGAAGCATGTTTAGAATCATGGGCCTTGCATGGATCCTCTAGGATCTTGCTGAAGGCCAAAACTGTATTCTCCAATTGTGGGCCTTCCGATGGCGTAGGACCTAGCTGAGGTAGAAAGACATGGAGGGGATGTTGGTGAAAGCCCGATGGATGGTGTCGTGAATTTGTAACGGGATGACTAGGTAACTGACCCACTTCTCTCCTCATATAATCTTTAATAATTGGGCCAAGCTGGGCCTCCATGCTGGCGATGGGCTGTTGTGATAGACACATTTGCATTAGCCCAGCATCATCTTGGTTTACTTATTGAGGAGGTTGATATATCAGTGGAGGAGGCTTGTGATAGGCGGGCTGAGAGTGCGAGAATTGTGGTGTAGAATAATAGCCTTGTGGATGCAACTGTGGCCCCCCTAGCATCGGTGTTGATGTTGAAATCGAGGTGAAATGGGTAGGGCTGAAAGTGATTTTGCATGGGTAGCCCTTGAACATGTTGGGGTGAAAGATTAGGCAAATAGGTCTGGTGTATCTGATCCATCCAAGAGACCTTTGGGTGATCTTTCCAGCATGAGTTATAAGTATTTGAAATGGGTTCATAACTGGGTCTGGCAAATCCTTGGATAACTTTGACTTGCTCTTGGATGAATGGTGGGAGTTGGGCTAGACCAGGACACTCACTCACTTGGTGTGTTGGGTTTGTACAAAAAGCATATGCCTCCTTAAAAATATTGGGTTGAACCCTAGTATGGACTTGGTGATGGTTGGACAGTGGTATTAATGTGCATCCTAGAGTCAGGTTCTACCCAATTGTCTATCTCATAAAGGCCAGTCTGTTTGGAATGCCTATAGATTGATTATAAAATGAAAGTGAGGCATGGTTCATAGAGTTCTCGCTCGATAATTCAAACAGATCATGTGCCTCATCTTCGCTCTCATCCATAAATGCCCACCCACAAGATACATCCACCATTTCCCTACAATGATCTAATAACCCATCATAAAAGGCATGAACAATTTGCCATTTAGGCAACCCATGATGTGGACATTGTCGTAACAATTCTTTCAGCCTTTCCCAAGATTCATGAAATTGCTCTCCATGTATTTGAGTGAATCCTGTAATTGCCCTCCTTATTCTGTTGGTCCGGACTATGGGGTAGAATCTTTTCAAAAACTATTGTTGCATTTCTTCTCAAGTCCTAATGATTTTTCTCAAAGTTTGTAACCAACATTTTGCTTTATCCTTTAAAGAGAATGGAAACAGTGTCAATCTTAGGACATCATCACCAAAATTTTAAATTTTAACTAGGGAGCAAATTTCTAAAAAATCATCTAGATGCCTATAAGGATCTTCATTGGTATCCCCATAAAAGCATGGGAGCATCTGGATGGTACTGGGCTTAATCTCATAATGGTCTATAGGGATATCAGGCAGTTCGATGCAGGTTGATCGAGGGTTCATAAGTGGAAGGAAGAAAGTATTCCTTCATTTGTTTCGGTTTCCCTCCTAGATACTCGGCCATTGATCACAATAAATTACATCCCAAAAAGATTTTTTTCAATCATTTTTTTACTTGTTTATTTTTTTTGATTTTATTCTCCCTTTATTGATATCCTTTTTATTATTTATTTATTTTTTAAAAAATTAAGTTATCAAACACTTAATCCTATGACTAAATGGATGACTTGAACCTACTAGTTAGATTTCTCACCGATTGACTTAAGCTCAGCCCAAGTCTACTATTAAGTTTGTCCACCAGTCAGGTAAGAGATAGAGTTGTGGGAGGCTCCCCCTACTCGCGTAGGGACCTAATTAAATAATCATAAGTCCGCTTAAGGCGTTTGCCATTGGACCTCTAGCCTAGACACCAGTTTTTAAAATCGATAATGGGCCTAAGTGAATCCAAATCTCAAAGTGAACCCTAGGGCCAATGTCTACTTGATTTTATTAGACTAGGTGTAATGCAAAATGCAAGGATAGTTATTTTGGGCTAAGGAAAGGTGATGAAATCTCTCCCTTATCTTACTTAGGAGGTATTGCCCATAAAGTATTTTAAAATGAGATGCGACAACCAATATTCAAACAAGGTGTTTCAATGCAAGGTTAAATATAAAATGTATGAGCATGATCCTGGTAAAAAATTAAAGTGCTAACCTTGTCCCCCGCATTTTTCAAAAATAAAATGACTGAAAATAAAAAAATGAAATAACTAACTAAGATGCAACCCTAAATGATGCATGTCCTAAACATGATATTTCTAATCTTGAGATGAAGTCTTTTATTTTTTTTTGTGATCAAGTTTTTTTTTCTTTTTTTAGTTAATGAAGCTACTTAGCCAACACAATTTTTTTGAGATTTTTTAAATATAAAAATTAATAAAATTTAGAATATGAAGAAAATGAATTAAATCACAAGCTAACAAAATACAGAAAACAAACCAAACCACGAGAGGGAATATTTAGACACTCATTTGGATCACGATCTCTCATGCTTTATGTTTTTTTATTATTTTATTTTTTAAAGGAGATGTAAAAGGCGGAACACACTTGAAAAAATTCACTTTTTTCCTTTTTAATACAAATATGTACATAAGAAAAATAAAGTTCTCAACTCAAAATTGTCAACCTCCCCGGCAACGACGCAAAAAATTGACATGTTGGAACGTTCGTCGTTAAAAACACACGCGACACTCAATCTTAAAAATACCGAACTTGCAACAAAATAAAAAGACATAGTGTAATGGCGAGCACGGGTCGAATCCACAGGGAGGTCGAGTTGTAAAATTAAAAATTTTGAATTTCTTTTAGAACAAAAATAGATGTTGATTTTTTTTTATTTTTAAAATTTCAAAGAACATGAAATAAATCTTTCTAAAGAAATTTAGAGGGTTAAGAGAGATCTAGATAACGAAAGTTTTAATCTAACAAAATTAAACACAAAATAAAATAGATGAAGTGGGGTAGAGAATGTTGCGGCCGTGGTGATGAGGGTAACGGTATCGTCTCCTCGAGCCTTTGAATCACAAGTTGTCAGGGACAACCACGTGCACTCGATCGGAGTTGTGAAGATCTGTTTCTCTTGAGTCGACTTTAAAAGAAATTTAGAAGGTGATCGATAAAGGATTTTGGAGAGAGATTAGAGGGACATAGAGAGAGATTGTGCGAAATTAAAATGAAGAACTGAATAACAACAACACTAGAATTAAACATAAATTAAAACAAACTTACAAGTGCATAAAAATTACAACCAAAATAGTAAAACAAATTACAACATATCTAGGGTGGAAGAACAACAATAGAGGGGGAAAAGAAGTCTCTACGTAACTACAATAGAAATAGAGAAGGAGAGAGGGGGAGAGAGAGATGGAGGGTGGAGAGAGAGAGAGGTTGCGAGAAGAGAGAGAGAGAGAGAGATGGTGGGGGGGAACGTGCATGGCTCGCGGGAGAGAGATGTCGACATAGGAGGGGAGTGATGCATGTGGTGGTTACGATGGAGGTGGGACGCAGGGAGAGAGATGGCAGCCGGCGGTGCGAATAGGAAGAGAGAGAGGAGAAGAAGGGGAGACATGCTTGGCACGGTGAGAGGGAGACGGGTGAGGGAGCTCGCTCTGGCGGACATGTAGGCGGAGGGTGGTGGATCGAGACGGTGCGACATGGTGGCTCGGCGGTGGGTGCACAGAGGGAGACAGCGGCCATCGAACCAAGAGAGAGGGAGAGGACGTGCCTGCAGGTGTGTGTGTAGTGAGGAAGAGAGAAAGGAGGAGGAGAGGAAGAGGGAGCAGGGTGTGACCGGTGCCTATGTGCGGTGTGTGTGAGAGTGTAGTGTGAGGAGAGGGCACAGAGAGACAATATATAGAGAGGTGGGTGAAGGTGCACGTTTGTGTGTGAAGAGGAGAGGGAGGTAGAGACGGACAAGTAGACGGAGAGGGGGAGAAGAACGCGATGCTTCAGCTGTCGGTGCGGTGGTGAAGAGAAGCGAGGGAACGCCGGACGGGAGAGGGAGAGGGGGTGAGACGCAGGGAGAAGAAAGAGTGGGAGTGGGAGGCTTGGCGACAGTGCAACTGGGAAAGAGAGAGCTCGCGAGGGGAGAGAGAAAGAGAGAGGGAGAAGAGATGGAGGGGGGCTGGTGCAGCGTTGTTGGCGGTGCCCTTGTTTTGAACAGGGGCGTCGGCCAGCAAGGTAGAGGGGGGTGAAAGGGTAGGGGAAGAGAAAGGGAAGGGGAAGTGAAAGGAAGGAGAAGAAGAGGAGCAGAGGGAGAGATCGGAGGGGGAGGAGAGAGGGGAAGAAGAAGAAGGAGGAGAGGGTGAGAAGAGGAAGAAGAACGCCCCCGAGGGGATGAGGGAAGACGGTGCGATTTTGTAGGGGCTGGGTCGGGATGGGCGAGGTAGTAGCCTCCGCCACACCTGTCGCTATCCACGCATGCCAGCCCATGCTACTGCTGTTTGCCATCGATCACGCCGCTGGAGCTGCCCATGCCGGAGGACGCCCGCGAGGGGACCAACACGCTTGTTTGTCAGTCGCTTGCACACCAACACCCATTGCGCTCGCCTGCACATGTGCTCGCCTGCTTGCCATGCCATGGTGTGACCTATACACAAGGTTTACACATAATACAAAAAATTATACCAAGGCCCCTCAAAAGAAAAGTTTTATCAATGAACATATACTTTGCCATCCCCCCATCCACAGTGAATTTTGTAAATAATTGTAGCAAAGTGTTTTTTCTTATTTATGAAATGATCTTACCAAAATTTAATTATGCAATTTTTTTAATTTATTTCAAACATGTCTCAAGTCCCATTAATTATGGAAAAAATTTATTTTATGTGAGACTGAAATTATCATGTAAAAATTATATAATTAACTTCGTTAAAGCCTGAAAAATGACGTGTGTGATATAAATAAATATAATAAATATAAATAAATAAGCACATATAAGTTATACCTTGGATGCAGGTGATTTGTAAGGGTTCCTTCTTTCTCTTTTCTCGGCAGGCCGATGAAGAGTGCTTCCTTTTGATTACCCTTGTAAGAAAATGAACAAACACCAAATCGGACTAGAAATAATAGCAGTGCAGTATCAATCCCTTGTGATGAAAGAGCAATGAAATCATGAATCGATACATACCTAGTTGGTGTTGTTTTAAATCCCTTTTGAGTGCAAAGAGTGGGCAAATGTTATGATGAGATGAGATTCGTGCAAGATTGCACGAATATGATGTTCCCTTGTAAAGAGAAATGACGCAGAAAAAAAAGACAAATGACGCATGCGACTAATGACAAACAATGCAAAAGAAAGATAAGGGGAAGAAAGGCTTATTACGGCGTCGTTGGTGGGCTTTGAGGAAGGCTCCAGCAATGTGAGGACAAGGTGCATGAGTAGTGGACGCGGAGATGGCTCTTCTATTAAAGGATCAGGCACCCAGGAATCCGACAGAACCTCCACTCGATCTACGAAAATCTCACAAGATTGGAGTGATTTTGGCAGAGTTTCTCCCTCCTCTCAAAGGATTCCAAAAAACCTCTCATTTTGAAGCCCAGAGTGCCCTATTTATAAGAGTTCAGAAAATAACCACATCCCCTAGGAGAGACACTACTTCAAAATTGACACGTCCCTTGTCCATGACGTTTCTATTAGGAGGTGTCCGGTACAGAGGATGCCCTTCCCTCCTCTCACCGCCAGACACGGCGCCGCATGGTGGCACATGCGTTGAAAACGGGGGCTCTTCGGTGCCTAACTTTGACAAACGTAGGCATGTCCTCTAACAGAGATGCCTCTCTTGTCTGTCAGTGCGGATCACAGCGTCACACGTTGAAACGAGCATTTTTCGGTGCTGAACTTTGACCGTAGTAAAGCGTCTTCTTATGCGGACATCCCTATATAAAGCGTCTCTATGGTTGGACGCTTCTTTTACAAGCATGCCTTTTTTCAAATAGGTAGGCCCCACTGATAAAGTGTCTTATTCAAAGGATGCTCCTTAAAGGCGCGTCTTTATTAAGGGATGCTTTAATAATTTTCTGCCCTTTTGTGTTAACTTGTTCAGGTCACGAAAAGAAATTTCAAGAAAATCACGAAATCAAGGAAGATCACTGAAAATAACTCAATAATGAGAGCCACTTTGGGACATTATGGTGTTATATGAGACTTACTCGATGTGATGTTAAAAATAGCGTGTCTACACCACTAACCCAACTGATTTTGCTCAGGTATCGGTCAACCAACCAGTCAGACTCTGTGACTTAATTTTTTCTGGTGATTTCGCACTAGCTAGCCTTCCGGGGTTAGTCACCCAGCTTATTTCCATAGGTATCAACGGACCAACCAGTCACACTTAGTGCTGATTACACAGAGCAACAAATGCTCTTCTTAACTATCTTTTAGAAGATCTTCAAAGAAAAATGTATGGACTGTATAATAGAGAGAGGAGGAGGAAAACAAAATAGAATATCATTACACAACAATATCCTCCTCTTAAATGCTTCCTAGGATAGAGAACTTTAGAAGTAGAGCTTAAATGTGATAAAGTCCTCCTAGACTTGAATGCACAGGAAGCAGAACTCGGGGATCACCTTGATTACTGGAAGACTCTTGAGTGCTTTGTTCGTTATGTTCCCGAGTGTTGTGTTTTCTTCTCTGAGTCTTACGCTATTTGTAGCTCCATATTTCATTAGGACCATTTGATACAAAATTGTTTGAACGATAGGATCTCAAGCTTAACGTACGGCAGGTCGGATTGCTTTGTGTCTGATTCAAGGTTTGTAGATCCTTAAATGTCTGCAGCTGCCATCAGACTGCTTTGTATTCCCAAGGTTAACGTTCGGCAAGTCAGATTGCTTTGCGTCTGATTCAGGGTTTGTAGATTATTAAATATCTATCGTTGCCATCAGTCTACTATTTTCTTCTTGTGTAACTTCTCTCCTGACGGTTGCTTCCTATATCTCTGAAATAATACCATAAGCATTCTTTCCCATGCAGGACATAAGATAGGAAACAAATTCGAATTCTCACAAATTGAAGAGAAAAACACGCAATAGATATTTTCATTTTAATATGAGAGTATTTTTTCTATATAGTGCATTAAATGAATCTATAGTGTTCAATCTGATTAATTGACACTCCTTATTTTAGCTTAATTAATAATGGGAGAGAACAATAAAGTAATTCAAAGCGTTTGCGTACATGACACTGTTTAGTTGTGTATTTTAGTGTGGTCAATAAGTCAAAAAAATGTTCCACGTCAACATATTCATTTTAAGTAGTCGAAGCATCAACTATCTATATGTTCAGTTGGATGATCAATTTCTAGATTAGACAAAGCATCGACTATCATAATTTTTGTCGTTAGTTTTTTAGGAGATGTTTTGACTATCACTTCACCTATCATCAATTCATTTAGATGAAGTTCCATCTATCGCATAAGCTTAATCTGTTTTCCCTTTTGTTGTTTAGTTGTTAGATTTTGTATCGCCTATCTTATCGACCTTTCTGTCAATTAGACAATTTATCATCTATTGTTTAGTTTTCATTTTCTGAATTTTAGATGGAACATCGTCTATTCATTTAGGCGTTATTTCGTCTATCATTCACCTTTTCTTTTCTACTTTTTAGACGGAACATTATCTATTTAGTTTATTATTTTCAAAAATTTAGACGGAACATCATCTATTCATTTAAACGTTGTTACGTCTATCGTTGAACTTTTCTTTTTTTGCTTTTTAGATGAAACATTGTCTATATATTTAGGCAATGTTTCTCCTATCGTTCCGTCTATCCTTGATCATTTTATCTTTTCCTAATTAGACTATGTATCGTCTAACTCAACTGAAGTTTAGACGATGCTCGTATATCCTTTCAACTATCGTTCAGGACTTAGACGATGGATCAACTATCCTTCTGACTATCAATCAGGACTTAGATGGTAGATCAACTATCCTTCCAACTATCTTCTAGAACTTAGGCATTGGATCGTCTAATTTGAGTCATTGTCATCTAACTTAAGCTGGATTAGACAATGAATCATCTAATCTTGTTTCTTTGATATATTCAAAATATATTCTCTTCATTTTCTCCCTAATATATATGGAGACCTAAGTTTTGGTAAAATATGTAATTTATCTAGTTACTAGGATAAATAATTATTTATTTTGTCATAATCTAAAATATTGAGTTTGTGAAAAGGATATTTTCCCAACAATCTCTCCCTTATGACATGACTTAGACGATGGATCAACTATCCTTCCAACTATCTTCTAAGACTTAGTCATTGGATCGTTTAATTTGAGTCCTTGTCATCAAACTTAACCTAGAGTTTTTTGATGTGTTCAAAATATATTATCTTCATTTTCTCCGAGATATATATGGGGACCTGAGTTTTTGGTTAAACCTATAATTTATCTAGTTAATGGGATAAATAATTATTTATTTTATTATAAGCCAAAATATTGAGTTTGTGAAAAAGATATTTTTTCAACATTTATGAATTATGTTCGTTATTTATCCATCAATTATGTAATACTCTTCCATTTTAACATTTGTAATTACAGTAATAAATTTCAGTCCAGTGGGGTGACACATTTCATTGTAGAGACCCTTAAATATTATAATCATGGGCCGGTCCTCTCCTTCTAGCATTTTCCGATGGGTGTATGGGATTTAATGTTCCACATGTTAATGCTGTGCAATTTAATCTTTTATATTACATCTTTTGTGAAATCTCCTAACGTAGATTAGTCATCCACTTGGGCGGAAATGTTTGGCCATATAAATAGGTAGAATTTTTTCTAAGTTAATTTGCGAAGATTCTCTTTGCTCAAGGGAACACTCAAATAACCACTCTGATTTGTAAATACACAAAAAATCCTGACCGAACACATCCAATATTTTTTTGAGACAATTAATTAGTGACTTCTACATTATTTTCAGGTTACTGTCAAGAAATCAAGTGTTCCCCCCCCCCCCTCCCCTCCTACTCTTTGGACATACTTATTTTTAGTCTCTGCCGTTAACAATAGTTGTTGGCAATTTACTAACATGTTAATGCTAATTACATGTTACAAACACCTTGTTATATTAGTATTTTTTTTTGACAACATAGAATTTAACACGGTAATATTCGGGTCTACGTGTGAGATACTTAGATTCAAATTCAACTACCCTCTATTCACGCATCTCTCTTTTTTTTTCTTCAAATTTATTACATTAGCACTCACCGATAATACATTATGGTTGAAATAATACCCGTTAAATTGATGACGCCATAAAACATTTGTAAAGGATTAGCATTAGCACGTTACTCTCTAAGGGGAAGGACCTAACAATAAGTTCACCCAGATAATAAGGGATAAGGAAGTATTTAATTTCTCGACAAAAATTTTGAAAATAGTGTCTGAGGCGTAGGGATGATGCTGATTAATTGTCCCCATTTCATTAGAAAGAGATACAGGCAACTAATGACGATGTCGGCAGGGGCATGCCCGTGACGTCCTTCACAACTTTGGTGGGCCCCCCATAACTGTTCAAGAATGTAGTAAGCCATCCATTTGTCGGTGCCACGGTAAACAGTTCCACTTATTTAGTCAGTGAAAGTTGAACTTGAAGGGCATCCCGATAAGATAAAGATAAAATCGAGGTCCCTTTGACAGCCTTTTTTGCTCGTTCGGTAACTTTTTGACAGCCTTTCCCCGAACCCTTTCAAATGGTTAAAAATTAAAATCACGTGGGTGGATAAGATGATACATCTTTTATCAACTATACTCAAAAACAAAACTAGTAAAATATAATTGACGATGGCTATTAAAAAATTCGCATTGAATAAAAGAAAACATCGGAGGAATATGTTACGGTTCATCTGAGTAGATCTTAATTAATTAAGATGGGATGACTAATTTAAAGTAATTAGTTTCAAACTTCTATCGTCTAATTTTTAAATCTGACAGTTAAAAAAGGAGTGTCATAAAAGGTCCGGTAAAAAAAATATGACACGGCATTATCTTTTTTTTTTTCTTGATAATCTAGAGTCTGGTACATTTAATCTAAGATTAATCTTGTGTATCTGACATCTTGAGTTCAAAAATTTTAATATAATCATTAATTAACATATTATCTTTTTAAAACCAATATATGACAGGATATATAATATGGTACTTGGTCAGTCATTGTTAAGATTTTAACGTGTAATTATTCATCAGCAACCCAATAATTCATTAGCAAGTGAGGGGACCCAGCAGGAGGTAGCCATCGCCTGTCTACATAAAGCAAGGTCACGGCGCATCAACCGGCAGCCAGCATCCTCATATATAAGGATCACGAGGAGGCGCACAAGGCTCCTCCACCACCCTCTTGCTCCCTCCCTCTCCCCCCACCACCCATGGCGCAGAGCCAGCAGGTACGCCAGTGGGAGGGCAAGGCCAGCGCCAAGCTCCCCAACACCACCCCCCACCAAGCCTGGGCCCTCCTGCACGACTTCTGCAGCCTGCACAAGCTGCTCCCCGCCGTCGACGAGTGCTACCTTGTGGACGGAGCCGAGGGCCTCCCCGGCTGCGTGCGCCGCTGCGCCAGCGCCTCCATCCCCTCGGCCGACGGCAGCCCGGTGGCCTGGGCGAGGGAGAAGCTCCTCGCCATGGACCACGAGGGGCTGAGCTATACCTACGAGGTGGTGGAGAGCAACATCGGGTTCGGGAGGTACGTGACGCAGATGAAGGTGCTGCCGGAGTCGTTCGGCGACGGCAGCACCGGCGACGCCGGGGAAGGTTGCCGGCTCGAGTGGTCGTTCGAGGGGGATCCCCTGGAAGGGTGGACGCAGGAGGGCCTGGTCTCGTTCTGGGGGGCAGCTTGGAGGTCATAGCTAAGAGCATCGAAGCTGCATACGGAGCTGTGAACAATAGTAGTGCCCAGGAAGGTTGACTTGTTCCTCTGTGGATCTTATTGTCCATAAGAAAAGAAAAAGAGGGGGACAAGAACTTAAAAAAAAAAAAACTAATCAGGGCCTCCTTCTGTGTAACTGCTGCTGGCTGTTTTAGTTTCCTATAGCTACCAGTTTTGTGAAACCCTAGTTGTTTGTGGTTACTGTTGTGGTGGTGGTGGTCTTCGTCGTCGTCGTGTCCGATCCGCCCGTGAACCCTATATTAATCTTGGGAAGTGCCAAAGATTGTTGTTTTGATCTTTTGGGTTTGTACATCATTTTAGATCCATGTTTGATGATGGTGTTTCATCATGTCCCTTTCATTACGACTCAGTTATTAGGCCACTCCGAGGCAGTGATCTATAAATTAAAGCGCTACAGTCAATATTACTGAGAACAAGTTTGGGGGATCTGATATTCTTGCACAACGTCAGCACAGAGATAAATTTCGATCCAAGTCTTCTTCGAGAATATATTACATCCTAGGGAAAATTTTTTAAAATATTTTTTATTAAATGATTATCTAAATATGCCTCATTCCGACTTAATTAGTTACAAAATTATGCATAATTCTTATCAACTGAGCAATCTTAATTGCCACCTCATCATAGGCCATGCCATTTTCTTCTTCCATGGTGTTGGCAGGCAAAGTATAGCTCCCAAAGGGGGGTTCGGTGAAGGAGAGTGCTAAGCAAAACTTGTGTTCTAAAAAATACATCTGCAGAATTGATAACAGTAGAAATCTCGTGAGAACATAAACACTAGCGTTAAGGTGATACGAGAGCTGAAGGATAAAATAGCATGTGTCAATCAAATCACAAGAGACACCAAGACTTTATACTAATTTGGACACCCTTCTTGATGACTTACGATTAGTATCTAGACCTCGTCTAAGGTTTCACTACTTCCCTTATGAAGTGCATGACCAGCTGAATTTTGTTCAGGTGTTTAACCTGACTCCCACACTAGCTGACTTTCGGTCAGTTGTTCGATCAACTCACCAATATTCAACTTTTGATTAGGTGCTCGATACACCAAGTTTGTTGAGAGAGTTGATCACGTGTCAACACATCAACCTCCGATTTTTGATTAGGTGCCCAATACATCATGTTTGTTGAGAGAGTTGATCAAGTTTCACCACATTAACCTCTATTTTTAATCAGTAGCTCGATACACCAAGTTTGCTTGGATTTTTTATCAGTTGTTAGTGCACAACCCTTGACATTCAAGAATTTCCCTCACTCAGACAGCCTCTAACATTAGGTAGATATGGAGAAAATAGAGCTAAAAAACATAGAAGGAGTATATCAATGCACAAGACATATGAGAATGAAAGAAAAATACATGCAAATGCTTTCAACTTGTAGTGGCTCCGCTGTTGATCTCTCTGGATATGGCTCGAGTTCACTAAAGATGAGATCTTTCAATAAAGTACTGTTCGATCTAGAATGGGTAGCTCACAAACTAGCACTGGATGAGAACGCTTAGATATTTAAGATCTCTCATGTTTCATCTTCAACTTCTTGTCATCTCTAAGGCCTTCTATTTATAGTCCCTTCTCATTAGCTATCCGTTGAACACAACTTAAAGTGAGGTGTATGTTTCTCTCTGACGTTCACGTTCTATAAGGAGAAAGAAAACTGATGTAGCTATTGTATCACATGCCTTGTCTTGATCTACTTTGAAACTTGATTCGCAAAATTTTAGAGTGATCATGATCCCTAAACGCACATAGAATCACATTAGTTTGGATGTATTCATTGTGAGACGGGTGTTATTGTTATGTTGCCCTATTATATCATTGTAACTCCGCGCTTTCATACAACTTTTTTTTCTGACAGAAGATTTCATGCAAGTGATCTGGATTAATTATCTTTGCTCAAAATCTCTGCAAAAAAGAAACACTTTTACTAATCTTTGACCAGATCATTAGATAAAATCTCTATATTTTATAATAATATTTCAGAGATTTATATGGGAACTATACTCAGCATTTGAATCTATTCTTGAGTGTGCCAGAGTATTTCTACTATTGAACCAACACTACAACAAAATAAACTTTTACCTATGCTTTTAAAATGTAGGTGTAGGTCCAAGAAATGTAGGTAAAGCTTTTATCTATGTTTCCTCGCTATGCTTTGAAAATGTGGCACTTGCTCGCGTGAGTATAGGTTATACTTACGTTTCATTGAAATGTAGATATAGATCAACTTGTACCTACACTTTAGAAGAACAGGAATAGTCCAACAGAAACGTAGGTAAAAGTCATCAACAGACATTAGGGGTGAGCATGGTTTGGTTTGAAGAGAATTTTTTTCAAACCAAACCGAACCGAATTAAGACTTCAACCTGAACCAAACCAAACTACTTTGAAACCAAACCAAACCGAATTAATTTGGTTTGCTTCCGTTTGAACCATATTCATCTCCTTTTTTAGAAATTAAATTGGATTCAAACAAGAGTAAAGAAAGATAAGATAAAAGAATTTCTACCAAATGAAGTAAATATTTAAAAAATAAAAAGTTGTAACTTGTAAGAACAAGCTCCATAATATTTTCATATAAAAAATTAAAAACTTCAGTTATAGTAAAATAGAAAGTGATTTGAAACCAATTTCATAGAGTCATAAACCCCATCAAGATGGCATGGATTGGACTTTTTGAATTATGTTTTATAGTTACATATACACTTATATTAACTTGACAAAAATATCCTTAAATTTGAGTTATTCGGTTCTATTCGGTTTCTTGAATTTCAAAACTAAACCAAACTAAAATTTTTAATACGGTTCGGTTTGAACCCAAACCGAAATTTTTTAAATTTCAACCTAAACCAAACCGAACCAAATCTATCAGTTCGATTTGATTTTCGGGTTGAACCCGAATAATGATCACCTCTAAACAGACATGCATATAAGAGGATATACCTACGTTCCTTGAAACGTAGGTATTACCTTTTGCCATGCCGCAGAAGAAACGTATGAATAAGGATTAACATCACTTTTTGAGAAACGTAGGAAAATGATTTAAGGCCAGTTAATAAAAAACGTAGGAATATGTTATCTTTTTTTAAAAAAATTATTAGTATATATACTCTCATCACCTATAATAGTGTATCCATTCATATCTTCACATTCATAGATTGTATCACTCACAATTATGTTGATCTGTACAATTCTCATTCACACCTATTTGCAAATCTCATTCGTTGAAGATAATTGAGGAAGATACATTTACATGATTAAATCTTAAAGACATTTATTCAAAAAATAATAAACCCATAGTACATCTAAAGCAACTTTATAAGTCTCTATAAATGAAGGAAAAAGTAATCTACATCCATCTCAAATGTATATAGGTGAAGAGCAATTATACATAATTAACATCATAAATAAAAAAATATATTGAAGAACTAAATCTGGATCACCATGCTTGTATATTTCTTGACAAAAGAATCTCAATAGGTTGTGTTGGGCAACTTTCAAGAAAATATAGTCTGACCCACAAAGAGACTGCAAGAAAAAAAGGAACCAAGTTTGTAAATTTCAAACTAAATAATCTTAAGCTAACCCATGTTTTTAAAAGAAAATTTATTTACTATCTATAAAATCTTATAATGCACAATATAATACAAAAGCTATTACTTGCTTTCCTTTGTATCGAAGAAGTACATAGACCAACTGTTCAACTATTGATAATTTTGTACAAGTAATTTGATTGAATAAAATAGAGCACAACCATCCTTGAGATACTCAAATGTTGTGAATTTACTATTTTCTTAAACTGAAGCCCTTGAGCTAGTGAAACCTATGAAGTCCCGCGATCAATGAAACCCAAGAGGGGGGGGGGGTGAATTGGGTGATTCTAAATTTAAAAAAAATATTACCCGATTTAAAATAAATGTGATAAAGTAGCAATTAGAAATTCAAATCTGTTAAATCTCATATTAGATCTATCAAGATCAGTCACTCACAATAACCGATTTTGCTAAATCTGAAAGATACAACACGGAGGAGACAATATATACGCACAGTCACACGGAATGGAGGCAGAAGAAATGGACCAAACCACACAGCTCAAACCACAAGGCACAATAATTTTTAAGGTGGTTCGGATCCACCCCTCACCAAAACCCGGTGAGACTTCACTGCTGGAAACCAGCGCGGGGATGAATCTCCAACATGGAGCCAAGCTCTAGCACATACACAGGATGACGCCTGCACACACACACGGGGACACGCCCCAACACACATACAGAGACGAAGTCTCCAACACGATTGATGCGGGACGGACACGCGACCTGGGACTCTAGCTCGCGATCGTCCCAATACGAGGGAAACGCTGGACCGTGCACGGTTGAGAAACCGCCAATGAGTCTCGGGTATCGATTTTTCTGCGTTAACTCGGATTGAGTCACGGGACGGGTCACTCACTCTCGCTCTCTCGCAGAGGTGATACAATTGATAAAACGGGCTAATAACCTATCACATGTAGCGGCATTCAAAAATATACGGGTAAAGCAAATGCCTACGAGGAGGGTAGCGAGTTTACCTCCACGCTCCGGGCATGGGGAAGACTTCCCGGCCAAGTACGGTAACTGCCGATAACAACGGTTAAAAGTTAATTACATCGGTGAATTATATTACCCACTCCACGCAGGGAGCTAAAGGGTTACAAGTAGGCCCGGGAGGACCGATCCTGCATTGACGGGCAGTAAACTGGGAGGGTTCTCGGGGCGAACTAGGCCTGCTAGTCCGACTCGGTCCTGCGCCGACTCGGTGCTGCGCCGACTCGGTCCTGACTCGCTGGGTAGCAAGCAATGGCCTCCAAAGGAACGTCGCCCTCCTGAGGTCTTCTGGGGGTGCCGCTTGGCTGGGACGACGGCAGGACGTCCCTGAATGACTCCCTGAAGTGGCGGCAACTGAAGTTGACTTTTGATATTTATTTGTGAATTTTTCCCGGACCGTAATTTCGTACCTGCACAAGGAACAGATTTGCACGCCTAGGCGGGAAGAATTAATTCTCACAAATCCGGAATCAGATCGAGGCGTGGTTGGTATCGTTGGAAAGAGGACTCCCAGATCTACAACATATATATTTTTCAGCTCGATCCAACGAAAGAATGAGAATCGGGAGGCTCTGCAACACTGTGTTTTTTATCTGGCTCAGGTTACAGATGATCAGGATAGACATGGATCTGCCCGAAGATGATGTTTGATCGGTGGGTAGGGGAATTTTATGGGTGCTACGAAAATTACTGGTTGAAGGGGTGGATGTTAGGAACACCGGGGAATTTTATGGATTTTCTAAAAATTCATAAGGGGGTGGGAAAAATATGAAAGGGGAACACTATCCCGCAGATCTGCAAACTAGCAGATTACTGAGGGAAGAACAAAATATTGGAAAAATATCAAACCTAAGCCAAATGACACGAAATTTAAACTGGAGACTAGGGGAGACAGGTAAAACAAGCTCTCAAAGTTTGGGCTCGATCAGACAAAAATGGAAAAAGATAAATTTACGGGATTGAGGTTCTGTCCTGATTTGGACAGGACTCGGCGAGCGGCGGTGGCGACGCGATGGCGACTCGATGGTGGCGGCGGCGGCGGCGGCGCTGAGCTTCACACTCAGGAAGGGGGAGGGGGAGGAGGCTTCACACCTCAGAAATTCGTAGCTTTCACAGCAACTAGGGGTTGGGAGAGAGAGAGGGGTGCCCTTGGGCTCGTGGAGGTAAATTCTGATTTTCTTCTCATTAATTCTAGTAAAATGGGAATTACATGGTATTTGTATGAAATACAAAATGACCTAAACTAACCTCAGATCTAGGTTAGGGGAAGGGCACTTAGGGGATAGAACATATTTAATTCCCCATGTGGTTTGGAACAAAATAAAAAATTATTAAGAGGGGGGGCCTTTGAAAAATGGGGATGACATCTTGGACATTTTAAGCCCATTGTCCCCTTTGAATGGTCAAGCTTCTAGAAGCCCACCTTGGACCTTTGACTGGCCCCACATGGGCCCTAAGGCTTAGGTGGACCAATAGGGAAGGAGATGGGGGCCCCTTGTTGGTCCTACTAGACTTTTACACAAAAACCCAAAGATCCTTAAGGAATGACAAATTGGCTTATAAAGCCTTACATTTGCATACATATTTTTCCAAGGATATAAATGTAAATAAAAGGACTCAAATGTAAAATAAAAGTTAGTGGTCTTGCTCTGATGTCCCCATCAACGATCCAATGACCGGATCAACAACACTCATACACGCTGCAACAGACGCAGCACTCTACACTCACGAACACCCGGATCTGGATAGATCCACCCACACACGTAGATCTGAAGTGATCCACGCACACACACGGATCTGAAGAAAACCACACACAGACACATGGATTTGAATAGATCCACACACACACACACGAATATTTACATGATTACAAGGAACACAAACTTGAAGCTCAAAACACTTTAGAAGATGAAACACAAAAGAAAGACTTCTGATTTGGGCTCCTCCTGAGTATATGATGCAGATGTTGAACAAGGCTTGCTTCTCCACTTGATTTAAGGTTGATTGGCTTCAGATTGAACTTCAAAGGCTTGGAGTTGGATGAAGAATCCCTGGATAGAGTACTGTGCACGCAGTGCTTGCAGCTACCTCTTTCCCCTTTTGGTAGCCTCCTTTCATCTCCTTGAGTGATTAGGGTTTCTTGGCCCAAAGAGATATTTTTATAACACTTGGTTTGGTCAAGGCACAGGCCAAGACATAGATCCACATTTTCTGACATGTTGGAAGGCTTTGGGACTCAAAAGTCCTAAAGAGATTCTTTGAACACGTTGGAGAAACAAAGTCAACAATGGGGACTTTGAAGGGTTCGGTCGACCGACGCAAGTCGGTCGGTCGACCGAACTGTGACAGGTTCTGTAACTTTCAACGCTGGGAGAATCGATCGATCGAACTGGTGCCATCGGTCGATCGAACTCTGTAACATTCCAGAGTTCTAAAACCTGGGAAAACTGGTCGACCGATCTAGTCCTTTTGGTCGACCGAACTGTGTTTTCTCTGCAAAACAAAGGTGTTAGACCAATAGAACATGTCCATATAACAAGGCCTTGAATTGAGCATATGTTTACATAGATTTGAAATTCATTTGAGCTCTTTTTATGCATTCTGAAGACTGTGAACATTTCAGCATTTAACATAACGAAAATTAGCCTTAATCGCGTACGATGCTCGCTCTTGAGTATTTAGGCACGGCACGAGATGGAAACCAAGTCCAGAGTTTTGTTATCATCAAAATCACTTGGAGAGACTCAACAATCTCCCCCTTTTTGATGATGACAAAACTCTAGATCATTAAGTGCATTGGCGTGCCTTTAAGTAAATTTGGAACTTTGAAATCAACACCTTCTATCCTTGCAATTTCCCACACAGTTCTTGTACGAGGCAGAGTTTACACTCACGCATAATGAGGGATTGCAGACGGGCTGACCTGTCTTGCATTCAACACCATTTGAGATACATAGAACCGATTGGAGGATAGGCAAAACAAACGATCCGCAAGGCAATCAATCCATTTAAAAACAGTTCATCAAGCCAAACCAACGCAAACCATTCAATCATTTTTACCAAATTGAGAGGAAATGAGAGGCAGGAACCAACACGTATGTCTAAAACCAATTGCATTCCATTCATTCATTTCAAGTTCATTACATAGTAGATTGATGCTTGAGAATGCAATACTGACTCAAATAGAAAATGTAATGAATGTAATGACTCACAAATGCAGACATGAATACAAGCATGGGACACGCATGCGTAAGATATAAATATAAACCTAGACTAGCTACTTCTCCCCCTTTGGCATCATCAAAAGAGGGGAGGGGATACAAGAAAAAGTAGACCATGGTGAAACTGAAGACTATGGAGGCAACAACTAAGGAGGAGGAGCAGAGTCCTCTGGGGCACCATCATCATGAGAAGGCTCAGCTGGAGGCGGATGATAGCCAAGACGGCATCGGATATCATCTAGAGTGTGATCTTGATACTGAAGGTGGTACTGAATATTGGCAAGAGTGTTCTCATGAGTCCGGTTATGGTGCTGGATGTCAACAAGAGTTTGGTTCATGAGGTGAAATGCCTGGCGAGAGTCTTCATGGCTGGCAGTGAGGGTGGCCATGTGAGTGGACAGGGTGGTCACTTGAGTGGACAAGGTATCCAAAACTGTGGAGAAGAAATCAATCCGGTCAGACATGGAGTCTAGCATATCGCCCATGGTGTCAATGTTACTCCCAAAGTGAGAGAGTTGCTCCCCAAAAGTTGTTGGGCCCCACGTGGTGCAATAGGTTCTAGAAGGGGGGTTGAATAGATCCTTTCATGAACTTTGGCCTATTTAAAAATCTCTTAAACCACGGAGCATAAACTGCTCCTATAAAGCAAGAGAGACACTTAGGCACAATGCACAGTGGAATGAATTGAAATGGCTCAGATGGAAACAGCAAAGCTCGGTGCAAGGATCGAGTGTGATCTATAGCACTGGACAGCAAGGATCTCAACATACATCAACTGAGTGTGAAATGACTAGATGTATGTGTGAGCTTTAGTAATCAACCAGAATGTGAGCGTGTGAGCAAGCTGATTTTCCTTGGCAACGCGACCAGCTTGGTGCCTGTGTGCAAGAGTATAGTAGGCAGTTAAGGGGATGCAGGCAAAACGTTGAGGCCAAATGATATAGGGATGAAGCAGAAGTGTAGATCTAAAGGCTTGAGTATGCAAGTAAAATAACCACGATTGCATATGATTAAGCAATCACACCAACCTGTGAATGGAGATAGAGGATATGGAGCAATCACACAGAATGCACAGCCATAACACAGGAATTTTAAGGTGATTTGGTTGCAAACCCATAACCTACGTCCACCCCTCACCAAATCCGGTGAGGCTTACCCTTGCAAACGCAAGAACCGTGGAGAACCTCCACAACAAACGCTGACTCACAGCTTGACCCGAGGGAGCAAATCCCTCACCCTGATCTTGAATCCACAAGACCAGACCCACTACCTCGCGGTAGTGACCGGAGGAGCCCAAACCTCCCTTCTTCTGAAAACCCAGAAGGAACCGTGAGACAGCACCCTGTTGCTCACAGGCCCAGATGATTGAATCCTCTCTTCCTCTAAAAACCCAGAGGGAACCCGGAGAAGAGCACTTCTCCCTTCCTCTGAAGCCATAGAGGGACATCGGAGGGACAACCCTCCCTTCTTCTGATTGCTCAGAAGGAACCCGGTCCCTAAAACAAGGGATCGAAAGAACAAGAGAACCGAACCGAAAACACAAAAGAAAATACTACAAATGCAGTGGAGAATCAAGAATGAAAATATAAACACCAGCTGAAATAATAGATCAAGACAAGGATGCTGGTGACTGTAGCTACAAGGTTAGATCCAAGGATCCTTTTCTTCAAACACCGGTAGACTGCAGGGATGCTCTCTCTCAAGACTTCTTCTCTTGAAGCGGCTTGATATTTATAGTCGAGCCACAAGCAAATATGTTGAAGAACTTTCCCTTCAAAATCTGTCCTTTAATTGGTCCAGCAGGGACAAGGAAAAGTGTTTTAGACTCCATCTCTTTTGACAGCCCACAGAAGGTGCTTGATAAAGACCATTCTTGATCTTCACAATCTGAGCATATAATGATCCTTAGAGCAGAATATCTTGTTGTCTACTTCTTATTGGCTCTGGTTGACTTTCTGCTCCCTGTACAATTCTGGGACCATATCCTATTTAATGACAGTAGAAGGGTGGTCCTGACAGGAGTCATGTCCCAGGTATGGAACCTGGCATTACTGCCACCAAAAAGATGTTTTGGTAGGGTAATGATGACTAGACCAAAAGTCAACAGTGGGAGCAACTTTCAGACCTCGAATTCTGTGTATTTGGGCATTTACGGTATATAATATTGCTCTCTGGTTCTTCCAATTGATTTGATAGAAAACTGCTTAAACTGGCTTCAGAGGCCCTGTTGCGTCGATACAACAGGATGGTGAGGTCGGTGCAGCTGATGAAATTGCTTCAGAGAGCTCAGAGCACCTGAAGAGCAAGGTCGGTGCAACAAGCCCACTACGTCGGTGCAGCTATGCAGACTTGCTGCTTGAGGTAGAAGAACCGACCTTGACCGTGCAGGACCTCTGCATGTGCACAGACTTTCAGCAATGTGCACAGACCTTGTAGTTCACATGTGCACTGTCACGTCCCGACGCGAAAAATCCGGACTGGCAGTAGAAACAAGTAATAATAATAATAATAATAATATGTTGATTTCTAGACATGATATGCCAAAACATGAGGATTAACCACGAACATAACTTCATTAATTAAATAGTAATTTCATAATCCATGATCCCATTTACATAACCATCTTAAACAACCTTAATGAAATTCCATCATAACATCCACTAGACCACATTACATTGACTGACTTCACATTACACTCTTTGAACCACATTCTAAAACACAACTAAACATAGACAATTATTCTGGCTCCACAGCATCTAATTGGCTCGCTCCATGATCAACACTCTTGCCCGTTCCCATCGGATTGTAAGTCCTCACCTGAGCTACATGAAAGGGGGGAACAACTAGGTGAGTGAACGCTCAGTAGGTAATAACAGGCAAGTTTAAGTAATAAACCAATTAATTGCATTAAATGCGTAGAAAGAAATAACGATATAACGAAATGACATAAGTAGAAGAGGTACAAGATCATGAATATAATGAAACTGAAAATTGGCCAACAAGCAAGATTTAACCAAGTCAAGTTAATTTCAAGTAAGAGATCATTGTTATAGACATCACGCTAGTCATGCACTTGGTGCAATACCTCACCATGTCATTCAAACTCCCTGGGGCATAAGTACTTTTCGGGCGCTCCTCCCAGGACCAGACCGGGCCCTTACGATGCGTTGGCATTGATTTAATGGATCCGAGATCCAAGTTATGTCTAGACATTAATCAAGTTAAATGGCCAATAATTTCAAGTGTAGAACTTACCTCGGAGAATTCCAAGGATAATCTGAAAGATATTTTGACCAGAAAGTTCAAGTTATCAAGAACCAATCAGTTCCTTGGACCCAACACGAATAATCACGGAAATCACTTCTGGATGATAAGCGATCAGAACAGGGCCACTCAAGCAATGCACGGTCTAAACTGGACCGTTCAGGATGGAGATGGGCTTAGGATCAGCCATACCGAAGTCAAGGACAAACGGTCCATGTAGGGCCGTTCAAAGAATTGGACGGTTGAAAATGGGCCGCTCAAGACTAGTAGAGCTGGAAGCCCAAGAACAAGGTAAACGGTCCATACAGGGCCGCTCAAAAGACAGACGGTCCAATAAGATCCGCTCTATAACATGGGCGGTTCTAATCGGTCCGTTCAACTTAATCAACTAGAAGTCTACCCCAAACAGGCTCCAGGCTGTCATAAGTGGGGCAGAACTGAACCAGGGTCCAGCCTACTCTCCACTGGTCAGTCTAGGGCATATTGGGTCGAACCAAACATGATTTTGGTCTAAGATAGAACAAGGTTAATCGACCAATGTAAGTGGCACTTGGCCAGGGATGCACGGTTCATTATGGGCTGCCCAATAATATGAGCGGTCCCTTTTGGGCCGCGCAATTCTCAGGGGGTCCAAGTCAAGCCGTGACTCACAACATGATAATCCAAGCGACTCGATCACGTATACAGGTTTAGGTCTTGATGGTACAACCTGCCCGACGTCCTAGTGGGAATCCCAGGCTCGCGGGGACTTACGGAGGTCCCATAATGAA
The DNA here is from genome assembly GCA_022559845.1 of Amorphophallus konjac. Classification (NCBI taxonomy): domain Eukaryota; kingdom Viridiplantae; phylum Streptophyta; class Magnoliopsida; order Alismatales; family Araceae; genus Amorphophallus; species Amorphophallus konjac. Next base: position 514,458,392 of record CM040121.1, on the reverse strand, counting down.
GGTCCTAGTTCGACGGAAGGAATATCCGGCGGAGAGTCCCAACCATTACAAGGAATTGAGCTAATAAAATCACGGAAACCAGTATGACGGTCAGTCAATCCTACCGGAGTAGAATGACTGTCAAACAATCCTAATATAATTTTCAATTAATAATGGATCATGATTAATATTAACATTCATTGAAGAAGATGATCCAAGGTCAAGATGACTAAAACAGCAAGAGTTAAAATCGTTTATCGTTAAAATTTTCCAGGGTTTTTATGCATGTTGCTAACTTACATTTAACCACTAATCTACTATCACCAATCATGCGAGAAAGATAACTTAATCAATTCTGTAAAGATGGACGGTCCAGTAGGGACCTTTCATCCTCCTCGGCGGTCGCACGACAGGCCGTTTATCCCCCTCAGGTCAGAAGGCCTGCTGGAGATGAGCGGTCTGTAATGAGCCGCTGGAAGAGACGAACGGTCAATAACTAGCCGCCTGATAGAAGGGCGGTCTAGGTCATGTCGCGCTTCCCAGAAACATAATACGAATCACAACACATAAACGGTCAGTAATATGCCGCCTAACCAGGTTGGGCGGTCTATCGTGAGGCCGCGCAAGTCAGAAATAGTCAAGCCCCCTTTCACCCTGCTCGCCTCCGGCGAGTTGGCTAGGGTTACAATAAATTACAAAATATGCATAGTACAGAGCATACTAATTAGGGCTTTTACATTCAAAAGGAAGAGCACGAAAAGTTTTACAATATAGCATGCTCGATTTAATCTTTAGTGCCTGAAATCCCTACTTAAACGAGATGAAACAAGTATAACCTTAGATGTGATATGCTTCTACTAAACCATAAAATTCTCGCAGGGTACTAAGCAACTTTTAGGGCTTTTGCATTTAATAGAAAGAGCACTCGATGCTGGTTCTATCCATATATGATACTCAAGGTTTGGCTTGTTATAACCTACCTTAATTGAAGGAAGAAGGAAGAGACGATGACGTGCTAAGAACACCCTGCCGGTGATCGTCGGAATCCGCCCTCGTCCCTCGTCGGCCGCCACAGCACCCAAACGAAACTAGGGTTCCTAAGGGTCATTTTTATAGGTCACACAAGGTCTAGAGCCTTCTATTCGCGGAGATAGAGTCCGATCAAGTTGGACGCGCGTGAACCGCACGGATAGGGTTAGCCGCCGCCTTCTAATCCAAAAATTTACTTTCTAGTGTTAGGGTTTCGGGGAGAACTAAGAGGGGAAACGATCCTCTCATCCTAACCTTTCATTTGGATATGGTCTCAGCCTAAATGATCGGGTATTGGGTTCAAATTTCACGTTTTAAGGTCCAATTAAATTAAGTGTGGATTTGGACCTTAATCGGTTAATTCGGCCTAATTACGAGTTTTATTTGAGCTGGTCACAGAAGGCACTATTATTAACCATTTTATCCTCTACAAGATTCTAAATTTTCTATATTTTTACAAAATGGTCAAAATTTAACTTATTCTATTTATTAATTTCTAATTAATTTCTTATAAATTTTTAAATCGGGGTATTACATGCACAGACTTTCAGCAACGTGCACAGACCTTGTAGTTCACATGTGCACAGACTTTTAGCTATGTGCATCGACCTTGGTTCACATGTGCACAGACCTTCTGCTATGTGCACCGACCTTACCTTTCACATGTGCACAGACCTTCTGCTATGTGCACCGACCTTGGTTCACATGTGAACAGACCTTCTGCTATGTGCACCGACCTGACAGTCACATGTGCACAGACCTACCAGCGTTATATGTAGATGTGCACCGACCTTGGCTCTGTGCTGGCGAGAGGTGCACCGACCTTACTGAGCATGATATAACATGTGCTTAGACCTGACAGACTTACATTGCAGATGTGCACCGACCTTTATAGTGCATTCAGTATAAATGTGCATCGACCTTACTTTAGTTGATAACTTGAGGTAGCGTCGACCTTTGTTCTGTTCTAACTTGATGTGCATCGACCTTACCTCTTTAACAGTGGTTATGCACCGACCTTATAGTGCACAATTGCTTCATATGCACTGACCCTCTGAACTAAAAGGAGCATGTGCACTGACCTTCATACTTATATGCAAATGTGCACCGACCTTCTAGTGCAGGGCTTCTTCATGTGCACCGACCTGAGTAACATGTGCAGCGACTTGTTAGCACACAATGTCTACATATGCATCGACCTATCTGCGTGAACAGTAGCTGCTGCACGACCTTACTGCTTGGAATTCTGTGCAACCTATTGCCCTGATTTCTGTGCTACCAATAGCCTCGATTTTTGTGCACCCAAAAATATTATCCCCTACCTTGATTTCTGTGATGCTAATTGCCTTGATTTCTGTGCACCCAATAATATTATTACCTGTCTTGATTTATGTGCATCCAGTTGCCTTATTTTCTGTGTCATTCTTGATTTCTTACACTCATCAGTGATGGCACAGAGATGTATCTTCTTGCTTATGTTGTCATGACTTGAAATGTATGAATATGTGTTTATCAAATGTAGGTCAGACTTATCAATGAGTCATAGTCAAACATCATCAAAATAATAGAATTAAGCATGTTACACACATGCCCAACAAAAGTATCCACGCGAGTGTCTAGCCCAGATAGACGCCTATCAGAAGCCTCACAATCTGCCCGAGAGGGTTGTCCGGCACCTTGAGTGGAGGGCTCCCCAAAATGAAATTGTAGTGGAGGTGGCATATCTTGATCGACATGTGGAGGCGGAGGTGGTTACACGTCCACCTGAGCTGGAGGTGGAACTAGCTCTTGACCTTGCTGCTATGGTGGCTCTTCTTCCTCTTCCTCATTTTCAGATTCATCTCCATAAACCCTCACATTTCTGCATAATTCACCATCTGGACCCCAATAGTAGCCAAAATCGGTGAACATCTTGTGTTTGCTATATATGTCACTTTGTCGTACTTGAATGAACCTTTCATTAACCAAGCTCACCCGGCATAAATGAATACTGCGGTCAACTGAGATGCATAAGGCAAAGATCACCTTCTTTGAGTGCGACATGAATCAACTAAATCTGTCATAAGGCGGCCCATGTTAATGGTCACGCCATTCATCACATGATAGAATAGAAATCTATGCACCTCTGTCACTTCATTTCTGCTGCCATCCTTGGGATAGAAAAGAGTGGTGAACATATGATGTAGAATACGCTGCAAAGGAGGAAAATAGTTGGAGTTCAGCGTGATCAAGTTGCTAATTCCTTCAATGTACTCACAATAGGTCATAAGCATAAAAGTATCCTCAACATCACCATGACCAAAAATCATATCAGCTCCCCTAGTTGACACTCCTAGGGCTCTTTCAAACAGTGCTAGATTGACCGTTATTTCAACTCCCTTGACAATCGTATAGAGACAGTCATTCCTCATATTCAGGTTCCCATAAAATTCTTGAACAAGGCTAGGGTAATACCTTGAATATCTAGAAGCAAAATCAACCCAATCGTCTTGAACGGCAAAAAGAGCATCGATATCTAGGAGAAGTTCAACCATCTCCTCAAAGTTGACCAGATGGGGGTCGATTATCGGCCGTGGGCGCATCGGCGGTGCACATGGAGGTGTAGGAGCCCACTATGGTGGAGGAGCTGGAGTCTCACCTCGTCTATCACTAGGCTCCCCTTGGGTAGAGTGCCGAGATCTTCTTCTAGGCGCCATCCTAGGCTTGAAAAACGCTGTAGAAACCCTTGAAGGGACCGATCTCTTCCCTTGGGAGTAGATGGACACAGGAGGGTACACCAAAATGTGGTGGACTCTCTTCCATGATCTGGAACCCTAGGAGGAAGCTGCAAAGCCACACAAGCCACTGCCCGAAATCTACGCCGGAAGACGGTGAAGATCCCGATCTTGTGCGGATGGAAGAATGATGAGATTATTAGGGTGGAAATGGGGAGAATGAGAGTTCTAGGGTTTGAGGAGAGGGTATGAGGGTGAATGGGTGTAAGAGAGTGAGAGAAATGGGGTGAAAACCCCTTTAAGAAGGAGGTCGGACGCGGGTCGGCCGGTCCGGTTCGCCGGATTCGGTTGACCAAATCGGGGCGTCGGTCGACCGAAATGGTCGGCCTAGCCCTATTTTCATCATTTTTTTGGTAGAACTCCCTCACCTTTTTTTAATAACTCCTTCAATGCTTTCCTTTTTTTGTGTTATATCTCCTTCAACCCCTTTTTTAGTAGTTAAAAGGAATGACTAGATGAAAGAGGTGATGGGGCATTTTGAGAAAATCCTCTGACTCTCCCCCTCAGAAAATGCCTCAGATCCTGAGGTCACTGGGCCACATTTATTTATCAAGGAATATTTGGCCTTAGAAAATTTTCAAGGAGGGGCTGTATAGATAATTACAATCAAGTATGCAAGGGGGTATTTACACACAAGGAATTAGAAATAATCACACAGTATATGCATTGCAATATACCCTTTATGCAAGTGATTTTTTCTACATATGCAACACTTAACTTAAGTGCAAACCTAGGTATGTATGCTCTCACCCTTGCACATGTCGAGTTCTCTTCTTATTTTGCTGAATTGTTCCTGGTTTAGGGGTTTTGTGAAGATATCAGCTAACTGATTGTGTGTGTCAATGAATTCCAATTCAAAGACCCATTTTCCTACATGATCTCTCAGAAAATGATGTCGAATGTCAATATGTTTATCCTAGAATGTTGTACATGATTTTTTGACAAGTTAATTGCACTGGTATTGTCACACAAAATTGGAACATATTTTATTTCAACATTCAAGTCAAGTAATTGATTTTTGATCCAAAGTACTTGGGCTCTACAACTTCCGACGGCTACATATTCAGCCTCGGCCGTTGAGATCTAGAGAGCTACTGAATGTTGTTTCTTAGAAACCCATGAAACTAGGCACCAACCAAGAAACTGACAGTACCCACTAGTACTTTTACGATCAACAATATATCTAGCATAATCTGCATCGGTATATACAATCAAATGAAATGAGGTACCGATGAAAAATCACAAGCCAAAGTCTACTGTGCCAATTAAGTATCAAAAAATCCGTTTAACAGCCAATAAATGAGATTGCTTTAGGTCATGACTGAAAATGAGCTCATAGACATACGCTGTATTGAATGTCAGGACAGCATGCTGTAATGTACAGTAGTGATCCGATCATACCTCAAAACAGTGTAGGATTTACTATTTTACCCTATTCATCTTTGTTTAACTTCGTGGTTATGGCCATCGGAGTTGACATTGGCTTTGGATCTTTCATGCCGTATTTCTTCAAAATCTCCATGGTGTATTTAGCTTGGTTTATGAAGATTCCTTCGGATCTTTGCTTAACCTGCAAACCAAGAAAGAATGTAAGTTCCCCCATTAGACTCATTTCAAATTCGCCCTACATTATTTCTGTAAAATCATCACATAAGACATTGTTAGTAGCTCCAAAGATTATATAATCAACATATACTTGAACCACTAATATGTCTTTACCTGATTTTCTCGTGAAGAGTGTTTGGTCAACCTTACCTCTTTTGAATCCATTTTCAAGCAAAAAGGAGGTGAGCCTTTCATACTATGCCCTTGGTGCTTGCTTCAATCCGTACAAGGCCTTCTGCAGCTTGTACACATGTTGTGGATGTTTTAGGTCTTCGAAACCTAGAGGTTGTTCTACAAAAATATCCTCTTTAATATACCCATTAAGAAAAGCAGATTTAACATCCATTTGAAATTATCTGAAGTTAAGAGAGCAAGCATAGGATAGGAGAGTCCGGACTGCTTCTAATCTAGTAACCGGTACATGGGACTCATCAAAATCACTAGCCATCTCCTGGTAGCAATTGAGGGAATTCTCGTCTACTTCATCCTCGCAAGATATTCCTTCAGTTGATTCAAACTTGGCCATAGCTGGCCCAACATCACTTGGATTTTTGGGACTGTAAACTGCATCCAAGATTGAAAGGACTTGATTTGTTAGTGATAATTCAGATTGATCTAATCTTTATTTAATAACAAATGCACAGAGGTTATTTCCCTAGAAATAAGTCGAGGCCTCAAATTCACAAGACTGAGTGACACCTCCCCCTTAATGTGTGCAAGAGTCTGAAGTATTCAGTGAAATTTTAATTCCATATGCAGTCTATGAATGATTGACTCATGGTACCTGGCGGAGAACTTAGATCCGAAGATCACCTCACGGGTAGTGATAGTTTTCAGACAAGCTTAACCTGCCCTTCCACATGTCACCATTTGATATACCATGTCGTCATTGATGTGATGAAGGCGGGAAGATTGTAATGCATGATGACATGAATTCATTCTAGATTGAAAATAGATTCTTTCACTTTTGTGCACGACAATATATGAAAACATATGCAAACACCTCAATGTATGCAGTGAAATTTTGATTTGAAAATTTTCAAGCTCCTCTTCAACAAGATGCTATAGGACAAGTGACATACACAGAGATATGCAAACAGCTATGGATGGAATGCATGTACAAACATATGCATTATCACATAAGATTTATCACAAAGCAAATCAAGACATATCACCTTTTCTAGAGAAGTGAGAGGGATATCACCTGAGTGTTCTGATTTTAATTTTTGATTTTTCTTTTAACATGACTTATGTCTCTTGGTCCGTGTGTCTTACCTTCTTGACTGAAAAACATATTTCACGCTTCATATACCCAAGGCACACCTGAAAAATAGTCTTATTTTATATTCTGAGGTACCCAAGCCATCTTGGGTCCTTGTGGGTTAGCACTCTTGGCACGTAGCTTCTACTTTTTGACAGTATTCAAATCATCATTTTTCATCAAAAAGTAATTATTCATCTTGTGACCTACTTTCCCACAGTAATCACAATTCACATATGACCTGACAGACTTTTTATTCAGGTTATCAGCATGCTTCCACGTAGATGGAGAAAATTTGTCTTTGTCAGCATGAAAATTCATTTTCTTCTTCACCAACCAGTAGTGTGAAATTGTATGACCTCTTTTACCACAGTGATTGTAATGCATGAGAGGCTTTGTGGTAAATGACTGATTTACATTTTTAAAACCAGATATGTTCCTGCATGCTTTCAAATCATCATTTTTCATGATAAAACAATCATGCATCGCATGTCCATGTTTTTCACAATAAAAGCATGAGATTTTCTTCTTGGGTGCATGTGTGTGTAGCAGGAGTATGTTTAACATGCTTAGTGGTGCTAACAGTATTTTTGGGTTTTTGTTGCAGATTGATTTTTTGAATTTTATTTTCTTTTTGAATCTTTTGGACAGAAGACTACTTTGGGGGTGAAATTGAGGTACTGGGTTGTGGACACCCAAATTTTTTTTGCGAGCAGCGAGCAAAGTCTGACTCCAGCCATTTTGAAGCAGGTGAAGAAAAAGAAGAAGATCAGGAATGAAAGGATAAACAAAATAGAAAAGAGAAGAGAAAAGGAGAATAATAAAATAATAATAATAATAATAATAAACAAAACAAAACAAATAAATAATAAAAAATAATAATGATAAATAATAATAAATAAATAAATAAAAAATGGTCCGTGCTCTCTCTCTCTCCATCACTCCCTCTCTCTCCCTATCCGGTGGCGGATGCCACCGTTTCACTCCACCGCACCACCTCACCGTATCACCTCCTCACACACCTTACCATCACCGTCTCACTCCACCTTCCCCCTCACCGTATCACATCGCCTTCACCCTCACACTCGTCCGCCTCACCGTATCCGAACCACCTCCACCGCTTCACACAACACCTCCACCTCCACCGTATCACCTCACACCCCTCACCGTTTCACCAACACATCCCCTCCACCAGATCGCACATTTTTCCTTCCCACCGTATCATACTCCGCTTCCCACCGTATCACTCCCACTCCCCACCGGATATCCCCCTCTCTTTCCGCGTCTCTCCAACTCCCACGATCTCCCTCGCGTGACTCTCTCTCTCTCCCTTTCTCTCCGCCGGATATCACTTCACCATCCCTCACTGTTCCTCCCACGAACCGGCAGCGTCACTTCACCCTGCAGCCTACTAACGCGAGCAAATCGACGGGGCACCCAAGGCTCATCTGGTGGGCTTTCTCCCACGATCTTCCAAGAGCCCAGAGCTCCTCTAATCCGGCAGCGCGGCCACCTCCATCCGTCGCGGTTCCCGTCCGGCAGCAACAGGCTCCATCCAGCGCGGCTCCTTCATCCGGCAGCGCCAGCTCCCCATATGGCAGCACGGCCACTTCCATCCGGTAGCGCCAGGGTGATACGGCAGGTCCCTTCGTCCGACAGGCCTCAGCTCGAACTGGCATCTCCAACGACACACGAACCGGCAGCAACGACAGTACTCCCCCTCATCCAACGGCGAGGCTTCATCTGGCAGAAACGCCAGTCATCCGGCAGTGACTTGTTGATCTGGCATAGCCGCTTTCCAACTGGCAGGGGCATCCCCTGTCCCGCAAGGTTCCCTCCCCCATACGGTGACCCGTTCTGGCATGCCATCCGGTGGCAACGGCAAGTCCTATGGAAAGTTGACACGTTGAACGTTGTGGAGCTAGGCTTCCCGAAATGGCGACTACGACACCAACCCGCGGACGACAGCGCGAAGGGGTGACCAGCAAGCATCCTCCTGCTTCCGGCAAAGAACCATTTGACCGATGGCTGCACCGTTTTGCCCGGAGGATGCAACATGGCGTGCTCGGGACCCGAGCCTCCAACCGAAGTGAAAGAATAGTTCTGTGTCTGTGCCTATAAAAGGGGCTTGGCTGAAGAAGAGAGAGGGCTCTGACTGGTTGGCTCTCCAAAAGGCTCTGCCTCTTTGCTGTTGCTCAAGCGAGAAGAAGAGAGGAGGGTGAGTGAGTGGAGAGAAGTGAGGCTGTATGGGGGGAGAAGGAGCCAGCGCTCCGTTCTCCCCTCCATTGTATCCCAATCTTCTGTTGCTTGTTTTTCATTCCTTTTCCTCTATGGTGTATTAGTCGTTGTATCCACTTTTTTTTTTAGGGAGAAGAAGAAAAGCTTGTGGTCTGTTCCTCCCTCCGTTGCCTCCTATCTCCCCTTAGTATTCTCCTTTCCTTTTTTTAGTCTTCTTGGTATCCCATGCTTCCTTGTTCTCTCCCTTGGGCTCTCGTCTGCTCTCCCTGCCGTAGCAACCTTTGTACGTGTCCTTTTTCTGAAGGAATAAGAGTCTGTGGGTTTTCTTGGCGTGAATATCTATTCTATTCTGTTGCTCGGGGGGGGGGTAGTGTGAAGGTCTGCTCAATGTAATGAGCTGGGTTGGAAGGCCAAACCCTGAGGTTTGTCTTCCCCTTGGGTGGGTGTCTTGTTTGCTTTGATCGTCCCTTCCCCTTTCTGTCAGAGAAAGCTCCCACAACACCTTGGCTCGGGGGCCATCTAGCTCAGTGGATGGCATTCCTGAATTAACCCAGTGGAGCAGATCTCCCTAATATCGCTATCAGAGCATCCTCCACCCCATTCCCCACCCGGTGGTGTCTGGGCAAGCTCCTCATCCGGTGCCCTTCCAGATTGCTTGGACCGGTGGTGTTTGGTCAGCCCTTCACCCGGTGTCCTTGCCTCTCTCTCGATCCAGTGGAGTCCTTGGGACGCCCGAGCTGGTGGCCCCAAACCAACCTTGATCCGGTGGAGGGCTGTCCAACCTTCAACCGGTGGCTCCCCCATTCCTCATCTTCCTTCAATTATTGGAGTCCCAAGGCCTTTGATTCGGTGGCGTGCTCAGCTCCTCATCCGGTGGCCTTCTCTTTTAAGCGATCCGGTGGCTTCGCCCACCTCTCCGTCGAACCGGTGGCCAGTTGGCGCCTTCTGATCCGGTAGCCCCGCTCACGCCGTGATCCGGTGGCATTTTGGCAGGTTCTCCATCCGGTGGCCTTTCTCCTGTGGTCCGGTGCCATTCTTTGGCCTCTGATATGGTGGTCCTTCGGCCCTCTCGATTTGATGGTTCGTCGCCCGTTGATCCGGTGGCATCCCTTCCCTCATGATCCGGTGGCATCTCTTCTCGAGCAATCTGGTGGCTCACCATTTGTTGATCTGGTGGCCACCCCCGCCACCGCCGATCCGGTGGCCTCTCTCTCCCTTGAAACGGTGGCATGACCACCTTTCTTTTGGTATGGTGGCTCGCCCACCCGCCTGATCCAGCGCCTTGCTGCCTCTCCTTCTGATCCGGTGGAGTCCCTCCTCCCAGCTTTGTGTCTTAACCGTGAGTCTGCGTCTTCCGTCCATCGATCCTCCGGTTTCTTTGAGGTGTCGTCATTGCTGTGTGCACCTTTACTTTGGGTTACATCACTCCTTGTGGGCGTGTACCCGCTTTACCCTGCCCGCATCCGGGTCCGGGGTAGATGTTACCGAATTTTTGCCAGAATTACACATATTAAGATACAAAAGGAAGTAACAAACAAATGAAATAAGTAACAACAAGATGCTCTAACTAGACCGAAAGAACTATGGAAGACACGAAGAAAACTGGGCATAGCAAGCATTGCATTGACAAGCACGAGCATGCCCATCCACCACATGAATAAAGAAGGAAACATGACTTCACCCGTCACGACCTCTCGTGTCAGTCCCAGGTCTTCCTGCATTGTTATCCAAACTAGGAAATGACAAGAAAGACACGCACGAATAAAACTTACACGCAAGTGGAACTGAACTAACGAAATTAAACGGCAGCCTTGTGGCATACACTCACTGAGATCTCCTCTCCCCTCGGACCCCGTAGAGGGAATATCAACGCTGCCCTGCTGACCGACTATGGACCCCGGGGATTATTCCCTGGCATGGCCATAGGCCGGCCTCGCTTGGGCCAACATCCGTTCTCAATCCGACCCACTCTCGGATTGAATATTAAACCTGTCGTGTCTTCGGGAGACATCTGTACGGGTTTGTTTCCGCTCTCGTCACATTTTTCGAAACGGACGCTCGCTCGAACACAAAATGCTCCGTGAGTGATCGACACATTTTACTGTTTACACTGTCAGCACGAAACTCTTAAATACAATTCCAAGCTTTCTTAATCTCATTTGATTTACAACTCGTTAGACCATGGGGCCCTCTTTTTTCGGCAATAAATCAAGGGTGTTTCCCTCTCCGAGGGGATGTAAATGACATCGTGACCTTTATGGCACGGCGGGTTTCTGTCTCGACACGAACCACACAATCGTCTGATCAGTCAGACGGTGCGCACCAGGGCTTCCACGAAGCCCGAATAAATCGTCACTTTGTGAGTGGCACGTGTGGACGCACTAAAATTCGAAAAGAATATGTTCGTTTGTTGATCGAGTTAATTCGTTTATTTAGTGCGAGGGCGTGCCAGTCACAAAGTGCCGGTTTATTCGGGCTTCATGGAAGCCCATGGTGCGCTCGATCTGAGTAATCAGACAATTGTGTGGTTCAGGTCGGGACCAAAACCCGCCGTGCCATAAAGGTCACGGCGTTATTTACATCCCCTCGGAGAGGAGAACACCCTTGATTAATCACCAGGAAAAAGGGCCTCATGGCCAGAAAATTAATTGTATAAAAACCTATTAAGAAATACTGAAGTCCTCATATAAGGGTGTGAAGAAAGTATCTGAGCTCATGTCGGTCATTTGTTGACCATTTAATGTTCGGACGAATGTCCGGCTTGAGAATAGCGTAATCGTTGTGGGAAGACCGGAACATGTGTATGTCGGGATATGACAAGTTTATAGTTCAAAGGAACGGGAAACGTTCAATTAAATCCCGATTATAGCGGTTGAAAACCGATGAGTTTGTCGACCCGATGCAAGATCAAGCTACGACCATACTGCGGTGGGCCCCCCGCGGTCGAATTCGGGCTCGCGTGGGCATCGTCAATGTTTCCGGTGCCAAGGGGGCAACGGGAGGATGTCTTGGGACCAGATCTGAGAACTAATATGCGTTCAAAGGGAGCGGGCTATAGGCCGAGGATATGGGTCAGGCAATGACCATGTTCGGGGCGGACCCGAGGTCTAAGCATGGCCCACGGAGGCCTTATTGATATTCCCATGCAAAGGGTCCGGAGATGATGAGAGCCTTCTCGTTCCATTCAGATTTTGTCGGTCACCCATGGACCACTTTATGTTCGGACAATGGTCCGTGTTTGTAGCGTAAGAGACGGTGACAAACCGTACAAATGTCTGCCGTGAGTACGGCAAGTTTAATGCAAGTGCGGGATTAGACCCTGGTATATATGTCGGTCACTAACGGACCATTCATTATTTGGACGGGAGTCCGTATTTGAAGCACTGAAGACAACAACAAAGACATATGGATGTCTACCGTAGGTACGGCAAGTTTCATGTGGGTGCGGGATTGGATCCTGGTATATATGTCGGTCACTAACGGACCATCCATTGTTCGGACGAGAGTCTGCATTTGAGGCATCGAAGACGACGATGAAGCTGTACGGATGTCTACCGTAGATACGGCAAGTTTAATGTGGATGCGGTATTGGATCCCGATGGAGGTGGGTCAAGCTGATGAACTATCGGCCCGAGATGGTTTCGGACTATGGCCATAATGGGGTTCCCGTGGTCCACGTCCGATGCCATGGGGCGTCGTTGCTTTTCTCTTCACGCGCAGTCCGAGGAAGCGGATAGTTAAATGCAAAACCTGAACTCACCAGCGTGCGCCCTCGCACGCGGATCGACCGGGTCTTTCTGGGGGTAGAGCCCCCAGAAGAAAATTATATTTTATTTCATTGTTTGGTTAATTATATTTTTTTGAAGGGCACGTCGATTTAGGTGGAACAAAGGGGGCGCCGGTTTAGGTGGAACAAAGGGGCGCGTCGGTAAAGGGGGTCCAAGAGAGGAGAGGGGTGCACAGGTTTAAAACCCATATGGGGGGCGCGTCGGGTTCAAGGCAGGATAAGGGCGGGCCGGTTAAGGGGGGGCCAAGAGAGGAGAGGCGCGCGCCGGATTAGCCCATGGGGAGGGCGCGCCGGTTTAAAGCCCATGGGGGAGGCGTGCCGGGTTCAAGATAGGCTGGGGGGCGCGCCGATTTTGGATGTGAGCAAAGGGGTGGAGAGGTATTTTAGTGAGAGGGTTTAATCCGGCGCGCAGGGGACACGCCGGTTTGGACCAAAAAGGGCAAAAGTGTTTATGAGTGTGGGGCTAAAACGGCGTGGGGGGGTACCGCGCCGGATAAGTGCGCGCCGAATTAGGAGCGTGCCGGATTAGGCTGTTTTGTTCTTTTCAAAGGCTTGCAGGTTGGCAAATGGTTAGACTGTTTATTCACTCAGCAAAAATAGGTGGATTTGAAGGTTTCAAAGTGTTTTGTTCATCTATTAAGATCAAAGTTTGGATGGTTTGTTCAGAGGGGTTCAGGAACTCCAAAGTTCAGTTCATGCTCTCAGGGAACTTAGTTCGTTCTTATTGTTCATATTTCTGGCAAAAATTGGGCAGCATCTCCCACTTACTGAGATTTGCTGGGGCGAATGGGGGATCGTCAAACGGAATACTCCGAGACGACCTCCAATATTCGGAGTGGCCAAACGGCAGTCCGGTGACCCACAGTTGAGCGCAGAGGCCCTGAGGACTAACCTTCAAGGGGTTCTAGCAGCTCATGGACAGTAACTGTATGAGAGCTCCGACGGGATAGATATTCGCCTTGGGAGGCTATGGATGTTCATCCCTCACATGGGTTCCCTCGAAGACCATGCCACAAAGAGGCAGGCTTTAAAGGGCCCTGGATGAGTAGAAGATAAAGAAAGGGGGAAGGAAAAGGTTAACAGAAATGAACAATATATGTATAGTGCAAAAGCCTTGCTGTCTATTCATCCACAAAGGAAGGGAGACAAAATTACAGAAGGGGGGGGGGTTTACCCCAGAGCAGGAGGATACATCGGAGAAAGAAAAAGAACACATCAGTGGGGGGCGGGGGAACAGAGCACAAGCTCCTCCCCCTCCGAACTCACCCTTCCTCTCTCACACTCTCTATCCTTTTTCTTCACCTTGTAAGCGTGGGGATGGAGCCTCCTTCTTCTTCAGAAATCTCTCTACTTCTTTTCTGCCTCTCTTGCTGTGTCTCTCTTTGGGACTGCCTTCTCTCTCTTTTGCTCTATCAAACATGCAGAGTATATATAGAATGGGTTGCCCTTTCTTTGTTCGAACGGAAGAGACTCCCGCCACTTACTTCGTCTGCCAGACAAGCAGGATTGACATGTTACGCTGGCATCCGGTGATTGGTGCCATACCTTATCGTTCGTCCTAGGATAGGACGTTTGCGAGTTTATCGGAATATCTTCTGCTACTTCCACCGTCGATGCGTGCCTCGCCGCTGCGCTGTCGAACGGATGTGGAGGCAGAGCTTGGTAGCATTGAATGCTATGCCCCCTAGAACCTGCCCCGAATCTGATAGGAGAATAGAGTATCGGTTGGCAGATGGGACAGAATGGGGTTAGACCGACGCGGCCAGGGGCATGCCGGTTTCAGTCCTTTTGAAGGGGGCGCGCCGGTTTAGGAACTCTTGAAGGAGCGCGCCATTTTAAGGCCAGTCCGCGTCGTTTTAAGCATTAAGAGATCTTGTCCCGGCTTCGTGGCGACACAGATGAACATTTGCACTCCCGCGAGGCTTTAGTTGTAATGCACTGCCTCCGAGGCATTTGATTTGAAGCCTCCAAGCCCCGATTTAGGACTTTGAGTGATTTTCGACGCATGCCAAACATGTGTTTGAATTCCCGAGTTTCTTTTGATTCGGCCTTCGGCACCGCCGACTAGGGAGCCAGAGCTATCTCTTCTTCCCTAGGGGCTTCTTTGTTGGGTGGCAGAGCATCGGGTATATATTCGTTCTGCTTGGAGGAGGTACAGGGTTTATTCAGCCTTCCCGTCTTCGACTTGCTCTTGAGATGTCGAGATGTCCGTGCCGCAAGAACATTCTTTTTTCTTCTCTCTTTTTTGATATCCACAGCACGCCCACGCACTTAATAAACCAATAAACAAATAAAACAACAATCTTGATAAAAAAGTGCATCCACAAGTCTGGCACGCCCGGTGGGACCAAAACCACACTTCATCTCTTTCCTGGGACTAAGGGCCCTACGGCCACTTTCTTGTAATACTAATTGTTCGGTTTGCAAATGTAGGTCGGATTCCAACAAACGATGAGGTCGCTTGCTTTCGGCCCGCAAGTCGTGGAAAACCATGTTCAAGACGGATACTTGGCCATCCCCACCTGCTTCGGGAGCTTCCCTCCCGCCGTGGGCTTCCCCAACTTCCTTGGGTTGGCCTTTATGAACTTGCTGGGCGTCGAGGCGTCTGATGTTCCGGAGGTTAATGCTCCTACTCAAGGGGCTGCCAAGGTTGCTGCTGGCCGGTCACCGACCAAGACTACTAAGTGTGTCCCGGTAGGGACGTTGAGCTGCTGCGTGCACCATGTGCACTCCACCGCCAGCCCATCCAACCAAGGGTCGGCATCACACCGAAGAAGGCTTCGAAGGGGCCGTATGGATGTTGCTGCTCCTAGAGGCCTGATTTCCAACACCTGCAAGTCTGTTGTCATTGGGAGTGTCTGGGTCCACCTCAATGGACAACGAGCTGAGGCAATCCCGAAGCGGATCGTACCTGCCATCCCAGTACGGAACTCTTTCCAAGTGCTGGAGAAAATGAAGGAAAAGAAGAGACACACCATCCCGGCCGAGGTGCTGAGAAGTGAGCTGACCCGCTGGCCGGCCAGATCTAAGCAAGTCTGGGTCCGCAAGGGAACCCAAACCGTCTCACATGTTCAGGCAAGACCCAACACAGCTCGTCCTAAGAGGGCAGGGCAAGAAGATCGGGTCGAGCTAACGGCCCCAGTGCATTTTTCGACGTCTACAATACCGGCACCATCGAGGGATACCCGCCGCTGACATCCCAGGCGCCACCACCAAGTTGCCCGTATAGGGCGTTCAACTTACATGCCTGCTGCGGCAGCAGGGGCATCGCCACCGGCGCTTTCCTCCGTTTAGGCCTGGGAGGAAGTAGAGGAGGCCATGAAAAATTACCTCCGGAACCCAGGGAATACCCCTTTGGGTCGTCAAAGACTGCTGGGGGTAGCAGCCACTGCCTGCGAAGAAGATGAAACCCGACCTCTACCTGGTGCGAAGTCGGGGAATTGCTCGGAGGAGCGCCATGAAGCCCCGTCTTGGGGAGAAGCGAAAGCACGAAGATCGGTCTTTGAGAGACTGACCTCTCCAAGCAAGCCGTCGGAAAGGGCGGCAAGAAAAGACATGAACATGGTGATGTACACCTGCAATATAGCCGGAGTATTCGGTCGACATGGAGCTCTACCCACTGACCTTGAAGAAGTGGCTAGACTCGCCGAAAGGCAAGGCCCTCTCACTAGAAGGGGGAGAGTTACGAGCGAGTTATTGCAGACTCGCGCTGAAGAAACCACCCCTGAAGAAGCTACGGCAGCCTTAACTGCCAACGCTGTCACTGCTGGAGATACTAGCGGGATGCCATCTACTTCATCCCAGGAGGTACCGAAAGAAGAAAGAGGGGGTACCCCCAGTCTCTCCACAAACGGCCCGCCCCGCCATATAGCTCCTGTTGCAGCGATATCACCAAGAGGTCGAAATGTTAAGAAAATAGTTGAATGAGAGGGACTCCTAGCCTTCGCCTTCCTGGCAAGTTGAAGCATCGCCCGAAGTGCCTGGGGGCAGTGAGCAGGCCCCTGCAGCCCCTCCACAGGAGACGGTGTCTCCACCAATGCCCAGCCACACCGGGGGCATTCCTCTTCAACAGCCACAACAGGTAGCACTAGCGCCGCCACCAGCCTTTCCATTCCAAGGATCTACCGTCACACCGCAAGCAACGGCGCCAATAATGCCGCTTGCACAGCCGGCCCATGCTTACCCATGTTGCATCTCTATGGTTTTGATGATGTCTGTTGGCACCGGCTTATTTTCTCGAATTAATCGAGGATTAAGCGTAGGGAAATGCTCCCTAAATAGAGCAAAATGACACATCACCAGAGCTGCTCTACCAGTCGAGTTGATCTCAAAAATCGAGACACTTCGCCGGGTCAAGCGACGCAACATAACAACCGGGGATCGGCCCAGAGCAAATGTCACTATGCCAGCCCATTTTTCGATAGCCGGGTCAGTTTAGGGATTCGAGACAATCTGCCGTACCTTATGGCACTCTGTGAAGATTCGGGGATGACCCTCGGACACCTTGCATACGATGCCACACCGCTGACGCTTCAACAACCCGGTTAACTCGGGGCTCAAAACAGCCTGCCGCATCAGGCGATTCTTCGCCGAGGAGCGAGGGTCACCCCGACCATCAGACAAACGGCATCATCATGTCGATGCCCCAGTCACCGGGCCCAAGCAAGGGTCCTAACCAGCTAGCCATGACCCGTGGCGACATCAGCAATCGATCGGGCCCACCCCCGAGCACTCAGTTTGCAGGTTTACCTGCGTTCAACACAGCTACCCGAGCCGACCCGAGGGCGTCCTGACTACAAGCAACGCAATGGGGCATCCAGCAACGAGGCCGGGGTCTACCCTCGAGTCGCCTCCCTCCATCCCTCTGAAGTCAAAGGAAGACCCGACTGGGCCAACCACAAGCTTCAGGAGCTCCCAGCGCCCTCACACGGCCCACACACGCGTGTCGGGAATTTCCCCGAGCACCTGGTAGGCGCGTATGCTCCAGGCACTCTACAGCAAGTCCGAGCCCAACTCGGGACTTCCAGCAACCCATCGCATCATGCACCACCATCGTGCGCCCTCGCACGCGGATCGACCTGCGCGGTCAGGTTATTTCATGAATAATTTACTTGGGATGATTGAGTTTTATCTCTTGTTTCTTAGCCCAGAACTTGATCCTTACCTCAGAACTTGTGTGTTTCAAAGTGCTCATATGCACCTAGTTCATGAGGTTTCAAGCCCTTGTAGAACTCGCCATCGAGCGCCCCTTGCGGGGGTTTCCGGGGGTGGAGGCCCCGAAAGAAAATTCCTTTTCTGTAACAGGGGCATTGCCGTCTTTTGGTAACCTAAATCCTCAGTCAACCCTCAATCAAACCCCAGTCAAACCCTCAGTCAAACCCACGATAAACACTAGTCAAACTCGCCATAAACCCTCGGTCAAATCCGCGTAAACCCCTCCGAGGAGGGGTTTAGGCGGACCAGCCCAACCCCTTGGGATGGTCTGCCTAAACCCCCCTGGGGGGAGGGGTTTAGGCGGACCAGCCTCACCCCCAAGGCTGGTCCGCCTAAACCCCCATTAAACCAAAAAAAAAAAGTTTTTTTTAATCAAAAAAGCGCCCAGCTAGTCTGCCCAAACCCCCCCTGGGGGAGGGTTAAGGTGGACCAGCCTGGACCCCCAGGCTGGTCCGCCTAAACCCCCTGGGGGAGGGGGTTTAGGCGGACCAGCCTGCCCCCTCAAGCTGGGACGCCTAAACCCCATCAAAACTAAAAAAAAGATTTTTTTAATTCAAAAAAACCCCTCCGGGAGGGGTTTAGGCGGACCAGACCAGCCCCTTGGGCTGGTCCGCCTAAACCCTCCCTCTCCCACTCCGTAACACAAAAAAAGGGTATTTTTAAGGGTTTACCCGGACCAAACCCAGCCCTCAACTTGGTCCGGGTAAACCCCTTCCACCCCTTCATCTTCCACTATAAAACCCCCCCTAGGGAAGCTCAAGGGGCAACATGGAATGGAATAGGATGAATGCAATGCAACACCCTCCGACCTAACTGCCGCACTCTCGAACTCCCGAGGCCTTTGGCAAGGGTCGAGGACGCGAGGAGCTAAGTGCGCGCATGGTTGGCTTGGTGATCGACTTGTACACGCCGAGGGTATGTCGCACGTACTCCCCTCACGCGGCGTCTGATAGGGTGCAAGCCCTGGATACAGAGGGGGGTGAATGTATCCTGCTAGAAATATCACCCAATTAAAATTAAACTCAGAAGCTAAACACAAATCCAGAATAAAAACTAATTCAATTGAATATATGAAGAGACACTTGGAGCGCTCCTAATCAATCATCTAGCGGAAGCAAACACACAGACAAACCACTGCTCAAGAGGTTTTTTAGGTGGTTCGGTCCAAAGACCTACGTCCACCCCTCACTCCCAACCGGAGTGAGGCTTCCACTAGCACAGGCTAGAAAACTGCAGACTCAGTCTGCGAACAAGATGCTGCCACACAGCTTGACCAGGGGAACAGCCTCCCCTCTTCCTCCCAACCGGAGGGACACCCCAAATGACTCCCAGCCACTTGGAAACCAGAGACGCACAGTCTCTCTTCCTCCAAACCGGAGGGAACACCTAGTCTTGCAACCCACAAGACTAGAACCGGAGGACCAATCCTCCCTTCCTCCAAACCGGAGGGGAACCTAGAGACCCAAGTCTCTCTTCCTCTGAAACCCAGAGGGAAGCACAAGTGACACCAAGTCACCTGCAAACTAGAGGTCTCGGACCTCTCTTCCTCCCAACCGGAGGGACCCCTGGACTCGAAAGCTACAAGCCCAGAACCGGAGGACCCATCCTTCCTTCCTCCAAATCGGAGGGAAACAACCGATGACTCCCAGTCAAAGGCAACCAGAGACGCAAGTCTCTCTTCCTCCACACCGGAGGGAACCCGACCTCACACAAGAGAATCGAAAGAACAACTAGTGAATAGTTGAAAAGAAAAATAAAAACGCAGCAACAGAAAGCTGGAAAAAGTAAACTCAGACTGTGACTCTCGCAGGAGCTGGCTGGCCTGGATTTGATCCACGGCCTAGCAGGAACAGATCTTCAGTTGAAGCTTCTATCACTCTAGCTCTCTCTTCTTCTCACTCTTCTTTTTCTTCTCTTTCGCAGGCTCTCTCTAGCTTTTCTTTTCTCTTCTTCTTTCTTCTTCTTCTTCTTCTGCTTCTGCTCACTGCCTCTCTGCAACTCTCTTCTTCTATATCGATCACTCTCTTTCTTTCTGATCTCGATCTCTTTTTCTCTTCACTATTCTCGCTTTTCTATTTTTTTTTCAGATGGAGGCTGCTTGGTATTTATAGCTGCAGCATTTAGGGCGTTATCATCGGATCATGTGCCAGGTGGCAACCTCGGATCACGTGCACTTCATAGGCTTCATGAGCAGTACCTGTCACACAGTCATAAGAAGATATCAGATGATGTATAGACTTGGTTCAGGCTGTTTAACAAAGTGTGTACAGCCATGATGCAGTTTGAGTGTATAGACTTGAAGCTTGATATCGAGTGTATAGAGTTGAAGCTTTGGAAACGAGTGAATAGACTTCGTTTTGAAGGGGATGAACATGTGCTGAAGTGTGTACAGTCTACAAGGATGGATGTTCAGACTTAACCTCTGAAGAGTATATACTCTGCTGAAGAACGTTCAGTCGATGTACAAGCCATAGGCTGTGTAGACTTCATATGCAATGCAACATTGTATAGACTTGAGAGAGACGCTGAATGAGACGCAGATGCTGTATAGACTTTACATGTGAATGCATATGCCAATGTATATACTTGAAAGCATGAGACGCTGACTGAGACGATCGGATGTACAGACTTCGAATCAAGGCTTGAATAGTAAATCAATGTCTAGACTTGGATGCCCAATCGCCAATGTATAGACTTGCAGATTGAACCAGTGTATAGACTCTGATGCAAATGAGAAGCCAATGTGCGGACTTCACAAAGTATAGACTTTCCAAACGACTGTACAAACTTTAGCCCAATCTGCGATGTATAGACTTTGATAACTGATGCATGAACAGTACGCCAATGTATAGACTTGGAACATCTGAGGACCAGTGTATAGACTTGCAGAGCCGAACCCAATGTATAGGCTTGGCGAAGCACAGTCCAATGTATAGACTTTGCGAAACAGAGTCCAATGTATAGACTTGGCAGGTTGACCCATTGTACAGACTTTTAAAGCCGAAGACAATGTGTAGACTTATGAAGCTTGAGGCCAATGTACAGACTTGGCGTTCCACTGTGGATGTATAGACTTGAGTGAAGTGAATGGATGTTCAGACTTTGAAGATCCACTGTGGATGTATAGACTTGAGTGAAGTGAATGGATGTTCAGACTTTGAAGGTTCACTGATGGATGTATAGACTTTGAAGGATGAATGAACAGTCAATGTATAGACTTCACTTGAGTGCATTGGCTGTACATACTTTGAGCAATGCAAAGGTAATCGGATGTATAGACTTGGAGAAAGGCAACTGAACACTGTACACACTTCCAATGTACAGACTTCAGAAGATGAAGACTCTGTATAGACATGAAGAAGCTGAGTGAACAATGTATAGGCTTTGAACTCTGTACAGACTTGAAGACCCTGAGCCAATGTGTAGACTTTGCCTTAGAAACGAATGTATAGACTTGAAACAGACGTCAGGCAAGCGTTGTGTAGACTTGGCCAGAACGTAGGGAAAGGTATGAATGTATAGACTTGGCCAGAACGTAGGGAAAGCCGCCAATGTTCAGACTTGATCATCCAGCAGTGTATAGACTTTGTTTCGAGCAACGTAGGTAAAAGATACAATGTATAGACTTTGCACAGGAGTGCCTGAAGCGATGTACAGACTTGGAGTGCCAAAGCTATTGTATAGACTTGGCGTGCCGAAGCCATTGTATAGACTTGGCGAATGGCTTGAAACACAAGGACGCTGCTCGCTGTACAGACTTGAGGTTTCAACAGTATGATGTACAGACTTGGAGAATGGCTTGAGACACATAAACGCTGCTCACTGTACAGACTTGATCAAGGCAGCTGAACAATGTACACACTTCCAATGTATAGACTTCTCATGAACAGTCCGATGTGCATACTTCCCTTCGATGCATCTACAGTGCAATGTATTGACTTGACGAACATTATGCAATGTATGGACTTGATGAACAGTGCACTGTATGGACTTTGATGAAGGGCCCAATGTATGGACTTCGCCTGAAATGCAGGAACCTGGGTGCTGTACAGACTTGAGTTTTCAACAGACCGATGTACACACATGGAAGGCTTTGAAGGCAATGTACAGACTCTACCAATATGCAGACTTTGCCTAAAATGCAGTGTGTAGACTTGAGATACGATGCATGAACAGATTGGCGTTGTATAGACTTGGGGGGTCGACCCATCTGGAAGGGGGGTCGACCCATTGAACAGACTGACATCAAGATATCCAGATAACAAGCAATCCAGATAACAATCAATTATGAAATGTAACAGCAATAATGAAATGCACCAAAGCACACACCACACAGCCATATTTAAATGCAGCAATAATTCAGATAAGATTTTCAATGAAACATTCATATGCACCACAAACAGAATTGTATGCATTCAGATGACTTTTAGTGTTTGCTATCATCAAAATCACAGGGACACAACAATCTCCCCCTTTTTGATGATGGCAACACTATGAGTACTCTATGAGTCATACTGACATGATCAAATATTTCTCCCCCTTTGACTTCAGCAAAAAGACATGAATTGAAGAGGAAAGAATAAGACTGCATAATATGAGTGAATTACAAACTCCCCCTTTGACTAAGCTCCCTCTCATCAGAAAACGTTTTGATGAATGAAACCCATTGAGATGAAGGGAGAATGTCAACAAAAGTACAGGGACACTCAAGAATGCTAACTAGATCTCCCCTTTAAGGAATCATGACATGGAAGCTCCCCCTGATTAGATGGAGTGAAGCCAATTGATATAGTGAAGTGATGAGCATCTATCAGCAAAACACAGACTGTAATCACAGTGAATAAGTGAGGAGGACAGATTTTCAGTAGCACTCTACAAGGATGAACTCTGGTTATCCAAAGAACTGCAAGTACACAGGTTAAACTGAGAGAAGTGCCTCTCATAAATGACAACCAGTCTGAATCAAAACACAGTGATAAAGAGCCATAGGATGAGCAGATTCAACAATTAGTGATAATTGAGATATTGAACTTTTCAGCAAGATACCAACTTCATAGAGTATAATTTTAAGTTCTAGATTCCTCCATTATAGAAGCTTATGAAACCTTGATTGTCAGATGTGGTTTAAGAATGATGTAAACCTAAATTTTTCAAAGAGAAATTATACTCATATCTGAACCAACTCTTAATAAAAAGGAACTACAAGCTCATATAAGATTCTAGTTCAACCAACTTCCATCTTACTTAGTTTACTTTCCATGACAGCTTTAACAGAAACATTAGTGAATGCACCTGAATTTTAATTGTTCTTTCAGAAATTGATTTACACAAATTCAAAAAAAAATTTTAATGAACAATTTTGGTTCATCAGCACCTTTTGACGTGGGGAAACACCTTGATCAGAGGCCAGAATCCCCAGTTACTCAGTGTGACAACCGTATTGCTTCTTCCATTTTAGAGAACAGAGGTAGCATTAAAAGTATCTTTGGCATGAGGATACACCTTGATCAGATGCCAGAATCCCCAGTTACTCAATACAACTATGCCATTGCTCTGCCATATTTTCACAATAATTTCCAATCATCTCTTTAAACAGAGTTAACCATGGTACTTCATGACTCAATCCTTTGGACAGATTTCTCAGTAACCGCAGTCATTGCTCTGTCCATACTTTTACTCAAAATGGATTCAGAACAAATTAGATGTTTAGGAACAACCACATACACTATATATCTCAGTCAGCGTAGACATGGATATCAACTTTTCAGATTTCAGAAAGTCTTACATGAATTTACATGAAGCAGACAGTTAAAGTTTATTAAGAGGTTGAAACAGATATTTTCAAGTTCCTTGTGACCAAACAAGAGTACATAAGACTTAAACCAGTTCCAGTTAACAAATGTTCTTAAGCATGTATAATGGAAGGTTCCTCATTGAAGATGTTTTAACTTTTATGAAGTAGTATTCAGGCTGAAGATTTACTTCATATCTCAGCTTAGTAATTCAAGTGAGAATATTCAACAGACAGCATGGATTCTGAAAAATTGTAGCAAAGGAGCTGCTCTTGAGCATAGAAGTTCAAGGATGACTGAATAGAAGTGAAGCTCTCCTTCAGCAGATTTAGGAGAGACAGACAGATACCTATAAGGTATGAATTCAGATTTTGAACAACTTCAGAAGCAGTCAAGAAAGATCATTTGATACCACTTTGATGATGGAATCACTGACACTATAGAATTGACAAGATGAATCAAGTAGGTGGATAGGAAGAGTTCAGATAAAAACACAACTGAACGGATTAAGCATGCTCCCCCTATCTATATGCAGTGAGACACTACCTTCCCCCTTTTTTTTGATTTTTCAAAAATAAGTGATATGCTATGCTATGACTCCCTTTAACTAAATACAATAAATCATCTTATATGTCATGAAGACAATGCAGATGATGAATGACTATGCAACAACAGATTTAACATGCTATGCAGTAAATCTAAAAACAGTTGTGTGATTTTAAGAGTAAGAATAATGCTCCCCCTAAATGTATGCATTCAATCTATCTTTTTGGCATTTTCAATGTAATGAAATGCAATGCAATTAACTACATGTATGCACGGGCATGAAGCAAAATATTCACATGAAGATGCAGACATTCTCTGATATGCAAATTTGACCCTTGGTACTTGACGGAGAACTTGGTCTAAAATACCATCTCACACAAAGTAAGAACCTCCAGACAGATTTCCTCTGCCCTTTAGTAGCTTACCATTTGATATACCAAAGTGGTCATGCATGACAATGCAATACCAACAGTCCTATATGCATCAGATTTTCAATGATTGTGTGTCAAGTGCATGATTGTGCAATACTCATATATGCACTCAGCTCAAAGTACAAACAAGAAAGCCCACAAAGCTCAATGCAAGAGTCAAACCAGACAAAAAGCATGTATGCATGAAACTATGACTTATCAGATCAACCATAAATTTCATTTGAACAGATGTGAAGAATTTACCTGAATGGGGTTTTATCAACTTGGGTGCCTTGGTTTATTCCCCCCCTTTTTTTTATTCTTCAGCTTCCAAGGCACACCTGCAAGTTAGCACACTATGTTGCATGGGCAGGTACCCAAACTGTCTTGGGCCCTGCATGGTTAATAGTGACACCTTTGGCAGGTGTTCTAAACAACCTCTTAGCATGTAGGTCATCAAATCTCATCAAATGGCAATTATTCATTGAATGACCTAATGTACCACAATAATAGCAAGATGGAGCAGATTTCAGATTTGATTTATGCACATTCTTATTAGCATGATTTCTATGTGCATATGCATGAAAATTTCTATTAACAGAATTAAAATTCTGTTTACCAAAATAAGCCAGCCAACAGTCAGCAGCTCTATGGCCTGGCTTCCCACATTCAAAACATGTAAGTGTTTTCCTTTCAAACACAAATCCATTTCTACCAGAAATGTTTCTATTGACTGAGAATTTACCAGATTTATAGTTAGGCTTCCTTCCCTGAGCATGCCAACATTGGGCTGCAGTGTGGCCCATCTTGCCACAGTGAAGACATGAGTTAGAATTTCTTCCACCAGCCCTCAGCCAGCATTCGGATCTCTTATGACCCAATTTTCCACAATTGAAGCATGTCATATGATGGTTTATTGAATCAAATTTGTTCTTGTTAACATCATGACTATTTGTATGAAATTTAGCATGATATGAATGTGATTTTTCCTTATCACTTGCAAACCAGCACTGTGCAATTGTGTGTCCTAATTTACCACAGTGGAAATATTCAATTTTCTTTTTCTGAATTGAAGGATTTCTATCATGAAGTTTCCTAGCAGTCATATCATCCTTCTCCATCAATTTACATTCATGCATCAGATGACCAAATTTATGACAATAATGGCATGACATTATCTTTTTAGATGCATGTGAATGTGTGTGAGAATTGTGATCAACATGCCCTAGTGAACCCTTTTTATTTATTTTCTGTTTTCCAATCTTTTTCTGATTTTTGTTCTGTTTTTTGTTTTTATGAACAATGGGCTGTCTATCTTTTGAAGTGGTGGCTACATTTGAAGATTTTACAAAAGATGTCATCAACTTGCTCTGAATTCTTTCTTGTTAGCATTATTGTAGCCCAACCCTTCCTTCCTAGTGTTGATTTTTACACCTAGTAGCTTGTCTAGATTTTTCTGCCCACTTACGAATTTTGACAAAGTATTGTTCAGATCATTTATTTCAGATTGAAGAGAAGAGACCTGATGTTCATAGTTGACTATATCTTCTTCACAGACCAGAATTTGTTGATGCATCACATCATTCAAAGTTATAGGGTATCAATTTCTGATTTCAGTTTGAGCTCATTTTGATTTTCATCAACATATTTTCATTTTTCAAATGTCAGCAATCTCTCTGACATGGTGGAGTTCAACTATTTTAGTTTCTCAATTTCCTCCTTTAGACTAGTGTTCTCCTGCTTAAGTTTATCATCATCAAACAAAACATAAGTTAGGAAACTTGGATATTCTGATTTACAGTTTTCAAAGTTTTCCTGAAATTTTAAGTTCGCAACACTAACAGCCTTGAACTCTTCATTGATCAATTTGTTTTCATTCTCAAGACTGATTAGTTTTTGTTCAGATTCTTGACATTAGTTTCTGAGTTTAGTGTTTTCAGATTTAACATGATCAAGTTCTGATTGGATTCCATCTAGTTTCGACACTTGTCTTCTGAGTATCTCATTTTCAGTTTTCAGAATTTTAGGATTTTCAAGATTTTCAGTTCCAGAAATAGGATCCCCTGGACTTGTTAACTTCTTTATCAGACTTTTATTCTTCTTCCTCAATTTTTTATGAGAGTTTAACAGATTAGCATAGGCATCCTCCCAGTCATCTAAAGTGAAACTATCGAAAGGATTGATTACCTCTTCAGCATCTTCAAATTCATCTTGATCAGTGCTATCGTCGCTCTTATCAGCCATCAGGCAGCTGTCCTCATTCATCCTCTGAGCTAGCTTCAACTGATCCAGAATGTCCTTTGCGGACCTACAGTCATAAAAACAAGAATGTAGAGCATTGTCAGTAGCTTCTTTCATTAATCTCAAAACTTTCTGATTCTCTCAATTTCTTGATCTGTCACTTTTAGTCCATTTGGACTCTTCCTGTGGCAGTCTATGAGGACCATGTGAAATTAACTTCCACAGATCCGGATCCATTAAATTCACATAGTTATGTAGACTGCTAACCCATGAGTTAAAATTAGAGCCATTGAAAACCGGTGGAGAACCCATTGATTAAATCGGCAAGCAGATTAATGCAACAGAGAGAAAGTTCAGAAATGCACCAAAGGCAACAGGATCCTCTGCAGATCGTTGGATCTGATCAGACAGAGAACCGCTCTGATACCAATTGATAGGGTGCAAGCCCTGGATATAGAGGGGGGTGAATGTATCCTGCTAGAAATATCGCCCAATTAAAATTAAACTCAGAAGCTAAACACAAATCCAGAATAAAAACTAATTCAATTGAACATATGAAGAGACACTTGGAGCGCTCCTAATCAATCATCTAGCGGAAGCAAACACATAGACAAACCACTGCTCAAGAGATTTTTTAGGTGGTTCGGTCCAAAGACCTACGTCCACCCCTCACTCCCAACCGGAGTGAGGCTTCCACTAGCACAGGCTAGAAAACTGCAGACTCAGTCTGCGAACAAGATGCTGCCACACAGCTTGACCAGGGGAACAGCCTCCCCTCTTCTTCCCAACCGGAGGGACACCCCAAGTGACTCCCAGCCACTTGGAAACCAGAGACGCACAGTCTCTCTTCCTCCAAACCGGAGGGAACACCTAGTCTTGCAACCCACAAGACTAGAACCGGAGGACCAATCCTCCCTTCCTCCAAACCGGAGGGGAACCTAGAGACCCAAGTCTCTCTTCCTCTGAAACCCAGAGGGAAGCACAAGTGACACCAAGTCACCTGCAAACTAGAGGTCTCGGACCTCTCTTCCTCCCAACCGGAGGGACCCCTGGACTCGAAACCTACAAGCCCAGAACTGGAGGACCCATCCTCCCTTCCTCCAAATCGGAGGGAAACAACCGATGACTCCCAGTCAAAGGCAACCAGAGACGCAAGTCTCTCTTCCTCCACACCGGAGGGAACCCGACCTCACACAAGAGAATCAGAAGAACAACTAGTGAATAGTTGAAAACAAAAACAAAAACGTAGCAATAGAAAGCTGGAAAAAGTAAACTCAGACTGTGGCTCTCGCAGGAGCTGGCTGGCCTGGATTTGATCCACGGCCCAGCAGGAACAGATCTTCAGTTGAAGCTTCTATCACTCTAGCTCTCTCTTCTTCTCACTCTTCTTTTTCTTCTCTTTCGCAGGCTCTCTCTAGCTTTTCTTTTCTCTTCTTCTTTCTTCTTCTTCTTCTTCTGCTTCTGCTCACTGCCTCTCTGCAACTCTCTTCTTCTATATCGATCACTCTCTTTCTTTCTGATCTCGATCTCTTTTTCTCTTCACTGTTCTCGCTTTTCTTTTTTTTTTCAGATGGAGGCTGCTTGGTATTTATAGCTGCAGCATTTAGGGCGTTATCATCGGATCATGTGCCAGGTGACAACCTCGGATCACGTGCACTTCATAGGCTTCACGAGCAGTACCTGTCACACAGTCATAAGAAGATATCAGATGATGTATAGACTTGGTTCAGGCTGTTTAACAAAGTGTGTACAGCCATGATGCAGTTTGAGTGTATAGACTTGAAGCTTGATATCGAGTGTATAGAGTTGAAGCTTTGGAAATGAGTGAATAGACTTCGTTTTGAAGGGGATGAACATGTGCTGAAGTGTGTACAGTCTACAAGGATGGATGTTCAGACTTAACCTCTGAAGAGTATATACTCTGCTGAAGAACGTTCAGTCGATGTACAAGCCACAGGCTGTATAGACTTCATACGCAATGCAACATTGTATAGACTTGAGAGAGACGCTGAATGAGACGCAGATGCTGTATAGACTTTACATGTGAATGCATATGCCAATGTATATACTTGAAAGCATGAGACGCTGACTGAGACGATCGGATGTACAGACTTCGAATCAAGGCTTGAATAGTAAATCAATGTCTAGACTTGGATGTCCAATCACCAATGTATAGACTTGCAGATTGAACCAGTGTATAGACTCTGATGCAAATGAGAAGCCAATGTGCAGACTTCATAAACTATAGACTTTCCAAACGACTGTACAGACTTTAGCCCAATCAGCGATGTATAGACTTTGATAACTGATGCATGAACAGTACGCCAATGTATAGACTTGGAACATCTGAGGACCAGTGTACAGACTTGCAGAGCCGAACCCAATGTATAGGCTTGGCGAAGCACAGTCCAATGTATAGACTTTGCGAAACAGAGTCCAATGTATAGACTTGGCAGGTTGACCCACTGTACAGACTTTTGAAGCCGAAGACAATGTGTAGACTTGTGAAGCTTGAGGCCAATGTACAGACTTGGCGTTCCACTATGGATGTATAGACTTGAGTGAAGTGAACGGATGTTCAGACTTTGAAGATCCACTGTGGATGTATAGACTTGAGTGAAGTGAACGGATGTTCAGACTTTGAAGGTTCACTGATGGATGTATAGACTTCGAAGGATGACTGAACAGTCAATGTATAGACTTCACTTGAGTGCATTGGCTGTACATACTTTGAGCAATGCAAAGGCAATCGGATGTATAGACTTGGAGAAAGGCAACTGAACACTGTACACACTTCCAATGTACAGACTTCAGAAGATGAAGACTCTGTATAGACATGAAGAAGCTGAGTGAACAATGTATAGGCTTTGAACTCTGTACAGACTTGAAGACCCTGAGCCAATGTGTAGACTTTGCCTTAGAAACGAATGTATAGACTTGAAACAGAAGTCAGGCAAGCGTTGTGTAGACTTGGCCAGAACGTAGGGAAAGGTATGAATGTATAGACTTGGCCAGAACGTAGGGAAAGCCGCCAATGTTCAGACTTGATCATCCAGCAGTGTATAGACTTTGTTTCGAGCAACGTAGGTAAAAGATACAATGTATAGACTTTGCACAGGAGTGCCTGAAGCGATGTACAGACTTGGAGTGCCAAAGCCATTGTATAGACTTGGCGTGCCGAAGCCATTGTATAGACTTGGCGAATGGCTTGAAACACAAGGACGCTGCTCGCTGTACAGACTTGAGGTTTCAACAGTATGATGTACAGACTTGGAGAATGGCTTGAGACACATAAACGCTGCTCGCTGTACAGACTTGATCAAGGCAGCTGAACAATGTACACACTTCCAATGTATAGACTTCTCATGAACAGTCCGATGTGCATACTTCCCTTCGATGCATCTACAGTGCAATGTATTGACTTGACGAACATTATGCAATGTATGGACTTGATGAACAGTGCACTGTATAGACTTTGATGAAGGGCCCAATGTATGGACTTCGCCTGAAATGCAGGAACCTGGGCGCTGTACAGACTTGAGTTTTCAACAGACCGATGTACACACTTGGAATGCTTTGAAGGCAATGTACAGACTCCACCAATATGCAGACTTTGCCTAAAATGCAGTGTGTAGACTTGAGATACGATGCATGAACAGATTGGCATTGTATAGACTTGGGGGGTCGACCCATCTGGAAGGGGGGTCGACCCATTGAACAGACTGACATCAAGATATCCAGATAACAAACAATCCAGATAATAATCAATTATGAAATGCATCAGCAATAATGAAATGCACCAAAGCACACACCACACAGCCATATTTAAATGCAGCAATAATTCAGATAAGATTTTCGATGAAACATTCATATGCATCACAAACAGAATTGTATGCATTCAGATGACTTATAGTGTTTGCTATCATCAAAATCACAGGGACACAACAGCGTCTAGCCATCGCACACAAGTCCATGCCCGCCGCATATAAGGCGTTACGACAATGGCGAACACACCCGCATCCCGGGTCCACCCGCGTATGACAACCCCGGTGGCCATGCATACGCCATGATGTCGCACCTACTTCTGTCACGGAACTACGTGCCTATCGCTTGCCTCGAGCTAGCTTCCGACCGCTCGGACTGATGACTTGAATTAGCCGGACCCTGGCCCGGAAGTAATATTCCCAGGGCCGGCCTCGACTCCCCAGCACAACGACATTCACCTTCTGAGGCCCAGACCCGACCGCTCACCTTGAGCCGCGTCCAACCTCCGTCAGGCGCCAGCCCATGACCGCCCCTGCAACCTAGGCAGTCGGGCTTGTCTCGATCTCCTTATGGAGAGCCTCTGTAAAACACGCGGATATCCGCCTTATTACGCATTTACCCGGGGACCGACTGCGCATCGAAATTGTCCCGTGACTTGCGCCAGTTGTACTTCGGCCTCCTCGGCCCATTTGTAAAGCCCACGTGGCTCTCATATAGCATGAAACTAGTTGAACACATGCACATGTACTCGGGTCTCAGTCTCTTCACGGCGCCCGCCTCCTTCAGTCACAACGGTGCCCCCGGCACCCGACTGCCAGCTACCCCAGTCACATCGGGGCCCGCCTCACCCGATCACTCAACAACTCCAGTCACAACGGTGCCCCGCGGCACCCTACTGCTAGCTACTCCAGTCACAACGGTGCCCCCAGCACCCGACTGCCAGCTACTCCAGTCACATCAGGGCTCGCGGCACCCGACCACTCAACTCCATCAGCACAATGGTGCCTACGGCACCCCTACTGCCCCGACCTCGACACTGTCTCAGGTCGGGAATACATTGTGACGCCCCTCGGGCGCCATCCTGCTAAGTCACAGGTCCTCTGACGAACACTACGTACAGATACGGAACTACCCACACAATAATGCAATGACCCGGGGACCGTCATGAATGACGGAATTGTCCCGTGGCTTGCAAGCAATTGTAATCGGGCTCTCATGCCCCCATATAAATGCCTTTCATGGCATATAAGTCATGTAATCCAGTCAGGGAGCGGATCCCCCTCCTCGCTGGAACCAGTCTCTCTGCCCCCAGTTATCCCTGTTGTGTTGCTGTTGCCCTGTCGCTGTTGCACGGACTAAACCCTCCTGACGTTGCGGCTACCAAGGTCCCTAACTCTCTCTTTGGCAGAAGAAATAAAGGTATTCGGATTCAATCTGATGTAAAATAAACAACGGTTGCTTGCGGCCGGTGGGAAAAGACATCCCGTACACGAATCCCCATAATCGTCTGCGCACTCGCACCCGTGGAACCCCTTCTATCCACGTGTCGCCCGATCTCTCGAGCCACGTGCCGCATCCTGGCGACGCTTCCCCGGTCAATCCTTGGTTCTATAGGTGATTGTCGAGAAATTGACTGGCACGCCCGCATTCCACCCACCCAGCCATCCCTGTCCCAGTCTCCTAGAATGATGAACCATATGCCATCCCTTCCAGTGCCTTCCTATCGTTCTCTCTGCCTTCTTCTCAACACCCCCGAAATCCCCGCGTGCCCAGTCAACCTATCTCGACCTTCCGTAAAAGGCGAGTGTACACCCCGGTCGCGAGGACCAAACGACAAGTGACTCCCCGCGGTCGCAAACAATGTCATACACCATAAGTCAAACATCATAAATTCTCACAAGAATGTGCCTTGGAGTGTGTGCATGTTAGTTTATTGAACAGTTTGTGTGCATGACATTTCTGTGTGCATGGCATTCCATCGAACACCATGTGTGCACGTTTAGGTCGATGCATATGTCGAGATGTTGCATGATAAGGTCGGTGCAAGTCTTATATCTGTGCTAGAAAAGTCCGTGCATATCTCTGTTCACATGCCTTCAACGTCGGTGCATCCTTTCATTCATGCTGTACCGAGTCTGTGCATATTCTTGCATTATCTTTATCAGAGTTGGCGCATGCCTTTGCTTGAGCCATACTAGAGTTGGTGCACGTTTAGCCTTAGCTAAACTCAGGGTCAGTGCACATCTTCCTTCAAGCACATTCAGGTCGGTGCACCTTTTGCCTTGGGTATTCAGGTCTGTGCATATCACTGTCCACACGCTTATAAGACAATCCGAGCACTTAGTTGCCAGGGTCGGTGCACATTGCCTAACAAGCATAACTAAGGTCAGTGCAACTTACTGTTTAAGTGTGTGAAGTCTGTGCACATCGCTATTGAGGTCGGTACAACTGTTGTTTGCCTGAATGAACTCCATGCACTTCATGCTAGCGAGCTTAGTCAAGGTCTGTGCATACACAAGACAGGTTCGTGCATATCCCTGTAGCAGTGCAAATGAAGTCGGTGCACTTACACTGTTCAAACCTATGCATGTTCAGCCTTAGGCTAACTAAGGTCGGTGCATGTTGATAATAGGCTCGTTGCATGTCTCACACATAGTCTGTGCACATTCGCCTTGTGCTATACAAGGTCCGTGCAACATTCAAGTCGGTGCACATTTGCTTCATTGCAACATAAGGTCTGTGCACGGTGTAGCCACAAGAGTTCATAGTCTGCGCAACAAAAGGTCTAAGCACTCCACTGCTAGCACATTCCAAAACAGTGCACATCGCATCTCGCATACACATAGGTCAGTGCACATTCGGACAAATGCATAACCAGGTCGGTGCACATTGCACCTTGCACAACTGAAGTCAGTGCACATTTGCAATCATGCATCCTCAAGTCGATGCACATCACTGTAGCATCGGTGCACATTTTTGTGGTTCGAGCGTCTAAAAGGCAGTACACGTTATTGACACCTGCACATTAGGTCGGTGCATACCTTGTAAGTATGCATTTCATGGTCCGTGCACTTTCCTGTTCCTTCAATGGAAGGTCCGTGCATGTTTTGTTGCGTGTTGTTAATGGTCCGAGCATGTCTTATTAACAGCAAGTTAAGGTCAGTGCACATCCTATTTGACTGAACCTAGGTATGTGCATGTTTGATCGTTACACTATATAGTTATGCATCCCTTAAGAACTCAGGGCATAAACTCTACTCTGTCCTTTCTTTTACAGGGAACAATCTCGTTCACAGAAGAGGCACGTGATCTCTGAAATGGCAGAAGGCTGGCTCGTGGATAAAGGGGCAAATGAAAGGCACGTGATCCGAGAAAAATGAACATTCTATTCCCTAACACGCGGACCAATGGAGTTTCAGTAGGGTTCTGTTGCCTCATCCATACGAGCCCCTGTTCCTATATATAAGGATTCACTACCCTTCGAAGAAAGGGCTGAAGAAAGCTTCCGCAAAAGCTCCCATCGTCTCCACCTGAAAAGAGAGCATCTCCCGGAGCAAGAGAGAGCGTGAGAAACCCTGTTCAAGCCAAGAGGAAGTGAAAGAGAGTTTGAGAGCAGCCAGCCAGTGATTGTGTTTATGCTTCTTTGAAGCTACATTCTCCGGTGTTTTTCTCGTTTCTTGGTTTACGTTTTGATCAGAGTATTATCGTCTATGATTTCTGTGTTCCCTCTGGTGTAGAGGAAGGGAGACTGTGTCTCCGATTTGTAAGTGGCGGGGTGTCACTTGTGGGTTCCCTCCGGTTTGGAGGAAGGGAGACTGTGTCTCCGGTTACTAGTGACTGGGTGTTACTAGTGTTTTCCCTCTGGGTTGGAGGAAGAGAAGAGAGTGTTCCTCTGGGCAAGCTGTTAGGTAGCAGTTGTCGCAGACTGAGTCTGCTTTTCTAGCCTGAGCTAGTGGAATCCTCGTTCGGTGTGGACGAGGGGTGGACATAGATTGCTGTGGGCAATCGAACCACCTAAAAAATCCTTTGTCTCCTTGTGTGGTTGTTGCTCTGGTTATTGTGAGATTTCTTATCGTTGGTTGGTGGAGGTTACTATCTTTGTTGGCTACTTTGTCCACCTTCTGCTCGATCATTGAGCTATGTATCACCGATTGCTATCTGGAGTGTACATTTCGTTGTGAGTCTGTTTTCCTATCGTGCGTGAAGCGTTCTGCATCTCTTCTCTTGGGTTCTCTACGCTATCCTCCGTTATAAGTTTTAAAATTGGGAGTGATCTATTCATCCCACCTTCTAGATCACTCTCTGTGTTTCTATCAATTGGTATCAGAGCGGGTTACCCATAATATGGTCCAACGACCAGGGTAGACCTAGAACTAATACTCCTCGCAGCTTCATTGCCGAGGGGCATTCGATTAACAGACCTCCTTTCTTTGATGGTGTCAATTATTTCTACTGGAAGAACAGAATGGAGGTGTTCTTAAGAGCGCAAAGTCACGAACTCTGGAGGGTAATTACAACAGGACCATTCGAGCTCCCACCAGATCAGGATACATGGACGAGGGAACACATCAGGCTTTCAACAGTCAATTGGACGGCACTCAACATAATGCAGTGCGCAGTCCATCCTGAGGAATACGCGAGGATTTCTGCTTGCAAGACGGCTAAGAAGATGTGGGACGAACTTGAACTCATGTATGAAGGTAAATCCCAAGTTAAGGAAACGAAGGTAAACATGCTCACCTCCAAGTATGAATTGTTTAAAATGAAATCTGGAGAAACAATCACTAACATGTATGCCAGACTGTCGTTGATCACGAACAGTCTTAAGGGTTTTGGAAAATAGATTTCTGAAAAGGATGTAGTTCGAAAAATTCTTAGATCGATGTCTCCCGTGTGGCACACTAAGGCCACCGTCATAGAAGAATCCATGGATCTGTCTAAAATGACTGTCACAGAATTAATTGGATCTCTGATGACTTATGAAATGACGTTAAAAAAGAATGTTGAAGAGGTAAATAAGAAGGGCAAGAACATTGCTCTTAAGGGGTCTCGTAGTGGCAGTGGTAGCAGTAGTTATAGTAGCAGTAGTGCGGAGTTTGAAAACTTCTCAGATCTTGATCAAGATGAGCAAGCCTTACTGACCCGCAAATTTCAACAGTTCTTGAGATCCAAAGGCAAGAAGTTTAGGAAAAGAAAACCTCAATCATCTGGTAAGAATTTTAACTCCAAGTTTGGCAAATACAAGGCCATTGACAAACTTACTTGTTTTCATTGTCATAGGCCCGGCCATATGAAAAATGATTGCCCTGAACTTAAGAAGAAGAACACCAAGGTGCAGAAGAAAAAGTCCAAAGCAATGGTCTGCACCTGGAGTGATGAGGAGGAGGATGTTGAAGGAAATTCTTCCGAAGAAGAAAAGGAAAGATTGTGTCTGATGGCCAACACAGACACTGAGGTAAGCATCCCTTTTGAACAATACAATATAGATGATTGGGAGGATGCTTATGCAGATTTACTTGATAAATTTAATTGTCAAACAAAGGACTACAAAATGCTTAAGAAAAAACTGAATAGTGTAGTCGAGGAAGGAAACGGCTTGAAAAAGGAAAATGAGGATCTGAAGAAAGAAATTCAAGAATTAAACTCCTTAAAGATTGAGAATAAAAACCTCCAAGATGACTTTGAACAAGCAAACAAGAATCTGGATGAATTCAAGGTAAGATTTCATGAGTTGCAAAAGGAAAATCATCTTGTGTCTGAAAAATATGATGCCATAAAAATTGTCAATTCTGAGTTACAGAAGATGAGTGAAAAGTTGAAAAAGGATCTTGAAGATAAGCAAAACACCCTAGAAAAAATTGTGCAAGGAAAATCTAACCTAGATACCTTGCTAGGTGTTAGGGTGAATTTCAACAAAGAAGGTTTGGGATACAATCCCACCGATAAAAGGCCATTTGAATTTAAGACAGTAACCTTCTGTTCAGAGAAGGGAAAGGAGAAGCTGGACACCCCATCCAGCTCAACCGGAAAATCCCAAGAATCTGTGAAAACTAAGTCCATTCCATCAAGAGTCACCAACAAAAACTTTCATGCTAAGGTTGCAATGCATCAGAGTAGCAAGACTACTCCCTCAAGGAGCCCGGGTGTCTACAGAGCAAACCCTGCTCATTTCAGGAAAATGAATCATGGCAACAATTGGAATGCTTCAACACAGTGGATACAGAATAGATGGCCCAATCAAAACAGAAATTGGAATCATAACATGCAAAATTGGGTTCACCCTAAACCCTCACAAAGTTTCCCCTATCAGAAAAGGTTCTGGAATAACCCATATAGAAAAACCTATAATTGGAACAACTCACATGCCATCAAGCATAAATTTCATCAAAATCCAAGAACCAGAGTTAATAAAACTTTACAAGCTGAAAATAAAAATTCTGTTCACAGGAAGGGAACTAGACAAGTCTGGATTCCTAAGATTATTTTGGAGGGAATGAGTAACTGCTTTGGACCCAACTTTTCTTGGGTTCCAAAATTTCCTTGTGTCTGATTTGATTGCAGGTTGGTCTGGCAGCCGAATACAATAGATGGTACCTGGATAGCGGCTATTCCAGGCACATGGCAGATGATCAGACAAAGTTCAGTGAACTCGAAATGAAAATGGGAGGTATGGTCAAATTTGAGGTAAGAACAAAGGTAAGATCATAGGAATAGGGACAGTTGGTAAGTCCCCCTCCAATGTGATTGAAAAGGTTTTGCTGGTAGATGGTCTTCAACACAACTTGCTTAGCATCAGTCAACTATGTGACAAGGGTCACAGAGTTGTTTTTGACAATAATGCATGCAAAATCTTTGAAATGAATTCTGACAAAATCAAGTTTTTAGGACATAGGGTGAATAATATTTACATGGTAGATCTTAACAAGAATTCTGAATCAAATCTTTGTCTTTCTGCTGACTTTAACAATAATGCTTTTAACTGGCATAGGCGTTTAGGTCATGCGAGTTATAGTACGTTAAGTAAATTGGTGAAATTTAATTTGGTTAGAGGGCTGCCTAAAATAAAATTCAACTCAAATTCAAAAATTTGTGATGCCTGTGCTCTAGGCAAGCAGACCTGAAAGTCTTTTAAACTGAGATCTGAGCCATTGTCTTCTAGACCAATGGAACTGCTTCATATGGACCTCTTCGGTCCTACTAGAACTCAGAGTCTAAATGGAAGTAGGTTCGGTTATGTGATTATTGATGATCATTCTAGATTTTCATGGATCTTTTTCTTAGCTAACAAGAATGATGCTTTTCAAAAATTCAAACAGTTTTTCAATAAGATCAAACAAGAAGGAAAACACAAAATCTGTTCAATCCAGTCTGACCATGGAGGTGAATTTGAAAGCTCCATGTTTTTTGATTTTTGTGAAAATGAAGGACTGACACACAAATTTTCATCTCCCAGGACACCAGAGCAGAATGGAATTGTGGAGAGAAGAAACCGAACCATTGTGGAGATGGCCCGAACTATGCTGATTGAAAACCAATTACCAAGAAAGTTCTGGGTAGAGGCGGCCAACACAGCATGCTACACTATCAGCAGGGCCATGGTAAGACCAGTGCATAAGAAAATCCCTTATGAGCTATTGAAAGGTAAGAAACCAAACTTGGCTCACTTCAGAATTTTTGGTGCTAAATATTTTATCCATAATAATGACAAGAAGGACCTAGATAAATTTGATGCTAAAAGCTATCCTAGAATATTTTTAGGATACTCTGAAGTGTCTAGAGCATATAGGGTTTTCAACATTACTGAACAAAAAATTGAAGAGTCTCCACATGTCATTTTTGATGAAACAAAAAGTGCTACTAACCATGAAGATGATGACAGGGATTCAAAGCATGATGGAGAATTCCTAGAAGATAAACAAGAAGAGGAGATTCAGCCAAATGAAGCACCAGATGCTCCCAACCAGGTAAGGTCAGCTGAAGCAGGTGAGACCTCAACTAATGTTAGATTTCTGAAGGACCACCCTGCTCAACACATAATAGGAAATTTGAATGATCCCCTAGGACAAGGTCTTTTCTTAGAAATATAAATAATCAAGACCTAGTTGCATTAGTGTCTCAAATTGAACCCAAATCTGTTGAAGAAGCTTTAAAAGATGAATCTTGGGTTAATGCAATGAATGAAGAACTAGGGCAATTTGAAAGAAACAATGTGTGGAAACTAGTTCCTAGACTTGAAAATGCAACTGTCATTAGAACAAAATGGGTGTTTAAAAATAAATTCAATGAAGATGGAATAGTTTCTAGGAATAAAGCTAGACTAGTAGCTAAAGGCTACTGCCAGGAGTTTGGAGTAGACTTTGAAGAATCATATGCTCATGTTGCTAGGTTAGAAGCTATAAGAATCCTGCTAGCTTTTGCATGTTCTAAAAATATGAAACTTCATCAAATGGATGTCAAAAGTGTATTTTTGAATGGTTTTATTAAGGAAGAGGTTTTTGTAGATCAACCACCTAGATTTCAACTGTCTTCACATCCTAACAAAGTTTTCAGGTTGAACAAAGCCCTGTATGGACTGAAATAGGCCCCTCAGGCATTGTATGAAAGGCTGACAAAATTTCTGCTCAGCAAGGGCTACAGAAGAGGTAAGATGGATCAGACCTTGTTTACAAAGGTACTAAAAAAAACCTCATTATAGTTCAGGTATATGTAGATGACATAGTTTTTGCTTCAACATGTACTGAACTGTGCAGAGAATTTACTGAAATGATGTCAAATGAATTTGAGATGAGCATGGTAGGTGAACTAAAATATTTCCTTGGTTTGCAGGTGCAGCAATTGGAAGATGGGTGCTTCATCAGTCAGACCAAGTATTCAATGGAAATTCTCAAGAGATTTGGGATGGACAACTTGAAGCACATCTCAACTCCAATGGGTACCAACACTTCTCTAGATGCAAATGAATCAGGTCAGGAAATTGATGCAAAGCTATACCGAGGTATGATCGGATCCCTACTCTATTTGACTGCCTCGAGACCTAATATCCAATTCAGTGTAGGTATGTGTGCTAGATATCAATCTAGGCCTACTGAATTGCATTTAGCTACTGTGAAAAGAATCTTTAGATACATTTCTGGAACTCATAACTTAGGACTGTGGTACCCTGCATCAAATGCTTTAGATCTTATTTCATACACCGATGCTGATTACGTTGGCTGCAAACTAGATAGGAAGAGCACTAGTGGACATTGTCAGTTCCTAGGTGGGTGTCTGGTTTCTTGGGGTTCCAAGAAACAGCACTCTGTGTCCCTCTCCACTACAGAAGTTGAATACGTAGTTGCAGGGAGCTATGGTACACAGGTGATCTGGATCAAAAATCAACTTCAGGACTACGAAGTAGACTTAGGCTGCACACCCATTTACTGTGATAATACTAGTGCCATCAATCTTGCAAAGAATCATGTCTTGCATTCACGAACCAAACACATAGAAATCAGACATCATTTTATTATGGATGAGATGTCTAAAGGAACTTTTGAATTGATCCATGTTGGCACTGCAAATCAAATAGCTGACATTTTCACTAAGCCACTAGATAATGACAAATTCACAACATTAAGGAGAGAATTAGGCATCTTTAAATCTTCCTGAACTCTAAACCCCATGAATAAAATGCTTCCATATTTCTGTGTCTGCATATTAGTTCAAATTGTGAGGGGGAGTTTTATCTTTGTCCTGATAAGTTGAGGGGCTTGAAGAATTGCATATACTGCATGTGATTTACTTGCATATTAGATCATTTGGTGAGGGGGAGTTATCCAATTGGTATCATTTTGTGAAGGAATTTATGCATCACATGTCCTTGGATAGAGAGCATGTCAGGTAGAGCATCTCTAGCTGGTCAGTTTGTGAAGGTTGACTGAGTTAAAAGATCTTAAGAGATTTGTGTGGTTGCTGCTTCTATTGAAAGAACTTATACAGTCCATTCACAGAGAGTAGAATTTCATTCATGTCTTAAACCTTTAAGTCTGAGCAACTGATGTATTCCTAGAATCTTCTATCTAATAAATTAGCTGAGACTTAGATAAAGGGTCAGAAGTATATCTTCTTACATATTTCATGATCATGGAACAAGCTAAACTCGTATGTCATGAAACTTGCTAAAACTTAAAACCTAGACTTCAGGGAATTAATTCCATCAGAATCAAGTGCTTCTGGTATTGTCTTCAAGCATACCATGTCAAAAATTTAAAGGGATAAAAATATCCATAGCAATGGTCTGATTACTGAGAAACTAGATAATTCATCAATGAAATGAATATCTTCCTATGTCATGAGGTATCAGATTAACTCTGTTTAAATATTGCAAAAATATTTTCTATCTGATCATGATAGAGCAATGGTAGCAAGGTGGTGAGTAAATGGGGAGTCTGGCCTCTGATCAAGGTGCCTCCTCACGTAAAAAACCATCTCACTTACTAACTCTGTTCTCTAAAAGAGAAGTAATGCGGTTTTCACAT
Organism: Amorphophallus konjac; assembly: GCA_022559845.1. NCBI lineage: Eukaryota > Viridiplantae > Streptophyta > Magnoliopsida > Alismatales > Araceae > Amorphophallus > Amorphophallus konjac. The sequence continues at coordinate 514,417,234 of CM040121.1, read as the reverse complement.
TGAGTAACTGGGGATTCTAGTCTCTAATCAAGGTGTCTCCTCATGTTAAAAGGTGTGAACTACCAAATTACTTAATGATTTCTGTGCTGCTCATTAAAGATAAATCCGTCAGATCCCCTGTCTTTGCACAATTCTGTGGACTGTTTGTCCTCAATACTTGAAGAACCATTTTCGTGGATCAGTTTCTTGCAGTCTACTTAGTACAGTATTGGACAGATCCCTCTTGACATACTTGTTCATCCTTGTTCTCCATCATATCTTCTGTACGTAGATAAACTTCAATCTTACTCTAGCTCTCTCTTGTTTACTAGATTTGAAGAATCTATGCTTACTTTTGTTCTCCTACTTAATCTTTTAAGATATGATCATGGGTCATTCTACACTGTGATGAAACTATATCTTTTTCTCACTTGTCCAGCAGCTGCATATCTCCTTAATTTCATTTTGATGATGTCAAAGGGGGAGTGATTCTGGTAAGCGTCAGTGATTAGTGATGAATTCTGGCTGAAGTTTGAGTCTGGCTTAAGTTTGTGTCAGTGTGAAGGTTTCTGCATGCATATATCATGAACAGCTTGCATATCTTGATGGAATTGTGTTTTGGCTTGAGCTGGTCTGCTGTTTAGAGCTGGCAGGAATTAGTGCGTGTGTTGTGATTGCATGCTTGCTTAATCATCCTTATTGAGTGCATTGATAATTGATTGACTCATAGTGTTGCCATCATCAAAAGGGGGAGATTGTTGCATCTCTATGGTTTTGATGATGTCATACACCATAAGTCAAACATCATAAATTCTCACAAGAATGTGCCTTGGAGTGTGTGCATGTTAGTTTATCAAACAGTTAGTGTGCATGACATTTCTGTGTGCATGGCATTCCATCGAACACCATGTGTGCACGTTTAGGTCGGTGCATATGTCGAGATGTTGCATGATAAGGTCAGTGCAGGTCTTGTATCTGTGCTAGAAACGTCAGTGCATATCTCTGTTCACATGCCTTCAACGTCGGTGCATCCTTTCATTCATGCTGTACTGAGTCTATGCATATTCTTGTATTATCTTTATCAGAGTCGGCGCATGCCTTTGCTTGAGCCATACTAGAGTTGGTGCACGTTTAGCCTTAGCTAAAGTCAGGGTCGGTGCACATCTTCTTTCAAGCACATTTAGGTCGGTGCACCTTTTACCTTGGGTATTCAGGTATGTGCATATCACTATCCACACGCTTATAAGACAGTCCGAGCACTTAGTTGCCAGGGTCGGTGCACATTGCCTAACAAGCATAACTAAGGTCGGTGCAACTTACTGTTTAAGTGCGTGAAGTCTGTGCACATCGCTATTGAGGTCGGTACAACTGTTGTTTACCTGAATGAACTCCGTGCACTTCATGCTAGCGAGCTTAGTCAAGGTCTGTGCATACACAAGACAGGTTCGTGCATAACCCTGTAGCAGTGCAAATGAAGTCGGTGCACTTTCACTGTTCAAACCGATGCATGTTCAGCCTTAGGCTAACTAAGGTCGGTGCATGTTGATAATAGGCTCATTGCATGTCTCACACATAGTCTGTGCACATTCGCCTTGTGCTATACAAGGTCCGTGCAACATTCAAGTCGGTGCACATTTGCTTCATTGCAACATAAGGTATGCGCACGTTGTAGCCATAAGAGTTCATAGTCTGTGCAACAAAAGGTCTAAGCCCTCCACTCCTAGCACATTCCAAAACAGTGCACATTGCATCTCGCATACATAGAGGTCAGTGCACATTCGGACAAATGCATAGCCAGGTCGGTGCACATTGCACCTTGCACAACTAAAGTCAGTGCACATTTGCAATCATGCATCCTCAAGTCGATATATCAACGCCGTCTCATTCGATACTACAACACCAAAGTCCGAGATAGACACTTTCAACCGGGAGATTTCGTTCTCAGAAAAGTTGAAGCCTCTCGACCGCTGGAGGCGGTGGACAAGCTATCCCCCAATTGGGAAGGCCCCTACCGAGTGGTCGAGACGCTCGGGAAAGGAGCGTACCGGTTATCTACGATGGAAGGAGAGCCCATCCCTCAGACCTGGAACGCGACTACACTATGCAAGTTCTACTTCTGAACACCAAACATTGTGTAAGCAACATGAAATAAAATAAAAATTTCCTTTCCTTCATTCAAATAATTCGCTTATACATCAGAAAGGCCGAAGCCAAGAAATACATGTCAACAAAGCAAAAAATCCGTCTGGCGCCGCCGTATGAGCCCATCGCTCGGTTGACTTGGTTGACCTTCCTGCGTCCAGCCACTGACTCTGCCTTGTGCAGAAACTGGCTCGGATAAAGGGTAGTCGATCCTGTTGGCTCGGGTAGCTCGGAACAAAGGTGACAGAGGGATGAGGAAGGAGAAGGCTACCTTCCAAGTTGACAGAGATGGAAGAAGGGGAAGAGGGAACGCATATGAAGGCATCCTCCCTGCCAATCTGCCAACTCTTTGGAAGGAAGAGAGTGCAGGCAGCCTCCGAAGAGTGAAAGAAATGATGGGAAGGGCAGAAGAGGGAGAAAGAGGCTGCGGAAGAAAGGAGAAGCAGGAAGTGGAGAGGAATCTTGAGAGAGATCCCCTCCAGGGAGCAAGCTGGAAGGGACGGACGGGCAGGAAGTGGAGAGGAATCTTGAGAGAGATCCCCTCCAGGGAGCAAGCGGGAAGGGACGGACGGGGGAATCAGATTCCCCCGTCCGTCCCTTCCCGCTTGCTCCCTGGAGGGGATCTCTCTCAAGATTCCTCTCCACTTCATGCTTCTCCTTTCTTCCGCAGCCTCTTTCTCCCTCTTCTGCCCTTCCCATCATTTCTTTCACTCTTCGGAGGGTGCCTGCACTCTCTTCCTTCCAAAGAGTTGGCAGATTACCGGGGAGGATGCCTTCATATGCGTTCCCTCTTCCCCTTCCTCTATCTCTGTCAACTTGGAAGGTAGCCTTCTCCTTCCTAATACCTCTGTCACCTTTGTTCCGAGCTACCCGAGCCAACAGGATCGACTACCCTTTATCCGAGCCAGTTTCTGCACAAGGCAGAGTCAGTGGCTGGACGCAGGAAGGTCAACCGAGTCAGCCGAGCGATGGGCTCATACGGTGGCGCCAGACAGATTTTCTGCTTTGTTGACATGTATTTTTTGGCTTCGGCCTTTCTGATGTATAATCGAATTGTTTGAATGAAGGAAAGGAAACTTTTGTTTTATTTCATGTTGCTTAGACAATGTTCGGTGTTCAGAAGTAGAACTTGCGTAGTGTAGTCACGTTTCAGGTCCGAGGGATGGGCTCTCCTTCCATCGTAGATAACTGGTACGCTCCTTTCCCGAGCGTCTCGACCACTCGGTAGGGGCCTTCCCAATTGGGGGATAGCTTGGGTCTGCCATCACGCCTCCCCCCGCAAGCACCGGCCGAAGTTGATAGAAGAAGATGACGTGTCTTCACACATCGAACCCTCTTTAACCTCGCCCGCCGGCCGTCGAACCCTCTTTAAACCCGAAGCGGCAAGGACTCTCTGCCCTCCATCATCGACAGCCTCATCTTCCAGAGCATCTTCCATGCTTCGAATATAATGGCACAGCGCTACGTGAAGAAGGAATGAGAAAAGACTGTCGAGGAAAACCCTAAGCAGTGGAGAGGAAGGGACGCCCTTCAGACCTTTGATAGGCTAAGGGAGGCTACTTGTCGTAAATGATTCTCCCCTTGTAAACACGCCAAAGGGACATCTCCCTACGAATGGTCACCTCAAACTCCTCGTTTCCGCCCCAGCGGGACACACGATGCGGCCAAACATTCAAAGCATGAGAAAACGGAAAGCCACCCTGTCAGGCGCTCACCTAACCATCATGTGAGATCCACGCAGAAAGTATCAGCACTTTCCAACTACTGCAAATACGCTGAACAAAACACGGCAATGGCGATACAAAAAAGTTAAGTCTTCATCATAATGCTACTGCCTTACGTGTTTTCTTACACAATAAGGAAAGTTTTCCTTCGAAGAAGGAAAGACATACAAAAAGAGAAAGCAAAGCAGATACGTTAGGCCTCTGGCCCACCCTGAAGCTCGGAGGTAGAAGGCTCGGGCGGTCTGCCCCCGGCACCCTTGGCGACGACCTACCCTGGCACTGACCCCACCGGCGTGGGAACTTTCTCGGTTGCGCGCCCTCCCGTGACATCCGGAGTTGGTGACCCCTTGGATGAAGAGCCCCCCTGATCTTCTTCCTCCGACGCTGAACCAGAGGAACCGGAGGATGATAAGTCCGAGTAATAGCATTGCCCAGACGGGAAATCGATTGCCTTGGACTCCTGCTCCTCGGCGTAAGAGACGGCCCGGTCGTAGCCTTGCTTGAACCCCTTCCGGAGGCCTCGACGAAGTGCTAACCCGTAGTAGGGGAGGGCAGCCTCCTTAAGGTTGACCCGGTAGGCCTCCGAGCATTTGTACTGCTCAAGCGCCTCCGCCCCGGCCGATCCCACTCTACCAGCGAGCTCGGCCTTCTCCCGTTCCGCCTCGACTAACCTCCGCTCGGCCTCAGCCGTCTGCTTCTCGGCCTCCGCCGCATACTTCTCCGCCTCGGCCTGATTAGCCTCGGCCTCCCGCCGAAGGCGCTCGGCTTCCTCCGCTCGGTCCATCAGCTCGGCATGCTCGACCTCCCACCGGCCATCTAGCTCGACGCAAATAATGCGCTCCTCTTTAAGAAGCCTGCTCTTCCTCTCGAGCGATTCGCGGGCCTTAGCTAGCTGCACGGTTAGTGCCCGGGCCTCCACCTGGCTCGCCCGCACCAGCTCCTTAACTGAGGAAAGCTCCCGTCGGAGCCCATCACACTCCTCGGCGAGCCGAGCCAACTTCCTATCAGACCCACCAAGGGTCCAGGCCAGGTTCGCCGGCTCTGACTCTGACCGGGCGTATGCTTCTGCCAGAGTGGCCCCCATCTGGGCCAAGACCAAGCGGCCCTCCATAACCGCCTCGAGGGCCGCAGACGGGGAATGCTGCCTGCCTCCCCCCTTCACCTTCATGGCTATCCCGCTACATACCTGATATAGAGGGGCCTGGATGCCGAGCCTCTCTAAAACCGCTGGAATTGAGACCCCCTCTGCTGTCGGCGTCCCGCCAGGCGGCCCAGATCGAGCCACAGTTTCGTTCGCCTCTCGTGCCTCGGTCGGTTGGGGCTGCGTCACTTTTTCTTGCGACCCCCTAGCCTGGACCGATTCGGCACCTGCACCGCCACCTAGAGCGTCGCCCGCCTCAATCAACGCCTCAATCTCGGTCGTAGTCCCAGCGTCACCTGCCTCATCCACGGCCCCCTCGGCTTCTACCGAGGGGAGAGCTGGGCCAGCGCCGCTGCCAATTGTAGGAGCAGCCTCAGCCCCCTCAGCTCCGGCCGAGGGGGGAGCCGAGCCAGCATCATCGTCGACCGTAGGAGCAGCTCCATCCTCCTTGGCCCCCTCTCGCTCAACAGATAGGAGAGCCAGCCTAACAAGGTCGGCCCTATCTCGCTCGAGAGAGGGGAGAGCCCCCGAGCTAGAGCCACCTTTGACGACGGGGACGGGTCCGGCCTTCTTGGCCCGCTTCTTGGCCTTTACGGCATCCCGTATCATACCCTCCACGGGATCCTTACATTTGGCCCCCCGAGGCCTGGAAGACCCCTCCTGAGCCATCCTCTTGCCCTTACCTCGGGCTCGGGTGCGCCCCTCGGGAGATCGCAGCTCGTCGGCGACCGAGTCATTGCCGAGATCGATCACCTCGGCGGCCTCCTCCAAAGCCGGCCACCTGGTGTCTGCACAGAAGAAAGATGTGATCAGGAAAAGAGATAGTCTCAACATCTGAAGAAGAAACTGATTCGTGGCGACCGAACCTGTCGGATGCAGTCGCGTAAGAAGACACTGTTCGATGTTCTCCGGAGTAACCAGCTCCTCTGTGGACTGGCGACGCTTCAGCAAAATAGTCACATACTCCTCCACGTTCGGAGGAAACTCGTCCTGCCTCGGAGGAATATTCGGATGGAAATTGGGGATTACGGGACACCTCCAGGTCTCCTCCACCGAGTAGATCCCCACCCAGAAAAATTGAGTTCTCCACCCCTTGTGCGAAGAATCCTTCATGGCAAAGGAAATACAGCTCCTATTCCGCCTCGCCTAGATGAAATAGAAGCCCTTCCTGGCCCAGGGATGCACCTTCAACTCAAAAAAATAGTGAAAGAGGTCCAAGGAAGGAGGAACCCCGCATTGACAACATAGGATGCGAAAGGCGGAAAGAAGAAGGTAAGAGTTGGCTACCAACTGTACGAGCGCCAATCGAAAGAAATTGAGAAGCTTGAGAACAAAGGGCTCAAAGGAAGGTGGAACCCACCCTTCCACGACAGAAGGAAGGTGCAGATATGGCCTGTGCGAGAGTCTAAGCTCGTCTCGTGCGGAGCAGCCGTGGTAAAGCAAAACTTGTGGGGCAGACGAAACTGGTGCTCCAGCCTTTTCACCTCCGCCTCCCCCAGTTCACTGCAATTTGGAACCGTCACCTTCACCACAGGCATGCCCTCCCACTCTTCGACATCCGGATGCTGATCCGCCATGGAATCCGGAGAGGAACTTGAAGAAAGACGCTCCCGGGACCCCGAAGACTCCGGAGGAAGAGGAAGCTATCAGACTGCCTCTACAGTTATCTCCGCCAACTCCGTGAACGCCACTGCATGCCTCTGCTCTTCCATCGTGTCCTCACGATGCATCAAAGAGCCACAAGAGCAAGCACGAAGGAGAGCCAAACCCTGAAAACGGAGGGAGTCTGGAGCAGCGACAAGCGCACAACGCTTATATTCCCACGCGGAAGGCGGCGCGTCGTTCCGACCTCCGAGAAAAGGGGGCCCCTTCAGTTCAAATCCATCAGGATCATCATTATTACGGGCCCAGGTGACCACGACACGTGACTTCTTAACACCGCCAGATCTCCACCCATCTGAGCCACGCTGGTCCAAAACCGTAAGTAGCTACTCTTCCGAGCTTACCAAAGCTCGGGAGTAGGAGGGGGACAAGTGGAGAGGGGGATTTCTGTAGCCCATCTAAGAGCAGCCGAACTAGGTCCATCAGGATCAAACGAGGCCCAGCTCATCTAAGTGACAGCCCACAGGGCCCACTTAGACTAATAAGCCCAATAAGATCACTCGGGATCAAGCCCTTCCTCGGCGGCCCTTAGGCTCGGAAGACCCGAACGTCGGTCTGGTCGGAGGAAGACCCAAGCCTGACCTATCCCCCTCGCCAGGATAAAGGCTAGCGCCTTGCGCCCACTCCGACCGAGGCTCGTCCGAGCTATGCTTATCGCCTAGATAGGGCTAACACTCTTCATGCTTGGAACGATCGACAATTACTTATCCCCGCTACCGTTGAGAGCCCTTTATGAGCAGGAGTTCGCAAGGATAAAGGACCCATGAATCCTCAAGGTTATAAAGAGCCCACGTTGAGGACATAACTCCCGCCTGAAACTCCTCAGCTTACGGGACTCATGAGGCCGGCACACTATTTAAACCTGGGACTCCCCCTAGCAAAAGGTAAGGCGAAGACACGCCTAAAACTCCCTGAGCAGGAACCACTTCATCACCTTGGTGTAGAGGGATCTCGTGCATCTCATTCCTCCTCCCTTCATAGCTTCCACCATTGCTCTACTGACTTAGGCATCGGAGGGTTTATCCCAGGGAATCTTCCCTAGGCCCCCTGATCCGTTTCCCTTCCTTGCAGTTCACTATTCGGTGATCGTCCCCCCAGCTCAGGATTAGCGCGAGATCACCCCTCTTCATGCTCTATTCCTCCCTCCGTTGCCTCCTATCTCCCCTTGGTATTCTCCTTTCCATTTTTTAGTCTTCTTGGTATCCCATGCTTCCTTGTTCTCTCCCTTGGGCTCTCGTCAGCTCTCCATGCCGTAGCAACCTTTGTACGTGTCCTTTTTTCGAAGGAATAAGAGTCTGTGGGTTTTTTTGGAGTGAATATCTATTCTATTGTGTTGCTCGAGGGGGGGGGGGGGGTAGTGTGAAGGTCTGCTCAATGTAATGAGCTGGGCTGGAAGGCCAAACCCTGAGGTTTGTCTTCCCTTGGGTGGGTGTCTTGTTTGCCTTGATCGCCCCTTCCCCTTTCTGTCAGAGAAAGCTCCCACAACACCTTGGCTCGGGGGCCATCTAGCTCAGTGGATGGCATTCTTGAATTACCCCAGTGGAGCAGATCTCCCTCCTATCGCTATCAGAGCGTCCTCCACCCCATTCCCCATCCGGGGACGTCTGGGCAAGCTCCTCGTTCTGTGCCCTTCCAGATTGCTTGGACCGGTGGTGTTTGATCACCCCTTCATCCGGTGTCCTTGCCTCTCTCTCGATCCGGTGGCGTCCTTGGGACGCCTGAGCTGGTGGCCCCAAACCAACCTTGATCCGGTGGAGGGCTGTCCAACCTTCAACCGGTGGCTCCACCATTCCTCATCTTCCTTCAGTTTTTGGAGTCCCAAGGCCTTTGATTCGGTGCGTGCTCAGCTCCTCATCCGGTGGCCGTCTCTTTTAAGCGATCCGGTGGCTTCGCCCACCTCTCCGTCGAATCGGTGGCCAGTTGGGGCCTTCTGATCCGGTAGCCCCGCTCACGCCGTGATCCGGTGGCATTCTGGCGGGTTCTCCATGCGGTGGCCTTTCTCCCGTGGTCCAGTGCCGTTCTTTGGCCTCTGATACGGTGGTCCTTCGGCCCTCTGATTTGATGGTTCGTCGCCCATTGATCCGGTGGCATCCCTTCCCTCATGATCCGGTAGCATCTCTTCTCGAGCGATCCGGTGGCTCACCATTTGTTGATCCGGTGGCCACCCCCGCCTCCACCGATCCGGTGGCCTAGCCACCTTAGCCTTTGATCTGGTGGCTTATCTCTCCCTTGAAACGGTGGCATGGCCACCTTTCCTTTGGTCCGGTGGCTCGCCCACCCGCCTGATTCGGTGGCTCGCCCACCCGCCTAATCCGGCGGCCTTGCTGCCTCTCCTTCTGATCCGGTGGAGTCCCTCCTCCCTGCTTTGTGTCTTAACCGTGAGTTTGCGTCTTCCATCCATCGATCCTCGGGTTTCTTTGAGGTGTCGACGTTGCTATGTGCACCTTTACTTTGAGTTACGTTACTCCTTGTGGGCGTGTACTCGCTTTACCCCGCCCGCATCAGGGTCCGGGGGAGATGCTGCCGAATTTTTGCCAGAATTACACACATATTAAGATACGAAAGGAAGTAACAAACAAATGAAATAAGTAACAACAAGATGCCCTAACTAGACCGAAAGAACTGTGGAAGACACGAAGAGAACTGGGCACAGCATTGCCGCATTGCATTGACAAGCACGAGCATGCGCATCCCCCACATGAATAAAGAAGGGAACTGACTTAAATTCCACACGTGCATATCGTGAATAAAAGAGGCCATGTTCCTTGGCATATGACCATATCATTGCACTTTACGTGTGCCTGCACGCCACGATCCCGCAGTATATAAAAAAAAATATAGCGATGTTTGAATGATCGGATCGTGCCTAGTCGGAAACCTTCCCTATGCGTGAGGACTGACCTCCGCCTCGTGCCTGGGACCGATTCTCGAACCCAACTTCATCCTGTGCATACTCGAACCCACACAGTCACTGCATTTAGCATAGACACGAGCCAGACTTCGAATGGGCGCGTCCTCTAGGTTACGCGCGCCCCTAACATGACTTCACCCGTCACGACCTCTCGTGTCAGTCCCAGGTCTTCCTGCATTGTTATCCAAACCAGGAAATGACAAGAAAGACATGCACGAATAAAACTTACACGCAAGTGGAACTGAACTAACGAAATTAAACTGTAGCCTTGTGGCATACACTCACTGAAATCTCCTCTCCCCTCGGACCCCGTAGAGGGAATATCAACGCTACCCTGCTGACCGGCTATGGACCCCGGGATTATTCCCTGGCATGGCCATAGGCCGGCCTTACTTGGGCCAACATCCCTTCTCAATCCGACCCACTCTCGGATTGAATATTAAACCTGCCGTGTCTTCGGCAAACATCTGTACGGGTTTGTTCCCGCTCTCGTCGTGTTTTCCGAAACGGACGCTCATCCGAACACAAAATGGTCCATGAGTGGCTGACACCTTTTACTATTTACGCTGTCAGCACAAAACTCTTCAATACAATTCGAAGCTTTCTTAATCTCATTTGATTTACAACTTGTTAGGCCATGGGGCCCTCTTTTTCCGAGGATTAATCAAGGGTGTTCCCCTCTCCGAGGGGATGTAAATGACGTCGTGACCTTTATGGCACGGCGGGTTTCTGTCTCGACACGAACCATACAATCGTCTGATCAGTCGGACAGTGCGCACCAGGGTTTCCACGAAGCCCGAATAAATCGTCACTTTGTGACTGACACGCCCACGCACTTAATATACCAATAAACAAATAAAACAATGATCTTGATAAAAAAGTGCGTCCACATGGGTATAATTGAACTTTGAACAAAAGAAGTATATACCTTGTTCTCAAAAGACTTCTTCTTAATTAAAAGGATTATAGCTAAGCCCTTCCCTTTGAAAATTAATTTTCATGCCCAAAAGTTTATCCATATTATCTTTTCCATCCATGAATTTAGACAATGAATTATTTAAGTCCTAGATTCACTATCTAAAGATGTACTATCTAAAGATGTGATTTGTAATTCAGCACCAGCAAGTTCTTCTTCACAAGTAGCAAGACTGAGATTCAACACTGCATTGGTATTCTTGAGGCTATCAACTTCCTGTTTTAATCCATCCACATCTTCACAATTACTTACAGCCACAAATTTTTCTTTTTCTAAAGTCAACAATCTTTCCGATATGGCTGTGTTTAGTTCCTTCAGGTTCTCATTTTCTTTCATAAGCTTCTCATCACGAATGAGTTCATTTATCAAGGTTTGATCATTGGCCATTGAGTTTATTTTTTATTTCAAGTCTTTATTTTCATTTCTTAAGGAGTAAATTTTATCTTTATGAAATTCAATGTCGAACACATGAGCCTCAATCAATTCCTCTAAATGTGAGCATTTTTTACAGGAGGAATCATAGTTGTTTTGTTCAACCTTCTTTTTTAATTTTTTTATTCTCAGATTTTAGGTTCTTATATTTACTTGCAAGCTCACTGTATGCATCCAATAGCTCATCAAGAGATATATTTTCAAAATCTGATTTTACCTATGAGGGTGATCCATTCTGCTGATCACTACTATGATCACTCATACCTGCCATAAGACATTTGTCCTCATTCTCTTCATGGAAGCCGGCTAAGCCATCCAGTATGTCCTTTGCGGAGCTGCAGCTGGAGACAAAGGGAAAACTATTAACATTAACTGCGGCAGTGAGCAAACTTTGAACCAAGCAATTTTGATCTTGTTTGAACTCATAGTCTGCAGTCCAGACTGATTCGTCTTCAGGCAACTCATAAGGACCATGAGAAATAAGCGTCCATAGCTTAGGGTCGTATGAGTTGACTTGGCTGCACATTCTTCCTAACCACAAATCAAAGTTAGAACCATCAAACACAGGTGGAGAATTCATGGTGAACATGGTGCTAGCCATTGATCTGGATCTTTCTCTAGATCGTTAGATCTATGAAAAGTATAGCCTTAGCTCTGATACCAATTGAAGTCCCACGATCAATGATACCCAAGAGGGGGGGGTGAATTGGGTGATTCTAAATTTTAAGAAAACATTACCCGATTTAAAACAGATGTGATAAAGTAGCAATTAGAAATTCAAATTTGTTAAATCTTATATTAGATCTATCAATATCAGTCACTCACAATAACCGATTTTGCTAAATCTGAAAGATACTACATGGAGGAGACAATATATACACACAGTCACACAGAATGGAGGTAGAAGAAATGGACCAAACCACACAGCTCAAATCACAAGGCACAAGGATTTTTAAGGTGGTTCGGATGCAACGACGGCAACCTATGTCCACCCATCACCAAAACCCGGTGAGGCTTCACTGCTGGAAACCAACACAGGGATGAATCCCTAACACGGAGCCAAGCTCCAGCACACACAGGATGACGCCTGCACACACACGGGGACACGCCCCAACACACACACGGAGACGAAGTCTCCAACACGATTCAACGATCGGATCAACAACACTCACACACGCTGCAACAGACGCAGCACTCTACACTCACGAACACCCGAATCTGGATAGATCCACACACACACGTAGATCTGAAGTGATCCACGCACACACACGGATCTGAACAAAACCACACACAGACACACGGATCTGAATAGATCCACACACACACAAATATTTACAAATTACAAAGAACAAAAACTTGAAGCTCAAAACACTTTAGAAGAAGAAACACAAAAGAAAGACATCTAATTTAGGCTCCCCCTGAGTATATGATGTAGATGTTGAACAAGGCTTGCTTCTCCACTTGATTTGAGGTTGATTGGCTTCAGATTGAACTTGAAAGGCTTGGAGTTGGATGAAGAATCCTTGGACGGAGTATTGTTCATGCAGTGCTTGCAGCAGCCTCTTTCCCCTTTTGGTAGCCTCCTTTGATCTCCCTTGAGTGATTAGGATTTCTTGACCCAAAGAGATATTTTTATAACACTTGGTTTGGTCAAGGGACAGGCTAAGGCATAGATCCACATTTTTAGGCATGTTGGAAGGCTTTGGGACTCAAAAGTCCTAAAGCGAGGCTTTGAACACGTTGGAGAAAGAAAGTCAACAATGGGGGCTTCGAAGAGTTCGGTCGACCGATGCAAGTCGATCGGTTGACCGAACTGGTGCCAACGGTAGACCGAACTCTATAACATTCCAGAGTTCTGAAACCTGGGAAAACTGGTCGACCGATCTAGTCCTTTTGGTCGATCGAACTGTGTTTTCTCTGCAAAACAAAGGTGTTAGCCCAGTAGAACATGTCCATATAACAAGGCCTTGAATTGAGCATATGTTTACATAGATTTGAAGTTCATTTGAGCTCTTTTTATGCATTCTGAAGACTGTGAACATTTGAGCATTTAACATAACGGAAATTAGCCTTAATCGCGTATGTGAACGTGTCACATAGACATTTTAAAGAGGAATAATAATGATTAAGGATAATAATTATGCTAAAATAAGTGGGACAAGAAGGAAAAGAGGATGAGCATGAGATGCTCTATGGAGGGTGATCGCCAGAGGGGTTACCTCAAAAGAAGAAGGATGATCGCATGTACCTTGTCTTGAGCGTGTGGGATTGGGAGTTCTTCCTTCCTCCTTGTATCGGCCGGCCGATGAAGGGGGTTTATAGCTTGATTACCCTTGCAAACACACAAAATAAACAAAGATATAGATTAGCCAAGTGTGTAGTATCAATGCTCTAAAAATATGAAATCAAACAGATTGGGCATGAACACACCTTGTGTGTTTTGGTTTTAAACCCCTAAGAGGAGTAACAAGGTTGGGATTATGAATGACATGCAAAGCAAGATATAGTATGGTGCAAAGCAATTTTAACGTGCTGAGAATATCTCTAGAAGGTGATGAGTGATATGATAAAAATAAAAACTAAAGAAGAAGTGTCCTCTCTGCTGTGTGTGTAGCAGTAAAGGGAGAAAAATAAGGTTGCAGTAGCTGCAGCAGGATGAAGAAACGTCGGATGAAGACACCGCTCGTGGGAGAAAGAACACCAGAGGAAGGGGCTTTGGAAGAAGATCAACACCATGAAGTACCTGCAAAAAAAATAAAACTCTCCCCTCTCTATGTAAAAAAAAACTCACAGTGTTCTTCTTAGCTCTCTCTCTGTTAGCCTTTTTGTTCTTCTTCCCCCTCTTGTTTTTCTTTCTCGCGCGAGGAGCACATGTGAAGGTATTTATAGGCCAAAACTCCTTACATTAATAGGATTAAAACAAGGCAATGAATCCTCTAACAAGGAACCCTCTTCCCAATCGAACATAAGGTGTAAAATGGGGAAAGGATCACTACAGGGAAGAAGAAGGTGAAAGGGAGACGGAAGTACAAATGACGACCTGACTAGGGGCGTCAATTCAAATGACGACATTCACACAGTCGTTAATTCCTGGATTTAATTATAGAAATAAAGGACTTTCCTTATTTAAAATTGAGAAATGACGCCTGCTTGAATGGGCGTTAAATAATCAACGGCCCTAAAGAGGACGTCAATTCTTTGAGTTTTATTTTCTTTAGGATTCATAAAATCCAGGAAACAACGCCTGTCTGAACAGTCGTTTATTTATGGAATCACGACCTTCTTCATGTCGTCAATTAAATGATGCCCTCCCTTAAGGCGTTAATTTCAATTATTTAAAGAAAATTACAAAGAAATTACAATTAATATGGAGAAATTATCAAATAATTAGAAAAACTTCATATTAAGCCAATATTGAAGTCCACTTTTGAACGTCACATGGTGACATAAGATTTACTCAACATATCATCGATTTTGACGTGTCTACAGCTGCCCCGCCTTGGCGTCTACTTTGCAAGGGAATGAGACGGAATGAAGCGAAAGTGCAACGGGCGGAATGAAGAGAGCGAACTGATAAGTAGATGCCAAGGTGTGATGTGACACGCCTCCGACACTAAGCGTTGAAATCTTTCAGGATTTTGAATGAAACAACCTTGGATGATTACGAGAAAACAATGATTAGCTGGATGAAGGAACTAATCTAATAAACGAAAAATGTGCGCGAGGGTACGGAAGGAAAGACACCATTGGAGAGCGGTTACCAGCCAATGTGGACGTGCTACAAGCAAGGTGGGTTTGCAGGAAAATAAAGTGAATTGAGATAAATACCCAGCAAATGAATGCTTTCAAGGAACCAGCCCGAGCGGCTTCAAGGAGAATATAGTACTCGATTTGGAATGGAATATCTCATATCAACTCAATTCAGAGCGAGTGGCCCTCATTATTGGCGTAATATGAGGATTTTCATCATTAAAGCTCAAAGTCCTACGTGATGCATGCTGGGCTAAAAAAAAATTAAAACAAACTAAAAATAGAAAATAATCAAGGATTATATTGTTAAACCATGCAGACTTGGTCAGGAATCCAGATCTCTAAGCTGACACTAAGCCAAAGCCCGTTTATCCACGCATCAACTCAGAAAGTGGAACCGTCGTCCCTAATCTTAAATGACCCAACGGCCTATCCGTGTGATCAAGACTCCCCTGGAATTATCACTATTTTTGATGAAGGGGAACTCAAATTCCAGGTTCATCAGAACCACAAGGTCCTTGATATGCTATAATAACGTAGATACCATATAGTAAGAATGCTTACAGAGAAAATACAAAGGATGGAATGATGTTACCAGTGTAAGAAATCCAATCATCTCAAGACCTGCATAACCTGCGCTTCTCTATGCTCAAAAATTATTAGCTCAGAATATGATCATAAGTGCGTGATATAAGCAATTTCATTAAAGCATAAAGCACTTAAGTTCATCAACAATCATCATGCTTTAAAGCAATTCAAAAGACGTAAACCCAGGAAATGACGACCCTATGCAGCGGCGTCAAAAACATAAATGACGACGGTTATTGGGGCATTAATCATGATCACTATTCAACTTGGAATCGGATAAAAATGACACCTGGCATAGAGACGTTAAATAAAAGATGACACTGAAAATGTCGCTATTCAATGAAATGACGCCATTGTTAACGCCATCAATTAATCATAAACAACTGTGCTCTGTTTCCTGCTCGGAAACATAACTCTAGTGGCTCGTTCGAATAATACTCAAACCGTGATTGCCCTGAACGGCTAGCCAAAGCGTTGAACATTATAAAAGGATGCATCTGGTCATCTGCTAAACATATCAAACAACTGAGAGTCGTTGCAGCCAAGACTCAACAGAGAACCACATATTAGAAACACAGGGTCTTTCAACTGAAGAAGAAAATGGAGAAAGCTATGATGCAAAGGTTCACTAAGAAACCTAGGATGGGATTTCCTAGAATATCTGAAGTTACTGGCCATATCAGCGAAAGAATCAATACGAGCCAAGTAAGTTGATTTGTGTTAAAGCTTTTATTTTATTATTCCTCTTTTCTTCAAAATTCTGATTGCATTCTTTCTTCTCTCTTCTTTCCTTTTCCATTTTATTCAGGACTACCCAAATGTACCGGGACCAAGGAGGTTCTTAAAAATCAAGTGGCTCCCCTTACTCCTCTCCAAATTATCCTTAGATATGAGGTCCTTCCTTTCAAGGTGGCACTTACTAGGCCTTGTTACTCATGCTACCCATTATGATGACACACATCTAGATTGGGCCTCCATAGGAGCACTAATAGAATTATGGCATCCAAACACTCATACTTTCCTCTTTCCCACTTTTGAAGCCACCATACTCTTAGAGGAAGTAGAGATGCTCCTCGGCTTAAGAAGGATCAAACAAGGGGAAGAATCAAAGATGGCTAACTTGACTAAGCCAATAAGTGCCCATGATATACTTACTAGCCTTGTACAAAGTCCAAACTTAGTGAACCAAATCAAGGCCCACAAAGGAATCAATCTTTTGAAACTAGCCTCATGGGTATACAAGAACATAGAAAAGGCCCAAGAGAATGAAGACTTGTTTGAGAGGGTGATGAAGGGATTTGTTGTATGCATGGTAGGAGCTCTCCTCTTCCCTTCATTGGAAGATCACCTAGAGGAGTGCCACCTAAGCACCATAGCTAGCATATGGGAAGAAAAAAGGATAGGTCTGGCGGTGCTAGCTAACCTCTATAATGGACTCACTTCGGCTTCCTTGGGACGGCCCCTCTATGGGTCCATGTTACTCTTCTCTTGTTGGGTGGACCTCCACCTAAAATTTGATCCATGCCAAGAAACTCAACCGGCCTCAAAAATATTCTCTAAAAGCCCCCTCCGGTACATGACGGATTCCTTAGGCCTATGTGAGAGGGTAGCTAATCGGGTGCCAAAACTCAAGAAAAGAAGCGATTGGAGGAACTACCTTAAGACCATGCCAAAGAACGGCTTCACTTGCACACCGGGGTTCCTCAAGACCCAAGAGCTTCGCTCTAGACTCTCCTCCGGCATTGAACTACGACTAATCGGCGGGACCGACTTCGTCCTCTACAACACTCACCGGTGCCTTCCACAACTTGGACTACCTCGGCATACATTTGAAGAACCTTCTCACCTTCCACCACTCAAGAGGAGGGAACTAGGCTCAAGTGGAGACCAAGTGGAAGTCAAAACAATCATGGCACAATGGAAGGTTGGACTACTTCATAGGTCCAAGCAACATGTTGAAGAAGAAGAGAACAAATGCAAATCTTATGTAATAGCACTTAGAAAGATAAGGCCCATGATGGCTCATTAAATGTAACAATGATTTTCTGAATGAAATAAAAGAATCTTTCCTTATTTGAGCCAAAGCAACGAGTTATATGATTTTTGTCTTCCAATTTAATGTGATTCTGTCTGATAAAATTGAGCCTCGAGTTCTCTGTTCTGAGACGTGCCTTTAGGCATGGCGTCAATTCCCTAACCGACGCCTTAGAGCATGTCGTCAATTTCCCTTAATCAATTTTCTTAAAAATAAATAAAACCATGATTGACGCTCATCCAAACAGGCGTCTATTAATTGGCGCCCCAAGGTAAGGCGTTAATCTCTTTAAATTCCTTCAATTATTTTTAAAATAATTCCTCAATAACGCCTTCATCCATGTCGTCCCTTAAACATGCGACGCCTGCGTAGACTGTCGTCAATTCCAAACGGTAATCATGACGACAATCACATCAATCAATCTCCCATTAATACGTCTGACGATAGTTACGAGTTCCCATGCAAAGTAAAATGATGCCTAAATTCGGGTCGTCAAATCATAAGACCACGCCTTGACAAAGACAGTCAATTAATAGAGCGACGACATCCATCAGGGCGTCAATTCTTTTCGAACGTTAACCCCTATTTCCCTCTTCTCTTCTCCTCCCTTCGTCTACTTTCCCTCTTCTCTCTCTTTCTGCAACCAAACCCTAATCGAGCCCCACTCTCCATCTCCCATTTCTCTCTCTCCATTCTCTCTCTGCTTGAACCCATGGCGGGTGGTGCACACAAACGGCAGAGGGTGACCGCCCCCGACGTGGTGGACCTTGGCGACGATGAGCACGCCGGAGAGGAGGCTCCCGCGGTGGTTGATGAGGAAATCTCGGCGGCGGCCGAAGAAGCTCTGGCGGTGGAGCACGGTGGAGGAGAAGAAGCGGCCAACGAAGAGGAAGGGGAAGATGATGACGGGAGCGAGGGAGAAGAAGATGAAGATGATGGTGAGGATGAAGAGGATGACGAAGGAGATGAATACGGTGACGAAGAAGAAGAAGAAGAAGAAGGAGGAGGAGGAGGTGAAGAAGAACCATCGACGGCGGCGACCCCTCGGCCTCGCCACATCCGGCAGCCCCGGCCACCACGGCCACCACGGCAGCCACAGCAACCCCTCCATGGAGGGTTACTAACACCCGAACGGAGCAAGGTAGGTGCCCCAACCCTTCATTTCATTTAATTTTTATTTTTTTTATCAATTTTCCATAGCCCTCGGTGAAGGGAGAAATGTCGAACCAGTGACACAGTAAAATGACGCCCCGGTGGGTGCCGTCAATTGAAACAATGACCCACCCTGGGTCATCAATTTAAAATATTTTTAATTTTTGAAAATGATGAATCATGAAACCACGCCCTTTCGCATGTCGTCATTTTAAAATGTCTCGTTTATTTATTATTTACTGCTAATTTTCATGCCATTTCTTTTTATTTTTGATATATGCCTCTGCTTTTTGAGTATAATGCGATTAAATCATACTTGCTCAATTCAAGTGTAATCCAGCAAGAATGTAACAATGGCATTTCTTTTTTTAAAATAAACGAGACCAAATGCTACTATTGGGGGATTACACAATGTGTGCTAAACTCGCCAATAATACCCGGCCCAAATTTTATTGATATTTGCAAAACTCATGAACAGTTCTCTTTGGGGCATACCCCTGAGTGTGAAACAAATATAAACAAAGAAGGAAAAACTAATCAAAAGCTCTATAGCCTCCAGCTGTAGAGTCCGGCTGCATCCACAGTAGCACATCCACGGGCTCTCCTAGGAAGGTCATTCCAACACTTGAAATCCTTGTTAGTACGGGTGAGGCATGCTAAGGATGCTAAAACATCCGCAACTGAGTTACCTTCTCTGTAGATGTGATGTAGTTTCCATCCATTCCTAGAGATAATATCTTTTATCTCCTCCCACCATCTATATGTCCTCCAAGGGGGATGGTTGCTGGACTGAATCATAGAGATGAGGACCTTAGAATCAGAATAGACAACGCCAACAGGATGCCCACTCTTAACCAAAATTCTCAAACCATCAAGCAATGCTCTAGCCTCAGCCTCCATGTTGGTTCCCACTCCATAGTAGTAAGAAAAATCCAAAGATGACTTCTCCCTTGCTCCCCCTGATGCAACCACCTCCACCAGCATGTCCAGGATTGCCTTTTGCTGCCCCATCAACGTTTAATGCATACCCTGAGTTGGGGCAATACCACTTTATGATCTTAGGCGGTTTGGCAATCACATTACAGTTAAAGTTGTAATGCGCCAGTATTTGACTGTCTCTAGCAGAGGGAGCTTTAGTGAATGTAGTTTGCTACAATGAGAAGGCAACCTGCCTAATAATCTGTTGTTGTATTATTCTAGTTGAATGCCCTTTCCCTTCATATTTATGTTTGCATCGGGCTTTCCAAATCTCCCACAGAATTAATAGCATAGTCAGGATGGCAGCAAATCCTAATGGAGACTTCCTGTCAGCTGTACACAGAACATCCCAATAGAAGCCGGTAATGGAGCTATTAGTTCTGCATCTAGAATCAAAAAGAGTACTGAAAAATTTCTACAATGGAGTGACCAGCTGACTTTTCATAAAGAGATGAGTTAAGCACTCATTCTGATTATTGTCTTTGCAGCATACACATTTGGATGGGAGACTGATACCAAAAGTCTGAATGGCACTGTCAACAGGCACCGCAAGGTGCATAACCCGCCAGCAAAACAATGAAGCTCTAGGTGGAATGTGAGCCCCCCAAATGTTTTTAAGTTGCACTCTATAAGTCCCCTGTGCTCTAACTGCATTATATGCAGATTTACTACTGAATATTCCATCAGATGTAGCAGCCCAAAAACATTTGTCCGGACCCTGTTGCAGATGTAAGTTCCTTGCGGGTTGAACAAAAGTGTGGGGAACATGAGACCAGACCTGATGATTCGGATTGTTGATAGATTCATTTAGTGATACTTTAGTGCTGCTGGTATTGGGGGCCAGAACCACACCACACCAATTATCTTTCAGTACATCTATAGTCCTCCCATCCATTGGAATCCACCTAGTATTGAGAAGGACAGTCTTCTTGGCTTGGTTGAAAATGTCCCTTCTTACACCAACAGGAAATGGTTTCTGAATATTACTGAGATGTCCCTTGATATACTTAGAAGTGGCAAATTGGGACCAGAGAGAGTTGCCATTGAGGATTCTCCATATCTGCTTGGCTGCCAGGGATACTTGGATGTGGTGAAGGCTTTTAATGCCAAGCCCACCCTCCTCGATTGGTTTGGTAATATTATCCCAAGATACCCACTGATGCCTTATTCCTTCTTTACCAGTCCAGAAGAAGTTGACACAAAGCTTGTTAATAATCCCAATAATTGTGGCTGGTAAGCAGGAGGCACTGGCTGTGTATACCGGATGGACTGGAGCACAGAGTTGATGAGGCATCTCCGGCCAGCTTGGGACAGATATTTGGACTGCCAGCTATTGATCCTCATACATATTTTGTCCAGCAAGTATTTGTAATGAGAGACTTTCTTCCTGCCTTCAAACAGGGGAGCACCAAGGTAAGATTGAAGCCCAGCTTTGTGTTGAAAACTAGTGCAATCAGAAATCCTTCTTATGACATGAGTAGGGGCTTTGTGTGAGATAATAAAGCTGCTTTTCCTTTCATTAACTTTTTGTCCAGATGAGACATCATAGTCTTTAATAAATGCCAACAGTCTTTTAATATTCTTGCTCATTCCATTCAAGAAGATCAGTGTATCATCAGCATATAAGAGGTGTGTGATTTTCATGCACCCACGTGGAACATGATAATACTGAACTTCTCCAGTGGTGAACAGATTTGCAATACCCCTACTAAGGGCCTCCTCAGCAATGATAAATAGTGCAGGGGCCAAAGGGTCCCCCTGTCTGACCCCTCTTGTAGATTTGAAATAGCCCGTAGGAGAACCATTGAAAAGAACCGAAAACCAACAATTGCATAGCATCATTGAGATCAAAGAACAAAATCTGTTAGAGAATCCAAAAGCCCCCATGACAGTTAACAAGAAGTCCCATTCCAACCTGTCATAAGCCTTGGCCATGTCAAGTTTAAGAGTAATATTATGTCCTCTGATTTTCCTTCCCAGCTCTTTCATCATATCAGAGGCTAAAGAAATAGTATCAGCAATATTCCTCCCTTGAACAAATGCACCTTGATTTTCAGATATAATCCGTGGAAGGATATCTACCATCCTGTTGCTAATAATTCTAGAAACGATTTTGTATGTGAAGTTGCATAGGCTAATCGGCCTCATATCATCAAAAGAATTAGGAGAAGCCACCTTAGGAATCATGGCAATAAGGGATGATGTTGTACCTTTAGGTAGTGGCAACCCTTTGAAGAAACCTTGCACAGCTTTGATCACATCCTTGGCAATGAAATCCCAGCATGAGATAAAAAACTTTCATGTGAAGCCATCAGGGCCTGGGGAACTGTCAGGTCCAAGGGATTGAACAGCTCTAGTAATCTCATCCTCCTCTGGGATGGCAGTTAAGACTGAGTTATCCTCAGCTGTGATAAGGGAGGGGATGAGGTTCAGCACATTAGGTTTAAGAGTATGCTCAGTAGAGGTGAACTGCTGCTTGAAGAAGTTCACAGCCAAATCTTTTAGCATGGCATCATCCTCACACCAGTCCCCGTTTTCAAGTTTTATTCTATGTATAGCCATTCTGGCTATTTTTTGATTCACATGAAGATGATAAAATTTGGTATTGCGATCCCCCATCTGCAACCAGTTGGTTTTGGCCTTTTGTCCCCAAAAAATCTCCTCAAGATGAAGACATCTCCTCAAATCAGCTTGTGCAGCTTGAAGAGCTATTCTATTATTCTCGGATGGATATTCATCAAAGACAGCCTCTGCCTGATTCACCTCCTCCTCAGCTCTATCTTTCCTTTCAAAAATATTACCAAACTGTTCTTTGTTCCATTGTTTGATAACCGTTTTATGGCTTTCAGCTTGTGCTGCAGGTTATAGAAATCATTGTTGTGTATAGATGGGATGGAATCCCAGGCAATCCGAACCACACTGATAAACCATCCTCCAGCCACATGTGTTGGAATACAAACCTTCTAGGGCCCGAAATAACTTGGGGATGATAGAGGAGCAAAGGAGAGTGGTCAGACGGCTCCCTCATAAGGTGCTTGACTGTAATAGTAGGAAACTTCTCTGCCCATTGATCATTGAACAATACTCTGTCAAGCTGGGCTCTAATATTCCTGCCCCCAGTTTGATTATTGGACCAAGTAAACGGACTGCCAGAATAACCAGCATCCATCAGCCCTACCCCAGCAACAAACCCCTGGAAGTCGATCATAGAGTTGATGAACCCCATGGTGCCCCCTTTCTTTTCCTCTGGTGACAGAATGGCATTAAAGTCACCTCCCAGAATCCAAGGTTTAGACACTGTACCACCAAACAACATTAGTTCCTCATAGAGATCTCTTCTAACAGCCACCTCACAAGATGCATAGACAAAAGTTGCAATATAATCAACACAGCCCCCACTTTGCACTTGGACAGTAATGAATTGAGTTTTTTTCTGTACAGTGGTCACTGAAATGGAATTTTGCCAGAATAACCAGATATTAGATTTCTCCTCTTGATTCACACAAGCATTGTCCATCCTAAGCCTTTGCCTGATACTGTCAATTCTATCCACTGGAATCTTGGGTTCTATAATGCACAGCAATTGAATATGATTCCTTCTTAAATGATTTTTAATACTTCTCATAGATTTAGTATTACCAATACCTCAAACATGCCAGACCAAGGTAGGACTAATCATTGAGAATGGGAGGAAAGATGATGTTCACCTACTAGTGATTTAGCTTTGGCTCTGGTAATAGGTTGCTGAAGGCTAATTCCCATCTGTTTCATCTCCCCATCAGTGCAGCTCATACATTCTTGGGCATTCACAAAGGAAACATCATGCATGAGAATATTATCTGCCCTTGATTGTTCAGCCACAGACAATTCACCAATACCAGTCCTAACCGAGGAGAGAGTCTTTAGTGCAAATTTATCTGAGTCAATGATACTTCTTTGCTGTTGACATTCAACCATGCCTATATTACAAGAGCTATCACTAGAGGTTCCAATTAATAAAGCCTTAGCATTATCCGAAGTAGTCTTATTTGCATTTCCATACTTTTGTGATGGGTCTGAGATATAAACTTCATTATCAATTGAGTGATCTCCAGGGGCATTATTATGATGAGTAATGAACTTCCCCTTCTTCAACTGCATGTCGACGGGGGAATTGACTTGGCTGTCCTGTCCCTGATCATCCTTCTCCATATCTCCACCCTTTTGAACATTCAAAATTTGTCCTGAAGGGAGCTCACAAATTTTTTCCTGCTGAAGAAAAGATGTGTCATCATCATTGCCTTTATAATGTAGATCCATGCCCATACCTTCTACCTCCTTAAATTCCTTGTCACCACCTGGTGACATCAGGCCATTCAGCTGCACCATGGAATGCTTCAATTCCACATGATTAACTCCCACCATACTTCCTGACTCCAATCTGCTCAACCCCTGTAAGATAGCAAACCTGTTCGATGTAGAGGCATCCTGTCGAATATCTCTTGTGCCTGAGGATCTGGGTACAAAAACCTGCTTAACTGGCATAGCCTCCTTATCAGCCCTCTGCTGAGTATTAACTGATTTACCCAATTTCCTTTTACATTCATCATCCAGGTGGCCAAGCTTATGACATATTCCACATAAATTTGGAACCCTATGATAATTAACCTGCTGCCAAAAACCTGTTCCATCCATATCAATCCAGAGTCTTTCCTTTTGCGGGGCCGACAAGTCCAATTCAACACATGCGAGGGCCTCCGCTGTGTTTGTCATCGCCAGGGTTTTGTCATGAATCCTTAAGACAGTCCCAAAGTTGCCAGCAATCGATCTCATACAGTCTTCATGGTAGAGGTTCACTGGAAGAGCAGGGAATCCTAACCAGACCGGAGCAATAGCAGGGTCAGCTGTGAAATCAAAATCTGATGTCCACCGAAAAAATCTGAACAAGTACCCCTTCACATATAGATTCTTCTGAAGCAATAGCTTTAGAAAATCCTCCTCGCACCCCAACCGGATGAGAATATGCCTTTGGTTGAGTCTACTAATAACAAAATCCATCGAAAGAGCCATCCTCTGCATCAAGCAAGTCTTGATTTCAGGGAACACCGGCCTCCCATAGGAACATTTCGCAATGATAGCAAAAGTGAGGCTCTGCATTGAAGTTGTGATGTCGGCTCTGGAGAAATAGACGGCTGGCTCTCCTTGATCCGTAAACCCTGGCTCCTTCAATGGGATCACCCCCTTCCTATTCTGATGGGCCGATAGTAATGTCTGCGCCTATGTTCGTTGAATCCCTACAGACGGCATCAAAGGAGAATCCCTGATTGGGAGCCCACCGGCGGAGGAAGTGGGGAGGGGGGGGGTTCACTCCCCTCGCCATTCATGGCTGCCCGACCACAACCTTAACTGTGGCGCGATCTCCGGCCTTCTCTGCTAATCTCGTCCGGTAACTCTCATTCTATATGCCTCTGCTTTATTTTTATTTCGTATGCTGTTATATTTTTAAACACCACAGAAAATAACACCCCCCACCGGGGCATTAATTCATTAAACAATGATCAAGGGGTGGACGTCAATTAAAATTTTTCACAATTATTGTGCCAGGATAGAAAATCACCTCCAAAACAGCGCCCCCCACAGGGGCGTCACTTAAACAAATAACGACCCAGGGTTGGTCGTCAATTCAAACAGAAGGTAAATCGAAACAGCAGATGAATAACTTATATCAAAATGTTCTTTTGTTGTTTACAGGGATTGATGAGGACTCGAATCTCGTGGGTCCAGGTTCGAGCTGCCTACTACGGGCTCCTAGATTTTTAGAGAGATAGAGTAGATGCCATGGGGTTCGGACCCTTCCTTAGCATAGAGCCTATGAGACCCGACCTACCCTCGATCCAGGTGCTTAGGGAGAGATGGGATAGGACTAGCCGGGCATTCTTGATGCCATGGGGTCACATAGTTCCCAGTTTGGAGGACGTCGCTAGGATCACCGGGCTGAGGGTGGACGGCGAGGCAGTGAGCGGGATCACCCTACCTGACTATAGCAAGCTGACACAGAGGCTGCTAGGGTTAGAGACAGTCTATGAGACGCCGAGCGAGTGTAGGACCATCTACCGCACCGACCTTACCATTGCTATGGGGTTGGGTGATTCTAGGCAGAGGTCGAGGGAGTCTCTAGAGGAGTTCTCGCAGAGGCTGATTGGGAGAGCTAGGGCCGTCTACTGCCAGGACCCAGCTGAGAGAGAGAGAGCAGATCGAGATTTGAGGAGATTCTTATTCCTAATGCTCAGGAGGTTGCTGCTCGGCACGAGGGGCGACATCATCAACTGCCAATTCTTAGGGATCCTCGAGGACTTGGAGAGCGTCGGCAGATACGCTTGGGGTGCCGCACTTCTGGCGCACTTGATGGCTGACCTGTCTATGGGGACAGGTCGAGAGACGACTGTCAGTGGCTTCTCACCTTTTCTTCAGGTATGCATTTTCTTTTTCTTTTTCTTTTCTTTTTTTTCTTTCTTCTTTTTTTTATTTTTTATTTTTAAATGCATATGAATGCTTTACTAATGCGATGTATGGATGCAGGTGTGGAGCCACCTATACATGCCGATGGGGCGTGCCGACCCTCGACCCGGCGTTGGCTACCGGTCGTAACAGGAGCGCCACTCGCCTACGAGTTGCGAGTTTTACGATGGGATTTCCGCGACTACCCTGCCTCACTGGTATGCATGTTTAATATGATGCAATTCCTACCTTATGAAATATGAACAAAATGATATGATGATATGCATGTTTCTGAATGCAGGTGGTGTGGAGACCCTATGAGGGGATGACCGACGAGGGCCAGCCCTGGGTCATAGCGGGCCGACCTCACTTTGGGCATGAGCTTTGGGTTCATTGCCTAAACGAGATCGAGCCACTATGGCTTAGGCTGGTGATGAGGACCCTCGGCCTACACCAGGAGTGGGTCGAGGTAGGAGAGCCCCGGGGGATAGGTAAGAAGACGCGCGGTCGCACGAAGGTGACCGACTGGAGAGTCCGGTACCCTGACCAGTACACCGACTGGCAGCGTGGCGGGACACGAGTCACCTCACAGGCGGCAGATAGCTCCGTGTACCTCCGACGCTATTGGGAGGTTTACGCCGGCCGACCCCAGATGAGGGTCTTAGGGGTATGTATGCATGCACTTATTTTTAATTTCTTTTCTGTAAAATTATATGCCTATTATGCGACCGATATGTGTGATGAATGCAGGATGCACGAGACATAGCGACGATGGACATGCAGGCCAACCTCCACAGCTTGGAGGCCCAGCTGGCTACCACGCGGGCAGACCTACAAACACTAGTGAGTGTTTAAATTATCTATATGCAATTGATTTCCAGAATTATTGATGATTAGCCATTGACAATCTGAATGAATGCAGCGTGCCCAGCAGAGAGCAGCGGTGAGAGAGACGGGAGGAGCCTCTAGCTCGAGGGGGTCTAGTGCAGAGACGGCTGCACTAGCAGAGCAGCTGGCTAGGGCGGTTGCACGGGCCGAGGCAGCAGAGCGCGATCTCGCCACACGGGTAAGCTTAAACTCAAACTCATAAATGCATTTGATTATGTATTAATATATGTGTTCATGAAAATTTTGTGTTTTTACAGATTGAGGAGCTCTGAGCCTCGCTCACCTGCATCGACGCAGGATAGCGCGCGATGACTACCCGGGTAAGTTAGCAAAGATTTTATTTAAGTTGTTTATTAAATTGAATTAATGAATTAAATGTGAAACTGATGATTTGTTTTACTGGTTGCAGACCTCAGAGTTACAGGCATCGCTTACCCAGACTGCACTAGCTGGGACGGAGCTGGCCATCCGTGAGCAGCGCGTTGCGGAGCTCGAGAGGGCCTTGAGGCGGCGAGAGGAGCTACCTCAGGACGTGGCAGAGCTAAGAGTCGCCCTCGAGATGGAGCGTAGGGAGCGTGCCCGAGAGCGAGAGGAGCGCACGGCAGAGCGGACCCATGACCGGGAGTAGGAGGCAGCACGCGAGCGGGAGCTTGCAGACTTGAGGACCCAGCTAGCTGTCACTTAGGAGCGATTACGGTCGATCGAGGAGCGGTTACAGCGAGGCCGGGACCGAGCGAGAGCTGCGGGGTACGAGTTTACCAATTCTACCTTTGTAGCGGGTTCCTCTCTTTGGTAGACGAGCGAGGTAGAGGAGCAGGCTCGAGCTCCTGCTACTTCCCGGGGGTCCATGCCCCCTCCACGAGCACCTCGTCGGGACGACGATGGTGAGGTAGAGAGTAGGAGAGAGGAGGGTGGAGGCGAGAGTTGAGAGAGACTTACTTGTACCCCTCCACCCTTACACTTGTACTCAGATATTCATTGATATATATATATAATTTGAATTTTTTGTTACCTGAGTTACTTTGAGCACCTGTGGACTTGCCTTTGCTTTCACTTTCTTTTGTTACTTTTCGTTCTCGTTCGTTCTTGCCCTGCGCCTGTAGTTCACATTTAAACAAACAGATTAATCCATCCGTCCGGCTTGGCCCCTTGCTCAATAAGCAAGGGGTTACCTCTTCTTTGACCTTGTTGACGGGTCAAGGGGCCAAGTCTCTAATTAATAAAGGCGGATAATAAAAAATATATAAGGAAATGCAGCATGTAAGCAAGCAGATGCCAACTTAAAATAAAAGATGTCCACACAAAGATGCAATCAAGTATATGAGATGGGAAGCAGCCGGCTTAATTTTTCTGTTATTTTTTATTTTTTTTATTTTTTATTATATTTTAAAAATGACGCCCTCGCAAACATGCGCTGATTGTGAAATTGACGCCGATGCGGGGGCGTTTATTAGAAAATCATTTTTTAATAATTCATTTTTTATTTATTTATTAAAAATGACGACATTTCTTAGGTCGTGAATCTAATGAAAGACGCCCCTTCATGGGCGTGAATTAAAAAAACATTTTTTTATTATTTTATTTGAAAATGACGACTTATAGAATGTCGCTACTTTCCTAAATGACGCCCGAAAAAGGGGCGTTAATTATAAAAATATTTTTTTCTTTTGTTTGAGACTGAGTAGAGCACAGTGTCTTAAACCTTACACAATCACTATCTTAAATTCATTAATCCTTCTTGAATGATTTAACATCAGGTCAACGTGCTTAAAGACTTATGCTTTTACTCATGTTCTCTCGCGGCCCATCCTTCTTAGTCGGTCTTCGCTATGCTTTGAGCTTATAACCTACCATAGAGTGAGAAGTGAAGAATAAGTTGAGGAAGCTCACGGGAGGTTTCCGAGAATGGGGAAACTTTCCTCCCCTGCCCTAATGCCTGTTGGGATTCGGTCTTCGGCTTAGGGAAATTTTGTTGCTCTTTTTGTCCTCATTTCTGCATGCTTACGACCAGCGTTTTTCCTGCGGGGACTTTGCCCTATTGACATACTTTTCTTTTATTTGTAAGTTTCTTTTCTTCTTTTCTTCAAATTTCTCAATAAAGACATAATTGTACTTGGGCTTTAAGCATTTCGTTCCCTTTTGGGCCCTGACTTCCACCTACTAGGACGGCGGGCAAGCTTGATTAGTATTCCCTGACTCGTACTCCCTCTCGTGAGCCGAAGAGAAGAGAATTGGTAAAACTTTTACACTCTTAGTTTGGGTCTGACTTTCCTCAAATTCCGGACTGCTTGAGTTTAAGAGTAAAGCGTGTAGTGTGTGCGTGAATTGACCCCAAGGTTAAACCATCAAGACTGAAGAATGAATTAAGGATCTTGATTTATCGGGTCTTGCGGCCTACGCACTTTACCAGCCTGTATTTTTTTTAATTTTTTTAATTTTGTTTACTTTCTTGTTTTCTGTTTCTTCATTTGTTTATGTTTTCTGATTTTTTTTCCTTTTTTTCTTTTCTTTCTTTTCTTTTCTTTTCTTCTTTTTTCTTCTTTTCTTTCTTTTTCTTCTTTTTTTTCTTTTCAAAGACTTAGGGGTAGTATTTTTTCAAGTAAAGATCATTCCAAGGGTGAGCCAATTCTTCTCCTTCAGCATTAATTAGTTTGTAAGCATTGCCAGGGTAAACATCTCTTATTACATAGGCCCCTTCCCAATTAGGTTGAAGTTTCGAATGAGGTCCACCGGGTTTTACAAAGATTCTTTTAATTACCATCTCACCGATTTTGAATTTTCTCTCAATTACTTTCTTTTGGTAAAAACGTGAAAGCCTGTTTTGATAAATACGCGCATGTTCGGTGGCGGCCAAACGCTTCTCATGTAGGAGTTCTAACTGAGTAAGGAGAGATTCGCGACGCTCATCAATAGGGAGCTCCTTGTCCAATTGTACCCGTAGAGAAGGGATACGAATCTCATAAGGGACTACCGTCTCCATTCCATAAGTGAGGGTGAAAGCGGTTTGCCCAGCAGGGGTACGAATGGAAGTGCGATAGGCCCAAAGAGCTTCAACCAGCTTTTCTGGCCAATCCGAAATTTTATTAGCCTCACACGTTTTCTTGATAATCTTAATCAAAGTTTTGTTGGTTGCCTCTGCTTGACCATTGCCCTATGGATAATAAGGAGATGCATGATGCAATGTAATATTATACCTGTTGCAGAGGTCCTGAAGCTCCTGAGAGATGAATTGCGGTCCATTGTCGGTGACGATGGTACTTGAGATGCCGAATCTTGCAATGATGTTCTTCATTATAAATTTACAGACGGTCGATGCTTTTATCTCTGCGTATGCTTCCGCTTCTGCCCACTTGGTGAAGTACTCCATGGCCGTGAGTATAAATGACTTTGGTTTTGTGAGGAGGTTCGAATCACCAAGAGGTCCAATAATATCGAAAGCTCACATGGAGAAAGGCCATGGGGAGGTCATAAGATGGAGTGAAGAAGCAGGGGAATGAATTTTGTCGACGTGCAGTTGGCACTTAACACACCTCCGAACGTAGATGGAACAGTCCTCTTCTAGAGTGGGCCAATAGAAACCTAGTCTAAGGATCTTCTTAGCAAGCATCTGGCTATTCGCATGACCACCACATACTCCTGAATGTGCCTCTTCCACGACCTTCCAAGATTCATCATCATCTAGGCACCTTAACAAAACACCGGTGAGACCTCTTCTGTAGAGCACACCTCCAACTAAAGTGTATCGTTGAGCAACTCTTCGAATGGTTTTCTTCTCTTCCACCGTGGCCTCCTCAGGATAGGATTGATCCTGGCAATACTTAGCAATCTCGTAATACCACGGTTTCTCTTCATCATCCAATTCTTCCTCTAAATCCAACAGCATGATCTCCTTATTCTCAATGATTCCGCCTTGCTTAACCTTCTTGAGCACCTCCTCCTTAATACTAAGGAAAGATGGATCCTTAATAGCAGAAGTGAGTCGCTTGTGAACAATGATAGAATGGAAATCCCTTTCGGGAAGGAAAATCAAGGAAGATGCAAGAGAAGCAAGAGCATCAGCTAAAATGGTCTGATCACGAGGAACATGGATGAAGATTAATTTGGTGAAAAGCTTGGCAAAAGCAGAAGTCAATTCCTGATAGGGTTTGAGTTTAGGATTGGGCGTACGGCACTTGGTGAGCACTTGGCGAAGAATAAGCTGACTATCACCTACAATCCGCAATTGGGTAACATCGAATTGATGAGCGGCCTCTAGTCCGGCTAAAAGAGCCTCATACTCAGCTATGTTATTTGTTACTGGAAATGCAAGCTGAGAGGCGAGTGGAATAGTGATACCCTCAGGTGACAGAAGAACAATGCCAATCCCCTTCCCTTTTGAATTCAAAGCTCCATCAAAATGTAACGTCCACATCGAATCGTGCTGATTGACGGATATTAGTTCATCATCTGGAAACTCTGAGCGAATGATAAGTGTTATATTTTACATCATAATTTACATCACATCCATCATCTTTAAACATTAAATAGATAAAGTTGTGCAACATGAGCATTAATTACATTCTCACACATTATTTGAGTCTTCATGTATTTTATCATCTTTTTGAGCTTAAAAGACCATGTGAGAATTATTTAAATATTTGCACAATTATTTTGGAATTAAATAGATTGATATTTTAATTTTCAGGAAACATCGACCTAGATCAGGGCGCTATTTAATTAACGACAGCTTCAAGGGCGCGTATTCAGTAAGAAGCGACAGCTCCAAGGGCGTCAATTCATTTGAAAAAAAAAGAAAGTGAAAAAAGAAAAAAGAATTAGCGCCCAAGATGTAGTCGCCAATTATTGAAAGAACGCCCATATGAACAGTCGTCAATTCTTATTTTACGAAAAATGAGGAAAATAGTAAATAAGGAAATAAGGAAACAACGCCCGAGTGAAGAGGCGCTACTTCAAGAAAGGACGCCCCAGTCTAGGTCGCTATCCAAAGTTGAACCAGAAACGGCAACTGTAGTTTCCCGATCGAAGTGTTCTTCCATGTTTGCTCTTATCTAAGCCATGTTTTATGAAAAGGAGGACTCTATCTATGGAAAGCCACCTCCTTTGATCAAATCTGGATGCTAGAAGTTGAGTTTTGATGGGTTTCTCAAAAGTCACGGCCGTATGTCCTCTCTACTACTATATAAAGCCACCGAGAGTGCCATGAGGGGGGATAACCAATTGGAGGTCTGCCGTAGGGATTGATTTTGAAGCTTTTCCTTTCATCTTTTACAGTTAAGTTCTTCTTTAAAGGTTTTCATTTTTAAATCTTCTACAAATTCTTCTTCTTCATCTTCTTCTAATTCTTCACCGTTTTTAATCTATTCTCAACTTTTCAAGCATCTATCTTTGCGGTATTACTGTTCATCCGATTTTTATAAACTCTGTTCTTTCTCATTTTTCTCCCCCTTCTGATCCTCATCTCTCTCTGTGTTCTTCACAAAAGTTGTGCTATTTTGAATGTTCTTCAACTTTTTCTTCTACCACTTGTTCCAAATCTTCACCGTTTTCAAGTTACAATCAGTTTTTCTAAGCTCATTTTTTTAGGTTTACTGTTCATCAGCGCGTCTACTCTCTGGTTTTTCATGTTTTTCTTCATCTTCCTCTCGTTATTTGCTTTTGAGTTCTTCATCAATTCTCTTCCTCTCTTCGCTCTATACAACTTTCATTTATTCCACTTTCTCTAAATCTCATTAATTTTTAAGTTATTCCTCCTCCAATCTCTCTCTATTTTTAACTTCAATTTTTTCACTGTGTTTGCTATTTTATCAGCCACCGTAGCCATCTCTCTTCCTCTCTTTCCACAGCACACATGTTTTTGTTTTAATTTTATTCTTCTTCCTCCACCTTTTCATCTCCCTCTCCTATATTTCATCCACACATCCCTTTGGCGAATTCTCTTCCAATCGGTCCTCTCACGGCATCGGCATCCAAGGCGAGGTGATACACTCAAAGGCTCGGCAAGGAGTTGACGGCGTTCTTCATCCTATTGACTTACAATTTCTTTTCTCTTCTTTTATTTTACAAGTTGTAATTTTAGTTTTCATATACATTGTACTTGCCACCTCTCATAGCAATAAAATTGATCTTTGTGAAATTGTGTTTATCTTTCTATCTCCTCCAAATTTCTCTACTTAAACCCTCTCATATTCTTTAAATAGTTTTCATGTAATTTATCTTTCCTTAGATTAATCACACTCAAAAATTCAGTTTTCAAAGTATTAGGTGTTTTTCCAACTTGTTCTATAAAGATTTTTTCCTCCTCGTGGGATCGACTCCGCTTACCACTATATATTTGATTTTTCTAATCTTTTAAAGTGAGTGAGTGTGAATATTTTGAAATTGTGGCACGGCTTTCTTAACGACACTAGTCGGTGCGCATCAATTTTTGGCACCGTTGCCGGGGAGGAAATTAATTTTTATGTTGGGAAATTCCTTGTATTTGATTAGTATATAGTTTTACTTATTTTTCTATTTTTTTATTTTGCAGGAAAAATAAAAAAAATTAGAAAATTAAAAAATTACAGAAATTCGGACCTGCATATTCCCAGGAAATAATCTGTCGCAGAAAGCTGAAAATCAGAAATTCTGGAATATTTAAGCGTCACTAAATGTTAGTATACGTTGGAAAAGGTCCTTTTTTATGAAATTCTAAAAAATTCTAAAAAAAAATTTTGAAAAATTCTCTGAAAATAAAAATCAGAAAACAAAAAAAAATTTATCATGCTAACATATCTCCATCTTAGTTGCATTACTTTCATGCATTTGTGCACTTAGTTGTTCTGTTTGTTTTTCATTCTTTATTTACAACATCTTTTGAAAAAAAAATTTCTTCTCATCTATTTCCCCTTTTTAAGGGTATTAGGATATTTACACCCCTCTTGGAGTTGGAAGGACACTCCAGTGAGCATTCCGTCTCTTTGGACTTGAAATTCTATTTCTAAGATCTCTATAAGTCCCCGCACCCGTGGATTCCCTCACGGACGCCGGACAGGTTGTACCACGGAGTACCTTAGAGTTAGAGTGCCCTTAGAAGATTTTTCATAAAAAAAATAAAAAAAATCATCATTCTTACATTCATATAGTTAATCCTTGCTTTTGCATAGTCTAGTTAACCCATAACCCATTCATATAGGGATTCATTGCATTTTGAAAAAATTCATCATTACTTTTTGGGCCCTTTGCATTACATGCAAGGTAGGAGATCCCTCCACCCACATTTCATAGGACCCATTAGTGAAATTGAAAGGTTAGTGCATTCTAGACCACAACTTCAACCTAACCTCATGGAGAATCAAAATAAAAACCAACAAGTGCAACAAGTCCCTAAGCAAATGAAGGACTACTTCATACCTAATCAATATCAACTGTCCTTCTATATTCAAGCACCTCAGAACCAGGCGGTTCATTATGAAATCAAATCAAGTACCATCCAAATGTTGCCATCCTTCTATGACAATACCAATGAAGATCCATATAAACATCTAGATGAGTTTCTCCAGATATGTTCAACTGTCAAAATTCAAAATTTCTCGGATGATGCCCTTAAGTTTACTCTCTTCCCATTCTCCCTTAAGGACAAAACTAAATATTGGTTGGGAGCCTTGGGTAGAACAATAGACACATGGGGAGAGATGCAAAAGAGTTCTTGAAGAAATTCTACCCCATTGGTAGAACTAATACTATGAGAAGGGCCATCACTGGATTTACATAAAATTCTGGGGAACAAATTCATGAGGCCTGGGACAGGTTGAAAGATTTATTAAGAAAATGTCCCCATCATGGCCTATCTAGATGGCAAATTGTACAAGCATTTTATGAGGGATTAACGGAAAACTATAGACATATGGTAGATGCCTCATGTGGGGGGCTTTCATGAGTAAAATTGAGGATGAAGCCTATGATTTGTTTGAGATGTTAAGTGAAAATTCTATTAGTCATGCTTCACTTTCCTCCTATGAAAGGATGATTGGACCTTCCAAGAAGGGTGGGCTATATGAAGTCAAAAGTCAAGGAGAGTTGGAGAATAGGATGGATATTAATGCGCTTGCTCAAAAGTTAAATTAAGTGGACATGTTGGCGTAAAAGATAGAGAAGGTAGATTTAGTGGCTCAAAAGCTAGATCAACTTTTGTCCATGAATAGACAGGAGTCCTCTCTTCCTTCTGCTCAACCTCTCTCAGATTCAAACCTTCAAGAACTTTGTGCTTTATGTTCTAGCCCAAATCATGCTATCATTGATTGCCCTACAGCGGCTCAACTTCCCCCATTTATTCAAAAACAAGTCTTTGCTACTCAGGGTGTCTCCAAGCCTAATTATGATCCATATTCTAATACCTATAACCCGGGCTGGAGAAATCATCTAAATTTTTGTTGGAAATCGCAACAAGACCCATCTACTCAAGTCAATCCCTCAATTCCTAAACAATCTTTTCAAGTTCCAAACCAATCTCACCAAAAAATTTCATCTCCTTTTCAACATAATCAACAACAACAACTGCCATTTCAGCAACCATCGTTCCATCATGCTCAGGCCCCATATCAACAAGCTCCATCATTCTAGGGCCAATATAATCAATTTCCATCACATCGTTATCAACCTCAAGCCCCGTTTCAAGCTCCTTATCAACTGCCTCCTCAACCCCCTCAGCCTCATTTTGAGGATAAATTTGACCAACTTCAGCAACTTATTCTCTCTCAGCAACAATCAATTGCTAAGTTAGAAGGTCAAATAGGTCAGTTGGCGGCTAGTAATATGAGGAGAGATGTTGGGCAATTAATTACCTAGTCAACCCATAGTGAATCCCCGCAATCAACAACCTCCGGATTTTCACGAAAGAGCTCCTATTCTTCCCCCTCCAAATCAGCCCAATCAACCTCAACCACCCCCTCCTATCGTACCTCAATTCGAGAATGGCAAAGCTACCTCTACCCTTAGGAGCGGGAAAATTCTCAATGATCCATATCAGGCTAAGGATGTGGGTGGTAGATCGGGCCAAGATGCCCAAGAGGAAAGTGATAATGATGAAGAAGAGCCGATAATTGTTCAAGAGAAAAAGAAGCCGGATGGGGGGGAGAAGACAATGGACAAATGAAAGATCAAGGTTGATGAAGGTTTTCAAGGATATGTTCCTAAGGTCTCTTTTCCGGATGCATTAAAGCCAAAAGCTCAAAAGAAGCCGGTCCAACAAGAAGAGATGTTGGAATTATTTAAGCAAGTCAATATTAATATTCCACTCTTGGATGCTATTAAACATGTGCCGACATATGCCAAGTTCTTGAAAGAGCTTTGTACACCAAGAAGGGAGCCGAAGGCAGCAACACAGAAGATCCGTCTATCTGAAGATGTTAGTGCTATTTTAATGAATTCTTTACCAAAGAAGTTGAAGGACCCTGGTGCTCCATTAATTTCATGTGATATAGGTGGGGTGACATTCGATAAAGCTTTGTTAGATCTTGGAGCTAGTGTTAATTTGTTACCCACCTGCATTTATGAGCAATTTGATTTAGGGGAATTGAAGCCCACTTCTATTATCCTTCAACTGGCGGATCGGTATGTTAAAACACCAAAGGGTTTGTTGGAGGATGTGATAGTGAAAATTCATGAATGCTATTTCCCAGTGGACTTTTTAATCTTAGATATGGCCTCATCCCAAGAGTTAAAACATACACCAATCATTTTGGGACGCCCGTTTTTGGCTACGGCGAAGGCCAATATTAATTGTGCCACATGGATGATGGATATTACCTTTAGAGGAGAGAAGGTCTCATTGAATATTTTTAAAGCTTCACAATACCCGATCATGAGGGAGAATGTAATGTCATTGATATTTTTGAGGAAATAATTGAAGAAAATGCGGATATGAATGAGAATGTGATTGAAGAGGGTAGTTTGCTTCAGGATTCACCTCTTTCTTATTATAGTGTGGAGCCTCTTCCTCCATTAAGATCTGAACCAGTTCTTCCATCTCTTGATCAACCGCCCGTTTTAGAACTTAAGCCTCTGTCGGATTCATTGAAATATGCTTATCTAGGCCTAGATCATACCTTGCCTGTTATCATTGTTTCTAATCTTACCTCTACTTAGGAATCTCAACTTTTAGAAGTTCTTAAGGAGCATAGGGGGGCGATAGGATGGTCTGTGGCAGATTTGAAGGGTATAAGTCAGATGTTTGTATGCATTATATCTATTTGGAGGACAATGCCAAGCCGAGTAGAGAGATGCAATGTCGACTGAATCCAAATATGAAAGAGGTGGTGAAGAAGGAAGTTGTTAAGTGGTTAGATGCTGGGATAATTTATCCTATTTCTGATAGCAAATGGGTTAGCCCGACACAAGTGGTTCCTAAGAAGTCGGGGCTGACAATGGTCACAAATGAAAAAGGAGAAGAGGTGCCCATGCGATTACAGACGGGATGGAGGGTTTGTATTGATTATAGAAAATTAAATACAGTTACAAAGAAGGATCATTTCCCGCTCTCGTTTGTTGATCAAATTTTGGAAAGGCTGGCTGGATAAAAATATTTTTACTTTTTGGATGTCTATTCCGGATACAATCAAGTTGTTATCTATCCAGAAGATCAAGAAAAGACCACCTTTACGTGCCCTTTTGGCACATTTGCTTTCAGAAGGATGCCGTTTGGACTTTGCAATGCCCCTGCTACTTTTCAAAGATGTATGATGTCTATATTTTCTGACATAGTGGGGGAGACTTTGGAAGTTTTCATGGATGATTTTTTGGTGTTTGGTGATTCATTTGAGGGGTGCTTAGAAAATTTGACTCAGGTTTTGAAAAGATGCATTGAATCCAATTTGGTGTTAAGTTGGGAGAAGAGCCACTTTATGGTGAGGGAAGGCACAGTTTTAGGCGATGTGATTTCGGAAAGGGGAATAGAGGTCGATAAAGCCAAAGTAGATTTGATTTTCAATCTTCCTCCCCCTACATCTGTCAAGCAAATTAGATCCTTTCTTGGCCATGCTGGATTTTATAGAAGATTCATTCACAACTTCTCTACCATTGCTCGTCCCCTCACACAATTGCTTGCTAAAGATGCTCCATTCCATTTCGATGATTCTTTTCTCAAAGCCTTTAATTCTTGCTCTTACTCAAGCTCCGATTCTTCAATCTCCAGATTGGTCGCTTCCTTTCGAGATTATGTGTGATGTCTCGGACTATGCTGTTGGAGCTGTCTTAGGTCAAAGGATAGATAAGAAGCTCGTGGTAATCTACTACGCGAGTCGTACCCTCACTGATGCTCAGTTGAATTACACCACCACGGAGAAGGAGCTGCTAGCTGTTGTGTTTGCCCTAGAAAAATTTCGATCATATCTTTTAGGGGCTCAGGTTATTGTTTACTCCAATCATTCTGTCTTAAAATACTTACTTTCCAAGAAGGATGCTAAGCCCCGTCTCATTAGATGGATTCTATTGTTACAAGAGTTTGATCTAGAAATTAGAGACAAGAAGGGGTTAGCTAATGTGGTTGCTGATCATTTATCCAGGATAGTGTTACCAAAAGGTGCTCCAATGTTTGATTCTTTTCCCGATGAGCAGATTCTTTCCCTCTCTCATTCTTCAACTCCTTGGTATGCTAATATTGTCAACTACCTGGCGGTAGGTCAGATCCCGGGAGGGTGGACTAGGCAGGAGAATGATCACTTCTTTTCTAAGGTAAAACACTATTTCTGGGAGGACCCTGAGCTGTTTCATATGAGTCCCGATCAGATCATTAGAAGATGTGTCCCTGAGGAAGAACAGCAATTAGTATTGAATTTTTATCATAATTTAACTTGTGGGGGACACTTCTATGGAAAGAAGACAGTGGCAAAAGTGTTACAAAGTGGATTTTATTGGCCCACGTTATTTAAGGATGCTTATGAATTTTCTAAATCTTGTTTGAGATGTCAAGCCGTGGGCAATAATTCGAAGAAAGATATGATGCCACTAAATCCCATTCTGGTGGTTGAAATTTTTGATGTTTGGGGAATAGATTTTATGGGAGTGTTTCCATCTTCATTTGGTAATGAATATATCTTGGTGGCGGTCGATTATGTTTCCAAATAGATTGAAGCCATTGCTACTAGGACAAATGACCATAAGGTGGTTATGAAGTTTGTGAAGAAGAATATCTTTTCTAGGTTTGGATGTCCTAGGGCTCTGATTAGTAATGGGGGTTCTCATTTCACTCATTTTCAATTCCGAGCTTTGCTTCGTAAGTATGGTATCACTCACAAGCTTGCTACCCTCTATCATCCCCAAACTAGTGGCCAGGTTGAAATTTCTAATAGGGAGATTGAGAATATCTTGCATAAGACGGTTAGGCCGGATAGGAAAGACTGGTCTGAAAGACTAGATGATGTATTATGGGCCTATAGGACTGCTTTCAAAACTCCCATTGGTATGTCACCATACCGCTTGATCTTTGGTAAAGCCTGCCACTTGCCTGTAGAATTGGAACATAGAGCTTATTGGGCCATTAAGTAAGTTAATTTTGATTTAACTCAAGCTGGATCCCCCACGAGCTCTGCAAATTAATGAACTGGAGGAATTAAGGAACGAAGCCTATGAAAATGCGAGGATTTACAAAGCTAAAACCAAAGTATTTCATGATAAGCACATTCACAGAAAGAGTTTTTAAGAAAATCAAAAGGTTTGACTATTTAATTCAAGGCTGCGTTTGTTCCCCAGTAAGTTAAAGTCCAGATGGGATGGACCGTTCATTATTGTTAAAGTTTTTGACCATGCTGCTATTAAAATTTTGGATCCTAAAAATGGTCACATTTTCACTGTCAACGGTCAACGATTAAAACCTTACGTGGAAAGTGAGCAGTTGTTAAAAGAATCAATTGTTTTGAGTGATCCGGAGTAAGAATTTTTTTCTTGCGTCTGGCTGAAGATGGAAAACTTAGCGCTTCTGGGAGGCAACCCAAGGTTTTTATTATTTAATGTTTTTGTTTAAGTATGTTTCAGTAGTCAGGATAAGGTCGAAGGAGAAGAAGCTGTTACCGTTTATTGATGGAGTTCTGCACCGCACACCGGGTTGTCTCTTTCCTACTCAGCAAACTTCACTGTTATATTATTCTTTCATTTCAACTTTACAGGCCATTGAGGACAATGTCATTCAAGTTGGGGGGAGAGGGCAGAAAATTTTCATTGCATATAGTACAATCTGGTAGGGATTTTGCATGAATTGTTACAAATTTGCATGAAAGTGAAAAGATGAAATCCCCGACGGAGTTTTATTAATTCATGCTTGAATAGAAAGAAATTATGGATTAGAAAAGACTAGGAAAAGGTTGAAGGAAAATTAAGTTCGATCTAGCCATGAAAAATTGATATAAGAATCTCTTTAAAGTTCATGCGCACTATTAGAAAAAAAATATTCACTATGCACTCTGATGAAGCAAAATAAGACAAGCCCTCTGTTATTTTGGGAACTGTATCTGATACTCGGCATTTCATGAGGAGAAGATCTATTTCAAGAAAAAGCTTTCTGCCAAGTTTTATAGAAAAAAGAAAAGAAAATGCAAAGGTATATTGTTGAAAAAGAGAGAAATGATGAAATAGAAAGATCACGCCATGAAAAATGCCCTTGATCTGAGTAACTGGGCCTGCTCACCTAAGACATGTTGAGGTTAGCGCAAAAAGGTGAAGGGTAGTGCAGCATCATGGTTGTGCAAATAAAAAAAAAATAAAAAAAAGAGAAAGTTCCAAAGGGACAAAATAAAAAGGCAGACAAAAGCTAGTATGCTTAAATGCTCTGATCTAAGAGGTGCAGGGCTGAAAGGTACTTACTTAGAATAACAAATGGGGGATGTAATTATCTTAACTGTAGATTTGGAATTACACATGCACAAATGCTATTGAACTTTGATTTGTATTCTTAAGTCATGTGCTTTAATTTCCAATCTAAGGCTAGTATGAGCATTAATGATTCTGGATTCCTAATCTTTGGTTGATTCTATGAAGGGAGAGCTGGATATAAGAGTATGATCTTTGTGAACTCTTGTTGGTCCTAAATTTTAATTTAATTACATTGCTAAGGGACTAACAATGAATAAGTTGGGGGTGTGATAAGTGCTATATTTTACATCATAATTTACATCACATCCATCATCTTTGAGCATTAAATGGATAAAGTTGTTCAACATGAGCATTAATTACATTCTCACACATTATTTGAGTCTTCATGTATTTTATCATCTTTTTGAGCTTAAAAGATCATGTGAGAATTATTTAAATATTTGCACAATTATTTTGGAATTAAATAGATTGATATTTTAATTTTCAGGAAACAACGACCTAGATCAGGGCGCTATTTAATTAACAACAGCTTCAAGGGCGCGTATTCAGTAAGAAGCGACAGCTCCAAGGGCGTCAATTCATTTGAAAAAAAAAGAAAGTGAAAAAAGAAAAAGGAATTAGCGCCCAAGATGTAGTCGCCAATTATTGAAAGAACGCCCATATGAACAGTCGTCAATTCTTATTTTACGAAAAATGAGGAAAATAGCAAATAAGGAAATAAGGAAACAACGCCCAAGTGAAGAGGCGCTACTTCAAGAAAGGACGCCCCAGTCTAGGTCGCTATTCAAAGTTGAACCAGAAACGGCAATTGTAGTTTCCCGATCGAAGTGTTCTTCCATGTTTGCTCTTATCTAAGCCATGTTTTATGAAAAGGAGGACTCCATCTATGGAAAGCCACCTCCTTTGATCAAATCTGGATGTTAGAAGTTGAGTTTTGATGGGATTCTCAAAAGTTACGGCCGTATGTCTTCTCTGCTACTATATAAAGCCACCGAGAGTGCCATGAGGGGGGATAACCAATTGGAGGTCTGCCGTAGGGATTGATTTTGAAGCTTTTCCTTTCATCTTTTGCAGTTAAGTTCTTCTTCAAAAATTTTCATTTTTAAATCTTCTACAAATTCTTCTTCTTCATCTTCTTCTAATTCTCCACCGTTTTTAATCTATTCTCAACTTTTCAAGCATCTATCTCTGCATTTTTACTGTTCATCCGATTTTTATAAACTCTGTTCTTTCTCATTTTTCTCCCCCTTCTGATCCTCATCTCTCTCTGTGTTCTTCACAAAAGTTGTGCGATTTTGAAAGTTCTTCAACTTCTTATTCTACCACTTCTTCTAAATCTTCACCGTTTTCAAGTTACAATCAATTTTTCAAAGTTCAACTTTTTTATGTTTACTGTTCATCCGCGCGGCTACTCTCTGGTTTTTCATGTTTTTCTCCATCTTCCTCTCGTTATTTGCTTCTGAGTTCTTCATCAATTCTCTTCCTCTCCTCGCTCTCTACAACTTGCATTTCTTCCACTTTCTCTAAATCTTATTAGTTTTTAAGTTATTCCTCCTCCAATCTCTCTCTTTTTTCAACTTCAATTTTTTCACTGTGTTTTCTATTTTATCAGCCACCGTAGCCATATCTCTTCCTCTCTTTTCACAGCACACATGTTTTTGTTTTAATTTTATTCTTCTTCCTCCACCTTTTCATCTCCCTCTCCTATATTTCATCCACACATCCCTTTCGCGGATTCTCTTCCAATCGGTCCTCTCACGCCGTCGGCATCCAAGGCGGGGTGATACACTCAAAGGCTCGACAAGGAGTTGACGACGTTCTTCATCCTATTGACTTACAATTTCTTTTCTCTTCTTTTATTTTACAAGTTGTAATTTTAGTTTTCATATACATTGTACTTGCCACCTCTCATAGCAATAAAGTTGATCTTTGTGAAATTGTGTTTATCTTTCTATCTCTTCCAAATTTATCTACTTAAACCATCTCATATTCTTTAAATAGTTTTCATGTAATTTATCTTTCCTTAGATTAATCACACTCAAAAATTAGTTTTCAAAGCATAAGGTGTTTTTCCAACTTGTTCTATAAAGATTTTCTCCTCCTCGTGGGATCGACTCCGCTTACCACTATATATTTGATTTTTCCAATCTTTTAAAGTGAGTGAGTGTGAATATTTTGAAATTGTGGCACGGCTTTCTTAACAACACTAGTCGGTGCGCATCAGCGTACATGGTCAAATCTAGGGAGGGGATGATGAGCGAGGTGTTCTGCTATGGCATAGCCTTTAATCATTTTTAGCTGAATGTAGATGATGTCGAATTGAGAAAGCAAGCTTTGCCATCGTGCTAATCGATCAGTGAGAACGGATTTTTCAAGAAGGAACTTGATTGGATTCATACGGGCAATAAGATGAACTTCGTGAGCTAAGAAATAATGCTTAAGTTTCTGAACTACCCAGACTAAAGCAGCACAAGTCTTCTCTATGGCTGAGTACCTCTGCTCACAGGGGTTAAGAAGCTTTGACAAGTAGTAGGCTGCCCTTTCCTTTCCTTCTTCGTCAACTTGGGCTAGGACAGCGCCGACAGAGTCATCCAGGACGGAAATGTAGAGAACAAGCGGTTTACCTGGAACTGGCAACCTCAGAACAGGAGGATTTGAGAGATAATCATTCAATCCGTCAAAAGCTGCCTGACACTTGTCATCCCAATTAAACTTGACTCCCGGCTTAGTAAGCTCGTAGAACGGCCTACATCTTTGTGAATGCTGGGAAATAAATCGGTGAATAAATTGTAACCTCCCGATCAATCCTCGAACTTCTTTCAAATTTCTGGGAGGAGGCATTTCTCTTATGGCCTTTACCTTGTTGGGATCAATCTCGATACCCCTCTTACTTACGATGAATCCAAGCAATTTCCCTGATGAAACACCAAACACGCACTTCTTGGGGTTCATTTTCAATTGGTACTTCCTCGCTCTTTGCCAAACTTTGGCTAGAACCCCGGGATGCTCAATCCTTGTCCTTGATTTCACTACCAGGTCATCAACGTACACCTCTATATAAACGTGGATCATATCATGAAAGATTGCCACCATAACCCTCTGGTAGGTGGCTCCAGTATTCTTAAGCCCGAAGGGCATGACCACATAGCAATAGGTTCCCCATGGTGTAGTGAACGATGTCTTCTCTTGATCTTCCTCAGCCAGGCGAATCTGATTATAGCCTAAAAAGTCATCCATGAAGGAAAGAGTCTCATATCCTGTCGTATTGTCGATTAAAACATCAATATGAGGGAGGGGGAAGTCATCTTTAGGACACGCGCGGTTGAGGTCCCGAAAGTCTATGTAAATCCGAACAT
Source organism: Amorphophallus konjac (assembly GCA_022559845.1). Lineage (NCBI taxonomy): Eukaryota > Viridiplantae > Streptophyta > Magnoliopsida > Alismatales > Araceae > Amorphophallus > Amorphophallus konjac. Next base: position 514,373,204 of record CM040121.1, on the reverse strand, counting down.
TTCCATCTTTCTTCATGACTGTGACGATGTTAGCCACCCAATTGGGATAGAGGACAACTCTAACAAATCTAGCCTTATGAAGCTTATCGACCTCTTCTTTCATTTTTAATGCCATATTAGGGTGGAAACTTCTCAACTGTTGTTTTTCCGGAATGGACCCTGGCTTAAGTGTAAGTCGATGTTCAACAAGCGCAGGGTCTAGTCCCGGCATGTCTTCATAACTCCACCCAAACGTGTCCTTATATTCTTGAAGAACCAAAATAAGCACCTCCTCTTCGGAGGGCGGCAAGTTCTTACTAATGAGGACAATCCTAGGGTCTTCCTCAGTACCCAGATTTATTTCTTTGGTAGGCTCTTCTACTGAGGCTGATGGCTCATCGAATCTTCTCATGTCACTGGCAAAAGCATCAGCCTCGTCCTCATATTCTTTGTAACCTTCATCCCCCTCTTCAATAGGGTCTTCATCATTCATGATCTCATAAACACCAAAACCCTCATTAAGAGCACAAGTAGATGTGTCTTCATATTCTGTTTCTGGCAGGATAATTGGATTTTTTATAAATTCGGGAAGAGCTAAGCATGCCCGACACCTCTTAGCTAAATCTAGCAAGAATCTACGGGGAATCTGCTTACCCTTGGATTTCTTATGCGAAGCTACCCCATGAGTCTTAGAACTAGAAGAATAAGAGCAACTAGCCTGATCACTAGAAATTGATGAAGATGAAGGGGGAGAGGAAAAGGTGGGTACAGAAGGGGATACAGGTGAAGACCCCTCACCGGAGGGGTAGAGAAGGTCTACTAATGAATCCTGGAAGAGCGGCCCCTGGGTCGGGACACACTCAGAAAGAAGATAAGAGGTCTCCTCAATGGAGATGGAAGATTGGAAAATTGGAATTTTGGCATTTTTTTTATTTTTATTTTCATTTTCAAGAAGAAGGCAATGAGAGGGAGGAATAAGAGGCGGTGTCGAGAATGACAGGTTGACGAAAGATTGCGTAAATGATGGCTCACGCGGGGGTGTGATGGAGAGTTTAGAAAATTGCTCCAGGAGCAAGGGAGGAATGGGAGGAGAAGCTTGAAGCGAATCTGGAGAAAAGGTTATCAAGACCGCGGGCGGTCTAGGGATATCTGAGCAAAACATTTTATCAAGCAAATGGATAACAATTGTTGGATGGATGGATTTAAGAGAAAAAAGGCCGGCCCACAGCCTATCCACATTGAAGCCTTCTTCATACGGCACATCCGGCTCCCCGGTATCTGTGTAATTACTTAGAAGCTGCCTCTTGTCCGTGATCACTGCTGACTTTTCAATCAATTCATGAATTAATGGTGGCCATTCCGGATCAGTTGGCATAAACAGTCGGCTCAGAGCAATGGTTATATCGTTCATGTCGAACCATCTGTACAAGTCACATTCGGGGTCATCCATCTTTCTTCTTTTACCTGGCCGTAAGGACTCCAAGGCCTTGTATGTAACTAGTGGGGCTATGTGGCGAGCAAACTACCGTGCATGTACATCTTGATAGTCCAGCATGGAAGTGACTAGCGTGGTTTGCTCATCATTATGAGTACCCCCTTTTACAAAGTGTGTTTGTAGAGTCCATGTAAGAGGCTGTCGATCTGTTTTAAGAGTTGAAATCATGACGGCCCATGGTCCTTCTTCATCTTTGCCTTTGCTTGGCCCTTTATACCCTAGGCCACCCCGGGGAATCATCTTTTGATGCCTGGCGGGCTTGACTCTCCCCTGGAGATTAGTACCCAGGCCTTTGCCAGTTCTGTACCCCATTTTCATCAAGATATTCCATCCCGGGGTGTTCATCAGACCCTTTTTCTTCTTGCCTTTGGGTGGCTGTGGTGACATTTGGGTGGTAAGAGGGGTTGAAAAAGACGGCCTTGCCAAGTCTTGCCACAGATCGGCAACATCCAAAACTGAGAGCAAAGGCCTATTGGAAGGCCACATAGAAGGCACCGATGTTGCGGAATGTATATCTTCTGCCGGCAAAATGGGCATACTAGTGACTTTGATAAAGCGCCCTTTGTGCGGAAATTTTATGCATTGATGGTTCGTGGAGGGCACAACATCAAGCTCTTGAATGTAAGGGCGACCCAAGATGCCATTGAATGTCGGGTCCATGTCTAGAATATGAAAGTCCGCTGTGACTGAAACCGGTCCCAAACCAACTTTTAAAGTGATCATCCCTAGAGGCGACTTCTTGGTGTTGTCATAAGCTGTGACGGTGATTGTAGATGGCCGGATTTGACTTTTCGGGATGCCACACATTTTCAAGGTACTTGGTGGCAAAACATTAATGGATGCCCCAGTATCCACCAAACATTGTTTCACTGCCACCTTGTTAATGTCAATAGTAATGCACAGTGCATTTTTCCTGGCAGGCTGCGGAGCCAATTCATGTTCATAAAAAGTGATGGCCGGTTGATTGCTGGCCGGATTTAAAACAGTAGTGACCTGTTCAACTGGGATGTCTTCATTTACCATTACTTTCTGCAAATATTGCTTCAGGGCTAGCTGGTGTGTAGTAGATCTTTTGATCAATTCCAGAATAGAAATTCGGGCCGGTGTTCTGTCCAAATGCTTTAATAGGTCATACTCCGTGCCCGGTGTAGACTCCTGTTCCTGTTCTCCTTCTTCTTGTACCAGCTCCTGTTCCCGTTGGGGAAACACTCGGTGGAACATCCGTCCACTACGAAGCACCATTGTTTTCGAAGCCTCTGTCGGGCCTAGAGTGGGTAAAGGGGTAGAGGAAGTAGAGGGAATGGTGGAGGGCATGTTGGGTGTTGGTGCTGGATTGGTAGAAGGAGGGGTTCTTATAAGAGGCCTCGCTGGCGGGGGGTCATCGGAAAACGGCGGCGGGGGTCGGGTGACAAGGAGGGGTCTTGGAAGCATGATAGTGGTAGACGGGATAGGTTGTGGCGAAACAGGAGGGGAGACGGATGCCGGCGGGGGGCGGATAAGGAGGGGTCTACTTAATGGGGGGTTTTGAGGTGAAAAAAAATGTATGGGTTGGCGCAAAAGAAGAGGCCGTGAAGGAGTAGGGTTAGGGTTAAGTGGCCCTGGAGTGGTGGTGGAACGTATGAGGAGACGTGGCTGTTGGGAGGAAGGTGCGGGTTGAAGTCTTCTTAAAAATTGTGGTGGTTGACTGGAGTTTCGGTTAATGGCCCCGGCAGAGGCGCTTTCTTCATGCCAGCCCTGCCCTCTCTCTACTTCATGGATTGAGGTGACAGGGTTTACTTGTTGATTTTGAATTGGGTGCTCCGATAGCGGATTGTTAACAATCCCCATATTTGGCTGGGGTGCAGGAGCCTGCTGTTACTGTGGAACTTGTTATTGCTGCTGACCTTGCTGCGGAGGCTGCTGAGCCGGTGGTTGCCGAGGAGCCCTTCGAGCCTTCAATGTAGCAATGAACCTCCTCATCTCATCCCAATCAATATCACCTTGATCATTCATATCATATATATAATCTTTGAAGTGAAAGCAATTATCAATAGTGTGCCCCGGCTGCCGGTGGAAGACGTAATACCGGGAGGTGTCTACATGTTGCGGCCATATCGTTCTTTCTTTAGGCAAGGTGAGCGTGTTGGCGGTCATGAGGGCAGTTAAAGATATCTGGTAGACTTTCGGGTAAGGGAGGGTATTGTGCTCTTCGGGGACCCAATGGTCTTCTTGGTTGTTGCAGTTGTTGTTGTGCATAATTGGCTGGCGGGGGCATTTGGTGGTACTGTGGGTGTTGATCTTGTGGGGTAAAGTGGGGTTGTTGTTGTTGAGGAGGTGGAAGAGGTCGTAAGGTCTGAGGAGGGTTATTATTTGGCTGGTGGACTTGGTTTTGGAAGGTGGGCTGCTGTGGTGGCGGCCTTTGGTTTGGAGGGTGGCGGAAGGGTGTGGAATTGCCAAATGCGCTCACCTGCTCATTAATAACAGTGCCTTCAGTGGTCGCACCAGTATTGCCGACATTAACGTTCTTCCTCATTACCTTTGGTCTTGGCTCAAACATGCCCATAATGGGCGAATCTTTCATCTGTGTTTGTATGTATCTAGCTCTTTCATAGAGCTCTTCCATAGTGCTCAACTTGTTCATGGCTAAAATATGACGGAATTGCAAAGTGAAGTTTGACATAATCATCTTCACTTGCTCCGTTTCCGATAATGTGTCTTTCAATTTTTTGGCCATAGCTCTCCACCTATCAGCAAATAAAACGAAGTCCTCCTCGGGCTTCATCTTTTCGACAACCAGATCAGTAACAGACAAAGAGGGACCCACACGGTCCTTGTACTTCTGCAGAAACTTCCTTTGAACAACATCAAAGTTACCGGCATCGGCCGGCTCCAAGGAGTAAAACCATTCTAATGCCGGGCCATCTAAAGACCGCCTAAAGAGATAAGCCAGAGAAGTCTTGTTATCCTGCCAGAATGATGCCTCATATAAGAAGTCTTTCAAGTGGATGTACGGATTACCCGTTCCATTGTACCGCCGAAATTTGGCATTTCAGATGGGGGTACATGAAAAACTGGCAGAGTGGGAAGCATAACTTCGGGAGCGGCCTTGGGTGCAGTGACCTTCTTGAGCTGCTCCTCCATACTAGCCATCCTTTGGAGGAGTATAGTGTGGTTATCGAACTCGGCTGGGGCCGGACAAGAAGAGTATTGGTTCGGCATAGGCCTCCTCAAGAATTGAGGAACATGAGGTTGTTGAGGCCTAGCAATAGAGTGACTTGCCGGTTGGGCCGGCGTAGTCATAACAGGAGTTGGTGGGCGCGAGAGCACCCTAGGTGCGACCGCCTGGTCGTTGGGGGAACTGACAAAATGGCCAACCATGGCCTGGGGAGGGTTAGAGGATGACGGGATGGATTATCCTTTTAAGGCGGCTTCGGCCGCCTGGCGTTGGGAATCATCCAGTTGAGTAAGAACTTTGAGAACATCGTTGAAGTTGAAAGAAGGGGAGGCGTCCCCAGAAGTATTTTGAGTGGTAGGTTGAGCTTGGGAGGAAGGCTCGACTTCCAGAGAAGTGGTGTCCATCATGTGGACCTGAGTGGGAGATGAAACATAGTTTCCCTCGTGGTAGACAGAATCGTGAGAGGGAATCTCATAAAACGGGTCAGATTGACCCTCTTCATAACCATCATAAGCATACCCATAGTTGGCCATATTGATGATTTTACCTGAGCGAAGTTTCATGCTTAAGAGAAAAAAATAATAGATTTCCAACAAGCAAGTATAACCAAGAGAATAAACAAGGTACACACTCAAGTTGTGATGAGCCCAAAGTTTTAAGGTTTTCTTTGAAGATTAAGGTGAGTTCTATAATAAGTTATCTCCTTTGAATGTGGGTCATGGTTGAGAGTTTGGGTATAATCTTCGGGTATCTAGGTTCTTTCTCTCTTCTCACCAACGTATGGGTCAACTATACTCCGGGTGCTTCAATGGTACAACTTGCCCGGCGTCCGTGAGGGAATCCACGGGTGCGGGGACTTACGGAGGCTTGGTTTAGGAATTTCCGGTCCAATGAGACGGAATGCTCAAAGGAGGGTCCTTCCTTCACCAAGAGGGTGTGAGATCCTACAGAGTGTGGGGAGAGGAGGTCTCCCAAGCCAAATGCCATAAATGCAGTCTAATGCAGGCAAATCAAGCAGATAGTGATCGGATAGACAGTAATAGCAATCAACTAGTGAATGAACAGCAGTAAGCAGGGTTCTGTGGGCACAGAACAAAAATGACGACCTGGAGGGGGTCGCTATATCAACAATCAGTGACTGTGTTCCAGTCGCTATTCGCGGTGAACAGTGAAATCTAAAAACGACCCGAAAGAAATGGCACCTTGGAATGAGGCGATGTATGAAGTAATGACGCCTCTATAAAGGGGCGTTAAAACACTGTGAACAGTACCAGGGAAATACCAAAACCAATAACAATCATAGTAACTGACGCCTAGATGTGAGGCGTTAAATGTGAAAATGACGCCTCTGTGAGGGTCGTGGATTATGAAAATGATAAAAAATGCGGAAAATAAATGGAAACGGTGGCTGTTTGAACAGTCGCTGTATGTAGAAATGACGGTGGAGTGGAGGGTGCTATTCAGTTCAGAGAACCGAAAGCCAGAGATCAATTTTCCTTTCTAATAAAAATGCTATGGATACTTGAAAATTGACTAATCCAGTGGGAGGCGTGCACGTGGTGCACAAGAGGAGTGTGCTACGTGGAGCACGAAGGAGGGGCACACGAATGTGCCAAAGGGGGGGGCACGCGAGGGCGCCGAAGGGAGGGGCACGCAAGGGCACCCAAGGGAGGGGCACGCGGGGGCGCCAAAGGGAGGGGTAATCAAACTAAAACAAAACAGGTCCCACCGTGATCGCCAATTTGTGAACGTGTCACATAGACATTTTAAAGAGGAATAACAATGATTAATGATGAATAATTATGCTAAAATAAGTGGGACAAGAAGGAAAAGAGGATGAGCATGAGATACTCTATGGAAGGTGATCGCCAGAGGGGTTACCTCAAAAGAAGAAGGATGATCGCATGTACCTTGTATTGAGCGGGTGGGATTGGGAGTTCTTCCTTCCTCCTTCTATCGGCCGGCCGATGAAGGGGGTTTATAGCTTGATTACCCTTGCAAACACACAAAATAAACAAAGATATATATTAGCCAAGTGTGTAGTATCAATGCTATAAAAATATGAAATCAAACAGATTGGGCACGAACACACCTTGTGTGTTTTGATTTTAAACCCCTAAGAGGAGTAACAAGGTTGGGATTATGAATGACATGCAAAGCAAGATATAGTATGGTGCAAAGCAATTTTAATGTGCTGAGAAGATCTCTAGAGAGTGATGAGTGATATGATAAAAATAAAAACTAAAGAAGAAGTGTCATCTCTGCTGTGCGTGCAGAAGGGAGAAAAACAAGGTTGCAGTAGCTGCAGCAGGATGAAGAAACGTCGGATGAAGACACCGCTCGTGGGAGAAAGAACACCAGAGGAAGGGGCTTTGGAATAAGATCAACACCGTGAAGTACCTGCAAAAAAAATAAAACTCTCCCCTCTCTGTGTAAAAAAAAACTCACAGCGTTCTTCTTAGCTCTCTCTCTGTTAGCCTTTTTGTTCTTCTTCTTCCTCCTCTTGTTTTTCTTTCTCGCGTGAGGAGCACATGTGAAGGTATTTATAGGCCAAAAATCCTTGCATTAATAGGATTAAAACAAGGCGATGAATCCTCTAACAAGGAACCCTCTTCTCAATCGAACATAAGGTGTAAAATGGGGAAAGGATCACTACAAGAAAGAAGAAGGCGAAAGGGAGACGGAAGTGCAAATGACGACCTGACTAGGGGCGTCAATTCAAATGACGACATTCACACAGTCGTTAATTCCTGGATTTAATTATAGAAATAAAGGACTTTCCTTATTTAAAATTGAGAAATGATGCCTGCTTGAATGGGCGTTAAATAATCAACGCCCCTAAAGAGGACGTCAATTCTTTGAGTTTTATTTTCTTTAGGATTCATAAAATCCAAGAAACAACGCCTGTCTGAACAGTCGTTTATTTATGGAATCACGACCTTCTTTAGGTCGTCAATTAAATGACGCCCTCCCTTAAGGCGTTAATTTCAATTATTTAAAGAAAAATGTAAAGAAATTACAATTAATATGGAGAAATTATCAAATAATTAGAAAAACTTCATATTAAACCAATATTGAAGTGCACTTTGAGGCGTCACATGGTGACATGAGATTTACTCAACATATCATCGATTTTGGCGTGTCTATAGCGTACGATGCTCGCTCTTGAGTATTTAGGCACGTCACGAGATGGAAACAAAGTCCAGGGTTTTGTTATCATCAAAATCACTTGGAGAGACTCAACAACCTATAGATCAGACGATTAGTAAGATGAAGGTGCCAAGTTTTTCAACCAAATGGTTTGTATTACTGTGGATATATAGTCAAAAACTCACCTTTACACAAAGAAAAAAGAAATATGCAAAATTCTTACATAGTTTTATCTAAGATTACTCCTGTAGTGGACCTAGGGTCACATAATTAATCCCACATCGGATGTTGAGAAAGCAATCGAGTGTTTATAAAGAAGGTCTTCACCTCTTAACCCAAAAGGGCCCTTTTACAAGGACAAAACCCTAGCCGCCCTCCGGCGTGGCGGGGACAATACCTCTTGGGGGCACCAAAAAGGTTCATCTCGCATCTACAAAGTGGCGCCGTCGGTGGGAACCCTGAGCTCGCACTCGCTTGCCTTCTCAAGGGGGGGCTTGTGTAGTGGACCTAGGGTCACAGGATTAATCCCACATCGGATGTTGAGAAAGCAACCGAGTACTTATAAAGAAGGTCTTCACCTCTTAACCCAAGAGGGCCCTTTTACAAAGATAAAACCCTAGCCGCCCTCCGACGTGGCAGGGACAATACCTCTTGGGGCACCAAAAAGATTCATCTCACATCTACAACTCCTATGTAGGATTTGTACATTCCACTTATGTGTATTCCCTTGTTCCATCATAGACCACAAGGTCTGTAGTACATCCTCAGTTTTTTCCTCGTCAGGTACTTCCACATTGGTTTGGGAAAGAGGTACGGATGCTGGAGGGTTCAACATCCTTACCTTGCCACCTCTCCTTTGTCTTGATAGGGTCTCTGCCTTACTCCCAACAATGTTTACCACGGCCAGTTCCCCGTCAATATGAATGATACTATCTATACACATTTCCGTTTCTATCACCCATGTGAGATCAGCAATGCCAATGAAACCTGGTTTACCCAAGCCCACCAAATGAGGACAAGAAATGATTGTGACTAATCTCTCAGTCATGACAACATATTTCACGTCCTGTTTCAGTGCTTTGCACTTGACAAATATTTCATCCTTGAGCCTGGAGTTATCAACTTCCAGAAGGATTGATACTCCAATGGCTTCCTCCCAGGAGTATGGTGACAGGGGCAAGTCTCTTGCTAGAGGTCTTGGCAGGCAGAAGCAGCTAGATTAGTGAGGGCTACTTCGTTTCATGATACTTTGTGCTGCTTTCCCAGTGGTTTCAAAAATGCTAGCCATTGGCCTTACCACAAGTCCAGCAGTTCCTAAGACTATTCCTGAAAGAACAAAGATAGACCCAGAGAGATGGATCAACATTTACATATGTTTTTACTAATATTGATCTGCTTTTGATTTTCACCTGATATAGCTCCAAGAAGTCCATGTTTCTCGACACCTCTGATTGCGGATTGGAGTAGTACAGTTAGACCCTGAAAGATCACAAAAAACACTCCCTCAGAAATATATTCTTTGATAGTCTAATGGCAATTTGAAAGGAGCTCAACCAGGTGGAAGTTAGAAACAACGGGGACAAATCAATCATATAGAATCTGAACTACTAGACCATGATTATCATAATTCATTTCAGGAATACGAAACATTAATAGACCAGGATACAAAATATATACTATAAATTATATAGAAGCTTCTAATGTGATCCATGAAGTTTAGTTGCTCTAGGATTAGTGTCACTAAACACCTAAAAACTCACAAGTCTAAAGCTAATTAGGTTTTTTGTCCAAGGAATCATCTTTTCCAAATTAATCTTCTACCATTTTATCAAAACAAGATACTTAGATGTGAAGGGTTAACAACTCAATGTTAGCACCCACCATCAACCACTCCCACATGCAACAATTAGTAGATGACAGAATTTGCCTGAACAGGGCACCAAATGGACCTCAAACTTGAAAACATGAAGTGAATTTGGCCAAGGTAGACTATCTTAGAAGCAAAATTGCATAGTAGTTCACTAATGGGATGTATTTCCTCTCATTCAAAAGATTGTTGTTGACCTTCTGGAACAATGTCCTTTTCTTTTCATGGCCAAAAGGAACAAAATGGTGGAAACAATAGCTCTTGAAAACAATGCAGCTAAATACAATTTGAGCCTCAACTTCTGAACCAACCCAAAAAAAGTTAATGTCATTCAAACATGCCTATGAAATGGCAAGCCAGATGTCTGGAATCCTAGAGTTGACCACCTATGCTCCACTGAATATAGAAATATCCATAATATCAGACATATGCTGACTTAAGTGAGGATACCTGTTACCTGTCAATAATCCATTTCACTTAGGAGCTTCTTCACCAAGTGTAAGAGTTGGATGCCAAAGTTATGGCATCATACTCAGCCTTAATGGTTGGATGTCAAACACTTTTCCTAAAAGAGTTGACAATGAATGGTAGTCTACACTTGCCTATGAGCAATAACAAGGAAATGACATCCCTAAGGTTCTGCAAAAGTGAAATAAACTTCTTTTCTTCAATAAAACTCACCTTCGTTTTGGTGTCTATCAAGCATCAAATAGAATATAGAAAGCCAGAGATGGCACATACCAAATGTATATAGTATTAAGCACTCTTGAATTTCTATACTGTAAAATCGTGTAGCTTACTTTCTTTTCCAGTGGCAAATGGCACCAGCACATTGATCTTCTTAATTCTAAGGATAACCTTGTCACTTCTGTTAAGGAAACCATACACTAACCTAATCCTACAATTTCCTGCATTCAGCAAGAAGGTGTGGACATGAAAGTACACTGAGTCAAGCTTCCCATTTATTTCAAGTAAATGGACCTGAAGATGGAATTTGTTGTTTTGTTGATAATAAAGAAGTGAACTGTTATCATACACATCATTATAGTTTCCCTACTGAAGATCATTTCAACTTACATACCATCTGGTGTCACCACAGGAAAGTCGGTGCCCTTTGCTAGAGAATCCAAGCACTTCCCAAAATCAAAGACCGACGGCATAAACAATTGAACATGTAAGCAAATTTGGAATAAACAAGACTTTTTAAGAAGATGATTCAGAAGCTAGTGCATGCGTTTGGTTTCTTAACTTGAATAATTAATTTAAATTATCTTCGTGGAGATTCTATATTTGATGTCACTCTGCGTTAGTTAATAATGACGCTAGCCATGCAGGTCATATCAAGGAGCAGACTGGATAAAGCTACAGTAGCTGAAGGGTCATCTATTTTAATATGACCTATGGATTTCCGAATTATTATTGACCTCTACAGTGACATGCATGATCCGAGTGAGGCTGGGACGGCTAAGGACATCCCTGCACATATATCTCACTCCATTCTAGGTGGAATAGTATCATATTACAGCTATGAAAGGGCATTACATCTGTGATAAATGTTTTAGGTGATTTCATGTGATAGATGGAATAGCATCTATGCTTCTAGCTCTGTGACAATCTCTTATAGCCATGTGGACATCATTTTTCCACTTTCTCTGAAAAATAGAACTTAAATCCAATATATCCATATAAACTTGAAATTGTTAAACTTTAGGAAAGAAGGTTATTGTGAACCTTAAGGAACAATGCTGCTCGAGTACACAAGCATTCAAACATCAGCAAATCACCAATGTCAGCGCCGGTTCCAACAATTACTTCACTACAAACTTCAATTCCATACAAGTAATTAGACCCCTCCTGATCTAGAGAGAGACTGGGCCGCAGATTGAAGCAATTTGATGTACATGTCGAGCTGTAATAAAACATAAGTCAGTAGCAGACACATCACCAAAAGAAACACTAACAGGAATGCACATAGAGGACACATGCATAAAAATTTCTTACCCTGCTAGAATATTTTCTTAGAAATTTTGTTAGAGGTTGCTGGCTGATGTGGAAATAGATCCCAGTTCACTGAGAGCGGGAGGCAAATATGTTCGTTTGGGGACATCATCGGCACAGTATCTCATATTAATTTGGTTATCTGAAAAGTTTAAGATTATTTGAAAACAAGAACATTAACAATCGAGTATGACTCCAGATGGGCCAAAAGAAATTGTAGGAATAATTCATACTAACCTGACATTGGTTATGCACATGGAAAATTAGAGGATGTTGGAGAGGGAGAGATTCGCGACCCACTAGATGTGTAGCCCAAATGGCCCATCAAGATAGACTTACCTGGCCCAATAAGTGACAGCCCCTGCCGGGCCCACTTACCCCGAGGCCTCATATGTCCAGGGCCTGTGTCGCCCGCCGAGCTTTAGCTCTGTGCCCGATCGATCGGCCCCCCTTCTACCGAGTGATCCCAAGGTCGGACGGATGTCCCCGGCTGGAGAGAAGGGGCGCCCCTACTTATCCTTTATGAGTTAGCTCAGCCTCAGGGCTCCGTAATAGGCTAGGGCGGAGTCCTCGCTGCTAGCGCCTATCCAAGCGGAGATTATGCTAATATCTGGGAATGAAGATAAGGAGAAGGGGAGAGTCCTTGACCAGAAAGAGACCCTCGCCGGGATGCAGCGTCCTCCCGGCCCCATCCCTCTCCCACCTAGGCGAGGAAGCCCACCACTATATAAACCCAAGGAATCCCTCCGGAAAGGTAAACCCACTCTCAGTCACTTCAACTGGTGGAGAGCGATCTCGTGCCCCTCTTCTCTCCTGCTCCTCCCTCCTTCGCACATCGCTTCTACTATTTACTGACTTAAGCATCGGAGGGTTTTGCCCGGGGTTCTAACCCTAGGCCCCCTGATCGTCTTCTTCCCTCTCTGTAGAATTCTTAGTTGGAGTGGTCGCATCTTATGATCGCCCTAGATCGGATGGCTCAACGTTGGGTGTGAGATCTTGCCTCTTCAGATGTCAAATGAAAATGTCATAGAAATGTAACTCTCACGGTGTTATAATACCACTATTTCTTCCATATTCTATTTGTTTATTTATTGTTCATTTATTGATCCCTGGTTTCAGCTGAAGTATCTTTATTGTTGAGATGATGAACGTATTGCTTAGGCATATCCTCAATAATGACTAGTCAATGTTGGGTTTAATCCTAATATTCTGGTCCACTTGTCATTGGGGCACATACACTTAAACACACCATTGAGTCCAGTTAAAGGAATATGTTAATGGGTTGAACCCATTCAGTGCTCATTAGGATCCTGTTATGGGTGGGATCCTGCTTAAGCCCAATTGGGATTGGTCCCTCCTCTCTACATTAGTGTGCAACTCCCCATTAGGTTACATACACACATATAGTACGTGAGATAGAGAGAGGAAACCAGAGGGAGAACGTGGGTTACGTCACTCCCTTCCTAGTGTTCGTGAGCGTGGATCGTCTTCCTCGTCGTCTTCCTTCTCGGTGGGATGGCTTCCGCTTCAGGTACACATCCCAACATGTGGTATCAGAGCCCGAGTTCTGATCTCTCGGACTCCTCTCATCGTTCTCGGAACGATTTCTTTTGGACTTTGGTTCTTCCGGTTATCACGTCGTATGGAGTAGAAGAACATACAGTATATTTTCTTTTAGTTTTCTCTGGCCGTTGGTTAGCGACCACCGTCGCGGAGGATACAACGACCGGAAGCGGCCATGGGCGATGATGGCGAGTGGGGCTTCCCTACGCAGGCGTACCACCGTGCGCCGTCACGTACATAGGGATCATCCTCAGTTTATAATAAAAAAAGGGTTTTCAGTTTGAAAGGGGACCCGACGGTGACCATCTCCCGGGACAACGCCTCCGGCGTCTTCAGCCACCGGGAGGCCCGGCGGTCACCGACGGACCTCCCCCCCGGCTGCCCCCTGCAGCAGGAACCCGCCGCGGCGGCCACATGCGCCTGCGCCGGTGCTCCCCGCCGCAACCGACGTGCGGCACCGCGCCAGCGCCGCGAGCGCGTGCCTCCCGACCCCGCCGAACGACGCCGACGGCGCCGTCTCCGGCCGGCAGGACTCCTACGGAGGCCGGGCTCTCCCCCTCTTCCCCTCTCCCATGGCGGCGGCGACGGTTCAGCTCTTAGGGTTTGGGAGATGGGGGGTCTCGCAAGGGGTGGAGAAGATGAAGGGTCTTTGACCCTTTTACCCCATTAAATTAATATTTAAGTTCTTTAACTCAAAATAAAGATCCAATAAGGTTGTGGATCCAATTTTGAGCCTCCCATTAAGGCATTTGGGTTGAAGTTTGAGTTTGGATTGTGTATATATTTGGATCCGGGTTTAAGTTGTTTAGTGGTTCTGGTTTCGGATTTTGGGTCTGAGATCCAAACAGATCTTATTTGGAACCCAAATCCGGATCCGTTTACGTATCCGAATCCGATTAAAATCCATTCCTTTTAAATATCCATATCCTTTATTGCTTAAGTGTATCCTTTAAGTATAAAACTGTTTATTAAGATTCATTTAATTATAACCTTATTCTTTAAATTCTGTTAATGGGTTTTCTATAGGATCCATTAAGTTCTGGATCTTGGGCCCATTCATTCTGGATACATTTTGAGCCCATTAATATTTTTTAAAGGATATAGGTCAATTTTGTAAACAGTTTGGATACAGAAGCAATTTCTGTCGGTATGTTTGCAATTCAGTGGTTATTTCTGCAAACAGAAAGGGATATTTATGCAACAACATACTGAAACTTGTATTTTTAGCCCCTTTTTAATTTAGTTTTGGCATGATTAAGATTTGTTAATGAACTAATAATTATTGCAGTAATCTTAGGATATATTTTTGTGATATTTTTGACCTCTCTTCAGTAATTATTCATGTATTAATATCTCCATTTCAGATTGCCATGATTATTGTGTTTATGTCCTTTTTACTCATATTAAGTGTTATTTGATGCTATTATGCAATTTTGTGTGAAATTTTTGATTTTTAAGTGGTTAGATAGACCACCAAAGTGGCACTAACTACGAGGAATGATAAAATTTTACACTCTTAAGTTATAAATAGTGTCATTCATGAACATTATGTTTTGTTTGTTATCATTTTTAATTGAGGGGAGGATATTTTAGCATTCAAAGTGTGTAAGTTGACCACCAAAGTGGCCTTATGCATGGAGAATAATAAAGTATTCTTATTAAGGAATTAAAATGATATCAAACTTTGTGTTCCTGATTTGAATATAGAATTTAACTCCCAAAGGAGTGTTCTATTTTCATGTCACGAACATGATAGAATAAAATTTATGTGCATGACGACTCTTGAGAGTTTTGTACCCAAAGGTACTCTCTCTTAACATCAAAGTGTATATAAGTCTTAGTTCTATCACTTAAGTTATTTTGTGGGGAGTTTGTCCATTAGCATGCTAAAGTAATTTATTTCAGTTGTTAGAATTACTTAGCATTCATTTATATGTCTCATTATTTGCTGCCATTTCATATTTTGATATATGTGAGTATTTGTTTATCTTCAGGTGCTTCTCCTTTGTTTGCACCCTTCACTGGAACTGTCCCTTATCTGAATGGCACTAATTTCACTGAATGGAAATAAATTGTACTATTTGCTTTAGGGTGCATAGATTTAGATTTATCTTTGCGTGAAGAAAAGCCAGCTCCACTTACAGCAGAAAGTACACAGGAACAGAAGACTCATTTTAAGAAATGGAAAAGATCCAACCGTTTGTGCCTATTGTTCTTACAAGGACATGTAGGTCAAAACATTAAGGGATCTATCCCTGAGCAGGCCACAGCTAGTGAATTTTTAAAGACTATTAAGGAACAGTTCATCAATTCTGATAAAGCAAAGGCTAGCACCTTAATGACTAAACTTTCCTCAATAAAATACACCGGCAGTGGTAGCATTAGAGAACACATTATGATGATGAGAGATATTGCATTTCAGCTTAATGCAATGGAAGTTACCATTTCAGATACATTCCTTGTCCACTTTATTCTCAACTCTCTTCCAAATGAGTATGAGACCTTTAAGATCTCATACAACACACATCAGGCTAAATGGTCACCAAATGAATTAATGACCATGTGTGTTCAGGAGGAGGAGAGGTTGAGAGGGGAGAGAAATTAAGTTGCTAACTTCTCCTCTCATAAAGGAAGTGGAAGTTCAGGAAAGCACAAAAATATTCAGAAGAAGGGCAAGAAGAAGCACAATAAGAAAGAAAAGGACAAAGGCAAAGAAAAAGAAAATGAAAAGAAATGCTTCTTCTGTCATGAACCTGGACACATTAAGAAAGAGTGCTTGAAATTCAAGGGATGGTTTGAAAAGAAAGGTAATCTCTCATCTTATGTTTGCTATGAGTCTCATTTAGTAAATGTTCCAAATGATACATGATGGATTGACTCAGGTTCTACTGTGCATGTTGCCATTTCTATGCAGGGATTCCTATTCCAAAAGCCTATCAATAAGGGTGAGCAATACATCTTTTCAGGAAATAGGACGCGCTCACAAGTGAAGGCTATTGGAACTTATAGGATCTTTTTGAGTTCTAGATATGTTCTAGATTTGAAAGATATTTTTTATGTACCTTCTTTTAGTAGAAATTTGATTTCAGTATCAAAACTTACTTCAGAAGGTTTTCATGTTAGTTTTGGAAACTCTATAGTTGAACTAATGAAGGATTCTATTATTATTGGTACTGGTTCTATATCTGATGGTGTATATAAATTGTGTCTTAGTAATGTGACTGAACAATCCTTTAGTACCCTGCATACTTCAGTTTCTATTGGCAACAAGCGTGGTAAAGTTAATGAAAATTCATCTATGTTGTGGCATAGGAGATTAGGGCATATCTCCATTAAGAGGCTTAAGAGGTTAGTGGGAGAAGGAGTGTTGCACACTCTAGATTTCACTGACTTTGAGACTTATGTTGATTGCATAAAGGGAAACCAAACACACACGCCTAATAAAGATGCCACTAGAAATTCTGAACTTCTAGAAATAATTCACACTGATATCTGTGGTCCCTTTTCACCCTGTCTTACTGATGAGCGATACTTTGCCACATTCATTGATGACTACTCTAGATATATGTATCTCTATCTACTTCTTGAAAAGGCAGATGTTTTCAATGCCTTTAAAGATTTTAAGAATGAGGTAGAGAAATAATCAGGAAAATCTATTAAGATAGTCAGATCTGATAGGGGTGGTGAGTATTAGGGGATGGCGGAGTCAGTGGGAATGGACCTTCTCGAGAGTTTTCTTTTGAGGAGTTACAGGATCAGGTTAAAATACCCGTGACAACTGACAACTTTGTTCCCATATTCATTCCTCAGAATGATATCCAGAGGGAACAAGAAGTTGTAGTTGGTCCACCTCAAGTGGCTCCAGAGCCAGAAGATGCTGTAATTGTTGACCAACCACCTCCTCAGGTGGATCAGGGGCCAGCACTACGCAGATCTGAGAGAGTTAGGAGACCTGCCATATCTGATGAGTTTTTGGTATACCTACAGGAGGATAATGTAGACAGAGGTGACATTGATGATCCAGTGACATTTTCACAAGTCATGAAAAGTGAAAAGTCCACATATTGGTTTGAAGCAATGAAGGAAGAGCTTGACTCAATGGCTAAAAATCAAGTCTGGGATCTCGTTGACTTGCCTAAAGGGTCCAAACTTATTGGATGCAAATGGGTATTCAAAACTAAAGTGGACTCTAAAGGTAAATTTGAGAGACATAAGGCCAGATTGGTGGCTAAAGGTTTCACTCAGAGGGAGGGCATTGACTATGATGAGACCTTTTCTCCAGTTTCTAAGAAGCTCTCATTCAGGTTAGTCATGGCCTTAGTAGCTCATTTTGATTTTACACCAAATGGATGTGAAAACGGCATTTCTCAATGGGGACCTAGATAAAGAAGTGTATATGGAGCAACCTCATGGGTTTCATGCTAAGGGGAAAGAACACTTGATATGCAAATAAAAGAAATCAATTTATGGACTTAAGCAAGCCTCCCGTCAATGGTTCATAAAGTTTAGTGAAATCATTTTATCCTTTGGGTTTAAGAAAAATATCATTGATGAATGTTTATACCTAAAGGTCAGTGGGAGTAAATTCATTATCTTGCTTTTGTATGTGGATGACATCTTGCTTGCCAGTAGTGATCTTGGTTTGTTGCATGAAACTAAGGCTTTTCTTTCTAAGAACTTTGAGATGAAGGATATGGGTGATGCCTGCTATGTCTTAGGCATTGAGATCACCAGAGATAGACCTTCAGGTACACTTGGTCTTTCTCAGAAAGCTTACATCTCAAAGATCTTGGAAAGGTTCAACATGCAATTTTGTGCACCCGATAAAGTACCCATTGTGAAAGGAGATAAATTCAGTGATTTGTAGTGTCCTAAGAATGACTTAGAAAGGAAGCAGATGGAGCTCATTCCTTATGCTTCAGCAGTTGGGAGCCTGATGTACCTTCAGACTTGTACACGTCCAGATATTACTTTTGTTGTGGGTATGCTTAGCAGGTACCAAAGCAACCCAGGTTTGGATCATTGGAAGGTTGTCAAGAAAGTCATGCACTATTTGAAAGGGACTATGGATTATATGCTCACTTACAGGAGGTCAAATCAGTTGGAGGTCATTGTATATTCTGATGCTGATTTTGGTAGTTACCTTGACACGAGGAAGTCTATTACAGGCTATATCTTCCTCTTGGCAGGGGGAGCCATTACTTGGTGCAGTGAGAAACAGAGTATTACAGTGACTTCCACTATGGCAGCTAAGTTCATTGCTTGTTTTGAGGCTAGTGGACAGGCCATTCAGTTGCGGAACTTGCTCACATGTCTACCATTTATTGATTTCATCTCAAGATCTATCAAGATTTACTATGACAATTCCGCTGCAGTCTTCTTCTCTAAGAATAATAAGGCATCTAAGGGTGGTAGAGCCTTGGATATTAAGTATTTTGCTCTTAGAGATAGAGTGGAGAATCATGAAGTGTCTATAGAACATATTGGGACATATCTTATGATTGCTGACCCACTCACTAAGGGACTACCTGCTAGCACCTTTTATAGTCATGTGATTAAGATGGGTCTTGTTAGTTCTCTTGATATGTTATGACACTTACAGTTATTTGTGATCACATTTATATCATGATTCTTCTTTTGTTTTCTGCCTATTCCATTTGTTGTATATACATGTTGGTTATGGATTATGGTTGGCAGAATGTATGCTTAAGTGGTGACCAGTAGATAAACATTAAGTTTGAGTTTATCTATTAATTCAGTTTTATTGTTCAGTTGTAGTAAGTTGGTGGCATTGTGGTACATGGAAGGTGGTGTATGATTAGAATGCATTTACCGCCATGACTCATGTCATTTGATTTGCTATACTTAAACTTCTTCAGATTCTATTAGCTGGAATGGTGTGTGATTTTGTTTTAATCATGTGCGCATGTATCGTGTTTTTCCCTTCAGGTGTAGCCCCACTATCAAATCTTCAAGTGTCTTTTAAACTATATGTATGTCTATGTTATATGTATATTTTTCGAAAGGAAGATTTGGTATGTTTGTGACAAGATGGACCAAGTGGGAGAATGTTGGGTTTAATCCTAATATTATGGTCCACTTGTCATTGGGTCACACACACTTAAACACACCATTAAGTACAGTTAAAGGAATATGTTAATGAGCTAAACCCATTCAGTGCCCATTAGGATCCTGTTATAAGTGGGATCCTGTTTCAGCCCAATTGGGACTGGTCCCTCCTCTCTACATTCAACTCCCCATTAGGTTACATACACACATACAGTATGTGAGATAGAGAGAGAAAATCAGAGAGAGAACGTGGGTTACGTCGCTCCCTTCCCGGTGTTCGTGAGCGTGGATCGTCTTCCTCGTCGTCTTCCTTCTCGGTGGGATGACTTCCGCTTCAGGTACACATCCCAACAGTCAATTCCCAATGGATCCAATCCTAGAGATGCATTGGCAGCAACATTCATAACTCGGGTAAGCACTAATAACTCCAACATTCATAACTATTAACAAACCTATTCTTCAAAATGCAAATTTGGAATAAACAATTGAACATGTAAGCATCCAAATTTATAATTGAATATATAAGGATTCAATTTCAATCTAAGGACAATTATTTGAAGACAAGCAAAAGAATGGACATATCATCCCACCTATATATATAGCATGCGACACAAGCAACAATTATGGCAGCAGTTCATACAAATTAAGAATAAAATACATGAAAATTTTCAAATTTCAATATTAAAAGTTTAAAGCTAGACTTCAATACAATATATATCCAAAAACTCAAACCAAGTAACAGGAAACATTATGTCATTATCAATACCCACCAGTACAAGTTTACATGATCCATGACCAATGTCATAAATGCTATCACATTGAGATAAGATACCAAACAGAATACCTTGGAATCCCCTGCAAAAGCATTGAAAACAGACTTTGTGGCTAATGTAACTGTAGACTGCAAAAAATTAAGAAATTAGGCCCAAACAACAAGCTACAAAAGAAATTTACAAGGATAACAACAGGGTTTGTGCATGTATTGGTGAAATGTTGACGATCATGGGGCTCCATTACCGTGCCATATGAACAACATAAAATGCTTTTGCATGTCCCAACATTCGTATTGTATGGTAATGAAGCTCCATGTTTGTCGGCACTTCACCAATTAATACATTCACAAATAAATGCGCCCCTGGGTAAATCGTCCAATGTTCGGTAACCCCACCCTTTGTTTACTCTCTGCTGTAGTAAAAAAAAAAAATCTTACAACATAGGAGATGGTGGAATAAAATTAGAGTCAAACAGATAGTCCTAGCAAATTAGAATAAAATTCAAAAAAAAATCAAAACATACAAGATGTGATCTATTTCGGTAGCAAGAACAATGTAGTGAACTAGAAAAACCCAAATGAGTCTAATAAAGTAACTAACCTGCAGGAGAAGGACCTTCTGCTTAACTGCAGTCATGACATATTGGAGAAGTTCATCATATTCCTACATTAACATGTCAACATCAAAACTGATTATTTTCAACAAGCTAAGCAAGACACACAACAGGAAAATTGCCAACTCGGTAGCATATACCAACCTGCCCAGTAACCCGCCCAATGTAAAACTCGTCATTTAGTAATTCCTCATTGTTAGTTCCCACATCAATTGTTACAGGTAAGCACTCACAATACTTAAATTCTCAATTTTCATGGAAAAGTCAAAGGAAAATTTAGGTAGACTATAATCCAAAAGAGATGATTACCGTAGAAGGGCGAATTCCACCAAGGGCAGTATATAAAGCAAGCTTACCCCTGGAACATTTTAAGCATGATGCCCTTAGTAGATCGGTAAACGGATCGGATATGGAGCGGATAATGTGATATTCGAATTCGTATCCGATTAATAATCGAATTATCTGATTAGTAATCGAATTATCCGTCGGATATTTTATTCGGATAATTATCGGATTAATACGAATTCAAATTCGGTTCGAATTTTAAACGTATAATTGCTAGGTCTACTTAGAGGTGAGTCGTGTGAGAGCGTCGTATATTATTTTCTCAAAAAAAAGAAAGAGTGGAAGTTATTTTTATTTTAGGAGATGTTATCAAAAGATTAGACTTCATCTTAAAAAATAGGAGATAACTTACCAAATGGGTGTAAGTAGATTTCTTATTTTTAAATTATATTTTGAGACAAAAAAGGATAAAAAGAGTAATAAAAAAATATATTAAGATTTAAGTTAATTATATATAGAATATGCATATCCTTAGATTTTCATCTAAGGGTTCATATTTGGTCGGATAATATCCAACACGGATATCTCAATATCCGAATTCGTATCCGATTAATAATCGGATATCCGATATCCGATTAAATTATCCGTCGGATATTTTATTTGGATAATTATCTGATTAAATGAATTCGAATTCGGTTCGAATTTTAAATGGATAATTGTCGAGCCTAGCTGTCAGGAAAAAAATGTGAATGCTCTTGATTCCATTATAATTTTAGGATTTTATTAATCCCATGCCATATACCTAACATCTGAGAAGGCAAAAACTAAAAGACAGGAGAAGAACATGAAGAAAAATCTTAAAGGAAATTGAAGAAGCAAGCTGAGCAAACAGCAGCCATGCAAGCTCCGAAAGTCTCCAAGCCCCAAGATACGTTCACCATCTCTAACAATAACTTGAATGCTTCTTTTGGGCCAGTTCTTCAACACCTCAAGTATCTTTCCCTGGTTAATCCAGATACAAGTTAGCCAATCAGGAAAAGGAAGAGTAATACTGGCTAAAGAAGATAATGTGTGCCTGATGCACATTCCCTCTTCTGTACAACGGAAGATTATGAGGAAAGATAAAAATCATACTTTTCTTTCAAACTGATGTAGGGGCCCCGTGGATGCCTGAAAATGGAACCATACTTCTGAAAGGCGTCACCAACTGTTAGTGTGTAGTTGATGGGAAACAATTCCTCGACATTATTAATGAGAAGCTTATAGAAGAGCTCTCATTCCTCTTGACGGAGGTTGTGCATGAGCTTCTTCTCCTATTGAGAAATGGAGGAGGAAAGTCACGATTGGCAGCAAAGCAAAAAAAACCCATGCTTCCAAAAGCACAGCTGTATTGATCGCAATAGACCTGAAGCTGTTGGGTGATGCACACCGGAGATAAGAGGCCACGCAAGTAGTAAGCATCTCTCTTTCTCGGTGAAGGCAAGCCCCTTCTTGTGGTGAGGATCCCTCAACATGGAATAGCCAGCAAAAAATAAACACCCATTATCAGATTCCATATGAAATTTTACTCAAGAGCAACGATCCACATTGGCCTAAAGTAGAGATCTCAAGAGGGACAGAAAGGGGGAAGCTTTCACCTGGCGATGGTGACAGTCCAGGGGGTGATGAGCTAGGTGCTCCTCGGTGGCGAGGTCCTCATCGTAGACGTCCTCGACCCCGTCACCGACAGTGCACTTGTGGTCCAGCATTGAGGCCCTATCCTTCATCTACTCCCTATCCCTCATCTCCTTTAGTGTGCTCTCCATAGCCTTTCGGATAGGGTTTACAAAGGATGAAGGGGGAGGAAGGAGGAGGAGGGTGGGGGGAAGGGCAGGTACCTGGCCCTCTTGGCCAACCCTCTCTCAGGGTCTCTCGATCATCTCTCAATCTAAGATTCACACAGGCTGCGGCGGCCAGAGACCCCCCTCGTCCCTCTGCGGTCCCTATGGAGCCTCTTTGCGGATCTGGTTCGCGACAGATAGATAAGGCACCCCCTAAATGCAATCTTCACTGGACCAGGAGCTCTTCCACCTTAGGTCTTGAGCATCCACGGATCTCACGAAGGCCCTGCAGATCATCCGTAGCATCCCCCCGTGGATCAGACCCACCTCTCCACGCCTTTCGCTTGCACCGCCTATGGAGATGCAGGCCGGGTCTGGTGCGCCGCCGCCCTCGATTCACCCTCCCAGCATTCATATCTATCCTACACCTATAGGTCCTGAGCATCCACGGATCTCACGAAGGCCCTGCAGATCATCCGCAGTGTCCCCCCATGGATCAGACCCACCTCTTCACGCCTTTTGCTTGCACCGCCTATGGAGATGCAGGCCGGGTCTGGTGTGCCGCCGCCCTCGATTCACCCTCCCAATGTTCAGATTTGTCCTACATCTATAGTCTACTGTGCCATCACCCTCAATGATAGATCCCACTCCAAGCGGCCAGATCCCAGCCAGATCAGGAGGATATCAGTCTGCCCTACGTGCTCCGCGATCAGATCTGGTGCCGTCGAGTTGGAAGAAGACACAAGGTTGTGGTATTGAGGGGGGAAACAATTGCAATGGGAGGAGGAGGAAGGAAGAAGAAGGAAGGGTGTTTCCTAGTGGAGATTAGGTAAAATGGGAGATCGACTAGATCGAGGGAAAAGAGAGGGGAAGGGATGGGGGAGGAAGAGGAGGAAGAATGGTGTGATTCAGGGGAAATGGTGTGATAAAAGGGGGAATAAATGAAAAGTATCGGGCGCCAACTTTGGCACCCTCGGGATAGTCCCTCTTCCTATGTTTCTTCTTTTCCTTTTTTTAAGTGAAGTAATTTATTCCTATGTTTTTCTTAAAATCGTAGTAATTTTTAACATCTATATCTATGTTCACTCAAAAATTATCGGTACACATAATATTTTCTGATGCTTCATGTATAACAGTTGGAATAAATGGGCCATATACCTACATTTAAACAAAATGTCGGTAAAATAGCTATGGTCTTTTTAAAACGTAGGAAAACTTAACATATACCTACATTTTCCGTAGCCGTAGGTAAAATTTATGGCTATAGATAGACTTTGTTGTTGTGCAAATAGAATGATTAGAGGCGATGTTCGTTTTGGCTGTGACATACAATTGGTATAGAAAGCACAAGTGTATTTAACAAAGTTTTAGAGTGAATGAAGTTAGTCTATCAATTGTCATAGGAAAGAGTGCAACTACTTTGGAAATCACAAATCTGGAATATATTCAGCTTAAAGAAATGGACAGTAAGCCACAACTAAAAAGATATTGTCAATTGCAATTGTGAATCAAAAGATATTCAAATAAGGCACAAATTAGATAGTAAGAGAAGTTCAGTTAAAAGCTTTCTGCCTTAGTGGTTTTCTAAAGCAATTCAGTTGATAAAAGTAGTCAAATGATAATCACTCGCATGACGTTGACTGTGATAATCCAGTTGATTGCTTCTGAGTGCATTTAGCCATTAACATTTAGGTGTTCTGATTGAGTGTATTCCAACTAAGGATAGATAAGGGTTCCAACTAACTATTGATTGTCCTATGTTTTGACTAAAAAAAATGTATGTCTTATAAGTCAATCACTTATGATGTGATGACATCAATTATTTCTTGCACATTCTCATTCATATTAATATTATTTATGATATTTTCTACATTATGTCTTAGTTATTTATGCAAATTACCGGTTAACATGATGAAGTACTTGAACACATGCGATGAAGGTTAGATCATAATGAGATTATGATAATGAGACCAACCTTCCAAATGTATATGTTCTAAATGTTCCTGGCCATAGGATCTTTGAAATGGAATATCAAAAAATCTGGATAGATCAGTGCACATGATATCCTCTTATATGATAAGAGTGACCGGTCTTATAGTCACTGATGTGGAGACACTAGCATATATGTGCAGATACCCATTGCAAGAATAAGGTTCACTGAACTGATTCGATTATGAATCTCTAGATGGTGATTATATATAACTGTCAACTAAAAGATTCTTCAGTTATAGTACCACAGTTGGTCCTTAGACATGAGTCACCAAGGATACCTTGTATGAGGACTCATGTGTTTTGATTCTTGGTAAAATGACTTTAGTCATAAGTTCTAGACGTTCAGGTACTTGGATATAATGGAATACATGCGAAGGTAATTGAATGACAATAGTGGATCATTCACTCTTAGATATAACATGATAAAGAGTATCCTATGAACGGTACTCGAGAAAATCCTTGGTCAAGGTTAGATAGTTTCACTGGAAAAGGAGTTTTCCAGTGGGACTTGGAGTACAGAGTTCATCAGGCCATAAGTAAGAAGGGTTTGATAGTATGACCATGCCCTTAATTATGGCCAGGTGGTATATATTGTGTCTAAATGAAGGAGTGGTAACTAGAGATGAAAAGATCCTAGAGTTGTTTTATAAATCCCCTTTATCTTCTAGGGTCACGGAGCATTGCTTGGTGCTTACTGTAACTTGAAAGTCTAATAAAAGAATAATCATGAGATGATTATCTATTATGAGATAATGATTTAATTATTTAAGTCATGAGATGATTAAAGAATTAATTCCATGTTAAGTGTTAATGCGAAAAAGTCAAGAAAGAGTTAATGAGCCTCAAACTAGACTGACACTAGGCTTAGAGGATCACACACATTAGGGTTATAGAAGATGGGGGTATTTCTGTAATTATAGATTTATGAGAGTTTTTGTGAAAAATCAAAGGAGTCTATAAATAGTTATATGGAGGGAACCCTGGGCCAAGCATCCAGGGTTCTCCTCATAGGGTCGTCCACTCTTTTTCTCCTCCTAGGGTTTTGTGCCCCCTCTCACTCCTCCTTCCTCTCCTCTCGATCCACTCTTTGAAGGGGTGGAGACTCAGAAAGAAGGACTTTGTGGAGATCATTCGAGGTGCGGTTCATGGAGAGAACTCCATCGTCTATGGCCTGTGTGGATACCGCTAGAGACCCGGCACTGGACTGTTTGTTACTGCCACGAGAGTACTCTTTCCACTTTATTGTGATCCACACATCGCATAGGTAATGATCGGATCACTACTTGTAGTTAGTTGTCAAGAATCATGCCTGGGTGATCAACGCGTCGAGATAAAATTTTAATTCTTTATTTCTATTGCGTTCTTCTTTATCCTGACTCATATCCTTACTATGGTATCAGAGCTAGGTTGATCGTTCGTGATTCCCGCTTATTTTTAAAATATTTTTTGTAATTTTTGTAGTGATTTTTGATGTTTTTGTGGCTAAGAACGACACCATGGGATGAGGTCAATCTTCATAGAGATCGGGGTCAAATCGAACCAGACAGAAGTCAGGGTCATTGTTGGCGATGACCAAGGTGTTGGAAGCCGCTTGGACGGCTAGAGACATCATGCACAGGGTGGCCTTTTGTCCACATGTAAACGATGCCCCGAAGCCGAGGTAGACTGCTAGAGTTTGACCCCGGGAGCACTGCAAAGGTTGCAGGGGACTCCAGAGTTTGACCGAGCTGTCGCCTCTAAAACTATCGGCATCACCCCCACCCCCACCCCCGGGTGTGGATTTTTGGGGTTGAAAACCCCACCGCGGCTTCATCTGACTGCATCTGGTGCCGATAGCTTCAGCCTCACCGGCTGGTCACTAGGCATCCCACTGCGGCGGCGGTCGGTGCCACAGGGTGGTTGATTGGCGTCGTGGGAGCCGCCCCTAAGGTAGTGGCGGTGACTGGTTCACTTAAAGTGGAGAGTTTAGGAGGAAGGGGATAGGCATCACAGTGGGCCTCAGTCCAACCCCTCTAGGCACAGCAGGAAAGAAGGTAATCTGGCGCTATGTGCTATAGTCCACCTTATGCCAGTTGCTTGCTCTATGCCCCCAAAGCCCAAATTTGAATTTTAAATCTAATTTAAATCCAATCTTCTTCGTTTTCAGTCCTGGGTGCCACGAGGTATAGCAAGGAAATTTGAACATTTTTAGTTTTAATAATTTTCTATTTTTACATATGATGATTAAATTAGGAAATTCATTTTAAAATAGAAATGTCCTATTTATATAAATATATAATTTAAAAAATTATGTGAAATATTACACTATTAAAATTCTACCTTGGACGTTAGATTTAATGTGATTAAATCTATTTTTTCAAAATAATCAAAAGCTTGATTTTGATTTGAAACCCAAACTTCAAGGTCAAAACTATTTTATTTTGTGAAAATAAAATTTTATTTGAGCATGCCATGGGTGCAATGATTGGGTGATTATGGACTGCGCTTAGATGTCATTGATGTGTTCATGTGATAAATGGATGATGGCTATTTATGTTGATGGATGATGTATAAATTTATTTATGGGACATACATGTCTCTCTTCTCTCTCTATAAGTCTACTAGGTATGGTATATATATATATATATATATATATATATATATATATATATATATATATACCACCTTTTGATGAGACCATATAAAAAAATTCAAAATCCCTCCTTTCATTATATTAGGTTGTAACATAAGGCATGAAGAATGACCCACATGACCTTTTGTTATTATAGTTTAGGTGAGCTGACCTTAAATTGGGAAGGTTTGTTGTACTGCCATAAGACTAACTCAGTAAGGGGCCAGAGACCTAAACTATGACATGTTAATGCCATGCGTGAGGTAGAGGACTGTTGTAGCTTTATTGTGTTGCCACAAGGGCTACATCACAAATCCATACTTACCATGTAATAATGGGTGTAACTTAACTAGACTTTGTGGTTTGTTGTGTTGCCATAAGATCACAAGTGTTCTAGAGGCCGAATAAGACTAGAAGTTGTAAGGAGTTACAATTGACAAGAGTTGTATACCGATTGAGTATGGGGTGATTTGTTGTGTGCCCACAAGATTACTATTGTAATGTTAATGGGATTCTAGTTCCCACTAGGGAACCTGTGGAGTTTTTCGTCCTTACATAATGAGGGTTATGCAAATTCACTGAGAATTAGTGAGAGTTATAATTAAGATTAAAGATCGTATCTTAGTTGAATGTTTGTAATGTTATTAATTTATCCATCTCCTTTTTATAGATCAAAATGTTGAATCATTCGCTTCATAATATACTTGATGTTAGCTGACTTATTGGACTAAATTACAATGACTGGCTCAAGAATTTGAGAATTATTCTTACGGCTGAAAAGATAGTCTATGTTCTTGATAAGTCAACTCTTAACCCACCTTCAGATAATGTAGAGGAAGGGGAGATTATTCTTTATGAGAAGCATTTGGAAGACCTCCACTACCAGAAAAAGCGGGATTTCAGACGGACATTATCCGTCTCAAATCCGTCTGAAAATCCGTCGCAAACCATATTTGTAAAGGAATTCCGACGGATTTAAGACGGGAATCGACCGTCTGAAATTCTTAGTCACAAATTTGTGACAGTTAATTTGTCTGTCTGAAATTCCGTCTGAAATTAAGACAGAATAAATTTCGGTCACAAATTCCGTCTAAATCTCATACGATAAAATTTCCGTATGTAACTGTCCGTCTGAAATTATCCGTCTGTATTTCATACGGTTTTTAAGACGGATTTATAATTCGTTGTAAATACCGTCAGTAATCCGTCTGAAAGCTTGTCTGAAATCCGTCGCTATATCTGCCGGATATTACGACGGATTACTTTTTCGTCGTAACTACCGACGACGGTTCCATATGCAAATTCGTCCTAAATCCGTCGGTGTTTGAAACGGAAATCACGACGGATATTAATTTCCGTCTGAAATTACCGTCGCTATTCCAAACGGAAATAGCGACGGAGTGAAAATCCGTCTGAAATCAAAAATATATTTTTTTAAAATATTGCGTTTATTTATCTAATAAACCTGTTAAAAAAATTATTAGGAACCTACTGATAACCACAAAAAAAACTCAACATCAACGTACCCAAATAAATAAACACCACCGAAAAAAACTCAACATCAACATAGATGTTCAAATAAATAAACACCACCAATAAAAAAATTCAACACCATGCTGATCAAATAAATACAAAAAAAAACACATTAACCCTGCTGATCCGTCTGAATAACATAAAACAAATATCATTAAACATCAAGAAATATCTGGTACATCGTCAATATCCTCATCATCCATATCGTCACTGCCCTGCTCATCTCCTCTGTCGCTGCCCGCAGAAGGATCCCCCTACATTAAAAAAATAATAACATTCATTTATAGATAAAAAAATTAGTGCGAAGAAATGAGCATAAATATAAATCAAACATATCAAATTGATAACTGCAGATTTTATAGATCAACTACTAGCTTGAAACAATATTTAGACCCCCGGACCCGACCTGGTAGTTCATTTAAACTAAGTGTATTTTAAAACTGAACTTTGAGCGCCGAGCTCAAACCGGGCATCCGATTTGGATTCCGTCAGTTCTGACAAGTCACTTTCATCTCCCCGGTCGCGTTGGAATGATCGGCACGGCCGTCCGACTTGTATTTCAAGTTTTTGACCCCCGGACCTGACCTGATAGTTCATTTAAACTAAGTGTATTTTAAAACTGAACTTTGAGCGCCGAGCTCAAACCGGACATCCGATTTGGATTCCGTCAGTTCTGACAAGTCACTTTCATCTCCCCGGTCGTGTTGGAATGATCGGCACGGCCGTCCGACCGGTATTTCCAATTTTAGACCCCCGGACCCGACCTGGCAGTTCATTTAAACTAAGTGTATTTTAAAACTGAACTTTGAGCGCCGAGCTCAAACCGGACATCCGATTTGGATTCCGCCAGTTCTGACAAGTCACTTTCATCTCCCCGGTCGCGTTGGAATGATCGGCACGGCCGTCCGACCAGTATTTCCAATTTTAGACCCCCGGACCCGACCTGATAGTTCATTTAAACTAAGTGTATTTTAAAACTGAACTTTGAGCGCCGAGCTCAAACCGGACATCCGATTTGGATTCCGTCAGTTCTGACAAGTCACTTTCATCTCCCCGGTCGTGTTGGAATGATCGGCACGGCCGTCCGACCGGTATTTCCAATTTTAGACCCCCGGACCCGACCTGGTAGTTCATTTAAACTAAGTGTATTTTAAAACTGAACTTTGAGCGCCGAGCTCAAACCGGGCATCCGATTTGGATTCCGTCAGTTCTGACAAGTCACTTTCATCTCCCCGGTCGCGTTGGAATGATCGGCACGGCCGTCCGACCGGTATTTCCAATTTTAGACCCCCGGACCCGACCTGATAGTTCATTTAAACTAAGTGTATTTTAAAACTGAACTTTGAGCGCCGAGCTCAAACCGGACATCCGATTTGGATTCCGTCAGTTCTGACAAGTCACTTTCATCTCCCCGGTAGTGTTGGAATGATCGGCACGGCCGTCCGACCGGTATTTCCAATTTTAGACCCCCGGACCCGACCTGGTAGTTCATTTAAACTAAGTGTATTTTAAAACTGAACTTTGAGCGCCGAGCTCAAACCGGGCATCCGATTTGGATTCCGTCAGTTCTGACAAGTCACTTTCATCTCCCCGGTCGCGTTGGAATGATCGGCACGGCCGTCCGACCGGTATTTCCAATTTTAGACCCCCGGACCCGACCTGGATAGTTCATTTAAACTAAGTGTATTTTAAAACTGAACTTTGAGCGCCGAGCTCAAACCGGACATCCGATTTGGATTCCGTCAGTTCTGACAAGTCACTTTCATCTCCCCGGTCGTGTTGGAATGATCGGCACGGCCGTCCGACCGGTATTTCCAATTTTAGACCCCCGGACCCGACCTGGTAGTTCATTTAAACTAAGTGTATTTTAAAACTGAACTTTGAGCGCCGAGCTCAAACCGGGCATCCGATTTGGATTCCGTCAGTTCTGACAAGTCACTTTCATCTCCCCGGTCGCGTTGGAATGATCGGCACGGCCGTCCGACTTGTATTTCAAGTTTTTGACCCCCGGACCTGACCTGGCAGTTCATTTAAGCTAAGTGTATTTTAAAACTGAACTTTGAGCGCCGAGCTCAAACCGGACATCCGATTTGGATTCCGTCAGTTCTGACAAGTCACTTTCATCTCCCCGGTCGTGTTGGAATGATCGGCACGGCCGTCCGACCGGTATTTCCAATTTTAGACCCCCGGACCCGACCTGGTAGTTCATTTAAACTAAGTGTATTTTAAAACTGAACTTTGAGCGCCGAGCTCAAACCGGACATCCGATTTGGATTCCGTCAGTTCTGACAAGTCACTTTCATCTCCCCGGTCGCGTTGGAATGATCGGCACGGCCGTCCGACCGGTATTTCCAATTTTAGACCCCCGGACCCGACCTGGTAGTTCATTTAAACTAAGTGTATTTTAAAACTGAACTTTGAGCGCCGAGCTCAAACCGGGCATCCGATTTGGATTCCGTCAGTTCTGACAAGTCACTTTCATCTCCCCGGTCACGTTGGAATGATCGGCACGGCCGTCCGACTGGTATTTCCAATTTTAGACCCCCGGACCCGACCTGGTAGTTCATTTAAACTAAGTGTATTTTAAAACTGAACTTTGAGCGCCGAGCTCAAACCGGGCATCCGATTTGGATTCCGTCAGTTCTGACAAGTCACTTTCATCTCCCCGGTCGCGTTGGAATGATCGGCATGGCCGTCCGACCGGTATTTCCAATTTTAGACCCCCGGACCCGACCTGATAGTTCATTTAAACTAAGTGTATTTTAAAACTGAACTTTGAGCGCCGAGCTCAAACCGGACATCCGATTTGGATTCCGTCAGTTCTGACAAGTCACTTTCGTCTCCCCGGTCGCGTTGGAATGATCGGCACGGCCGTCCGACCGGTATTTCCAATTTTAGACCCCCGGACCCGACCTGGTAGTTCATTTAAACTAAGTGTATTTTAAAACTGAACTTTGAGCGCCGAGCTCAAACCGGGCATCCGATTTGGATTCCGTCAGTTCTGACAAGTCACTTTCATCTCCCCGGTCGCGTTGGAATGATCGGCACGGCCGTCCGACCGGTATTTCCAATTTTAGACCCCCGGACCCGACCTGATAGTTCATTTAAACTAAGTGTATTTTAAAACTGAACTTTGAGCGCCGAGCTCAAACCGGACATCCGATTTGGATTCCGTCAGTTCTGACAAGTCACTTTCGTCTCCCCGGTCGCGTTGGAATGATCGGCACGGCCGTCCGACCGGTATTTCCAATTTTAGACCCCCGGACCCGACCTGGTAGTTCATTTAAACTAAGTGTATTTTAAAACTGAACTTTGAGCGCCGAGCTCAAACCGGACATCCGATTTGGATTCCGTCAGTTCTGACAAGTCACTTTCATCTCCCCGGTCGCGTTGGAATGATCGGCATGGCCGTCCGACCGGTATTTCTAATTTTAGACCCCCGGCCCCCAGATTTTCTCAATTCTTCTGAAGTAAATGAGTTTTAAAATTAATAATGAACATAATTGAGTAATTCCATCAAAATAAAAACATAGTAAACACTCACCTGTGCGGGCTGTGTTGTGGTGGTGGTTGATTTCTGAGGGACCATTCCGCTCTGGGAGAGGAGGCCACTAATTGCCTGCAAGAATACTGACACTTGGCTAGAGATCTCTTGCTGGAAATGCTGCTGCTGCCGCTGCATATCAGAAATCTGCGATCGGACCATGTCCATCATGTCGTTGGCAGAAGCGCTGGGGGCAACGGAAGGTATAGTGAAGGCACTGCCACTGGAAGAAGTATAGCTAGAACTCGCACACGCTGATGTCACCGCGCTTGCGTCTAGGCTCTCCCCAAAACCATATAGTCGGCCTTTCTTCGGTACGCCAGCTGCTGCCACCCACTCCACCGGATCGAACTCCGGCTGCTGCGTGTCTCCCTCCCCGTACTTCTCTGTCACTGCTTTGCTATATGTTTCCTACAAATTGAATAAAATAACTAGTCAATTTCATATGAATTACATGCCGATTTAAATGAACGGTACAAGTTACATATGTAGATAAACTTACCGCTGCTGACTTAGCTGTGTCACTCACAAAATCATTAGTCCCCTTCTTTTTGTGTGTTCTGTCGAACACCTCGAGGAACGACGGAGGTCGATTAAGCTCCACAGCCTGTTATACAATTCATAGTAAAAAAAAGTCAAATATTGGGATAAATTGTAAGAAGATAAATTGGTATATTACTTACCAATTTTTGTTTATGAGCCGCATAAGAGATGGACCCACTCGTATGCAAATTTGAACCTGGTTTTGACGCCCTGTTTGCTTTGGCTTTTTCGGACTTTTCTATCCACTTGGGGTCGGCAAAATGGTCACAAGATATCTCCCAATCCTCCTGCCTCATCCATAGAGGGCGATGCGCCTTCCACAATTGTCGGTCTTCACTCCCCCCACTCAATTTTTTAGCGTGTGCTCGGGCCTCATGTATTTTCCTCTTGTAACTTGAGAGCATAGTAGACTCCCAGGCACGACGACATCTCGCCGCGTCATGTCCACATGTGAATTGAAAAGACCGCTGTAAATCAATTACTTTTCACACTTAGTATAAAGTTGTAAATTGACTTTGGGAAATACTTGAATTAAATGACGTAATTACTTACTAAGAACATGTTGTACAATGAATCGCGGACGGACATCGAAAATCTCTGAAAGTGGAAGCTGCCCCGGGCACATGTGCCAACATGAGTTCGGTGGAATGATGGACAGCGCTGTGGGGTTCAAATTTCATACTGCAATTGCAAATGTCAAAATATTCATATTAGACAGTTGAGGGCTAATTAATGTAATATAACCTTATAGATTTACCCGGATACCCAACACGGGCGACGTCTATCATGGGTCGTGCCTCCCTCGTGACAACTGCCGACATCGTCAAGGGGCTGACTGGTGGGGGTGGGCCCTGTACAAGTGGGAGGTGGTGGGAGGGCACTGAGACCTGCAAGAATTTATTGTCATGTGGAGTGATACATATAATGCGAACATATAATTAAAATATACATACCTGCAGCGGGAGGTGGTGGGGGTGGCGTATGCACAACAGGTGGGAGACCACTGAGACCTGCAAGAATTTATTGTCACGTGGAGTGATACATATACTACGAACATATAATTAAAATATACATACCTGCAGCGGGAGGTGGTGGGAGTGGCGTATGCACAACAGGTGGGAGGGCACTGAGACCTGCAAGAATTTATTGTCATGTGGAGTGATACATATAATGCGAACATATAATTAAAATATACATACCTGCAGCGGGAGGTGGTGGGGGTGGCGTATGCACAACAGGTGGGAGGGCACTGAGACTTGCAAGAATTTATTGTCATGTGGAGTGATACATATACTGCGAACATATAATTAAAATATACATACCTGCAGCAGGAGGTGGTGGGGGTGGCGTATGCACAACAGGTGAGAGGCCACTGAGACCTGTAAGAATTTATTGTCATGTGGAGTGATACATATACTGCGAACATATAATTAAAATATACATACCTGCAGCGGGAGGTGGTGGGGGTGGCGTATACACAACAGGTGGGAGGCCACTGAGACCTGCAAGAATTTATTGTCATGTGGAGTGATACATATAATGCGAACATATAATTAACATATACATACCTGCAGCGGGAGGTGGTGGGGGTGGCCTATGCACAACAGGTGGGAGGCCACTGAGACCTGCAAGAATTTATTGTCATAAGTAGAACAAATATTGAAGAATTTAAATTAAAATATACATACATGATCCTCGAGTCTTTTTGCCACTGAGACCTGCAAGAATTTATTGTCATGTGGAGTGATACAAATATTGCGAACATATAATTAAAATATACATACCTGCAGCGGGAGGTGGTGGGAGTGGCGTATGCACAACAGGTGGGAGGCCACTGAGACCTGCAAGAACTTATTTTCATAAGTAGAACAAATGTTCAAGAATTTAAATTAAAATATACATACCTGTAGCGGGAGGTGGTGGCGTATGTACAAGTGGTGGTGAGCCGACACTTGCACCTATAAATAAATTCTTTTAAGTTTGTAAATAATTAAAATATTTATATAGCTAACTTATTGATCAAATATACCTGTGTCTGAAGAAGATGGTAGCGAGGAGGTAGTAGTGCCCCTCTCACTGCTAGATCTCCTCCCACCCCTAGTACGACCTCCTCGCACCATTTCCTTATGAATAACAAAACAATTAATACATATTAATCCACAATTATATAAGGCTAGACAAATGTTATTTAAAATTATGCTTAAAAGTAAGAATCTTCTTACTAAATTATCAAAACATGCCTCCCTCATGTTGATATATCTAGCTCAACTTCATCATCTTCGTCATCCATAGTAGTCTCATGAGATTCAAAATCTTCGTCTTCATCTGATTCTTCCTCCCCTCTAACATCAACATTTAGCTCCGTCGGATCGACTTCTTCCACGCCATCTCGCGTACGTAATGACAGTGGCTCATCAGATTCGTCCATATTAAACCTAGAGGAACCGACAACGCCAACTTCGTCTGATTGATAATATTCAGCACGAGCAACCTCTGAGACATCTCCACTCATAGTTAACTCATAAGTGGGAAAGAGTTTTGAATTAACCCTGCAAACTGCCCACCAATCTCTATTCTTGGATGATGGATAGCTTGAATAGTACACTTGCTGGGCTTGTGCGGCTAAAATGAACGGTTCATAGGTCTTAAGTTTAAACCTATGCTTGACATTGACAATCCCATAATTTGTGTCATGTAGAACAGAATTAGGATCAAACCATTGACACTTAAATATGTATACATGATTGTCTTGTCCCAAATACTGAAGTTCTAAGACTTCTTCAAGAATACCATAGTAGTCCAATTCCATTTCATTGTATAAACTTCCCTTCACACATACGCCGCTGTTCATCGTAGACTTATTTCGCCCATAATCCCTTGTATGAAATTTGTATCCATTCACAATATATCCCGGATAGGCACGTGTCTGGTTCGAGGGGCCATAACTTATCTGTTGTACTCTTTGATCAGTAATGAGACCTTGTTCAACCTATATTCAAATTAGAGTAGTTAAAATAATAACAATTACCTCAACATACGTAAATACAAACATATATATTCAGAGTTCACACTAACTCGGTTTCTTAGCCATTTGGAAAAAAACTTCTCGCGTTCTTTTTCAATCTCCACATCCTGGATATTTGGACATTTTTCAGCTAATTCTGAATCAAATTGTCTGCAATATAAATGTAGCACCCCGTAAAAAAAATGATTAAAAAAATTTGATAAAGCCAATGTATAGACTTTGTGAAGTCAATGTTGTATAGACTTTGAGGAAGCCAATGTATAGACTTTGAGGAAGTCAATGTATAGACTTTGAGGAAGCCAATGTATTGACTTTGAGGATGTATAGACTTTGAGGAAGCCAATGTATAGACTTTGAGGAAGCCAATATATAGACTTTGAGGATGTATAGACTTTGAGGAAGCCAATGTATAGACTTTGTGAAGTCAATGTTGTATAGACTTTGAGGAAGCCAATGTATAGACTTTGAGGAAGTGAATGTATAGACATTGAGGAAGCCAATGTATAGACTTTGAGGATGTATAGACTTTGAGGAAGCCAATGTATAGACTTTGTGAAGTCAATGTTGTATAGACTTTGAGGAAGCCAATGTATAGACTTTGTGAAGCCAATGTATAGACTTTGTGAAGCCAATGTATAGACTTTGAGGAAGTGAATGTATAGACTTTGAGGAAGTCAATGTATAGACTTTGAGGAAGTGAATGTATAGACTTTGAGGAAGTCAATGTATAGACTTTGAGGAAGCCAATGTATAGACTTTGAGGATGTATAGACTTTGAGGAAGCCAATGTATAGACTTTGAGGAAGCCAATGCATAGACTTTGTGAAGTCAATGTTATATAGACTTTGAGGAAGCCAATGTATAGACTTTGAAGAAGTGAATGTATAGACTTTGAGGAAGCTAATGTATAGACATTGAGGAAGTGAATGTATAGACTTTGAGGAAGCCAATGTATAGACTTTGAGGATGTATAGACTTTGAGGAAGCCAATGTATAGACTTTGAGGAAGCCAATGTATAGACTTTGTGAAGTCAATGTTGTATAGACTTTGAGGATGTATAGACTTATGGAGTTGCTGGAAATGTGAATTAAGATCTTACTCAACATAAGGTTCAATCTCGAGGCAATTCAAAAGAATATATATCTCAGCGGCGTGCAACTCTCTATCTTCGAGCGTGCGAGTCAAGCAACGTCCGAACGCACGTCCAGGATGTTTAAATATGGAGAGCCGATCGGACGATTCATCCACTCCCCCATCATCATTACGTGGAGGTCGAGTACGACGAGTTTGAATCTCTGGCTCAAAGTACATAGAACAGAAGTTCAAAATTTCTTCAAGAATGTATGCCTCAGCAATCGAACCCTCCACCTGTGCCTTGTTGCGAACTTTCATTTTTAATTCATGCATGCACCTACAACAACAAGTCAGATGGCAACAATATGTAGCGGCTATGGACGACTTATAAGTTAACAAAAATTGTCACATACCTCTCAAATGGATACATCCATCGAAATTGTACTGGACCTCCGACGATAGCCTCATATGGCAAATGAACGACCAGGTGCTCCATCGAATCAAAGAATGCCGGAGGAAATATCTTCTCTAGCTTGTAAATGGTTGTGACAACTTCTTGTTCGATAGTTTGTACATCCCGAAGTCTGAGTTCAGATGCACATAAAATCTTGAAAAATTGACTCATCTCAGCTAGTGCTCCCCATATCTGCTTTGGCAACAAATCACGAAATGCAATGGGCAGTAGCCTCTCCATGAACACATGACAGTCGTGACTTTTCATACCATATATTTTCCCCTCATTAACATTCACACAACGGGCTATGTTGGATGCATATCCATCTGGGAATCTCAGTTGTTTCAACCACTGGCATACTTCCTTGATCTGTGTATCATGAAGCACATAAGTTGCTTTAGGCTGCACAGTTTTGCCATTGACACTTTGTAGTTCCAGTTCTGGACGTCTACAAAGCATCTTTAAATCCATACGTGCTTTGGCGTTGTCCTTTGTTTTCCCTTTAACATTCATGATCGTATTGAACACATTATCAAAAAAATTCTTCTCGGTATGCATGACATCCAGATTGTGTCGTACAAGAAGAGTTGACCAATAAGGTAATTCCCAAAAAATGCTTTTCTTGACCCAGTTGTGATCCTTTCCAAAATTAGGGAGTGACCGTGTGCTACCAGACAATTGAACTACATCTGGTAAATTGTGCACCCGTGACACCATATGTAGACCCGACACCCGTTGCAAGTCAGCTTCATCCATTTCAACAGTATTTTTTTTAAACGAGTCTTTTTGCCTTCGAAAAGGATGGTCACTTGGTAGCAACCGCCGATGGCAATCAAACTAGCAGCTTTTCCCCCCATGTTTCAATACAAATGATTTGGTATCTTCCATACAGTAAGGACATGCTAGCCTCCCATGTGTGCTCCAACCAGATAGCATTCCATATGCAGGGAAGTCACTTATTGTCCACATCAGTGCAGCCTTCATAATAAAATTTTTCTTCCTATATGCATCATAAGTAACAACTCCATCAGTCCATACAAATTTGAGCTCATCAATCAACGGCCTGAGATATATGTCCAAATTTTTTCCGGGACTTTTTGGACCAGGAATTACTAGGGACAAAAACAGATTTTCTCGCTTCATGCACATGTGCGGCGGAAGGTTGTACGGTGTCATGAACACTGGCCAACAAGAATAAGCTGCCACTGAACCACCGAATGGATTAAAGCCATCTGTGCATAAACCCAATCGAACATTACGTGACTCCCTTGAAAAGGCAAGATGAGTACGACTAAAGTGAGTCCAAGCTTCACCATCGGCAGGATGACTGATTATATCATCGGCACGACGTACTCTTTCGGTGTGCCATGTCATATGCCGAGCCGTCTTTGAGGACATATACAGTCGCTGCAGCCTAGGCACAAGAGGGAAGTATCGCAACGCCTTGTAAGGTACATCTTTTGCCTTTGAATTGACCCCCCCCTTAGGTTTGAATCTGTCATGGCCACAAATGGAACATGATATCTTATCTGCATCATCTTTGTAATATAACATACAATGATTCGGACATGCATCTATTTTCACATATCCAAGTCCTAAGTCATTGACCATCTTTTTTGCACGGTAAAAAGTTTCTGGCAACTTCTCGTCTCGAGACAACATACTCTTGATCAAGAGGAGGAGACGGTCAAAACAAGTCTCACTGATGTGAAATTCAGATTTCAAGTTCAACAACTGTGACACTGCAGACAATCGAGTGTGATTTTCACAACCATCCCACAGCGGCTCATCAGCATCCCTAAGTAGTTCATAAAATCTTCCGGCTGTCTTATTCGGCGCTTCATCGTGAATATTAAAACTAGGACCAGCAGCATCTACAACCATATCCACGTACCCACTTGTGCCTGCAATATTGTCGGGCTCATACCTCAAGAATTGCTCACCATGACACGTCCAATTCGTATAACCATCCACGAACCCTTTCGTGTACAAATGATGTTGCACATCCCATGTTGAACACCACCTCAAGTTTCTACAACTTGAACAAGGGCATCGAATGTGACCGTCGCGATCTATTGCTGCATTTGGATTCCCCAATGCAAATTGAATGAAACTCTCAACCCCAAGCTTAAAGTCATCTGACACCACCCGGTCAACTATTCTACGATACATCCATGAACGATCTGTCGACATTTTGCCTGCACCCAATAAATGACAATACACATCCTAACTTTCAAATCATTACTCATAATATTACACCCGACCCTTTCCTCACATCGTTCATCATAGACCATTTGCAGTTGGAAGAGGAATATTGATTAGATTATCACTTT
Organism: Amorphophallus konjac; assembly: GCA_022559845.1. Lineage (NCBI taxonomy): Eukaryota > Viridiplantae > Streptophyta > Magnoliopsida > Alismatales > Araceae > Amorphophallus > Amorphophallus konjac. The sequence continues at coordinate 514,333,328 of CM040121.1, read as the reverse complement.
TTAACCCATCCATGAAGGTTTGATCGCACAATCACTTACTATATGTGCTGCACGATTTGCTAAAAATTTCGACATCATCTCCCCACACTTCTCCGATATACCAAATATATTTATTGATTTTGAAATTTTCTTAAACACTTACAAGTAAGTGGTTAAGAAAACACTCAAAATCAATAATGGTATATCAGAGAAGAGTGAGGAGACACAACCGAAATTCTCAACAAACCATACAAACACATATAGTAAATGACTGCCTAAGTGCGATCAAACATTCACAGACTGTCCAAACGGGACAATTCAAGACTTTGAGGTAGATATATATATTCTCATAAACAAATGAGAACATACACATCAAACCCAAAGTCTTGAACGGGAAGGCACATTGACACGGTTTTAACGCGCTCTCCTGAGGTGCGTGTAATGTTAGGTCGCACCCACGCACCTCAGCTCACAGGGAATACCCCATGCATTTATATAACATAAAATTAAATAACAACGCAATTATCATTATGGACATATCAAATTAAATAACACCCAAATTACAAAATTTTTCAAATGAAGAACATCGAAGCTAAACAATCTACATTTTTTAGTCAAATTAACATCAAATTTCTATTAAAATCAGATTTAAAAATATATTTACATGCAATAAAAATCCACAAAGTTTTAAATCACAAAATGAATTTTTTGGGTATTTACCTATTGCTATAGAGAATTCTGATTTCTTTGCATTTATCCACATCTTTGTATATATGTACTACTTAAGATGTGTGGTCATTCCATTTCTCTATATCTTCTTATCATCATAAGACAAGGTTCAAATGGGATCACTTTCAGCCTCAGTGGAGCATCTATGGCCTCAAGAATGGCAGGACGACCTTTTTGCATGAGAACTGCTCCCATGCCAGTTCCACTAGCATCACACTCGACTACAAAAGTTTCTGAAAAATCAGGCAAGTCAAGAACTGGGGCAGTTGACATAGCCTCTTTAAGCTGTAAGAAGGCTTGATGAGAAGATGGGCTCCAACTATAACTGTCCTTCTTAAGAAGACTGGTCAGAGGTGCAGCAAGAGATTTTACTATCAGCTCATGGAGGAAGCACTTAACTGTTACTGATCAATCCTTTCCATACTCTCTCATTTGGTCTACCTACATTCCCCCCAAAGTTTCTCTATTCCTATGGAAGCTCATCCATGGAATTTTACCCACTGATAGAAGAGTCCAGCAGAGTGAATATCATTGTGTTCTAAAAACTTATGCTGTCCAAATGCTTAGATTGAGTCAACCACTCACCTTCTCTTACATAGCAAGCTGTCAGCTGCCACTTGGGCTCTGCTTAAGCCCTGCATTCATATTGATCCCCCTCATGATGGCTGCCAATGCCATCTTATTGGAGCCCCCCTCCCCAGTCTCTTCCCACTGACCCCCACCACACGCCGGAGTGGCTCCGGTGATATTGCACCCCCACCCCCACCCTTCGACCAAAAGTCATCCCAACCCCTCCCTACCCCCTTTCTCCCTCTAGCAATATTCGGGTGAGCTCGCGGCCCCACACCCTCCCAACCAGCAGTCCCCACCCCGGACCCCTTGTAGCACCTCTCCCTTAACCCCCCACTCCCAGAGTAGCCCCCCTAGATCCGCCTGAACTCTCCTCCCCCGGACCCCCCACCCTCCCAGAGATGAGCCCCTACCCCAGACCCTCTGTTGGATCCCCCCTCTCTGAACCACCCCACTCCTAGAGCAGCCCCCCCTCGGACCTACCGCAATCGAACCCTCCTCCCCTAGACTCCCCCCCACTGGAACTTTGCACCCTCCCAGCCAGTAGCCCCCACCCCGACCCCCCACCGGAGACCCCCTCCCTGAAATCCCCACTCCCAGAGCAGCCCCTCACCCACCGAAACCCTCCTCCAGACCCCCCATCGGAACCCCCCCACCCTCCTAACCCACAGCCCCCACCCTGGACTCCCTGCCGGATCCCACTGCGCGCCTGAACCGCCCTCTGCCAGAGCACCCCCCGGCCCCCTCCGCTCTTGACCCTCCTTCTCGAAAACCGCTGCTGGAACCCCTCTCCCTGCCAGACCAACCTCCCCCTCCCGGATCGCTAGAACCCCCGCCCTCCCTGATGATCCCCAAGCTTTAAAAAAAAGTAACAACAAATGCAACAATGGCGATGGTGGAGGCGCGTCAGGTAGGGAGAGTTTTACAGAGAGAGGGTGAGGGAGGGGGCTTACCAGACCAGAGAGGATGGCTTGGAGGATGGCGACAACGCGACACTGGCGGTGACAACGAGGACGGCTTCGATGGCAACGACGAGGACGGCTTCAACGGCAACGGTGAGGGGGGCTCTGCGGGGACGACGACGACGAGGAAGGCTTCGACGACGATGGCGAGGGCGGCTTTGGCCGCGACGGCGAGGGCGGCTTTGGCCGCGATGGCGAGTACGGCACCGGCAGTCTCTCCTTGGCAAGGAGATAGTGGAAAGAGAGTGAGAGGGAGAGTGGGAGTGAGACGGAGATCGCGGGGGAAGGGGGGAAGAAGGGGGCAAAGCTCCGTCGTGGGGGAAGGGGGGAAAGTTTCGATGGAGGTAAAGAATATTTGTAACGGATTTCAGATGGATTATTTCCGTCTGAATATCCGTCTCAAATCACGACGGATATAAAGACGGAATATATTCCGTCTATAATTATAGACGGATCTTCAGAGGGAATATAGTATGTCGTTAATAACAACGGAATTTGTAACGGAAACTAATCCGTCACAAATACAGACGGATTTTACGACGAAAAAATATCCATCTGAAATATCCGTCTGAAATCCCGCTTTTTTTGGTAGTGTCACCCTTGCTAAATTTTACATACTAGCCTATATGTCAAATGAGTTACAAATTAAGGCAGCATGATAACATGAATACTCGTGAAATTTTAGTGAACCTATAAGATTTGTTTGGTGCACAGAGCAAAACAAAGTGATATGAGATACTAAAGAATTTGTTCACGGCAAAAATGGCTGAGGGATCATCAGTTCAGACTCATGTCCTGAAGATGATCGAATGGATCGAGTGGTTGGCTGACTTGGTATTCATCATGGATTATGAACTCAGTAACTATTTTATAACGACCCAGAAACCTGGGTACCGGAGACCCGATACCACTAGGACCCTGAGTCGCCACCCAAGAGCTGATGAGGCTCCGAAAGGGTTAGAAAGTGGAGTGTGGATGCATAAAGATCTACAATCACACACGTATTTTAATGGAATAATAACATTAAGCAAAAGCAAATTTACATTACCAGAGTGTTATAATTATACATTAGTCCAGAAGCACAAAGTACAAGTCTAAAATTATACAAGAGCCAAAAAGGACAACTACATGGGGCATACCCCGGGTTGGACCACGTTGGCTACTAAGACTGACCGCCAAAACCACGCGGGAAACCTGCGGGCTGCTGCGCCTCACCTGAAAAATAAGGGGTGAGTCTCATTTCATTGACTCAGTAGGGGTCCCGCAGATCCCTACATCGCCACTAAAATCACCAAAGAAATAGTTAATCACAATAAATAACACAATGGCATGCAACTACATCAATTAATAAAAGCTGTACATGAATATCAATTAATGAATACAGCTAAATATGAATGCCACGTAAACTCATGCTAATTAAAGCGTATAATTAAACACGAGAATCTTTCATTCACCATTAGAGTCAAATTTCCACAGACCAAGTGACAAGAGAAAAGAATCACTAGAAGTAAGACCAGACGCATCCACTAACAACTTACACTGCGCCTCGGGTGTCTCCTACTCGCCTCGAACACGGTAACTGAGACACCGTAACTGTAACCAAAGACAAAGACTAGTCAGGGTCACACTCTTCAGCGCAAGTCTATGTCCCATACCACGTGTACACACACAAGCTCAATGGCTTGAGCCAGGCCTCTAGCTAGTTTTCCCCCCAGTCGGACACTACTGCAAAGCAAAGGGGCCCACAGAAACTAGCCTACAAATCATACACCGAGACTGTCCAGTCACCTCTCCCAGGTGGGCCAACACTAGAGGTCGTCGGGCTACGGCTAGTGGGTCAATCACATAGGAAAGAGAATCAAACTTAAAAGGGACATAAAAGCATGCCACAAATCATTACAGCGCGTAAACATACCCAAGGTACGACCCCAAACACACGGCCAAACAATCACGACAAAAAATCAGGCTGGAGGGAAGTGGCGGTCTGAACTGGGCCGCCACTGTCAAGTGGTGGTCATGGGGATGGCTGCTACTTGGCAGTAGCAGTCAGACCCATTGCCGCTACTTGCCTGTCGCCTCACCTCATGGGAAGCGGTCTCTGTGGAGGCCGCTACCCCTTCCAGAGACCAGGTAGCGGCCTTATGAGGACCGCTACCTATCCGGAAGAACCGAAACAAGCCTTAACAGTTTTAAACCCCTCCCAAATCGATCGAATCGATGGGAATACATAAGTATCACCTGTTCCCGGTTGTCACACATCATTTCCACATCATTTAGACTTCAAAAACATAAAGAACAAGGCTATACAAGGATTAAACAATAAGGGTTTTAAAGATTTCATTCCACATGCCATTTTGAATCAAACTAGCCATTCTAACTTGCATATACCATTCAAAACCATTGAAAAGCATGAAAGGGCAAGGTAGAATCTATCCCCCTACTTGGAATTGCGAAAATAAGCCGTTCAAGCCCATTCCTCGCGTCAAAACCACCTCCCACATGGGAGAGACTCCACCCACCACACGAGAGTTCCTTCCTTGTCATCACGATCACTCCACCGTCGCCCCGAGCTCGCCAAGACCTCCTCCACCAAGTCGTCTGCGGATGGGTGAGGCGGGATAGTCGGGAGAGCGAGGGAGAGAAAGAGAGGGACGTGAGAAGGGAGAGGGGGAAACCGTGGGGCTTCTCTCCACCCTGGGTGAAAAATGGGTTTGATTAGTTAGTTTTTTTTTGTTATAAAACCTTTAATTGCAAAAAGGCTTTGAAGAAACCAAAATTATGTTAATGTCCCATAATTTTTATAAATCATTATGCAAATGGGTTATTTCATGCATAACTCATCTAAAAAGCCCACAAAATCAACCAAATTCATGGGAATTTTTCGATTTATAAATCCGACAAGAATCCGTAGTTCATGGGTCTTACATATTTGATCCTCCAATCTCTTCCTAATTCTTTTCTCAATTCATTATGAATTTTAACATGAATAGGATACAATGCACTTTAGCAAAACTCCTAAATATGTTGATCACTACTGAGGGCACAATAAACAAGGCTAAGCCTCTAGTGCTTCTTGTTGGTAAGACTAACGAGAAAAGGAAGGGTAAGCAGATCTTTAAGAAAGGCAAAATCCAAAAAATGTGAATAAGGGGAAGGCTATCAAGAAAGATGAAAAAAGGAAGGGTCAGTGATTCTATTGTCATAAAGATGGCCATTGGAAATTAAAGGAGCTGCAAGTTTTAACTTACAGAGATGGTAAAGCAGAAGCTTGGTGAAGCTTCAGGTATATTCAGATAGACTTAAACTTGTCATTCACTAGATCTACATCATAGATATTTGATATTGGATGTGCATCTCAGATCCATAATGATTTGTAGGTATTGACAATAGCAAGCGATTGAATATAGACGATGTTGACTTACGACTGGGAATGTTGCAAAGGTTGCTACAGTTGCTGTAGGGACGGCAAACCTCCAGATGCCTTCAGGAGCAACATTAGAATTATTAGATTGTTACTATGTTCCTTTCATTGTGACGAACATTATTACTATTTTTGCCTTAAACTCATGGTTTTAGTGTTGTTTTAAAAACAATGGTCGTGAATTATTCTTAAATGACAAATTATTTGCAAATGGAAGTTTATTTAATGGTCTATTTATTCTTAATATTACTAGTCTTGTGTTTTGTGTGGATGCACCTCTTAAGAGAAAGAGGGATGGCATTAATTAACCCTATCTCTGGCATTGTAGGCTTGGTCGTATTAGTGAGGAAAGGAGTTACTTAATCTCATACATTCTGATATATGTGAAACTATGTTCACCCAGGCCAGAGGAGGGCTCTCTTAATTATTTTTAATGATGATTTTTTTAGGTTTAGATATATGTACTTGATGAAGTATAAATCTGAAGCTTTTAAGAAATTTAAGGAGTTTAAGAATGAAGTAAAGAAATAAACTGAAAAGAGTATTAAACTCTTCGGTCGGATCGGGGAGAGAAATACTTGAGTACTGAGCTCACATAATATCTAAAGGATAATGATATATTATCACAATAGACACCTCCTTATACACCTCAGTTGAATAGTGTGGCAGAGAGGAGGAATCGTATCTTGTCAGACATGTCACGGTCTATGATGAGCTTCATCAAATTACCATTGTCTCTCTGGGATTATGCTCTATGCACAACCACTAATCTATTGAACAAGGTTCCATCTAAATTAATGTCCTCCACTTCATATGAGATATGAAAAGAGAGAAAGTCTGATCTAAGTATATTAAATTGGGGTTGGTCCATCCAAGCAAAAAGGCACAGTTCGTAGAAGTTTGAGTCTAAGATTGAGAGATATAAATTTATGGGATACCCTAAGAAAACTTATAGGTATTATTTCTACCATCCTAACAAACAAAGGGTGTTTGTCACTAAGCGTGTCGTGTACTTAAAGGATGAATACATCCTTAGTGGGAATAGTGAGAGTAAGGTAGATCTAAATGAAGTTCTAGAATCAAAAAGCACCGAGTCACCCAAAGAACCCATTCAAGTTGTTACACAAACTATTCGTAGGTCTGGCCAAGTACCTAGAGAGCCAGATAGATATGTGGGACATATCTTTTTTAGAAATACTCAGGTACCAAACAATGAGGATGATGATCCCAAGACCTACAATGAGACAATAAGTGTTATTGACTTCGAAAAATGACAAGAGCCCATGAAATCAGAGATGGATTCCATCTACTCCAACTAAGTTTAAAACTTGGTAGATCCACCCGAGATATTATACCCATCAGATGTAAGTAGATATTTAAGAAAAAAATTGGAGTAGATAAAAATGTTGATACCTACAAGACAAGTTTAGTGGTGAAAGGGTATCGTCAAAAGCAATGTGGACTGTGATAAAATTTTCTCCCCTGTTGTCAAGATTAAATCCATCAGGATTTTACTTCCCGTTGTTGCATAGCATGACTATGAGATTTGACAAATAGATATGCAAATGACATTCTTCAATGGTAATTTGGATGAGGAAGTGTACATGTTATAGTCGAAAGGTTTCACCTCCATTGGACACCCAAATAAGATATATAAGCTTCAAAGGTCTATCTATAGACTTAAGCAAGTATCACGCAGTTATAACATAAGATTTTCTAAGGTGATCAAATGTTATTACTTTATTAAAAATGAAGATGAGTCTTGTGTGTACAAAAAGGTTAGTGGGAGTGCAGTCACATTTTTTCTTTTGTATATAGATGATATACTGCTCTTTGAAAATGATGTAGGTATGTTGTCTTCAGTGAAATTATGGTTGTGTAAGAACTTCTCCATGAAAGACTTAGGAGAAGCATTGTATGTTTTGGGGATCATGATCTATAGAGATAGATCAAGAAAGATGCTAGGTTTGACCCAGTCTATGTATATAGACATCATTGTCAAAAGGTTTGACATTGAAAATTTCAATAGGGGTCTCATACTGATGAGACATGGAATTTATCTCTCCAAGGAGATATCCCCTAAAACTCTTAAGAAGAGAGAGTATGTACATAAGTAGGGTTCTTTATGCTTCTGCCATACGATCCATCATGTATGCTATGCTATATACGAGGCTCGATCGATGTAGCGCATGCTCTAAGTGTTACAAAATAAATATTGGAGTGCTGTGAAATGTATCCTTAAGTACTTGAGAAGGACTAGGGATGTAGTCCTCGTGTATGGAGAAGATGACTTGAAAGTTTAAGGTTATATGATTCAAATTTCCAATCAGATTTGGATAATAGAAAATTACTTTCAAGACTTGTCTTCACCTTGAATAGTGGGCAATTGGCTGGAAGAGTTCCAAACATGATACAACTATTAATTCGATAGTTGAAGTAGGATATATCATTGCTACGCAGACTGCTATGAAGCCGTGTGGATGAAGAAGTTCATCACCGAGCTAAGAGTTGTCCCATGGATCTTTGATACTGTCACGCCCCGAGCCTGTATTACAGAGGAAGACTCGCTCGAGGAGCGCGAACAGCCGACATGGTAAGCCTCTTGCAAGCAAGAACGATCAGAGAGCGAGACAATCACACAAATGAATGCAACTACACAAAGTTAATCAACTTCAACTTTACTTCATAAATGATCAATATTCAAAATACAACCACTTTCCAACATCTTTTATTCTACTAGACTCAAGAAATAGGAAAATTACATTGACTCAATCTAGATATTATAGACTTCCTAAGTTTTCACTCTTAGCTTGACAATATTCTAATTCACTTCCGGACCCGCTACTAGTATAGCCCGAATCCGAACCTGAACCACTTCCATCTCCTGAAAACATTGAAAAATAGGTAATGAGCACACTTGCCCAGTAGGTATCTTCGCATCAACATGAAGGCACTTATTAAAGTAATTAACATTTTAGCTCTAGAGAAATAAGGCAAAATCATGCAATGCGACGATCACGCGATTAAACCAAAGTAACAGGAAAATCATATAAGATGGAATGAGAACAAGTACGAACTAGCAAGAATATAACAAGAACATGATATTGGCCTTTCATGAACAAGAATATATCGAGAATGTACTAGCAAGCCACATATTCATCACTCCAATACCCCTTTTTGGCAAGTATTTCATGAATTTCTGTGGAATATCAAGCAAGAATGTAATGTACAAGAATGTCATGTCGCGTCGTGGATCTTCACTTATTTATAGAAATAGTACTCCCAGGCAATGCGAGGCCAGTAGCATCACACCCCATGGTTTATAAAATAATATATTTCTGACAATCAGCCGAGGGGACTAGCATAGAGCCCTTGAACACAATCAGTGCTCGATCGCATCTTCAGGTATAAATTAAGCTACTTCCACGCATGTAACAGTAATGTATGGCCAAGAATATAACAATTCCAAATACTGAAAATCAATGAATGAACGCTTCAATTTGAATATATGAGATCAAGAATGACTTAGACTATGCTATGCTTATGGAAATAAATCGGCAGCATAACAGTATATTCTCTTAACTTTCATTCATTATATTAAGTCTTTTAAGTAATATGATAGGTTCTAGATCATCAAGGGTTATCTAGAAACATTGAAATATCAACCCTTGGTCAAACCTTGGGTTGAGATATTCAAGTCATGTGACGGTCATTCACTGGGCCGTTACATTGTGTGACGGTCTAGTATAGGACCGTTACATTTGTCTGAATCCAGAGTCAAGAATTCAACCTCAGATGAATGTGACGGTCGTATATTGGGCCGTTACATGAGCCTGACGGTCCAATACAAGGCCGTTACATTACTAGAATCAGAAAATAACGATAGTGTATTCTAGTTAATATGTTTTAATGGTACAACTAACTCGACGTCCTAGTGGGAATCCCAGGCTGGCGGAGAATTACGGAGGCCTTGAAACAAGATTTCCTAGTCCATTGGAAGGAATATCTAATAGAGATGTCCTCATGTCCAAGATTGTGTTCCTATAGTGCAAAAGTGAACTAATGGTCAACACACTGGAGTATGTGCCATGTACTTATAGAAACGACTCTATTGATAGAGAAAGAATACATATAGACATATATTGATGTGAAACCATGATAAAAACTCTATCAATACATCATTCAAAATCATGTTTCTAATTACAAAACTATAGAGTTTTGGGTTCATGAAATTAATATAACTCAAAGTAATAGTGAGATATCAAAACATGCATTTCCTATCATGAACGCTTAAATAATCTCGAAGTCACGTAATTAGGTTTAAAACTTAGGTAACTAGGCTTAATAATAAGTAATATTGACAAATCATATTCTGTCTAGGGTTGACAGAACATCGCCTCTAACAGTCTAGAAGTGGGGCATCACAGTGATTGTGACGGTCAGAGAACAGCCGTTACACTTATGTAACGCGTCTGTATTGGTGCGTCAGAGTTAACAGAGTAACTCATATACCACAGAGACTGTGACGGCTCATAGTAAGATCGTTACATGAATGTGACGATCCTACTGTAATGCGTCAGAGTGTCTGCTACAGAAAGCAATGCGAAACACAAGAGATTAACTCACATCATGTCTATAATCCAGACACCATGAGTTTCTAGATGTGATAATGAAGTATAAGCCAACTACATGCATAGGTATCATTGAATAAATGAATAACAAGTTTTAATTTTTCAATTAGGGCTAAGGGACACATGTGATGCATAGAACGAGTAAAACATGAAATTGATGCTCTATTATACATGAAATTCAATCAAACCAGAGGGCTTATAGTCCTATCAAGTTATTTTTGCCGTTCATGAGATAACCTACCTCTTTACTTAGGCTTTAAGCTTCCAATTATGGTCTGAACACCGAACCCTAGTTCCCTTCCTACTGTGACTTTTCAGCAACTTCCTTGGGCTTTAACTCCACGACCTCTTGACCTAAAGATGTGAAATTTTGAGAGGAGTTAGTTTATAGTATTGTGAACAAATTATTTTAAAGAACTTACCCGAGATTATGACTCCTTACCTTGATTCCACGCGAGCAAAAGTAGGGGTCGCGCAGTTCAGAACCAGGTCCTATTTATAGGGTTCTAGCTAAGGTTTGAAGATTAGATCGAGTTTAGAGTCCTTAATCTATCAAAACCTAATTTCTAAGAGTCCTTAGGGTCTTTATACATCGTTCCAATTAGGTCTCGTGTGGATAGGAACATCAAGTTCCAATCTTTTTGCAAGTTCTTACACTTACGGAATTTGCAGGCTGTGACGGTCGAGCCTTGCCGCGTTACAAAGGTGTGGCGGTCTTACGATAGACCGTTACAGTCATCGTATCTAGAGTTTTAATTAAGTAAAACTCTTTTATTCATTATCCACTAAATTATCTTGTTAAGTGGTGTTTATCCTTAAAAATCTGAGAATAGGCTTAATAACCTTCTAGAACATGGGCCAAACTTAATAGTTTTGGGCCTTAAACTTTTTAGATGATGTGTAAATAGGCTTGGTTAATTGTTTAACCTAATTGGGCCTTATAATGACTTATTAGTCTCAGAATCCATTTATTAATATATTTAGACCTTTATAAATTCTAGAAAATTATTTATATAAATTCTGGGGCGCTACACCCTCCCCCACTTAGAAGAATTTGGTCCCCAAATTCAATACATGGATTGTGGAGAGTCTACTTACAGTTAAATAATTCTGGAAATCTTTTTCTCATGGCTGCTTCGGTTTCCCACGTTGCTTCGTATGGCCATGTTTTCTTCCATTGGATCTTGACCATAGGAATAACTTTATTTCTTAGTTGACGCACTTCTCGTTCCAGAATCTTTATTGACGTTTGCTCATATGTCATATCCTTCTGAATCTCCAGATTGTCATAAGTGATAATATGGTCAAGATCGTATACATATTTCTTCAGCATGGAGACGTGAAATACGTCATGAACTCCTGCTAATTGTGGAGGTAAAGCTAATCTATAAGCCACTTCACCGACCCTTTCGAGAATTTCAAATGGGCCAATGAACCTTGGAGTTAGCTTTCCTTTAATGCCAAATCTTCGAATACCACGACCTGAAAAAACTTTTAAATATACATGATCTCCTACCTGAAACTCCAAGTCACGTCTTCGATTGTCGGCATAAGACTTTTGCCTATCTTGTGCCATTTTCATTCTCTCTTGAATGAGCTTGATTTTCTCCGTAGAATCCCTGATAAGGTCGGGGCCTAAAAATTGCTTTCCCCACATTTCATTCCAACATATTGGAGATCGATAACTTTTCCCATATAGAGCTTCAAAAGGTGTCATTTGTATGCTTGCTTGGTAGCTGTTATTATATGCAAATTCCACCAGAGGTAAGTGATCATGCCAACTTCCTCCAAAATCAATGACACAAGCTCTGAGCATGTCTTCTACAACCTGATTTGTTCTTTCCGTCTGACCATCAGTTTGTGGATGAAAGACTGTGCTAAAATTTAATCTGGTCCCTAGTGAATGTTGTATACCTTTCCAGAACTGTGATGTGAATCGAGGATCTCTATCTGATACAATAGTGACGGGGACACCATGTAATTTGACAATTTCCTTTATGTACAATACTGCTAGAATATCCACAGACCATCAACTCTTTATTGGTATGAAGTGTGAAGATTTAGTCAATTGATCTATGATTACCCATATGCCATCATGTCCACCTCTTGTCTTAGGTAAACCCATAATGAAGTCCATCCCTATGCTCTCCCATTTCCATTCGGGAATATTTAAGGGATGTAATTTACCTGCGGGTCTAAAATGTTCATCTTTAACTTGTTGGCAGGTTAAATAACGAGACACGAAGTCAGCTATTTCCCTCTTCATATTGGGCCACCAAAAGTTTCTTTTGAGATCCTGATACATTTTTGTACCTCCTGGATGAATGGTGTACTTTGATTTATGTGCTTCTTCTAGGATCAATTTCTTTGTATCCTCATGATCCGGTATACACATTCGGCCCTTGAATAGCAATCTTCCATCGTTAGAAGTAGAAAAATCCGGCCTTTGTTCAATATTGGCCTTAATTTTCAGTAAAACTGGATCATCCTCTTATAACTTGGCCAAATCCTCTATTAAAGTAGGTTGAGCTCGGATATTAGCTATGAAGCAATCTTATTCCTTAATGTCCACATCTAAATTCAACTGAGCAAATTGAGAAATAAGGTTAGTTACACTAATCATGAGACTTGATAACATACCCATTAGTTTTTTGCTGAGTGCATCTGCTACAGCATTTGCCTTGCCAGGATGATATTGAATAGCAAAATCAAAGTCCTTGAGATGTTCTAACCACCTTCTTTGCCTCATGTTAAGCTCTTTTTGAGAGAATAAATATTTCAAGCTCTTGTGGTCTGAGTAGATCGTAAACTTTTCTCCATAAAGATAATGACGCCAAATTTTCAAGGTGAAAATAACCGCTGCCAATTCTAAATCATGTACATGATAATTTTCTTCGTGACGTTTCAATTATCTTGAAGAATAGCAAATTACCTTTCCATTTTACATAAGGACACATCCTAAGCCAATTCCAGACGCATCCGTATATACCTCAAATCCACCACCCTCCATTGGTAGTGACAAAACAGGGGCTGTTGTAAGATGATTCTTAAGAGTTTGGAAATTCTTCTCACATTCCTCTGACCAGATAAAAGGATTTTCTTTTCTGGTGAGTCTAGTTAAAGGAACTCCTATCTTTGAGAAGTCCTTAATGAATCTTCTATAATAACCAGCTAGACCCAGAAAGCTCCTTACTTCAGACACAGTCGTAGGCCGACTCCAATTCTTGACAGCTTCTACCTTTGAAGGATCCACAGCAATACCTTCTTTTGAAATAATGTGGCCTAGGAATGAGGCTTCCTCGAGCCAGCATTCACACTTATTGAGTTTGGCATAAAGCTTATGTTCTCTAAGTGTTTGCAAAGCTATTTCCAAATGTTCTTCATGTTCTTCTTTTGTCTTGGAGTATATCAGGATATCATCGATGAAGACGACAATGAATTGATCCAGGTATGGCTGGAAGACACTGTTCATAAGTTGCATAAATGCTGCTGGGGCATTAGTTAACCCAAATGGCATTACCACGAATTCATAGTGGCCATAACGACTTCGAAAAGCCGATTTATAAATATCTTCTTCTTTGATTCTAAGCTGATGATAACCTGATCTGAGGTCAATCTTAGAAAAATATTCTGCTCCTGAAAGCTGATCAAAAAGTTCATCAATACGCGGCAACGAATACTTATTCTTGATTGTAAGCTGATTCAGTCGCCGGTAGTCAATACATAACCTGAGAGAACCATCCTTCTTCTTGACAAAAAGAACCGGCGCACCCCAGGGGGATGTGCTGGGTCTAATGAAACCCTTGTCCAGAAGTTCCTGTAACTGCTTCTTTAATTCCTTGAGTTCTGTGGGGGACATCCTGTAAGGGGCTATAGAAACAGGTGCCGCACCAGGAATGAGTTCAATTGTAAAGTTTACTTTCCTCTCGGGTGGTAAATTAGGTAATTCAGATGGGAACACGTCTGGGAATTCATTTGCAATAGGGATGTTTGCTAGGACAATTTCCTTAGATTCGGTAATAATCACTGAAGCAAGAAAAGTTTCACATCCTTGCGAGATAAGCTTGCAAGCGTGAAGAGAAGATATAATGGTAGGATGTTTCTTATATTTGATGCCAAGAAAAGAAAATCTTGGAAGACTGGGCTTTCGAAAAGATATAATCCTATTTCGACAATTGATATAAGCATCATGATCTACAAGCTAGTCTACCCCTAAAATGGCATCATAACCCTTCATATCAAGGCATACTAAGTTTGCGGGGAGATTGTGTCCTTCTACCACAACCTCGCAATTAGGATAATACTTGGTAAGCTTAGTTCCAGAACCTAAGGGTGTAGTAATAGCAAGATTTGAAGGTAGGGGAACTGATGTAATTGGTAAGATTTTTGTAAAAGTGGTGGAGATAAAAGAATGAGAAGCACTAGTATCGAATAGCATAAATGCAGGATGTGAACAGATTTGAAGAGTACCTTCCATGAGTCCATCATTTGGATCCCTGGGTGCTTCATCTTCATCTATAACAGCATTGAGGCGAGCCTGTCTCCTACGTCCTCCATTAGCTGATTGATCTTTCATAAGGGGGCAATCTGGCACACGATGCTCCCTACTTCCACAACGCAAACAAGCACCGAGGCGTTTCCAGCATTCTTCAGCCGAGTGGCCGAATTTCTCGCAAAAGGTGCACGCCGAGGCGACTTGTTCCTTCTCTTCCTTAACCTTTTTATTATTCTTTTGGGAACTCCCACCGTTCCCGCTCCTTGATCTTTTCTTGCTGTCACGGCTTTTGTGTGGTTCCATGATGCTAAACTTCTCTTTCTTATAATGCCGATCGGATCGTCGGCTGGATTCTTCTCCTTTTCCTTTCAACTTTTCGACCTTCTCTAAGGTCCTCTCGCATAGATATGCCCTCTGAACCATCTTCGCATACGTGCGGATATTTTGTGTCCCAAGTTGCTGAATGAAACCGGGCCGTAACCCGTCCATAAATCGATTTGCTTTTAATAATTCAGTACTAATCAAATGTGATGCATAAGGTGCTAGCCTTGAAAACTGCAGTTCATATTCTGCCACCGACATCATTCCCTAACGAAGGGAGGCAAACTCCATAGCCTTCCTTTCCTTCACAAGTTCGGAGAAATACTTGGCACGAAATAAAGTGAGAAAACCATCCCACGTGTGAGGTGCATCGGCCGGAGGTGTCGGAACCGATTTCCACCAAGTACGGGCATCCTTATTTAATTGGAATGTTGCTAGACGGACCTTCTCCTGATCAGTGCATTGAATAACGTCAAATATACGATTCATCTCATCGATCCAATTCTCTGCTTCATCCGGGTTGGGAGATCCATAGAAACACGGGGGATTTAGACTCCGAAAATTGCGATGCAAATCGCCAACCCGTGCTCCTGCCCCTGCCTGGGCCATGGTTTGCAGTGCCTGAGTAAGGCTGGCAACGGTTTGCTGCATGCCATTCCAGTCTACACGATGAGCCATGATAGCAATAAGGTACCTGAGAGAAATATAACAACTTGTTATTTCTCCTGAGACTGAAAGAATAATCAATCTTAAGGTCTAATTAACTATCTCGTCCCGGGCTCTACCCAATTCTCACATGGGTATGGAAATTCCTTTCATAGGTAGGGGTCCTTAAACCTTGGACTTATCCTATGACATAACTCTTTTTCCTAAGTCCTGAGACTTAGGCTCTGATACCAACTTAACTGTCATGCCCCGAGCCTTTATTACAACGGAAGACTCGCTCGGGGAGTGCGAACAGCCGGCATGGTAAGCCTCTTGCAAGCAAGAACGATCAGAGCGCGAGACAATCACACGAATGAATGCAACTGCACAAAGTTAATCAATTTCAACTTTACTTCATAAATGATCAATATTCAAAATACAACCACTTTCTATCATCTTTTATTCTACTAGACTCAAAAAATAGGAAAATTACATTGACTCAATCTAGATATTATAGACTTCCTAAGTCTTCACTCTTAGCTTGACAATATTCTTATTCACTTCCGGACCCGCTACTAGTATAGCCCGAATCCGAACCTGAACCACTTCCATCTCCTGAAAACATTAAAAAATAGGTAATGAGCACACTTACCCAGTAGGTATCTTCGCATCAACATGAAGGCACTTATTAAAGTAATTAACATTTTAGCTCTAGAGAAATAAGGCAAAATCATGCAATGCGACGATCACGCGATTAAACCAAAGTAACAGGAAAATCATATAAGATGGAATGAGAACAAGTACGAACTAGCAAGAATATAACAAGAACATGATATTGGCCTTTCATGAACAAGAATATATCGAGAATGTACTAGCAAGCCACATATTCATCACTCCAATACCCCTTTTTGGCAAGTATTTCGTGAATTTCTATGGAATATCAAGCAAGAATGTCATGTACAAGAATGTCATGTCGCGTCGTGGATCTTCACTTATTTATAGAAATAGTACTCCCAGCGCAATGCGACGCCAATAGCATCATACCCCATGGTTTATAAAATAGTATGTTTCCGGCAATCAGCCGAGGAGACTAGCATAGAGCCCTTGAACACAATCAGTGCTCGATCGCATCTTCAGGTATAAATTAAGCTACTTCCACGCATGTAACAGTAATATATGGCCAAGAATATAACAATTCCAAATACTGAAAATCAATGAATGAACGCTTCAATTTGAATATATGAGATCAAGAATGACTTAGACTATGCTATGCTTATGGAAATAAATCGGCAGCATAACAGTATATTCTCTTAACTTTCATTCATTATATTAAGTCTTTTAAACAATATGATAGGTTCTAGATCATCAAGGGTTATCTAGAAACATTGAAATGTCAACCCTTGGTCAAACCTTGGGTTGAGATATTCAAGTCATGTGACGGTCATTCAATGGGCAGTTACATTGTGTGACGGTCTAGTATAGGACCGTTACATTTGTCTGAATCCAGAATCAAGAATTCAACCTCAGATGAATGTGACGGTCGTATATTGGGCCGTTACATGAGCCTGACGGTCCAATACAAGGCCGTTACATTACTAGAATCAGAAAACAACGATAGTGTATTCTAGTTAATGGGTTTTAATGGTACAACCAACTCGGCGTCCTAGTGGGAATCCCAGGCTGGCAGAGAATTACGGAGGCCTTGAAACAAGATTTCCTAGTCCATTGGAAGGAATATCCAATAGAGAGGTCCTCATGTCCAAGATTGTGTTCCTATAGTGTAAAAGTGAACTAATGGTCAACACACCGGAGTATGTGCCAAGTACTTATAGAAACGACTCTATTGATAGAGAAAGAATACATATAGACATATATTGATGTGAAACCATGATAAAAACTCTATCAATACATCATTCAAAATCATGTTTCTAATTACAAAACTATAGAGTTTTGGGTTCATGAAATTAATATAACTCAAAGTAATAGTGAGATATCAAAACATGCATTTCCTATCATGAACGCTTAAATAATCTCGAAGTCACGTAATTAGGTTTAAAACTTAGGTAACTAGGCTTAATAATAAGTAATATTGACAAATCATATTCTGTCTAGGGTTGACAGAACATCACCTCTGACGGTCTAGAAGTGGGGCGTCATAGTGATTGTGACGGTCAGAGAACAAGCGTTACACTTATGTAACGTGTCTGTATTGGTGCGTCAGAGTTAACAGAGTAACTCATATACCACAGAGACAGTGACGGCTCATAGTAAGGCCGTTACATGAATGTGACGGTCCTACTGTAATGCGTCAGAGTGTCTGCTACAGAAAGTAATGCGAAACACAAGAGATTAACTCACATCATGTCTATAATCCAGACACCATGAGTTTCTAGATGTGATAATGAAGTATAAGCCAACTACATGCATAGGTATCATTGAATAAATGAATAACAAGTTTTAATTTTTCAATTAGGGCTAAGGGACACATGTGATGCATAGAACGAGTAAAACATGAAATTGATGCTCTACTATGCATGAAATTCAATCAAACCAGAGGGCTTATAGTCCTATCAGGTTATTTTTGCCGTTCATGAGATAACCAATCTCTTTACTTAGGCTTTAAACTTCCATTGATGGTCTAAACACCGAACCCTAGTTCCCTTCCTCCTGTGACTTTCCAGCAACTTCTTTGTGCTCTAACTCCACGACCTCTTGACCTAAAGATGTGAAATTTTGAGAGGAGTTAGTCTATAGTATTGTGAACAAATTATTCTAAAGAACTTACCCGAGATTATGACTCCTTACCTTGATTTCACGCGAGCAAAAGTAGGGGTCGCGCAGTTCCGAACTAGTTCCTATTTATAGGGTTCTAGCTAAGGTTTGAAGATTAGATCGAGTTTAGAGTCCTTAATCTATCAAAACCTAGTTTCTAAGAGTCTTTAGGGTCTTTATACATTGTTCCAATTAGGTCTCGTGTGGATAGGAATATCAAGTTCTAATCTTTTTGCAAGTTCTTACACTTACGGAATTTGTAGGCTGTGACGGTCGAGCCTTGCCGCGTTACAAAGGTGTGGCGGTCTTACGATAGACCGTTCAGTCATCGTATCTAGAGTTTTAATTAAGTAAAACTCTTTTATCCATTATCCACTAAATTATCTTGTTAAGTGGTGTTTATCCTTAAAAATCCGAGAATAGGCTTAATAACCTTCTAGAACATGGGCCAAACTTAATGGTTTTGGGCCTTAAGCTTTTTAGATGATGTGTAAATAGGCTTGGTTAATTGTTTAACCTAATTGGGCCTTATAATGACTTATTAGTCTCAGAATCCATTTATTAATATATTTAGACCTTTATAGATTCTAACAAATTATTTATATAAATTCTGGGGCGCTACAGATACCCTTATTATGTGATAACAATGGGACTATTGCGATAGCTAAGGAACTAATGTCTTATTAGAAGTCGAAACACTTTCTGCGGTGGTTCCACCTGATCAAAAATATCATTGAAAAGGAGATGTCACCACACAAAAAAAATCTTCCACTGATAACATTATAGATTCAGTAGCTAAGTTGTTGACCCAAAGTGTGTTTGAGTATCACCTAACGCTAATGAGGATCAAGCAAGAGGTGATTGACTTTAGTACAAGTGAGAGAATGAAAGAAGTGTATGCACTATAAGCCAATCACTTATGAAGTGATAGTGTCATTTCTTGTACATTCTCATTCATATTAATATTATTTATGGTATTTTCTACATTATGTCTTAGTTACTTATGCATATTACCGATTGACCTGATGAAGTACTTGAATAGATGCGATGAATGTTGGATCATAATGAGATTATAATAATGAGAGCAACCTTCCAAATGCATATGTTCTAAATATTCTTAGTCATAGGATCTTTGAGATGTGACATCAAAGAATCCGGATAGACTAGTGCACATGATATCCTCTCATATGCTAAGGATGGCTAGTCTCATAGTCATTTATGTGGAGACATTAAGATATATGTGCAGGAGCTCGTTACAAGAATGAACTGATTTGCTTGAATCTCTGGATGGTGATTATATCTAACTGTCAACAAATTAAGAGATTCTTCAGTCACGGTAACACAATTGTTGGGACGCTAAAGGGTGATCTAGAGGGGGGGTGAATAGATCAAACACCCTATAAAAATTACTACAGCAGAATCAAATGGGGAATGAAAACTTCTACTGAACAGATAGTGGGCACAAAGCGAAAATCACCCAGAACAGATGAAGAACCGTCCTAAGCATACATCTACAGCGTGAAGATAGGAATATAGAAGCAAGTCAAACCACCAAACAATCACACAGTAGACAAAAGTTTTTAGGTGGTTCGGTCCTCCAGACCTACATCCACCCCACACTTAACCCGAGTGTGACTTACTGCTGACTCACAGCTTGAACCGCTGGGCCTCACAGCTTGCCTACAATCTGTTGAGCCTCACAGCTTGCTGTCCGAGGAATCCTCCTCGCCTACTGAGCCTCACAGCTTGCTGTCTAGAGGAATCCTCCTCTGCAAAACCCGCTGGGCAATACAACTTAGCCGTCCAGTGGAATCCACCACTGCAAGTGCTGCCACACAGCTTGAACACAAGAGTTTCGAAAAAACAAAACAAAAGACAAACGAAAGATAAAGAAAATCCCTGCAGGGAATATAGCTCAAACAAGTGAGCAACCTCAGATCTGGTTTTGAACCAAAGATCTGAGGAACGAACTCCTTCTCTCTCTCTCTCTTCTTCTTCTCTTCACACTCTGCTCGAGCTCTCTATCTCTCACTTTTTCTCTTCTGCTTCTTCTCTCTTTCTTTTCTTCTTTTTCTCTTTTCTCTGGATCGAACAGCTCTCTATTCTTTCTCTCTGCTTCTGCTCTTCTGCTTCGATCAGTCTTCATATGTGGACGAAGGCTTCCTTTTATAAGCAGTCACAGCCGGAGCAGCACTGGGCGCGTGTCTTCCACATTTTCCGCCCAAGTGTTTTGGCCACGTGTCATCCTGTCAGCCCTTCCAGCCTCGGATCACGTGCCCCTTCATTAAGCTTCACGAACAGAGCCTGTCAGACAGAGAATTATCAGTTTAATGTCGACACATTGTATAGACTTCGTTCGATGCATCAAGCAATGTATAGACTTGATAATGCGAAGACAATGTATAGACTTTGCAGTGTGTGCAGTGATGCACAAGATGAAGTATGCACAATGACTGTATGGACTTGGCGTTCTGAACAATGTGCATACTTGTCACTTGAAGCGTGTACAGACTTCATTTTCACTATGCAGACTTTGTAATGTATGGACCAATGTGTATACTTAGAGTGAACGATGCACAAATGCATGAAGCACACATACTTTATAGACTTAGTAAAGAAGAGATGCATGTGCAGACTTCGTAAATGCAAACTATGTGGACGTTGTACATACTTTGTATGCAATGCATGAACCAATGTCTAGACTTTGTGAAAGAAGCACACAGGCTATATAGACTTGATGAACAACTGAGCAATGTGTGGACTTGCCAATTAAAGGGCTGTACAAACTTGATGCAATGCAAGGCAACGAATGTATAGATTTCAAGATGTATTGACTTGAGCTCGTGCAAGAACAGCCAATGTATAGACTTCAACCCAATGGAGCGATGTATAGACTTGCACAGTAAAAGGATGTATAGACTTTAAAGCAAGTGAACATGGCGTTGTACAGACTTGAAGAAATGCATGCTACAGTGGCGATGTATAGACTTGGCCAAATCATATGAACATGGCGCTGTACAGACTTTGAGTGAGAGCCCAATGTACAGACTTGGTGGATCTGAGCGTAGGTAAAGATCCCAGTGTATAGACTTCAAAGTTCACTGACGGATGTACAGACTTCACCTCGAGCAAGCAACAGTGCAGTGTATGGACTTGAAGAACAATGCATGACGCTGTACAGACTTCACTGATGCAGATCCAATGGATGGACTTAACTTCGTGCATGCTACAGTCCAATGTATGGACTTTGAATGTTAATGCATGAACAGTCCGATGTACATACTTCCAATGTATAGACTTCCAATGAGACGGACGATGTACACACTTAGCCAATGCAATGCAATGTATGGACTTGCTAGTTATGTGACCTGCACTATATAGACTATGCCATAGACGCAAAGTAAGACGGAGAACAATGTGTAGACTTTAAGTCCAGTGCATAGACATTGCCTTAGACGCTAAATGAGACGCTGAAGTCTGTATAGAGTTTAGCCTAAGACAATGCATGAGACGAACGATGTATAGACTTGGGCTAAGTGCATGAACAGTCCGATGTACAGACTTTATGAACAGTGCATGAATGTATAGACTTTGTTCTAAACGATGCACAAACACAACACAAGATAATGTATAGACAGTGAGTGTGTAGACTTGTGTGTGTGTGCATTGTGTAGACTTGATGCACTGACTGTACACAGTTCAGAAAGCGCGATGTATAGACATGCGAATCTGGGGGGTCGACCCATCTAAGTGCACTGATGCAATGTATGCACAAAGCAGATATTGAACTGAAGCTAACTGACAGAATGCAATGCATCTATACTGACTCACTGTTATGAATGCACATGTGATACTCTCACTGTGTTCCTATCATCAAAATAACATAGCATATGCTTGTGCCTAAAAGGCACAACATTCTCCCCCTTTTTGATGATGGCAACAAAGTGACAATGAGTCAAATATTCTCCCCCTTTGACATGATCAAAAAGAAAGAAACACATGAGTGCAACATGCAGAATACATTCTCAAACTCCCCCTGAAGTACTGACTCCCCCTGAATTATGGCTCCCCCTTTGAGAAGGAATATGGACCGATGAAACAAATGATCAAAGGTAGGGAAGGAACATGAAGAGAATAAGGGGTCATTACACAACAGCTGAAGTAGTGGTTCAGAAAAATGAGTATGATTATAAACGACTGTTAAAGTATAAGATTCAGCAATATACTATCTTGAAAGAATTCAGGTTTAACAGTGATAAAAATAGAGTAAAGCCGCTAACCACTGAAAAAGAGTTTTAGACTCCATTTATAGCAATGAATTTAAGGCACATGTTTTTAATAGAGAAGTCAGAAATAATATCCTTTGTGATTAAACATGGAAGTTCAAGAAAGGCAACTTTAATATGTATTGAGAAGAATAATTTTCACTCAATGACTTTTGATTTCAAAGGGTTACAGCAGTTTGTTTTTCACTTTTTAATTTTCAGAAACTGAGCTAAGTGAATAGACCAGTGGCATTTATGCTTTTGACATTAGGTGTACACCTTGATCAGAGGCAGGTACCCCCAGTTACTAGGTATAAACTACTAGATCTATTTCAGATCAAGACCTACAAGGAACAATTTCCACCTTTGACATTAAGGGCACACCTTGATTAGAGGCCAGTACCCCCAGTTACTTGGTGAAAACTCTCCCTATAGATTTGACCCTATGAACAGAGGTAATCTGAAGCACTTCATGACTTATGAATTCTCCTACTTCATTGGAGGAGGTCACAGTTTCTCAGTGCAATTCAGCCATTGCTTTATCACTGTGTTCAGCTCTTTGCATTGATGATCTTATTTACTGCTGCCCTTATTTCTTTTAGAGTGATTGTTTAAAAAATCAGTACACACTCTCATTTACCTTTTCTAGTCATTTCCAGTCTAACACTTTCAGGCATTAAAAAAAACTTATTCTGTTTTAACCACGAGACAAAGATTAAGAGCTATAAAAGTTTTCTTTTATCTCAATTTCTAAAGTGCAGACAGTAAACTCTTCAATTTATAAAAGTTAAACCTTCAGTTCCTTTTAATTTGTACGTGTGATTCTTATAAGTGAACAATTGTAATAACTACAGCTCAATGTATAAACCGAAGTAATGCTGTTGTTCAGTGAAGGTTAGGGAAAAGATGGCAATTGTTAAACAGTGGTTGCAATAGGCAATAAGGTCCAAGAGCATCTGATGTCAAAGAATATGACAGAATTGAATGGGGACAATGAGAAGTGAAAAAGATTCAATGTATTGAACAGAATTCTCAGCTCCCCCTGACACCAAGATGCAAAAGATATGCTATGCAATACACTGTTCTACATGCAGACTATGCAACAATTATACATAGAGCAAGTATGCAATCATTTCAAGTTTATGCACCCAAGTCATGAACATTTTTATCCTTTTCAGATTTTTCAACATATGATGATATGCATTACACAACATGCAGACTACAACAATAAGCAAATGATAGTCATGCAAATGATATATACAAACATTAAACACATGCATTGACTATGAACATGGTTGTGTAGTGCATCTAGCATCTTATGTACACATGCAATACTTGGTAAGAGAATAGCATTGAATTTGAGTAGAATTAAATTCAATAGCTGAGTCTGGAATACAAACTGATCAGCTATATAAGAATAGAATATCAGACATCAAACAATCAAATCAACATGACTTTCTCAATTCAGTTCTGAAGGTAAATCACTTACCTACTTTACCATACTGATTTATTTTTACCCTTGGTGTTACATCAGATTTTGACAAGGCCTCCAATTTCTTTCAGCTCTTAGGATTTTGGCCCTGCCTCTTGTCATATGCCTGAAGTAGCTTTTTCTGCTTCATCAGTTTGTTCCCGACTACCAGGCATACCTGCAAACACACTTAGGGAGCAGGTTTTGGAACCCAAGATATTTTGGGCCCCAAGACAGAACCAGACATTTGAGAGTGAAAATATGACAACAGCTGTTTAGGGATCCACATTTGTGTAAAGGTGGAAGGTTTTGTGGATTCTACAGCTTGAGAGTTCTTTTTGTTATTTTTCTTTTTCTCAGCATCAACAGGTTTAGTTTTCTTTTTCTGGTGCTTTGATGGTTGTTGTGTAGTCCTGGCATTCATTTTATTAAAAATATTTTTGTTTTTATGCCAGTGCCTTGGCCAATGAATGTATTGGAAGCTGTGTCCCAAATTGGTCCTAGGCTGACCATAGAACCCCTGGTGACTAGAACTCCATGTCCTAAAGTGACTATCCCATCTCCAAGCTGGCTGAGGTCTATAGGGCTGATACTAAGTGGGGAAATTCTGATACCTAGACCTCATGTATGCAGGGTTCCACTCAAACCTATGAAATGGTTGTGAATGATTGTGATGATAGACTTGGGCTCTAGGGAAATAGGGATGAGCAAACTGGTTCCTAGCTACACTAGGTCTCCCTCCCACCTTTGACCCACTAGGTTTCTTTACTGACTTATATTGGGTCTTTTTCTGAGCAGTTGATGGTGATAGAGACTTAGCAGCCTTGGGCTGGGGTTTTGATGTGCTAGCTGGCTGACCCCTAGCCTTGGACTTATCCTTAGGTGAAGAGCATGCAGCTCTAGGCTCAACAACTTTCTGCTTTCCCTTGTCCTTAGCACTGGACACTTTTGATTTAACATTATTGAAGGCAGATTCTTCATTGACCATTTTTATAAGTGGTCCTCTATTATTTTCTCCCATAAATGAAATAGTTTTCAATTCAAAGCTCTTTTTAGCTAAGGGATTAAAGCCGAGACCCTCCTTTCTGAAATTAACTTTTGACCCTAGCAAGGTATTTAGATTTTCTGTTCCTTGGGTCATGCTTTCAATGATTTTCATTTTGTCAGAATTTTCATTTTCCAGAATTTCAATAGTTTTCTTCAATTCAACATTCACTGACAAGACAGCTTCATATTTTTCATTTGAAATCTTTATTTCTTTTTCAGACTTCTGAATTTTCAATTTTAATTCATCAACAACATTTTTCAGCAATTCTTTTTCTTTCCTACAATCAATCACAACATGCTTTAATTCATCAAAATCAGAACATGTATTTTTCAATTTGTCATTCTCTGATTGTAAGCATGCAACCTTATCAGAAAGAGTTTTATCATTAACCAGAGAGTTCATTTTCTTCTTCAAGAGTCTATTTTCCTTCCTAATATCATTAGCTTTATCTAACAGATCTCCATAAGCATCTGCCCAATCGGAAATAGTGTAATGTTCGAAAAGGGATGATACCTGATCAGACTCTTCTTCTTCTTCTCCATTCCTGACCATCAAGCAGATGTCCTTTTCTGATTTTCCACTATCTGAGGAAGTGCTCAGCGTGCCTTCTTCCTCATCACTCCATGTATTGACCATGGCCTTTCCCTTTGGCGCTTTCTTCCATGGTCTTCTTTTCATTTCTATAACTTTGGACAATCAGCCTTCATATGACCTGTCTTCCTGCAATGATAACAAGCATTAACATCAGATTTTTCAACAGGGTTAAATTTATACCTATTTTGCTTCCTGCTATGGTATTTTCTGTAGAGATTCTTCCCTTCTCTTCTAAGAAATCTACTGAACTCTTTTGTGATCATAGCTATTTCATCATTTTCAAGATCTGATCCAGATGAACTCCGATCACTGGATGATCCAATGCTGCTGGACTGTTTTGAGCAGCTATGCTTGGCCTTCAGAGTAATAGGCTTCCTGTTTTCGAGCTCTTCAGCTTGTAGTAAATTCATCTCGTACGCCATCAAGGAACCTATCAGCTCATTGGGTTTCATCTTTTGTAGATCTTTTGACTCCTCAACTACAGTTGCTTTGGTATGCCATATAGGAGTCAACAATCGAAGGATCTTCCTTACTACTTCATGATCAGTATAACTCTTTCCCAGATTTCTTAGACCATTTGTTATGATGGTCAGACGAGCATACATTTCGGTCACTATCTCACCAGGCTTCATCCGAAATGCTTCATACCTTGACACTAGCATATTTGCCCTTGTCTCTCTTACTTCAGATGTTCCCTCATAGATAACTTCAAGGGTATCCCACATCTCCTTCGCTGTCTTGCAGGATGACACTCTGTCAAATTCAGTGGGATGGATTGCACACTGAATGGCGTTGATAGCGTTCCAATTCAGAGTGGACTTCCTGACTTCTTCTCTAGTCCACAATTCCTCGTTCTCATGTAGCTCATAAGGACCTTTGCTCACAATTTTCCATATCTCGTAATCTTTGGCTCTGAGGAAGACCTGCATCCGGTTCTTCCAATATGGGTAGTTGGAACCATCGAAGAATGGTGGCTTCGTAGTGGACTGACCCTCTGCTGTTAGCCCTCTAGAATCCATAGCCGATCCTCTTTAGGATGTTAGTCCTGCACAAAGAGTTAGGCTCTGATACCAATTGTTGGGACGCTAAAGGGTGATCTAGAGGGGTGGTGAATAGATCAAACACCCTATAAAAATTACTGTAGCAGAATCAAATGGGGAATGAAAACTTCTACTGAACAGATAGTGGGCACAAAGCGAAAACCACCCAGAACAGATGAAGAACCGTCCTAAGCATACATCTATAGCGTGAACATAGGAGTATAGAAGCAAGTCAAACCACCAAACAATCACACAGTAGACAAAGGTTTTTAGGTGGTTCGGTCCTCCAGACCTGCATCCACCCCACACTCAACCCGAGTGTGGCTTACTGCTGACTCACAGCTTGAACCGCTGGGCCTCACAGCTTGCCTACAATCCGCTGAGCCTCACAGCTTGCTTTCTGAGGAATCCTCCTCGCCTGCTGAGCCTCACAGCTTGCTGTCCAGAGGAATCCTCCTCTGTAAAATCCGCTGGGTAATACAGCTTAGCCGTCCAGTGGAATCCACCACTGTAAGTGCTGCCACACAGCTTGAACACAAGAGTTTTGAAAAAATAAAACAAAAGATAAACGAAAGATAAAGAAAATCCCTACAGGGAATATAGCTCAAACAAGTGAGCAACCTCAGATCTAGTTTTGAACCAAAGATCTGAGGAACGAACTCCTTCTCTCTCTCTCTCTTCTTCTTCTCTTCACACTCTGCTCGAGCTCTCTATCTCTCACTTTTTCTCTTCTGCTTCTTCTCTCTTTCTTTTCTTCTTTTTCTCTTTTCTCTGGATCAAACAGCTCTCTATTCTTTCTCTCTGCTTCTGCTCTTCTGCTTCTCTCCTTCTGCTTCAATCAGTCTTCATATGTGGACGAAGGCTTCCTTTTATAAGCAGTCACAGCAGGAGCAGCACTGGGCGCGTGTCTTCCACATTTCCCGCCCAAGTGTTTTGGCCACGTGTCATCCTGTCAGCCCTTCCAACCTAGGATCACGTGCCCCTTCATTAAGCTTCACGAACAGAGCCTGTCAGACAGAGAATTATCAGTTTAATGTCGACACATTGTATAGACTTCGTTCGATGCATCAAGCAATGTATAGACTTGATAATGCGAAGATAATGTATAGACTTTGCAGTGTGTGCAGTGATGCACAAGATGAAGTATGCACAATGACTGTATGGACTTGGCGTTCTGAACAATGTGCATACTTGCCACTTGAAGCATGTACAGACTTCATATTCACTATGCAGACTTTGTAATGTATGGACCAATGTATATACTTAGAGTGAACGATGCACAAATGCATGAAGCACACATACTGTATAGACTTAGTAAAGAAGAGATGCATGTGCAGACTTCGTGAATGCAAACTATGTGGACGTTGTACATACTTTGTATGCAATGCATGAACCAATGTCTAGACTTTGTGAAAGAAGCACACAGGCTGTATAGACTTGATGAACAACTGAGCAATGTGTGGACTTGCCAATTAAAGGGCTGTACAAACTTGATGCAATGCAAGGCAACGAATATATAGACTTCAAGATGTATTGACTTGAGCTCGTGCAAGGAAAGCCAATGTATAGACTTCAAGCCAATGGAGCGATGTATAGACTTGCACAGTAAAAGGATGTATAGACTTTAAAGCAAGTGAACATGGCGCTGTACAGACTTGAAGAAATGCATGCTACAGTGGTGATGTATAGACTTGGCCAAATCATATGAACATGGCGCTGTACAGACTTTGAGTGAGAGCCCAATGTACAGACTTGGTGGAACTGAGCGTAGGTAAAGATCCCAGTGTATAGACTTCGAAGTTCACTGACGGATGTATAGACTTCACCTCGAGCAAGCAACAATGCAGTGTATGGACTTGAAGAACAATGCATGACGCTGTACAGACTTCACTGATGCATGCTACAGTCCAATGTATGGACTTAGCTTCGTGCATGCTACAGTCCAATGTATGGACTTTGAATGTTAATGCATGAACAGTCCGATGTACATACTTCCAATGTATAGACTTCCAATGAGACGGACGATGCACACACTTAGCCAATGCAATGCAATGTATGGACTTGCTAGTTATGTGACATGCACTGTATAGACTATGCCATAGACGCAAAGTAAGACGGAGAACAATGTGCAGACTTTAAGTCTAGTGCATAGACATTGCCTTAGACGCTAAATGAGACGCTGAAGTCTGTATAGACTTTAGCCTAAGATAATGCATGAGACGAACGATGTATAGACTTGGGCTGAGTGCATGAACAGTCCGATGTACAGACTTTATGAACAATGCATGAATGTATAGACTTTGTTCTAAACGATGCACAAACACAACACAAGATAATGTATAGACATTGAGTGTGCAGACTTGTGTGTGTGTGCATTGTGTAGACTTGATGCACTGACTGTACACAGTTCAGAAAGCACGATGTATAGACATGCGAATCTGGGGGGTCGACCCATCTAAGTGCACTGATGCAATGTATGCATAAAGCAGATATTGAACTGAAGCTAACTGACAGAATGCAATGCATCTATACTGACTCACTGTTATGAATGCACATGTGATACTCTCACTGTGTTGCTATCATCAAAACAACATAGCATATGCTTGTGCCTAAGAGGCACAACGACAATTGGTCCGTAGATATGAGTCACCAATGATACTTTGCATGAGGATTCATGTGTTTTGATTCTTGACAAGGAGACTTTAGTCACAAGTTCTGGACGCTCAGGTATTCGGATACAACAGAATGCATATAAAGATAATTGAGTGACAACAATAGATCATTCACTCTCAGATATAGCTTGAGAGATAATACCCTATGAGTAGTACTCGAAACAATCTTTGGCAAAAGTTAAACAGTCTACTGAAAAGGAAGTTTTCCAGTGAGACTTGGATTATGGAGTTCATCGGTCCATAAGAAGGGTTTGACCATATGGCTATACCTTTAATTATGGCCAAGGACATTGCGTACAAATGAAGGACTATAACGATATAGTAAATGTGGATGGAAAGGTCTCAGAGTGATTTTATAGACCCCTTTGTCTTATGGGGTCATGGAGCGTTGCTTGGTACTTGCCATGATCTGAAAGTCAAATGAAAGAATAATCATGACATGATTATCAATCATGAGATGATAATTTAATTATTTAAGTCATGAGATGATTAAATAATTAATTCTGTGTTAAGTGTTAATACAAAAAAATTAAGAATAAGTTATTAAACTTAATAGGTCTAAAATCAGACTGACACTAGACCTAGAGGGTCACACACATTAAGATTATAGATGATGGGGGTATTTGTGCAATTATAAATTTATGAGTTTTTGTGATAAAATAAGGGAGTCTATAAATAGATGTACAGAGGGAACCTTGGATAACCAAGTATCTAGGATTCTCATAGGGCCGCCCCCTCTCTCTCTCCTCCTAGGGTTTTGTGTCGCCTCTCTCTCCTCCCTCATCTTCATTCCACCCTTTCAAGGGGTTGAGACTCTGAAGGAAGAACTTCATGGAGATCGTTCAAGATAAGCTTCGTGGAGAGAACTCTGACGTTCGTAACTCATGTGGATACCGCTAGAGACTAGACACTTGTGCGATTTGTTGCCGCTACGAGAGTACTCTTTCGGCTTCGTTGCGATTCATGTATCACAGAGGTAATGATCGGATCACTACTTGTAGCTAGTTGTCGGAAATCACTCCCGTACAATCAACACGTGCATGAATAAATTTTTAATTCTCTATTTCTGCTTTGTTCTTCCTGATTATGGCTTTAGATCCTTACGTTGACCTAATCGTCGGTCTTGTTTCCAAACGAGGGATTTATCAATAGATTTTGACTGGATAAGAGTTCAACTGAATTACTGATACTGAGTAGGTGCTTTTCAGATCCTTACATTGATCCAATAGCCAGTCTTGTTTTCAATCGAGGGATTTATCAATGGATTTTGACTAGATAAGAGTTCAACTAAAGGACGGACACTGAGTAGGTGTTCTCTACGTGCATGCCAAAATACGATGAGAGTTGGATTCCAAGTGTGTCGGTGTGAATACCTAGTTACCTATTATGTGCACTAAGCCCAATTGAAAAAGAGACATGCAGTCTCATTGTCCGTACCTCAAGGAGTAAACTAACGTTTTTAACAATAAATTCTAAACAAGAACTTCTAATATGAAATTGAAATTGTTGTAAACCACTGAGTTAATTATAAGCATAAAAAATTAAAATAATTTCTCATTAAGAATCTTACCGGATATTAGGCGTTGACGAACCATAAAACCGAAGTTTAATCCTTATGATCCGGCCCATGACATATTCTAGAAGAATTTGGTCCGAAAGAGCATCCATTTTGTAATGGTTTGTGCCACAGACATTTTCTTATCTGTGTTTCCCTTCAACTCCTTCGCTGATTTTCCTAACGCGGGACTTCCACCGCTGACAGCTGCGTGGGTACTCCATAAGCTCATTAATTAACCATATCCAAAAATATTTGATAAAATAAATCTAGAAAGCGCCCACCGTGGGGCTCGAACCCACGACCACAAGGTTAAGAGCCTTGCGCTCTACCTACTGAGATAGACGGGCTTGATGATTTGAGGTTAACGTGGTGGTTATATATTACCATATTTATAATAACAGCACGCCATTCACTCGTCGCAAAAGCATCTCGATGTTTGATAAAGTCCCCAGTCATTTATCCATAGAACATCCAACTACATACACGTCTCGCCCCGGGATCATCATCCTCGCACGTAGAAATTATATCCACCCAGTGGGAGTGGATTTAGGTTGCGTTTTGTTAGGATGGTGGGAGATTTTAATTATTAAAATATCTTGTAAAATCGCAAGTCTAACTAAAACTTCGTTCGGAACAGAGATGTCCTCAGAGTCTTCACGCAAAATCCATCCTCCGTATCATGCGCAGGGTGAATTTTTCATGATTTAAAATTCTGAGAAACAGATCTAAGAATAATTCTGAAGATTTGAAAAATTCAGACACTTTTGTGCTCGAGTCCTTTCTTCTCCGTTAAATCTTCTTCAAACCAGAGTCGAAAAGTGACGTGTTCATTTGATAAAAAATAAATTTTATCAAAAATTTTAATAATTAGAATCTCTGTCGTATTTATTTCCAAACACAATCACAAAATCTCACCTACTTCAGCGTTGAGAGGGTTTAATTCGGGAGAGAAGATAGCAAATACATCATAAGAGGTGGAATAGAAATCTCAAAAAATTACCATGGGCCAGTTTCTCCCGTGTGGGTGCGAATCTTGCAGTGTAAAAGACATTTTTGTCCGGAATCGTTCGTCGTTTTCACATGCCCGCTCAAGGGCGCAGGCGACGATGTGAAAGGTGAATTGGAAAATTTGAAATGTGGCACTGGCGACGATATTAATGGGGCGTTTGGAAATATTTTTTTTTAAAAAAATTCTATCGTAAAGATTATGACATATCAATTTTGCATTTAATTTTTAAAATTAATAAAAATGAGTCACTCTTCATTTGACAAAAATATCATAATTGTTAAATCTTAAATAGACTTATTTGTTAGACAAAAAAGCGCAGGCAACTACCAGCTCTTCGCCAACGTTGAGCATCCCCCTCTCCCTCTCTTCTCCGTCGTCTTCTTCTTCTCGTCTTCCTCCTCTCCGTGTCTTCTTCTCCCTTTCCCCTCCCTTCCTCTCCCAAGCCCGCGAGCCCCTGTGAATCCCCCCCTCCCTTTCTTCACGGCGACCTGTGCTTCGGGCCATTAATCCCTTGTACACCCTGCCGAAGCTTGTCGTACCCAGGAGTCGTCTATCGCTGAAGCCCATGGTATCCATGTACAGTTTCCTGTAAGAAAACCTATGAGAAGCATACGTCGCCTCCCAGTCTTCAAGGATTTATTTGAACTTCTTCCTCCTCAAGTAGAAGATAACAATACTAGAGGCAACAGTAGCCAGGAACATAACAGTTCCGAGAGAAACCATAGCTATAAAGAGCTTGCTCCTCCTCCTCCTGGCTCCGCTCGGAGGGAGGCGTGAGAGATCAAGCGGTCGGGCTTCTCCATTCATCTTAAAGCTCCAACCCAAAATGTAATGACTGGTGATAACCTGTCCTGTAGTAGAAGAAAACCCCACATACATCGCCTATCAAAGATAACAGGGGAGAGGTCGAGCTCCGACGACAGCAGTGGACGACGGGGTTTAGTGTAGGAATACTTCGAGGTGGGTTTTCTTGCGGAAGGTTTAGCGACTCCGACGAGGTGAGTTATGTTTCTCAGATCTCTCGATCTTGGCATGTCCTTCGATGGGCATAACCCATCTTAGTTTATAGGGTGCTTCACCCACCTCCCCTCTGTCCCACCTTCTACTGTGCACCCATCCCACAGATCCGGAAATCACGGTGAGTGTCTCCCAACGGGGATTCCACTGTCGGTGCCATATTCCATTTGTTGGCCACGAAGAGTTCGATACGCGAAGATGAAGCTGCATGGGCATGCCCAAACTTATTGGACCAATGTGGAGAGCCTGCTAAATCAGCGACGTCAACCCCCGATCGGCACTTGGGATGACATGAAAATGAAATTGAGGGAGAAGTACCTTCCTGCCTCATACCGCCAACGTCTCATAGACAAATGGCAAAGTCTCTCCCAAGAGAACCGATCCGTGATCGAGTACACCGCCGAGTTTGATGAGTATTATTTGCGATGTGGAGTTACGGAAGAGAGCACCATGACCATATCACGCTTTCGGAGAGGTCTACGGCCAAACTATCAATACGAACTTTTTCGCCGCAATGCGACCACTTTGGAACAAGCGTATCAGGTTGCTCTCGAATTGGAACAATTCGAGGCCGAGTTCGAGTCTCCCCATTGGTTGGGCTCCTTTCCCCTTCGTAGTGTCGAGCCCCGTGGCTCTTCTGACACATATCCGAGGGCCCCCATGGCCCGACCTCAGGAGCCCACTCGTCCCGAGCCTTTCGCTCCTAGGCCTCGCCCTCCACCCCCGAGGGACCTTCCTCGTCCCCAACATCTTACGGCACCCACATCCCGTCCACCGGCACCCGCACCTCATGCCCGTCCTTTGTTGCCTTCACCTCCTATCCGTCGGGAGGATAAAGGGAAAGGACTCATGATTGGGGAGCCTAGTGGATCACGGCAGCAGTGTTATCGCTACAATGTGTTTGGCCATTTTGCCAACCAGTATCCCACCCGCCAGTCTCTTGTCATTGGGGACACACAGGTCAAGGATACCACCCCTACGGGCCTCGAGTTAGTCAGCTATGAAGCAGATCCGGAGCTAGCTGATGAGTACTATGAGGCCGAAAGTAATGGCCAGAATGCCCAGCATCTGGACGATACCCACTTGGGGGTCGTCAGGTGTATTCTCACCCAGCCACATGCCAGTGATGACTGGCGACGGATCACTATCTTTCATACATTCTGTAGGCTGGGCAAACAAGTTTGTAAGGTGATCATCGATAGTGGGAGTTGCATCAATGCAATCTCCACGGGCACTGTCT
Organism: Amorphophallus konjac; assembly: GCA_022559845.1. Lineage (NCBI taxonomy): Eukaryota > Viridiplantae > Streptophyta > Magnoliopsida > Alismatales > Araceae > Amorphophallus > Amorphophallus konjac. The sequence continues at coordinate 514,298,889 of CM040121.1, read as the reverse complement.
CCAGTCTTGGCCTTACACCCGTGGATCATCCTTGCCCCTATCGAGTATCATGGGTGGATTCCACCTCCATTCCGATCAGGCTGCGGTGTCTGGTCCCACTGCAGTTCCGTGCCTACCGTGACGATATTTGGTGTGATGTCCTCCCCATTGAGGTGGGCAGCATTATTCTTGGTAGGCCATGATTATTTGATCGGGATGCCACACTCCATGGCCGGTCGAACACCTGTAACTTCGACCATGCTGGCCAACGGATTACTCTCCACCCCCATCAGCCCAAGAGCCCATCAGTTAGGGGTCCTACTGGCCCTAGTACTCCGGAGCCTTCCGTCCCTGGGCCCAGTACCCCATCCCCAGCTCGGGCTATGACCGTTACATCTGGCCCAGGCGAGCCCTCGATTAGGAGATTGATGATGATTAGCTCCCGGGAAATGGAGCGGGAGGCTAGTAGGGGCTGCCATGTGTTTGCTATTACGGTCCGAGAGGTGGAGCCAAAGTCCGAGGGTGAACTCCCACTCGATGTCATTCCTATTCTACAGGAGGTCGCTGATATCTTTCTCGAGGAGCTTCCCGAGGGACTCCCACCCATGCGGGATATTCAGCACGCTATCGACCTGATTCCGGGCTCCTCATTGCCCAATCTTCCTCATTATCGCATGAGTCCCACGGAACATGCCGAGCTAAAACGGCAGGTCGATGAGTTGATGCAGAGAGGGTCTGTTCGGGACAACATGAGTCCATGTGCTGTTCTCGCATTACTCGCCCCGAAGAAGGATGGCACGTGGAGAATGTGCATTGATAGCCGTGCCATCAACAAAATCACCGTGAAGTACAGGTTCCCTATTCCTCGCTTAGATGATATGCTAGACATGATGGCAGGTGCCACTATCTTCTCGAAGATCGATCTTAAGAGTGGCTACCATCATGTGAGGATTAGGCCAGGTGATGAGTGGAAGACCGCATTCAAGACCAAGGATGGTCTATATGAGTGGTTGGTTATGCCCTTTGAGTTGACCAATGCCCCTAGCACCTTCATGCGACTCATGACTCAGGTCCTTCGACCATTCATTGGAGTCTTTGTGGTAATGTACTTCGATGATATCCTTATCTATAGTCGCACCACGGGGGACCACTTAGACCACCTTCGGCATGTCTGTCTACTCCTAAGGCGAGAGCAGTTGTTTACGAACCCACAGAAGTGTGCCTTCATGACACCTCAGCTTACCTTCTTGGGTTTTATTGTGTCTAGTACTGGGGTCTCCGCCGATCCGGAGAAGGTCCAGACTATTGTTGAGTGGCCGGAACCCCGTACGGTCCATGATGTCCGCAGCTTCCATGGCCTTGCGACATTCTATCGTCGCTTCATCCGCAGATTTAGCTCCGTCACAGCCCCGATCACAGATTATATCCGGAAAGACACATTTGTGTGGACGAAGGCCGCAGCTGCTGCCTTCAAGGACATCAAGGAGCGCATGACCCAAACACCAATCCTTCGATTGCCAGATTTTTCGAAGGTGTTTGAGGTCTCTTGTGATGCGTCGGGTGTGGGGATTGGAGGAGTCTTGAGTCAGGAGACCCACCCGGTCGCATATTTCAGCGAGAAGCTGAATGACGCGAAATTGCGATACTCCACTTAGGATAAGGAATTCTACGCAGTTGTTCAGGCTCTTAGGCATTGGAGGCACTATCTATTACACCGGGAGTTTGTCTTATACTCCGATCATAAGGCTTTGAGGTACCTCCATTCCCAAAAGAAGCTTAATACGCGTCACAGTCGTTGGGTTGAGTATCTCCAGCAGTTCACATTTGTGCTAAAACATAAGGCTGGAGTGGAGAACAAGGTGGCCGATGCCTTGAGTCGGCGAGTGTGTTTGCTTACCACCATGAGTGCCGATGTCATAGGGTTAGAGAAGATGAGAGAGGCCTATGTTGACTGTCCTGACTTCGGTCAGATTTATACCACTCTCCAGGCCGGACCCTCGAGAAACCTTGATGATTATGTGCTTCAGGAGGGTTACCTCTTTCGAGGAGGTAGGCTTTGTGTTCCCCGAACTTCGGTTCGAGACTTCTTAGTCTGGGAGATACATGCGGGAGGTCTAGCCGGCCACTTTGGTCAGAACAAGACTATCGAGGCTGTTGAGCATAGATTTTATTGGCCGAGCTTGAAGCGTGATGTTGCTCATATTGTGGCTCAGTGCCGTACATGTGCTACGGCCAAGATGAAGAAGTAAAGCTCGGGTCTTTATACACCTCTTCCCGTGCCTGATGCTCCGTGGCATGATGTTAGCATGGACTTTATTTTGGGATTGCCACGTACCTCTAGGAAGCATGATTCAGTCTATGTGGTTGTTGACCGCTTCTCGAAGATGGCCCTTTTTATTCCCTACTCGAAAACTTCGGATGCTTCGAGGGTAGCCCGCCTATTCTTTACTCATGTGGTGTGCAAGTTTGGGTTGTCTCGTACCATAGTGTCTGACCGTGATGTTAGATTCACCAGTTATTTTTGGAAGACACTGTGACATATGTTAGGTACTTGATAAGTGTGTATTTTTAGATGATAACTTACGACACACACACTTTTTATGAGCTTTAATTTTAGTAATTATGCACTTATCACACTTAATATCAATTTTCGATCAAAATATTTAGTTTGATGAAATTATTATCATTTGAGCAATAAATATGTTATTTACAGGAATTCCACAAGTCTGCTCAAGAATGAGTCAAAGCCCATGCCGACCAAGCCCAATCTTAGTCCAAATAAAACAAAAGAAAAAAAGAAGAAAAAAGAAAGAAAAGTAAAAAATAATATATATTCACTTATATATAATATATACATATTCATATAATATATTCTTAATATATATATACCTATATATCGATATATGTATTCATATTCATAATATACTTATATATTCTTAATATCTATACATATATAATATATATAACATATAACATAATTATATACTATCTATACATATCTAATGTATCTAATATATATTATATATATTTAGATATCACTCATATCTAAATACATATAATATAATTAGATATCACTACATATCTAATATATCTATAGATATCTAATGTATATATATATGATTACAGGCATGCAGCAGTGGATGAGAGCCACGTTGAAGCCTTAATTTCTCTCACATAACATAATCATATTATATATATATCTATTCTCTATACACGTCTAATTACTCTTAACACACATGGGTGCATGTCCTTTTCAACATGAAAGGCCCACGTCAACATGCAATTCATATGCAGGCTCCTTCATGCATGGTGGGACCTTTGCATTCAATGCGCAAGGGCCACTTCAAGCCACCTTCACGATGGGCAGTGGCCTCTTCAATAAGTAACTTCAGCGGGCCATGCAGGTTTCTTCATGACGGTACACACATACAGCGGCTGTGGGCTTCACATCGTGACTTTGGGGAGGGTGGTCCACGAGGTTCACATGTCTTCAGCGGGCTTCAAACGAGGATGGTGAAAGTGCTTCACACACGGCCTCTCTTCATGTCGGCTGGCGATTTCAGCAGGCACACGGGTTGGCGGGTCAACATGCGGCCAAGCCGCATTCTTCAAGGATTCACACAGTTAAGGGTTCCACACGAAGGAAGAAAGCCGACGGCAGAGCAAAGAACATGCAGCTTCACACACGGGCCGACTTCGTTGGCAAAATAGCAGCTTCAACCTTCACACTACTTCACGCGGGGTTCACACAAACAGAGCAAGCAGAGAGCAATGCACAAAGAGACATAGGCTTGTGTAAAGCCTATAAAAGGATGGGTTGGGATGTGTTTTGAGGATAATAAGCTTTGTAATACGTTTTTAAGTTCTATTGTTGTCATTTGTTTTTGTGAAAGCTTGTGAGAAATTTGTGAGAGTTAATTTGGTGTTATTGAAGAAGCAAGGAGAGAGAGAGGGGACAGGAGGCCCTTCAAATTTTAATTTCTTTCAATCTTATTATTCATTTAAATTATTAGAAGTCTTGGAATTTTGAGTGGTGGTTATTACAAGTTCTTAAGATTTTAGCCCTTTCATAGTCATTTACGTATTTTTATAATCGTTTTTTCAATTTCTCGTCTTCTTCAAAGTTATTCATATTTCAATTCTACACATTTTCAATTTTTACTATTTTCTCTAATTCCTCTTCGTTTTTAAGTTATTACATATTTTTCTAAGTTCTGTCCTGATAGGTTACTATTCATCCGAGTTGATACCTTCTGCCATTTCTCTATTTTGAAGCCCTTCCAGTTCTCTTTTCATTCTGCGTTCGTCATGAAAATTGTTCCTCTCTTATAGATCTAACTTTTATTCTTCTACCACTTCCTCCAATTCTTCTTTGTTTTTACGTTATTTTAATTTTCCCACAGTTCTGTCTTTAACGTTTTTACTATTCATCTGCGCGCATAGGTTCCGTGTTTTTCCAATTTTAACCTACTTCCTCTCATTTTCTGTCTCTACACTCTTCATAAAAGTTATTCCTAACCCTTTGATCTTTAACTTTATCTTCTGTCACTTCTTCTAATTCTTGTCAGTTTAAAAGTTATTTTCATTCTAATGTCACCCTAGTTTCATTATAATTTTCTTTTCATAGTTCTTTCATCCACTTCTCTTTCTTTACATCCTTCCCACACCCTAAGGCGGTTTCAATTCAATTCTCATGATTTTTAAATCTTAAAAACACAAGGTTTTCAACTTTTAAATCTTTTTCTCCCTGTGGATTCGACTCGGTCTCATCACTTAACTATTCCATTTATTTATTTTGTGGGCCAGATATTTTAATTTGGTAGCGGGACGTATTAACGACGTGTGTTTCTAGCGTATCAATTTTGGCGCCGTTGCCGGGGAAGAGTTTATGATTTTTAAGTTGATTATTTTATGTTTGTGTATATAAATTGATATTAAGAATTTTTATTTTGTCAAAAAAAAAAAGAGAACGAGGGATCGCTGTCAAGTAAGTATCTGACTTTCTCTCTCTTGATTTATTTCTTTCTTCATATTATTAATTGAAAATTCAAAAAAACATCTTACTGGTTAGATAGGTTCATTAATAAAAACAACAACAAAAAAGAAAGCACTTGAACCCAAAAAAAAAATTGCATTTCAAGATTAGAAATTACACACCCTGTTTTAGGGCATGCATCATTTAGTATAAGATTTTCTTTGTTTAATTTCTGTCATTGCATTTTGAAGATTACAAGAGGCAAGGTACGTTCTACTTATCCTATTCTATCATGCATATTGCATAAGAACCCCTTGTTTGAAATTGTGGTGTGCATTTCATTTCAAAATATTTTAAGGGCAATACCCCTAAATAACATAAGGTGGGGATTTCATCACCCTTTCCTTAGCCAACAAATCACATTTTCCTTGCATCTTTACAAGACCTAAGCCGTAATAAAAATCAGTAGACACTGGCCCTAGGAGATCACACTGTGATTTTAGTACGATTTGAGTTTATCATCTTGTGGAAATCGGTGCCTAAGGTAAGACGGTCGGACGGCAAACGCCTTAAGCGGGCTAGTGGTTACTTAATTAGGACCTTGTGAAAGCAAGGGGAGCCTCCCACTATCCCACCCCTTACCTGACTGGTGAAAATTTTGAGGATGAACTTGCATTGTATTTTGATCACTTTGTGAAACCCCACTTGTAGATTCAGAGTACCCCTAGGTGTCTTAGGTTGAATTGTGTGATAACTTGTTCGTGTCTTCTTAAAAGAAAAAAAATCAAAAAAAGGAGTAATATTCTATGCATAATTCAATCTAATCTTGCTTTAAGGAATCAGAGTGTATGCATGGTAGGAGATCTCTTCGTCCTGACCTAGCTCAGCTTGATTCTGAGATTGAGAGAACCCTACATCATAATCTTAGGAACACTAGGGTTGAGTCTATGGAGATGGAGGCCCAAAAAGAAGGAATTGTCGCCCAATCTAGAACATTGAAAGATTACATGTATCCTTCAAGGGCTAGTCAACCCTCTTGCATCCAGTTACCTGAACATAATGGGCATTTTGAACTTAAGTCAGGAATTATCCAAATGTTGCCTATCTTTAGAGGGGAGGAAGCTGAGAACCCATATCATCATGTGAGAGATTTTGAGGAGATTTATAGTACAATGAGCTTCACTCATCTAAGTGCTGAGTCCCTTAAGTTAAGATTGTTTCCATTCTCTTTAAGGGATAAAGCCAAGAATTGGTTGTACTCATTACGGCCTCGGTCGATTACAAAATGGGATGGCCTATCTACTGAATTTTTGAGGAAATTTTTCCCAAGCCATAAGACTACCACCATTAGACAAAAACTCAATAGCTTTATCCAACTTGATGGTGAAACTCTGTGGAGATACATGGAGAGATTCAATGATCTTCTACTGCAATGCCCTCACCATGTATTTGAACAATGGAGATTAGTCTAAATTCTATATGAAGGACTGGATTTCAACACTCGGACTATGGTAGAGTCCATGTGTAATGGGGGGTTCACCAATAAGCGAGCAGAAGAAGCTTGGGCATTTTTAGATGAAATTGCAGAAAAATCACAACAGTGGGAAACTATTAAGGAACCAAGGAAGGCAATCACAAGGGGAGGTTTGTTCCAAGTGGACAAAAAAGTTGATATGGAGGTCAAAATGGGTGCATTGGCCATAAGACTGGAGGCCTTAGAAATGACAAAAATTAGAAAAACTTATGAAACTGCCAAAAATATTGAGCCTTCTATGTGTGTGTTATGCAATGGTTCAGATCACCTGGTTGAAAATTGCTCTGAAATTCAAACCTTTAGGGAGACTAGGGCACAAGCCAATGCATATCAAAGACCTAACAATAATCCCTATAGTGACACCTATAACCCAGGATGGAGGAACCATCCCAACTTCTCTTGGAAGTCACAACAGGTTCAGGCCCAAAACTCCCAGGCTAATAATTTTCCAAATAAGGCCCAATATCAGACCAACTTCCAAAACCAAGCCTTTAACAGAGGTCAACCTACACATCCATTACCTATACAGCCGCATCAACAATTTGCCCCACCCACTTATGGTCAATCATCTCAATCTCAGCCATCCACGCAAAATGAGGATAGGCTTTTACAACAATTCCAACAACTCCTTTCGGCTCAACAACAATCTTTTACGGCCCAACTTCAACAAGCTGTTTCAAGGATGGAGGCCCAGGTCGGTCAAATGGCTGAAGCTAACATGAGGAGGGAACCAGGTCAATTGCCTAGTCAGCCCATAGCAAATCCTAGGAACCACCCGCCTAGCTTTGATCCACAACCCACCTTACAAGTACCACCCAGGAACCCTCATGTTGAGAATGCTAAAGCCGTCACTACATTAAGAAGTGGAAAGATTCTTGAAGATCCATACGAAGAAGGAAAGGGTGAAGCCTAGCTCAAGCCAACCCAAGATTTCAGACCATAAGGATGAGGAGCCCATGCCTACTTCCACCACTACAGTGGGTCATGAGGGGAATAAGAAGGACAAAGGGAAAGTTCAAGTTGAGGATACCCCTGAGATTTATCAGCCCAAAATCCCTTTTCCATCAGCCCTAGGAACAAGAAAGGAGAAGAAGGAACAACAGGCTCAGGCCCGTAATGAACAAATGTTGGAGATATTCAAGCAAGTTCACATCAATATCCCACTTATAGATGCCATCCAACATGTTCCTGCTTATGCTAAATTCCTCAAAGACCTGTGCACACAAAAGAGGGAGCCTAGGACAGTCACTAGAAAAATTCTACTGTCAGAGGATGTAAGTGCGGTCTTGTTGAACCAACTCCCACAAAAAATGAAAGATCCTGGTGCACCACTCATCTCTTGTGTCATTGGGGGCATCACTTTTGAAAAAGCCCTATTGGACTTAGGGGCTAGTGTGAATTTACTGCCAACATCTGTTTATCAAAAGTTTGGTATAGGAGAACTTAAACCAACCTCGGTGATTCTCCAATTAGCAGATAGATCTGTTAGGACACCGAGGGGGTTGGTGGAGGACGTCCTTGTCAAGATAGACACTTGTTACTTTCCTGTAGACTTTTTGATTCTTGACATGGAACTTAGCCATGATCTGGCTCAAAGTCCCATCATATTAGGTCGACTCTTCCTGGCCACTGCTAATGCTAATATCAATTGTAAGTCGGGGCTCATGGACATCTCTTTTGGAAATCAGAAAATCACTCTCAATGTCTTCAAGGCTTCTAAACACATGGGGAATGAGGAGGACTGCTACACAGTTGATGTGATTGAGGACCTTGTTGAAAATTGTTCTCCCTTGGTCTTAAATGAACCCATTGCTTTAGATGAGTTGGAGAATAAGGAAGCTATTGAATATGTCCATATGCTTGACTCAAGGAACATGGCATTGTGACCTACTAAGGTGGAACCTTTGCCAAAACTCAACATTGAGCCGGCAATGCCTTCAATCCAGGCCCCACCACAATTGGAACTCAAACCCTTGCCTAAGTCTTTGAAGTATACATTTCTAGGGCCCAAGGAGACTTTACCTGTGATAATTGCTTCTGATTTGTCTCCCAAACAAGAAGCCCAGCTACAAGAAGTCCTCAAAGCTCATAAAGCTACCATTGGCTGGACTGTGGCTGACCTCAAAGGCATTAGCCCCTCAATCTGCATGCATCACATCTACTCTGAGCCAAATGCTACGCCTGTTAGAGAGTCACAAAGAAGATTAAATCCCAATATAAGAGAAGTGGTGAAAAAGGAGGTAGCCAAATGGTTAGATGCTAGAATCATTTACCCCATTTCGGATATCAGTTGGGTGAGCCCTACACAAATTGTTCCCAAGAAGTCAGGACTCACAGTCATCCAAAATGAACAAGGTGAGCCCTTGCCTACTCGATTGACTACGGGATGGAGGGTGTGCATAGACTACAGAAAGTTAAATGCAGTCACTAAGAAAGAACACTTCCCTTTACCTTTCATTGACCAAATCCTAGAGAAACTTGCTGGACAAAAGTACTTTTACTTTTTGGATGGTTACTCAGGATACAATCAAGTGGCCATGTACCCAGAAGATCAAGAGAAGACCACCTTCACATGTCCATATGGTACATTTGCTTTTAGAAGAATGCCTTTTGGGTTGTGTAATGCACCAGCCACTTTTCAAAGGTGCATGATGGCTATCTTTTCTGACATGGTGGGAGATTTTCTTAAAATTTTTATGGATGATTTCTCTATTTTTGGGGATTCATTTGAGACTTGTTTACAAAACTTGGAAAGAATCTTGAAAATGTGTATAGAAACAAATCTGATTTTGAGTTGGGAAAAGAGCCATTTCATGGTAAAGGAAGGAATTGTATTAGGGCATGTTATTTCTGAAAGGGGAATCGAGGTAGATAAAGCTAAAATTGATTTGATTTCTAGTTTACCTCCCCCAACATTAGTCAAACAGATCCGATCCTTTCTAGGCCACGTTGGTTTCTACCAATGATTCATTAAGGATTTTTCAAAGATTTCTCATCCTTTGTGCAACTTGTTGGCCAAAGATACGCCTTTCTATTTTGATGATTCATGTCTTCAAGCATACAACTTTTTGAAAAAGGCAATGACTCAAGCTCCAATCCTACAACCCCCAGATTGGTCACTACCTTTTGAAATCATGTGTGATGCTTCTGATTATGCCATGGGGGCGGTATTGGGCCAAAGGGTGAATAAAAGCCCAGTTGTGATTTACTATGCCAGTCGAACCCTGGCTGAGGCACAAAAGAACCACACAACAACTGATAAAGAAGTTTTGGCTGTAGTCTTTGCACTAGAGAAGTTCCGATCCTATCTTTCAGGATCCAAAGTCATCATCTACTCTGACCATTCTGCTCTGAGATATCTATTGTCCAAGAAAGAGGCTAAACCACGATTGATCAGGTGGATCTTGCTCTTGCAAGAATTTGACATTGAGATTCGGAACAAAAAGGGGTCCGAAAATGTTGTAGCAGATCACTTATCCAGAATCCTAGTGCAAGAAAGTGAACCTGTTCAAGACTCCTTCCCTGATGAACAATTACTGACCATTTCTCAAAGGAGACCTCCATGGTTTGCTGATATTGTTAACTATTTGGCCGTAGGATTAATTCCTGATGGCTGGTCCAAACAAGAGAAAGATTGATTTCTCTCTCAGATAAAATATTACTTTTGGGAGGACCCAGAACTTTTCTGAATCTATGCTGATAATGTCATAAGAAGGTGCGTCCCAGAAAGTGAACATCAAAGCATTCTTACCTTTTGTCATACTCTTTCATGTGGGGGGCATTTTTCTGGGAAGAAAACTGCGATAAAAATCCTGCAAAGTGGTTTCTACTGGCCCACTCTTTTCAAGGATGCCCACACATTCAGTCAATGTTGTCCCAAGTGTCAAACCATGGGAAACATTTCAAAGAGAGACATGATGCCCTTAAACCCCATCCTTATGGTGAAAATCTTTGATGTCTGGGGGATTGCTTTCATGGGTCCATTCCCACCATCCTTTGGATATGAGTACATACTGGTGGCTGTTGATTATGTCTCCAAATGGATTGAGGTAGTGGCTACTAGAACCAATGATCACAAAGTGGTTCTAAAGTTCATCCAGAAAAATATCTTTTCAAGGTTTGGGTTCCCAAGAGCAATAATCAGTGATGGGGGTAGTCATTTCACTAACTCCCAGTTCAAAACCTTGCTTAGAAAATATGGGATCAACCACAAGGTGGCCACACCCTACCATCCTCAAACAAGTGGACAAGTGGAAGTTTCTAATAGAGAGATCAAGAACATTCTACAGAAAACAGTCCGACCTGATAGGGGGGACTGGTCGGAGAGACTGGATGATGCTCTTTGGGCTTATAGGACAACCTACAAAACCCCCATTGGAATGTCACCCTTTAGGTTGATATACGGGAAAGCATGTCACCTTCCGGTAGAATTGGAACACAAAGCATACTGGGCTGTAAAGCAATTCAATTTGGGCTTGGCCCAAGCAGGAGAAAATCGGGCATTACAATTGAATGAGCTAGATGAGTTACGGAGGGAATCTTATGAAAATTCTAGGATTTACAAGGCCAAAATGAAAGCTTTTCATGATAAACACATCTCTCGAAAAACTTTTGAGCCTAACCAACGAGTTTGGTTGTTCAACTCTAGGCTCAAACTTTTTCCTGGCAAGCTCAGATCTAGGTGGGAGGGTCCTTTAATAGTGCATTCAGTGTCCCCCCATGGTACAGTTGAAATTCTTGACTCTAAGAGTGGGGCTATTTTTAAAGTTAATGGCCAAAGACTCAAACCCTATATTGAGGGAGCTTCAATTGACATGCACATTGATGAGGTGCACTTTACAAACTCACTATGAGTCGCATGGCGTCTGGCTGAAGACGTTAAACTACGCGCTTCTTGAGAGGCAACCCAAACCTTTAATAGTTTTGTGTGAGAATAAATGGCTTTTTGGGAGACAAGCCAAGTTTTTATTGTGGTTTGTATTTTTATTTTGCAGGTTTGAATAAAGGATACAGTTGGGGGGAGAGAACTGATTGCTTCCTCTGTTGCTCCAATTTTCAAAGCCAAATACCACCTCTCATTCCAACACGGATGCCCGTCGAGGTTCACTTCCGTCAAGTTGTCCCGTTCCGTCATAAATTTTATGTCTACATTATTCTAATACTCCACATTATTCATGCCATTAAGGACAATGCCATTTAAGTTGGGGGGATGAAAATCATGTTACAAATGTTGCATACATAACTCATTCTCAAACCACAAAAAAAAAAACAAACAAACAAGAGAACAAGAGAACACCCTACTGAGTTTTCTTGCTTCATGCTTCTATTGAAAGTAATTCTGGAATAGACATGACCGGATAAGGATGATGGAAAATGTATTTACTCTAGTCATGGAAAACTGATCTAAGAATCTCTTTAAAGTTCATGTGCACTTTAGAAAATTAAAATCACTTTGCACGCTTATGAAACAAACAAGACGAGCCTTCTGCTATTTTGGATGTGCTGCCTAATATTCTACACTTTTTGAGGAAGAGATCTGTTATAAACTTTCTGCTATGTTATCTATTGAAAAAAATTTGAAAAAAAATACCATGAAAAATGCTCCGATTCTGAGTAACTGGGCCTACTTCACCTAAGACGTGTTGAGGTTCGCGTCAAAATGAAACGGGAGCCTTGATCTGTGTAACCGGGCCTGCTTCACCTAAGACGTGTTGAGGTTCGCGTAAAATAGTGAAGGGTAGTGCAGTATCATGTGTGTAGAAAAAAAAAGAGAAAATAGAGATCCCAAAAGGGACAAAATAATAAGACAGACAAAAGCTATTATGCTTAATGCTCTGTTTAAGAAGTGCAGGGTTGAAGGGCACTTACTTAGAATAGCGAATGGGGGACGCACTTGTCTACGATGTTAATTTAGTATTACACATGCACAAGTGCTACTGAATTTTAATTAGAATTCTTGATCATGTACCCTAATTTCCTACATAAAGCTAGTATGTATTAATTCCAAATTCCTAATCTTTAGTTAACTCTATGAAAGATACTCTGGAAATGAGACATGAATATTTTAAACTCTTGTTAGTCCTTAAATTTAAAATTACTTGCATTGTTAAGGGACTAGCAATGAGTAAGTTGGGGGGTGTGATAAGTGTATATTTTTAGATGATAACTTACGACACACACACTTTTTATGAGTTTTAATTTTAGTTATTATGCACTTATCACACTTAATATCAATTTTCGATCAAAATACTTAGTTTGATGAAATTATTATCATTTGAGCAATAAATATGTTATTTACAGGAACTCCACAAGTCTGCTCAAGAATGAGTCAAAGCCTATGCCGACCAAGCCCAATCTTAATCCAAATAAAACAAAAGAAAAAAAAGAAGAAAAAAGAAAAGAAAAGTAAAAAATACTATATATTCACTTATATATAATATATACATATTCATATAATATATTCTTAATATATATATACCTATATATCGATATATGTATTCATATTCATAATATACTTATATATTCTTAATATCTATACATATATAATATATATAACATATAACATATTTATATACTATCTATACATATCTAATGTATCTAATATATATTATATATATTTAGATATCACTCTTATCTAAATACATATAATATATTTAGATATCTCTACATATCTAATATATCTATAGATATCTAATGTACATATATATGATCACAGGCATGCAGCAGTGGATGAGAGCCACGTTGAAGCCTTAATTTCTCTCACATAACATAATCATATTATATATATATCTATTCTCTATACATGTCTAATTGCTCTTAACACACATGGGTGCAGGTCCTTTTCATCCAACATGAAAGGCCCACGTCAACATGCAATGCATATGCAGGCTCCTTCATGCATGGTGGGACCTTTGCATTCAATGCGCAAGGGCCACTTCAAGCCACCTTCACGATGGGCAGTGGCCTCTTCAATAAATAACATCAGCGGGCCATGCAGGTTTCTTCATGACGGTACACACATATAGCGACTGTGGGCTTCGCATCGTGACTTTGGGAAGGGTGGTCCACGAGGTTCACATGTCTTCAGCGGGCTTCAAACGAGGATGGTGAAAGTGCTTCACACACGGCCTCTCTTCATGTCGGCTAGCGATTTCGGCAGGCACACGGGTTGGTGGGTCAACATGCGGCCAAGCCGCATTCTTCAAGTATTCACACAGTTAAGGGTTTCACACGAAGGAAGAAAGCCGACGGCAGAGCAAAGAACATGCAGCTTCACACACGGGCCGACTTCGTTGGCAAAATAGCAGCTGCAACCTTCACACTACTTCACGCGGGGTTCACACAAACAGAGCAAGCAGAGAGCAATGCACAAAGAGACAGAGGCTTGTTTAAAGCCTATAAAAAGAAGGGTTGGGATGTGTTTTGAGGATAATAAGCTTTGTAATACGTTTTTAAGTTCTATTGTTGTCATTTGTTTTTGTGAAAGCTTGTGAGAAATTTGTGAGAGTTAATTTGGTGTTATTGAAGAAGCAAGGAGAGAGAGAGGGGGCAGGAGGCCCTTCAGGTTTTAATTTCTTTCAATCTTATTATTCATTTAAATTATTAGAAGTCTTGGAATTTTGAGTGGTGGTTAACACAAGTTCTTAAGATTTTAGCCCTTTCATAGTCATTTACGTATTTTTATAATCGTTATTTCAATTTTTCGTCTTCTTCAAAGTTATTCATATTTCAATTCTACATATTTTCTATTTTTACTATTTTCTCTAATTCCTCTTCATTTTTAAGTTATTGCATATTTTTCTAAGTTCTGTCCTGATCAGTTACTATTCATCCGAGTTGATACCTTCTACCATTTCTCCATTTTGAAGCCCTTCCAGTTCTCTTTTCATTCTGCGTTCTTTATGAAAATTGTTCCTCTCTTATAGATCTAACTTTTATTCTTCTACCACTTCCTCCAATTCTTCTTTGTTTTTGAGTTATTTTAATTTTCCCACAGTTCTATGTTTAACATTTTTACTGTTCATCCGCGCGCATAGGTTCCGTGTTTTCCCAATCTTCACCTCCTTCCTCTCATTTTCTGTCTCTACACTCTTCATAAAAGTTATTCCTAACCCTCTGATCTTTAACTTTATCTTCTGTCACTTCTTCTAATTTTTGCCAGTTTAAAAGTTATTTTCATTCTAATGTCACCCTATTTTCATTATAATTTTCTTTTCGTAGTTCTTTCATCCACTTCCCTTTCTTTACATCCTTCCCACACCCTAAGGCGGTTTCTATTCAATTCTCATGATTTTTAAATCTTAAAAATTCAAGGTTTTTAACTTTTAAATCTACTTCTCCATGTGGATTCGACTCGATCTAATCACTTAACTATTCCATTTATTTAATTTGTGGGCCGGATATTTTAATTTGGTAGCGGGACGTATTAACGACGTGCGTTTCTAGCGTTTCTAGTGTATCATTTAAGTTGGGGGGATGGAACTCATGTTGCACATGCATTCATATACAACCTCATTTTTTTTCAACCTCATTTTTTTCAATTGACCCATTTTGAGTTTCATGATTCATGCTTCCATTGAAAGTAATTCTTGAATAGCAATAACTAGATAAGGATGATGAAAAATTTATTTCATCTAGCCATGGAAAATTGATCTAAGAATCTCTTTAAAGTTCACGTGCACTTTAGAAAAATGAAAATCACTTTGCACACTAATGAAACAATTAGGACAAGCCTTCTGTTATTTTGGATATGGTGTCTGTTATTCTACACTTTTTGAGGAAGAGATCTTTTATAAGCGTTCTGCCATGTTATCTATTAAAAAAAAATTTCGAGAAAAAACACCATGAAAAATGCTCCGATTCTAAGTAACCGGGCCTACTTCACCTAAGACGTGTTGAGGTTCGCGTCTAAAGGAAAAGGGAACCTCGATCTGTATAATCGGGCCTGCTTCACCTAAGACGTGTTGAGGTTTGTGTAAAAGAGTGAAGGGTAGTGCAGCATCATGTGTGTATAGAAGAAAAGAAGAAAAAAAAAGAGAGATATGCTGAATGCTCTGATTAAGAAGTGCAGGATTGAAAGGCACTTGTTCGGAATAGCAAATGGGGGATGCAATTATCTTCACTGTGGACTTAGTATTACACATGCACAAGTGCTATTGAACTTTAAGTTGACTTCTTGATCATGTACCTTAATTTCTAAATCTATGACTAGTGTGTGTTAATACTTCCAGATTCTTAATCTTTAGTTGACTCTATGAAAGATAATCTGGAAATGAGGCATGAATATTTTAAACTCTTGTTGGTCCTTAATTCATAATTGTTTGCATTGCTAAGGGACTAGCAATGAGTAAGTTGGGGGGTGTGATAGGTGTGTATTTTTAGATGATAACTTACGACACACACTTTTTATAAGCTTTAATTTTAGTAATTATGCACTTATCACACTTAATATCAATTTTCGATCAAAATACTTAGTTTGATGAAATTATTATCATTTGAGCAATAAATATGTTATTTACAGGAACTTCACAAGTCTGCTCAAGAATGAGTCAAAGCCCATGCCGACCAAGCCTAATCTTAGTCCAAATAAAACAAAAGAAAAAAAAAGAAGAAGAAAGAAAAGTAAAGTAAAAAATAATATATATTCACTTATATATAATATATACATATTCATATAATATATTCTTAATATATATATACCTATATATCGATATATGTATTCATATTCATAATATACTTATATATTCTTAATATCTATACATATATAATATATATAACATATAACATATTTATATACTATCTATACATATCTAATGTATCTAATATATATTATATATATTTAGATATCACTCATATCTAAATACATATAATATATTTAGATATCACTACATATCTAATATATCTATATATATTTAATGTACATATATATGATCACAGGCATGCAGCAGTGGATGAGAGCCACGTTGAAGCCTTAATTTCTCTCACATAACATAATCATATTATATATATATCTATTCTCTATACACGTCTAATTGCTCTTAACACACATGGGTGCAGGTCCTTTTCATCCAACATGAAAGGCCCACGTCAACATGCAATGCATATGCAGGCTCCTTCATGCATGGTGGGACCTTTGCATTCAATGCGCAAGGGCCACTTCAAGCCACCTTCACGATGGGCAGTGGCCTCTTCAATAAGTAACTTCAGCGGGCCATGCAGGTTTCTTCATGACGGTACACACATACATCGGCTGTGGGCTTCGCATCGTGACTTTGGGGAGGGTGGTCCAGGTGGTTCACATGTCTTCAGCGGGCTTCAAACAAGGATGGTGAAAGGGCTTCACACACTGCCTCTCTTCATGTCGGCTGGCGATTTCGACAGGCACACGGGTTGGCGGGTCAACATGCGGCCAAGCCGCATTCTTCAAGGATTCACACAGTTAAGGGTTCCACACGAAGGAAGAAAGCCGACGGCAGAGCAAAGAACATGCAGCTTCACACACGGGCCGACTTCGTTGGTAAAATAGTAGCTGCAACCTTCACACTACTTCACGCGGGGTTCACACAAACAGAGCAAGCAGAGAGCAATGCACAAAGAGACAGAGGCTTGTTTAAAGCCTATAAAAGGAAGGGTTGGGATGTGTTTTGAGGATAATAAGCTTTGTAATACGTTTTTAAGTTCTATTGTTGTCATTTGTTTTTGTGAAAGCTTGTGAGAAATTTGTGAGAGTTAATTTGGTGTTATTGAAGAAGCAAGGAGAGAGAGAGGGGGCAGGAGGCCCTTCAGGTTTTAATTTCTTTCAATCTTATTATTCATTTAAATTATTAGAAGTCTTGGAATTTTGAGTGGTGGTTATTACAAGTTCTTAAGATTTTAGCCCTTTCATAGTCATTTACGTATTTTTCTAATCGTTATTTCAATTTCTCGTCTTCTTCAAAGTTATTCATATTATAATTCTACACATTTTCTAGTTTTACTATTTTCTCTAATTCCTCTTCGTTTTTAAGTTATTGCATATTTTTTTAAGTTCTGTCCTGATCGGTTACTATTCATTCGAGTTGATACCTTCTGCCATTTCTCCATTTTGAAGCCCTTCCAGTTCTCTTTTCATTCTGTGTTCTTCATAAAAATTGTTCCTCCCTTATAGATCTAACTTTTATTCTTCTATCACTTCCTCCAATTCTTCTTTGTTTTTGAGTTACTTTAATTTCCCACAGTTCTATCTTTAACGTTTTTACTGTTCATCCGCGCATATAGGTTCCGTGTTTTCTCAATTTTCACCTCCTTCCTCTCATTTTCTGTCTCTACACTCTTCATAAATATTATTCCTAACCCTCTGATCTTTAACTTTGTCTTCTGTCACTTCTACTAATTCTTGCCAGTTTAAAAGTTATTTTCATTCTAATGTCGCCCTAGTTTCATTATAATTTTCTTTTCGTAGTTCTTTCATCAACTTCCCTTTCTTTACATCCTTCCCACACCCTAAGGCGGTTTCAATTCAATTCTCATGATTTTTAAATCTTAAAAACTCAAGATTTTCAACTTTTAAATCTACTTCTCCCTATGGATTTGACTCGGTCTCATCACTTAACTATTCTATTTATTTAATGTATGGGCCGGATATTTTAATTTGGTAGCAGGACGTATTAACGACGTGCGTTTCTAGCGTATCATTTAAGTTGGGGGGATGGAACTCATGTTGCACATGCATTCATATACAACCTCATTTTTTTTTCAACCTCATTTTTTTCAATTGACCCATTTTGAGTTTCATGATTCATGCTTCCATTGAAATTAATTCTTGAATAGCAATGACTAGATAAGGATGATGGAAAATTTATTTCATCTAACCATGAAAAACTGATCTAAGAATCTCTTTAAAGTTCACGTGCACTTTAGAAAAATGAAGATCACTTTGCACACTAATGAATCAATTAGGACAAGCCTTCTGTTATTTTGGGTATTGATAAGTGTGTATTTTTACATCTGAATTCATGATTCTACACACTTTTATGAGCTTAAATTATGATCAATATACATTTCTCACACTTACTGTTGATTTTGAATCAAATGTTTAATTTTTTGAAATTAAATAAATTTTAATGATAATTTTTATGTATTTATGTAGACACGCAATACGAGGAAAGCTCCAAGAAAAAGATAAAAAGGAAAATAAAATTATATGTTGAATGGGCCGAAAGCCCGAGGATTGGTTCAAAAAGAAAAGAAAAAAATTTTAACAAAAAAAATAAATGTATTTACTATTTTTTAGAATTTTTCTAATAATATATAGATATATATATAGCTATATAGATATATATTTATATATATAATATATATAAAAATAAAATAAAATAAATAAAAAAAGATTCAAAACCCCCCGCCCCGCCCTTCCCGCCTTCGCCGCCCGCACGGGCGACGAGGCGAGAAGGGCGAAGGCGGGGGGGGGGGGGGGGGCTCGTGGCACGCGAAAGAAGGCCCAAGGGTCCACGCGGCGAAGGCGGAGCGGAGGCGCGGGCGCGTGCACCGCGTGCGACACACGGCGAAGGCAGGCGAGGTCGGCGCATGGCGCGCCCACGGGCAGGCGGCCTAACCCAGTCGGCTGG
This sequence comes from Amorphophallus konjac, assembly GCA_022559845.1. Lineage (NCBI taxonomy): Eukaryota > Viridiplantae > Streptophyta > Magnoliopsida > Alismatales > Araceae > Amorphophallus > Amorphophallus konjac. The sequence continues at coordinate 514,279,796 of CM040121.1, read as the reverse complement.
TCGGCGCAACGCGCCGGCAGAGAGAAAATGAGAGAGAAAGAGAGAAAGAGAAGGAAAAGAAGGGCAAAAAAATGCCAGAAAAATCCGAAAAAATTCCAGAAAAATTGAAAAAAATGTGTGCAGCACATGCCAGCCCACATTTAGGTCAAAATTAGGTGCACTTGAGTTTTTTTACATGGGCAAGAAGAGTTTGTTACCCTATATAAGGGCTTCATTTGTAATGGAACAAGTAGTTAGTTGTTAAGGAAGGTTGAGTTAGAGATAGAGCTAGCTATGGGTCATTTGTAATGTAAGTTTGTTCTTTGTATTTCTGAAGTTGTTGATTGTTGGAGTTATGTTTTACAAGTTTTTGAAGTCAAAGTTGTAAGTTGAAGTTATTTCAATACAAGTTTCATTTTGGAATTCAGTCTTTTCTTAGCCTTATTTCTCATTGTTATGATCTTTATTTAAATTTGAGTTCTTCATAAAAGTTGTTCCTTTTTAAGTTTTCTTCAACTTATTTGTTTCGCATTTCTTCAAATTCTTCCTAATTCATAGAGTTCTTGTCTATTTTCTTAAGTGCTATTTTGTATGTTTACTGTTCATCCGTGGTGATACCTTCTGCCATTTCTTCATTTTGAAGCCTTTCCCTTCTTAATTTTACTCTGAGTTCTTCATGAAAGTTGTTCCTTACTTGTAGATCTAAGTTTTGTTCTTCTACCACTTCTCCAAATTCTGCTTATTTTGTGTGTTAGAATTAATTTTTCAACATTCTGATTTTTGCTCTGTTACTGTTCATCCGAACCAATAGGTCATAGTTTTTCAAGTTTTTCATTATCTTCATTTCATTTTATGTTTCTATGTTCTTCATAAAAATTCTTCATCGTTTTATTCTCTACAACTTTCATTTAGTTCACTTTGTCTAATTCCTTCTAGATTTCAAATTATTTTTTGCCTTCCAAACCTCTATTTCAATAGATTTCTGTTGTAATTGCCACTTGTGTTTCCACTTGTGTTTTGTTTCAATTTCAATCCAAACCTTTTCTTCACGGTTTCATCACACATACCCAAAGTGGTAAGTCTTCTTCAAATCATCTCACGGTGTCGACTTCCAAGGCGGAGCGATCTTCATCAAAGGCTCGGCGAGGAAACGACGTCATTCTTCAATCAATTGACTAATTATTCTTTCACTTATCTCTTGTTATTTAAAGTTGTACTTTCATTTCCTTTAGTGATAATCGCACTCCAAAATACAAAATTGACTTTTCCAAATATAAGGGTATTTCCAACAGGAGCTAAAATCAAATATTCTCTCCCCGTGGGATCGACCCGTATTCACCACTGTACTCGTATTTTCAAAACCATTCGAGTGAGTGAGTGCGGTTATAAATTTTGAAATTTGTGTGGCACGGTATTTTTAAACGACGACTGTCGAGCGCATCAAATTTTTGACGCCGTTGCCGGGGATGGAATTTTTGCAAGTTGGGATATTCTTGTGTTTGATGTGTATATTTGTATATTGATTTTGCTATTTTTACTTGTGCAGGAAAAAGAAAAAAAAAGTCAGAACATCAAGGAAAGAGGAAAATCGGACCTGAAGTCCTCAGAAAATGAAGCGTCATTAAAAGCCCGGAAGCATCCCTAAAGGACTGAAATCAAGAAATAGGTTCTAGTTTTCCAATTTCTGAAAAATCTAGAAAAATTTGAAAAATTCTTCAAAACTCTATAAAAAATCAAAAATATGAAAACAAAAGACATTTTTATTCTGACTAGATAGGTTCATTAATTAAAAACAAAAAAAAATTACTTACACCAAAATAAAAAAATCATTCCAAGATTAGAAACCACACAACATTTTCTAGGTCATGCATCATTTAGCATAGAATTTTCATTTGTTTAATTCCTGTCGTTGCATATTGAAGATTGCGAGGGGCAAGGTACGTTCTACTCATCCTCTTCTGGCATGCATATTGTATAAAGAACCCCTTGTTTGAAATTGTGGTGTGCATTTCATTTCAAATTATTCTAAGGGCATTACATTTAAATAACATAAGGTGGGGATTTCATCACCCTTCCTTAGCCCGCAAACCACAGTTCCCTTGCATCTCTGCATTACCTAGACCTTAATAAAAGTCAGTAGACGTTGGCCCTAGGATCACACTGTGGTTCTTGTGTTATCTAAGTTTACCCTCTTATGAAAATCGGTGCCTAAGGCAAGACGGTTGGACGGCAAACGCCTTAAGCGGGTTAGTGGTTTGGCATAATTAGGTCCCTACGAAAGTAGGGGGTACCTCCCACTTCCCCACCCCTTATCTGGCTGGTGGACATATTGAGGGTGAACTTCAGTTTCACTTTAATCATTTTGTGAAACCCCATTTATAGATTTAGGACACATTTAAGTCTTTAGGGTCATTTGTGTGAAAAATTGTTTGTGTTTGCCTAAATACAAAACAAAACAAAAACAAAAGCATTTTCTTCTCTTTCTTCGTCATAGTATGTCAATATAAAACATAATTAAAAATCATCATAAAACAATTTTCTCTCTCATTTTGGCCTAGTTTATGCACGGTAGGAGATCCCTACACCCATCTTTACTAGGACCTATAGGAGAGATTGAGAGGTTAGTGCATTCTAAAACTCATCATCAATCTAACCCCATGGCGGACCAAAACCAAAATGAGCTAATTCAACAAGCTGCTCCCAAGCAAATGAAGGAATATTTTCTTCCCAATCAATATGAACCTTCATTTTATACCCAAGCACCACAAAATCAAGCAGTTCAATACGAAATCAAGTCCAGCACAATACAAATGTTGCCGTCTTTCTATGGCAATACCAATGAGAATCCCTATAGGCATCTGGATGAGTTCCTCCAGATATGTTCAACTGTGAAAATCCCCAATTTTTCAGATGATGCTCTCAGGCTAACCCTTTTCCCATTCTCTCTTAAAGACAAAGCCAAGTATTGGTTAGGAGCCTTGAGTAAACCCATCAAAACATGGGCAGAAATGCAAAAGGAATTCTTAAAGAAATTCTACCCCATAGGGCGAACCAATACCATGAGGAGAGCTATAACTGGATTTTCACAAAACCCTAGAGAACAAATCCATGAGGCGTGGGATAGGTTGAATGATTTGTTACGGAAATGCCCTCATCATGGTTTGTCGAGATGGCAAATAGTTCAAGCATTCTATGAGGGATTGACGGATAGTTACCGTCAAATGGTGGATGCGTCTTGTGGGGGAGCTTCTATGAGTAAAAGCGAGGATGAGGCTTATGACTTGTTTGAAATGCTGAGTGAAAATTCAATCAGTCATGCCTCACTTTCATCCTATGAGAGAATGGTGGGACCAGCTAAGAAGGGTGGGCTGTATGAAGTGAAGAGCCACGGTGAGCATGAGAATATGATGGATATCAATGCCTTAACTCAGAAACTGAACAAAATGGAATTGTTGGCACAAAAGATAGAAAATGTTGATCTTGTTGCCCAAAAGCTAGATCAATTTCTATCAAGGCAAGAAACTTCTTCTTCAGGTCCTCGACCTCAACCATTCTCAGCTCCCAATTATGACGAGATCTGTGCTCTTTGCTCTAGCACTGATCATGTGGTAACTGAGCCCTACTACGGCCCAACTTCCCCCATTCATTCAAGAACAAATCTTCGCTGCTCAGGGTGTTTCTAAGCCACCTTATGATCCTTACTCAAACACCTATAATCCAGGCTGGAGAAATCACCCAAATTTCTCTTGGAAATCCCAACAAGGTTCATCTTCCCACACTAATCCCTCGTTCCAAAAACAGTAATTCCAAGCTCCAGTCCAATCTCACCAACAGTATCAATATCCTTTTCACCAAACTCATCAAAATTTCTCACAAACCAGTGCACCTTTTTCACAACAATCCCAACACTCATCACATTATTCTCAGGCTCCGTACCAGCAATCTCAATTTTCTCAGGGCCAGTACCATCACTATCCATCCAACAGATCCAATCAAGTCCCCTTCCAACCTCCTCCTCAATTTCCGCAGTCAAATTTTGATGAAAAGTTTGACTGACTCCAACAACTCATTTTTTCTCAGCAGCAATCCATTGCTAAGTTGGAAGGTCAAATCGGGCAAATAGCAGCAGGAAATATTCGGAGAGAGGTAGGTCAGCTTCCTACCCAGCCAGTGGCTAATCCGAGGAACCAACCTCCAGGCTTCCCTCAAAGAGCTCCTATTCTCCCTCAGCCAAACCAACCTCAGCCTCCTCCTCCTATGGCCCCCCAATTGGAGAATGCTAAGGTAATCTCTTCTCTTAGGAGCGGGAAAGTTTTAGATGACCCTTACAAGGCTAAGGGCGTTGGTAGTAGTTCGGGCCAAGAGGCCCGAGAGGAGAATGAGGAGGAAGAAGAACCTATGATTGTTAAAGAGAAGCCGATGGATGGAAAGAAGAGGCTGGATAAAGGAAAGGCGAAACTTGATGAAGGACCCCTAGATTATGAGCCTAAGGCCCCTTTTCCCGATGCTTTAAAGCCGAAAGCTCCCAAGAAACCACCAGTACATCAGGAAGAATTAGTGGAATTGTTCAAACAAGTGAATATCAATATTCCACTTTTAGATGCCATTAAGCATGTGCCGGCATATGCAAAGTTTTTAAAAGAGCTTTGCACTCCGAGGAGGGAGCCAAGGGCGGCAACTCAAAAGGTCCGTTTATCGGAGGATGTAAGTGCTGTTGTAATGAATCATTTGCCAAGAAAGTTGAAGGACCCCGGAGCGCCCTTGATCTCATGTGATATAGGTGGAGTCACCTTTGATCGAGCATTACTCGACTTAGGTGCTAGCGTAAATCTTTTACCCACCTTTATCTATGAGCAATTTGATCTGGGTGAGTTGAAACCAACATCTATCATCCTTCAATTGGCCGATAGATCAGTGAAAACACCAAGAGGTCTGTTGGAGGATGTAATTGTGAAAGTGCATGATTGTTACTTCCCGGTGGATTTTCTCATTTTGGATATGGCCTCGTCCCAGGATCTTAAACATACACCTATTATTTTGGGACGCCCCTTTTTAGCTACAGCTAAGGCCAATATAAATTGTGCCACGAGAATGATGGACATATCATTTGGAGGAGAGAAAATTGCATTGAATGTTTTCAAAGCTTCTCAATACCCGGACCTTGAAGAAGAATGTAATGTTGTTGATATTTTTAAGTTGAGTGATGAAAGTCCGGATGCAATCAAGGACACCCTAGAAGAGGGTAGTATGCTGTAGGATTCTCCTCTCTCTCTCACACTCTGGTCTAGGGTAGAGTCACTCCCTCCACTGCAATCTGAACCTGCACTTCCATCCCTGGATCAGCCACCTACTCTTGAATTGAAGCCTCTGCCGGACTCTCTTAAGTATGCTTATCTGAGTCCTGACCAAACTTTGCCTGTCATTATATCCTCCAACCTCACTTCCGATCAGGAATCTAAACTTTTAGATGTCCTTAAGGAACATAGGGGGGCCATAGGTTGGTCGGTGGCAGATCTCAAGGGCATTAGTCCGGACGTTTGTATGCACCACATCTATTTGGAGGACAATGCTAAGCCGAGTAGGGAGATGCAACGCCGGCTGAATCCGCACATGAAAGAATTAGTCAAGCAGGAGGTAGTGAAGTGGCTAGATGCTGGGATTATATATCCCATTTCTGATAGTAAGTGGGTTAGCCCTACACAAGTTGTTCCCAAGAAATCTGGGCTGACCGTTACTAAAAATGAGAAAGGTGAGGAGGTGGCCATGAGATTACAAGCGGGATGGAGAATCTGTATTGATTACAGAAAATTGAAATCTGTGACAAAGAAGGATCATTTCCCTCTCCCGTTTCTTGATCAAATTTTGGAGAAATTGGCTGGGCAAAAATACTTTTGCTTTTTGGATGGATACTCCGGGTACAATCAAGTTACCGTTTACCCGGAGGATCAAGAGAAAACTACATTCACGTGTCCTTATGGCACGTTTGCTTTCAGGAGAATGCCGTTTGGGCTTTGCAATGCCCCTGCCACCTTTCAGCGGTGCATGATGGCCATATTTTCTGAAATGGTGGGAGAATTTTTAGAAATTTTCATGGATGATTTCTCCGTTTTCGGAGACTCATTTGATAATTGTTTAAAGAATTTGCAAAAAGTGTTGGCCCGATGTATTGCATCTAATCTGGTGCTTAGTTGGGAGAAAAGCCATTTTATGGTCCAAAAAGGGATTGTTTTAGGCCATGTCATTTCCGAGAGGGGGATAGAAGTAGACAAGGCTAAGGTCGATCTGATTTCCAATCTTCCTCCCCCTTCATCTGTCAGGCAAATCCGATCTTTCCTTGGCCATGCGGGTTTTTATAGAAGATTCATTCAGAACTTCTCTTCCATCACTCGCCCGCTCACAAAGTTGCTAGCCAAGGACACTCCCTTCCATCTAGATGAGTCGTGTCTTGAGGCCTTCCATTCTTTGAAGGTAGCTCTGACCCAAGCTCCAATTCTTCAATCCCCAGATTGGTCACTGCCTTTCGAAATCATGTGTGATGCCTCGGACTACGCCATAGGAGCTGTCCTGGGGCAACGAATTGATAAGAAACCTGTGGTGATATATTATGCGAGTCGCACTCTCGGAGATGCTCAAATGAATTACACCACCACAGAAAAGGAACTTTTCGCAGTTGTTTTTGCCCTAGAGAAATTTCGATCATATCTTTTGGGGGCCAAAGTTATTGTGTATTCTGATCACGCCGCTTTGAGGTACTTGCTCACCAAGAAGGATGCTAAACCCTGGCTGATTAGATGGATTCTGTTATTGCAAGAGTTTGATCTAGAAATCAAAGATAAGAAGGGGTTAGAAAATGTTGTGGCTGATCATTTATCCCGAATAGTGATACCTGAGAGTGCTCCAATGTCTGATTCTTTTCCTGATGAACAACTATTGTCTATCACCTCTACCCCCTGGTATGCTCATATTGTCAACTTCTTGGCAGTACGACAGATCCTAGTTGGGTGGTCTAAGCAGGAAAAGGACCACTTCTTTGCCAAACTCAAACACTATTTTTGGGAGGACCCGGAATTGTTTCATATGGGTCCAGATCAGATCATCCGAAGATGTGTCCCCGAGGATGAGCAACAATCTGTCCTGAATTTTTGTCACACTCTCGCTTGTGGGGGACACTTTTCAGGAAAGAAAACTGCGGCTAAGGTGTTACAAAGTGGATTTTATTGGCCCACCTTATTCAAGGATGCTTATGAATTTTCCAAAAAATGTCTGAGGTGTCAAGCTGTGGGCAATATTTCGAAGAGAGATATGATGCCGCTAAATCCCATTCTTGTAGTGGAAATCTTTGATGTTTGGGGGATTGATTTTATGGGACCGTTTCCACCATCCTTTGGCAATGAATACATTTTGGTGGCGGTCGATTATGTTTCAAAGTGGATTGAAGCTATAGCCACACGGACCAATGATCACAAGGTAGTCATGAAATTTGTTCGCAAGAACATTTTCTCTAGATTTGGCTGTCCGAGGGCTATCATTAGTGATGGGGGTTCGCATTTCACTCACTCCCAATTTCGAGCTTTGCTCAAGAAATATGGGATCACCCATAAAATTGCCACCCCCTATCATCCCCAAACTAGTGGCCAGGTGGAAGTATCCAACAGGGAGATTAAGAACATTCTACACAAGACAGTTCGGTCGGATAGGAAAGACTGGTCTGAGCGACTAGATGATGCACTATGGGCCTATAGAACTGCATTCAAAACCCCTATTGGCATGTCACCCTACCGTCTCATCTTTGGTAAAGCCTGCCACCTACCTGTCGAGCTTGAACATAGAGCTTACTGGGCCATTAAGCAAGTCAACTTTGACTTGACTCAAGCTGGAGCCCAACGGGTTCTTCAACTCAATGAACTAGAGGAGCTAAGAAATGAAGCCTATGAAAATTCCAAGATCTATAAAGCTAAAACCAAGGCTTTTCACGATCAGCATATTCATAGAAAAACTTTTCACGAAAATCAAAAGGTTTGGCTTTTTAACTCACGGCTCCGTTTGTTCCCTGGTAAATTGAAATCAAGATGGGATGGACCGTTCATAGTTGTTAAGGCATTTGACCATGGAGCCGTCAAACTTTTGAATCCCCAAAATGGTCATATCTTTACGGTTAACGGTCAAAGGTTGAAACCCTACTTGGAAAATGAGCTGTTGTCACCTAAAGAATCCATAGCATTATGTGATCAGGCTTAACTTCCTTTTAAGCTTTCATGCGTCTAGCTGAAGACGGTAAACTTAGCACTTTTTAGGAGGCAACCCAACGTTTTCCTAGTTTGGTGTGCTAATAAATGGTTTTTGGGAAGAGATTTTGATATTTGATTTCTTATTTTAGTGTGTCTATTTTTTAGTGTCAGGCCAAACTGCACCGACGCCCTCGTCACTTTCACCCCGACCATCAGGTTGTACCCTTCCATCCCACCCTTATTACCTGTTTAATTGTTCTCTGATCTTTCTCATGCTTATGCCATTGAGGACAATGTCATTTAAGTTGGGGGGGGGGAGATCAAATAAAAAAAATTATTTTTTTCTTGCTATTTTATACTTTTATATTGTCACGCTGAACAACAGTTTTCCCCGAATTGATGTTTCTGGATTCGTGTCTCATGAAAAGTAATTCTGGAATAGCAACGACTAGGAAAAGGATGATGGATAATTTCTTCAAGCTAGCACTGGAAAACTGATTTAAGAATCTCTTTAAAGTTCATGTGCACTTTAGAAAAATACAATCACGTTGCACGCTAATGAAACACGTAGGACAAGCCTTCTGCTATTTTGAATATGTTGTCTAATATTCAGCACTTCTTAAGGAAGAGATTTTTTATAAGCTTTCTGCCATGCTATTTACCAAAAATTAGTGCAAATGCACAAGTGACAAAATTATGAGAAAAAAAAACACCATGAAAAATGCTCCGATTCTGAGTATCTGGGCCTACTTCACCTAAGACGTGTTGAGGTTCACGTCAAAAGGAAAAGGGAACTTTGATCTATGTAACCGGGCCTACTTCACCTAAGACGTGTTAAGGTTCGTGTAAAATAGTGAAGGGTAGTGCAGCATCATGTGTGTAAAGTAAAAAAAAAGTAGAAAGAAAAAAAAGAAAGGAATATATATATAGATTTCAAAAGGTACATAGCAATAAGGCAGATAAAAAGCTATTATGCTTAAAGCTCTGATTAAGAAGTGCAGAATTGAAAGACATTTGTTCGGAATAGCAAATGGGGGATGCAATTATCTTCACTGTGGACTTAGCATTACACATGCACAAGTGCTACTGAATTTTGATTAGAATTCTTGATCATGTACCTGCATTTCCGACATAAGGCTAGTCTGTGATAATTACTCCAGATTCCTGATCTTTAGTTAACTCTATGAAAGATGATCTGGAAATGAAGCATGAATATCTTTAAACTCTTGTTAGTCCTCAAATTTTCATTATGTGCATTGCTAAGGGACTAGCAATGAGTAAGTTGGGGGGTGTAGAGATAAATTTTTTTTTTTTTTACTCTCTTGTATTGTCCAGTCAACCAACAGTTTTCCCTCAGTCGAAATTTCTTGATTCATGTCGCATAAAAAGTGACTCTTGAATAGAAAAACCTAGGGAAAAGGATGATGGTAAGTTTATCCGATATAGCTACAGACACCTGATTTAAGAATCTCTTTAAAGTTTGGATGCACTTTAGAAAAATGAAAATCACTTTACACACTAATGAAACAAGAAGGACAAACCTTCTACTATTTTAGACATACTATCTGATATTCTGCACTTCTTAAAGAAGAGATCTGTTAGAAGCTTTCTGCCATACAAAAGTATGAGAAAAAAACACCATGAAAAATGCTCCGATTCTGAGTAACCGGGCCTACTTCACCTAAGACGTGTTGAGGTTCGCGTCAAAAGGAAAAGGGAACTTGGATCTATAGAACCGGGCCTACTTCACCTAAGACGTGTTGAGGTTCGCGTAAAACAGTGAAGGGTAGTGCAGCATCATGTGTGTAGAAAAAAAAAGAAAAGGAAAGAGAAAAAGAAAAGAAAAAAATATATATATAGTGATCCCAAAAGGGACATAGCAATAAGGCAGACAAAAAGCTAGTGTGCGGAACACTCTGAGTAAGAAGTGCAGAATTGAAAGGCATTTGTTCGGAATAACAACTGGATGATGCAATTGTCTCTACTGTGAATTTAGTATTCCACTTGCACAAGTGCTACTGAATTTTGATTAGAATTCTTGATCATGTTCCTAAGACTAGTCGGTGGTAATTATTCCAGAGTCCTGATCTTTAGTTAACTCTATGAAAGATGATCTAGCAATGAGGCATGGATAATATTAACTCTTGTTGGTCCTGAATTTTTCATTAATTATATTGCTAAGGGACTAGCAATGAGTAAGTTGGGGGGTGTGATAAGTGTGTATTTTTACATCTGAATTCATGATTCTACACACTTTTATGAGCTTAAATTATGATCAATATACATTTCTCACACTTACTGTTGATTTTGAATCAAATGTTTAATTTTATGAAATTAAATAAATTTTAATGATAATTTTTATGTATTTATGTAGTCACGCAATACGAGAAAAGCTCCAAGAAAAAGATAAAAAGGAAAATAAAATTATATGTTGAATGGGCCAAAAGCCCGAGAATTGGTTCAAAAAGAAAATAAAAAAATTTTAACAAAAAAAATAAATGTATTTACTATTTTTTAGAATTTTTCTAATAATATATAGATATATATATATATATAGCTATATAGATATATATTTATATATATAATATATATAAAAATAAAATAAAATAAATAAAAAAAGATTCAAAACCCCTCGCCCCGCCCTTCCCGCCTTCGCCGCCCGCACGGGCGACGAGGCGAGAAGGGAGAAGGCGGGGGGGCTCGTGGCACGCGAAAGAGGGCCCAAGGGTCCACGCGGCGAAGGCGGAGCGGAGGCGCGGGCACGTGCGCCGCGTGCGACATGCGACGAAGGCAGGCGAGGTCGGCGCATGGCGGGCCCACGGGCAGGCGGCCTAACCCAGTCGGCCGGTCGGCGCAACGCGCCGACAGAGAGAAAATGAGAGAGAGAGAGAAAGAGAAGGAAAAGAAGGCCAAAAAAATGCCAGAAAAATCTGAAAAAATTCCAGAAAAATTGAAAAAACATGTGCAGCACATGCCAGCCCACATTTAGGTCAAAATTAGGTGCACTTGAGTTGTTTTACATGGGCAAGAAGAGTTTGTTACTCTATATAAGGGCTTCATTTGTAATGGAACAAGTAGTTAGTTGTTAAGGAAGGTTGAGTTAGAGATAGAGCTAGCTATGGGTCATTTGTAATGTAAGTTTATTCTTTGTATTTCTGAAGTTTTTGATTGTTGGAGTTGTGTTTTACAAGCTTTTGAAGTCAAAGTTGTAAGTTGAAGTTATTTCAATACAAGTTTCATTTAGGAATTCAGTCTTTTCTTAACCTTATTTCTCATTGTTATGATCTTCATTTAAATTTGAGTTCTTCATAAAAGTTGTTCCTTTTTAAGTTTTCTTCAACTTCTCTGTTTAACATTTCTTCAAATTCTTCCTAATTCATAGAGTTCTTGTCTATTTTCTTAAGTGCTATTTTGTATGTTTACTGTTCATATGTGGTGATACCTTCTGCCATTTCTTCATTTTGAAGCCTTTCCCATCTTAAGTTTACTCTGAGTTCTTCATGAAAGTTGTTCCTTACTTGTAGATCTAAGTTTTGTTCTTCTACCACTTCTCCAAATTCTGCTTATTTTGTGTGTTAGAATTAATTTTTCAACGTTCTGATTTTTGCTCTGTTACTGTTCATCCGAACCAATAGGTCATAGTTTTTCAAGTTTTTCATTATCTTCCTTTCATTTTATGTTTCTGTGTTCTTCATAAAAGTTCTTCATCTTTTTATTCTCTACAACTTTCATTTAGTTCACTTTGTCGAATTCCTTCTAGATTTCAAATGATTCTTTACCTTCCAAACCGCTATTTCAATAGATTTCTGTTGTAATTGCCACTTGTGTTTCCACTTGTGTTTTGTTTCAATTTCAATCCAAACCTTTTATTCACGGTTTCATCACACATACCCAAAGCGGTAAGTTTTCTTCAAATCATCTCACGGCGTCGACTTCCAAGGCGGAGCGATCTTCATCAAAGGCTCGGCGAGGAAACGACGTCATTCTTCAATCAATTGGCTAATTATTCTTTCACTTATCTCTTGTTATTTAAAATTGTAATTTCATTTCCTTTAGTGATAATCGCACTCCAAAATATAAAATTGACTTTTCCAAACATAAGGGTATTTCCAACAGGAGCTAAAATCAAATATTCTCTCCCCGTGGGATCGACCCGTATTCACCACTGTACTCGTATTTTTAAAATCATTCGAGTGAGTGAGTGCGGTTATAAATTTTAAAATTTATGTGGCACAGCATTTTTAAACGACGACTGTCGAGCGTATCAGGTATGTTGTCTGATATTCTGCACTTTTTGAGGAAGAGAGCTTTTATAAGCGTTCTGCCATGTTATCTATTAAAAAAAAAATTTGAGAAAAAACACCATGAAAAATGTTCCGATTCTGAGTAACCGGGCCAACTTCACCTAAGACGTGTTGAGGTTCGCGTCAAAAGGAAAATGGAACCTCGATCTGTATAACCGGGCCTACTTCACCTAAGACGTGTTGAGGTTCGTGTAGAATAGTGAAAGGTAGTGCAGCATCATGTGTGTATAGAAAAGAAGAAGAAAGAAAAAAAAAAGAGAGATCCCAAAAGGGACAAAGCAATAAGGCAGATAAAAAGCTAGTATGCTGAATGCTCTGATTAAGAAGTGCAGGATTGAAAGGCACTTGTTCGGAATAGCACATGGGGGATGCAATTATCTTCACTGTGGACATAGCATTACACATGCACAAATGCTATTGAACTTTATGTTGACTTATTGACCATGTACCTTAATTTTCAAATCTAGGGCTAGTGTGTGTTAATGCTTCCAGATTCTTAATCTTTAGTTGACTCTATGCAAGATAATCTGGAAATGAGGCATGAATATTTTAAACTCTTGTTGGTCCTTAATTCATAATTGTTTGCATTGCTAAGGGACTAGCAATGAGTAAGTTGGGGGGTGTGATAAGTGTGTATTTTTAGATGATAACTTACGACACACACACTTTTTATAAGCTTTAATTTTAGTAATTATGCACTTATCACACTTAATATCAATTTTTGATCAAAATACTTAGTTTGATGAAATTATTATCATTTGAGCAATAAATATGTTATTTACAGGAACTCCACAAGTCTGCTCAAGAATGAGTCAAAGCCCATGCCGACCAAGCCCAATCTTAGTCCAAATAAAACAAAAGAAAAAAAAGAAGAAAAAAGAAAAGAAAAGTAAAAAATAATATATATTCACTTATATATAATATATACATATTCATATAATATATTCTTAATATATATATACCTATATATCGATATATGTATTCATATTCATAATATACTTATATATTCTTAATATCTATACATATATAATATATATAACATATAACATATTTATATACTATCTATACATATCTAATGTATCTAATATATATTATATATATTTAGATATCACTCATATCTAAATACATATAATATATTTAGATATCACTACATATCTAATATATCTATAGATATCTAATGTACATATATATGATCACAGGCATGCAGCAGTGGATGAGAGCCACGTTGAAGCCTTAATTTCTCTCACATAACATAATCATATTATATATATATCTATTCTCTATACACGTCTAATTGCTCTTAACAACACATGGGTGCAGGTCCTTTTCATCCAACATGAAAGGCCCACGTCAACATGCAATGCATATGCGGGCTCCTTCATGCATGGTGGGACCTTTGCATTCAATGCGCAAGGGCCACTTCAAGCCACCTTCACGATGGGCAGTGGCCTCTTCAATAAGTAACTTCAGCGGGCCATGCAGGTTTCTTCATGACGGTACACACATACAGCGGCTGTGGGCTTCGCATCGTGACTTTGGGGAGGGTGGTCCACGAGGTTCACATGTCTTCAGCGGGCTTCAAACGAGGATGATGAAAGTGCTTCACACACGGCCTCTCTTCATGTCGGCTGACGATTTCGGCAGGCACACGGGTTGGCGGGTCAACATGCGGCCAAGCCGCATTCTTCAAGGATTCACATAGTTAAGGGTTCCATACGAAGGAAGAAAGCCGACGGCAGAGCAAAGAACATGCAGCTTCACACACGGGCCGACTTCGTTGGCAAAATAGCAGCTGCAACCTTCACACTACTTCACGCGGGGTTCACACAAATAGAGCAAGCAGAGAGCAATACACAAAGAGACAGAGGCTTGTTTAAAGCCTATAAAAGGAAGGGTTGGGATGTGTTTTGAGGATAATAAGCTTTGTAATACGTTTTTAAGTTCTATTGTTGTCATTTGTTTTTGTGAAAGCTTGTAAGAAATTTGTGAGAGTTAATTTGGTGTTATTGAAGAAGCAAGGAGAGAGAGAGGGGGCAGGAGGCCCTTCAGGTTTTAATTTCTTTCAATCTTATTATTCATTTAAATTATTAGAAGTCTTGGAATTTTGAGTGGTGGTTATTACAAGTTCTTAAGATTTTAGCCCTTTCATAGTCATTTACGTATTTTTATAATCGTTATTTCAATTTCTCATCTTCTTCAAAGTTATTCATATTTCAATTCTACACATTTTCTATTTTTACTATTTTCTCTAAGTCCTCTTCATTTTTAAGTTATTGCATATTTTTTTAAGCTCTGTCCTGATCGGTTACTATTCATCCGAGTTGATACCTTCTGCCATTTCTCCATTTTGAAGTCCTTCCAGTTCTCTTTTCATTCTACGTTCTTCATGAAAATTGTTCCTCTCTTATAGATCTAACTTTTATTCTTCTACCACTTCCTCCAATTCTTCTTTATTTTTGAGTTATTTTAATTTTCCTACAGTTCTATCTTTAACGTTTTTACTGTTCATCCGCGCGCATAGGTTCCGTGTTTTCCCAATCTTCACCTCCTTCCTCTCATTTTCTGTCTCTACACTCTTCATAAAAGTTATTCCTAACCCTCTGATCATTAACGTTGTCTTCTATCACTTCTTCTAATTCTTGCCTATTTAAAAGTTATTTTCATTCTAATGTCACCCTAGTTTCATTATAATTTTCTTTTCGTAGTTCTTTCATCCACTTCCCTTTCTTTACATCCTTCCCACACCCTAAGGCGGTTTCAATTCAATTCTCATGATTTTTAAATCTTAAAAACTCAAGATTTTTAACTTTTAAATCTACTTCTCCCTGTGGATTCGACTCGGTCTCATCACTTAACTATTCCATTTATTTAATTTGTGGGCCGGATATTTTAATTTGGTAGCGAGACGTATTAACGACGTGCGTTTCTAGCGTATCATTTAAGTTGGGGGGATGGAACTCATGTTGCACATGCATTCATATACAACCTCATTTTTTTTCAACCTCATTTTTTTCAATTGACCCATTTTTAGTTTCATGATTCATACTTCCATTGAAAGTAATTCTTAAATAGCAATGACTAGATAAGGATGATGGAAAATTTATTTCATCTAGCCATGGAAAACTGATCTAAGAATCTCTTTAAAGTTCACGTGCACTTTAGAAAAATGAAAATCACTTTACACACTAATGAAACAATTAAGACAAGCCTTCTGTTATTTTGGGTATGTTTTCTGATATTCTGCATTTTTTGAGGAAGAGATCTTTTATAAGCGTTCTGCCATGTTATCTATTAAAAAAAAAATTCGAGAAAAAACACTATGAAAAATGCTCCGATTCTGAGTAACCGGGCCTACTTCACCTAAGACGTGTTGAAGTTCACGTCAAAAGGAAAAGGGAACCTCGATCTGTATAACCGGGCCTACTTCACCTAAGACGTGTTGAGGTTCGTGTAAAATAGTGAAGGATTGTGCAGCATCATGTGTGTATAGAAAAAAAGAAGAAAGAAAGAAAAAAAAGAGAGAGATCCCAAAAGGGACAAAGCAATAAGGCATATAAAAAGTTAGTATGCTGAATGCTCTGATTAAGAAGTGCAGGATTGAAAGGCACTTGTTCGGAATAGTAAATGGGAGATGTAATTATCTTCACTGTGGACTTAACATTACACATGCACAAGTGCTATTGAACTTTAAGTTGACTTCTTGATCATGTACCTTAATTTTCAAATCTCGGGCTAGTGTGTGTTAATGCTTCCAGATTCTTAATCTTTAGTTGACTCTATGAAAGATAATCTGGAAATGAGGCATGAATATTTTAAACTCTTGTTGGTCCTTAATTCATAATTGTTTGCATTGATAAGGGACTAGCAATGAGTAAGTTGGGGGGTGTGATAAGTGTGTATTTTTAGATGATAACTTACGACACACACACTTTTTATGAGCTTTAATTTTAGTAATTATGCACTATCACACTTAATATCAATTTTCGATCAAAATACTTAGTTTGATGAAATTATTATCATTTGAGCAATAAATATGTTATTTACAGGAACTCCACAAGTCTGCTCAAGAATGAGTCAAAGCCCATGCCGACCAAGCCCAATCTTAGTCCAAATAAAACAAAAGAAAAAAAAGAAGAAAAAAGAAAAGAAAAGTAAAAAATAATATATATTCACTTATATATAATATATACATATTCATATAATATATTCTTAATATATATATACCTATATATCGATATATGTATTCATATTCATAATATACTTATATATTCTTAATATCTATACATATATAATATATATAACATATAACATATTTATATACTATCTATACATATCTAATGTATCTAATATATATTATATATATTTAGATATCACTCATATCTAAATACATATAATATATTTAGATATCACTACATATCTAATATATCTATAGATATCTAATGTACATATATATGATCACAGGCATGCAGCAGTGGATGAGAGCCACGTTGAAGCCTTAATTTCTCTCACATAACATAATCATATTATATATATATCTATTCTCTATACACATCTAATTGCTCTTAACACACATGGGTGCAGGTCCTTTTCATCCAACATGAAAGGCCCACGTCAACATGCAATGCATATGCAGGCTCCTTCATGCATGGTGGGACCTTTGCATTCAATGCGCAAGGGCCACTTCAAGCCACCTTCACGATGGGCAGTGGCCTCTTCAAATAACTTCAGCGGGCCATGCAGGTTTCTTCATGACGGTACACACATACAGCGGCCGTGGGCTTCGCATCGTGACTTTGGGGAGGGTGGTCCACGAGGTTCACATGTCTTCAGCGGGCTTCAAACGAGGATGGTGAAAGTGCTTCACACACGGCCTCTCTTCATGTCGGCTGGCGATTTCGGCAGGCACACGGGTTGGCGGGTCAACATGCGGCCAAGCCGCATTCTTCAAGGATTCACATAGTTAAGGGTTCCACGCGAAGGAAGAAAGCCGATGGCAGAGCAAAGAACATGCAGCTTCACACACGGGCCGACTTCATTGGCAAAATAGCAGCTGCAACCTTCACACTACTTCACGCGGGGTTCACACAAACAGAGCAAGCAGAGAGCAATGCACAAAGAGACAGAGGCTTGTTTAAAGCCTATAAAAGGAAGGGTTGGGATGTGTATTGAGGATAATAAGCTTTGTAATACGTTTTTAAGTTCTATTGTTGTCATTTGTTTTTGTGAAAGCTTGTGAGAAATTTGTGAGAGTTAATTTGGTGTTATTGAAGAAGCAAGGAGAGAGAGAGGGGGCAGGAGGCCCTTCAGGTTTTAATTTCTTTCAATCTTATTATTCATTTAAATTATTAGAAGTCTTGAAATTTTGAGTGGTGGTTATTACAAGTTCTTAAGATTTTAGCCCTTTCATAGTCATTTACATATTTTTGTAATCGTTATTTCAATTTCTCATCTTCTTCAAAGTTATTCATATTTCAATTCTACACATTTTCTATTTTTACTATTTTCTCTAATTCCTCTTCGTTTTTAAGTTATTGCATATTTTTCTAAGTTCTATCCTGATCAGTTACTATTCATCCGAGTTGATACCTTCTGTCATTTCTCAATTTTGAAGTCCTTCCAGTTCTCTTTTCATTCTACGTTCTTCATAAAAATTTCTCCTCTTATAGATCTAACTTTTATTCTTCTACGACTTCCTCCAATTCTTCTTTGTTTTTGAGTTATTTTAATTTTCCCACAGTTCTGTCTTTAACGTTTTTACTGTTCATCCGCGCGCATAGGTTCCGTGTTTTCCCAATTTTTACCTCCTTCCTCTCATTTTCTGTCTCTACACTCTTCATAAAAATTATTCCTAACCCTCTGATCTTTAACTTTGTCTTCTGTCAGTTTTTCTAATTCTTGCCCGTTTAAAAGTTATTATCATTCTAATGTCACCCTAGTTTTATTATAATTTTCTTTTCGTAGTTCTTTCATCCACTTCCCTTTCTTTACATCCTTCCCACACCCTAAGGCGGTTTCAATTCAATTTTCATGATTTTTAAATGTTAAAAACTCAAGGTTTTCAACTTTCAAATCTACTTCTCCCTGTGGATTCGACTCGGTCTCATCACTTAACTATTCTATTTATTTAATTTGTGGGCCGGATATTTTAATTTGGTAGCGGGACGTATTAACGACGTGCGTTTTCCCGCCATCAGTACTCACCTCAAGTTTTCCACTGCATATCACCCCCAGACAGATGGTCAGACCGAGGTGGTCAATAGGAGTCTGGGTGACCTTTTGAGGTGTCTTGTCAGGGATCGTCTAGGGGATTGGGATCTCATATTACCACTGGCAGAATTTGCATATAATGATTCGGTTAACAGGTCTACCGGTATGAGTCCATTCGAGATTGTCACAGGTCGTAGGCCTAGGAAGCCAGTGGATCTTGTTCCCATGCCCATCCATGCACGAGTGTTGGAGTCTGCCGAGTCGTTTGCTAGGCATGTTAGGAGTTTGCATGACGACATCCGTCGTCACATTGAGGCCAGCAATGCACGGTACAAAGAGCTAGTCGATGCCCACCGACACCACCGAGAGTTCCAGGAGGGTGAATATGTCATGATCAGGGTAAGACCTGAACGGTTTCCCTCTGGAACCGTAAAGAAATTGTAAGCTCGCGGAGCCGGTCCATTTAGAGTGTTGAAACGTGTTGGATCCAATGCGTATGTTGTGGACCTGCCCGAGGAATATGGTATAAGCTCTACTTTCAATCTATCGGATCTAGTTGCATATAGGGACCCAACGGTGATCCCTAGTGAGCCTTTCGAGCCATCCCCTCCCATTGAGAGTGATCCCACACCTGAATATCCACCTCCCACCCCTTTTCCATGGCAGCGAGAGCATATAGATCATATACTGGATGAGCAGGTGACAGTTACCAGGAGTGGATCCTACCCGCGCTACCTAGTGCGATGGAGAGGGCGGCCCGCCACCGAGGATACATGGATCACCCATGGAGAGTTGCAGCAGATTGATCCGAACCTACTGGAGCGGTACCAGAGTGACGCAGACCCTTACTCGACAGGGTCGAGTTTCTCTCACCCGGGGAGAATTGGTGCGGACACCAGAGCACACGAGCGGCACGAACCGGCGAGCCACCGGTACCGTACGCGGAGCACCACTCGAGCCACTTCGGCGTCCATATGGCTCGGAGATAGCCTGGAGACTACCCCTTGAGTCTTAGTATTTATCATGTTTTTGGGGATTTCATTTGTGTGCAATGTGTGTTTAGTTAGTTTTATTTGGATTGTAAGAGGGGTTTATTTGTAATATGAGACCACCCGGGTCCCGCGGGCCCCCTACCTCTTCCTCATTGATCCACCTCATCTCTAGGGCCCATGTGGGGTCTGTCAACCTTCCAATACTGGGCTTTTAGAAGAGTGGACCAAGGGGGGGACAAAGGGAACAAAATTTCAAAGTTGGAATGGCCTTAAGTCAAGGGGGCGCCCCCTTTATATAGTATTATATTAGGATTTGAATTTTTATTTTATTTGATTCCAAATCACATGGGAGAAATAAATTTGAACTCCCTATTTTACCCTTCCCCAACCCTAGATCTAGGGATAGAACTAGTCTTTTTGTATTTTCTATAAGAACCTTGTATTTCTATTTTGTGTGGAATTAATGCCAAAGAAAATCAGAATTTCTCCCAAAGGAGCAAGGGCCGCCCCCTATCTCTCTCCTCTCTCCCCGTTCTATAGCTGGGAAGGCTGTGTTCTTGAGGTGTGAAGCCTCCTCTATCAGTTCCGGAGCTCGTCGTCGTCGCCACCGTGCCGCCATCGCACCACCGTCGTGTTCGCCGAAGTTCTATCCATCCAGGATAGATCCCACTTCCACGAATTTATGCTCTCAGCCACGAACTCTTCTTGAGCTCAAACTTTCAGGGTGAGTTCCAGAGGTGCCCCCCACATCCCATAAAAATTGGTTGGGCTTCCAACTTCTAATTTCCATTTTTCCATTTTTGTCCATCTTTTCCTTCCAGATCTGCCTGTTTTCAGTTTAGATCCACAGCCACCCTTACTTTCCCATCTTCGGACCACCTTTTGATTTTTTTCTGGAACCCCCAAAATTACTGGAGGTTCTACCCACCATCCCCATAACTCAAGAATTTTCGTAGAATTTCCACAGGCCTCCACCTATTTTCTAGAATTCACTTTCAGATCCCTCTACAGTTCTATCTACCTCTGTCCAGATCCGACCACCCACCAGTCTAAAATACCTTTCCCCATCCAAACCTTAACAAAACCCTTCACAAAAAATATTTTCGTTTTCCTCTCTCTTCCCTCTACAATTTTTATGAAGAGCTTGAGGTCTGAATCTGAGGTATACCCTACGGTCAATGGCAGTTCTCAAGAAACTTCATTGCGGCCCTGATATTTCGGGCACTATCCAATAGCAACTTCAAAAATAGACTAAGGCCAGATCCGTGCAGATCCAATTTTTCTCTCTAGCCCTAGATCGAACTACTTCAAAAGAGCTTTCCAACGATACCTTCTGTGCATCGATCCAACATCAGGATTGATCGCAGCAGCTGATCTCGCCGGATCGCGTGCCTGAAAACAGAAGCAACCAGTCCGTGGGCAGCAACTCCAAAGCTTGGAGATCGGAGCTGATCGGCCTCCGACCGGCGCTCCCGCCCGACCGTCTTCCAGGTAGGCACGCCACCAGGGGTCTCCATCATAGCGGGACCCACCCCAATAGACCCAGAGGACAGAGCGGTCCGTGGGCCCCACGGACCCGTAGATCGCTCCGTCGGGATAGCACCAAAACGTGGATTCGGCACCGTCGGATCCACATCAAGATGCTGCCCGTCAACCCAATTCGCATGACTCCCGGGCCCCACATGTGACCTATTACCTCCCTGCGTGGAGTGGGTCAAATCATTTGTACCACTGTAATTTTTGTTAACCGGGAGTCCAGTTTTGGCCGGGGTTGTCTTCCCCACGCCGGGTGCGTGGAGGTACGATCGTAACTTCTTGGCATTACTTTGCTTAGCTAGTATATGGTCGTATGCCGCTGTGAGAGCATAGGATTCTAGCCCGTGAGTCCATGTCACCCCTGTGAGCGAGAGAGTGACCCGTCCCGTGGCTCGATCCGAGCACGGAAGTGAGTCGGACTACCCTTAACTCTGCCGGTTCCTCAACCGTGCACGATCCGCGTTTCCCTCGCTTGGGACGACAAGTGAGCTTGCGTTTCTGTTAGCGACGTATAGCCCATATGAGCTCTTAGTGTTGGGTCTAATGTCTCTCCCATCGAATGTTGCTGGTCGTGTGTGCATTTATAGTTCGAGGTCCATATCACTTAGAGTCGGTCCCCGTGTTTGTCCCGCATCAGTCAACCTCCTTGCGACCCTTGTCATCATCGGCAAGATCGGTCAACTTCCTTGTGACCCTTGTCATCATCGGCAAGGTCTGTCAACCTCCTTACGACCCTTGTCATCATCGACAAGATCGGTCAACCTCCTTGCGACCCTTGTCATCATCGGCAAGATCGGTCAACTTCTCCCTTAACTTGGACCTTTCGTCCTCGTTAATGAATAAGCCTTCCTTTTCTTTGACAGTCAACCATTGTTGATGAGCAAGCTAGGCCTGGCCCTTGTCATCATCAGCAAGGTCGGCCAGCATCTCCTCGGCTCGGCCTACCCGTCCGCTGATAACTAACCAGCCCTCGCCTATCCCGGCTTTGTCCCTAGAATTGAGTTCAAAAAATGATGAGAATAAAAATGAGGCTTAAAATAGAGGTGCCTCGCCGGACTTGCTCTTGTATCAGGACAAGGGCAAAAATGACTCTAACCCAGCTGTGGTGAAAACCCGAAAGGGCACCGCAAGTAAAATCGGGTACCCCATCACGTGAAAACCCGCAAGGGCGCGTGGACAAAAGCAAGAGGGGGCTGGCTTCGGCGAAAACCCGTAAGGGCGCTTAAGTCAGTAATGTGACCAAAAAAAAGGGTGGAGAAAAGATGATGAATAAAAAAGATGTGAATGATGATGATGAAATAATGATGTCATACTCTCATTTGTTACTTAATTCCTACAAAGGTTCCCGTGTGAGCTTTGCGCCTTTGAACCTACCTTTGCTTCGACATTTGTCCCATGTCGATGAGCTAGCTACTATCGACCCTTGTCACCATCGGCAAGACCGGTCAATATCCCCTTAACCCGGACCTTATGTCCTCGTTAATGAATAAACTTTCTTTGCTTCAGCATTTATCCAATGCCAATGAATAAGTTATTATTGACCCTTGTCATCATCGACAAGACCGGTCAGTGTTTCCCTTAACCTAGACCTCGCGTTCGTATTAATGGAGGAACCTCCCTTTACCGTCAACCTTTGTCACCTCTGACAAGATCTACAAATAAACCTCTAGTCCTACCCTCCGGCCCTTGGTGGCCCGCAGACCTCTCTCTTCATCCCCTGATGCTCGGCCTAGGCGGATCAGTGGTCCAAAGGGGAAGTTGCGCCGTGGTGGAGCGAACCCCTCGCCCCTTCCCTGAAGGTGTGAGCGCTCTCCTGCCTTAGCAACTGACATACCCCGGACTAAATAAATTGGCTCAGCAAACAGATGTGCAAAATAAGAGAACAAAAGTTTTCCATTCAAACATAAAAGGAAAAATAAATGTTACCTGGGGGACACACCCCTTGGAATACATGAAAGTTTGCAAAAAAAGGAAGAGAAAATGATAAAGCTATTGCAGCAAGCGAGGAAAGATGTCCTCGAACTCCAGCAGCCCTAAGGACGGGTAGCGGGCCAGCTCCTGCAGACGGGTTTCCTCATCCCGCAGTCGCACCAATTTCTCCTCAAGCGATGCGGCCTACTCTTCTGCCAGCTCAGCCATATCTATGTGCTGAACACACAGTTGGTCGGACAGTGCTAGTTCTGCTTCAGCCTGGTCGAGTTCGGCACGGAACTCAACTATCCGAGTCTTGAAAGAGGTCGGGCGTTGGCCAGAATCGTCAACAGCATCCCGCATCTGCTGGGCAGTCCCTCTCAATGACTGAAGGGCAGTCTGACACTCTGCCCTTTCAAGTTTTGTGGCCGCCATTTGATCTATCAAGCTACGGCCGATGAACTCCCTCCTGTTCACGTGCTTCAGGAGCAAAACTACCCGCTGCACCCAGTCCTCCATGGGGCAGCCAAAGGCCAACAAGGTGCGGGAGAGGTGTTCGACAAGACCCCTCAACTGCACATAAGTTAAGTCTGGGTGAGCTGTCACGGTCTCTCTCAATGTCTCCAGATACTGCCACACTAGATCACTCGATGATTGCAAACCAAGTGACGACGTATCCGGGAGATGAAATTCTACACGGCTGTCAACTGCAGACCAAATATCATCGTTCGGCGCAAAAGACGAGGATGGCATGTCTTGCAAAGCGTCCGTACCAAGACCAGCCCCAGCAGACAACGCAACGGCGGGACTATCGATGATATCTGCTTCCCTCCCAACCTCGTACGAGGGCGCCGCGTCTCGACCCTCGATAGTAGGGAGCAGTTGGTCACCATTTCCAGCCCCTCCAGTTGCCACCAATGCTGATTCGATTGCAAGGGTTGGGGTCGTCGAGCCTCCGGTCATCCCTTCCATAATCTCACCTTCCTCTGCCCTAGGAAGGTCCTCTTCACTCGGAAGTGTCTTATCAGCAATGACAAGTTGCTGCTGCTCCGAAGTCAAAGCTGACGGCTCAGACCCAGCAACCATCCTCGGCGCCTCCGAGCCCGCTACCATCATATAATCCTTCGGATATCGTAGGGCTATGGGCCTCAGGACCGGCGGGAACAATGGCGGGTCTGCGCTGAGAGGCGGTAGAGGTATCTTCACAGTGACCGTCGACAAGGTGACCTCGGCCTGACCAGTAGAAGCCTGCAAGAGAAAGAGAGCATAAGAATCTCGAAAGACCAGCATGATGGCCAGACGAGAATAAGCACAAGACTAAAAAGTGTATCTCTTACCACAGTCGGCATTAAGCTCAACTCTGCAACAGCAGGGGCTACCATCTCTGTCACCTCCGGCCCTTCTCCCACTAAGGAACCTGGTGGTCCAAAGCCGCTCAGCGTCAGCCGTGGATGACTAAAAGTTGTAAAGTCGCTCTCATAGGTGGAAGACACCGCAGCGTCCTCGGCCTCTGTTCCCGTCAAGGGGAAATCTTCATCACTCGAGCCGCTGCCATAGTCCACCTGCTCCGACGAGGATGAGCTTTGAACCAACATCGGTTCTTTCTCTCTCAAAACCGGTGGTCCTTCACTTGGGAGGTCACCCCCCAGAGCCTCTTGCTCGATAAGAGCCTGCTCAGCCAACTCTGTGACAGGGATAGCAGGCGAACGAGCTTCAGGAGTAGATCGACTTCCTGGAATTACCCCTGGCTCTACAGAGATTCCCTCAGTTAATTCCACGACAGAGGGAGAATGTGGTTGAATCTCGACTAAAGCTGAGAAAAGGAGAGCCCCCATGTGAGCCCAGGGGACAATAAACTACAAAAGCTTGCAGTTAGATGGGCCATCAATTACCTTCCATCTCGTGACTGGGCATGGGAGAGGGCAGATATGTCTGCACTACCTCCTCTCTCTCTCCGGCTCCCGCAGAGGTGACAGCCGCTTGCGCGGCCATTGCAGACGAAGCAGCTGCGTTTGCAAGAATAAGAAGTGACCTATGTTGCCAAGGTGACGACTGAACACAGGATAAGAGGCATACGTCGGGTCATGCGAGCTTCAGGACGAGAGGTCTCGAACTCTTCAAATGAGACCACTCTCGGAAGAATGACCGCTGGTGCTGGGTCTACGGTCTTCTTTCGACACGCCCGTTTCGCTCGAGTGACGGCCTCCCGGACATGGGACCTCGTCCGCTTCCGTGAATCACCTGGAGGAAGTGGCGTCGTGGTCGGGGTGGCTTCCGAAACTTCAAAATATGTCGACTTCTGAGCTTTTATCATCAGCTCCCTGAAATGTCTGGTCTCCTCCGATGAAAGCCAAACTGCACATATGCGAAGGCAAAAAGGGGAGAGATGACATAGACGACAGCAAACAGGAAGGCCAAAAGCTGAAGATAAGAGAAAGAAAAATACTCGCTGGTCCCATATAAAAGGAAGAAAGTGGCCAGTAGAACAGCGAAGGCTCCTTGTCCCTGGAGGCGGCTACGCGAACCAGCCAGCATATGTCCCCTATCGCCTCACACTGTTCGGCCAACAACGCAAGGTCCGCATGGCCGCGTGAAGATAAATGATTATACAGGCCGAGGTGGTATAGCCCCCATCCATCAGCATATTTGAAAGAAAGAAGAACGGGTCGGCCCAATATGCTTTCACTAGGGCCGCCCACTGAAATTCCGTGGGAGCGCAGCAACACAAACAACCAGGGAGTGCCCTCATAAAGCTCCAGCCGTCGGTCTTCTACCCTGATGAAAGTCCTGTAAGGATAAAGCCGATCATTCTCAGGACGCCAGGAAGCTATAGAGGGCATCGGCTCTTCCACTGGCAAAGGAATTTGTTGAAGAACCAATCGCTCGCCGCTCACGCGGCACAGGCCTTGAAGTGTCTTCAAGAAACCATCCTTGCTAATCTCCGGAAGCTTTGGCTCGATCTTGGATGAACTTTGCTTGGCAGCTTTGCACGCTTCCAGATAGTTCGCCACTGTAGTGTTCGTCCGAGATTTCAACCTCTTCAAGTAAGCCGGGTCAATATCCAGAGCAGGCACTGGCTGGTAATCCAGAAATTTACACTCTGCAACAGCCCAACATTCTCTTCTCGAGTCTCTATAAAAGCCCGTGCGCGCATTCCACCATTTGATGTACTCTGGAGTCACACGGGGAAAGCGTGCGGGGACCAGAACTCTGAATGAAGCTGCCTCTCGACGGTGAAAATAGTCCCACCATGTGCGGGCCTCGTCATTTGACACTTGGCCGGCTCGGGCCCTGTTCGGCAGCGTGAATTGGGTGGAACTAGCTGGAATGTGCTAGTCATAGCCAAAATTCTGACTGAATCGGAAAGGGTAATAAGGCTCTAGCCACAAGGTGCCACTCTTGTGGCAAACCAGGACGCTTGGCCTTATGGATAACGCCCAATCTATCAGCTCTGACTCCAAAATTGGTCTCGTGCACTTGGCATCAGAGATGGGATGAACATATTTCTCCACCACACCCAGACGGCACTCCGTCATCCTGTTCACCAAGGGACTAGTGTGGGCCGCCAGACTCCAAAAGTGCAGGACCCTCGGAGAATCCAGTGGAACTTTTATAAGTTTCCCACGAAGAGCAAAGAGCTGGTCCGCCACTCGGGTCGGCTCAACACTGGCAAACTATACCATCCTGGGAACCAGCTGTGCTGACTGGAGCGATCAAGGAGCAGCCTCTAGGAAGAGAGTGCAGACTCAAGCGTTAAAGAAATGCAACGGGCCAACCCCCCGAAGATTCTTGGGAAGGCGCAAGTGGTGCAGGTCTCCCAGCAGTTTGTATATCAAACATAGTGCAACAGGGCAAAGCGAGAGCTTCATGCCCCAAGCCATCAGGCAGGCAGGATAAATAGCCTCTGCCCTGATCACGCTCTTGTCACCCTGCGGGAGAGCAAAGGAGCAGATCCAATAAGTCATAAACGCAGCATAATGAGTGACTGCATCAACACCCCTGGGGTTGGGCCCTCCTGGTTGTCCTCCCTCTGAAGTCGAGGGGAAAGTAGCCTGTCACTGAACTCTTTTCTTCCGCTGAACAGGAGCCGGCACTACCGAGGGGAAATCTGTGTATTTCTGCTCCCCTTTGAAGAAATGATGAAGCCATGTACCCATACGCACACGCCTCTTCTCTCCAGGCTTCCACACCCCTTGGCGTCATGCGAAGAACGGCAGAGGCTACGATACGCCTTCGTTAGATAGCGGTAGGCGAAACCGGTCAAGTATCGCCCTTCACCGTCCGTCTGGTCTTTTAGCCAATCTGGCCAGCAGACCTCTTCATACGGCTCACCGTCAATCGGGAGGCCACTTAACTGTGAGAGACTCCAAAGGTCCAATGACGTCTCTCCTTCTGAAGTGTAGAAGGTGTTGTACTTCGGGCAGAACACCTCAATCATACCGCAGCAGAGGCCCTTTGAGATGGGATAGCGGTACCTTGATGCATACACACTATGATACACACCTTCTCTAATCAAGATAGGTACATAATGCTGCAAAACAAAATCTGTGAATTCTACTGCTCCTGGCCTGAAAGCATGGGTGTCGGTGGCGTTCAAATCTGTGAACCACCCCACAAAAATCTGGTGCTTGAACCGAACTGCTAGACAGTCTAACAGGAAGGGCTCGTCTCGATACCCCCACTTTAGCGGGGCCAAGAACAAACCGAAAGATGCCTTCTCCCGGTCTACACGACCCGCAGACTCGTTCCATCTGGCAGGAACAAATTCAGGGGCTCTCGTCAACAACCCATCTTGTGGAGATAGCTCCTGAAGCCCAAGTAGGGCACCCCACTTCCTGGGCTCACCTGGCAGATATATGGGTCTTCCCCTTACAACACATTCAGTGAGGCTGTCCCGCCCTTCAAGCAGTGCTAGCTCAGCCTTTCGGACGAGGAACAGATCCCACTTTCCTTGAAGATTGAACCGCTTCAGAAAAGACATTAGGTGCTTGTCCTTGGGATGATCCACTCTGGAGCCGTCAGGGCGTTCATACTTGAAAGAATCACTCCCGATGATCAGCAGGCGGTCTGTGTCCACCATCTCGGTCTCTGAATCAGAGGACTCTGCCACTATGGCCAGCTTGCCATGGCCTCTATCTAGAGAATGAACGTCCCTCCATGTCACCACAGCACGGGAGGAGAAAGAAGAGTCAGATGCCATGATATATGCATCAAAGACAAATACAAAGAAAGCAAACAAGGGCAGGAGGCAGCTGTTGAAGACAAAGTCTTTTCTGACAAAAATTCGACAGAGTCTCCCCAGCCTGGGAGTTTGCCAGGGCGAAGCGAGAACTCGTCCACTAAGTGACGGTCCCTGAAAAAGGCCGTAGGCATCACGCCGGAGCCGAATAGGACACCCATGGGTGTAGCTCCGAGGACAAGCCTACAAGGAGCCTCCCGGGGCCTAGAAAGCAAGGGGTTAGACCCCGAAAACCTCACTCACCACGCTACTCTCGCCATCGCGCTCTAGAGGAGAAGGGAAGAGAGAGAAAGCTAGGATGCAAATGAAGTTGAAGTGAGGAAGAAAGAGAAGAAGGAAGAGGTTATAAGGAGGGCTTCCATGGGCCTAATCCGGCGCGCTAAAAGGCATGCCGGATTAACTTTTCCCGCCCTTAACATTTTTTTGAAATTTAAATCCAATAGACTCAGGCTAATCCGGCGCGCAAAATAATGCGCCGTATTAAGCCTCCTTTCCCTTCAAAAGAGGCACGCCATATTAAGCCTTCCAATGCAAGGGTGCGCGTCATTTTAACCAAGACCCATGGCCGTGCTGGATTAACCACCGCGCTAGAGTTGAGGGTCATTCCAATACTATGTCAAGCCAGACGGGAAACCCACCCAAACGGAGCTCATCCGCTGGTCCCACTTCGCTCGTGCCTTGCTCATAGCACCCGTGGCTGGGGGGCATTTATTGACACTCAAAATATACTCAATGGCGATCAAGCCTCAAAGACAGACGATGTGGCCCACTAAAGTAGAGAAGCCGAAGAAGATCAACACATTGAAGCTTTCTCAAGTTGCCAGAGTCTCAGGTCATCCAGTATGAATGCCGGGGACTTCACCTCAGGAGAATCGAGAAGAATACACCACAAGCGGGCAGTGTCGTCGGGACTGTCTAATGAACCGATATCAACTCGGCCGTATCGCGTGGACAATATCTGCCATCCAATCAAGGACGATCATGCATCTGTCGTCAACCAAGGACAAGGATGTACCCGTCGTCCGATCAAGGATGAGCATGCATCTGTCGTCTGACCAAGGACAAGGATGTACCCGTCGTCCGATCAAGGACGAGCATGCATCCATCGTCCGACCAAGGACAAGGATATACCCGTCGTCCAATCAAGGACGAGCATGTATCCGTTGTCCGACCAAGGATAAGGGTATACCTGGTGGCCTGCCACCTGAATTAATGATCCTCCCCAGGCAAAAGAATGCCCTTGGCCCTTCAGAACAAGGGACCGAAGGCTCTGTCAGTAGAAGACCCTGATTACCCGGCATGGGTACGACTTCTCAACATATTGGGTCGGTTAGTGACCAAATGACCGCCCAGTCGAGATGGAAGCACTCCGGGCAGCATACCACTCCCCGTGAAAGCAACAAATGCAAGCGGAGCCGAGTCGACAGTACAAACCACTGTTCCGAAAGCCGCGTCAGCGGAAAATCCGTGTGTCCAAGCCGAAGGTGCACGAGTTCTGAAAGCAGCCATTCAGTGGCCCGAAAGCTTCGTCAATACCTCTCACCATGGTTTGGCAAGAACACGGAGATGTGAAGAATCTCAGTGACTCCCAGAGTCAGTCCGGGACCCGCTGTCAGACCAGTATCAACTCAAAACGACGGAACGGCTCGAATCCGGTGCCCCCCCCTCCTAATCTGGCGCGCCCCCTTTTTTTTGGCGCCCTCTTCCCGACGCGCAAAGGAAACCCTCTTCCCGACGCGCGAAGGAAAGCCTCTTCCCAGCACGCTAAACCCACACCGGATGAAGCCAAGCCGGTGGCTCTATATATACATCAACCATCTGATGTCGAAAAAGGAGGGAAGAGATTGAAAGGAGGCGAGGATAGATAAAAAGGAGAGGAAGCCAATAGAGGAAAGAGGAGAGAAGCTTGGAGAAGAAGAAGAGGAGCGGAGAGCCCGTTCGATTCTGATACCCTGTTTCTCTGCTGCGAACGTCTGAGGTGGGTCAGCGGAAGGCTTCTGTTCTTCTTCTTCTATTTTCTTTCCCCTTCTGCTAAAATAGCTCAACAGAGCGATGTAATGAAAGGGGCGATGATATGAGCCCATGTGTTCTTCGAGCCTCTGCCCTCTATTTATCTCTGTTTTCCCCTTTCTTTCCAGGATAGGAACCGGCCTCGTGTGACAACGCCGAGCCGCAGTTGTGTATAATGCTCTCTGTAATGCCTCCCCTGTGGGTTTGAATGAATGAATAGATGCATGTTTGGGTTACCTCTCTCATATGATTGCAATTCATTTCCCCCATATTCCGTATGTGATCTTCCATTTTTTTCCACCGCCGAATACGCCCTATTGTTTCTCGGGGCAACATCAAAAATCCCCTCCTCGGGGTTCTTCTATCATGTAGATCATTTTGAATAGTCACTATGTCCATGTGTTCTCTCCAGGATAGAGGCATGTATATAAATGCACTCTCCTTCGGCCCCAGAGATGACTCCTTGATACCTCCCTGTTCATGATTATGGGCTAGGAGAAGGGGCCATCTCTGAAATTTGTGAGTGTCGCATTTGTTTGTATTGCAGAAGCTGCTAAACTGTTCGACCGTTTGCCCCCTCCAGAGTCTCAGTCTTCTGGCTAACCTTCAAACCCTCAGTCTAGCTCCCCAATCTCCCTGCTAGCCTGTTTCATTGATGCATAAATATACATATGATCAGTTGTTGTCAACCCATCGATCGAATGCACTCTGCGTGTGATCGCATCTGATGATTCGTTTCCTCGAAGAACTCATTGCCCGGGGCGGGGAACATTCCCCGTCAGTGTTTTCAATCACCGTCGGACCATATGGCCATATCCCTTGATGATATGAATCATATGAGCTATCAGGTGAACATCAACAAGGCTTTAGCCCGATATTAGGCACACATTCCCTTGGGAATGGTGGTGGCTGTGGGAAGGTAACCTCTCGTAGGCTGGCCCTCGAGGTACCTTCTCATCTCGGTCGTCCCTTAATGATGTCTTGACTCGTAGAGTATGGATGCCCCTAGCAGACTAGCCCTCGGGGTCTTTTCCCTCTATTGAAGTCTGCTGGTCACCGTTTGTCATTGTCGGCTTTAAGGAGTGTACCCCAATATTGTGGGACTGTCTCCACTTCGCCCCCGTAACCCTCTGGATAAGGGGAAATGCTGCCCAAATTTCGACTGAAGACTTAGTCCAAATAGCGATGAATTTACATTGATAAAGTCCACTTTAGACTATGCTCGAGTATGAACCTCGCATAAGTCTAGACTTGTCTTGTTTGTAGTACATCTGGGACTTAAATAAACCCTCTAATCTTCTAAAAAACAATAATACCAAAGTTCTAAGAAACTTGTCTGGCATTTCATTAGAGCTCAAACTATCCAAACCTACCCTAATCCGACGCGGTCCTAATCCGGCACGCCAATTGCCGGCGCCCACCCCCCCTGCGCCGCTTTAGCCTCACACTCATCATCCCATTTATCTTCTTTGGCCTCCACCCGGCGCGCCAGGGCCGCGCCGTTTTAGCTCCAAATGGGTACCGCGCCGTTTTCAGCCTCAAATGGGCATCGCGCCGTTTTAACCCGACCAATCATCGCGCCGTTTTAGGCTCACTTCAACACCGTGCCGTTCAAGGCTAATTACACCCATACATGCATTAACCTCATTTGCATCTGATTGATCGTGTGTCAACTCTTGATGCTTAACGTTATAGCCCTAACTGATTTAATAAACCTAGCCAAACAGACGAATAAAAGGGATTTCAATGTCTCCGATTGTGTTGAGCATCCATCTTGAAAGCATGGACGTACGTCTTCATGGGCATACATTGCTATCTAAATGAGCATAATCGAACCTTTAATTACATGAATAAACCAATTAATGAACCCGATGCATTTCACACAAATGGTGAACCAGATGACCCCATCTCGCAGCATCCGTCGGTGCATTTAGTCAGTATTCTTCATGTCTTTGTACCATCCCTCGAGGCATCCTATCTTGGCAATTAATCAAGGGTTGTCCTCTTTCTTAGAGGATGTAATTAACGTCATAGCCTTTATGGTATGACGGACTCCGGGTCCCGACACGAACATCATAATCGACTGACCAAGTCAGATCGAGCGCATAATAAACTTGTCACATATGTGACTGACATGCCCTATGCAAATAAATCTCTAATAAAAAAATTAAATAGACCCATGAATGATCCGGTCGTCTTGATAAAGAGGACCCGAGAACCTCATCCTCCCCCACAGCCGTGCCCGCCCGCACTCGCCACTCCGCCGCCCGTCGGTGAGAGATTGAGAGGGGGGTGCGATCGTGAGAGAGAAAAGGGATGCCGTGGTTGAATGAGGAGGAAGGGGGAAGGACTATGGAGGACAGGAGAGGGAACGTTTTTTCTAATTCTTGTATCTTTCTATTTGGCGCCATATTTTCATTTGGCGCCATGTTTTCATCAATTCATTCGTGATTCTTTGTCATTCATTCATTTCTTCTAATAGGATATCATTACATCTAAAAAATCTCTCTCAGTAAAAAATAGCATTACATCTAAAAAAATATTATTTATTATTTAGAGATCCGAAGATCTGTAATTTAAAAAATTTCAACTTCTTTATAGTCGATAAGTCAATTATATAAAAAGAAGAGAGAACATGTTGAAAAGCCTAGCTACCTTGAAAGCCCCACATCGGGGTGCGCGCGAAAAGGTATTCGGAGCCATATCGGTCACATGTTGACCATTTCCTTATTGTTCTGTGTCCCCCTCAAACTCATGTGTCGTGAATTTACCGTCACGTCTATATTTAATGAATTTTCGAGAGCCAGGGCTCCTTGATAGCGGGGAATATTAATGCCATGTGGAAGCACTCAGGATATATAATAATCAAATATCATTGTATCTTTCATCAATTTTACTCACGATAGGGCGTGCCAATCACGTGTCTGACAATGTGCTCAAGTTCAAAGGCTGGGATGGTCTAGACTAACCGAAGGTGCACTCCTTCTGATCACTAAGCAGACGATGGTGGGCATTCGGTCGGGACTGGCGACCCGCCATGCCATAAAAGTCGTTCACGACGATAAAAGAGGGGAAAATATTTGATTAATCGCCACGCCAAGCAATGGGGCTGCATGGCCAATAAGTCGATTCGATAATTTAAAAAGAAGAGAGAACGTGTTGAAAAGCCTAGCTACCTTGAAAACCCCACAGCAGGGTGTGCACGAAAAGGTATTCGGAGCCGTATCGGTCACATGTTGTGACCATTTCCTTACTATTTCGTTCCCCCCTCAAACTCATGTGTCGTGAATTTACCGTCACATATATATATAATGAATTTTTGGGAGCTAGGGCTCCTCGATCGCGGGGAATATTAATGCCACGTAGAGGCACTCAGGATGTTATATAATAGTCAAATATCATTGTATCTTTTATCGATTTTACTCACAATACGGTGTGCCAATCACGTGTCTGACAATGTGTTCAAGTTCCAAGGCTGGGATGGTCTGGACTAACCGAAGGTGCGCTCCTTCTGATCACTAAGCAGACGATGGTGTGAGCGACGTCACGCGGAATACCGGAGGAGGCGAGGCAGAGCGTGCGGGCTCGTTTTGCTGCAACATAGAAAGAAGAGAGAAGAGGAGAGAGACCACCACGGGTGATTGCTCCGGCGGGGCGTGCGGGACAGATGCAATGTAATAAGATATGATGATTAAACGGTCATAGCGGGAAATGACTCTCCGCGACCTCGGGGGATGGAAAAAGTGTAGAATTTCAGTGACAGAAATTTAAACGACCATTGCGGGAAATGACTCGCCGCGGCCTTGAGAATATAACAGATATAAGAAGCACATGATGTAAGTGACAGAAACTTAAACGGCCATTGTGGGAAATGACTCGCCGCGGCCTCGAGAATATAACAGATGTAAGAATAACACAGAATATTAATGACAGTAATTTAAACGGCCATTACGGGAAATGACTCACCGCGGCCTCAAGAATATAGCAGATACAAGAACAGCACAGAATACAAGTGACGAAAATTTAAACGGCCATTGTGGGAAATGACTCTCCGCGGCCTCGAGAATATAGCAGATATAAGAACAGCACAGAATATAAATGACGGAAATTTAAACGGCCATTGCGAGAAATGACTCTCCGCGGCCTCGAGAATATGATGTGATCGCCAGGGGCCGGAGACCCCAAAATAAAGAAAGTGATCGCGCCTACCTCAAAAGTTGGAGATGGCGAGTTGCTTCTTCCTCTCCCTTCGGCCGACCGATGGAGAGGGCTTTCCTTGGTTACTCTTGCAAAAGAAGAAACAGACAATTAACAGGTGGATCAGAAAAGATGGCAGTGTAGCATTAGTCCCTTGATGAAGAATAATGAAATCGTGGCAAGACACACACCTGGTTGGTGTTGTTTCTAAACCCCTCTCGGACACGAGTAGGAGGAAAATGCTATGATGAATGGGGGATCGTGCAAACGTGCATAAAAATGGATCTCCCTTATGAAAGGAGATGATGGATGACGGGATGATGCATGCGATAGAAATGACAAAAGAGAAGGGGAGAGAATGGCTTATTGAAGGTGCTGATGGCAGGATCCGGCGGAGCTTCGGCAGTGTGGGGACGACGTGGAAGCAGAACGGATGGAGCTAGCCTTTCTCTCGCGAACGCGGTCACCCGAGAAGCCGGCAGAATCTCTCCCTACAAAAGACCCACAGGTTAGAAATGGGATCCGGCAGAGTCTCTCCTTCCTCTGTCGGATCTGAAGCCCCCTTCCTTCGAGGGAGGGGGTCCCCTATTTATAGAAGGAAAGCTGATTGGGGCGTCCAGTCTCTTGGACGCCTCACTGTTGAGGCGTCCAGGAGCCTAGACACCTCAATAAATATTTTTATATTTTTATATTTTTTATCTTAATATATTCATTGAGGCGTCCAGGCTCTTGGACACCTCAATGATGAGGCGTCCGGGGCCCTGGACGCCCCCATTTTCGCCCACCGAATCGCCGCCGAAAGCCGTAGATAGTGGGTAAAGGGAGTGGTTTCGAGGTGCACCCATGACTCACGAGTGGGCGCGTCCAACTGACAGGACGTCATCAAATTTTGGATTTTTGCACAACGTCAAATCGGACGGCGGATCGGGCTTGTCCGGACCTGTATCATTGGGGCGTCCAAGCCCCTGGATGCCTCAACATTAAGGCGTCCAGTCCCTTGGACGCCTCAAGCATTATATATTTTATTTTTATTATTATTATTATTTATTTATTTTTATTTATTGATTGAGGCGTCCAGGCAAGTTGACGCCTCAAATAAGTCCTACCGGACTCGTCCTGAAAGGTCGTCGGCATCAAACCGTTAGACGTCTTCGAGTTCGGATTTTTTTGGTACGTCCGGTTGGTAGCGACGTCGTCTGCATGCCGTGTGATTTTCTGAGTGAGGGGGCTTTTCTCAGATTCCGAAGAAGTGCTACACTCTCGGAAGAAGACCAAAGAAAAGGAAGCACTCTAGCGATTCAAAATGCGAAAGCCACTGCGGGGCATCATATTGTAATATGAGATTTACTCAAGACGATGTCAGAAATAGCGTGTCTATAGCTGCCCCGCCTTGGCGTCGGCTTTGCAAGGGAGTGACACGTAGTGGAATGGCATTGGAGTGAAGTGGAATGGAGTGAGAATGGACTGAAGAGTTGATGCCAAGGTGTGATGAAACACGCTTTCAACATTATGGTTTGGAAAGTTTTCAGAGTTTTCAATGAGATGACCTTGAAGAAGGTCTTCTGAATTCAACAATTACTTGGACGGAAATCAAACAAGGAAGGGGAAAATGTGCGCTCGGGCACAAGTAGAAAAAGAGACCAACTTCTCTGTGTGGAAGTACCCGGGTCGTAAACCTGCAGGTTTCACCTTTGGGGAGCGGTTACCAGCCAATGTGGAAGTTCTGCGGCCAAGATGGGTCAAATGGAGTAAAAGTAAATGAATATTTAAGGTTCAATCCAAACAAGGGTCTCTTTCGAAAGAACAGCGTAGGGCCGTCTCAAGAGAGCTCAGTGTTTCATTCGGAGTGGAATATCTCATATTTGTAAGAACTGGAGTACAGTGGTCTTCACAATCGAATTACTTTGAATGATCTTCCGCAATGGAATCAAAGTCCTACATGAATGCATGCTGGGTTTAAAGGAAAACTTAAACAAATTAAAATAGAAAATAGCCAAGGATAATATTGTCAAGTTGTTAAGAATGGGTCAGGATACCGATCCGGTGAGCTGATATTGAGCCGGGGCCCGTTTATCCACGCACCAACTCATCGAATGGAACCATCATCCCCTTACTTTCACAACTTAACGGCATATCCGTACAACCCAAATTCCTCTGAAATTATCATTATTTTTGTTGAAGGGGAACTCAAATTCCAGATCCGTTCAGGTCGTAAGGTCCTTGACATGTTCTAATAGCATAAATATCATATAATACAATGCATGGCATGGTGGGACTAGTTACCGGATGGTGGCACATGATGGGACGGTGGAGTCCATTAGTGAAACTTGCACTGATCAACATGATTAAAAGCAGCAGAGTTGCACCACAGTACAAGGGAGATCAAGACAAAATACCTTTTGTTGAAGTCAACGACGACGACTCGACATTGATGTGACGTCTCTTGGCCTTTACCCCCTTCCCTTCCTATAAGTACCCCCCTTAGGCTAGTTCAGCCAAATGCACCAAGGAGAGCTTTGAAAGCTCAAGAGGAGGAGGAGAGGAGAATCTAGGGATTTCCAGGATGGAAGGAGAGTCTTCCCGCCCTGTGAAGAGGAGCAGGCCTAGCAGCGACTTTAGGCGACTCTCCGACCTTGAAGGTCATCTGAGTGGGATGATCCGGTCGCATATGGTGAGTTGACTCATTTCAAATCTCATGTACGACTTCTCCCTCACTTCTTCCTTCTTTTGTATCCTTCCCTTTTCCAACCGTACCCTCTCTTCCTAGGTCCGAGGAAATTCTTGAAACTGCCGTGGCTTTCGAAGCTGACTTCCAACATTACCATCGGCATGAGGGCCATAATCACGAGGTGGCACCTTCAGGGGCTCCTAGTTCACGCCAAATATTATGAGAAGATTCGTATGGATTGGGCGGCTATGGGCGCACTGGTGGAGATCTGGCATCCTCAAACTCACACCTTCATCTTCCCTTC
This sequence comes from Amorphophallus konjac, assembly GCA_022559845.1. Taxonomy (NCBI): domain Eukaryota; kingdom Viridiplantae; phylum Streptophyta; class Magnoliopsida; order Alismatales; family Araceae; genus Amorphophallus; species Amorphophallus konjac. The sequence goes on along the minus strand of CM040121.1, from coordinate 514,242,221 downwards.
TTTCGAGGCGACCATCCTTCTTGAGGAGGTAGAACTCCTACTTGGGTTAAAAAGGTTCAACAGTGATGGCAGGATAAAGATTACACGAATGCTGAAGAGGGTGACTTCTGAGGAGGTCCTTGGAAGCTTCATGCCGCCTGGTGCCATTAGAAACGTCCGTACTCAGAAGGGGATCGATCTTCAAAAACTCGCGGAATGGGTCATGGACGCCCTGAGAGGATCGCCAGACGATGACTGCTTGGAGGAAATCATGAGGGGATTCACAATCTGTTTGGCGAGAGCTCTCTTATTCCTTTACACTGACAACATAGTGGAGGAAGACCAGCTGAGCGCGATTTACAGGATTTGGAACGGCATAAGGGTTGGACCCGTCATCCTTGCCTACCTTTACAGTGGTCTTACTGCTTCCGGCATGGGTAAGCCTCCCTTCGGTTGCGCACTTCTCCTGAATTGTTGGATCGATTTGCATTTCAAATTTGATCACCGCGAGGGGATGCTAACTGCCTCGAAGATCTTCCAACAAAGTCCCCTCTACCACATAGCCGACGTGTTAGGCTTTGGTGGTAATGTAATGAATTGCGTCCCGTGGCTGAGGAAGCGTGAAGACTGGCGATCCCACTTCAAGACCATGATGCAAAGCTTCTTCACTTGTGTACCGGCATGCCTACTTTCGCGCGAACTCCTCACGAGGTATTCCCCCGAAGCTAAACTCCAACTGATTGGCGCGACTGAGTTTACTTTGTACAATGCGCATCGGTGCTGCATCCAAATCAGCCTTTCCCGCCACTTGTTCCCACCGTTATCTGATATTGCTCCTCTAACGAAGAGAGAGTCAGGTACGGAAGCGGATGCCAAGGAAGTGAAGGTTATCAAATCTTCATGGAAGATAAACACTTTGGGAAAGGCGTTAGTGCATGTGGAGGAAGAGCGCGAACTGTGGAGAGCTTATGTAACCGAACTAGGAAAATTAAGGCCCAAAGCAGCTAAACCCCTGATGTAGCCCACTCTGTTTTGAATGAAATAAAATGTGGGGTTGTGTGCAAAATTGGTTCCATTTTTTTTAACATTTCCTTTTTTATGATTTTTCTGTGGTTCTTGATGTTTTTATTTTACCTTTTGTTGTTTTTCTTTTGCTTGCCCCCCCCTTTTTTTATCTTGAATGCGTCCACAGAGGTGGACGCTTTTTTTAATTTTAATTTTATTTTGTTATTTATTATTATTTTTTAATTTTTAATTGAAGCGTCCACGAGATTGGACGCTTTTATATATTTTTTATTTTTTTATTTTTCTTTTATTTTCTTTTCGCCCCCTTTTTTTATATATGTACATATATATATTATTTTGTTTTCTTATTTTGACGCGTCCAGGACCCTGGACGCGTCTTTAATTATTATTATTTTTTTAGAAAAAACTTTTTTTTTGTGTTTGAACGCGTCCAGGTGCCTGGACGCGTTCAAAAGAATGTTTTTTTTAAATATGAGAGGCCGCCTATGCGACCTCTCACTTTCCACACCCCTTCCTCTCTCCTCTCTGGGTTCTTCCACCTTCTTTTGACCCTTTTACCCTTATTCTGGACCCATGGAGCGCGGGGAATCGAGCCAGGAAGTCGAGAAGCGGAAGTGGCTCGCCCGTCGTCCGCAGAGGACTCGAGATCGTGCAGAGGAGGCTCCTGTGGACGAGGAGATGATCCCACTAGCCGTAGAGGGGCCCGAGGGACCTGGCGACGCGGGAGAGGATGAGCATGACTCGGTAAGCACCTTAGAACTCCTCTATTGCATTATTGTGTGATTTCATGAGGGAAATGGGGGCGAGAGATGGCGTTGGAAGGGAGGTGAGAGAGAGAGAAGACTGGCTGTTAAGGCGTCCAACCCAGTGGACGCCTCCATGTTTTTAAATTATTATTTTTATGTATTTTTTTATTATTTACGGAATTAAAGAAATAAAATAAGATACATGTGGGGGAACCCCACCGCACTCACACCGATACACGGTGACTCGATCGAGCGTAACACGAAAGCCCGGAACATATGGGGTCACTCGGACCCACCACACCTATGGGCACGCTAATCGAGGTAACCTTGGTAAGGGGCGCCCATTCTCTTGGTGGTGGAAAAGGCACCCCACTTACGTACTACCCATGTGGCATAAAGTTAGCTTGTACATTTATATACTAGTCCGCCTATGGTTTAGTTCTTTATACAAGGCCTCCATATAGGATTCTTTTAAGAAGAGTACATTTATATTATAGTCCTCATAAGGTTTGATTTTTGAATTTAAAAAAATAAAGAAAATAAAGAGGCGTCCAAGCCCATGGACGCCTCAAAGAAGTAATTAAAAATTAAATGTTTTGTGGTCTTTTTTTTGTTTATTTTTGTTGTTATTATGTTCATTAATTACAGCCCTGTTTTTACTGATGTGATTTTTGTGTTTGTTCTTTGTGGTGTGCAGGGCATGATGAAGAGCCAGATCAGCTGGTTCTTGGTAGTCGCAGAGTACCGAGGGTTACCAGACTTCCAGAGGGCGCGGGTGGACGCCATGGGGTTTGGGGCGTTCCCGAGGATTGAGCCCTTCCGGCTCGACCTTCCCCTTATCCAGGCGCTGAGGGAGCGGTGACATGCGCCGAGTCGAGCGTTCCTGATGCCCTGGGGGCATATGGTGCCGACACTAGAGGACGTAGCTCGGATCACCGGCCTGTGAGTGGACGGAGAGGCCGTCAGCGGGGTCACTTACCCCGACTACAAAGAGAGCGCCTTCGAGCTATTGTGGCTGGAGACGATCGCGACCGACAGAGACAGCAGGACAGTCGGCCGGGTAGACATCATGGAGGCGCTCGGATTCGTTGACCCGCGCCAGCGGGTTAGCGAGACTGGAGCAGAGTTTCTGGCACGACTGGAGGGAGACGCCCGTGTGGCTTTTACCCAGGACCCGAGCGAGCGAGAGCTGGCGGATCTGGACCTCCGGAGGTTCCTCTTCTTTTTTCTGGGCCGCCTTCTGCTGGGAACAAAGGGGGACAGCATCCATTGCCGCTTCCTCGGGATCTTAGCGGACCTGGACCGAGTGGGGGATTATGCGTGGGGAGCAGCTCTACTCGCCCACTTGATTGCCGATCTCTCTCAGGGTATAGAGAGGGAGACAACAGTTAGTGGCTTTGCACCTTTTCTCCAGGTAAATATTTTATTTATGCATTTTACCGTAATTATAGTTATGCCATTATTTATGCTAATGATGCATGATGGATGCAGGTATGGAGTTACTATTACTTCTCGATGGGGAGAGCCAGGCAATGGAACCGGAGAGCCGTGCCCTTAGCGTGGCGGTGGAGGCCGGTCACAGTTGCGGCACCGGGCAGCTACCAGCTGACGTCACTTCAGCGTGAGTTGACTGAGTACCCTGAGGCCATGGTATGATGCATATGATTTATTTTCGTTTTATGACTATGACTTAGTTTAGCAAAATGGTAACTAATATGATGCATGTGTGGTGATGCAGGTGGTATGGAGACCCTACCTGGGTATGGCCGATGCTGGCCAGCCTTGGGTCATAGCGGGCCGACCTCATTTTGGGTGGGACTTGTGGGTCCACTGCCTGAACGAGATCGAGCCGCTGCGGCTTAGGCTGGTCATGAGGACTTTGGGGCTTGCCCAGGAGTGGGTTGGTGTAGATGAGCCGGGCCATGTCGGGCGGAAGACCCGGGGTAAGGCGAAGATCGTTGACTGGCGTACGCGCTTCCCTGCATAGTGCCAGGACTGGCAGCAGGGTGGAGTCCCGGTGGTGTCCTACGCACCGGACCGCACCGACTACCTGCGACGGTACCGGGCTACGTACGCGGAGCGTCTCTACCTCGGTGGGGCGGCAGGGGTAAGTATGAGATGAAGATCCTTTTCTCTCCTTTCTTATATATATATATATATATATATATATATTATATGTATGCAAATTAATCTATATGCATGAATGCAGGATGCTCGTGACACCGTCATTGCCGACTTGCAGGCCCAGTTGGTAGAGGCCAGGCAGCAGCTGACAGCCGTCCGGCAGGAGTTGGAGATCCTGGTGAGCTTATGCAGTGCACTACACATTTTTTTTATTGTGACCTGGATTTTCGATGCTTAGCCTTTGACTGTTGCTCCTATGTTTCAGCGAGCCCATCAGACGGCAGCAGCCGGGATGGCTGGCGGGGCAGGTTCTAGTTCATGGGGCCCTCCTCCGGAGGTCCCTTCTCTCTAGGAGCAGCTGGCGTATGCGGTGGCCCGGGCTGAGGAGGCCGAGCGTGACCACGTAACTCGAGTGAGTGTTTGCTTGACACAGGCTCCCCTTCCAGTTGCTCTCCTTCCTTCACTGATCTTTTACGGGGCATGTGGGGTTTTTGACAGGTGGCGGAGATTCGAGATGCCCTGGCTCGTGCGGTTCGTGCCGAGGAGGAGCGTGATGCCCGCGACGCTTGGGTGGCAGAGCGTGATGCGCGGATAGTAGAGCTAGAGGAGGAGCGACGATGGGAGGCTGAGGAGCTTCCTCGCGACGTGCTGGAGCTACGGATTGCCCTCGAGCTGTCGAGGAGAGAGGCGATGAGAGAGAGAGAGGAGAGGGAGAGGGAGGATAGGAGGGTAGAGCGACAGCGAGATTGGGATGAGAGGAGGGCTCTGGAGGCCCAGATGATGAAGCTCCGATTGAGCCTTGGCTTAGCGGAGGGGAGGCTTCGGGAGAGTGAGGAGCGGTATCAGAGGGCGAAGGAGCGTCGGGCGTGACTTCGTCAGTCTGGTTCCTTCTCCATGGGCAGCTTCCTGATTTCTTCGGCCGAGGAGTGTCGTCGTGCCTTCGAGGCTGGCGTGGCACCACAGGACGAGGCGAGCACCGCCTCTCAGAGTTCACGGAGGCCCCCTAGGGATCCCCGTCGGAGGGGGGAGGAGAGAGATGACCAGGAGGGTGGTAGAGAGAGTTAGAGAGTTGCTTGTACACCCCACCCTCTTCACTTTATGATGTACTACTGCCTATTTTTTATGTGAAATGGAATGGTTTCTTCTGTTCCTTGACTGCCTTCTGTGCACTTTCCCTTTCCCACGCTTCTTCTCTCACACCTGTTCTTTCGAGGTACACTTCACGAGACCTCCCCCTAAAAAGCGGGGAATTACGCCTTGCGCGGAGGGATGACATTTCTCTCTTTTTGGACGCGTCTAGGTGCGAGGACGCGTCTCAAGCTCTTGAATTCGAATTTAAAGCGCCGGGCGGCCCTCCTTCCGTGTCTTGCCCTCAAATGAGCCCACCTCCCATCGAGATTTGCTCGCCCATCTTCGTCTTCTTCCACTCTCGATCGATGGAGTTTGGTGGGCCAAATCGTGGTGAAGGGAGAGAGGGGCGAGGAACTCCTTGCCCGAGGAGGGACGCGCAAGAGCACGGAGAGGCATCCATGGAAGAGGAAGGGCCCCTTCGGGCACTTGAGGGACCCGAGGGGCCCGATGGCACGGAGGGAGGTGAACACGGCCCGATAGGTCCTTCGATCTCCTCCTCTTTGATCCATTTTGAGTTTGGAGCGAGCCATGTGAGAGGGGAAAAGGGTTCGACGAGTGTTGCACTCAAATGATGGACGCATCCTTGACAGGAGACGCGTTCTCGTTGTTTGACGTAAGACCCTCCTTTCTTGATGTAGGGCATGGCAAGGACCCCGGGCTTGGCCGATGAATGGGCGAGTGCGGATGAGCCGAGCCGTGTCAGGAAGGAGCGTTGCGGCAAGGCGAAGCTCGAGGACTGGCGCATACATCTCCCTGGACAGTAAGGGAGCGTACTGGTGCAGGACAGTACCGACTTCCTGCGGCAGCGGAGAGAGAGTCATGTGGGACCTCTCCAATCCGGGGATGCGCACGACATCAACGGCTTGCGTGCCTAACTAGCAAAGGCTAGGCGGCAGCTGACCGTCACTCAACAGGAACTGGCGATCCTGGTAAGTTAAGTGTTGCATTTTTTTTATTTAATTTTTTTTGTTTTAAATTTGGAGCTTAGCCGATGGTCGTTGTTTGTTTGTTCCAGCGTGCCCAGCGGGCAGCGATGGCAGGAATGGCTGGCGGTGCATCTTCCAGCTCCTCGGCCCCTTTTCTTGAGATTGCCTCCCTCCGAGAGCAACTTGCCGGTGCGGTGGCCCGCGCGGCCCGGGCTGAAGAGGAACGTGATGCCTGGGTAGCGACTATCGCGGAGCTGCGGCGTCATAGTGAAGAGAGGCCACATCCAGACATCCTAGAGTTGAGGGTGTTCCTCCAGGTGGCCAAGAGAGAGGCGGAAAGAGAAAGGCTAGAGAGGGAGAAGGAGAGGGGGGACAGAAGAGCCATGGAGGTCTAGGTGAGGGAGCTCCAGCTAGGCCTTCGAGCTATTGGACAGAGGCTAGAGGACATGGAGGCAAGCTATGAGAGGACACGAGAATTCGGGGCGCGACTCTGCCAGTCTGGCCAGCTCCATATGGGTGGCTTCTTTGCTATGCTAGGGGAGCAGCAGCAGGTCGCCGCTACTGAGCAGGCGCCACGAGACGAGGCGAGTGCTGCTGTACAGGGCTCCAGAAGGCCCCTGAGGGACCCTCACCTTAGGGGGGAGCAGAGGGACGCCTAGAGGGATGAGCGTGAGTGTGATGGGAAGAATTAGCGGGTTGGTGGTCCCACCTTTCCTTTTGTGATGTTCATGACTATAGTGTTCATGACAACTTATGTAGACCTATGAATGGAGTGATTTATGTCCCTGTTGCTCATTTGTCCTCTTGCACGTTCCTTCCTTCCTACGCTTCTTCTCTTTTACCGTTTCTATGTGACGCGCTCGACAAGGCCTAGCCGCGAAACAGAGACTCGTGCTGTGCCATGCCCCTTTTTCTACGAGGATCTGCCATCGAAGTCAACAACAACGGCCTTCGCCTATTCCCTATTGCATCCACTCGGACTTGATGGGTCATTTCTGAGTCGTCATGTCGCACCACTCAATCAGCTTCCCTGTGCGAGCGGCGAAGTGACACATGGGACCTCAAGGAAGGTGCCCTAGCATGAGGGGGGTTATTGATGGAGACAGTCATGGCTCGCACTTCTCCCATTCCCATAAATACCTCCCCTCTTTGTTCTTCTAGGGACATCGAAAGCTATCTTGAAGAGTAGGGGCTTCCACAGCACGGAAGAGCTAAGAGTTCTAAGACTTGGGATGGAGGCCGAATCTTCCCACTCTTCGAAGAGAAGCAGGTCCAGTGGTAGCAGCTCTCGGAGACTCTCGGAGCTTGAAGGGCACCTCAATGAAAGGACCCAATCGCAACTTGTAAGCTGAGCTTGCTCGTCTCTTCTTCCAGTCTTTCTTCCTCCCTTCTAACAAAACCCCTCCTTGTGTATGCGCATGGTGTGATGAAATCACACATTCCATGGGAGTTGGTAGTGGCCGCATACCGGGGTCTCCCGGATTTTCAGAAGGCTAGGCTAGACGTGATGGGGCTTGGAGTCTTTCTTCGGATCGAGCCAATCAGGCTCGACCTTGCCCTCGTCCAAGCATTGTGTGAAAGGTGGGATCCAATGAGCCGTGCTTTCTTGATGCCTTGGGGGCACATGGTGCCCAGCCTGGAAGATGTGGTCTGAATTATGGGCCTGAAAGTGGATGGCGAGGCGCTGACTGGCATTACGTACTCCGACTACCGAGAGGCTGCCCAGAGGTTACTAGGAGTGGGCCTTTTTTTTTTTTAAGCAGAAAGCTGAGGGCTCTTTTTTATATATTGCAAATAAGGTTGAGAAATTGTTACAACATCACCGGGGCATACCCCTGCAAAAAATCACCCAAATGGGAAAACCATCACTACACCATCCGTAAGGACACGAGTCCCATCTGGTTAGTCAGAAGCGGCCCGATACAAACTCTGGGCAACTCAGATTTCGAACGGACCATAGAGTTAACCTTGGTGGAGCACGCAAGTGACGCTAATGCATCAGCAACTCTATTGGCTTCTCGGTAAACATGGCTGACACACACACCTGATCGAAGAAAGTAAGTGCGAATTTCTCGCCACCAGCGTAGCGAAGCCCATGCCGTTGCAATCCCAGCCTGCAGAGAGGTGGCCAAGACCGCATTGTCAGTGCAGACGACAGACAGGTGAAGGCCATGCTCATTCGCAAGGCGAATGCCATCGCACATAGCTCTTGTTTCCGCCACAAAACTGCTACCAACGCCATAGAAATGTGAGAAGGCCAATACTATATTACCCCTATGGTCCCGGATGCAGCCTCCTCCACCACAGTAACCTGTGTTCCCTTTACTTGCACCATCGACGTTCAACACAAGGCCCTGGTCAGGCGGAATCCATCAGACAAGCTTGACAATATGCGTAGAGAACCTGAATATGAAACCGTATGCCAGGAGAAGTTGGGTCTGGGGCGAAGCAGGCTGATGCTTGAAGGTCATTCTTGATAGAGCAGCATTAATCTGAAACAGGATATTGTGAATGATACGCACAGGAGACAGGTAGGTTCCCTCAAAGCGCGCTGTGCATCTAGCCTTCCAAATTTCCCACACAATAAGAATGGAGGCATACATGGCAATACAACCATTCAAAGAGTGAGGGTTGCACTGAGTGATAATATCCCACATGCGATGAGTGATATGAGGGTCGGATCTATGGGCAGTTGGCAAGAAAGAAGCTGCCCAATTCCACAGTACAGAAGCCAAGTCACTACTTAGAAACAGATGGTCCAGCTCTTCCAGACTCAGGAAAGAATAGCAAGAATCGCAAGATGCCAAGGAGATACCACAGTCGGCTATTCTAACATCAACAGGGACTGCTCTGTGAAGGATTCTCCAGGTAAACAAAAACGCACGCCGTTGAAAGTGATGGTTCCAGAGGCGGGACAAGGCAGCACGTCGAACACCTCTCGGCCTTAGGTGCTCATAAGCCGACTTAAGCGTGAAAGCACCAGAAGAAGAGAGTGTCCAGATGCATTCGTCTTTAAAATTCGACAGAGAGATACCTTCAAGGAATTGTGCATCAGGGAGTAGTCTTCGAACTGGATGATCCCTATTAGCTAAAACCTCATGCACAGTCGGATTGTGACCCTGAAGGTTGACCCCCAAAGATTGTCGCAAGGGGGATTCGCCAATCCAGAGATCATCCAGGAAGCTCACTGTATTGCCATTACCAACAATCCACCTGGTTTGAGAATGAACCACATTAAAGGCAACGCTTAGGGTAGCATTAGGAATGCCATGCAGATGCGGCACCAATGAAGTAGGATCACCCTCGAGTTGGAAACGTCGCCGAATGTAGACCGCCCAGAGCGATGATCCATGCAAGATCAACCATGCCAGCTTCACTGCCATAGCAACTTGAACATGGTTTAAACTCCGTACTCCCAAACCACCCTCAGCCACAGGCTTTTGGATAACAGACCAGCGCACCCAATGTCGACGAGGGACCCTATCAGCCTCACCCCAGAAGAACCTTGCACAGAGTCGCTCAATGTAGTTAACAATCGATTTGGGAATAGAAATAGCAGTTGCCAGGTACAGAGGAATGGAGGAAAGCACCGAGTTGATGAGAGTAATCCGTCCAGCTTGAGATAACATGCGAGACTTCCAAGTGGAAATATGCAGATTCACCTTATCAATAAGATGTTTGAAATCTGCCACCAAGGTTCTGCCATGACGGATAGGTACACCTAGATACGTGAGGGCGCCATGATGATGGCGGAATCTGGTAATGGCAGATAAGCTGGATATCAGTCTTGCAGGTGCGTTGCTAGAAACACATAAGCAACTCTTTGAGGCATTTATCTTCTGTCCAGAGGACTGCTCGTAAGCATGCAAGAAATCCATCAGGCGTCGGATATTATTAGCATGGCCGTTGAGAAATAAAAGGGTATCATCAGCATATAATAGGTGGGTCATAGGCATACATCCTCTGGGACCCGAAAAAGGCACAAGTAAACCCTCATTGCACATACTCATCAGCCCTCTACTGAGGACTTCCTCCAAGATGATGAAAAGTGCAGGTGCTAGCGGGTCTCCCTGCCGAAGTCCGCGAGAAGAATGGAAATATCCTGCTAGTGAGCCATTAAATAACACTGAAAACCAGTAATTAAACGTCAACCCAGCAACAAAGGAAAGGAATCTGTTACAGAAACCGAACCTTTGGAGGACTTTGAGGAGAAAATCCCAAGCCACCCTGTCATAAGCCTTCACCATATCCAACTTAAAGACCACATTATGCCCATGAACCTTCCTCCCAAGATCAGCAAACAACTGCCACGACAAGGCCAGATTATCAATGATATGTCTGCCCTTCACAAATACACCATGCTCAGCAGAGATAATACCCGGCAAGATAGAGCCCAGCCTGTTAGTAAGAATAAGGGAGATAATTTTGTAACTGAAGTTACACAGACTGATGGGTCTGAATTCCCCAAAGTTACTCAGGCTAGCAACCTTAGGAATTAAGGCAATAATACTGGAAGTGATACCCTTGGGTAAAGGAAAACCCTGAAAGAAACCTTGAACACCCTTAACGACATCATCACCAATAATATCCCATCAATGGGAATAGAAATGTCCGGAGAAGCCGTCAGGTCCTGGAGCGCTATCCCAATTCATCTTCCAGATGGTATCCTTAATATCGCTGGCAGTAGGGAGTGATATCAGATCATGATTTTGTTGTTCAGAGACTAACTGAGGAATCACATGTAGTAGGCCTTCGTCAATGGTATGATCCTCTGCCGTAAGAAGTTGAGAGAAATATTGCACTGCCTCATTCCGCAGAACCTCCTTATCATCACACCAAAGGTTGTTGACACGCAACCGGTGAATATAGTTCTTCCTGCGTTTGCCCTGCACAATTGCATGGAAGAAAGAAGTATTTTTATCCCCATCCTTAAGCCAACACATTCTCGCTTTCTGGCACCACAATATCTCCTTCCGATGTAGCATCCGCCGCAACGCCGCATTAGCCGCATAGAGAGCTGATCTGCTGTCTTCGGTAGGTAGCATATCAAATTCCAGCTGTTTAAGGTGAACCAGATTTTCAGCATTCTTAAGGTTTACCTCAAGATACCAAAAACTTCTTTATTCCAAACTTGGAGAGCCTTTTTAGTAGCTTTCAATTTTAATTGCAGATTAAGCAGAGGGTTATATGAAGCTCCAGCCTCCCGAGACCAAGCCTCTCGAACGCAAAGTAAAAAGGAGTCATGGTCCAACCACATCTTCTGGAAAGTGAAACGAGAGGGAGGAGAACAAGTAGCATCATACTTGATAGCCAATGGAGCGTGATCGGACGGGCCACACCGGAGGTGTTGGACAAATAAGCCAGGAAAAGAAACTTGGCAAGGCAAGCTGATGAGAATTCGATCCAGTCTAGCTTTATTAGCAGCACCACCCACTCTGTTATTAGACAAAGTGTACCTGGGTCCCCGAAAGCCCGCATCCAGCAGACCAGAAGCAGATAAAAAGGCATTAAAATCTAGCATGGAGGAGGCATTATGCAGGTTACCACCTAGCTTCTCAGACGAATCGGCAATACAATTAAAATCACCCCCAACAATCCACGGTAAGCCATCAGTATTGCTCATAGAAAGCAAATCATCAAACAGAAGTCGACGATTGGAAGCATCACATGCTGCATAAATGGCGGTAACTCTACATAGAGCAACACTGCCATTCGATAAGGTGCCAGACACCTGCTGAGAAGATTTGGAGATCAGAGAGAATTGTAGCGGATTATTCCAGAAGAGCCAAATTTTAGTATCCATATCAAGGCAATCCTCCATATGATCCATCCCTAGAAAGCGTCGAATAGCATTAGCCTTAGACAAAGGCATCTTTGGTTCCATAATAGCAAGAAAATCAATCTGATGAGACCTTAACAAAAACTTGAGATGTCTCTTAGAGGCCGAATTAGCAAGACCTCTGATATTCCAAAAAAGAGGAGAGCAATTCATGACGACACATAACCAGAGGTACCAGCGGCTACCTTGGCTTGAGATCTAGTGCAAACTCCCTTCCTATTATTGGTTTCACCAACCAAATCATGATTAGAAGCCACCAAATCATGATTAGGAGTGGACCTGGATGATCGTAAGAACAGGTCTGTAGCCAAGACGCCTATTATGGAGACGTTGGGGCTTACTGACATTCGTTCTCATGATGATGAGTCCTTGGAAGAGTTCATGGAGAGGACTGAAAGAGGATGCCGCGCTGTCTACTGCGTAGACGCAAGCAATTGGGAGAGAGCCAACATGGATTTGAGGAGATTCCTGTTCTTCCTGTTGGGGAAACTTTTGTTGGGCTTGAAAGGAGACAGCATTCATTGCCGTTTCTTAGAATTCCTGGCAGACCCTGAGAAAGTGGGATGATACGCCTGGGGAGCAGCCATGTTGGCGCATCTATTTGCGGGTCTGTCTGAAAGAGCAGATCGAGAGATAACAATGAGTGGTTTCACGCCGTTCATCCAGGTATCCTGCTTCTCTCCTTTTTTTGATTTTTTTTTTATTTTTTTGATATGTTAATGACACATGACAGTGCAGTTGTGGAGCTATTATTACCTCACAATGGGAAAAGCCCGTCATTGGCGACCGATGGCGATGCCGCTGGCGAGGCGGTGGCAACCTATCACCAGCCCAGCCTCTCTATCCTACCAGCTGATGGTGTTAAGGCGTGAGTTGCAAGAGTTCCCCACGGCAATGATGATTATTATTTCATCATCATCTTTTTCTCCCCCATTTTTTTTTATGTTTATATTAAGAAGATGTGTGTGACCTGACCCAGGTGGTCTAGCGGCCTTATGCGGGCATGATTGACGCCGATCAGCCATGGGTCATAACTAGCCGTGCCCGGTTCGGACGCGACCTCTGGATGCACTGTTTGAACGAAATTGAGCCGCTTCGGCTATGATTGGCCATGAGGACTCTAGGGCTGGCCCAAGAATGGGTGAACATGACTACCACACCACGTGTCGGGAGGAAGACGCGTGGGCCGGCGACCTCCATTGATTGGAGAGTGCGGTTCCCTGAGCAATACGAGGACTGGAAACGCAGTGGCACTCTAATGGAGTCACATGCTCAAGACAGTGAGGATTATCTGCGTCTCTATAAGGCGATGTATGCAGAGCGACTCCATCCTGTAGGGACCGTGGAGGTGAACAACATTTTATTATTATTATTATTTATTTTTTGTTTTTTTTGTTTTGTTTTTGTTTTGTATGTTGACCTATGCCCTGGCCACAGGATGTTCGCGACACTATGATAGCGAACCTGCAAGCTCGCCTGATAGGCACGGAGCGGCAGTTACATGATACTCGTGCTGCCTTGAGTTCTTCGGTAAGCCTACATACACACGATCATAGACCAAGATTCCTGGCATTAGGTCCTTGGTGTCACCTTATGTGTGTTGCAGCGCGCCCAGGTTGATGTGGCTTCCTCAGCAATGGGGACGGATGGTGTCTCTTTCAGTTTGTGGATCCCCACTTCCGAACTTGATTTGCTTCATGAGTAGCTTGCTCATACTATGCAGTGAGCCGTGGAGGTAGAAGGCATGCTCTCTGCCCAAGTGAGAGTCTGGTCATTGAATTTCACTTATTCGTGCCTCCACATACCTGAGATGATGGTTATGGCAGACGAAAGAGGTGCAAGATGCACTTGTCTGCACCGCGCAGGGGGAAGCCAGAATAGTGGAACTGGAGGGAGACTTACGGCATCGTCCAGACGATGGCTCTTCTCGGGACGCCGTGGAGCTGAGGATCACCCTTCAGCTGGAGAGGGAGGACAGAGAGAGAGAACGCGCGAAAATGGAAAGAGACACCGAAAGATGGAGAGCCGACAGATTGGCTGAGAGGGAGGAGCGTAGGGCCATGGAGGTCCAACTGTTTGAACTCCGAACCAGCCTTGGTCTCTCTGAACAATGGCTAAGAGATGGCGAAGAGCACTACCGAAGAGCACGAGAGCGTAGCTTTCGTGTTAGTAGCTTCTTTACTGCCCCTGTCAATCGACAGGGAGCAGAGACGGGAAGAGGGGTACAGAGCAACAGAGGCACCACCTCGCATGGTTTAGCAACACCCTCCAGGGTTCTTCGCCTGGAGAGTGGGGAAAGGGGTAACACTGAGAGAGAAGACGGAACTTAATGTACAATTTCTAGAAGGAAATAAAGGAAGGAATGTTCAGTTTCATGTCTTCTGTCTTGATTCCTGCTTTTCAATCCTGTGCACATTGCTCAATGAAACAAGTCAATTTTTCCGTTCTGACTTGGCCCCTTGCTCAAGAGTGGGTGATTGTTTTGAGACTAGCCTTGATAACGAGTCAAGGGGCCAACCCTTTATTAATTAAGGTAAGGTCAAAGATGACGAATGCAATATACGGGCACACAAATGGAAACATAATATAGAAATGTAGCACACAAATGAGATCACACGGATGCATTTTTTGTGTTATTTGTTTATGTTTTTTTTTGAATTTTCTCTTTTTTCTCTTTTTTTTTGAAAGACACTTGTTATTACAATCGGCATGGTTTTTGGACCAGGGGTGCTTAAATCATTCTTAAGTAGCGTAATGCGGGGTTAACATGCTCCAAGAGGATTCCCACTTTGGGACTCACCCGACGGCGTCTTCCGAGGGACACTTCACAATTTTTTTTCTTTTTTCTTTTTTTTTGAAAGTTAATGCCTAGCGACCAATCTTATGGCACCTGACTCTTATAAAGACAGGGTTTCTTACTAACCCCCCAGGTATCCTGTGCGCACATCTAGATTGATTTGGGCCCCTAGACTCCTCAAATGATAATCCTGCCGGTTAAGACTTAACCTGATGACAAAACCGTCATGCCATGCTTAGGCTCCCAATTGCTTCCGACCGCAAGGATACACCGAAGGAGTGTTCGAGGTAAAAGATTTTTCCGACCCGGGTCTATTTCCTTACAACTCTAGATGGTATAGGATGGAACACCTTGGAACCCTAACGGTCAACCGCGTGACGCTGACCCGGAATCAGATGCCGTCGCACCTATTGGTGACGCGCTTGCATTGACCTAAGCCCGGGGTTAAAGTGAGAATCCACTGAGGTGGTAGATAGAGGTCTTGACCGACCAGAAACACCGAGACTCCTTCGCGGTGATGGCTTTTGCCTTTCGAAGTAGACAATTATATGTGTGTTTTGCTAAAACGAGGTCGCTTGCCTTAGCGGGGTGCACCTATCAGGATTTCCACTGAGCTTTCATCTTTGAGGGGAGAAAGAAGAGTACGGGGGGTAAACCTTCCGAGAGGACCGACAAAATCGTTAACCCGACGAGCTAACCAGGACCTACTCGACCTCTCCCTTTTGGGCGACTTCGGACCAAACCTCGAACATAATTACGTTGTCCCTTTGTGAAATTTAGCTTTTGTTTTGAGGGGTTTCGCTTGTTGAACTCAAACACGGCCACAACCAGGCTCCTCTTCTTTTTTTTTTTGAGGGAGACATGATGATTTGATATGTAGGAATCCCTCTTGTATGCCTGCGGGGATACTGCCCTCTTCTCGTGCTCTGACTCGAGTTCGAGGAGATGAATCCTACTCTCGCCTTCAGGGTATGGTATTTTGGTTCCCTTATGCTCAGTGTTTTAAGGGTGCCACCTGTCTCATTGGGCCGAGAAAGGAGAGAACAAAGATTATGGATTTCCTGGAGACCTTTGAGTATGGCCCCACAATAAGCAATACGACCAGCTTTGGCTAAAACAGCTACGTGTACGCGTGTTGCCTACTTTTAGTGGGCGTAAGCTGACATGACCGGATAGGAATCTCCGCGGTTCTGGCGAGCCAAGACCCAAGACCTACCGAGCCTTAATGGGTCCTAACGCACACGAAGGACAGATGCAAAGACTTGACTGCATGATGAAAACTAGGCACTCTTTCTCTTTTTCTTCTCTTTTTTTTTGTTTGTTTTTGTTTGTTTTTGTTTGTTTTTATTTGTTCATTTTTGTGGCCTCCCTCGAGTTCCACTTCGTTTGATCCTGAAAGCGAGGTGTGGGAGTATGCGCAGGTTAACCCTGAGTTAGACTACAAAGACCGAAGAGTGAATTTCCGACTCCGATGGTCCTCGTACCATGCTAGTTGTTACACTTATCTAAGGGTAGTATTTCTTAAGATAAAGCCCGTTCCAGGGGTGGGATAACTCGGTCCATTCGACATTGACTAGCTTATAGGCGTTGCCAGTGTACACAGCTTGAACCACGTATGGTCCTGCCCAATTGGGTTGGAGTTTAGAACGCGGCCCTCCAGGTTTGACAAAAATTCTTTTTACAACCATCTCGCCAACTTTGAATTTTCTCTCAATGACCTTCTTTTGATAAAAACGAGCGAGTCTATTTTGATAAACACGTGCATGCTCGGCAGCGTCCAGCCGCTTCTCATCTAAGAGTTCCAATTAGGCAAGAAGTGAATTACGACATTCGTTGAGGGGAAATTCCTAATCCAATTGTACCCTGAGAGAAGGAATCAAAGTCTCGTACGGGACTACTGCTTCCATTCCGTAAGTAAGGGCAAACAGAGTCTGCTGTTCGTGACCTTTTCTTTCTTTCACGGGTCGATCGACCAACTAACTGACTGGTAGTCAAATGATCAATTGACGACGAGGGCGTGCCAGTCACATGAGTGACGCTTTTATGATGCTCTCATTCTGACCCATGTCGGGCGAATGTGAGGTTCGATCGGGACCAGCAGTCCGCCATACCATAAAGGCTATGGCGTTAATTACATCTCCCACGAGGAGGGAACACCTTTGATTAATTGCAGAGATAGCGGGCTGTCGAAGCTGAATTAAAAAGAGCTACATGATGATCATGACGAAGGTATGCAGGATGCATATATTTATCGTGCAGAAGATGCATAGTTCATAGAATTATGGATCCTCGGTACGTGGCGGAGGACGTAGGTCCGAAGACCACGGTCGCGCATAGCGAAGACTTCCGACCAGACATAATCCAGTTTTCTGTCGACGCCATTTAATATACCCGAGGATCTATGCAGGCATGCACACATAACGTTCATGACTATATTAAGCATGATAATAGAATCATGGAAGCGAATGATGATCAACCACGTTTATTACCCCCCATCAAGGAACGGGAGAACAACACAAATATAATAGCGAAAGCAAAGTGCTAACGGACATGGTAATGAAGATATGATAACAAGATAGTTTAGGGCTCGCTTGGCCCTCCTTATTCAATTTATTACCAATTGTGGTTTATTAACATCAACCCTGAGGGACGAGAACCACTTCGAGGCAAATGAACAATTAAAGCAGCAAAAGGTCTCAAAATCGGCCCGGCCATGCGATAGGTAGCTTATACGGCGTGATAAAACGTAGGTATAGCGGCTAATACGGCGCGGCCATATAGCTGGTTAAGACGGCACGAAGGCCCTGGGGCGCGCCGATTTAGGGCGCGCCGGAAAGGCGCAAAGGAAAACTTTTTGATTATGAGTCTAGCGTTAATCCGGCGTGGGGGGGTACCGCACCGGATTAGGGCGCGCCGGGTTAAGGCCGCGCCGTTTTAGCTTATTTTTGATGAATTTCGAATCATTTGAGTTTGTTAAGTTTATTTTGAGGGTTTTGAAACCATTTAAGGCCAATTGTTTGTTAAATTGAAGTCCAGAACCCTGAGGGATGGTGTGATAAGCCAGTGCGAGGTTCCTACTCGAGCACCGGGATAATTGGGTCCAGAATGAGTGTTTCGTTATGGTTTATTCATTATTAATCTGTCCAAAATTGGACAGCATCTCCCCTGAACCTGAAGAGTTGCAGGGGAGAAGCGGGGTCATGCTCACCTATGGAACAAGCCCCTAAACCGCCGGTCTACACGAAGGTAGCCAGCAAACCCCATTGGATAGGATACCCCGAGGACTAGCCTGCTAGGGGCACCAAGGTTCCATAGGGGGAAGAAATGGAGAGATGAAGCCATTGACGATGGGAACAGCACCCCGAGGGCTAGCCTGCGAAGGGTGGATGACCCACAGTGTATGACTTATCCCTTATAGGGACTGACCATTAGGAAGATGAAACTCCGAGGGCTAGCCTGCGAGGAGCACATATCCCCGGCCTTCATTGGGTCCTGAATTGTTGGGGGCGAGCTCGTTGAGCCAAGACCCCTCTGTTGCTATCTGCTATGGGCTCAGGGAGAAACGCCTGCCATCGAGGGGTAGGGTTCTTAGTTGCCCAGCAGTTCCGTGAAGCCACGGGGGGAATGTTCCCCTCCCCGGGTGATCGGGACGATGAGAAAACCTCGGAACAATTTGGATGATCGTGATGCACAGATGCATTAAATGCATAAATGAGACGGGCCCATTGCAGGGGCATATGCTTGAACAGTTAGAAAGCGACGTTCAGGGGATGAACCCTGCATATGGCGGAGAGAGGCATGCGCAGAAGCACAGCTCTGTCCGAGAAGAGAGAGGGATGCGAAAACCCTTGAATCAAACATGAGAATGATCGAAGGAAAAGCCCCTGGGGAGGGGTGTTTATGTAGCCCACGATGATTCAGGGCACACTATAGACCTCGGAGAAACCGGAATTAGAACTACGCAGAGAAGAACTCCGACACACGCATTGGCATAGATAGAAAGGGGGGAGGCTAAGGATCATTCATTCAATCTATTCATTTGATCATTCACACGCGCATATATATTACCATCCCATAAACGGGAATGGTTTAGCATTTACATGGTGAGAGTACAGCACCGGCACCATTGCTCGGTCGCCGTTCTACAATAGCGGAGGCAGAGGACGTGCATAGCACAACAACAGGGGAAGGGGAAAAAGAGAAAATCGCATAGAAGGGGGAGGAGAATCGACTCATATCATCGTCGCTCCTCCCCCCCTCGCTTACATTCGATGCGTGGAAGACTCAGAAGAGAAATCTGCTGAAAGCAGGAAAAGGATCAGCACCGACGCCCACCTGTTCCGAGAACAGGGTATCGTAGAGGAGGGAGACGACCGGCGGAAGCTCCTCCGAAGGAACCCTACTCCCTCTCGGCTCCCTTTGTTTTCTTTCTTCCCAAAAACCCTCTTCTGTGTCCTCCCTTTTTTTTTGTTTGTCGAAGAGCAGCCACCTATATAGGGGGCGGGTTCGAATCTTAATCCGGCGTGAGATTAGCGCGCCGGGAAGAAGCCTCAGCAAATTAGCGCGCCGGTCTTGGAGGGCGCCGGTTTAACGGGTGCGCCGTATTAGCATTTCCCGCGCATTGCAGGTTAGCCGATGAATCCGGGGATGATCCCGGAGGTCATTGTGAACATTTATCTCGCCAATGCCCATCGAAACCTTGACGAGGTGTTTTGTGAAGCCCCTCGGCTGACGAGCGGCCGTTCCCGAGACTCCAGATAGCTTTGGCTTAATTACGTGGGTTTCCCGCTAATACAGCCTGCGGCTTTATGATTCGTGCTGCTGGCTCGGTCTGGCTTGTACCCAAGCTCCTTAGGGGGTTGGATGACACCAGGGATAATTCCGCCTGCGCTGGGCGATCATTCGGCCACTAACGGGCCCATCTTGTCGGGAAGCCGTACCCGTGCTGGGTGATCGGGATCTTCTGCCGTCAGAGCTTTCGGTCCTCCGTCTCGGAGAGCCAGGGGGGACTCCTTTATCTTCAGGAGAGCCTTTCATGAGGTGGGTAGCCACCGGGTAGACCGTCGACCTTGGTCGGACAACGGGTGTAGTGTATGCGGCATGACAGAGTCGATGCCGGTTCATTGGGCAGGCTTGGTCGCACTGTCGGTTGGTTGTGAGTTTGTCTCGGCTTTCCTGAGGTGAAGTCTCCGTGTCCCTATGGGATGACTCGAGGCTCTGGCAGCTTGAGAAATTCTCGATGTGTTGATCTTTATCGGCTCCCGCACTTCGGGGGGCCGGGTCATTCGTCCTTATGGCTTGGTCGCCGATGATCATATTTTAGGTGCCAACAAATACCCCCCAGACGTGGGTATTGTGAGCAAGGCACGAGTGCAGCAAGACCCATGAATAAACTTCATCTGGACGGATCTCTTCTTCGGTTGACAGGAGATCTGGATGGCCCTTAATTTGGCACGGATGTTAGTCCGGTGCCGTTTACATTTTAACCCGACGCGCACATGGCCCTTGGGCTTTTTAATCCGGCGCGGTCCCGGGCGTTTCGGCCACTAATCCGGCGCGCTGTTTTTCTTTTGCCATGTTAAATCGGCGCGGGTAGAAACGGCGCGCCTTTTATCTATTTGGACGTTAATCCGGCGTGCTAAATAGCACGTCGGGTTAAACATCTGGGACCACCTCCATATAAGGCTTTCGCCTTTGTTTTTTTCTTCTTCATCCCTCATTCGCACAAACTTTTTCTCTCTCTTCCCTCTCTTCCCTTTCTCCGGCGCCGAGAGCGGCGATTTTCCTTCGGGTGAGTGGGGATGCTGTCCATTTGGGGTTTTAAAGCCCTTTCTTTGGGCCCCGGGAGGCTTCTAGCAGGGCTTGCCCTCGGAGCTATTCCCCCGGGTGTTCCTCTTGGCCTCGGTGCAATGCCGATGGCTGCCTTTTAGGGACCATTCCTCAGTGGACGCGTTCCCGCTTTTCTTTGGCAATCCCCTGTGCTGGGGAGACTCTGTCGAAATTTTGTCAGAAGTTCGCCTTTGATAAGCTATTTTCTGACTTTACTTTTGTTTGATATGCCTTTTTTGCAGCTATCATGGCATCCAGCTCTTCTTCTCGTGCCGTAGTGACATGGGAGAACGTCAATTCCCTCGACTGGGGGCACGGCCAAGTGGCCATAGTTGCGGAGTCTTCGGATTCAGAGACAGACACTGTAGACACCAGCCGTCTCCTTATCCTCGGGGGTGACTCCTTTCATTATAATAGAGAGGGCGTGACCAGGAGGGATTATCCCAAGGACAAGCACCTGATGTCCCTTCTTCAACGCTTCAACCTTCAGGGGAAGAGGGATGTGATCGCCGTTCGGAAGGTCGAGCAGGCCTTGCTGGTGGAGAGAGACAGCTTGGCTGAATGTGTGATGCGGGGAAGACCCATCTATCTCCCGGGGAGGTCAGGAAATGGAGCGCTGTGCTGGGGCTGCAAGACCTGGCTCCGGCAGACGGATTGCTGACTAGAGCTCCCGAGTTCGTACCCGCTCGGTGGAATGACTCCGCGGGCAGAGTGGATCGTGAGAAGCCGATCTTTGGTTTATTCCTTGCCCCGTTGAGATGGGGATATAGAGATGAATCGTTCTTGCTGGACTGCTTGGCGGTTCGCTTCAAGCACCAGATATCAGTGGGGTGGTTCGCTGAGCTGAAAGCTACAGACGCTCATGCATTCAGGCCCGGAGCAGTGGAGTTCACAGACTACGTGCTGCATCATTACGCTCCTCTTCTGACCAGGGCCGGCATATATCACAGCGTGTACGCTTCAAGGTACCGGTACCCAATCTCACGGGGCTTGTGTTGTGGAATGATCGAGGTATTTTGCCCCGAATATAACACTTTCTACACTTCAGAGGGGGAGACCTCTTTAGACTTGTGGAGTCTATCGCAGCTCAGCGGCCTACCCATTGACGGGGAACCGTATGAAGAAGTTTGCTGGCTTGACTGGTTGAAAGACCAGACCGATGGTGACGGTCGGTATATGGCGGGCTACGCCTATCGGTATCTGATGAAGGCGTATCGCACCCTTTTTCATTCGTCGCACGATACGAGGGAAGCTCGCAAGCCGGGCGAGAAGCGAAGAGTGCGGATGGGCGCCTGGCTTCAATATTTCTTCCAGGGGAAGAATAAGTATGAAGATTTTCCTCCAATAGCACCCGTGGCCCAGAAGCGAAAGAAGAGGGTGCGACGCCAGGCCGCTTCATCATCTTCTTCGAAAGGAGGGCAGGGGGAAAACCCAAACCCTACTAGTGTTGATGCAGTCACTCACTGTGCTGCATATCTGGTTTATTGGCTTTGTTCTTTCGCTCTTCCTCAAGGTGACGAGAGCGTGATTAGGGCGGAGGCCATTTACCCGACCTGTCTTATGGCTTGGGGCATCAAGCTGTCCCTTTTCCCAGTGGCTTTGTGCCTCATTTACAAGATGTTGGGAGACTTGCACAAGACGCGTCTCTCCAGAAGCCTTCGGGCGGTTGGTCCGTTACATTTCTTTAATGCTTGGGTCTGCACCCTATTTCCGGAGGCAGCTCCTCGGGCATTACAAGTGGTTCCTCTGGTCCCGCATATGATAGAGTTTGCGAGTGCTGAGCCATCTTTACTAGCGGAGCAACTCTACGCCATTCGGGGTAAATTGGCCCCCATTCCCATGGATTCGCCTGGGGCTCCTCATTTATGGAGCTTAGCTGCCCATTCGAGCCCACTGACGAACAGGACGAGGCAGTGCAAGCTCTTTGAGACTGAGGAGTACATCCATCCGATTTCCAAGGCCAAATATACCAAGTCTATTCTGGAGCCAGAGTTGATTGATTGGGCACTGGCCATCAGGCCTAGTGTCCTTGTATTTCGCAAGAGCGGCATTCTGTGGTTGGAGCCGTACTACCCGTTTCGCTTCAGTCGGAACTTTGGCTACGACCAGCAGATTCCACATTCTTCTTCACAATTTGCATTGCCCAACAGACATAGGGCCGGGCATGTTTCAAATGACGATGCCCGGATATGGTGGGACTTTTTCCATCGTCGTGAAGACGTTTCTTTTCGGGTGCCAACCCCTGCGCGCTTCCCTCGCGTCACGCCCGAATACGTCAAGTGGTGGAGCACGCGGACGGGATTTTACAGGAACTCCCAGAGAGAGTGCTGGGCCGTGGCGGAGCACAGGTTTTTAGCTTCCCAGTCGGAGCCAGTTCTTGACATTGAAGCCTCTTATTTGAAGAAGTTGAAGTCTTGGACCAATACAGAAGTGAAGGCCTATATGGAAGCCCGCAAGATTGTGAAAGGCCGCAAGACAAAAGTTGAACCGAAGCTGCCCCCGATCAACAAGGATGATTATGTGAAGACCCTTCGGGGTTTATGCTGGGTAAGCAGTGAGAGGGTGATTCTCCAACAACTCCCTTTACCGGTAGAGGAGCCCATCGCGGTTGTGGCTGACTGGCGTCCCGAGGTGGATAGGTTTTATCCCTATCGGACTTTCATTCGCAAGGAAGACAGGTGGGATGCCTTGTACGACAACACTCCCTGGCTATTTGCACTCCTTCGGTCGCATGGCCTGTCAGTGGGCGGTCCGAGTGAAGTCATCCTGGACCATCCTCTTCAGATCTCATTCAAATATGCTGACAGGTGGGGGCTGGATCACCTGAGCCTGTATTATCTCCTATCATCTCGTGGTCATGAGCACCTGGTGCTACTGGCCGAGCCGAGCGAAAAGATTGGAGATCTATGCTGGCTCATTCGCGAGGTGGCTTCGAGGGACAAAACGCCATCGCTATTTTATTGGCCTCTTTTCCCCTTCTATATGGGACCGGCAAGTATGTTTCATTTCTTCTTTCAGGCCTTTTGGCTAGCTTCTTCTCTTCATTGTGGTGTGTCATTCTCACCTTCGTGCATGTGCAGTCCGACCGACTTTGGAGGAGACCCGGCACTTTCGGGAACTGATCATAAAGGCCCAAAAGCCAACATATTTTGAAGTTCCTGAGCCTGCCCCGACCACGATGCCACTGCCTCCTGGGGATTCGAGGAAGAGGACTCGGTCCCAACTGAGAGAGGTCGTCGGAAAGGCAAAAGAGACGGTAGCCCGGGTGACACAGGCACGTCGAAAGAAGGCTGCAGAGAAGGAATCGGCAACCGTCCTTCCTTCGGTTGTATCTTTTGAAGAGTTTGAAGCTTCCCGCACACAAGGGCTAGAGGCTGAAGGTAGGCTCTTTTTCTCTTCAAGGTGCATTAGCTTGTTTCGACTGCCTTGGCTAGCCCATGCTGACGGTTGCTGACATAGTTGCCGCGGTCGTCGGGCTGGAGGCGACGGTAGATGTAGCGGCTAGGGACGGGGCAGAGGAAGTCCCTACTACTCCCGTAGAAAGGGATCTGCCCTCTCCAACACCCAGGCAGGAGATGGAAGGTAATCTATAGTTTAGTTGCAATAGCACCACAAATCTTCATGTCTTTAGCTAGCTTGACCCCTTCTTGCCGTAAATTGCAGTTGATATACAACCGTCATTGCTTCCGGGCTCGGAGGTGTAGAGGAGGTGATCCCCTCGGGGCAGGGCGGACATGCTCTTGAGGTATCATCTATTGTTGCCCTTGGTGCGGAGAGCACCGGGGAAGTTCCTGCCGAGGGTGATGCTCCTGCTGGTGAGGCTCCTGCTCCGACGGCGGAGCGTCCTGAGAGAGCAGAGGGGTCCTCTTCCTCTGAGCAGGTAGATTATGGTGGCGGCTCCAGTGACGAGGAGCTCTCACTGATTGATCTCGAGACCGATGACGCCGGGGCGTCCTCGGCCTATGAAAGTGATTATCTGACTTTCAGCCCGGC
Source organism: Amorphophallus konjac (assembly GCA_022559845.1). NCBI lineage: Eukaryota > Viridiplantae > Streptophyta > Magnoliopsida > Alismatales > Araceae > Amorphophallus > Amorphophallus konjac. The sequence goes on along the minus strand of CM040121.1, from coordinate 514,217,831 downwards.
CCGGTTGTCGTGGGGCGGTCCCGAGCCGTCATTATCGCTTGAGAGTGAAGAGGCCGGTGCCGGGGGAGCTGCTCTTAAAGATTTGAGCTTAGTACCCGCTGAGGTAAGGACCTGCCCAGGGTCGGTGTTTGCTGTTCTTCTTTATCTTCCCTCCAGCCTCGTTTTTTAATGTATATATATTTCTGATGCAGGCTGAGGTGGCGCTGCCAACCATGACGGTGCAGATACCACTCCCGGCTCTGGGAACGGGCCATGCAACTCTTCCGCCCATCCTGCGGCCTATCGCATTGCGATACCCCAAGGACTATGCAGCGGCAATGGTTCCAGTCGGACCCGGAGCACTTGTGGAAGTTGGTAGTTCGGCGGCAGCTGAGGATTCTCAGCCAATGGAGGCTGCACAGCAATCAACTCTGGAAAAGGATGGTCTTCCTGAAATAGAAGCCGGAGAGATCATTGAAGAGCAGATGTCTTCGGCTCTCGATTTTTCTGTTGCACCTCCATCCCAGGGGGAAGGAAAAGAGATTGCTGTTATTGAGGCTCCGGCCACCGTATCTGCCAGCGCGCTTGTTCCTCACAGCAGTGGACTGCAGCTCATGCCATCGTCATCTTCCGGGACGGCCGATGATATCTGGGCTGCCGCAGATAGTAGAGTGGAATTTGAACTGCCCGAGACGTCGCCACTTGGTCTTCAATCTTCAAGTGACTTTGTGTGGCAGTTTCTGGGGACCCTCCAACAGACCGTAACGGCCAGCAGGGATTTAACTTATGTTCAGCTGAGGGGCTTGATAGAGCATCTATCCCACTCGCTGTTGGCCTTTGGTTGTCCCATGGACGACTGGACTCCACGGGTGATCCTGCTCCTGAAGTATGTAAACAGGAGGGAATTTCTAGGCCGAGAAGCAGCTGACCAGCTGGCGGCCATATCATTGGAGCGGGCTGAAAGCTGAGCAGCTCTTGTTTCTCTGCAAGAGACTGCGGCGAGGATGAGGGATGAAGCCAATGCCTCTTTACAGCACCGAAGCTTCTTGACGGCCCGGATGGCGGCATTACAGGCCAAACTTTCAAGGGTAGAGGCAGAACTTGAAGAAGTTGACCGTCTGGGAGTCCAGAGGGTGGAGGATGCAGAGATGGTCGAGGGACAAGCTGCTTCCCTCGAGGAGAAGCTATCTGAGCTGGAGGCCACCGAGTTTCGATTGCAAGAACTAACCCGCCATCCTTCCCTTGGTATTCCTGCGCTGGAGGACATCTTCAGACGCCCTCTGCCGTAGTCTTTTTTCTCTTTATTTGCTCCCTTTTTGACGCACTTCATGTACTCTGGGGGATGGCCCGTGTAACATGTACCTTTTACTTCATAGTAATGGAAAATCTCCATCGTGCTTTTTGAATGAAGACTCCATCTTGTCATTATTCTTTTCTCTTCCATTCGCCCGTTGTTTCTAATCCGAGTGCATGAGTCACTAGGGCAGGAGAGCGCTCACGCCTTCAGCAAAGGGGTGAGGTGTTCGCCCCACCGCGCCGTGATTTTTCTCGAGACTAACAACGGCCTATGCCAGCCGAGAGTCTGGGGGACTCAAGAGGGTATATCAAAACTGGCGGGTAAGCGGTCCTGCCGAGGATGGCAAGACCCGAGAATGGGTAGCGACCGGTCCTGTCGATGATGATGAACGTCGAAAAAGGGTAGACGGTCTTGACGATGATGGCAAGAACCGGACTAGGGTAGCGACCGATCTTGCCGATAGTGACAAGGGTCGAAAAGGGTAGACGGTCTTGCCGATGGTGACAAAAACCGGGTAGAGTAGCGACCGATCTTGCCGATGGTGACAAGGGTCGAAGAGGGTAGACGGTCTTGCCGATGGTGATAAAAATCGGGTAGGGTAGCGACCGATTTTGCCGATGGTGACAAGGGTCGAAAAGGGTAGACGGTCTTGCCGATGGTGACAAAAATTGGATAGGGTAGCGATCGATCTTGCCGATGGTGACAAGGGTCGAAGAGGGTAGACGGTCTTGCCGATGGTGACAAAATCGGATAGGGTAGCGACCGATCTTGTCGATGGTGACAAGGGTCGAAAAGGGTAGACGGTCTTGCCGATGGTGACAAAAATCGGATAGGGTAGCGACCGATCTTGCCGATGGTGACAAGAGTCGAAAAGGGTAGACGGTCTTGTCGATGGTGACAAAAACCGGATAGGGTAGCGACCGATCTTGCCGATGGTGACAAGGGTCTAAAAGGGTAGACGGTCTTGCCGATGGTGACAAAAATTGGATAGGGTAGCGGCCGATCTTGCCGATGGTGACAAGGGTCGAAAAGGGTAGACGGTCTTACCGATGGTGATAAAAACCGGATAGGGTAGCGACCGATCTTGCCGATGGTGACAAGGGTCGAAAAGGGTAGACGGTCTTGCCAATGGTGATAAAAACTGGATAAGGTAGTGACCGATCTTGCCGATGGTGACAAGGGTCGAAAAGGGTAGACGGTCTTACCGATGGTGACAAAAATCGGATAGGGTAGCGACCGATCTTGCCGATGGTGACAAGGGTCGAAAAGGGTACACGGTCTTGCCGATGGTGATAAAAAACGGATAGGGTAGCGACCGATCTTGCCGATGGTGACAAGGGTCGAAAAAGGTAGACGGTCTTACCGATGGTGACAAAAACCGGATAGGGTAGCGACCGATCTTGCCGATGGTGACAACGGTCGAAAAGGGCAGATGGTCTTGCCGATGGTGACAAAAACCGGGTAGGGTAGCGATCGATCTTGCCGATGGTGACAAGGGTCGAAAAGGGTAGACAATAGATGTATATAGGCGGGATATCAGATGAAAATTCCCCGTCGACCTCGTAAGGGGTCTTCCGGACAGAGAATGAATCATCACTATTCATCATTCAATTTTTTATTCACATTACTGACCAAAGCGCCCTTTTGGGTTTTCGCTGAGGCCAGCCCCCTCTTGCTTTTGCCCGCGCGCCCTTTCGGGTTTTCACGCGGCGGGGCACCCGATTTTGCCTGCGACGCCCTTTCAGGTTTTCGCCACAGCTGGGTTATAGCCATTTTTGCACTTGTCCTGATATAGGAACAAGTCTGGCGGGGTATCTCTATTTTTAACCCCATTTTCTTTTTTTTCTTTCTTTTTTCTTGAATTCGGGATGCAGAAGAACTGGACCGCGAAAATATTGACTGGACTTGTCGATGATGACAAGGATTGGACCCTGCTTCGATCTGTCGACACTGGTTAGATATTGAAGCAAAGGATACGGTCTATTAACAAGGATGTAAGATCCGAGCTAAGGGTAAAGATCGACCGGTCTCGCCGATGATGACGAGGGTCGAACGTGGGTTTATTCATCGGCATGGGCCACATGCCGAGGCAGAGGTAGGGTTATTAACGGGGACGGAAAGTCCAAGTTAAGGGTAGAGATAGATCGATCTCGCCGATGATGACGAGGGTCGACCATGGGTTTATTCATCAACATGGGTCACATGCCGAAGCAAAGATGGGATTATCAACAGGGACGTAAGGTCTAAGTTAAGGGTAGAGATCGACCGATCTCGCCGATGATGACGAGGGTCGAATGTGGGTTTGTTAAAGGATTTCCGGTGGGACTTTGATGGTTGTCCCTTTCGGAGTTTCATTGGGTGGAGAATAGGAGAGGAATTTGGAAATTACCACTTTACTGACTCAAGCGCCCTTTCGGGTTTTCGCCGGAGCCAGCCCCCTCTTGCTTTTGCCCGCGCGCCCTTTCGGGTTTTCACGCGGCGGGGTACCCGATTTTGCCTGCAGCGCCCCTTCGGGTTTTCGCCACAGCTGGGTTATAGCCATTTTTACACTTGTCCTAATATAGGAGCAAGTCTGGCGGGGTATCTCTATTTTTAACCCCATTTTTTTTATTTGTATAGGGTGGCAGGTCGAAGTGTAATATTCGACTCCTGGTCGACAGTGGATGGCCCGTAGTGGCAACAATGTGAGAATGCCAGCTAGAATACAAAGCCTTTAGCCGACTCGGGTTTATTCGTTAGCGGGAAGATAATGCTAACGTAAGGAAGGGCTTTCGTGCCAATCCGAACGTAGGGCTCGTAATGGAGGTGTGGCGTATTCTTTTGGAAGCTTGATCAGGGCGGAATGTCACTAGACCAAGGAGAGGGTAGCTTGATCAAGGCGGAATGCCACTAGACCAAAGGGAAGGGTAGCTCGGTCAGGGCGGAATGCCACTGGACCAAGGAAAGGCAGCCCGGCTAGGGTGGAGTGCCACTAAACCAAGGAGAAGGGTAGCTCGATTAGGGCGGAGTGCCACTAAACCAAGGAGAAGGGTAGCTTGTTTAGGGCGGAGTGCCACTAAACCACAGAAAGGGTAGCTTGGTTAGGGCGAAGTGCCACTAAACCCAGGAGAGGGTAGCTCGGTTAGGGCGGAGTGCCACTAAACCAAGGAGAAGAGTCGCTCGGTTAGGGCGGAGTGCCACTAAACCCAGGAAAGGGTAGCTTGGTTAGGGCGAAGTGCCACTAAACCAAGGAAAAGGTAGCTCGGTTAGGGTGGAGTGCCACTAAACCAAGGAGGAGGGTAGCTCGGTTAGGGCGGAGTGCCATTAAACCGAGGAGAAGAGTAGCTCGGTTAGGGCGGAGTGCCACTAAACCCAGGAAAGGGTAGCTTGGTTAGGGCGAAGTGCCACTAAAGCTAGGAGAAGAGTTAGCTCCGACCGATCACTCGGGACATGTCGGCTGCGCTACATGATACAGCTTAATGTGTTTTCCGTTGAGGGGAGAGAACTGAATGACTCCTTTGTGGTCTATAAGGACGTAGGCACCCCCTTCATATACTCGGCGGACGATATACGGCCCGACCCAGTTTTCGACCAGCTTCCCTTTGGGGTTGGAGGCCATCACTTCTTTTCTTTTGACCATTACCAGGTCTCCTTTCTTGAATTCTCGACCCTTGACTAGCTTGTCAAAAGCACGGGCCATGCGAGCTTGGTAGAGTTGGATATTTTGCTGTGCCCGGAGGCGTTTTCCTTCGAGCTCAGCGAGCTCCTCCAATCTTCTTTCTGCATGGGTCTGCTCACCACTGACTAGTCCGTGCTGGATGTTGAGCTATGATTTTGATGATAACTAAACTTAGTGTGTATTGCTATGGTTTTGATGCTAACTAAATGGTTGATTGTTCATATTGATTGGTTGAATATGATTGAGTTGAACATGTGCATTGAATGCTTCCTATGCATACTTTTCATGGAGCTTGGTTACATGATGCATTCATATTGGACATGCATATCTATGTATCTTGATCTTTAGTCAATCATGTTTTCAAAGTGTTCACTTGTATATGTGCATGGCTAAATTGCTCTCATACTTTGCTCACTTGCATAGAAATAATTCTTCACTTTTAGCTTAAACCTTTTATGGTTCAAGTGTTTGTATGTACCTTGAACATGGGCTTTCATGTATGCATTTCATACATTCATCATCTTGATTATTAAGCTAAAGTTCTAATCATTTTTATCATGGTTTTGTAGGTTAAATTCTTTGTATAATCCCTCCAAGATCAAATAAGCTTGTTGCCACAAAGTTTGGAAGGGTTGCAATGGAGTTTGAGGGTGAAATCTTTAAGTCAGGAATTTCACTGTAGCCAGGTCGACACTGTAGCCAGGTCGACACTGTAGCGCGGTCGACCGCCAGGCCAATCCCGGTCGACCAGATTTCCCAGGGATCACCCGTTTGTAGTGTTTCTCAGTAGCGGTCGATCGCCAGAAAGTTCCGGTCGACCGCCAGCCCCGAGGCCTACTTTTGTTGACTTTTGGTTCAAGTTCGAAGGGTGGTCTTTCCATCCATTTCTTTAATCCTTTTGCCCCCAATTACACCAGATTTCGTGGATCTGGTCTGGGGCTTGTCCAAGGGGCCTTTCAAGAGTTATATAACATCTCATTTGGAGCCATAACCAAATATAATCCAAGAGATCCAAGGGGAGGCTATCCAAGGAGGAGGAAGAGGGTACTGTAGCTCCGTGAACAGTACCTCGTGCAGCAACAATCTTCATCCAACTTCAAGCCATTCAAGGTAGATCTGAAGCCAACATCCTCCAAGGAAAAGAAGCAAGCAAGGAAGCAAGGATTCAAAGGAAGATTGCTCAAAGAAGAAAGAAGAAGAAGCAAGCAAGCAAGCAAGTAGGCCATCCAAGGGGATTCAAGTGGAGATCAAGAGGAGGTGTTCAAGTGAAGATTGAAGATATGTTCAAGATCCGTAACATGCATTCAAGGGGAACCCAAAACAGGAGTTTTCTAAACTAAGCCTCATCATATTTATGTTTTTAGGTAATGTATTTATGTTCATCATAAACTGAAGAATCTGTGTGTGTGTGGATCGTGTTGGATCCGTGGTCGTGTGTGCGTGTTGTTTTCCATTCGTGTGTGCGTAGATCTTCCTAGATCTACGTGTGTGTGTGTGGATCTCTTATGTCCAGTTATTTTAGTGTGTGGTTTGCTGCACTTGTCGCAGCATGTGTGTGTGGTAGTGATCCGGTTGTCGGATCGTGTTGGAGTTCATCTCCGTGTGTGTGTGTGTGTTGGAGCTTGTCTCCGTGTGTAGTTTGGGGCGCGTCCCCGTGTGTGTGTGCAGGTGTCATCCTGCGTGTGTGGCTAGAGCGTCGTCTCCGTTTGGGGATTTATCCCCGAGTGAAGCCTCACCGAGTTTGGTGAGGGGTGGATGTAGGATTGCCGTCGTGCATCCGAACCACCTTAAAAACCGCTGTGCATTGTGCTTGTATTGTGTGGTTTTCTCCATTTCCTCTATCTCCATTCTACATAAACGTTAGTTTAAATTGTTGTTCTGGTTTTATCTTCATCTATCTTGCTTAATCTATATCTTATCATATAAAGTTTGTTAAATCCAATTTGTGTTCATATAACTTTGAATCTCCTAAATAGCTTTGTATCACATATTTTATAAAAGGCCAAAAGTTTTCTTAAAATTGGTAATTACCCAATTCACCCCCCTCTTGGGTGTCATTGATCGCGGGACTTCAATTGGTATCAGAGCCAAGGCTCTAATTTCATAGATCTAACGATCTAGAGTGATCCAGATCAATGACTACCATGATGTACACCTTAAACTCTCCACCCGTGTTTGATGGTTGCAATTTCGATGTGTGGTTAGGAAGGATGTGTAGTCTAGTCAATGCATACGACCCTAAACTTTGGAAGCTTATCTCACATGGTCCTTATGAATTGCCTAAAGATAAAAATGTCTGGACTGCAAATCAAAAGTTTAAACATGATCAAAATTGTTTAGTCTTGAAGTTATTTACGACTGCAGTCAATACTAATCACTTTCCCTTTGTCTCTCATTGCAGATCCGCGAAGGACATTTTTGATGGATTAACCCAAGTCCGGGAAGAGCATGAAGGTGAATGTCTTATGGCAGGCACAAGTGATCAAGGGAATGATCAGCAAACTGAATCAAACTCAAAGGTAAATTCTGATTCTGATAATGAAGATGAAGTTAGCTATGAAGATTTGTTGATTGCTTATGATAATCTTGCTGAAAAATAGAAGAAGCTAAAATCTGAAAACAAAAAATTAAAAATGGATGCCGATCAAAATAAGTGTAATTCCTCTTGTAAAAAATGCTTGCATCTAGAGGAAATGATTGAGGCTCATATGTTTGACATTGAATTTCACAAAGATCAAATATGTTCCTTAAGAAATGAAAACAAGGAGATGACTGTAAAACTGAATTCTATGGCCGATGATCAAACCTTGATAAATGAACTGATTCATGATGAAAAGCTTGTTAAAGAAAATGAGAAACTGAAGGAATTGAACAAGGCCATTTCTGAAAGATTGCTTACTTTTGAAAAAGGAAAATTTGTGAATATTGATGAATCTGAAAAAGTTCATGCCTTGTTACAAGAAATAGAAAGTCATAAAACCATCAATGTTACGTTACATGAACAAATCAATTCGTGTGAAAATAAGATGGCGTCCTCTGAATTGCACATTTCATCTCTTGAAAAAGAAATTTCTGACTTGAATGGTTCATTGTCTAAATTTGTGAATGGCCAAGAAACCTTGGATAAATTGCTGGGCTTGAAAGTGAACTTTCAAAAACAAGGGCTGGGTTTTGATCCAGTGAACAAAAAGAAATTTGAGAGTAAGCTACACACTTCTTTTGTTCATACCACTTGTGCACCCAGCACCTCTACATCTCGCTCCCATGAACACACCATGTCAAGAACTCAAGCCAATCTGAAAAATAATGTGAATATTCAAAATGTGCATGCTAAAGACTTTCATGCGAAATCCCATGCATCCAACAAAAGAAACATGTCTTGTCTTTACTGTGGAAAACTTGGACACCTGATGCATGATTGTTTCACTATGAAGAATGATGACTTGAGAGTATGTAGAAACCAAGCTGTTTTAAAAAATTCAAAGAGAGCTTTCACCATAAAATCTTCCATGCATTGCAATCACTGTGGTAAAAGGGGTCATACAACTTCACATTGCTGGTTATTGTTGAAGATAAAGAACTCCCACTCAACACATCATGCTCACGCACATAAATCAGTAGAACCCATGAGAAGGAAGAATATGATGCCACGTGCCTTCTACCATCACTTTGGTCAACATGGGAATGTTAAGCGTGCTTGTTTTCTAAAGAAAAATGATGATTTGAATGTTGTCAAAAGTTGGAAACCACATTCCCATGTTGCTGCTGACCCACAAGGACCCAAAAGGATTTGGGTACCTAAGAATGTCAAATGAGAAATCTGTTTTGTAGGTGTGCCTTGGGAATGTAAAGTATAAAATCTATTTTCATCAAGAAGGTAAGGCACACGGGCCAAGTGGCATAAGTAAGGTTGGAGGAAAAATCAAAAACTGAATTTGATCTCTCAGGTGATATCTCTCTCACTCTCTCCACTAAAAGTGTTATGTCGTGTTTTACCATGTGCTGTATAGTTATGTGATCATGCATGAGTCTGTACATGCATTCCATCCATAGATAGTTACATACCCTTGTGCATATCATCCTCATATAGCATCTTACTGAAGTGGAGTTTTGAAACCGTCAATAAATCTCGTGGATATACTGAGTTGCATAAGCCTTCACGTACTGTCATGCATAAATTGAATATTGTGAATTCATGTCTTAATGCATAGCAATCCTCCTACCTTCACCGCCCTTGACTACATAGTATATCAAATGGTGACATGTGAAAGGGCAGGTTACGCCTGTCTGAAAGCTATCACTACGCGTGAGGTGATCTTCAGATCTAAGTTCTCCACCCGGTAATATGAGTCAATCAGTCACAGGTAGCACATGGCATTAGATTTTTACTAAGCATATCACAGTCATGCACACGTTGAGGGGGAGTCGTCAGATTCGTCATATGGGCTTAACATTTAGGTTCACACATGAGTCATGCATTGCATCTAGAACTATCTAGGGGTGTTGGTTGTTAAAATTATTTGTCATGTCAATATTAATAAATTTGAATCGAAATTGACAAATCAAACCTTTCTGTCTTTGGATGCAGATTATACTTCCAAGATCCAGATGATGATGGGCTAGTCATGACCAAGCTTGAATCAACTAGGAGAATACCTTGCAAGGATGAAAATGATGAGAACCCTCTCAAGTTACTACAAGAAGATGGGATACTTTATGTAGAACAACCTCCAGGATCGACTCAAGTATAAGGTGGTGAAAGTCCTTGTACGTGCTAAAGCAAGTACCCAAGGCACGGTATGAAAAGCTCGCATCTTTTGATTGAGAACAGGTTCAATAGGTAAGGTTGATCAAACATATCTTACAAGGCAAATCAGGTAAAAGACATTTCAGTGGTTCAAGCGTACGTGGATGCTATCATTTCTGAGCTACTAATAATGCCTTTTGTGAACATTTTACAGGGATTGTGCAATAAGATTTTAAAATACACTCGATGAGTAAATTGAATTTTATTCTTCTTTTGGATTGCAGGTGAAAGGCTTGGAAGAAAATGGATTCTCAAGGCAAAGGTAAGAAAGTAAAAGCTGAAATATCAACCCTCGTGAGGTTGGTGATTTTAGTGATTGAAGGCTTCCAATCTTGTCTCATGAATTAAGGTAATTCAACCTTGTCAATACATTCAATGACCTTTTGTCACTTGGTAACATCTCTAAGTGACAGGTATTGATTCTAAAAACTTGAATTGTCATTTACCAGCATGTTGTGATGAATTAGTTGAATCAAATTGAAAATCTTGAAGTGGTTGCATATTGAATATTCTTAATTTGAATTGCGTGATCACACTTGAATTGAATTGCATATCTAGTATATCAAATGGCGTCTGTGGAATAGTGGATCATGTGCACTTGGAAGCATATGAATGATTTCTTGAGCTGAGCTATGTAAATTGAGAATATGTTTGTGGTTAAATGATTCATATATTTAACTTTTGGATGATTTCTCATGTCAACACTTATGAATGACCTTTGAAGATCTGTTGTTGAACAATTCTACAAATTCGGTTGCATTGCTTAATTTTGATCATCTAAGCACCCTTATTCATAAAGGTCATGTCATGAAAAATGTTTGCTGATTCATGAATAGAATGAGGATGATTTCAATGAGAATTTTGTCACACTGGCTTTAAAATCAAAGCTCTTATCTTGCGAAAATCACTTGCATTCCACTCTCACATAGTTATAGGTTGCATGCATCATAATTCAATGCATAATGTTCTTTTAGATCATGCAAATGTAAATCAAGTCCGAATCACTTTGCACATTGCATCGCATTCTCATATGCTCATATGTTGTTTTGCATTGGAATTCATGCATTAGTCGCACTTAACTCATTCAGTTGGCATCCATTCAATTGGTATCAAAATGACATCACATTGCTTGCATGCATGTCATAGTGCATTTGCATAAACTCCCGCTGCGTGCTTGTGTGATATTATATGCTATTCACCCCCATCCGTTGACATTTCTATGGCCTTATGACTTCTTGATAAATAATGTTACATTTGAGTCATTATTGGAATGTTTCATGTCGTACACTCTGGAGGAATTCATATTTCATAAGTGCATCTATTTAGGGGGAGTTACACTGTTATGTATTCATGATATTTTCGGTATACATGCTGAATCAAATTCGCACACTTCATGCATAAAATGTGAAAATGAGTGTTAATGATAAGGATATATGAATTTCTTTTCAACACTCTCGAGATGTTAAATTTGCTGCATATATGTTGAAGAGACAGTTGAGGAAAAAGCTGCCTACCCATCCTTGTTGAAAAATCTAAAATGAAAATGAAAGATAGAGCAATGCTCGGTCTCACTGAGTAAACTGGGCACATGTCACCTGAGACGTGATGTGGTTCATATCTGAAAAGTGTTGACTAGTATCTCTGTTCAAAATGAGGTGAAATGGTTCAGTATTCTGAGTAACCGGGGATTCTGGCATGAGCTCCATGCGTCTACTCGCGTAAAAAAGAATCATTTGAACCTGATCACTCTTGAAAAATTCTGACTATCATGTGATATTGGTTGAGTTGAAAAATGATGGTGAAAATTCATTGTGGTAGAGCGAAGCCTCCAATACGCTGTTCTTAAAATTAAAGTGTAGTTTGTAAAATATCTCCTTGTGTTAATCTGAAAATCTGAATATCCATACTGCAACTATCATTTTTCATGTTACTCACTTACACATCTGGAAATTTGATTCATTATGGATTCAGAAAATTGATTGACTACTTTAGCAATTGCATGTATCTCCTATATGATTGCACAATTTCCCATGTGCTACTCATGTGCACTCCGGTTGTCATGACTCTCTTGCATCTCTCCAATACCCATTCCCTTGTTATATATGTACGGGGGAGATTGCATGTATGTTTATATGTAACTGTTTGGTTGCATTGTATGCACTTCATGAGTCATCATCTGCATATACATAGTTTCATGCATTTCAAACTAAAATACAAAAATTAGAAATTTAAAAACCAAATAAAATTCTTTTGGTATGCCCTCATGCTCTTGCTTGTTGTGAAAATCTATCATGGGATCTAGATTTTGAATGCTATCATGCTGAACACCTCATCTTGTGAACATCTTGCTCCACTGGTTCATATCCATGAGGCCAATCACCACCTTCAATTGGTTTCTATACATGCTTGACGGTATTTGCTTTGAATGGTGTCATTTTGTCTTGTGAGACTAATCACCAATTGAACTCATCTGATTGGAATCATGTTGATTTGTTCGTCCATGATTTTGCCCTTGCTTCTTCTGATTTGATAAGATGGGTTATTGCTATTTCAAAGGGAGATAAACTTGTTCTTCCTACTTTGGCTTCCACCAGCTTGTTGATATTGTTGCTCATGTTACAGGGGAAGAAAGACTTGCCTTATCCCACTTTTTGATAATGTCAAAGGGGGAGAAAAAGATGATTCATGCTTGCCTTTGTGATGATTCTTGATTACCCTTGTCAGGAGAAAAAGATTCAAGATTGCCATGTGTAAGGGGGAGAAGAACATGTTGTATCATCATTTAGTTTATCATCATCACTAAGTTTGTCCTCATTCATCACTACATTAGTCATCATCAAAAAGGGGGAGATTGTTGAGCTATGATTTTGATGATGACTAAACTTAGTGTGTATTGCTATGATTTTGATGCTAACTAAATGGTTGATTGTTCATATTGATTGGTTGAATATGATTGAGTTGAACATGTGCATTGAATGCTTCCTATGCATACTTTTCATGGAGCTTGGTTATATGATGCATTCATATTGGACATGCATATCTATGTATCTTGATCTTTAGTCAATCATGTTTTCAAAGTGTTCACTTGTATATTTGCATGGCTAAATTGCTCTCATACTTTGCTCACTTGCATAGAAATAATTCTTCACTTTTAGCTTAAACCTTTTATGGTTCAAGTGTTTGTATGTACCTTGAACATGGGCTTTCATGTATGCATTTCATACATTCATCATCTTGATTATTAAGCTAAAGTTCTAATCATTTTTATCATGGTCTTGTAGGTTAAATTCTTTGTATAATCCCTCCAAGATCAAATAAGCTTGATGCCACAAAGTTTGGAAGGGTTGCAATGGAGTTTGAGGGTGAAATCTTTAAGTCAGGAATTTCACTGTAGCCAGGTCGACACTGTAGCCAGGTCGACACTGTAGCGCGGTCGACCGCCAGGCCAATCCTGGTCGATCGGATTTCCCAGGGATCACCCGTTTGCAGTGTTTCTCAGTAGTGGTCGACCGCCAGAAAGTTCCGGTCGACCGCCAGCCCCGAGGCCTACTTTTGTTGACTTTTGGTTCAAGTTCGAAGGGTGGTCTTTCCATCCATTTCTTTAATCCTTTTGCCCCCAATTACACCAGATTTCGTGGGTCTGGTCTGGGGCTTGTCCAAGGGGCCTTTCAAGAGTTATATAACATCTCATTTGGAGCCATAACCAAATATAATCCAAGAGATCCAAGGGGAGGCTATCCAAGGAGGAGGAAGAGGGTACTGTAGCTCCGTGAATAGTACCTCGTGCAGCAACAATCTTCATCCAACTTCAAGCCATTCAAGGTAGATCTGAAGCCAGCATCCTCCAAGGAAAAGAAGCAAGCAAGGAAGCAAGGATTCAAAGGAAGATTGCTCAAAGAAGAAAGAAGAAGAAGCAAGCAAGCAAGCAAGTAGGCCATCCAAGGGGATTCAAGTGGAGATCAAGAGGAGGTGTTCAAGTGAAGATTGAAGATATGTTCAAGATTCGTAACATGCATTCAAGGGGAACCCAAAACAGGAGTTTTCTAAACTAAGCCTCATCATATTTATGTTTTTGGGTAATGTATTTATGTTCATCATAAACTGAAGAATCTGTGTGTGTGTGGATCATGTTGGATCCGTGGTCGTGTGTGTGTGTTGTTTTCCATTCGTGTGTGCGTAGATCTTCCTAGATCTACGTGTGTGTGTGTGGATCTCTTATGTCCAGTTGTTTTAGTGTGTGGTTTGCTGCACTTGTCGCAGCATGTGTGTGTGGTAGTGATCCGGTTGTCGGATCGTGTTGGAGTTCATCTCCGTGTGTGTGTGTGTTGGAGCTTGTCTCCGTGTATAGTTTGGGGCGCGTCCCCGTGTGTGTGTGCAGGTGTCGTCCTGCGTGTGTGGCTAGAGTGTCGTCTCCATTTGGGGATTTATCCTCGAGTGAAGCCTCACCGAGTTTGGTGATGGGTGGACGTAGGATTACCGTCGTGCATCCGAACCACCTTAAAAACCGCTGTGCATTGTGCTTGTATTGTGTGGTTTGCTCCATTTCCTCTATCTCCATTCTACATAAACGTTAGTTTAAATTGTTGTTCTGGTTTTATCTTCGTCTATCTTGCTTAATCTATATCTTATCATATAAAGTTTGTTAAATCCAATTTGTGTTCATATAACTTTGAATCTCCTAAATAGCTTTGTATCACATATTTTATAAAAGGCCAAAAGTTTTCTTAAAATTGGTAATCACCCAATTCACCCCCCTCTTGGGTGTCATTGATCGCGGGACTTCACTGGATGGCAACTCGCAATGAAGGAACTTCAAGTTCAATGGGCACTACAGCTTCCGACCCATAGACTAGGGAGAAAGGTGAACAGCCGGTTGGGGTCTTGTAGATAGTACGATAGGCCCAAAGTGCTTCGTACATCCTTTCTTCCCAATCTTTTTTATTAGACTTGACAGTCTTTGCCAGCAGTGTGCATAAGGTCTTGTTAAAGGCTTCTGCGAGTCCATTGGCTTGAGGGTTGTAGGGGGACGATGTCCTCCAGTCGATTTTGTATTTGTCGGCCAGCCGATAAACCTTCTGGTTCCTAAAATGACTGTCATTATCAGAGATGATTCGGCTGGGGATCCCGAACCGAAATATTACATTCTGCCGGAAGAATCTTGCAACTAGTTCTCCCGTCATATCTCTTAGTGCTACTGCCTCCACCCATCTGGAGAAGTAGTCTGTAGCTGCTAAGATGTATTTGCACCCTGATGAAGATGCTGGTAGCGGCCCTACTACGTCCGTGCCCCACTGAGCAAACGGCCAGCTTGGTAGGGTGGGATGCAATGGCACTGGAGGTCTCCTTGCCACATTAGCGTGTTCTTGACACTTCTGACAAGCTTTGGCAAACCTGCGACAATCATCAAATATAGTGGGCCAATAGTAACCCAGTTTCTTTATCTCAATTTTCATCTTCGGGCCAGCCTGGTGTGCTCCAGCTGATCCTGCATGGACCTCCTGCATCACCTGTCCTGCTTCTGCTGAAGACAAGCAACGGAGTAGGACTTTCCTTCGGGCATCTGCCATAATTCAGAACAAGGTCCCGCTTCGCATCTCGTAAGAATCCTTGATCCTTAGGAGCTTCATCCTCTGTTCCTTTTCTTTTGGAAGTTGCTGGTGTCGAAACCAGTGTAGGAGATGCTCTCGCCAATCGGGCCGCTGAACCCCTTCGATGACTGCTACTTCCATTTCTTGTTCGTCGGCCAGGACCCCTATTACGCTGGGGACCTGTCGGTGGTTGATCACTGTTATATTCAGGCTTGTGTATGGCGGGACCGCCAATGAACTGGCCAGCTTAGCGAGGGCGTCTGCCTGAGCATTCCGGCCTCGATTGATGTGCTTGATGATGATGAAGTAAAATCTTGACATCAGGCGAGTTGCCAATTGGTGATAGGGGAGGAGCTCTTGCTTTCGCACATCGAACTCTCCTTCCAGCTGTTTTATAACTAGCATGCAGTCTCCGAATGCTTCCAGCATCTGAATTCCCATGGACAGAGTAATTTGTAACCCGATTATCAGGGCTTCATATTCCGCTTCATTGTTTGTGCATTGCTTGTTTATGGAATAGGATGTATGCACCACTTCTCCTTCTGGGGATTTTCGGACTATGCCTGCTCCTGCTCTGACCCTGGATGATCCGGTGGCAGAGGTGTCAATTCTGGAAGCGCCATCAAAGTATAGCTGCCATAGAGAGGGCTGTACTTGCACGGCTTCTAGGGTTTCATCTTCAGGAAGCTCCGGCTCCAACGGGCAATCCCCGGGCACTGGGTGCTCAGCGAAGAAGTCTGCAATAGCTTGGCCCTTGACAGCCTTGCGCGGCACGTAGGAGATATCAAACTCCATAAGGATTACCGCCCATTTGCCCAGGTGGCCTTTGAGTGCTGGTTGAGACATGATGTACTTCAGGGGATCCTTTTTGGGCACCAAGCTGATTTCATGCGACAACATATAGTGTCGGAGCTTCTTGACTGCGAAGACCAGCGCTAGACAGATCTTCTCAATATGAGTATATTTCTCCTCAGTTCTGACCAGTCTCTGACTGAGGTAATAGAGGGCTTGCTCTTTCCCTTCTTCATTATTCTGGGCCAGCATTGCCCCCAGAGAATTATGTGTAGCTGCTATATACAGTATCAATGGTCGTCCTTTCACCGGTGCACCCAGCACTGGAGGAGTTCTCAGATAGTCTTTCAGCTTGTCAAAGGCCGTCTGGCAATCTTCATCCCAATAAAAGGGAACCTCTTTCATCATCAACTTGTGAAAAGGCTGACATCGCCCTGACAAATTGGAAATGAACCGCCGGATATAAGCTAAGCGGCCCTGTAGTGATCTCAGCTCGGAGATGTTCCTTGGCAGAGGTAACTCCTGAATTGCCTTGATCTTTGCGGGGTCTATCTCGATTCCCCGATATCGGACGATGAAACCTAGGAATTTTCCGCTCGACACTCCGAACGCACATTTCATGGGGTTCATCTTTAGCTCATGCTGCCTCAGCCTCTGAAAGACAATCCGGAGGTCTTGCAGATGATCTTCTTTTCTTTTGATCTTGACCACCAGGTCATCTATGTAGCATTCGACCTTGTGGTAGAGCAACTCGTCAAAGATTTTGGTCATTGCGCGCTGATAGGTTGCGCCAGCATTTTTCAGTCCGAACGGCATTCTCTTGTAATGATAAATACCTTTAGGAGCTCGGAAAGCAGTATGGACTCGGTCAGGCTCCGCGATCCAAATCTGATTGTAATCGGAAGACCCATCCATGAATGACAGGGCTTCATGGCCGGTTGTAGCATCAATCATGACCTCGGTTATTGGCACCGGGAAGTCATCTTTGGGGCAGGCTTTATTTAGATCTCGGAAGTCGACACATATCCGGATCTGTCCATTCTTCTTCTTCACGGGGACGATATTCGCCAGCCATGTAGTGTACTGGTTTTCTTCAACAAATCCCACGTCAATGAGCTTGTCGACTTCAGCATAAATTTAGGTGATGAGCTCTGGCCTCATGCGCCGCGATGGCTGCTTCACTGGCTCGGCCTCAGGGCTGATTGTTAGCTCATGTTGTGAGATAGCGGGGCTTAGACCTGGCATCTCTTTGTAAGTCCAGGCGAAGCAATCCCGGTATTCTAGCAGTAGCTGGATGTACAGCTCCCGTTCTTCTGGGGACAGTTGGGCGCTGAGGAAGGTGGGCCTAGGGTCCTCCTTATTTCCCAAGTTGACTTCTATCAGTTCATCGACTATGGCCTGGCCTCCGTCTTCTATCTCCGGAGGTGTGCCGGTTAGAGGTCAACGAAGTCTGGAATACCATCTTGAGGGTCGAGTACTTCGACTTCCTCGTCGGATATCGCTAGAGCCTCACGAGGTTTCTTGATTTCTTGTGCTAGCGGCTGAGTGGATTGTTCTATTAGCAAATCCATTGCCGTTGTAGCTCCCAAGGGCGAGAGAGCAGCTTTAGTGTTTGTAGATGAGGTTGTAGCCATGATGGGCTGGTAGCTGTTTACTGCCGTACTCGGACAGCATACTGGTTTTATAGCAGAAGCTGAGGAAGTCTCACCTTCTGGGACAGTTGTATCTTCCGCAGAAGTGCCTTTTTCTTTTCTGGTAGCTGGCTCCCCTTGATTGGAGTTGACCAAGGCTTCCCTGATTGGCAGAAAGGGTGTTGAAGTTGTCATTAGTAGGACCCCTGTGGAGGGAGAGACTCCTACTTCTTGAATGTCTTCGGCTTCGCTGCTGCTAGCCGTATCAAATTCGGCTTGAAAGCCCGCTTCTTCAGGATGAACTTGCTCCCGGCATCGGCAAGGGGCCGAGGTTTCTACTTCTTGATTCCCAGACCGAGCCAGTTCAAGATATTCGGCTTCCACCGGATACTCATCAAAGGTTGCCCCTAGAGGGCTATCTTCAGTAGGATAGAAGGCGGAGATAGTATCCACCTCGTACCGCCCACTGTAATAATATTCCTCCAGGGTGAAGCCCAACCCTGGATGCTGAGAGACACGTCTCATTTCCTTATCCAGATTTGCAGGATACCACATCTTCTGGAAAGCTTCTTTGCGCCTTTGAGACTGATCGGGAGGAAGGTGTTGCTTCTGAAACATTCTGGCCATCCGATCGGTCGTGAACGCCAGACCTTGGACAGGAACCCGCGGGTTGGCTAGATCTTCAGGGAGGCTGCAGTCTGTGTCTTCCCGAGTGGGATGCTCCTCAGCTGTATAGAACAAGCTGCTGGGCCCATCTTCCTGTGTCACCTCCCAAGCTTTGAAAGGTTCGACAGCGGGGTCGTTGAGGCCGAGGACTGGCTTGGTGAGGCCGGCCGGGACTCCGATGCGGTCGTGCTGTCGATTGACCTGCACTTCCTTAGCTTTGGGATATAATGCTGGGGGTGTTGCCTTGCCGACGTCTCCAGAAGCTGTAATGTGGGAGACCACCTACGGCTTGACATATCCGCGTGGCGGTGGTGGATACCAACCGTCACCCGATCTATTCTTCGAGGCCCCTATGGGGGCTTTAGCTTCAGAAACCTTCCGGGGAGGCCCCGTATATAGGTTGGCGTCTGCCAAATGACATTCAAACACCTCGAACGGGTGGAGATCAGCAAATATCCTCTCCTCCTTCCCTTGGAGGCTGTATTTGATGCATTGGTGGAGCGTGGAGGGCACCACCATATTCTCATGCAGCCATGGGCGGCCGAGCAGCGCCTTGTAGGAGGTGCGAGAGTTAATGACATGAAACTGTACTGTTGTAGTGAAATCTGCCAAGGTCAGCGTAAATTCTGCCACTCCCATAGATACTTCACATTTTTGGTTGAAGCCGATGATACGCATATCCCCGACTTTCTCAAGATGCACATTAAAGTGGTGCCTCTCGTATATTCTGTATGGCAGGATGTTGACTGTTGCACCGGGATCAACCAGTATTCTGTTCAGCTCCCTTCCATTCAGGTGCCCTTTCATATATAGCGGCCTGTTGTGGCTGGCAGTAGGTAGTAGCATGTCTTCCGGAGAGAAGGTCATACTGGCTTCTGGTATAGCCTCGGCTATGCAGGCTTCAAAATGAGCAGACGTCTGTAGAGCAGTGATGATCGCCTATCGAGTTTCTTCACTCAAAGAGAGAATTTCCTAGATCGTAAATCGAGCGGGGAGCTTTTTGAGCAACTTCATTATTCGGCTCCCAGCCCGGACATTGGAGAGCTTCATCTCTTCAGCCCATCTGGGCTTGGGGAGGTTTTGATTTGTGGGTCCAGATGGACCTACTTCATCTTCCTCGGACTCGGCATCCTCTTGGGTGGCACCGGCTGTCGGGTCTTCTTTATTAGTTGCTGTAGGGCAAGCTCCATTTGTATTTGCATCCTCAGTAGATTGCGCTGGCTGCGGGTGAATGGCCCCGGGTGTAGGGTTAGCCTCTTGACAGGGCTGTTTCCCCTTTGACATTTTCATAAATTCAAGGAATGAAGGGACTGCCTTGCCCCCACTTTTGTTGTATAGGCCTGACGGAGGGGGGATTTGAACTCCCTTAACCTCCGGCGGAGGTGTCTTGTAGGGTTGCTCCCCTCTGAACATGATGTTGTGGTTGGGTGGTGGCTGCCGCCCCCATCTTCGGCCCGACCGAGTGGCATGTGCAGCAGTTGCGGCCTCGGCTTTGCCTCCCCCAGCATGGGGTGTGAAGCAAATTTCTTCTTCTTCCTCTTCTCCGGGTAGGTTGAAGAGTGCTGATAGGGTATTGCAGGAGACAACCTGTGCTTTATTGGCCCCAGCGGCCTTTCTTTTCTTCTTCTTTTGCTTTCTCTTCTTTTTGGTTTCTGCGGGTGCCTGCCCCTAGAATAGGCTGCCCTCTTCAGGGGGTGCTGCTTCAGCTTCCTCCACCTGTTTGAGTGAGAGTTGTTCCAGCTCTTGCCATGGGACGTGGTCCCGTACCAGCAGAGGTTTCAATTCGGGCTGCACATATTCATCTAGCCCTTCAATCAGGTGCTGTAGTCGAAGGACCCCAGGATTGGTTTCCTTGATTACTGGTAGCGGAGTCTGTCTCCTCCTGTTAGGTGTATGTATTCTGATGGCTGTAGGTGGAGTGACCCATACGGGTGCTACCACTGGCGGAGCAGGCCGGGGTGTAACGCCACGGATATGTGCCCCCTCTTTCGGGTGAGGTGCCCTCTTCTTCTTGTGCTTTACAGGGATCTGCTGCCACCCCTGCTGTTCTTTCACGGGCTCCAGGAAATGGATTTCGTAGGTGCTCCGTGTGCTTGCTTCAGAGATCTCCTCAGGTAATGCATGGTAGAGGGAGACCATGTTAACTGCTGCTCTCCTGGGAGGAGCTTCATGTGGCTGAGGAGGGTCTACTTTGTACTCTCCCAGCTCTATTTCATTCTTCTTTACCATTCCTTCGATGATGTCTTTGAAAACATAACAGTCTTCGATTGGATGTCCCAACATCTGGTGGTAGGGGCAGAATCTTGGACTGTCCTTTCTTTTCAGGTCCTCCGGTCTTCTTGGCTCAGGCAGGGTGACCATGCCGTATTCTGTTACCCAGTCGAACAGGACTCGGGTCTTGTCCTTTGGAAAGGAGTAGGCTTTCTTCATCTTGTCCCTCAGCGAAGGACCTTCTTTGTCATCCGGAGCTTTTGCAGGCTGCGGGGGAGCCGCCTTCTTGCCTTTCTCCTTCTGTTGTTCGAACACCTTGATATCAAGCGCATTCGCTTCTTTAGGTGTGGGGCGCCGTTCCGCAGCCTTGCCTTTCTGGGCTGTGCTGGCAGCTGACGCCAGGACAGGCTTGGCTAGGAAAGCCTCCACTTCGGCCACCACATTATTCAGCCGGTCGAACGACCATATTTCCATTCCAATCATCTTCTCCAGGACCTCCCTCCTGAGGTTTTGTTTGCATATTTGTACCGCATCCTCCTGATGCGGGGGCCGCTTGCATCTCATTCCGAGGTTCCTCCACCTCTTGATGTAATCAAGGGCTGTCTCATCTGCCCTTTGTTTTGTTGAGTAGAGTTCGGCCACTGTGACCTCCCTCTCTGTGACATGGAAACTTTCTCTGAACTTTCTCTGCATATCCGACCAATCACTGATTGACCCAGCTGAGATGCTAGAGTACCATTCAAATGTGAGCCCTGTCAGCGAGGACCCGAAGAACTTTAGTAAATATGACTCGTCGGTGGCCAGATCACCCATAACGGTCATGTAATATGCAATATGCTCTTTAGGGGACGCTTTCTCGTTGAATTTGTCAAACTTAGGCGGCTTGTTGACCCCCGGGGGAAGTCGTTTAGCCGCATGGTGTTACGGGTAGGGCACCCGATAGGCATCAAATGCGACATAGTCACCTTCACTTTTCTCTGCGAGCTTCAGCTCGATCATCCTCTCCACCATCATCCGGTTCACGACCGTGGGGTCAACCGGTTCTGGATAGAAGTGTGTCGGCTACAAGTATGGGGTGACCAGGGTGGTCGCCTGTGGAGGATGCAGCAGTGGGGGTGTCGGGTGCACCTGAGGGAGCACCAGAGGTAGCAGCGGCTGAGGCTGTGGTGGCCGCTGTTGTGCCGTCGCCATGCTTGGCTCTGACGGCTGGGACAGTGTATAGAGTGGTGGAGGGTCGTCGCGACGAGCCGCTCCCGGGGATGACTCACCCTGGACTTCGGGTGGTTTAGAGGCCGATGAGTGTTCAGTCTTTTCCATCAGCTGCTTCTTCAGAGAGTCTATCTCCCGTTGATATTTTTATAGTAGCATCAGAACTGAAGGGTCTATAGTGGTAGAGATACCCTATGTTGTCTCCCTGGACGTACCCTCAGGCAGGATGTCGAGGAGGACGTCGTCTTCTTCTTCCACCGTCACCACATTAGCGGTCAAGACGGGGGCCTTGTCATCCCAGTGGGGATAGACCTGGGACTGTTTCCCTTTAACCATCATCAGAAGCTCTCTTGCTGCTTCTGTTCTGCGGGTAGTTGGCCCCGGCCGTGCGGCCAATTGAGCCAATTCTTGGGGGTCTCCAGGAAGCTCCCCATATTGGTTAGATATACCAGGCATGTTGCAGGTGAAAACCTGCATCCTTCTCTTTTGTTGATAGACCCTCCTTCTAGCATGCTGCGGGAAGGTCAGTCTTTCAAACACAGAGATCCTTCTCCTTTCTTCCCGCTCGGGGAAAACTTCATCGGCTTCGATCTCGAAGCCGTCATTATATCCGTTGTCGTCGACTGACGACACCATCATTCTATCTCCCATATCTCCTTCATCTGCCATTGATGGGCAGTAGTCTTCCTCAGTGGCGACTGTCTGCATCAGTCGCTGCTGTCCGAGTGAGGGGTTGCCTAAGCCTCGGAAATAATTTCTGACCAAGCAGGTCATCTCTTCTCGACCCCGCTCTTGATGTAGGACGGGGGGTGATTGTCAACCTCCAACGGGAGGGATATAGGCCAGCCGAGCTCTGTCAGCAGGCTGTTGGAATCTTCGTCCCGCAGCAGGGATGTTGGCTTGACGGGCCGCGGCCCGGAAACTTCTGTGGCACGGAGGATCCGCGACCACCTCTTCTTCCTCCTTCGGGGGCAGGCCCCTTTCTCTTCTCACTTCCGCCTCATTGTTCACAAGACGACGGCAGATGGGAGTTAGCTGGTGGGCAGGTCGGGTCCGCTTGGGAACCCACACCTGTTTAAACTTCCTCGGCCTGGGTGCCGGGCTTCCTTGGCCACAGTGGCCGGCTTCTTCTATTTCTGTCCTCCTTCCGGTGAGGGCCTGATAGGCATTGTTGACAAGAATGTTGGGGATGACTCGGTCCGGGGTCACCCGTGCAGTGCGTCCGTCGAGGAAGACGCGCATACCCCCGACTAGCATAGATTTTCCGGACTGAGACAGAGTTCCGGGGATTACAGCAGCATTCTTGCGGGCCTGGTGACGCTGGCGTCCTCCAGGGTGTTTGTTGATGACATTGGGGTGGGTCCCACGTATGACGTGATGCACCAGACAGTTAGCGGCCGGGGCCGAACTTTCGGACAAGTCTTTGCAGCAGGGAACCTTCAGAGGCTCCATTTTTTCCACAGCTTCCTTGACAGGTTCTGGGGCTTCGACCTCCAGCATATTTACAAAGGCTAACCCCAAAAAGTTGGGGAAGCCCACAGCGGTAGGGAAGCTGCCAAATTCCATGGGTACCGCCAGGTACCCTTGCGCGTGTCCAGCGACAATCGAAAGATCGAAGTCAACGCCAGTTATCCCGTTGATCGTCATTGATCCGCCTGCACAGACAAACAAAGCAATAATTAGTAGCCTTTGAGAGGGCTTCGAAGCCCGAATATCCCGACAAAGAGATGAAAGGTGACACTGGTCCCACCGGGAGTGCCAGACTTGTTCGCGACCTTTTCTTTCTTTCGCGGGTCGATCGACCAACTGACTGACTGGTAGTCAAATGATCAATTGACGACGCGGGCGTGCCAGTCACATGAGTGACGCTTTTATGATGCGCTCATTCTGACCCATGTCGGGCGAATGTGAGGTTCGGTCGGGACTAGCAGTCCGCCATACCATAAAGACTATGGCGTTAATTACATCCCCCACGAGGAGGGAACACCTTTGATTAATTGCCGAGATAGCGGGCTGTCGAAGCCGAATTAAAAAGAGCTACATGATGATCATGACGAAGGTATGCAGGATGCATATATTTATCGTACAGAAGATGCATAGTTCATAGAATTATGGATCCTCGGTACGTGGCAGAGGACGTAGGTCCGAAGACCACCGTCGCGCATAGCGAAGACTTCCGATCAGACATAATCCCGATTTTCTGTCGACGCCATTTAATATACCCGAGGATCTATGCAGGCATGCACACATAACGTTCATGACTATATTAAGCATGATAATAGAATCATGGAAGTGAATGATGATCAACCACGTTTATTACCCCCCCCCATCAAGGAACGAGAGAACAACACAAATATAATAGCGAAAGCAAAGTGCTAACGGACAAGGTACTAAAGATGTGATAACAAGATAGTTTTAGGCCCGCCCGGCCCTTCCTTTATTCAATTTATTACCAATTGTGATTTATTAACATCAACCCTGAGGGATGAGAACCACTCCCGAGGCAAATGAATAATTAAAGCAGCAAAAGGTCTCAAAATCGGCGCGGCCATGCGATAGGTAGCTTATACGGCGCAATAAAACGTAGGTATAGCGGCTAATACGGTGCGGCCATATAGCTGGTTAAGACGGCGCGAAGGCCCTGGGGCGCGCCGGTTTAGGGCGCGCCGGAAAGGCGCAAAGGAAAACTTTTTGATTATGAGTCTAGCGTTAATCCGGCGCGGGGGGTACCGCGCCGGATTAGGCCGCGCCGTTTTAGATTATTTTTGATGAATTTCGAATCATTTGAGTTTGTTAAGTTTATGTTGAGGGTTTTGAAACCATTTAAGGCTAATTGTTTGTTAAATTAAAGTCCAGAACCCTGAGGGATGGTGTGATAAGCCAGTGCGAGGTTCCTACTCGAGCACCAGGATAATTGGGTCCAGAATGAGTGTTTCGTTATGGTTTATTCATTATTAATCTGTCCAAAATTGGACAGCATCTCCCCTGAACCTGAAGAGTTGCAGGGGAGAAGCGAGGTCATGCTCACCTATGGAACAAGCCCCTAAACCGCCGGTCTACACGAAGGCAGCCAGTAAACCCCATTGGATAGGATACCCCGAGGACTAGCCTGCTAGGGGCACCAAGGTTCCATAGGGGGAAGAAACGGAGAGATGAAGCCATTGACGATGGGAACAGCACCCCGAGGGCTAGCCTGCGAAGGGTGGATGACCCACAGTGTATGACTTATCCCTTATAGGGACTGACCATTAGGAAGATGAAACTTCGAGGGCTAGCCTGCGAGGAGCACATATCCCCGGCCTTCATTGGGTCCTGAATTGTTGGGGGCAAGCTCGTTGAGCCAAGACCCCTCTGTTGCTATCTGCTGTGGGCTCAGGGAGAAATGCCTGCCATCGAGGGGTAGGGTTCTTAGTTGCCCAGCAGTTCTGTGAAGCCACGGGGGGAATGTTCCCCTCCCCGGGTGATCGGGACGATGAGAAAACCTCGGAACAGTTTGGATGATCGTGATGCACAGATGCAGTAAATGCATAAATGAGACGGGCCCATTGCAGGGGCATATGCTCGAACAGTTAGAAAGCGACGTTCAGGGGATGAACTCTGCATATGGCGGAGAGAGGCATGCGCAGAAGCACAGCTCTGTCCGAGAAGAGAGAGGGATGCGAAAACCCTTGAATCAAACATGAGAATGATCGAAGGAAAAGCCCCCGGGGAGGGGTGTTTATGTAGCCCACGATGATTCAGGGCACGCTATAGACCTCGGAGAAACCGGAATTAGAACTACGCAGAGAAGAACTCCGACACACGCATTGGCATAGATAGAACGGGGGGAGGCTGAGGATCATTCATTCAATCTATTCATTTGATCATTCACACACGCATATATATTACCATCCCAGAAACGGGAATGGTTTAGCATTTACATGGTGAGAGTACAGCACCGGCACCATTGCTCGGTCGCCGTTCTACAATAGCGGAGGCAGAGGACGTGCATAGCACAACAACAGGGGAAGGGGAAAAAGAGAAAATCGCATAGAAGGGGGAGGAGAATCGACTCATATCATCGTCGCTCCTCCCCCCCTCGCTTACATTCGATGGGTAGAAGAGAAATCTGCGGAAAGTAGGAAAAGGATCAACACCGACGCCCACCTGTTCCGAGAACAGGGTATCGTAGAGGAGGGAGACGACCGGCGGAAGCTCCTCCGAAGGAACCCTACTCCCTCTCGACTCCCTTTCTTTTCTTTCTTCCCAAAAACCCTCTTCTGTGTCCTCCCTTTTTTTTTCTTTGTCGAAGAGCAGCCACCTATATAGGGGGCGCGTTCGAATCTTAATCCGGCGTGAGATTAGCGCGCCGGGAAGAAGCCTCAGCAAATTAGCGCGCCGGTCTTGGAGGGCGCCGGTTTAATGGGCGCGCCGTATTAGCATTTCCCGCGCATTGCAGGTTAGCCGATGAATCCGGGGATGATCCTGGAGGTCATCATGAACATTTATCTCGCCAATGCCCATCGAAACCTTGACGAGGTGTTTTCTGAAGCCCCTCGGCTGACGTGCGGCCGTTCCCGAGACTCCAGATAGCTTTGGCTTAATTACGCGGGTTTCCCGCTAATACAACCTGCGGCTTTATAATTCGTGCTGCTGGCTCAGTCTGGCTTGTACCCAAGCTCCTTAGGGGGTTGGATGACACCAGGGATAATTCCACCTGCGCTGGGCGATCATTCGGCCACTAACGGGCCCATCTTGTCGGGAAGCCGTACCTGTGCCGGGTGATCGGGATCTTCTGCCGTCAGAGCTTTCGGTCCTCCGTCTCGGAGAGCCAGGGGGGACTCCTTTATCTTCAGGAGAGCCTTTCATGAGGTGGGTAGCCACCGGGTAGACCGTCAACCTTGGTCGGACAATGGGTGTAGTGTGTGCGGCATGACAGAGTCGATGTCGGTTCATTGGGCAGGCTTGGTCGCACTGCCGGTTGGTTGTGAGTTTGTCTCGGCTTTCCTGAGGTGAAGTCTCCGTGTCCCTATGGGATGACTCGAGGCTCTGGCAGCTTGAGAAATCCTCGATGTGTTGATCTTTATTGCCTCCCGCGCTTCGGTGGGCCGGGTCATTCGTCCTTATGGCTTGGTCGCCGACGATCATATTTTAGGTGCCAACATCTGCCCGGTGGGGGTACGGATTGAGGTGCGATAGGCCCATAGAGCTTTGATAAGCTTTTTTGGCCAGTCTGAAAACTTACTAGACTTGCAGGTTTTCTTTATGATTTTGATCAATGTTTTGTTGGTGGCCTCTGCTTGGCCATTACCTTGTGGGTAATAAGGTGATGAATGATGCAATGCGATTGCGTACCTTTTGCAGAGGTCTTGAAGATCCTGGGAAATGAACTGTTACCCATTGTCGGTGACGATTGTGCTTGGGACATCGAACCTGGTGAGGATGTTCTTCATGATGAACTTGCAGACTGTTGACGCCTTAATTTCCGCGTAAGCTTCGGCCCATTTGGTGAAGTACTCCGTCGCAGTGAGGATGAAAGATTTCTGCTTGGTGAGGAAATTGGGATCACCTAGGGGACCAATGATGTCGAATGCCCACATGGAGAAAGGCCATGGGGAGGATATTGGATGAAGTGAGGAAGATGGTGAATGAATTTTATCGGCGTGGAGTTGACACTTGACACACCTACGGACATAGACAGCATAATCATCTGCCATAGTGGGCCAGTAAAAGCCTTACCTAATGATCTTCTTAGCGAGCATTTGGCTATTTACGTGGCCACCGCATACACCTGAGTGTGCTTCTTCTACACATTTCCAGACTTCATCGTCATCAAGACATCTTAATAGAACACCAGTAAGGCTTCTCCTGTATAGTAGACCTCCAACCAATGTGTATTTCTGGGCCACCCTTCTTATGGCTTTCTTATCCTCTGTGGTGGCTCCTTTAGGGTAAGATTGGTCTTTGCAATATTTGGCGATTTCATAGAACCAAGGTTTCTCCTCATCAGCCAGTTCTTCTTCAAATTCTGCCAACATGATTTCCCTCTTCTCAAGGATTTCCCCTTCCTGAATCTTCCGTAGGACTCTTTCTTTGATTTTTAAGAGGTAAGGGTCCTGAACAGCAGGGACGAGATGCTTGTAGATGTTGATGGATTTAGACCATGCACCTAAAGGGAATTTGAAAGATGACGCCAAGGAGGTGAGGGCATCGGCCAGAATGTTTTGTTCGCGAGGAACACGGACAAAGATCAGCTTGGTGAACAATTTGGCATAAGCGGAGACCAGCTCTTGATAGGGCTTGAGCTTGGGATCGAGGGTGCGATATTTGGTAAGCACCTGGCGGAGAACAAGTTGACTATCACCCACGACTCGCAATTCGGTGATATAGAAAGAATGGGCTAGTTCCAGACCAGCTAGAAGAGCCTCATATTCAGCAATGTTGTTAGTGACTGGGAATGCGAGATGAAATGCCTCTGGGATG
Source organism: Amorphophallus konjac (assembly GCA_022559845.1). Lineage (NCBI taxonomy): Eukaryota > Viridiplantae > Streptophyta > Magnoliopsida > Alismatales > Araceae > Amorphophallus > Amorphophallus konjac. Next base: position 514,189,531 of record CM040121.1, on the reverse strand, counting down.
GTGACGCCTTCGGGCGTCAGAAGGACAATGCCAATGCCTTTCCCTTGGGAATTCAGAGCTCCGTCAAAATATAACGTCCACATTGGCTCATCGTATTGAGTGACAGACATTAGTTCCTCATCCGAAAACTCTGATTGGACAGGATCGAACTTGGGGAGAGGATGATGAGCGAGATGCTCAGCTACAGCATAGCCTTTAATCACCTTTTATTGAATGTAGGTGATGTCAAACTGAGATAGGAAACTCTGCCAGTATGCTAGCCTATCGGTAAGGACGGATTTCTCCAGGAGGAATTTGATAGGGTTCATGCGGGCGATCAAATGGACCTCATGAGCCAAGAAGTAGTGCTTCAATTTCTGTACTACCCAAACAAGGGCAGCACAGGTTTTCTCCATGGTTGTGTACTCTGTTCACAGGGATTGAGGAGTTTGGACAAGTAATAGGTTGCCCGTTCCTTGCCTTCTTCATCGGCTTGTGCGAGGACGGCTCCCATGGAATCATCCAAGACTGAGATGTAAAGGATCAGAGGTTTTTCTGGTTTGGGTGGAATGAGAACGGGTGGACTAGCCAGGTATTCCTTTAACCCTTCAAAAGTTTTTTGACACTTTGAATCCCAATGGAATTCTACTCCTGACTTAGTCAACTCGTAGAAAGGTCTACACCTTTGTGAGTGTTGAGACACAAACCGATGGATGAATTACAGCCTCCCAATTAAACCTCGGACTTCCCTCAAATTTTTGGGAGGCGGCATGTCCCTGATGGCCTTAGCTTTGTCGAGATCTATCTCGATCCCCCTTTTACTCACAATGAAACCCAGTAATTTACCCGATGATACGCCAAACACACACTTCTTCGGGTTCATTTTCAACTGGAACTCCCTTGATCTTTGCAACACCTTAGCCAAAACTTTCGGATGTTCCATCCTGGTTCTTGATTTCACCAAAAAATCATCCACATACACCTCCAGATATATATGCATCATGTCATGAAATATGGCCATCATAGCTCTTTGGTAAGTAGCTACAGCATTCTTTAACCCAAACGGCATGACCACGTAACAATATGTTCCCCATGGTATAGTGAATGACGTCTTCTCCTGATCCTCTTCTGCCAAATGAATTTCATTATATCCCGAAAATCCATCCAAAAATGAAAGGGTCTCATAACCTGCTGTGTTATCGATTAACATATCAATGTGAGGCAAGGGAAAATCATCCTTTGGACACGCGCGGTTAAGGTCCCGGAAGTCGATGCAAATTCTGACTTTCCCATCTTTCTTCATGACTAGGACAATATTCGCCACCCACTGAGGATAAAGGACGACTCTAATGAACCTGGCTTTGTGGAGCTTGTCGACCTCTTCTTTCATTTTTAAAGCCATCTGAGGGTGGAAACGCCTTAACCTTTGTTTTACCGAGACGGACCCTGGTTTTAGAGTTAAGCGATGTTCAACCAAGGTGGAATCCAGACCCGACATATCCTCGTAGCTCCATGCAAACGTGTCCTTATACTCTTTGAGAACTTCGACCAATGCCACTTCTTCAGAGGGTGGTAGATTATCTTTTTTTTTTAATTAATGGTCACATACTGAAGTATGTGCCATGCATTTATATATTAAAAATGGAAGGTTGTACAACATCACCGGGGCATACCCCTGGAAGAGCAAAAGGAGGGGAAGCAGAGCCCCAACCTACAGACGTAGTGAGACTAAGCCCATCTGATCAGTAATCAACGACCCAAAGCATGCCCTAGGTAGATCAGTAGGGGAATGAAAGATTGTGTTGTGCTTGATGTGGCAGGCAAACGACGCTAAGGCATCCGCGACATGGTTAGCTTCACGGTAGACATGGGAGACGCTGACGCCATTGCGAATGAGATGCTGATTAATTTCACGCCACCACCGTAGCGAGACCCAAGCCACTTCGGCCCCAAGCAGGCACAGGGAGGTGGCTAAGGCCGTAGAATCAGTGCGGATTCTAGAAAAGGAGAGACCATGTTCATTGGCGAGGCGAATTCCATCGCACATAGCCCGGGTTTCCGCTACCAGGTAGCTGCCCACACCATAGAAAAAGGAGAAAGCCAGTATAAGCTTCCCACTGCTATCCCGAATACATCCACCACCACCACAAGGCCCAGGGTTTCCTTTGCTAGCACCGTCGACATTCAAGACAAGTCCTTGATCAGGCGGGATCCATCGAACAAGCTTGACAGTCCGAGGAGGGAACCTGCACCTGAAACCTAGATCTGAAAGAAGCATGAGTTGCCGGTCTGTGGGGTGCTGTTTGAAGGTCTGCTTAGCAAGGGCAACATTAATCTGAAACTGAATATTGTGAATGTGGTACGCAGAGGTGTTGCAGAGACCCTCATAGCGCATCTTGAACCTCACCTTCCAGACCTCCCATATAATAAGGATAGAGGCATAAGTAGCAATATAACCATACGGAGACAGAAGGCTGCAGCTGGTGAGGAGATCCCAAATGCGCTGAGTGATATGATGGTGGGCTCGAAGAGGAATATCAAGGAAGGAACTAGCCCAATTCCACATGGGGACAGCCAGGTCACTTTTCAGGAAAAGGTGATCTAGATCCTCAGCGCACAGGAGCATGCAGCGACTGCAGCGAGATACCATAGCAATGCCATTGTCCACAACACGAGCATCAACAGGAACCGCTCTGTAGAGAACCTTCCAAGAAAACAAGGAAGCTCACCTTTGGAAATGCTGGCTCCACAGGTGGGTCAAAGGCGTATGTCTGATGCCTTTCGGGCGAAGCTGCTCATAAGCCGATTTCAGAGTGAAGGCACCAGAGGCGGAAGGCGACCAGATGCAAATGTATTTAAAATCCGATAGATGGATGCCATCAAGGCAGTGAGCGTCAGGAAGAAAACTACGCACAGGGTGCGCCAAGTCAGTAAGAACATCTCGGACTGTCAGTGGCAGTGTCTGATAATTGTTCGGCAAGAAGTGGCGCAGCGAACGGTCACCAATCCACAGATCATTCAGAAAATTCACTCGCCTACCATTACCAACAACCCACCGGGTATTTGAGATAACCAAGTCATATGCTGAGTGAAAAGTATTCCTAGGGACGCCGTGCAACTTAGGTGCACAATGCTCAGACCCTTTGTCCAGATGGAAGCGACGCCGTGCGTAATCAGCCCAAAGAGAAGAGCCCCGGAGGAGAGACCAAGCTAGCTTCATTGCCATAGAAATGTGGACATGCTAGAGACTTCGAACTCCTAAACCACCCTCGGATACAGGCTTCTGGACAATACCCCAGTGGACCCAATGTTGGCTGGAGCCCCTATCAGTGCCACCCCAGAAGAAACTCGCACAAAGGTGCTCAAAATAGTGAAGGATGCTTTTAGGGATAGAAACGGCAGTCGCCAAATATATCGGAACGGAAGACAACACAGAGTTGATGAGTGTTATCCGGCCAGCTTGAGATAAAAGCCGAGATTTCCAGGAGAAGATTTTTGCATTTAACTTATCAATGAGCGATTTGAAGTCCACCACAAGACTTCTCCCTTGCCGGATAGGGACGCCAAGGTAAGTGAGAGCACCATGCTGTTGGTGGAAACTAGTGAGACCCGAGATTATGGACGCCACTCTCGCCGGAGCATTAGCAGCCATAAGATAATAACTTTTAGATGTGTTTCAGGGTGGTAGATTATCACTTATGAGGATGATCCTAGGGTCTTCCTTAGTTCCCAAGTTGACTTCTTTGGTGGACTCTTCTACGGCGGCTGACGGCTCGTCGAATCTCCTTATTCCACTAGCATATGCACCGGCCGCGTCCTCATATTCTTCATCCTCGTCTCCAATAGGGTATTGTTCATCGGTGATCTCATAAACCCTATATCCTTCATCAATCACACAATTACCCTCACATTCTATCTCCGGTTGCTAGATGAGATTTTCTAGCAACTGAGGGATGGATAGAAGGGCTTGACACCTAGTGGCTAAATCTAGAAGGAATCGACGGGGGATCTGCCTACCCTTGAATTTCTTTTTGGGTAGTACCCTTGACTTATTATCCCTAGCTTGACTCATATTATTTTCAGAAGGAGAAAAGGCTGAAGGGGATGGTGAAGAATGTACAGGGAAAGACCCCTCAGAGGAGGGGTAGAAAAGGTCGCTCATAGGACCTTGGATGGGTGGCCCGCAGGGCGGGACGCACTCATGGGAGATGTAGGAGGTTTCTCAACAATGATGTGTTGTTGAGGAGTTTGAAAATTGACGTTTTTTTTTCATTTTTATTTTTGATGACAAAACAATGAAAAGAAATCGGAGGAGGGGGAAAGGTGGTTATGGCTAAAGGATTGGGAGGCTCGTAGAGCAGATCATGATTGAAAATCTGGCGTGAGTTGAGAAACCCGCGCAGGTATGTAAGTAGAGAAGGGGGCCTGGGAAGATCGTCAGACAACCGTCTGGCCCAAGAGGAAGACATCAGCGAAGGCTGAGGTGAGTGAATGGGGAAGACGATGGCTAATGAGCCGTCGATGGCAATGTTGATGATGGATGAAGATCCGCCGGTGACAGAGTCCTCTTGGCGAGGATGGTTTGGAACTTTGGCAACAGTAGTGGTATTCCCTGGCATTTCAGAGATCAATGGCGGCCCTTCCACCTGCGGTGGTGAGAAAATTCTTTCTAGTGCAATGGAAACATCTTGTATGTCAAACCATTTGCCCCATTCGCATTCCGGATCTTTGATCTTGCCTTTCTTACCGGCCCTTGAACATTTTTCAGCCAAGTACACAACATGCGATCCTCCACGTGTTTCCTGCGGGTAATCTCCCATTTGAACAACGGGCCCCTTCTTGAAGTGAGAGGATAGGGTCCACGTGAGGGGTTTCCCATCTGTCTCGAACGGTCCTTTAAAGCCTAGGCCGAACCTGTGGCCTAACCTTTTTTCCTTTGGCGGCTTCAGCCTTCCTTGTAATTGCGCGCCCAAGCCTTTGCCTTGTTGATAGTCGCTCCCATCCTTTAGAACGGGAAGGGAGACGTGACATCGGTACTGAAGGTGGCTTCTTTGATGTTAGCGGAATGCAGGACGGGTCATACACATCCAGTAGTGATAATATGGGCCGATGAGACGGCCAAACAGATGGCAAAGAGATGTTAACATCATCCACTATATGAAGGACATGCGTGCTGACCACTTTAATAATCCTCCCATTGTATGGGAACTTTAGGCATTGGTGGTTGGTGGAGGGTACATCATCCATGACTTCGATATAGGGGCATCCCAGTATAGCCTTGAATGTGGGATCCATGTCGAGGACATGGAATTCTGTAGGGACTGACGCAGGGCCTAATTCTGCCTTCAGAATAATCATTCCCTGTGGTGGCCTTTTGCTATTGTCATAAGCTATGACTGTGATCGAGGAAGGTCTTATATGTTCTTCACCGACTCCACATAACTGAAGGGTGCTCATGGAGATCATATTTATAGATGCACCAGTGTCTACCAAACATGGGTGTATGGACACTCCGTTGATTTTTATCGAAACACACAATGCATATTTTCGAGCTTCCTTGGGGGCAAGCTCGTGGTTGTGGAACACAATAGCCGGTTGTGTTTCTGTCGGCATCAGAACGGCCGAAATCTTCTCTACAGGGAGGTCCTCATTCATCATGACCTTTTGAAGATATTCCATTAAGGCTGCCTGATGGGATGTGGATCTCTGAAGCAGCTCAAGAATGGAGATCCGAGCAGGCGTCTTGTCCAAGTGTTTCAAAAAATCATACTGTGTTCCAGGAATAGATTTTTCTGGCTGTTCTCCATTGTCCTTCTCTGACTGAGCCTGATCGGGGTTCTGACTATTCTGGGGGAAAACTCTGTGGAAAATCCTTTCACTCCGGAGCACCATTGCCTGCGGCTTTTGTACCTCTATGGGGGTAGCTGTGGGTTTTAACAGAGGTTTGAGGGGTAGCGGTGGAGGAATGGTTGATGAAGCCGGAGTAACGATGGGAGCAGGGATTCTGATGAGGGGTTTGTTCGGTGGAGGCATGGTGGAGGTAGAGGGGATATCATACGGGCTATGAAGGATAAGAGGTTTGGAAGGTGGAGGTGGAGGCAAAGTGGAAGTGGATAACGCTTGAGGTGGGTAATGGTTTTGAGATGGATGGTGGGTGATGAGTGGTTTTGAAGGCATTGGTGGAGGTATGGTGGAGACAGGCGAGGTCACGTATGGTTGACGGATGATAAGAGGTTTGGAAGGCATAGGGACAGATGCAGTGGAGGTGGATGGCAAAATGGAGGAGTGAGAGAAGATGAGAGGGTGTGAGGGCATAGTGGAGGGTGTTGGCTGATAGGTCGCTGGTGAGTTAGTGGGAGGGGTGCGAATGAGAGGGCGTGATGGCTGTGGAAATGATGAAGGCTGTACTATAGGTTGTAATGCGGGTTGATGAGAGAGAGGTGTTACCCGGGCAGGGCGAGGGGGTTGCATGACGATAGGGTTGGCGGTAGCAAGAATGGAGGTACTTTCTGGGTGCCACACCTGCTCTCTCCCGACTTCCGGGAAGGAGGAGATAGGGTTGACCTGGTGATTGGGCTGTTGGTGCTCCGACAATGGATTCTGGATTATGCCCATGTTGGGCTATTGTTGTTGTGCCTACTGAGGCTGTTGTTGTTGTTCTGGTTGTTGTTGTGGCTACTATTGTAGTTGCTGGAACTGTGGCCTAGGAGGAGGTCTCCTGGCTTTGAGAGTGGCGACGTATCGCCTCATTTCATCCCAGTCAATTCTGCCTTCATCATTCGTATCATAGATGTAATCTTTAAACTGAAAGCAGTTCTCTACTGTGTGTCCTGACTGCCTGTGATAGATGCAGTATCTGAAGGTATCAATATTCGGGGGCCACGCGAGCCTTTCCCTGGGTAGGATGAGTGTGTTTGAGGCCATGAGGGCGCTGAAAATATCTGCCAAAGTTTCTGGCAATGGTGGGTAATAGGCTCTCTTTGGACCAATCGGCCTCCTTTGTTGCTGTGGGGGGCCATAATTTCCTAGGGGTGGAACTTGGTGGTACTGAGGTGGCAGTTATTGTTGCTGGGGTCGGGGTTGTTGCTGGGGTTAAAGTGGTTGAGGCATATTGTTCTGGGGTGGAGGACGAGAGGGGAAAGAACCATGTTGGAGGGGAAGTCGGGGCATTTGTGGAGGCCTTGGGTTGAGTGCATAGTTGGCGTTGTTGACTGCACTCACCTGCTTATTTGTCACAACCCCTTCTGTCGCTCCACCAGTGCCTATCTTTCTGAGCACCTTGGGCTTCGGCGGCTCAAACATGTGCATAATGGAGGAGTCTTTTAACTGGGTCTGGATATACCGGGCCCTTTCATAGAGCTCTTCTATTGTGGTAAGCTTGTTCATGTCTAGGACGTGCCTGAACTATGGGGTTGCATTGGACACAATCATCTTTACTTGTTCAGGCTCTGAGAGGGTATCTCTTATCCTTTCTACCAGGGACCTCCATCTGTCGGCATAACGGACAAAATCTTCGTCGGGCTTCATTTTCTCGGCCACTAGGTTGGTAATGGAAAGAGAGGGATCGACCCTATCCCGATACTTTTGCAAGAATCTTCTTTGCACCGTATCAAAGTTCTCGGTCTCGCCGGGCTCCAAAGAATAGAACCACTCTAGCGCAGGACCATCCAATGATCTCCAAAAGAGGTATGCCAGAGATCTCTGGTCATTTTGCCAATAGGAGGATTCATACATGAAGTCCTTGAGGTGAATAAAGGGGTTGCCAGTGCCATTGTACCTACGGTACGTAGGCATTTCAGACGGAGGAAGATGGATCACCGGAAGGATTGGCAAAGCAACCTCCGGGGTGGATTTCACGTCCACCATTTTCTTTAAATTCTGAAATTGTTCATCCATTCTATTGAACCTGTTGAGGAGCGATTGGGCAAGCTCCTCGGGAGGTGAAGGTGGCACCTGCCACTGGGGAGTAAAATGTATCTCGGAGACTTGAGGAGGAAACCCCAAATGGGATGGAGCTGTCGGACCGCCGACAGTTGGCCCCGGCTGGAGCGGTATGTGGGGAACAGTAGGGGTTTGAGATTGTGAAGGGAATTGGAACGAGGGTGGTTGTTGGCTCGCCTGCCCTTGAAGCGAGAGAGACTGGATGGCTTGCGCCAGTGAAGGAGATGGGATGGCCAGCACCGACTCTTGGAGGGGTGCGATGGCTGGAGTTGACTCTTGGAGGGCGGGAGAAACAGATTTCCCTTTCAGAATGGCCTGGAAGGCCCGGAGCTGCTCAGAGGTAAGCTCCGTGTTGGCGAGGACACCTAGCAAAGAGGAGATGTCCTGTGATGGGGATGTGTCCCCTGCGGTAACCTGCACCTCACGTGAGGGCTCATACGAAAGACCCGAGTCCATAGCATAGACTCGCGGCTCGACTGACTGACCACGACCAGAGTGGTTCTCTTCAAAAGACTCGTGAGCCATGCTCAAAGTTTTTCCGGAATGTAAAAGCATACACCAACAAGCAGATAGCAAAGATTATCAAACAAGTGAATGCCTTTACGCCCTCTTTTTTTGTTTTGATTTTGATAATTTTTTTGTGTTTTTCACCAGATCTGAAGTTCACACAAAAATAGGGACCCTAGTTAGTTTTTATTTCACCGCCGTGTCAACTAGGGTCTCTCGTCTCACCACGAATGAGTCGACTAACTCCGGGGAACTTCAATGGTACAACCAGCCCAGTGAACGAAGAGGGAATCCTTCGCTGTCGGGGACTTACGGAGGTCCCCGTGGAGGAGATTCTAGTCCGTCGAGAGGAATTCCCAAACAGAGAGTCCTTCCTTCACCGAGAGAGGGTGATCCTTAGAAAAAAATGAAAAAAAAACTAGAAAAGGGGTGGATGCATGCAATGAAGTGCTGAACAGTTATACAGAACATAAGAAAACAACAGAGATAGTAAAGATATAATCAACACCCAATGAATCACAAGGGACTAGGAGCGAAGTACACGAGGTGCACGAGGGATAAGAACTGAAAGTGCTACTGTGAGCACAACTGGAGCGCGCGAGGGTGCAAAGGTGGAGAGGCACAGGCGGTGCCGAAGTTGCAAGAGTCACCAAGGGAAAGAGAAAGAGGTCCCACCGTGATCACCAAACTGTGAGCGACGTCACGCAGAATGCCGGACGAGGCGAGGCGGAGCGCGCGGGCTCGTTTTGCTGCAACATAGAAAGAAGAGAGAAGAGGAGAGAGACCACCACGGGAGATTGCTCCGGCGAGGCGTGCGGGACAGATGCAATGTAATAAGATATGAGGATTAAACGGCCATAGCAGGAAATAACTCTCCGCGACCTCGGGGGATGGGAAAAGTGCAGAATTTAAGTGACATAAATTTAAATGGCCATTGCGGGAAATGACTCGCTGCGGCCTCGAGAATATAACAGATATAAGAAGCACATGATGTAAGTGACAGAAACTTAAACGACCATTGCGGGAAATGACTCGCCGCGGCCTCGAGAATATAACAGATGTAAGAATAACACACAATATTAATGACAACAATTTAAACGGCCATTGCGGGAAATGACTCACCGTGGCCTCGAGAATATAGCAGATACAAGAACAGCATAGAATACAAGTGACGGAAATTTAAACGGCCATTGCAGGAAATGACTCTCCGCGGCCTCGAGAATATAGCAGTTATAAGAACAACACAGAATATAAATGACGAAAATTTAAACGGCCATTGCGGGAAATGACTCTCCGCGGCCTCGAGAATATGATGTGATCGCCAGGAGCCAGAGACCCCAAAATAAAGAAAGTGATCGCGCCTACCTCAAAAATGGGAGATGGTGAGTTGCTTCTTCCTCTCCCTTCGGCCGGCCGATGGAGAGGGCTTTCCTTGGTTACCCTTGCAAAAGAAGAAACAGACAAATAACAGGTGGATCAGAAAAGATGGCAGTGTAGCATTAGTCCCTTGATGAAGAATAATGAAATTGTGGCAAGACACACACCTGGTTAGTGTCGTTTTTAAATCCCTCTCGGACACGAGTAGAAGGAAAATACTATGATGAATGGGGGATCATGCAAACGTGCACAAAAATGGATCTCCCTTATGAAAGGAGATGACGGATGATGGGATGATGCATGCGATAGAAATGACAAAAGAGAAGGGGAGAGAATGTCTTATTGAAGGTGCCGATGGCGGGATCCGGCAGAGCTTTGGCAGCGTGGGGATGACGTGGAAGCAGAACAGATGGAGCTAGCCTTCCTCTCGCGAGCGCGGGCACCCGAGAAGCCGACAGAACCTCCCCCTACAAAAGACCCACGGGTTAGAAATGGGATCCGGCAAAGTCTCTCCTTCCTCTGTCGGATCTGAAGCCCCCTTCCTTCGATGGAGGGGGTCCCCTATTTATAGAAGGAAAGCTGATTGGGGCATCCAGTCTCTTGGATGCCTCACTGTTGAGGCGTCCAGGATCCTGGACGCCTCAATAAATATTTTTTATATTTTTTATCTTAATATATTCATTGAGGCGTCCAGGCTCTTGGATGCCTCAATGATGAGGCGTCCGGGGCCCTGGACGCGCCCATTTTCACCTACCGAATCACCACCGAAAGCCATAGACAGTGGGTAAAGCGAGTGGTTTCGAGGTGCACCCGTGACTCACGAGTGGGTGCGTCCAACTGACAGGACGTCGTCAAGTTTTGAATTTTTGCACAACGTCAAATCGGACGGTGGATCGGGCTTGTCCGGACCTGGATCATTGGGGCGTCCAGGCCCCTGGACGCCTCAAGATTGAGGCGTCCAGTCCCTTGGACGCCTCAAGCATTATATATATATATATATATATATATATATATATATATATATATATTATTATTATTATTATTATTATTATTGTTATTATTATTTATTTTTATTTATTGATTGAGGCATCCAGGCAAGTTGACGCCTCAAATAAGTCCTGCCGGACTCGTCTTGAAAGGTCGTCGGCATCAAACCGTCAGACGTCTTCGAGTTCAGATTTTTTTGGTACGTCCGGTTGGTAGCGACGTCGTCCGCATGCCGTGTGATTTCCTGAGTGAGGGGGCTTTTCTCAGATTCTGAAGAAGTGCCACACTCTCGGAAGAAGACCAAAGAAAAGGAAGCACTCTAGCGATTCGAAATGTGAAAGCCACTGCGGGGCGTCATATTGTAATATGAGATTTACTCAAGACGATGTCAGAAATAGCGTGTCTACAGATGGTGGGCATCGGGTCGGGACTAGCGACCCGCCATGCCATAAAGGTCGATCACGACGATAAGAGGGGAAAACGTTTGATTAATCGTCACGCCAAGCAATGGGGCTGCATGGTCGATAAGTCAATTCGATTATATAAAAAGAAGAGAGAACGTGTTGAAAAGCCTAGCTACCTTGAAAGCCCCACATCGGGGTGCATGCGAAAAGGTATTCGGAGTCGTATCGGTCACATGTTGACCATTTCCTTATTGTTTCGTGCCCCCCTCAAACTCATGTGTCGTGAATTTACCATCACGTCTATATATCGCCACCATTTCGGGAGATAGGGCTCCTCGATCGCGGGGAATATTAATGCCATGTGGAAGCAATCAATGACTTGTGCCAACCTCCTTGAGTCACATGCACATCATATCATTCATGGCAGGTGTGGCCGTCCCTGCTGAATCGGTCGTCCCGGCCACGGCTCGAGACGGGATGGTACATTGTGTACCGATACAAAAAACTATAATATATATATATATATATATATATATATATATATAATGGAATAAATTAAACTACTTGAAATACATCTTGTATCATTTGGTTAATTGTTTGGCCGTTTGAACGGGTTTCTCCGGGTTTGAATCTTAGCTTTAGCGTATGGTTTCCGTAAATTTTTTGAATATAACTTATTCAAAAAAGTAAATGAATACACAGCAGAACACTATTTTCGAACCCGGCATGTCACGATTAACAACGATACACTAAACAAACTTAGTCTAGTGCCCCGCTCGACGTCTCAAGTGCTGAGCCATTATTCACCCTTGCAAACCCATTTTGTAGTCTTAACGGCTAATTGTCAGACTTAACATCTATTTGTCCCCCTTACGGCTGATAACCATCGCCTCAGCATTTTCCGTGCTGCAACATTGCCGTCGCGCTAACTCATTTTTCACCCTTAGCGACTTATTTGTAGCTCCTGTCTTGTAAATTTTCACCGTTGTTCCCACATTTGTCACCCTTAACATCCATTTGTTAGCCTTATATATCTCTTTGTCACCGTTGAATCTTCATTTGTCACCCTTAGGAGAGTATTTGTTACCTTCAGTCTTCTTCTATTTTTTCTTCCACATTTGTCATTTTCTGTGTCCACTGTTGCTGGCCGAAGCTTGACCATGCTTTGACTAGACGTCAGCAGTTGCAAAAGCTTGACTTTGACTATTGACTTTGCCTGGAGTGTTGGTGCATTCGGTCAACATAAAGTTGAAGTTATTTCTCACCCTCTTCTAGTGAGCACGTCTCTTTCTCCTCCAGTTCCTCTTCTGTTCTTTTTCACCTTCAGCTTCCTTCTCACTTTTTACTAATGTGAAGTTATTTGTTACCCCAGTTGAGCATTTTTCACCCATACTCACCTAATTGTCACCACTAAACTCCAAAAACAATCGCCCTTACTCCTACACTGCCTGAAAGCCGCGCGTCGGGCTTGTCTCTATTGAGCCTTATTTGTCACCATTAGTAGGGTATTGTTTACCCTTGCTAACCCATTGTCACCCGTGTAGACATATTTGTCGCCCTTAACCTCCAATTGGCCCACGTGGAAAATGGGACACGTCACACGTGGGTGTTGTTCGCGTATTGCTGCCGATCTAATGCCACTGGCCACATCAACCGAAATGATGATGCCGAAGGGCCGAACTGGACCTCGAAACTAAAAATCCCCAATTCTTTATATACCCTTCCCGCCATGTCTTGCCTCTTACGAAACCTAGCAGAAGGCGGTTCGTCTCTCCATCGTGCTCAGCGTCTCGTCTTCCTCGTGGTGCCATTTGCGACCTCTCGGCCATGGAGCCGAAGGAGACACCCATGCAACGCTCCGTCCGCCGTAAAGTAGATGTCCCACCTGCATCTCAGGACACTGTACCGATTCCTACGGCCGAAGAAGAAACGTTTGAGGAACCTAGGGTTTGTAAGGCCTCTACTTCAGGATGACAATTTAAAGGTACTGTGGTTCCTTATCTCCCTTACATATCTATTTGCCCCCCCTATCGATCGATTTATTTGTCACGCTTATCTACCTATTTGTGTCAGATTTAGACCAACCTGTCACCGTATTTAATACATTTGTCACCCGTAAGCACCTGTTTGCCACACCTAAACTCCCTTGTCTATATATACATTTGTCACCCTTGTCTTACTGTTAATATTTTTTATATTTCTTGATCCGTATATTAATTAACTGAATTTCTTGTTTACACGTTAATTTTTTGAATCTAGTGAACACGCGGGTCATCTGGGCCCGGTGTTCTATGGACGTTTACATGAAGGATAGGAATCAGATGGCATTTCGGGAATGCCACAAGTCATTGATGAGGACCACACCCTTTGGTCCATATGTTGACAATGCTTCTCACGTTACCTTCACCATGACACTATTGGAGGAGATTATTTATGCTCATAGTAGAGGAAATTACTTCCGTATGGGTAGTAAGGAGGTCACATTCAGTGTGGAAGATGTGGGCATAATTTTCGGATTACCTTGCTCCCGTCAGCCGGTTCAACATTATGGATCTGCGAAGTAGAAGTTGAAGTTGCATAATCGATTTGGATTTGTAGCAACATTTGACCGAAAGAAAGTGTGCTCTCTCATCCAGCAAATTGTTGGGTCCGATGAAGAGCAGGATGTGGCCGACACTGTCTGGCTATGGATTGTACTCCTACTGTCCACTTTCCTTTGCCCACGGTCGGTGTATTCTTGTTCACAACAGATGTTGTCATGCTTAGATGACATTGACAGAGTTTCAGATTACAATTGGGCAGCCACTGTGCAATAGGTAACGATGCACAAGTTTGAGGAATTAGTGTCGACGGTCCAGAAACGGCGGTCATGTACAATTGACCGTGCTAAGAGAAGAGCCAAGAATGCATCCCAGGCCTATACCCCCATATTTCGTTGTTCTGCCGCACTTGCTGTAAGTTTTTTTATTTTTGTTGTGTAATAATGTGTCAATCATTAATTCTACTGCATTGTAAAATAACTTGATATATTTCATATTACAGGTCTGGTTTTTTGAGCACACGCGGGTGCGGCAGCCACTAAGGCAGGTGGCATTCCCCCGGCTATTTAGGTGGGGCCCATTCCTAGATAGGAAATTAAAATTCTCCATTGGATCCCTGCGAGGCCAACATGTATTATGAGTACTAAAAACTTCTTCTTTGTCATTCAACATTAATGAATAGCCGAAGTGATGTGGTTTAAAATGCAGGTGATCGAAGGGCTCCTTGTTGAGCCAAGTGAAAGGGACACGGGATACGTTGGTCAGATGATGACCCGACCAAGTGCTCAGGAGACTCTTTCATCAGCTCCATGCATGCCTGTGCTATAGGATATTTCCGCTACATTAAAGATCCAGCAGCGGCTACTTGAGGAAATGAGGGCCTTCTTTCTGACTAGTGTAGAAAGGGCTCACATTGTCGCTGATGCAGCACCTCCTGGCCCCATCGAACAGGCGACGGATGGTGGCAAGCGACCGCAGGCACCCCCTGGAGAGGAAGTGCAGGGGGCTGAAAATGTTGAGGAAAATATCTGACAAACTTTGGTGGACATTGCCGCCGATGTCCCAGCTCCAAGGCCCCTTCCACAAATTATGGATGATACTGTGCCATGTAAGGCAGCCCCTGAAGAGGATGTGCAAGGCGATATCGAAGGTCAGGTGGAGGCGACCAATGGGCATGGTGACCTTTACCCAGGTGTCTTTTGTCAGTCCCTTCATCAACGGGACGAGAAGCCCGTGAGGAAAAGGCGGGCACCTCCAAAGAAAACAGGACAGGGGAAGAAGAAGGTGAGTTTGCGTTGTTCCTACTTCTTATAGTATAGAATCTAAGATTTGCATATTGGCATACATGTAGAAGGGAGATGAAGCCGACCAGATCAGTGCGCTCCTATAGAGTACTGATTGGATCTGCAAAGGTCGGCTGAAGCCGACAAATAACAACACTGTGAATGAATCCATTGATCTGTGTGTCTCGGGGGATATTGAGTAAGTTGTCCTCTTATAGTTTCTGTAATTATCCTGATTCGCCTTACTTTGACTACCATGAAAATTTTTGTCCAATATAGTGACCCCATATTTGAATTAGAGAACGAGATTGTTTTGAGACGTTGTCATGTCATTGATCTATTATATGGCGGAATGATAGATGATACGGTACTTTCTTTCATTAATTGTGCAATTTTATGCCTCGCCCTACCCTGAACTTGTGTTTCTACTACTAATAGAATCGTGATTGTTAATTTGCATGTGATCGACGCCATGATGTACCTCCTCCAATCAAGACGCAATGAATTTGACATCTTTCATCAGTGGGTTTATTTTCCCACCATTTTAGTGAATCACATCAACGGTAGCACAGAGGCCGACTCCGCAAAATCAAACAAATTGTTGGAGTGCGCCTTCGAGAATGTTGAATTAAACGAACTGCAGAAGAACAAATATTTATTCTTCGTGTTACACTCATCAAATCACTGGCATCTACTTGCTGTTGACACGGAGAATCGCCGCTTTGTCTCATACAATTCCATGAGGGCATGGCCATCCATGATGCCACTACAAGAAATTAGGTACCTTTTCTTATCCATGTACCTGTATTAAAGATATCTTTAATGTGTCTTTTAGTTATTCCTTAATAATGTCAAATATTTCATTTGCAGGTTGCAGTTGTACGGGGGTTTATGAAAAACTATGGGTCATTCAAGGGAGTTAAGAAATGGGATCTTGTATTCGACAACGAATGTCCCCAACGGGAGGATCGAAGCCTCAACTGTGCCATTTATGTACTGAAATATGTTGATGAATTGTCAAAGAAGATGGAGACATCATGGACATTTAATGAGAGTGATTGTAATATGATTAGAGCCCAGTTTGGGGCCCAACTCATTAACTTTGGAAATAGAAGATCTTAAACAATTTCACGTCTCAAACCTCAGAATGTGACATACCTGTGTTGATTGATATTTCTTTTTTCATACATTTTGATCTTCAAAGTTTCATATGTTTTAATGCCGTTAATGTGTGCTTGATAATGTTAATTCATGAATATCAATGAGTTTTCTGAAGATAGATTCAAGTTTGGTTAAGGAACTAGGCTGAAGTGTGAAAAGATAAAGGCTTTACTTGCACAAGTGTCGACTAGAGTGGAATGAAGACATGCACTGACCTCACAGACTAGAATGTGAATGTGCACCGACCTGATAGTTCTATGTGCACAGACCTTATGTTCTATCGCTAACGCATGTGCACCGACCTGATGCTTCTAACACTAACGCATGTGCACAGACCTTATGCATATCTCTAACACATGTGCATTGAACTTACATGCTATCGCTAACACGTGCACCGACCTGACCTTGCAAAATGTAAATGTGCACAGACCTTATGCACAGACCTTATGCCTTAGCCATTTGTCACCGCTAGTTGTGCATTTGTTACCACTAAAGTGCCATTTGTCACCCTTACTGCATATTTATCACTCTTACCACATGACTACATGAGCAGCCGTTGCCTTCTCTTCTCTTCATTACCTGCTTGGCTTTGTTTGGGGAGTATAGTGGTGACTAGTCTATTCATTGACCTTGGACTTTAACTGGGACTTCATAGCTGTTCAACAAAAAGTTGAGCTTGGCTGGAGACTTCTTTGTCTTACATTGACCTTGACCAGTCAACATTGACTATCTTGGCATTGACCAAGTCCCTTCGTTGTTTTTCTGATTGCTGTAGAAACTCTTGATACACTGTTCATATTTTTTTTCCTCCTGTGAACTTGACTCCTTCTTTCAGCTCCTTCTGCTTTTCATTTGTTAGCTCTAGAATCTATTTTTCACCCTTACCAGTGTATTTGGCTACTACGCAGATCTAGTTGTCGCCACTGATAGGGTATTTGCACCCTTATCCACTAGTTTTTCTTCATGCGTCGACGTTGAGGTTTTCACAATTTAAACGCTGCAAGCTATTTTTCAGACTTACGCAACTATTTGTCACTGCTATCGGACATTTGTCAGCACTAGGCAACTATTTGTCACCCTTATACTCCCCGTCGCCACTGACCTGTCGTCAAACCGTGGTATACGCTGGGGTACCCCATGTGGGTTACGTAACACCCTGGTGCGGACACCAGAGAAAGCGAATAGCACGGGTCGGCGAACCGACGGTACCATACGTGGAGCACCAATCGGATTACTTCGGCTTTCCTTTGAAATGGAGACAATTTGGCTAAAGATTGGATACTTTTTGCATTAAAATTGGGCTTGTAATGTGTCATTGTACTTGTGTTTTCATATTGGGATGGTTGTAAGGCTCTTAAAGGGCCATCTTGGTTAAGCCCCTTTAGAATTCATTAAGAAGGAGTGGCCTTGGACCATTATGATGGATCCATAAGCTATGTAAGGCCCAATTGGGCTTCCTTCTTTCATGGGCCATCTAGATTGGGAAGGCCTTAAGCCATACATGGTTGATTGGGCTTGGGTTGGCCATGGACCCAGCTTGGCCCAATGTTGGCCCATGAAGGGGGCGCCCCCTTCTTTGTTTGTATTAGGCTGAATTTTCTTTTATTTTATTTTCTTCCCCTCCCCATTTACCACATGGGACATAGAAAATGGCTGCTCGTCTAAAAGGAGGGCTGCCACCTACCCCCCTTCCCTTTGAAATTCAAAGGTAGGTGAAGGTAGGTGAAGTATGTTCCCTTGTCTCCCCCTCCCTTCATATCTTAGTCAAAGGGGCGCAGCCCCCTCCCCTCCCCTTGGTTCCTTCGAACCTCCCCAGCCCCTCCCCCTGCCAAACCACTATATAAAGACTTGTATGATGACATGTTAAAGGCTAATGAAGTTTTTGTGAGAGAAATTTGCAATTAGAGAGTGATTCTCTTGTTTCCCCCTTGGGTGTGATACCCTGCCCAGTCCTGTGACGGGACTGATCTTGGGCGTGTGACTCACCCCCATATCCTCCCCATCCTCTTATCATCTGCTTCCACCAAAATTCTCAGTGATACCTCTACGAGTCAGGAAGATTTCAGAGGTGCTTTCAAGTCGATCGAAGTTCTGGATCGCCGGTAGTAGTTTTTCTCGTGACGGCGCGCAGATCTGCCCCAGCATGCTGTCCAGATCTGACGTTTCCTGATTACAAATTTTCCCAGATCTCCTCTCAATCTATCAGGAGCTGATTTTCGGAGTGATTGTATGATTTTGAGTCCTCTTCGCGCTGCCACCAATCTTGTCTCGATCCAAGATCTGTGCTGATCGTGGCGATGATTCTCGTGGGATCGCGCGAGCTGATCTGTGCAGATCTGGCTCAGAACCAGAGCCGACTTACAGAGTCTACCCCGCCTCATCCTGTCCATATCTGTGCGAGATATTTGGAGTACTTCTTCCTATGGACGTCGCCAACAATCTCCCACAAACGGCGCCTCGATCCGCCATCGGCAACCAATTTTACATTAATTAATTGTGTTTCTATGCAGTTCTGGGTGCACAAAACCAGAAGCCGAGTGTAATTGCTGCTGCGCCCAGATCTGAAAGGATCTGCTCACGCCCTTCGAAGTGGACGAACTACGTCCAGTCACCGACGTTCTCCAACAAACGGTGCTCCGATCCGCCTTCGGATCTTGGCGTACCGGCCTCCGCAAGCTTGCTGCGTAGGGTGACTAGCGCGGACAGAACCGAGTCGGCTTCCATTCGGCTCACCCGATCGGCTCCGACTCGCGTCCCTCGCCTCCTGCGAGTGTGGCCCATCAACCCGGGTTTCAACAACCCCAAATTTAGCCATTGTAGCCCTATACCTCCCCACGTGGAGTGGGCATTAAGTTCTACAATTTTAATTTTAATCGTTGTGTGTATTGGGGTTGTTTGGATTCGGCCGAGAATTCTTCCCCATGCCTAGTCGTGGAGGTACGCGCTTTGTTCTTCTCTCGCGTTGCTGATTTAGTATACTTTCTATCATGCTGCATTTGTGAGATTAGGGCCGTTAGCTAGTTCCAAATCACCATGATTGTGAGTTGTGAGCACCCGTTCCTTAGCACCGGTCGAGCACCGAGTCCGAACTGGATACCCCTAGGCGATGGTGGTTCCTCAACCGCTGCGATCCCCACGTTTCCCTCGCAAGGGACGATCGTCGGGCTACCTAGTGTTGCTGTTGAGAGACGTCTCCACCTAGAGAACGCCATGGTGGTCAGCCGTCCAGCTTGCCTTTAGCGTGTTGGTGTTGGCGGCACATCAAGTCCGTCGTACGTCTTAGCCCGGTCATCATCCGTCCCGCATCAAATGGGTATCAGAGCGTCGTTCAAGTCTAGGGTCATTTAAGTCCAAGGTTGCATTTGCACTCTAATATTCGGTATATTAAAAGATGTCGTCCGATCGTTAGGCTATGCCTATCGGGAAGGCCTCACACTTGCGCGAGTGATCTTCGGATCGATTAGCTCCGCCACGTACCGAGTCTTTGTTTAAGTCTAGGTTCCTAGTTAGTGCATTCCAACATAGTCGTGTCTCGGTGTTTAGTTGAGTCTCATTTCAACTTTACATCATGTTTTTGGTTCGTGTCTAGTGTTGTATCCAAGTGTCGGCATGGCCATCCATTAGCTCCCCGAGTCCCATGGGTTCCCAAATGCCTAGTTCATATGAATGGTGGCGACACCACCAAGGATGGGGAATCCAACCCCACCACATCCGTAGGCCTGAAGCCTCGGACTTCTATGGAACCAAGGTCCCGTGCGACTACCTTAAGTGGGAAGCCACCATGGACGCATATTTTGAGTGTTATACTATGTCCGAGACAATGCAATTCTCTTTCGCCAAAGAGCGGCTTCTTCATGAGGCCGCCGAAAGGTGGGACTACATTGAACATTTGAGAGAGGTTAGAAGGTAATGGCCCATCGAGTCATGGTGGGACATGAAGAGAGAGCTTAGGAAGGTCTACGTTCCTCAACCTGTCACTTCCAACCGACCCCACCCACTCACTTCCAACCAAGTGGGTCTAAGTCGGGAGCAAAGACCCCCACACATAGATGAGCCTAGACCCAAGCCTAGGCCGATTGACTATGGGCGAGTCCACCATGATCTCCCTACTCCAACCCACACCATTGCCGAACTTGTGCAAATGATTTTGGATCGGGTGGATAGGAGATGTACTTATATTGACTCACTGGTCTCCCTTTGCCCACCTCCGAGATTGGTTATAGCCATACCCGAGCCTAGGGAGGCCATAGCCCGTAGCCCTTACCCAGGCCCATCTAAGGAGTCCCTAAGCCCTCTCCCCATCTTGGAGACCCCTCCTTCATCACCCGTGAGTGCTCCGTTGCCATCCTCTCCTTCCAAACTTCATCCGGAGCCATCATATTCAGAGCCACTTCGGCCAGAGCTTCCCGTGTTTTTAACGGGAAAGCTACTCGTAGCCGAACCACTTCTTAGCTGGCTTAGGACTGGCTTGGTCCCTAGTCCACCTTACTCTCAACCCTGGGAGCCAATACTCCCAATAGTCCCCATTAACTCCTATCACACCACTTTTAAGTTCTTTTGCTTCATAGAATGTGTAAAGAATCTATTAAGGAGTTTTGAATGTCAAAGGGAGCAGACATATACATTGGCCTTAGGGTCTAACCAACCCTATACCCATAGCTTTATGCTCCCATCTTTGGGGTCTATTACCTCGTTATACACCTTGGGTCCTATCACCACCGAGGTTCTGTTGCTCTTCCCCGTTCTCGATGAGCTTGCATCGGACCCCTCTTACGGTATTGCCGTCCCGAGGGAGGACCCATATCTACTCTATGAGACCACCGTCCCATCTACCATAACGGATGAAGGTGACAACCCACACCTTCAAGAATTTCACAATTTGGACCGTGACATCTGAGAGTCCATCTCATGGGGTCACACATTCTTTGACCCATTTTACCCCTTCTCTAGTGGGCCTCGTGATCCACCACTTCCCTTCTACTTTGTCAAGGAAGTCCCCTACCACTCTCTTCCCACTCGGGCCAATCAAACTCCACATAGCAATAGGTCTGATTATTGGGAAGCATGGCATGCCTTACCTACATGTAGTGGTGATGAACCTCTTAGCCCACCCACACCCACATCTGATAGGAAGTCCTTGCATGAATGGTATCTTTTTGGGTGTCTAGGAGTCCATAATCCTATCTACCTTTGGTTGCATCTAGTGTATGCTTGGCACACATTCGGGTGTCCTGGCCCACCTTGCATATGTTTGGGTTGCATTGTTTGTTTGGTGTCTAGGTTTGTCGAAGGTCATGTGTGTGTCTGTTTGTCTCTCTAGTTTGTTTTCTTTCATGCATATGGTTTGCATTAAGTGTGTCCCAATCAAAGGCCAGCCATGCACATATAAGGAGTTAGCTGATGCATGCTACATGCCCATGAGTTCAAAAGGGAGAGTACGTCAAAATCAGGGTCATACCTGAACGGTTTCCTCTTGGGTCCGTAAAGCAACTCTAGGCCCGCGATACCCACCCTTCCCGAGTCACGAGACAAGTGGGTTCAAATACGTACGTTATTGAACTACCAGATGACTATGGTGTCAGCTCGACGTTCCATGTTTCTAATCTGGTAGCATATTGGAACCCTCGGTGATCCCTAGTGAGTTTCGGGCTTTCCTTCTATTGTGAGTGACACACCACCCGAGAGTCCACCTCTTCCAGCCTCAACGCACGCATATAGATTTTATACTAGATGAGCAGGTGATCATCACAAGGAATGGAGCCTACCAACACTTCATAGTGCGTTGGCGAGGATGCCCCACGATGAATAATGCCTTGATCACATGCGGAGAGCTCAAGCTTCAGGACCCTTACTCGATGGGGTCAAGTTCCTCCCACCCGGGGAGAATTAGTGCGGACACCAGAGAAAGTGAATAGCACGAGTCGGCGAACCGACGGTACCATACGCGGAGCGCCAATCGGACTACTTCGGCTTTCCTTTGAAATGGAGGCAATTTGGCTTAAGATTGGATACTTTTGCATTAAAATTGGGCTTGTAATGTGTCATTGTACTTGTCTTTTCATATTGGGCTGGTTGTAAGGCTCTTAAAGGGCCATCTTGGTTAAGCCCCTTTAGAATTCATTAAGAAGGAGTGGCCTTAGACCATTATGATGGATCCATAAGCTATGTAAGGCCCAATTGGGCTTTCTTCTTTCATGGGCCATCTAGATTGGGAAGGCCTTAAGCCATACATGGTTGATTGGGCTTGGGTTGGCCATGGACCCAGCTTGGCCCAATGTTGGCCCATGAAGGGGGCGCCCCCTTCTTTGTTTGTATTAGGCTGAATTTTCTTTTGTTTTCTTTTCTTCCCCTCCCCATTTACCACATGAGACATAGAAAATGGCTGCTCGTCTAAAAGGAGGGCTGCCACCTACCCCCCTTCCCTTTGAAATTCAAAGGTAGGTGAAGGTAGGTGAAGTATGTTCCCTTGTCTCCCCCTCCCTTCCTATATTAGTCAAAGGGGCGCAGCCCCCTCCCCTCCCCTTGGTTCCTTCGAACCTCCCCAGCCCCTCCCCTTGCCAAACCACTATATAAAGACTTGTATGATGACAAGTTAAAGGCTAATGAAGTTTTTGTGAGAGAAATTTGCAATTAGAGAGTGATTCTCTTGTTTCCCCCTTGGGTGTGATACCCTGCCCAGTCCTGTGACGGGACTGATCTTAGGCGTGTGACTCGCCCCAATATCCTCCCCATCCTCTTATCATCTGCTTCCACCAAAATTCTCAGTAATACCTCTACAAGTCAGGAAGATTTCAGAGGTAGTTTCACATCGATCGGAGTTCTGGATCGCCGGTAGCAGTTTTTCTCGTGACGGCACGCAGATCTGCCCCAGCCTGCTGTCCAGATCTAAAGTTTCCTGATTATGAATTTCCCCAGATCTCCTCTCAAGCTATCAGGAGTTGATTTTCAGAGTGATTGTATGATTTTGAGTCCTCTTCGTGCTTCAGCCAATCTCATCTCGATCCGAGATCTATGCTGATCGTGGCAACGATTCTCGTGGGATCACGCGAGCTAATCTGTGCAGATCCGACTCGGAACCAGAGCCAACTTCCAGAGTCTGCCCCGCCTCATCCCATCCAGATCTGTGTGAGATCTTTGGAGTACTTCTTCATCTGGACGTCGCCAATGATCTCCCACAAACGGCGCCTCTATCCGACATCGGCAACCAATTTTCCCTTAATTAATCGTGTTTCTGTGCAGTTCTGGGTTCACAAAACCAGAAGCCGAGTGTAATTGC
The DNA here is from genome assembly GCA_022559845.1 of Amorphophallus konjac. Classification (NCBI taxonomy): domain Eukaryota; kingdom Viridiplantae; phylum Streptophyta; class Magnoliopsida; order Alismatales; family Araceae; genus Amorphophallus; species Amorphophallus konjac. Next base: position 514,166,076 of record CM040121.1, on the reverse strand, counting down.
TGCTGCCCCAGATTTGAAAGGATCTACTAACGCCCTTCGGAGTGGAGGAACTACATCTAGTCGCCGACGTTTTCCAACAAACGACGCTCTGATCCGCCATCGGATCTTGGCGTACCGGCCTCCGCAAGCTTGCTGCGCAGGGTGACCAGCGTGAACAGAACCGGGTCGACTTTCCATCGGCGTACCCGAGCGGCTCCGACTCGCGTCCCTCGCCTCCTGCGAGTGTGGCCCGTCAACCCAGGTTCTATCAATCCCAAATTTGGCCATTGTAACCCTTTATCTCCCTGCGTGGAGTGGGCATTAAGTTCTGAAATTGTAAACTTAACATTTGTGTGTATCGGGGTTGTTTGGATTCGGCCGGGAATTCTTCCCCACGCCTAGTCGTGGAGGTACGCGCTTCGTTCTTCTCTCACGTTGTTGATTTAGTATACTTTCTATCATGCTGCGTTTGTGAGATTAGAGCCGTTAGCTAGTTCCAAATCACCGTGATTGTGAGTTGTGAGCGCCCGTTCCTTGGCACCGGTCGAGCACCGAGCCCGAACTGGATACCCCTAGGCGACATTGGTTCCTTAACCGCTGCGATCCTCACGTTTCCCTCTCAAGGGACGATCATAGAGCTACCTAGTGTTACTGTTGAGAGACGTCTCCACCCGTAGAATGCCACGGTGGTCAGCCGCCCGGCTTGCCTTTAGCGTGTTAGTGTTGGCCGCACATCAAGTCCGTCGTACGTCTTAGCCCGGTCGTCATCCGTCCCGCATCACACCCTTATCCTCCTTTCTCCACTCGCGAAACCCTCAACGCCGTGCTCCGCCATCGCACTCTCGCTGCCGCTTTACTGCACCAATCTTGGTGTAGCTTATTGCCTTCGCCGTCACAGTGGATGTGCGTTCCCGATGCCAACGTCAACGACGACCGTCACGGTAGATTGCAACGTCAGAAGGGTGGTTGGGGAACATAATTACGTCTACACCCTCCCTTGTCCAATCACCTCTGCAATACGCTCCTGACGTTCCCCTTTTTTCTGCTTCTGAGGGGCTGTGTTAGCACCTCCATTGCAGCGATGTGTTAAATCGACACACCAATCCCGCTCGTGACCCTACAGTGACACCCGCTCTTCTATTTTAAGTTCTTAAGGCTCCTCCGTAATGTCATCCCCTTCATCAGTGCGCGTAGCGGTGGCTTCCCGAGCATAAGAGCCCGTCTCCTCTACGTCCTCCTCTCGGTCCCTTGTCGTCACTGGTCCCTTGTCATACCTATTGTCATTTATAACACCTTACATGCAGGGAATTGAGGTTTAGAAAATGGGAAGGTATAAATGCTATGTAGTGTGGGTTGGTCGCGAACCCGGTGTATATTATAGTTGGCCCGAATGCTTTGTCCTAGTGAATAGATACCCTAGAGCTCGTTATAAGGGTTTTCACTCGGTAGAGGAAGCACATGCTGCTATAAATGGGGTTGGCAATAGCAGCCATGCGTATGTTGATCATCCTCAACACTACAGGAAAGGCACATGCCTACATATCATGCAAGTCCCGGGCTACGCAGCAGATGACTACACAAATGTCAAATGTGCCTTGTATTGTTGTTGTTCTATTATGTACTCTAGTAGTGTTGCTCCTCTTCATATTAGTTGCTTTATTATTACTGTTGTTGTCTGCGTAGGGAAATAATGTACTGGACATTTTACTCATTGTGAACGACTTGGCTTGATCCCACCATAAATTAGTAGAACTAGAGGTAAATCTCATTTCTTGATCTTACATGAGTTTAATCAACGTCGTTTGATGACTAGGAAAGCTTCAGATCCGTGTTGGTAGAGTTAGGAAACCCATACACGGTTAAACCCTTCAAACGAACTTGAGTTTCTTCAAGTTTCACTACCATGAGATATTTGTCACCGTTACAGAGTTATTTCTCACTGCTACCGGCTATTTGTCACTCAGAATATCTATTTGTCACCCTTATCACTAGTCAGCCGTCGCCTTTGTTTCGCTACAAAACAAACCTTTTACTTCTATTATCCATCAAACCTTTTACTTCGGTTATCCATTTATACACAACCTGCACAACTCAACATAAAATAGACATCCCCCGATAAAATCTACACAACAAATAAATCAATGAATAAAATAAATTACAATTACATTAATTCTAATGTGTCATTTTTTACAATTACAATTACAAATCAACAGATATCCGTTGGATCATCCTCCACCATCACCAATTGTAGAAGAATCCCCTCTCTCAGACGACTCCTCTTGCCCAACAATTGCTTCATTTAGCTCAGTTGGATCGACTTCATCCACTTCGTCCTCTATACACAACCGAAGTGGCTCGACAGATTCGATCAGATGAAGATTAGAAGCAACTAACTTTGCAGTGTCACCCTCATCTAATTGAAAAGTTTCGGCACTAGAATCCTCTGAGACAGTAATTTTTTAGAATACTCGCTCCATTCAAACCATAATTTTGAAATAAGCTCATTTCTGAAGAAGGTATTATGATCTCTCTCTTCCGGAGAACCAGCATCGACCAGCCTATATGTGTAAACCTTCCTCGTCTATGTTGGTCTAAAAGCACGAATAGACGAGGATAGACGAGGAAGGTTTACACATATAGGCTGGTCGCTGCAGTTCTCCGAAAGAGAGAGATCATGATACCTATTTCAGAAAAGAGCTTATTTTAAAATTATGGTTTGAATGGAGCGAGTATTCTAAAAAATTTCAACAGCATCTCCCTTAAAAATTGACTATTTTCTAATTTTTAACATCTTGAAAAAATATATTAAAGAAAATATAAATACATCCAACATGTGAACTGAGATGAAATTAGGAATCATGACATGAGGGATTAAACCCTAGCAGTCACCCCTTGGATGTGATGTTATAGAGGCCCTGCGCGGGCGGCGGTGGCAGAATGGGGATGGGCGGCCGACGACGGCGGCTGCAGCGGTGCTAGACGGTAGCCGGTGGGCTGGTCCGGCAGGAACAGCGGTCGGCTACCACGGCACGGCACCAGAGGGCGGGTCCGGCAGGAACAGCGGTCGGCTGCCACGGCACGGCACCGGAGGGGCAGCGGTGCTCTGCCGGCGTGGCTGCAAGGGGGAGCGCGACGGTGGGCTGGTCGACACTCACGGCGGTGCTGGTTCGTGGAGGAGAGGGAGGGTGCGCAGGGCACCCGTGGGCAAAGCAAGGGATGTGGGAAAAACAAATGGCTTCTAAGGGTAAGAAATACGTCGTAAGGGTGACAAATAGGTCGTAAGGGTGACAAATGCTTCTAAGGGTAACAAATAGGTCATAACGGTGATAAATAGCTTCTAAGGATAATAAATGGGTGTCTAAACGTGAAAATAACTTGTAGTGGTGACAAATGAAAGAGAGAGAGAGACAGAGAGAGAGAGAGAGAGAGAGAGAGAGAGAGAGGCATTAATAATCAGAAAAAATGGTGGCTCCTGGCACCCGTCTCTCCCTCCTGCAGTCCTACAGTCCTGCTGCTGCCAACTACTCATGAGTTGAGATTTTTAATTTTACTAAAGTCAAATTGTTAAAATAGGGTAGTTATTATAGTTTTGGGAAGTGTAACAATCTTCCATCTTATCATAATTTTTATATTTTATATTAGGAAAATCATATTTTATAATATATTATTTACATATATATATCATATGATATATACTATAATATTACGAACGGATATTTTAGGAAAGGAATATTATAATATTTGTTTTCGCTCCGATTCAAATTTGAATATTATCCGTACGGCTATTTGTCACTTATAACAAGCTATTTATCACCCTTATTGCTCACTAGCCGTCGAAAGGGTTCGCTTCATAACATACTTATGTTATCCATTTATCCTCCTTACGAGACATTTGTCAGCCTTGAAGCCTATTTGTCACCACTGATGATTATTTGTCACCACTATGCGGTGTTAACCGTTGCAGTATCTCTCTCCGGCCTTTCGTATACTTCAATGTCTTCGGCAACTACAAGAAGCAGAGAAAAGCAGATAGTCTCAGAGAAACAGCCTACGGCTGATGTATCCGGATGAAAGGAACCTCGGTCTAAGCGATCTCATGACCGAGTCCGAGATGCATTTGCCAGTGGAAGGAGAAGGACTGAGAGTAGCTGTGAGATGGCACGATCTTCGGAGTCCCGTCGCTTCGATTTCCACAAAGATGGGGAGGCACGAAGAGTCTTTTGCCCCTTCTGGGGGTTTCATCACCTTCCTATAAATAGAGACTCTATGGGGGAACCCTAAGGACATCCTGATTTCCTTTGGCTGTCAAAGAAACTCTCGTGAAAATGGCGTCTGAGAAGTCAAATTTTTCATCCTACAAACGGCTGTGCTTCCAAAAGGAAGCCCTGTCGGTGCCGGACCAGCCATCAGGGGAAAGCAGCGGCGACGACGTTTCAGAGGAATACAAGCAGGGGTACCTACAAGGGTGGCGGGATGCCTTGGCAAAGGTGGATCGCCTGTTTTGTAACAAGGGTGTGTCGAGCCTCAAACCTGACGGGTTCCATCCCAAAGAGGACGAGTAACCGCTAGTACCCCTTGTCCCCTATCAATAAAATTTCTTTTTCTGCAACCTTTCTTTGCATGGTGTGATGTGGTTGCCGTTAATGGATCCATACCTTCCCTTGATGTATGAGTCAAATGAAGGATACCATCCATCAAACGAAGGGCCGAAGGCGACTTCTTCTCCTATAAGTAGCAGTGTTTGTCGATGGTTCTAATAGTAGTAGGGCTTATCTTCTTGCTCATAGTTCATCGTTAGGATCCATTTGTCGCCCCTGTTGATCTATTTGTCACCACTAATAGGCATTTTCACTCCTGGGAGCCGTCGCCTTTGTGCATTTCTCACCATTAAGAGCCTTTTGTCACCCCTCATGCGCATTTGTCGCCCCTGTCAATCTATTTGTCACCACTAACGTGCATTTGTTGCCTCTATCAACTTTTTTGTCACAACTAATATGCATTCATCACCCTTATCATTCATTTCATCCTGCTACTCTCACATACGGAAGGTGAACTCAAAAGAGTAAAAAAGGATAATAATAATAAAAAATCATAAAAAATGATAATAAATAAATACAATAATTTATTAGTTTGGGGGCGGGGTAGATAAAACTTCTACACCCATGTAGTGTTTTGATGATGTCAAAGGGGAAGAGAAAGTCATGTGCTGCATTGTCTTAAGTCAATTAGAGGTTGCTGCATAGGGTTGCTGCATATTCACTATGTCAATATGCATCTGCATTTTAAAGGTCATGGTCTGATGTGTAAGCTGCACGCTCCACATTATAAATTCAAATTTTTTGAAATGAATTGAAGCTTATTTGTAACGACCCGAGAATCCGATTATCGGGAAGGCCCGATAACCCGAGACTTGCATCGCCACCCACGAGTCCGAAGACTCGGAAGGGTTACAAGGATGGTGTGGGTACTACACAAGTATCACAAATAATTACAGAGATTAAACAGTTTATATAATTAAGCAGGAAAATAAATTAACATTTTACATGATACATGGTCCACAAGATATAACCAAATAAACAACAGTAGTCCACAACTAGTACAGAAACAAGAAAGAAAAGTACAGCTACATGGGGCATACCCCGGCTCTGACCTCTGGCACTAACGCTGGGCACCTGAACCACTCTGAGCCTCAGATGCGCTCCACTAAAGTCGCGCCTCGCCTGAAACACGGTGAAAATACACAGGGAATGAGTCTCAGAACAAGACTCAGTAGGGATCACTCGAACCCTACCTCGTAAAATGGGAAACCACTACGCTAGCGGCTAAGCGAGTACCTCGAAAGAGAATGCCCTGCAACTACAACACCAGTCTCGCGACACGAAAACTGACACACGCGTTATGGCGAGACAATCGGAACTCATCGGTCAACCCGACAAAAGCCCGAAGGTCAAACTCACAAAGAGTGACTGACAGTCTATCACTCCCGACTCGACAGGAGTACCTCCCACTAGAAGCACGATCGGTAGCGTCCCCTGACAATTGACACCGCACCGCAGGTGAACTGCCTAACGTGGTAGCGCCTACCAGAGGCACGTACACCGTACAAGTAACCACAAACAAGTGATTAGCTGGGGTCACGCCCGTCGGCGTGGGTCCAACTACCCCCAACCATGTGTGCACAAATAGACAGCGCGTCCCTAGTCTGGCCCTCTGACCGGTTTTCCCCTCAGCCAGACTCTGGCTGCAAGACGTGGGGCCCGATGAAAACTGGTCCACAAACCGTCTCTAAGGGTAGCCTCTCTACCACTCCCTGGTGGGACCACTAGCGTGTAAGTAGGCTACGACTAGTGGAGGGTCACTAAAGGAGTAGACTCTCAAGTCAACGGAAAATAATGTCCGCATCCGACGACGTACGGGGACCATCCCACGTCCCAGCACCGTCGCACGGCGACCACGGTCGGAAAAGAAATGGGACTGCGAGCCACCCGGTGCAGTCCTGAGCTTGGCGGTCTACTCTAGAGGCGCCACAGGCTCTGACGGTCTAAGGCTGGACCATCACAGCCATCTGACGGCCCAACATAGGCGCGCCAGACACTCGGTGCAAAACTGCGGGTCATGCGCCTACCTTGGTGCATCACAGTCTGTGACGTGCCAGCCCCGGGTGCGTCACATGACAAGAAGAAACCAACTGTGACGCTCGCCACTCGGTGCGTCACAGTCTGTAACGGACCAACTCTGGTGCGTTATAGGGTGAGGATGCATCAACTCTGACGCACCCACACAGAGGCGTTACAAGACTGCGACGCGCCAGTACTGGTGCTTCACACGCCTTGACCCCCAACGGTCAAAAACTAATGGTCGTGCCAACGATCGGATCGTCCCCTGACGGTCCTCCCTAGGCACGTCACAGCGCCCTGGCGGTCTATCGTGAGACCGTCACAGCCCACAGACCCCCAATTGGCTAAAATAGGCCTGTGACGCACCCACCCAGGCATGCCACATTATGTGACGGTCACTGGAAGGACCGTCACACCAACCCGGTGGCAAAACGGCGTGAAACGCCCAAAAACATCAACCACTCCCCCATGCCTCCATAGGAGAGGGGGAAAATCAAGGGGGAAGCCCCCTAAGGACCCCTAGCATGCATCTAAGCCATTATAACACCGAATCATGGCCTAAAATCATAGATCGGGCGAACTCTCCCAAAATCATGGTTTTGCCCTAACCCATTCAAAAACGCCCCTCTCGACTCCCAATCGGCCTACAAATCGCGGGGGATGATGGGATGAGCATAGGGATTCGTCCCCCTACCTCAATGGAGCGAAAGCTCCGTCGAATCGTTGCCGAAATCAAGGAACACGCTTTAAAAACCCTTGTCCCTTCACGGTTCCCCACAAGCTTTACGTCGCCACGATCGCCTCACCGTCGCCCACGTCGTCATGCCGTCGCATAGCGCCGTCTGTAGTCGGAGGGGACGCCGCCGCGGTCGAATGGGAGAGAGAGGGGGAGAGGGTGCGGTTCTCACGGTGGGGGAGGAAGGAAAGAGGAAGAAGAAAAGGTGGGGGAGAGAGAAAAGGGGTTGGGTATTTATAGAAAATCCAGAAAATCCAAAAAATATCAAAAAATCAAAAATTACATTTCCGCAATCCTTGGAACACACCGATCCCAACGGTATCAATCTCGCCTAGGTGAACGACCCGGTTCACCCGCAACGAGATTCCGAAGGAATTACCGAAATACACACCGGAAATCGAAAAACACACGCGGAAAAGCCGCAGACGCACTCCGGGCCTCCGAAACAACTCCGGATCGCGCCAATCCGAACATGAAAGATGTCCGAAACAAAATTTTGAACACAATGGAGTTGGACACTCCGAGAAAGCGGATCCGGGATCCATGAAGAAGGATCTAAAAGGTCCGGGATATTACATCCCTCCCCCCTTAAAGAATTTCATCCTCGAAATTCAATAACAAAATTCAGGGGGGGAAGAGGAAACTCACTCGAACAAGTAAGGGAACTGCTGACGCATCTCGTCCTCACGTTCCCAAGAAGTCTCACCCCCAGAGTGCCGCTGCCACACCACCTTAACCAAAGGGATGACCTTGTTCCACAAGCGCTTCTCTCGCCTATCCTCAACGCGGACGAGAAACTCTGGGAGAGAAAGATCTGGAGTCACCTCAGGCCAAACAGAATCCTCAAGCACATGAGAGTCATCTGGCATATACTTCCGCAACATCGAGATGTGGAACACGTCATGCACCGCCGCCAACTCAGGGGGTAACTGCAACCGATAAGCAATCTCGCCGATGCGCTCCACAACGTGGAAAGGACCAATATAGCGGGGACTCAGCTTCCCACGCTGTCCAAAATGCATCACCCCCTTCATCGGAGAAACTCTCAAGAATACACGATCGCCAACAGTGAACGTGAGAGGCTGCCGCCTACGGTCAGCATAGCTCTTCTGCCGACTCTGAACCGCCAACATGTTCTGACGAACCAAGTGGATGACATTCACACACTGCTGTACCAACTCCGGTCCCGTCAAAACAAGCTCACCAACCTCAAACCAATCAAGTGGAGTCTGACACGGAAGCCCGTACAATGCCTCATAAGGAGCCATGCCAATGCTCGAATGATAGCTATTATTGTAGGTAAACTCCACCAACGGTAGGTGGTGAAACCAACTCCCCTGCCACTCCAGGCAGCAGGACCTCAACATATCCTCCAAAGTCTGAATGGTCCTCTCTGACTGACCATCGGACTGAGGATGGTACACCGAGCTAAATGCCAACTCCGTGCCAAGGGCTCGCTGGAAACTCCTCCAGAATCCAGAAGTGAAATGCAGATCTTGATCTGACACAATAGAAATGGGAATTCCATGCAGAGGCACGATCCGCTCCACATAAAGAGGAGCCAACTTGGTCACGCTCCAGCTGAATTTGACCGGTAACAACCGAGCCACCTTCGTCAGTCTATCCACCAGCAACCAAATACTGTCCTACCTACTCGGGGTCCTCGGCAATCCCACCACGAAATCCGTGGTCACGTGGTCCCATTTCCACAGTGGAACATCCAAGGGCTGAAGAGTACCTCCTGGTCGCTGATGCTCCGTCTTCACCTACTGACAGGTCAGGCACCTGGCCACAAACTCGGCCACATCTCTCTTCATGCCAGGCCACCAGAACTGTCTTCGCATGTTCCGATACATCTTCGTTGCACCCGGGTGTACGGTGTACCTGCTCCCATGAGCCCCGCGCAATACCGCACGACGAACCCGCTCCTCGGTTGGGATGTACAGCCTACCACGGAACCTCACAGCACCGTCCTCACCGAGCTCCACATCAGCCATGGCTAAAATCCGGGGTAACTCAGGGTCTGCATGCTGAGCCTCTGTCACCTGACGGTGGATAGCAGGAGTGACCGTCAGACTCGCAAGCACCGCTAACCCTGGCTCTCGGGGAATCTTGAGCCTGAATGACACTTCGGGCACTTGTTCCCAGACCCTCCACTTCCTCAACATCAAGGCGCTGACAGCGACCTTCCGACTCAAGGCATCGACGATGACATTCATCCTGCCCGGATGATAAGATAGGGTGAAGTCATAATCTTTCATATACTCCATCCAACGCCTCTGCCTAAGGTTAAGGTCCCTCTGGGTGAACACATACCTCAAACTCTGATGGTCAATGAACACCTCGAACTTCTCACCGTACAGATAATGCCTCCAGATCTTCAGCGCGAAGATCACAGCTGCCAACTCCAGGTCATGGGTAGGGTAGTTCTCCTCGTGGGGCTTCAGCTGCCGAGATGCATACGCCACCACTCTACCATGCTGCATCAACACAGCACCCAATCCGACCCCGGAAGTATCTGTACACACCACAAAACCTCTCGATCCAGAAGGCAAAACCAACACCAGAGCCGAGGTGAGCAATCTCTTCAGTTCCCTGAAACTCTGCTCACACTCATCAGTCCAGACAAAAGGCACAGCCTTCCGTGTAAGTCTGGTCATCGGGGCCGCAACGCGAGAAAAATCTTGGATAAACCTCCGATAATAGCCCGCAAGCCCCAGGAAACTTCGGATCTTCGTCACAGATCTATGCCTCGGCCACTGCATTACTGCCTCGACCTTGGCGGGATCCACGGAAATGCCATCACTAGAAATCACGTGCCCTAAAAAGTGCACCTCACGAAGCCAGAACTCGCACTTACTAAGCTTCGCATACAACTGGTGATCTCGCAACGTCTGCAGCACCACACCCAAATGGTACGCGTGCTCCTCGACAGACCGTGAATAAACAAGGATGTCGTTCCCAAATACGACCACGAACTGGTCCAAATAGGGATGAAACACTCTCTACATCAAGTCCATGAAGGCTGCGGGGGCATTGGTGAGCCCGAACGGCATCACCAAGAACTCATAATGCCCGTACCTCATACTGAACGCAGTCTTCTCCACATCGGACTCGCGAATCCTCAGCTGATAGTAACTGAATCGTAAATCAATCCACGAGAACACTCGAGCAGACTGAAGCTGGTCGAACAAGTCATCAATCCGCGGTAACAGATACTTGTTCTTGATGGTCACTTCATTCAGCTGCCGGTAGTCAATACACAGCCGCAAGCTACCGTCCTTCTTCTTCACGAACAACACAGGCGCACCCCAAGGGGAAAAGCTAGGACGAATGTACCCCTTGGCTAGCAACTCTTGCAACCGTGCCCTCAACTCCCTCAACTCAGCACGGGCCATATGGTAGGGAGCCCTCGCCAAAGGTCCCGTACCAGGCACAACCTCGATAATAAAATTGATCTCCCGCTGGGGAGGTAATCCAGGTAAGTCCTCCGAAAAATATCGGGAAACTCGCATACCACCGGAATGTCCTCGACATCCGGACACGGCTAGTCTACCAAGAACACAGAAGCGAGAAAACCCTGGCAACCCGCATCAAGCATATGACGAGCTCGAATCGCAGAAATAAGAAAACGGGAAGAGGAAGACCTGATACCTTGGAAATAGAAGGTGGGTCCACGAAGTCGTCGAAAATAAACCCCCTTCGAGCCACAATCCACCAAAGCATGATGTTCCTCGAGCCAATCCATGCCCACAATCACATCAAAGTCCTGAAGCGGCAACGCATAGAGCCTGACCGGCAAACTTCGCCCTTCAACCCACACTGGAACCTCATCGAAACAATACGGAGTGATCATAAAATCACTCGAAGGTAACTCCACTACCAAATCACAGGACAACTGGGTCACCGGCTCCTCAATACTCAGCGTGAAATCCTCCGAAATAAACGAACGAGAGACGCCAGAATCGAACAAAACCCGAGCCGCACAACCCAAAATCCGAACGGTACCTTCCACGAGCTGCGACGTCACTGCCTCTGCCCTGGTCATGTGTGTGATCTGGCCTCGAGCTCTCTGCCTGCCTCCTACACTCGCTGACCTGGGTAGCTACGGATATTATCCCTGCTGCTGCTGCGGCTGCTGTTGTGGCCTCTACTGCTGGGGAACCTGCTGTGGCTGAGGAAACTGCTACTACTACCTCTGAGGACAGTCACGCGCCATATGCCATGGCTGGTCACACCTGAAACAAACTATCGGCGCCGTGCACTGCCTGCCTGGATGGAACTCGCTACACCATGGACATGGTCCTCGCGATCCATCCACTGATCCCTGACGCTGAAAAGCAACCGGCTGCTGTACACTGGCCGATGATGCCTGCCTCTGATCCTTACGCTTCTTACCGAAACCCTTCTTGAGAAACTTCTTAACCTTTGAGCCAAAAGACACAGATCTTGTCACCGACGCTGCGGGTGCCGACGCTCCTGAACCACCCGACGCATGCTGGAAAGAGCCCTGCTGCTGGGTAGCCGACTGCTGGCTGCGACCTGATAAGGACTGCCCCTGGCTAATCGGTCCTTGAGTCCTCTGCATATCCATCTCCAAGGATGCCGCCACGTGAGCCGCTGTCTCCAAATCAGTGGTAGCGTTCACGATCAGATGATGCCTCAGCTCCTGCCTCAAGCCCTGTACGAACTGTGCGGAATTCACCCTCTCATGCTCTATGATATGAGGTGCATACCGACCCAGCTCAACAAATTGGGCCCTGTACTGCAACACGGACATGTCACCCTGGACCAGCTCCAAAAACTCGCGCATCCGCTGCGTAGCAATATACTCTGGACAGTAGGCACGCTCAAAAGCGCTGATAAAGTCACTCCACGCAATCTGTTCATGGGGATGGGATTGAAAAGACGTCTTCCACTCGGAAGACCACCACGCCCGAGCCGTACCCTGCAACTGGTTGTAGGCAAACATCACCCTGTCCTCTGCAGTACACCGCACGAAACTGAACACCCGCTCCATCTCATCGAGCCAATCTTGAGCCAAATCAGGGTCTGACTGACCGGCATAGTAAGGTGGATGGAACTGCTTGAAATCCCTCACTGCTCGGCCTGGCCCACCCTTGGTCGACGAGCCCTCACCAGCCTCTCCATCGAACTGCTGGGACATAAGCTGGTACATGCCACGAAAGAAATCCTCGACCCCCAGAAACCTCGCAGCATCCACTGCCTCGGTGGCCGCAGGTGGCACTCTACTCTGCTCCTCTTGCTCCTGCTGAACCTCCTGAACCCCAGCCGAATGCCCCTGCTGAGAGTGAGTGCTCCGCCTCGGCGCCATGCTCGCTCCTGAAGCAAAAGACAGAAAACACAGAAATGGCAAGGTTAAGAAAACGCACGGTGCCCGATGCCAGCGTCAGCTGTACATCATTACTGTGGACTAGTGGACCACTACAATTACTTATGATTCTCGTATAATCCCACAACCACGCTTTGATACCAGTTGTAATGACCTGAGAATCTGATTACCGAGAAGGCCCGATAACCCGAGACTCGCACCGCCACCCACGAGTTCGAAGACTCGGAAGGGTTAAAAGGATGGTGTGGGGACTACACAAGTATCACAAATAATTGTAGAGATTAAACAGTTTATATAATTAAGCAGGAAAATAAATTAATATTTCACATGTTACATAGTCCACAAGATATAACCAAATAAACAACATTAGTCCACAACTAGTACAGAGACAAGAAAGAAAAGTACAGCTACACGGGGCATACCCCGGCTCTGACCTCTGGCACTAACGCTGGGAACCTGAACCACGCTGAGCCTCAGATGCGCTCCCCTGAAGCCGCGTCTCACCTGAAACACGGTGAAAACACACAGGGAATGAGTCTCGGAACAAGACTCAGTAGGGATCACTTGAACCCTACCTCGTAAAATGGGAAACCACTGCGCTAGCGGCTAAGTGAGTACCTCGAAAGAGAATGCCCTGCAACTACAACACCGATCTCGCGACACGAAAACTGACACACGCACAATGGCGAGACGACCGAAACTCATCGGTCAACCCGACGAAAGCCCGAAGGTCGAAGTCACAAAGACGTACTGACAGTCTGTCACGCCCGACTCGACAGGAGTACCTCCCACTAGAAGCACGGTTGGTAGCGTCCCCTGACGACTGACACAGCACCGTAGGTGAACTGCCTGACGTGGTAGCGCCTACCAGAGGCACGGACACCGTACAAGTAACCACAAACAAGTGACTAGCTGGGCTCACGCCCGTCGGCGTGGGTCCAACTGCCCCCAACCACGTGTGCACACACAGACCGCACGTCCCTGGTCTGGCCCTCTGACCGGTTTTCCCCTCAGTCGGAATCTGGCTACAAGAGGTGGGGCCCGATGAAAACCGGTCCACAAACCGTCTCTAAGGGTAGCCTCTCCACCACTCCCTGGTGGGACCACTTGAGTGTAAGCAGGCTACAACTAGTGGAGGGTCACTAAAGGAATAGACTCTCAAGTCAACGGAAAACAACGTCCACATCCGATGACGTACGGGGACCATCCCACGTACCAGCACCGTCACACGACGGCCACGGTCAGAAAAGAAACGGGATTGCGAACCACCCGGTGTAGTCCTGAGCCTGGCGGTCTACTCTAGATGCGCCACAGGCTCTGACGGTCTAAGGCTGGACCGTCACAGCCATCTGACGGCCCAACATAGGCGCGCCAGACACTCGGTGCAAAACTGCGTGTGACGCGCCTACCCTGGTGCATCACAGTCTGTGACGCGCCAGCCCCGGGTGCGTCACATGACAAGAAGAAACCAACTGTGACGCGCGCCACTCGGTGCGTCACAGTCTATAACGGACCAACTCTGGTGCGTTACAGGGTGAGGATGCGTCATCTCTAACGCACCCACACAGAGGCGTTACAAGGCTGTGACGCGCCAATACTGGTGCGTCACACGCCTTGACCCCCAACGGTCAAAAACCAACGGTCGTGCCAACGATCGGATCGTCCCCTAACGGTCCTCCCTAGGCGCGTCACAGCGCCTGGGCGGTCTATCGTGGGACCGTCACAGCCCACAGACCCCCAATTGGCTAAAATAGGCTTGTGACGCACCCACCCAGGCGCACCACATTGTATGACGGTCACTGGAAGGACCGTCACACCGACCTGGTGGTAAAACTGCGTGAAACGCCCAAAAACATCAACCACGCCCCCATGCCTCCATAGGAGAGGGGGAAAATCAAGGGGGAAGCCCCCTAAGGACCCCTAGCATGCATCTGAGCCATTAAAACATCGAATCATGGCCTAAAATCATAGATCGGGCGAACTCTCCCAAAATCATGGTTTTGCCCTAACCCATTCAAAAACGCCCCTCTCGGCTCCCATTCAGCGTACAAATCGTGGGGGATGACGGGATGAGCATAGGGATTCGTCCCCCTACCTCAATGGAGCGAAAGCTCCGCCGAATCATTGCCGAAATCAAGGAAGACGCTTTTATAACCCTCGTCCCTTCACGGTTCCCCACAAGCTTTACGCCGCCACGATCACCTTGCCGTCGCCCACGTCGTCACGCCGTCGCCCCGCGCCGTCTGTAGTCGGAGGGGACGCCGCCGCGGTCGAATGTGAGAGAGAGAGGGAGAGGGGGCGGTTCTCACGGTGGGGGAGGAAGGAAAGAGGAAGAAGAAGAAGAAAAGGTGGGGGAGAGAGAAAAGGGGTTGGGTATTTATAGAAAATCCAGAAAATACCAAAAAATCAAAACTTACATTTTCGCTATCCTCGGAACGCACCGATCGCAATGGTACCAATCTCGCCTAGGTGAACGACCCGGTTCACCTGCAACGAGGTTCTGAAGGAATTGCCGAAACACACACCGAAAATCGGAAAATACGCGTGGAAAAGTCACGGATGCACTCCGGGCCTCCGAAACAACTCCGGATCGCGCCGATCCGAACACGAAAGATGTTCGAAATGAAAATTTGAACATAACGGAGCTAGACACTCGGAGATAATGGATCCGGGAACCACGAAGAAGGATCCGAAAGGTCTCGGATATTACATTATTATTGATTGATTCTATTTGTCAAAACATATGGTTGATGAAAAGACTTGAATGTGCTACTTGAAGCACAATGACTCATAGTTGCCATCATCAAAAAGGGGGTGAATGTTGTGCCCCTGGTTTTGATGGTGACAGTAGCTGATCACATAGGTTGCCCAACGGAGGAATAGCCTCCTCCCTTCCTCTGATGACCTGGTGAGGACACCCCTGATTCTACCCCAGTAGAACCAGACCCACTGCACTAAGGTAGCACACGAGGACCCTTCCTCGCACCCTAGCCCGCAGACCAGATCGTGATCAATTTGAAGATTAATCACACCTCTGATTAGTGCAGCAATGCACTATCCGAGAATAATGACTCAACTGGATCGAAAAGGCAAACCGAGAAACTCAAAATGAAACGAATGAAATGTAGCAGAACGAGAAACAAATGTAGCTCTGAAATTGTTTCAAGAGCTTTCACAGAAATGGGTCTTCTCTCGATCTGGCAAAGTGCATATTCTCTCTTTTCTTCTTTTTTCTCTCGCCCTTTCTCTTGCTCACACAGTGGCTTTTTCCTTTAGGAAGATCTCCAACTTGTTGATTCATCTTTCTGCCTTTTTGATGTTCTCCATTGAGTTACGTTGACGTACGTAGCTTGAGCACTGCATTGAAGTTCTCTATTGAGCTGCCAAAATGAAGGAATGTGAACTATTCAAGACAGGACTTTAGCGACAGAATAGTGGAGACAAATAGCTCGTTAGAGCTGACAAATGCCTGATAGGAGTGACAAATAGCTCCTTAACACTAAAAAATAGCTCCTAGCTGTGGAAAGTGAATAACAGTCAAGATTGTACAAAGGAATCAACCTTGTATAGGCTTCCTAACCCTGTCATCTTGAATCTGGAGTACTTTTAAGCTTTGGATGACTATGATTAACCCCTTTCAAGATCAAAGGAAGAAAGTACTCTCCGATTCTAAGGGTTTTTCATTGTGATGGGTTTGAGCAGAAGCGGCAGCATCTATTTCTCTGAAGTGCAGGCCATGTTGATCAGCAACGTATCAAGGTTCAGCAAGATTCAAGTGCACCTATGATTGTGTATCAGGAAGAATCAAATGATTCAAATGGCTTATGCTTGCATGAGCAAGCTAGTAGCACACTTAGTGCAGTGGCGAGCAGCACAAGAAGATGCAAGAAGAAACGAAGGGGTGGACAAGAAGAGAAGGAGCTGCATCAATGCAACATCTGTGGTACGCAGCCAAGGCACGCCAGAAGCATTTTCTAGCTGAAGAAGCATAAGGGTGACAAATAGTTACACAAGGGTGGCAAATGGCTCGATAAGGGTATAAAATACCCTTCTAAGGGTAACAAATAGGTCGCAGAGCAAAGGCGACGACTATTGATAGCTAAGGGTGACAAATAGCTCCTTAAGGTAGACAAATAACTTGATAAGGGTGAAAAATAACCCGCTAAGGCATACAAATAGCTTTGAAAGCTAAATTACAGGTTTCTTATGTCTACCACACGTCCAAACTCGCGTTCTCGTTTGCAAGGCCGAAAGGCTAGATCAATAGGGACGGATTAGTGGTGACAAATAGGTGGTCAACGATGTAAAATAGGCTATAAGGGTGAAAAATATCCACTAAGGGTAAAAAATAAGAAGTAGCGCTGAAAGTCTTCAATTGCGAAGGAGAGTCTGAAGGATAACAATTAACAGTGACATGTAATCTTCATATGACACTTGATTTCCTCATTAGACAACCTGTTTGATCACTTTGATATTCCCCTTTGGCTAGGTCAACACTGTCAAGTTTTCTCTTCTTCACATTTCCGACATCTTTCCGACACACGCACATTCCGTCGGAATAGTTGCACATAACTGTCAAAGTTGACAAAGAGGTAAGTATAAAAAATGTTTCTGACGGAATATTGTAAATTCGACATTCCGTCGGAACATTTCCAACATATTTACGACATAAAATTATACGTCAAAAATGTCCGACGAAATACAATTTGGTCGAAGATACGTTGAAATAGTCTGACGTATTACCGATTAAACCATTATGTCGAAACTTCGTGACGTATTTCCGACTGACTATCATTCCATTAGAAAATAATAAAATAATTTTCCACTTTCATATAATTAATTAATGAAGATTTTCTGACAGACAGACTATTCGTCGGAAATATATCAGAAATCGTCGACGAAATAAAATTATGTCAGAGTTACGTGGAAAATATTCGACATATTTCAGACCAAACATTACTCCATCGGACACTCTTGATAAATTGCTTATCCTTCTTTAGGGCTTTTCGACGAAATTTTATACGGTTGAAAATACGTCAAAACGTTTTGACGTATTTCTGACTGAAGATTATTCTGTCGAAACATACCGACATATTTTCGTTGGAATTAATATGTCGGAATTAGGTCAGTAATTACCAACGTTTTGCCGACAAATTTTTTTTCGTCAGAAAGTCCAATTATTTCCGACATATTGCCGACGAAATATTTTCCGTCGAAAAAGTCCGTCGATATTTCAAATTTTTTCTTGTAGTGTATATAAGTCCCAAAGGTACAGTTAAACAAAAAGAAAAGTACAAAACCTTGGGCATACCCCGGCTGGCAGAAACCAGATGAAAATTGAAGCCATAACTTCTATACAAGAGCGCCTCAGCTAGGGCCAAAATAATTGAAGCTGAGGCAACACCCCAGGATAACTACATGCCAAAAGTTTAGCATGATTGTACCTGAAGTACCTCTCAACATTACCACCAAGCCGCTAAGAAGATGGCCGAGGACACTCACGGCGATAGTGTCCCGCCTGACCACATCGATAACATCTGCGTAACGGGCATTGGCTCGCAATATGGCCCACTTGAGCACACGTAAAATAGCTCCTGACTTCAACGATTTTCGGGTTAGCCTGGCTGAGGTGAGGACCACCACATCTCTGGCACTGTTCTCCCTGAACTGCTAGCCTTTGATGTGGTAATTGATCCACCGATTGAAGTACACTCTCAGTTGAACTCTGCCACCAATTTTGTCGCCTATTCTGACGGCGCCGAAGATCTCTCATCTGCCTGATCCTCTGCCTTCGATTTTCTCTCTTAGGTTGTCTAAAAGTAGGTGAAGGAGGTCTAGGTAACACCACTTGCTGGACAGGAAGTTGCTGTGGGTCACCTTGATGAAGTTGTGCCATTCGGCGCTGCTCCTGAACCCTCAGAAAATCCATCTCCAAGATTGCCGCAGTCTGAAAAGCTGTCTCCAAGTTGCTCACACCAGCCGTCATAAGGGTACGACAGATTTCTGATCTCAGCCCTGCGATGAATTGCTGGGTCAACACCACTTGATTCACCATGACAGGTGGTGCAAACCTGCTCAGCTCCCGGAATCTGGCCCAATAAAGAGCAACTGGAAATCCCTCCTTCCGCAATGCCAGGAATTGAGACAACCGCAAGAAGAATTTAGCTAGTCCCGGTACCTCTGGAACTACAGCCGCGGGCAATGGTGGTATTTCGTCGTGCTCTACCTGAGCCCTAGCTGCCTGCTCCACCGGGGGCCGTACATCTTCCCTCTGCGCCATACCCTTAAACATACAAAAAAAAAATAATTCAGACAGAATACAAAATAACCAAAGCCGTCATGCGGATCCCTACCTCACAGCAAAAACCACAGAAATAACCAAATAATTGCAATGACATATAACAACATCAAATAACAAAAGCTGTGCAGGAATAACAATAATAAACAATTTAAACAACAACACAGCTAAATATAAATACCACATGAAGCATATATACATATACCAAAGCATGTAATTATATACAAGAATATTTCAATTACCATTAGAGTCGAATTCCTACAATCCAGGTGACAGGAGAAGTGATCCACTAGAAGCAAGTAAGATCAGATGTTTCCACTGACGTCTTATACTGCGTCTCGGGTGCCTTCCACTCGCCTCGAACGCTGTAACTGAGACACCGTTTAGATGCGTCCTTCCACGCCAAAACCACGCCGGAGGTTCAACAACCGCTAAACCACGCCGTTTAGATGCGTCCTTCCGTGCCAAAACCCTTCCCACGCCGGAGGTTCAACAACCGCCACACGAACAACCTTTCTCGGCCTTAATGAAACCGAAATTATTATAATGCCCTCATAATTTCCATATAATCTTTACATAAGATGACAATTAGCATATATCTCACCAAAAAGCCCACAAAAATCAGCCAAATTCACTAAAATTTCCAATTTCCAAACCCGATAAGAATCCAAACTTCGTGGGTCTTACAATAAGAATTTGCAAAATCTCCAAACCATTTTGAGAGAGCTCCTTTTTCTTTGCCAAAGAAATCTTATGTGCTGAATTGAATGCCAAGCTTGGATAAAGGGCATTTTGACAAAACAGGTTGGCACATGGATCATGTTCTGAGGTGATAAGAGGGTTGCTGGGGTTTCTAGTGTTCGCGGTTAATGAAAGGATCCATCTTCCAATTTTTATTATTGGAAGAATGTGAGTGCAGCACTGGCTCGCCAATCTCTAGTTTCTTGCTACCATGCATGGTCATATTCCTCTTATCAAGGCCAAACGACTACAAGCGAGTAAATATGCAACATTCGATTGAGTTCATGCTCACCTACTGGCCACTTTCGTAACCCCAGTTAGGGCACTGTATTCGAGCCAGACCCACAAATAAGGTATCTGACTGAGAATTATACGCAAGCATAGAGGTGGTTTTTTTTTGTAATCCGAAGCAGATACTAACCTTTTTTTACTGATTTATAGTATGGAACCAATAATGACACAAAAAGAATACAACCAAAAGGTTTGGTTGCTTCTAATTTTCTAAGAACATTCTCAACTGAGTTTACCTTGGTGCACACGCGCCTGTGTGCATAGCAAGTTTTAATAACATCTGCTAATTGAGAAAAAGTAGTGACAAATTGGCTAATGCAGCAAAATTTTACATTTTTATCTACATCAATGAATGCCTACCTCTTCCCCAAAAAGAATGCAATGCGGCACTGAGCTCATCCAAAAATTGGGCTCACACTAGCTTTTAAAAATCCCTCCATCCCACCCTCTCCTTTGGCCCCTCCCCTCCCCTCCGCCGCCATATCCCGCCGAGACCCCTTTCCCCTCCCTACCCTTCCCTCATCCCCCTCCCCGCCCCTCCCATCACCCTCCCACCCTCCCTTCCACGCCCCCTTCCCTCTCTAATTTAGCTCCTCGAAGGAACTGAGGAAGCATCTTCCCTATCTCAAATAGACAAAAGGATGGGTTCCAGAGCAATTACTGGCACATTAGCGTCCTCTAATCCAATAAATTTTGTCCAGACGGGTGAAACCAGAAAAGAGATAAGCTGAACAAGAGACTCTCACTTCAGAAAGAGGCTTCTTTTGTCAGCAATTCAACTAAATGGTGTTGATGATCCCACTAATACCAAGTATTCCATCCCCATTCTTGCACATGAGATTCAAGTCCAAAAAAACAAGCATTGGAAAAGATATTATCCCAGATTAGTTATGAAAAAGTTTAGGAATATTAATCATGCAAGAATAAGCAAGAGAATTCTAGGGCACTCCCATGGTCCAAATGATCAATAATTTTCTGGCATCCAAAATTATGGCTTTTCCCCCTTATTATACAGTACGTATGAAAAATGACAATAAGTACCTAGAATTATTGTGTTCAAATGTTGCATGAAGTGGAAGATTTACACCCAATAGAAATGCCAGCCTCCTTATGTTTCCCAATGAAATCATCAAAGTCCTTTTGGACACATAGGGTGTCAAATGACAGCAGGAAGAGAGTGAACAAGAGACATGCATATTGCGCCTGGTATCAGGCTTGAGTTTACTTGCTATCTCATATTAGGTATGGTAGTCAACATTTCTTAAATTATACGCTCATGCATATTCCAAGTTTCCCTCCAGAGTTTTCCATAAACTACATCATGGCCCTATCATTGTTAGCTGAATTCAGTGCCCATTTTCTTAAAAAGTAACTTTTCCTGAAACACTTTCTTGAAACTATGTTTTTTGACTGTTGTCATATTATTCATGTGCAAACACATAACTAAAAGTTGAATGAGGCTTTGCTTTTTCAAGATGCTTAAACTAGAGTGTGGAACTATGTTTTTTAATCTTTTTTTCTTTTTCAGAAAATAGAAAAAATGAACTGGTACCTAAACCGGTCAATGAGTTACAGAGGCAACAGGTTAAATTTACATAATTATTCAAAGGTTCTGGTTCAAGCATAAATAGAAAACACAGTTACACAGACTAAATTGCTAATTGTTAGAATTTAAAAAATCATATCTTTGAAAAATAGAAAATATAGATTTAAATTCTGCAAAAAAATAAAAAATCTATTACTCACCGGAGGTCCCGAGCTGAAGACGGCGCTGCTGGTGCGGCCTTGTTCACGATCACGGTGACTGGACATGGGGTAGAGAGGGCCATGTTCGTGATCGCGCTGCAGGTGCGGCACTGCAAACGGCAGATGCCAGTTGGGAAACGGCTTGGCCCTGTTCGCGATCATGGCTTGGCGCACTGCAGACGACAGTTGGGAGAGGCGAGAGGGCTGGCGGGAGAGGGGAGAGAGCCGCAACTGACCGGAGACGGAGAGGGAAGAGGGCCAGCGACGGATACTGAGAGGGCCAAACTCGGGGCTACCAGAGGCGGAGATGGTGGAGGGCCAAGAGGTGGACGAGAGAGGGCCGACTGTCGAGAGGGGAGAGAGCCGTGCTGACCGGAGACGGAGAGGGAAGAGGGCCGGTGACCAGAGACGGAGAGGGTGCATCCCAGTGCTACCAGAGATGGAGATGGCGGAGGACCGACTGCCAAGAGGGGAGACCGGGAGAGGCTATCGGGGGGAGACTCGGGACGGAGAGGGGAGAATGGGCACAGCCGCACGGGTCCACGGGGGTGAGGGGTGAGAGAGAGATTCCCGATTTCGTATGTTTATTTTTCATACAGATTTCAGACGAAAATATTTCTATCATAAATATGTCGGAAGTTTCGACGGAGATTCGTACGGAAATAAATCCGTCGGAAAGTTCCTCTGAATTTCTAATTTGTGGCGCCAAATGTTTCGACGGGTTTATTTCCGTCCGAATATCCGTCAGAAATTCAGATAGATTTTTTGACATATACTTATCTGTTGAACCCCCTCTATGTGGTTTTTGTAATGGTTATAATGGATTTTGATGATGACTAAATTTGATTTGAATACCATGACTATTTCTGGAATAGTCTTCACTTGATGTGATACTGAGCTTTGCAAGTCAGGAATCACTTCAGCTGGTAAGAAGTTTAACTTCAGTCTGATATCGCCAATACTAATGCAAAATGTATGTTTTGTCAGGGACAAGAAGGCGATTCATGAATCAAGTTATACAAGGATATTATGGTGAGATCTATCCGAATTCTTGCATTGTTGAAATTCTTCCTTTGTGTTAAAAGGATCCACATTCGTGACTAAGGCAATTTCACTTGGGTCTTTATCGTTCATGCCTTAGTTTCTTGAATTTTTGAGGTTTGATCTCTTATGTTGGCACTTGAACATTCACACTTTCATGGCACTTGGTTTGGTGGTTTCCACCATTTTTTTGGTGCTCTGGGGCATGGGTCGACCCCTTTTACTATGTTCTTTATCAAAGCCCAAGGGTCGACCCCAAGGGTCGACCCCTGTAAAAATTCTGCTTGGCAGAACCCCTGTGAACGAGGGTCGACCCCAAGGGTCGACCCATTCTGCCCAGAACATAAAACCCCCCCGAGGGTCGACCCCTGTGAAATTTTGTTCCAAGGCAGCACGGCTGCTCTTGAGGGTCGACCCTAAGGGTCGACCCATTACCTTTGGGTCCTAAAACCCTATCACGAGGGTCGACCCCAAGGGTCGACCCCTTCCGGTCCGACCTCCAGCCGTCTTGTTTGACTTTGGTTTCCTTGCACCGAAAGTCTTCCAATCCATGTCTAATCACCTCTAGACATTCCACAAACCTCTCCACCTTTTGTGGATCTGGTTCCCAAGCTGTCTTTGACTGTTTTAATCATTTAATCTAATCCTAATGGCACTAAATATATAGGAGAGAGGTGAGATCCGATCAAGAATGATAGTTATTCTATTGTGTATGTGCAGGTTCGGAGTTGCAGCCCTCAAGCCCCATTCCTCCTTGCTCTGAAGCTGAAATCCAAAGGAAGGAGCTGGAGTCCAAGCCCAAGATCTTATACATCGAAGAGCTGCATCGGATATCAAGCTTCCACATCCATTTGTGCTGCCTTGCGTCATACTTCATCCAAACTCATTCATCATTCTGTTGGAGTATCAAAGTTGATTCGAAGAACACAAAGGGGGAGTTCTATCTAGAGATCCTTTCTACTATGATCTTCTTTAGTGCTTTTTGGTGAATCTGAAAGTTGTTGTATTCTAAACTATCTTGAAACAGATTCGTGAGTGTGTGTTCGTGTATGGACACGAGCGTGTGTGTGTGTGTGTGTGTGTGTGTGTGTGTGATTGGTGTGCCTAGATTGGGTACCGTGTGTGTGTGTGTGTGCTGTTCATAACAGCGCGTGTGTGTGCTTGGCTCACATCATAGTGAAGTCGTTAATCCTCATGAGTAAGGGGTGGACGTAGGGGACATTGCGGTGTACCCGAACCACCTAAAAACTTTATGCCTCTAGTGGTTTGTTCGCGTGCATATTTTGTCGAGTGGGCTTCACGGTGAGTTGAGTGTTCACCACCTTCTTCTTCACACACTCACCATCTTTCACATGTATTCATGTGTGATCATGCACGAGTAAGACCGAGCGTTTGATTACATCTATTTTGTCACGCAAGTTCTTCAGAAAATAATTTTAATTTGCCAATCAATTCACCCCTCCCCTCTTGATTGCCACCGTTTGGGACCCAACAATTGGTATCAGAGCTTTGGTCTCTGTATAGCCCGATCTCACGATCGTAGAGCAGATCCTTTTCTATGGCAAACAGAGGGATGATGCCCGAAGGGCATTCAGTACACAGGCCTCCATTTTTTGATGGAACAAACTACACATATTGGAAAAACAGAATGTATGTTTTCTTGCGTGCTCAAGATTATGAAGTGTGGAATGTTATCAATAGAGGTCCTTATAAGTTGCCTGAGAATGAAGATGATTGGGATGATGATCACATCAATAAGTGTTCAGCTAATTTTAAGGCCATGAATATAATTCAATGTGCTATCCATCCGAATGAATACTCACGCATATCTATGTGTTCCTCTGCACAGGAAATGTGGAACAAACTACGTTTGATCTATGAAGGAACTTCTGAAGTCAAGGAGACCAAAGCTAATCTATTGGTCCGGGATTATGAGTTGTTTATGATGAAGCCAGACGAAACCATTTCTAAAATGTTCGCGAGACTGATGGAAATCACAAATGGTTTGAAGGCTCTTGGCAAGGAATATTCAAACCGTGATCTTGTAAGGAAGGTACTGAGATCTCTATCACCTCAGTGGCACACAAAGGCTACAGTGATAGAAGACTCAAAAAATCTCAGCACTCTGACTTTGGATGAGTTAGTCGGCTCCCTGATGACATATGAGATCAACATCAAAAGGAGCGAGGATGACAACAAGAAGAAGAAAGTTGCCACATCTTTGGCACTGAAGGTAAATCCTCAAGAGTCGGAAGAAAGCGAGGAAGGTTCCTCAGCCAATACTGAAGATGAGGAGCTTGTTGCTATGTTCACCAGAAGAGCAAGAAAACTTGTCAAGAACACCAGGAAGTTTGGAGGTCAGTTCAGGAAAGGGCCAAGAAGGCAAGGTCCTAAGAGGAATGAAAGCAGCAAGAAGGAAGAGATAATTTGCTATGAATGCAAGAAACCCGGTCACATGCGGGGAGAATGCCCGGAGTTGGCCAAAAGGTTCAAAAAGGGAAAATTCAAAAAGCCCAAGGCCATGGTGATCACTTGGAGTGATGAAGATGAAGAAGACTCCGGGAATGAAGATGGACTAGATGAACTTGTCCAACATCTATGCTTCATGGCAAATGACGACACCAATGAGGTACAATCTGAAACTGAATCACTCACTTGTGAACAATGGCAGATTGCATATGAATCATTGTATGGAAAATGCAAAAAATTGAAATCTGAAAACAAACTTCTGAAAAAGAAAGTCGAACAAGTTGTGAGTGCTGAAAATCCCTGTGAGAATTGCAAATTCATGAAATCTGAAAATGAGAATCTTGAACAAGAAAATGAAACTCTCATGTCTAAAATTGAATTGTTTGAAGAAGAGAGTTCATGTATGCGTGAAGATCAAACTGCCCTCATCAAAATGCATGAAGATTTGAAATAGGAATTGGAACATGAAAGGATTGAAAATGTCTCAAGCAATCAATCCAAGGAAATTGCGGAAAAGAAAGTTGAAAGTCTGTTGGTTGAGATAAATGAATTGAAGAATGCTCTCACCACACTTGAAAAAGGTAAACAAGTGTTGAATACTTGTGTGGGTCCTTATGAAGGATGCTCTCCACCCTCTTCTGAGAAAAGAAACAACTTTAAGTCCAAAACATACATAACTCCATGGGTTTCAAGAAGTACATATGCCTCATCTTCTAACACACAGATGCATAATTCTTTTTTTTTTAATCCAAAAAGCCCTACCTAGGGGCAGATGGGGATGCCATCGGCCACTAGGGGGTGTAATTTATTACTGAAGAAAATGAATAAAGATTACATCCGTCGAATGCTGGACATACCTAGCTTATCCATTCGAGCCTCTCCTTTTATAATAGGAGGTAATTCATTGTAGGAAAGAAAAACGTTACATTTGGAGGAGCAGGCTAAAGAAGCCAACAGATCTGCAATTTTATTTCCTTCTCTATAAGTGTGAGCAATCTTGTCTAAATGAGTAGTAGATCTCCAAATGTCTCTTGCATAAGGAAGAATTGACCATAGACATTGATAATCCTTGAGAATAACTTGAACAAGAACTTGGGAATCACATTCAATATAGGCAGGGTGATTTGAAATAGTATGCAAATAATGAATACCATCAATGAGAGCTCTTGCCTCTGCTACTAGGCTGTTGGCCTGGCCATAGAAATGGGAGAAAGCTAAGAGGACATTGCCACTGTGATCTCTGATGACACCACCTCCTCCAGAGGTACCATCTGATTTGCAGGCCCCATCAGTGTTTAATTTTAAGTATGGCCAAGGGAGAGATACCCATTTTATTGCTTTCAGCTGAGCACCAATTGAACTTGGGATTGAGATCCCTAAGGCATTAAGAATCCTCCTTTTGCTAATATCATACTCTTTGTAAGCTGCACTTGTGCAAGCTTGCTTCACTTTAGCAATAACTTGATGAAGAGTTCGGCATTTGGATATGGTGCTGCCTTCATATCTCGCTGAGTTCCTTGCTCTCCAAACATCCCAGCAACCAAAGCCAATCATTGCTAGGATAAGGAGGCCATGAGCTGAATTCACCTTGATGTGGCTTGTAGCATTTGAAATAAAAGATGTGACTGTATTTCCTTCCAATGGCAGCCCCATGGCTTGGAAATAAGACCATAAGTGAGATGCTAATTCACTGTGAATGAAAATATGATTAATGCTTTCCCCCTGATGGGCCTGACAGCAGGAACACATAGAACACATTTGAATACCCAGACTTTGGACATTAGTGTCCGTTGGCAGGCTGTTGTGTAGAATTTTCCATAGATGAACAAAAATTTTGGTTGGGAGCCATGGAGACCAAAGCCTTTGCCATTGAGTGAATGACTGATTAACAGTAGTTTCAGATAGGACCTTGTAAGTGGAAGCCACCGAGCAATGTCCTGTGGAGGACAGACTCCATGCTGGGAAGTCAGTATCAGAAGTGAGGGAGGTTTGAATAATGGCTGTTTTGAGCTTATCGGGCATAAATCTGTCCATTAGATCAGTTTCCTCCCTTGGGGGTGCAGCAGGAACTCATTAACTGTAATGTTTGGGTGTTGTATACTGGTGGAAGGTACAAAGTTGGATAAACAGTTCTTACCAATCCAATTATCATACCAAAAATTTGTTTGCTTCCCATCACCAATGATTATCTTTTGATATTGAAGAACAATCTGTTTTGCCTTTATCCAACTACGTCTGGCAGGTCCAGCCAAGTTAATAAAACTTACATCTCTCAAGTGTCTCTGTCCAATGTGCTTAGCTCTGAAGAATGTTGCCCACAAAGAGTTAGAATGCAGAGCTTGCCATAACATCTTTACTCTTAGAGCAATGTCCATCTGCCTAAGAGACATAATACCAAGGCCTCCCTGAGAAATAGGTCTGCAGATTATGTCCCAGGATCTCCAATGTCTTTTATTCCCATTTGGTGAGGAACCCCAGAAGAAATTTGCAAAGGACTGCTCCAGCTGGTAATGTGTACCAGAGTGAAGAGGTGCAGTGGATAGGGAATAAATTGGAATAGAGGTCAGAACATGCTTAATCAAAGTCAATTTTGCACCTTGTGATAAGAGACTAGATTTCCAACCTGAGATCCTTTTTTGAATGGAGTGGATGATACCTGCAAAGTGCACTTTTTTGCTGCGGCCTAGAACCAGAGGAAATCCAAGATATTTGAGTGGGAAACTGTGTCTGGTGAAACCAGTAAGCCTGGATATCCGCTGGGCAGTGGGATCATTAGTCTTAGGGTGTAAGAGGAAACCACTCTTACTGGTGTTAATAAGTTGGCCTGACCCCCTTTCATAAGACTTGAGCAGCTTCAGAAGATGTCTGACAGAGGCAAGGCTTGCCTTACTGAATATCAAAGTGTCATCTGCAAATAAAAGATGGGAGACAGTGGGACACCTCCGAGGCCCTTGATAACTTTCAATTTGTCTATTTAGCTGAGCTTCTTTTAGAGATCTGCTCAAGCTTTCCTCAGCAATAATAAATAAGGAAGGTGCAATCGGATCACCCTGCCGAACACCCCTAGATGATTTAAAAAATCCAGCAATATCACCATTCAATAAGACGGAAAACCAACAATTCTGTATAAGCCTGCTAATCAGCTGTGTGAAAGACAAATCAAAACCAAATCTGTTCAGAACAGCAAACAGAAAATCCCATTCAAGTCTATCATAGGCCTTTGCCATGTCTAACTTAAAAATGATATTCTTCCCTCTGGTTTTTCTGCCAAGTTCTTGTGTCAAATCTTGAGCTAAAGCAATATTTTCAGTGATGTGCCTCCCTTTAACAAATGTAGATTGTTCCTGTGATATTATATTTGGTAGAATAGTGGCTAGCCTTTTATTGACAATGGAAGAGATGATCTTATAAAAGAAATTACATAGACTGATCGGCCTATAATCCGAGATATCCTCTGCCTTTTGTTTTTTTGGAATTAAAGCTATAAGAGTAGAAGTTACAAATCTTGGTATAGGCTTTGGGCTTGTAAAAACCTCTTGAACAGCACTGACTACCACCTCAGAAATGACTGGCCAAGCTTTATGGAAGAAAGCACCCGTGAATCCATCCGGCCCTGGTGCACTGTCAGCAGATAGTGCAAAAACTGTATCTTTTATTTCCAGTTCAGTTGGAACTGCTTGGAGCATTAGGTTATCTTGCTGAGTAACTAGATGTGGGATGCAGTTTAAGGAGGACTCCTCAATATGATGCAGCTGAGAAGAAAATGCAGACTGAAAATGGGTAACAGCAATGCTCTTCATTTCTTCATGATTTGAGGTTAAAAGGCCTGCTGAGTTTCTGAGCTGAGGTATATGTTGTTTGCTTCTTTTGGCTTTGGTCGAAGTGTGGAAGAATTTTGTATTCCTGTCCCCCTCCTTTAACCATCTGATCCCTGACTTTTGTCTCCAAAAACATTCCTCTTGTAGAAGCCTTTCAGATTGGAGGGATTTGGCCTTTTCTAAAATGTTTTGATTTTCCAGAGAAGGATTAATATCATAGTTGTGTTCTGCTTTTAGTACTGCATCCTCTGCTGCCATCAAGTTCACATGAACATGACCAAAAGTATGCTGGTTCCAATTGCGAAGCATATTCCTCATGTATTTGAGCTTCAAGTATAGGGTTGACATAGCAGAAGTTGCCAAAGGGCTGATATTCCAACAGGTATTGACATCCGTGAGGAATTGATCATGCAATGTCCACATCTTTTGAAAGCAAAACCGGCTCTTAAAGTTGTTCTTGATAAGCAATTTCACCAATAGAGGTGCATGATCAGAAGCTTCCCTGGATAGATGCTCAACAGATATTGGGAAGAGATTTTGCCAGTCTGAATTGATAAGAACCCTGTCCAGCCGAGCCCATATACCATTACACCCATTTTGGTTGTTATGCCAAGTAAACTGAGATCCCATGAAACCTGCATCAAATAGGGCACAATCTGAAGCACACTCAATGAAGTCGAGATTGCACCTAAGTTTGGAGGGTTACCACCAAATTTTTCCCCTACTGACATAATGCAGTTAAAATCTCCAGCCACTAGCCAAGGTCCTGAGATTTGAGAGTGCACTGATATCAGGGACCTCCACAAATCCTTCCTCTCATAAATGGAACATTTTGCATAAACGAATGAAAGGTGGAAAAGAGGCCATGTGGAACCAGTTTGTGTAAGAGTAATTTGCTGCTCATCCGAATTTACAATAGTGAAGTCCAGTGGGTCTCTCCAGAAAATCCAAATGTGTGCAATATCATCACAGTTAGCAATACAGTTACCCATTCCAAGTTTCCTGCAAATGTGATTCATTTTACTGACATGAATTTTGGGCTCCAGAACAACAATACAATCAATTTTGTGGGACTTAATGAGAAATTTTACCCTCCCAATAGAAATATCATTTCCTATGCCCCTAATATTCCATATGATGAAATTCATTAGGAATTGGATAGAGGGAGTGACCCGGAGGATCCAGATCTGGTCATAGATCTAGTTTTAACACCTGTATGTTCATGGAGCATAATCCTGGAGTTTTCAATATCAGCTGCAGTTGCAATGTTCTGTCTTAGATTTGTCAACTCTACACTATGCTGCTGTAATTGAGAACAAGGTACTGAAGCTGGGTGGTTGCTTAAGGCAATCAAAGTAGCTTGTTGTGAGAACCCAGGTTGATGATCAACCATAGCTAACTCCGGAACTGGAGCAATAAGACCATTTCCATCAAACCTTTGTCCTGAAGGGAGCTCTCTAGTAGGAGCAAAAGCAGTTACTGGTTGGATCGCTGTGTTCCGACAGGAAGTATCTACCAAATTCGATGTCAGAGTGGCTTCATCCAAAATTACTTCAGCAGTTTTATTTGAGTCAGTTTGTGGCCTTTGGGCACTGACTTCCATATGAGTCTGCGCTGAATTGTCCTGATAAGCAGGGGAAACTTCTTGTAAAGCAGAAGCATTATTTCTCACACTCTTAGATTGAGGCACTGTATCATCCACGCTATTGTAGTGAGCATCCAGGTAAGTCCCAACACAATCACCACCCGAGGAGTCATGAGAAGTCGATGCCTTACCAGGAGGGGGCACTTCATTTCCAACATTACTTTTAGCACCTGTAATCAGCTGAACCATAGGTTTCCAGACTTTTTTACCAGGTCTGGAAATAGTCTGTGACACTCCAGGATTTACCACTGACTGAGGCAATTTACCTTTACAATCGTGCAAAGAGTGGCCGAGTCTGAAGCAACCCGAGCAGTAAGATGGAAGCTCCGGGTACTGAATATCTTGCCAGGTCCCTCCCCCAGGGATACCAATCCATAATCTATGTGGGTGAGCCTTCAGGATATCCAGCTCCACACAAACTCGAGCAGCCATCGTGTTGGACAGGTTTTTGGTGGAAGCGTCGATTTTCAAGACCTTCCCAATATTCCCGGCAATAGAACGCAACATAGGTTCCACAAAAAGATTCACAGGTAAACCAGGAAAGGAAATCCATACCGGCAGAATAGAGGAATCTTCATTTGGCGAAAAATGCATCGTCCATTTGAAAAAATGGAAAATTCTGCCATGAACATAGAGGTGTTCTCTTAGAAGTAGCTGTAGATAATCCTCTTGATTGCGGAATCGCAGAAGCAGGTGCTTGGAGTCCAAAGCACTAATCATGAAATCTTCCTTGAAGCTGCACCTATTGGAGAGATGGGACCTGATCTCAGGGAAAGCTGGTCTTCCTTGAGGCGTACGAGCCACCAGGGCAAACGTAAAAGGCATCATAGACGCTGCAAGTTCCTCAGCAGAGAAAAATACGGCCGGTTCACCACCGTCCGTGAGTGCAGGCTCATGAACCTTACCAGGAACGACAGGCGGCAACAACAATGAAGCAAGCGCTTCAGCAAACGAGCGACTCCTCCCCGAGGGTGCGAGAGCAGGGGAGACATCGGGGATTGGAGATATCAAGGCGGGAAGGGTTGAAGGAGCAGCTGCTACGGTGGAGGGGGCCACGCCGGGCCCCCCCGAGGACACCATAGCCACGAAGTCAAAGATCTTCCATGGGCCCTACGCTAGGTCAAGGGCGGCTGGCGAGTACGGATCCACCGAACAGCACGGACACAGATGCATAATTCATATATGAATGTGAACAGGAAAAGAAATCGTGATAAAAGAATCACTACTTACTTTTACTGTGGAAGATTAGGCCATGATATGTATGAGTGCAGAACCATGAGATTTGATGATGAAAATTTTATTAGAATGATGGATAGATCATACAGGCCTCTTGTGTCTGACCACCGAGGACCCAAGCTTGCTTGGGTACCAAAAACCCCATAAGTACTCTATTTGTATTTGCAGGTCTGCCTTGGAGCTCAAAAGAACAAATGGTACTTGGATAGTGGATGTTCAAGGCATATGACGGGCAACAAGGAAATGTTTGCAGACCTACAAGAAAAGGATGGTGGGGTGGTAGCTTTTGGAGGTAAAGACAAAGGAAAAATCGTTGGAGAAGGTAAGATAGGTAAGAATCAATCTCAAGTCATTGAAAAAGTTTTGCTTATCAAAGGCCTGCATCACAATCTTCTAAGCATAAGTCAACTTTGTGACAAAGGTTGCAATGTGTCTTTTGATTCTACTCACTGCACTGTGGTAGATAGAAACTCCAATGAAATCAAGTTTATAGGGGTTAGACACAATAATGTTTATATGATTGATCTTGATGATGTTTCACATAAAAACCTTTGCTTAGTTGCTAAAAACTCTGATGATGCATGGCTATGGCATCGCCGTCTTGGGCATGCTAGTTTCAATGTGATGATGAAGTTATTCAGGAAAAATCTGGTGGTTGGCTTACCCAAGTTGAAGATGGTCAACGAAGGAATCTGTGGAGCATGCAACAAGGGCAAACAGACAAGAACATCCTTTAAATCTAAAAGTGATGTAACCACATCTAAGCCCCTTGAATTGATCCATATAGATCTCTTTGGACCAAGCCGAACACATAGCTTGGGTGGTAAGCTTTATGGATTTGTTATTGTGGATGATTTTACTAGATATAGCTGGGTGTATTTTCTCTCAAACAAAAGTGATGCTTTGATGGAGTTTGAGGCGTTTTGCAGGATGGTTCAGAATGAAAAAGGGTGGTGCATCAAGACCGTGAGAAGTGATCATGGTAGGGAATTTGACAACCATGAGTTCAGTAATTTTTACAGGGATCAAGGTTATATACACAACTTCTCTGCACCAAGGACCCCCGAACAAAATGGGGTCATAGAAAGGAAGAACAAGACACTTGTTGAAATGGCAAGAACCATGCTAAATGAAAACAACCTTCTAAGGTATTTCTGGGCGGAAGCCATCAATACAGCATGCTACATAATAAACCGAGCCATGGTAAGGCCATTGTTAAAGAAAACACCTTATGAGCTATATCGAGGTAAGAAACCAAACATTTCTTACTTTAAACCATTTGGCTCCATTTGTTACATCCATAATAACGGTAAGGTGGATTTGGATAAGTTTGACCCCAAGAGTGACAAGGGGATATTTCTCGGATACTCCCTTAACTCAAGAGCATATCGAGTGTATAACTTGAGAACTCTTGTAGTTGAGGAAAGTCCCCATGTCATTGTTGATGAATCATCATCCAAGGATTCTAATGAAAAGCATATCTTGCAGGAAGAAGAATCAGAAGAAGATACCACCAAAGAGCTCTTGAATGAAGCAAACAAATCAGAAGGTGAAGAACAACAAAAGGATGATGAAAATCAGCAAACTCTAAGTGAACTACAGCTACCTAGACAATGGACTTTTGCAAAGGATCACCCACCAGAAGTTGTCATTGGCAATGTGGAAGAAGGAATAAGAACGCGTTCCTCATTCAGGGAAGTTGAAAATCTCGATTATATTGCATTACTCTCACAATCTGAACCTCACTCTATAGAAGATGCCTTAAAAGATGATTCCTGGATCTTGGCTATGCAAGAAGAACTACACCAATTCCAGAGGAACAAAGTGTGGTTCCTTGTGCCTCGCCCTAGAAACCACTCTGTGATCGGAACCAAATGGATCTTTCGAAACAAAACAAACGATCAAGGGGTGGTAACTAGGAACAAGGCAAGGTTGGTAGCCAAAGGGTATAGCCAGGAGCTAGGAATCGATTTTGATGAGTCTTTTGCTCCAGTAGCAAGACTCGAGGCAGTGAGAATTCTTTTAGCATTTGCATGTTGCAATAATATCAAACTGTTTCAGATGGATGTGAAAAGTGCATTCTTAAATGGTTTTATTCAGGAGGACGTATATGTGGAGCAACCTCCGGGGTATGAAGACACAAAGTATCCAGACCATGTATACAAGTTAGACAAGGCACTCTACGGTCTTAAACAAGCACCCCGAGCATGGTATGAACGGTTAAATGATTTCCTTATACAAAATGGATTCAAACGAGGTAATGTGGATCAAACCCTTTTCACAAGGTTGAACGGTAAGGAAATTTTAGTTGTTCAAGTCTATGTTGATGACATTATATTTGGCTCCACCAAGGATACTCTCAGCAAGGACTTTGTAAAATTGATGCAAAGTGAATTTGAAATGAGCCTAATGGGAGAGCTGACAATCTTTTTGGGATTGCAGGTTACACAAACGGCCGATGGGATGTTCGTGCATCAGAAGGAATATGCAATGGAGCTATTGAAAAAGTTCGACTTGGCATCTACCAAACCACAACCCACACCTATGTCCACATCATTAAAAATTAATAAAGATGAAACAGGTAAATCTGTGGACCAAAAACTTTTCAGAAGCATGATAGGTTCCTTGTTGTACTTAACTGCTAGTCGACCTGATATTCAATTTGCAGTATGTTTGTGTGCTCGTTTTCAGTCCAATCCTAAAGAGTCACACTTGTCGGCTGTGAAAAGGATATTTAGATATATTGCCGGCTCAGTGAATTTGGGTTTATGGTTTCCGCGTAATTCGAACCTTGATTTAATTGCCTATTCCGATGCCGATTATGCGGGTTGCAAAGTGGATCGGAAAAGCACCAGCGGGTATTGCCAGTTCCTTGGAGGATGCATGGTTTCATGGGCCTCCAAGAAACAAAACTCAGTGGCCTTATCAACTGCCGAAGCCGAGTATGTGGCTGTAGGTAGTTGTGTTGCTCAGGTGCTTTGGATCCAACAACAAATGGTTGATTATAGCGAATCCTTCAAAAACACCGCTATACTTTGTGATAACACCTCAGCCATTAATCTATCCAAGAGCCCAGTCCATCATTCTCACACCAAGCATATTGAAATTAGACATCATTTCATTAGAGATCATGTTAGCAAGGGTGATATAGAAATCAGCTTTATCGACACGGATCATCAAATTGTCGATATCTTCACCAAACCCCTTTGTGAGGAGAAATTCACTTCATTTAGGAGAGAACTAGTGGTTTGTAGAATAGAAGAGTCAACATCATGACTCTGTGTGCTGTTGAGTGCATATATTACTGCATTGCATCCATATGCATTAGCTTTATCCTAGCTTGCATTTTTCTTCTCATACATAAGCATCAAGGTGTGTGAAAAATCAAAAAGAACAAAAACAAGTGTGTGATAAGTCTTCTATGTGTGCTCTTGCATTCCTTCTATATATATATAATATCCACTCATTCTTGTTGAAAATTCTATGGCCGTTTATGACCTTGAATACACTCTCCTATCATCTATGGAGTAAAACTGTCCGAATCATGAATCCGGAGAATTGGATAAAAGCACGTCACATTTTGCTCTTAAAATGGTTGTGGCATTTCCCCAATTGTCTAAACCTTTTATCACTCTTATTTTTATTGATTCCAACATGTATGTACATTGGGGGCTCGAGCCTATCCTCTCTCTCTTGACCATCCGGTGCAAATTTAAACAAATTTTGCTTAACTTCACTGAATGGGTCGACCCCAAGGGTCGACCCTCGCAAAAACCGGTTCTGCCGGGGTTGAGTTCACAGGGGTCGACCCAATGGGTCGACCCATTCCGGCGACGCGGTTCCACCGCATCCAGGCCATCCGCGAATGGGGTTCTAACCCTATGTTAGCCCCTCCCTTGCCTTTATAAGAACTCATAACCCCCTAGAAAGCTAGCCACCATCTCTTGTAAGCCCTAACAAACCCTCTTTGGCTCCCAAATCGTTCAAACCCTAACCGCGGCTCTTCCGGTGGCTCTCCGCGCGATCTTCCTTCCCCGGCTCCAAGCATCGTTCCTTGCTACTCCTTTCACTTGAGGTAAGTTCTTGGTGTTGGTGGAGGATCATAGACTCTCGTTTATAGCTTTCATCTCCACGGTTATATCATTTTGATCCATATCCCATCTTGCGGCCCTTTTGATCTTTATTTAGATGGCCCCGAAGAGACGTGCATCTCGCCGAGGAGTCGAGTCTAGCAGGGCTCAAGAAATGCGCTCTAAATCAGCCGCACAGGCTGCTACTCTTCGCGGTCAATCTTCATCCAGCAAGGTGCTTGACAGAAAAGTTTTTCATCCCCGAGCTGTGGACTTCGGTAATTTGAGCAAACATATCCCCAGTTTAGTTGATGTCATTTGCAGTCAGCCCAACTTGGATGTGTTCATGTCTAGCCACCGACGGGTGTATCCCAACTTAGTGCATCAATTCTATAGCAATCTCTCCATGGCTGGTGACACTCCGATTACTAAAGTTAATGGGGTTCAGATTCTTATCTCCACAGAGTTGTTAAGCGAAGCATTTCAGCTCAGTCTCGAGGGGTATGCATTTGGTGATATTCTTGTTCCTGAAGATACCATTTATCTTTACATGACTTCTGAAGATCGAGCAGGCTGATCTGTTGCGGGGTTGAATGCTAATCGTTTCCCTCTGGTTCAACACATTCTTCACAGAATGATTACTACCATTTTGCTTCCACGCGGGGGAGGACATGACAAAGTTACAGAAATTCATATGTTTCTCATTTACTGTCTCTTGGATGGCATCCGTATTGACTTTCCCACAATTATCTTGGAGCATATTTCCACGAGCATAAAGCACAGAAATAGAACTCTACCTTATGATGCAGCATTAACTGCCATTTTCCAGTACAAGAATATAAATCTCTGTGCAGAATCCTCACAAACGATGTGGGATGCCGATATTTTCACCATTCACTCCATTTTCCACAATATGGGTTATGTTCTCATTGACAGTGAATTAGTCCGGCAACTGAAAACCGCCGTTCCTCTTACTGTTTCTGATGATGATGATGAAGATGAAGACGCCGAGTCTGATGAAGAACAACTCCCTCCTTCTGCAGTAGATATACCATCTGAGGCGGCCAAGCTAATCATCGATCGGTTGGATCACATTGATGAGCGGTTGGATAAGTATGGGGAGGCCTTGGATGACATTGCAAATGAGCTGCATGAACTGAAGCTGTCTCACCAAGAACACACTCACTCTGTCACTGATGCCTTGGCTCATCACACCCAAATGTGCCACGAAATTTTGGAGTATGTCCGACGTGCTCCCGGTCCACCCAATCCGGATGATGACTAGGCTGTTGCCCTCCGTTCTCATGGCTCCTTCATAGTCCTGGTTCACCCCCTCTTTTTGATGATGCCAAAGGGGGAGAAGTTTTGCCTTCTACTACTCCTTGTGTGCCCGGCTACCGGCTACTTATATCTATGTGTGATGTTTGCTTGCATGCATGTGTGTTGCATTTTCATCTTCATATTTGATTAGTGTCTTAGGAGTGTTGCATTTCCCTTGTAATCATAGCATGGCATCTTGTTACATTGCACTTCACTTCCCCTTTCACTTCCCCTTGTTACATTGTAATCAGATTGTGGACTGTGGTTGTTTTCTTAGTAAGATATGCTGGTTGTTGGAATATGCCTATCTTTATCAATCGCATAGCACTTTGCTCCAATAGGAGTTTCAATTGATTCATGAGTTTGAGGTGGTGGTTATTTCACGTCCTTCTTATATTGTTCCGACTCGACTCATTGTTATCATGGTATGGCTTTTGGATTTTGTAATTCCACACTCTGAATTTTGTCATCATCAAAAAGGGGGAGATTGTTGAACCCCCTCTATGTGGTTTTTGTAATGGTTATAATGGATTTTGATGATGACTAAATTTGATTTGAATACCATGACTATTTCTGGAATAGTCTTCACTTGATGTGATACGGAGCTTTGCAAGTCAGGAATCACTTCAGCTGGTAAGAAGTTTAACTTCAGTCTGATATCGCCAAAGCTAATGCAAAATGTATGTTTTGTCAGGGACAAGAAGGCGATTCATGAATCAAGTTATACAAGGATATTATGGTGAGATCTATCCGAATACTTGCATTGTTGAAATTCCTCCTTTGTGTTAAAAGGATCCACATTCGTGACTAAGGCAATTTCACTTGGGTCTTTATCTTTCATGCCTTAGTTTCTTGAATTTATGAGGTTTGATCTCTTATGTTGGCACTTGAACATTCACACTTTCTTGGCACTTGGTTTGGTGGTTTCCACCATTTTTTTGGTGCTCTGGGGCATGGGTCGACCCCAAGGGTCGACCCCTTTTACTATGTTCTTTATCAAAGCCCGAGGGTCGACCCCAAGGGTCGACCCCTGTAAAAATTCTGCTTGGCAGAACCCCTGTGAATGAGGGTCGACCCCAAGGGTCGACCCATTCTGCCCAGAACATAAAACCCCCCCGAGGGTCGACCCCAAGGGTCGACCCCTGTGAAATTTTGTCCCAAGGCAGCACGGCTGCTCTTGAGGGTCGACCCTAAGGGTCGACCCATTGCCTTTGGGATCTAAAACCCTATCACGAGGGTCGACCCCAAGGGTCGACCCCTTCCGGTTCGACCTCCAGCCGTCTTGTTTGACTTCGGTTTCCTTGCATCGAAAGTCTTCCAATCCATGTCTAATCACCTCTAGACATTCCACAAACCTCTCCACCTTTTGTGGATCTGGTTCCCAAGCTATCTTTGACTGTTTTAATCATTTAATCTAATCCTAATGGCACTAAATATATAGGAGAGAGGTGAGATCCGATCAAGAATGATAGTTATTCTATTGTGTATGTGCAGGTTCGGAGTTACAGCCCTCAAGCCCCATTCCTCCTTGCTCTGAAGTTGAAATCCAAAGGAAGGAGCTGGAGTCCAAGCCCAAGATCTTATACATCGAAGAGCTGCATCGGATATCAAGCTTCCACATCCATTTGTGCTGCCTTGCGTCATACATCATCCAAACTCGTTCATCATTCTG
Source organism: Amorphophallus konjac (assembly GCA_022559845.1). Lineage (NCBI taxonomy): Eukaryota > Viridiplantae > Streptophyta > Magnoliopsida > Alismatales > Araceae > Amorphophallus > Amorphophallus konjac. The sequence goes on along the minus strand of CM040121.1, from coordinate 514,127,044 downwards.
CTAGAGTATCAAAGTTGATTCGAAGAACACAAAGGGGGAGTTCTATCTAGAGATCCTTTCTACTCTGATCTTCTTTAGTGCTTTTTGGTGAATCTGAAAGTTGTTGTATTCTAAACTATCTTGAAACAGATTCGTGAGTGTGTGTTGGTGTATGGACACGAGCGTGTGTGTGTGTGTGTGATTGGGGTACCTAGACCAGGTACCGTGTGTGTGTGTGTGTGCTGTTCATAACAGCGTGTGTGTGTGCTTGGCTCACATCATAGTGAAGTCGTTAATCCTCATGAGTGAGGGGTGGATGTAGGGGACATTGCGGTGTACCCGAACCACCTAAAAACTTTATGCCTCTAGTGGTTTGTTCGCGTGCATATTTTGTCAAGTGGGCTTCAGGGTGAGTTGAGTGTTCACCACCTTCTTCTTCACACACTCACCATCTTTGACATGTATTCATGTGTGATCATGCACGAGTAAGACCGAGCGTTTGATTACGTCTATTTTGTCTCGCAAGTTCTTCAGAAAATAATTTTAATTTGCCAATCAATTCACCCCTCCCCTCTTGATTGCCACCGTTTGGGACCCAACATTCTCTGTCTGCAATACCGATGCAATCTCCGACGGAATTTAATCCGTCCGAAATTATGACGAATATTCCGAAGAAAATATATCCATCAGAAAATTCTGTCGCTAATACCACTTTTTCTTGTAGTGTCATGTAATCAAGCCAATGCACTTTGAGAAGTAGCCATCCATCAGATCTGCAATAGGATCTCCACAATATCTCTGGTTCCTTCAGTAGCTCAAGATCTCTCAAGTTTTGTTGACAGCTCAAGTTTATCAAATGGCAATAGCTCATGCTATGAAGAGAAGTCCATATGACATGAAGAGAAATCAACATCTTAAGAACACAAGCTCAAGGTCCAAAGGATTATGTTTCAGATCTATGGACAACATAAGAAATGAAGAAGAGCAGATTTGAAAAGGCAAATTCGACTTCAGGAGATCTTTAAGTCAACTTGGCTTCAGCCTATAAGGAAGAAAAACCCAAAACAAGGTCGACGGCTTATACCACAATAAGGGTGACAAATAGGTCCTTAACGGTGACAAATAAGCCATACGGGTGACAAAAGGCTCCCTAAGGTTGAATAATAGGTAACAGAGCTAACCGCTTGAAGAAATGTGAAGCAGCGTCAACGCAGCATGAGCGTGGCGTCGATGCAGCCATGCTAAGTCTTGAAGGGAAATAAAGGCGACGGATAACGTGAGCTAAGGGTGAAAAATAGCTTGTTATGAGTGACAAATAGCCGGTTAGCAGTGACAAATAGCTTCTTAGTTCTAACAAATAGCTTATGGCTATCGCGTATGAAGAGATATGAAGTTCTTCCAGAGAATTTGATTCTGATTGGGTTTATAAATATTGCTATCATAAGGAAGGTTTCTAAGCATTGGACGACACGGATTGATATCTTTATCAAGCTGATAAAGTTCTGAATAGCTTTTTTTCAGCAGTGGAAATCCTCGTTCTACGGAAAGAAGAATTTGTGTAGGATTCTGTCAAGAGTTCTTCATCCTCGCAACGCTGTGGGTATATATATATCATATAAGGAAAGCTTGTAGGGATGCATATGCAGAGACAAAAAGAAGAAAACTTGCATATCCCTACTGCAACGGCGCACCATCAGAGAAAGAAGAGTTCTTCCTTCAGCAGCAACAGAAGCTATACTCTAGAAGCGTCAAAAGAAGTTTCTTGCTGAAGTCAAGTGCAAAGTCTAGAACAGCAGTGCACCGGCGTCAACTTATCCACATATCTTGATTATCATCTGGGGGAAATCAATTCTGAAACTTGATCTATGTTTCTCAAGTTGTTTTACTTTCTTTTCTTTATTGTTCTTTGATACACCAAGAACTATCGTGGAGTTTGGGAGGTCAAGCTGTGTGTCAGCGGATAGGGAGAAGGTGTTCTCTTGATTAAGCTGTGGATTAGCAGTTTGTTTGGGTTGTTTCCCAAAGTTTAGTGCTTGGCACTAGTGGAAGCCTCACTTGGTTAAGTGAGGGGTGGACGTAGGCCTCTAGGTTGAGGACCGAACCACCTTAAAAATCCCTGTCTCGCTGTGGTGTGTGTGCTTTTATATATCTTTGCCTATTCTTGAGGCGCTAGTTGTTGTGTAGGACCGTGGACATATTACTTTAACATTTCTATGCTTTAGTCCTTTATCTATATCGTTTAAGAAATTTTTAAAGGGGGCATATCTATTCAACCCCCCTTCTAGATCAGCCTCCTCACACCCAACACGTGGTATCAGAGCTTAGGCTCTCCCTTGTGTGGTTTAACAACCCAGAGAGACAAGGTGCAATGGAGGTTAAAGGCTATATGGCTGAGGGACACTCTGTGAATCGTCCCCCGTTCTTTGATGGTACTAACTATGCATATTGGAAAACTCGTATGCAGGTCTTCTTGAGAGCCCAAGGTCATGAGATCTAGAGGGTGGTGAGCCATGGACCATATGAGCTACCTGGTGATGAGAATGCTTGGACCATAGAGCAGATACGAAAGTCCAACGTCAACTGGGGAGCTATGAATGTCATGCAATGTTCTCTCCATCCGACGGAGTTTTCAAGAGTCTCCTCATGCACCACTGCTAAGGAGATGTGGGACAGACTGTAGGTAATTTATGAAGGTACCTCTGAGGTAAGGGAGACCAAAGCAAATATGCTAATCTCTGAGTATGAAATGTTTAGGATGAAAATTGATGAATCAATTTTAGAGATGTATGCCAGATTGACTCAATTGACCAACAGTTTGAAGAGTTTGGAAAAGACTTATTCTGAGCAGGAATTGGTGAGAAAATATTAAGGTCTTTGACACAAGTATGGCATACAAAAGCAACAGTCATTGAAGACTCCCGCCATCTATCTACCATGACAGTTGATGAACTCATAGGGTCCTTAATGACATATGAGTTAAATCTCAAAAGGAAGGAAGAAGATGTTAAAAAGAAGAAACTGGTGGCATTGAAGGCAAGCCCTGGTGATCAAGATTGTTCAAATGAAAGTGAGTCTGCTAGCACAGAAGAAGGCACTGGTGAATTTGCCATCCTCACTAGAAAATTTAGGAAGTTCCTAAGAAGGGAAGGTAAGGGCTTGAACAAATGAAGGTCCCAGGTAAGTAAGACTTCCAAGTTTAAGTCAAATCCCATTAAAAAATCTGACACAATTGTGTGTTATAATTGCAGGAAGCTTGGACATGTCAAGTCTGAATGTCCAGAAGCTGTTAAGAAAACCAACTCCAAGTGGAAGGAAAAAAGAGCCAAAGTCATGATCAGTACTTGGAGTGATGAGGAAGAAGAGGAAGAAACATCTACTGAAGAAAGTGAAGGCAAAATCTGTCTCATGGCAGATGAAACTCCGGAAGGTGATGAGGTAACATCTCCGTTTGAACACTTTACCTTAAGTGATTGGGAGGAAGCTTATTCTGAATTGCTTGATAAATGTGATGATTTTAGAAAAGAGAATAGATCCTTAAAGAAAAAATAAACAATTTTGACAACACTTTAAAGGATAAAAATGCTTCCCTTGAAACAAAAATTTCTGAACTAAAAAGGTTGGTAGATGAGCTAGAAAACACCACTTTAGATTTAAAAATTGTGATGGAAGAAAATGAATTTTTGAAAAACACAATTGATGAACTAAAAACTAGAATGAAGAAGTATGAAGATGAGTGCAAATTGGCATGTGAAAAGTATGAAGCTATAAAAGGAGCCAATGAATAATTGCAAAAAGAACTTGAAAAATTGAGGAATGAAAATGAACATAAACAATGGTCCTTAGAAAAGTTTGTGAGTGGTAGAGATAACCTGGATGCTCTTCTAGGAACAAGAATGAATTTCAATAAAGAAGGCCTAGGTTATGAACCTACTAAGAAAAAATAGTTTGGCTTAAAAACAATCTCTTTTGTTACTGCCTCAACTTCTGAACCTTCAAATTATAAGTCTAACTCAACTAAAAGTCCACCAGTCACAACCAAACAAAAGTTCACTCCTAGAAGAACTGAAAATAAAATGGCCAAGGGCAAAGAAAAAGTTGATTACACTTCTGTTAAAGAACAATTCAAACCATCCAGTAAATCAACCCACAAACCATCTACTAGTAGCCCAAAGCAAAAAAGACCTTGGCCAGGTCGACATAACCTGAACACCAAGTCGACACATAGGCCATCTAAAAACCATGCATGGACCAGACAGCCATGGTGGGGTGGCCACAGCTATGTTAGTAGGTCCTCACTCTTTCCCCATCAGGCCTACCATATTCATTCCTTTGCTAGGAATCCTCAGCCCTATCCTCCAGGAACGATTAATCAACAAAATCCTAATTGGAACCAGTAGTGGAAACCAGGACAGCTAGTAAGAAAATGGGTTCCTGCCCCCAGAAAACCCATGAATGCAAGATATCATGCAACTAATAATGTGGGCAATCTTAAAAATGACTTTAAGGAAACCAAAAAATTAACACAGAAAACTCAAATCTGGTTACCAAAAGAATTGATATCTTGTTTGACTGAATTGAGAGGAGAGTTGGGACCCAAATGTACCTGGGTTCCAAAATTCTTACTTTGATCTGTTTTGTTTCAGGAATGCCTTGCAGCCATACACAACAGGTGGTATCTTGACAGTGGTTGCTCAAGGCATATGACTAGGGATAGAGCCCAATTCTGTTTGTTGGTTGAAAAAGAAGCTGGACATGTTACATTTGGAGGAAAAAACAAAGGGAAAATAATTGGAACAGGTAAGGTAGGTAAGTATGCCTCTAACTCTATTGAGAATGTCCTACTAGTTGAAGGCCTAGAATACAATCTTGTTAGTATTAGCTAGTTGTGTGATAAAGGGCATAAGGTAATTTTTGACTCTCAGATATGTAGAATCCTGGAGCCTAACTCTGAAAAAATTAAGGTCACTGGTAAGAGAGTCAACAATGTCTACATGGTAGACTTGGATGATTTTGCAAATGAAAACCTATGCCTCACTGCAAAAAGGGATGACTTGGTGTCACTGTGGCATCGCATACTAGGTCATGCTAGTTATACTGTCATACACAAACTGGTTAACCATAGCATGGTAAGAGGCCTACCTGAAATCTCATTCAAACAAAACTCTAAAATCTTTGATGCATGTTCTCAAGGTAAACAAACTAGAAAAGCCTTCAGGAGCAAAACAGAAAGTCAATCATCCAGACCATTAGAACTAGTGCACATGGACCTGTTTGGACCTACTCGGACTGCCAGCCTGAGTAGGAAAAGATATGACTATGTTTTAGTGGATGACTTTTCTAGATTCACTTGGGTATTTTTTCTATCTCATAAGAGTGATGCATTTGCTGAGTTTCAGGCATTCTTCAAAAGAATAAAGCAGGATGGTAAGTTTCAACTCTGCACTATATTATCAGATCATGGTGGTGAATTTGAAAATTTTGACTTTGATAATTTTTGCAGCAATCAAGGGATAAACCACAGGTTCTCAGCTCCAAGAACCCCTGAACAAAATGGAGTGGTCGAAAGAAGGAACATGACCCTTGTTGAAATGGTTAGAACCATGCTGATAGAAAATCATCTATCCAGAAAATTTTGGGCTGGAGCTATCAATACAGCATGTTATATTATAAACCGGGCCATGGTAAGACCTCTAGTAACCAAACTCCATATGAACTGTACAAAGGTAAGAATTCATCCTTTGCTCATTTCAAAGTCTTTGGAGCAAAATGCTTCATACACAATAATGACAAAAAAGACTTGGATAAATTTGAACCCAAGAGCGATATAGGTATTTTCCTTGGATATTCTGATTGCTCTAGGGCTTATAGAGTCTTTAACATTAAAGACCAAACTGTGGAAGAGTCACCACATATCACCTTTGATGAAACAAATTCTGAAGCTGACAAGAATATACCTTACTGGAAACAAGATGATGAGGAATTCCTAGATCCTAAGGAGGAGCAAGAACAGCAAGATGATGAAGAAGAGCCAACCATGGATCTAAGTGAGTCAAGTAATCACAGGATCAACTCTACTAATGAAGGTAACGATGCTTCAAACATTAGAGTACTCAAAGATCATCCATTAGATAACATAATTGGTAGCATGCATGATCCCCCTAGAACAAGATCACAACTTAGAATTCCTGAAGTAGTAGATCATCTAGCCTTTGTCTCTCAGATTGAACCGAAAAATATTGATGAAGCTCTAAAAGATGAAAATTGGATTAATGCCATGCATGAAGAGTTAAATCAGTTTGAAAGGAACAAAGTGTGGAATTTAGTTCCTAGACCCACAACTCAATCTATCATAGGTACAAGGTGGGTTTTCAGGAATAAACTTAGTGAAGAAGGTAAAATTGTGAGAAACAAAGCTAGACTTGTAGCACAGGGGTACAACCAAGAATTTGGTATTGATTTTGAAGAGTCTTTTGCCCCTGTTGCTAGATTAGAGGCCATTAGGATTCTATTTACATTTGCATGCTCCCATGGTATAACACTTCAACAGATGGATATGAAGAGTGCTTTCTTAAATGGTTTAATATCAAGGAGGAAGTGTATGTTGAACAACCTCCTGGCTTTGAATCTTTAGAACTCTCTGATCATATTTTTAAGTTAAATAAGGCTCTTTATGGATTAAAGCAGGCTCCTCGTGTATTGTATGACAGGTTAAGCAGCTTCCTCACAGGTAAAGGGTTCACACAAGGTAAGGTTGATCAAACCTTGTTTTCAAAATTTCAGAAAAATGATATTCTCATTGCACAAGTCTATGTGGATGATATAGTCTTCGGATCAACCAAAGCTGATATGTGTAAGGAGTTTGCTGATTTAATGACAAGTGAATTTGAGATGAGTCTAATGGGTGAACTGTAGTTTTTCCTTGGATTGCAGGTTAATCAAACTCTAGATGGCTTCTTTATAAGCCAAACAAAGTACATTCAAGAGCAGCTAAAGAAGTTCAAGATGGAGAATTTGAAACCCATGGCAACTCCGATGAGTACTAATGCAAGTTTAGATGCAGATGAGAAAGGTAAAATGGTAGATACAAAGACCTTTTGAGGCATGATTGGTTCCCTGCTATATCTTACTACATATGGACCAAATATACAATTTAGTGTTTGCCTATATGCTAGATTTCAAGCAAGTCCTAGGGAATCACACTTGAGTGCAGTCAAGCGCATCTTCAGATATCTTGTTGGCACTCATGATGTTGGACTGTGGTTCCCTGCATCATGTGAGTTCAATCTGATTTCTTACTCTGATGCAGACTATGCTGGATGCAGATTGGACAGAAAAAGCCCCAGTGGCTATTGCTAATTTTTGGGTGGGTGTTTGATATCTTGGGCATCGAAGAAAGAACACTCGGTTGCTCTCTCTACTGTAAAAGCAGAATATGTGGCTGCAGGGAGCTGTGGCACCCAGGTGTTTTGGATTAAACACCAACTCCAAGACTACCATGTGAATCTTGGATGTGCCCCTATTTTGTGTGATAACACTAGTGCTATTAGTTTAACTAAAAATCCCATCCAGCACTCTAGGACCAAACATATTGAGATTAGGCATCACTTTCTCAGAGATGAAGTCATTAAAAAGAGCTTTGAATTTCATTTCATTGAAACTGAAAAATAGCTTGCTGACATTTTTACCAAGCCTCTCTATAATGAAAGATTCTCTACACTTAGACGAGAGCTTGGATTGTGTAGGCTTCATGAAAACTCTGGGTAACCTAATCTGCATTTAATTCTTGATTTGATTATCAGTTTCCGGTCCTTTGATAACTTGCACGCAGCATCTCATTGTTTATGTGTTCCTTGCATTGACTATATGGTATATCAAATGGTGACTTGTGGAAGGGTAGGCTTCATCTGTCTGAAAGCAATCACTATGCGTCGAGTACATAACTCCGCCAGGTACCATAAGTCACATTAGCATGTAGGTTTAGAAACCATGTTTGATACATTTGCATTGGTCATGTGTTTCTTCATATGCACTTACAATAGTCATGCATACACTAAGGGGGAGTTGGCTGAGGTGTCTATCTCCTCACTGAACTATATGAATGCATCTTTGTCATCCATCATAATCTTTGTCATCTATCACACTTAGTTGTCATCCGTTGAATCCATTTGTCACACATGGATTCCTTTTTTCTTCTCCTAAAAATAACCATATGCATTGTTTCAGGGGGAGTTAAAAATACTCATTTTCTATATTGAAGACAATTTGCTTCTCTTGAAATAGCCCCTATGAAAACTCATGGTTTAAGGACTATATTCATGTAACTATGGGATTAAGGATCTTGGAAAGAGGGAGTTTTACCTATGAAACAGACTTAAAACATTTTGACAGGCTAGTGTTTAAGCTACTTTTCTGACAGTCTGATATTTGAAAGTAAAGAGGCTATTCTGGGTAAAAATTTAATTACAGTAGTGACTTTAAACAATGAAACAATGATGTTTGAGCTGAATAAAGAAAAAGGAACCCCCTATGATATGAAATACTACTGCAGAGCAATGGCTAAGATAGCGGAGAAACTAGCTCTCATAGCATTGCAGCAATGGAGACTCTGTCATGATGCAGTCTAGCTAACTCTGCTTGCAAATAAAATGAAACTCAAGTAGGGCAGAGCAATGACTGCACTTGCTGAGAAACTGCTTTCTTTCACCAATGAAGTAATGAATTATGTATGTCATGAAGCAGTCAGTTAACTCTGTAGAAACAGAAAGATGAGTTACACTGAGTAACCGGGGATTCTGGTATTGAAGAGATATGTCTCCTCGAGTCAAAAAGGTGGACTACATCTGAGTGTTCCCAAGAACTCTACAAAATAAATCCAAAGGGGGTGTCCTACAAAAATAAGGTCACAGATTTTACAATAAGTTGGTTAATTTCACTACTTGTTAAAATTTCTCTTAGAAGTGCCATTTGAAATTGAGTAGTTAAATTGAAGCATTTGGGCTAAATATTTACTTTAGAAGATGTTTTAATTCTATTCTATTTGTAAAATTCACTCTTGTTCAGGATTTTCCTTTATTCTTGGATAGCATTGATAAAATCTTGAGCCACAGATTCTTGTTGGGGACCTTCCCTCTATTGTCTTTATACTAAAATTGTGATCTACATTTTAAAAATAACCCCTGATCCAGTGTGTTGGTTCAGCAACTCTCTATTCACTCATCCATATTTCTTAATTGCCATATTACCTATATGCTTGCAGCTTTTTTTTTGACACCGTATTCAGATTAGCTTCGTCCTTCATGATGGAGCTGGATACTCTCAGCATTCTCTTTCTAAGTCTTCTGTGATTCATCCCCATGTAATGTTTTGATGATGTCAAAGGGGGAGAGATAGAAATCATGTGAGAACAAGGGTCCTGAGAGATAGTTGCAGTAACTGCGGGGTGTTTGCCTTGTTTGTTTGCATGGTGTCTACATTGGTTGCATATATAATTTCATGAGCTACATTGGTTGGATGAATTGGATATGCTACTTGAAGCTCACAAATGACTCATAGTTGCCATCATCAAAAAGGGGGAGAATGGTGTGCCCCTGATTTCATGGTTTTGATGCTGACTAACTATGATGCATTTTGATTAAGCCCTCTCATTTTATTGGACTTCCAGTTGCATAGTTCATCTAACATTACGTGTCTTTCAGGAGCTAACCATTGTGGTAACAAGGCAAACAACCAGTTGGCTAAGAGTGAAAAATACCTTACCCGGGTGACAAATACCCGTTAAGGGTGACAAATATATGAGTAAGGGTGACAAATAGGTTGTCACGGGTGAAAACTGGCCTACCCGGCTAACAAAGGTCACATTGCGTTGAAGTCAGTATGTGACAACACATATACTGCTTCAAGCAGAAGTTTGAGCCACATGGCATCTTGTAATCAAGCCAATGCACTTTGAGAAGTAGTCATCCATCAGATCTACAGTAGAATCTCCACAATATCTCTGGTTCCTTCAGCAACTCAAGATCTCTCAAGTTTCATTAACAGCTCAAGTGTATCAAATGGCAACAGCTCATGCTATGAAGAGAAGTCCATATGACATGAATAGAAATCAACATCTTAAGAACACAAGCTCAAGGTCTAAAGGATTATGTTTTAGATCTATAGACAACATCAGAAATGAAGAAGAGCAGATTTGAAAAGGCAAAGTCAACTTCTGGAGATCTTTAAGTCAACTTGGCTTCAGCCCATAAGGAAGAAAAACCCAAAATAAAGCCGACGGCTTATACCGCAATAAGGGTGAAAAATAGGTCCTTAGCGGTGACAAATAAGCCATACGGGTGACAAAAGGCTTCCTAAGGTTGAATAATAGGTAACAGAGCTAACCGCTTGAAGAAATGTGAAGCAACGTCAACGTAGCCTGAGCGTGGCATCGACGCAGCCATGCTAAGTCTCGAAGGGAAATAAAGGCGACGGATAACAAGAACTAATGGTGAAAAATAGCTTGTTATGAGTGACAAATAGCCGGTTAACAGTGACAAATAGCTTCTTAGTTCTGACAAATAGCTTATGGCTATCGCGTATGAAGAGATATGAAGTTCTTCCAGAGAATTTGATTCTGATTGGGTTCTTAAATATTGCTATCATATGGAAGGTTTCTAAGCATTGGACGACACAGATTGATATCTTTATCAAGCTGATAAAGATCTGAATAGTTTTTTTTAGCAGTGGAAATCTTCGTTCTACAGAAAGAAGAATTTGTGTAGGATTCTGTCAAGAGTTCTTCGTCCTCGCAATGCGGTGGGTATTTATATATCATGCAAGGAAAGCTTGCAGGGATGCATATGCAGAGACAAAAAGAAGAAAACTTGCAGATCACTACTGTAGCGGCGCACCATCAGAGAAAGAAGAGCTCTTCCTTCAGCATCAACATAAGCTATACTCTAGAAGCGTTAAAAGAAGTTTCTTGCTAAAGTCAAGTGCAAAGTCTAGAGCAGCAGTGCACCGACATCAACTTATCCACAAATCTTGCTTATCATTTGGGAGAATCAATTCTGAGTCTTGATCTATGTTTCTCAAGTTGTTTTACTTTCTTTTCTTTATTGTTCTTTGATACACCAAGCACTATCGTGGAGTTTGAGAGGTCAAGCTGTGTGTCAGCGGATAGGGAGAAGGTGTTCTCTCGATTAAGCTGTGGATTAGCAATTTGTTTGGGTTGTTTCCCAAAGTTTAGTGCTTGGCACTAGTGGAAGCCTCACTTGGTTAAGTGAGGGGTGGACGTAGGCCTCTAGGTTGAGGACCGAACTAACTTAAAAATCCCTGTCTCACTGTGGTGTGCGTGCTTTCATATATCTTTGTCTGTTCTTGAGGCGCTAGTTGTTGTGTAGGACCGTGGACATATTACTTCAACATTTCTATGCTTTAGTCCTTTATCTATATCGTTTAAGAAATTTTCAAAGGGGGCAGATCTATTCAACCCCCCCTTCTAGATCAGCCTCCTCGCACCCAACAGATGGACTCCTCAACCTTGACAACACAGATGGTGCTAAACAATGCCAAATAAGTAGTAAGAAACTAGTATTGTGCAACTTTTTTGACTTTTAATACTTAAATTGACCAACAACCAAGAAAAGCAACCCTATGATTTTTCAGGCAAGCGAATGGAGACGTGCCCAGAGGAGGCTGAATTAATTACTACCAACTGAACATTTAACTATAGGAAAAGTATAGCTAAGCAAACGGGGAAAGACCACTTACACGTTCAATGGCTTCACGTTCCTCCGGAGTAACTGTTATTGCCTGTTGCTGCCGATGCTAGCTGCCCCAGTAAGTTCCTAATCCACTAAAGAAAGTCATTTCCATAATACATGAAATAGCAATCTGACTATCCTTACTTACCCCTCCCCTTCAACAGGTTCATTGATCAACCGAAGAAAGTCAACCCGATGCTCTTGGATCATTCTCACATGCTAAGGATTTTGTCTCTCGAGCTATTGGAGGAGCGGCTGCAAAGAAGAAAAAAAAAATAATGCAATATTCTAAAAGAAAATTAGAAAACCAAGAATGGAAATTCATGCGGGTAGGACTGAAATGAGACCTGTAAGATCTGAGGGTTTGCTTGGACCATTGCTCGAAAAGCTTGGAACTTTAACAGAGGAAAAGGACAAAAATGTTACCAAAAATAAAGATGGAATAAAGCCATTATCATCAGTCACCAAACTCAAGGTACCTGTGGGGTGTTTCGCAAAAAATCAAGGGTGTTGTTACCAGCACCAGAAGCCATGCTTGGAAGACCCTGTTGGAAGTAGATATAATCATATAAATAATATGCTCGCAGTTGAATAGAACTAACTTGTTCAAAAACTACGCTACTTGCCTGGGGGGACAGGTCCAGAGGATTTACATTAGGTCCACTAGAAGGAACTGCTGGTTGCACTGGTTGTGCTGATTGTGGGGCCTGACCCACAGGAGTAGCTACAGGTGATGTTGTTGGTGCTCGAGCCACAGGAGGGGCTTTTGCTTGCTCTGGAATTCCCTGAAATTTCAATCCCAAAATCTTAGGTGCTTGCAGAAATCTAAATTGGAAATAGCACAATCGATTCATAAAAGTCTGTGAAAAGCCATGTAAATTAGTCAACATTCAGATTGCTCAGTGAGACAACTGTAGATATATTTATTTTGAAAAGAAAAGAAACTTTGTTTCCCTATCTTGTTCCAAGGGTATATGGCTCATTCACTAATATAGTAAGCTTACTGGAACATCCCCAACCTTCATAATAGATCATCTAGCATTAATGGGGACAGTTTATAGGAGGAGCCCTCATGCATTAATGACCCTTCCCCAACATGAAAAGTTCCAACATCAGCCATATCAAGCAGATTTTGTAATGTGGGTGCCGAATTGATGCTACCTTGCAACAAGAGTCTGATCCGTATCAAGCAGATTTTCTACTTACTTGAAAAATATGCTTGTATTTACTAATGCTGCCTTGAGTGAACAAATTTAATGTGTTATCCTTGATGAATAAGTTTTGATTCACATGCAAATCAATTGTTTTATCTTATTTTTCAGGATGGAGATTCATGGTGGATTCTTAGATGTCAAAGGAATGCATGGATATATCATTTGGACTACAAAAAAATAGTCAATCAATTGAGCAGATTAAGATGGGTCGACCCCCTCCTGTAATGAGTCGACCCCTGTTCAGGTTCCAGGGGCCAGACAACAACTTTCCTGAAGTGGGCCGACCGCCCTCTGAGAATGGGTTGACCTATGTCCAGTGTTCTGTCAAAAATCGAAGACAGTTCACAAAGGGGTCGACCCTGTTGTGTCCCTGTGTTTTGATGCTGTCAAAAACTATAGTCATGTATACTCTTTAATATGATCAATCAATGTGCCTTGTTGATAAAGAATCATGCATATGCTCTCATGATTCTATTTGTGTTGTTGAGGTGTTCAAGTTGCACAAAGAACAGGTTGAAAGCTAGTTAAAATCAGAACTCAATGCACAATCAACTAAAAAAGTCAACATGGTCGATGAAGTCAATGCACAGTCAGCGAGAAAAGTCAATAGTCTTGTTTGGCCAGTCAAAGTTCCAGACTGTACAAGCTGTACTAATCGTTGACAACAAAGTTAGTGCACATGCATTAAGGCCTAGTCATGCAAGTCTGAGTAACTCCACCAAGGTCTGAGCATACTTGCATATTCACATCATAGTAAAGTCGGTGCATATGAACAAGTCTGCATGGTCAGGTCAGAGCATATGTACAAGTGCACACAAGTCAAGTCCGAGCATATGCACAAGATTGCACGCACAAGGTCGAAGCACATGCATTCATGTCAGTGCACATGCATTAGGCAAGTAAGAGCACATGCATTTGAAGTTGGAGCACATTCACTCAAGTTTGAGCACATGCATAGATTCCTGTCTACGCAGGTCGGTGCACATGAAGACTTGAAGCTATGAAGGTCGGTGCACATGAAGACTTGAAGCTATGAAGGTCGATGCACATGAAGACTTGAAGCTATCAAGGTCGATGCACATGGCCAAGCTCAGGTCAGTGCACATACTGTTCAGGTCGGTGCACCTACAGTTAAGGTTGATGCACATAGGCAAGCTCGGGTCGGTGCACATACTGTTCAGGTCGGTGCACATACTGTTCAGGTCGGTGCACATAAAGTTAAGGTCGATGCACATGGCCAAGCTCAGGTCGGTGCACATACAGTACAGGTTAGTGCTCAAGCCTAAGCAAGGTCAACACACATGAAGAAGTTCTTGTTAATAAGGTCGGAGCATATTCAGTACAAGTCGGTGCACATGCACCCTCATATCTTCATAAGGTCAAAGCACACAAAGAACTATGTGCCAAGGTCAGAGTAGATGAAGAAAATCATGATCCCAAGGTCGAAGCACACAAAGGACTATGTGCCAAGGTCAGAGCAGATGAAGAAAATCATGATCCCAAGGTCGAAGCACACGAAGGACTATGTGTCAAGGTCAGAGCAGATGAAGAAAATCATGATCCCAAGGTCGAAGCACACAGGACTACGTGCCAGGGTTGGTGCAGACGAAGAACTTCCTGCTACCAAGGTCGATGCAATGAAGACCATCAACCTAAAGAAGTCAAAGCAACTGATTGTTAAGATTAACATTTTCAGCTAAGTCAGAGCACCTGTCGGACATTACAACAAACACGTGGGGAGCTCGTCGAAGATCAAGTGACCACGTGCTATTCAAGGCACGCAATCAAATTCACGTGACAAGTGAAGTATGCTTCCTGGGATGCCCTTTTGGCTCGAAAAGATATGTCCATGTGGCATATTCTCTGAGGTCAATAATTGGAGAATATTCCTCTCCACGTGGAAGAGTCTGGTTCGCTGGGGTCTTTAACCTACGCTACTGTGTTCTATAAATAGAGAGCAACCCCGATCGCAGGAGAAAGGTAGAGACTGTCGAAAAGCTGCGAGAGCCCCTACTGTGAAGATCCCATCTGAGAAAAGAAGAAGAGCAGAAGAGAGGAAAATTGAAGAAGCAGAGAGCCAGAGTGAGAGAGAAGAAAAGGGAAAAAGAAGAATATAGAGGCAGCCATCAAATTGAAGATCTGAAGATCAATTTTCGTCTATTTTAGGATCAAATCCTGAACTGACTTGCTCCTGCGAGAGCTACAATTTTTACATCTAAATTTGTATTTTTCTCTTCAGTTTGTTTTTTCTTTTCTTTGCTCGTTTGCTATTTTGTTCTTCCGACTCTCTAGTTTGAGGTCTGGTTCCTCCTGTTTGTTCAAGGGAAGGAAGACTGAATCTCCAGGTTGTGGGTGACGGGAGGTCACTCACTGGTTTCCCTCTGTAGACTCAGAGGAAGAGAGGATGTGTCCTCTGGTTGGTGGGCAATGGGGAGTTGCTCACTGGTTTTTCTTCTGCGGTCGCAGGAGATGGGAGGTGGGACCTCCGGTTCTAGCTCTATGGTGTAGCAGAGCTAGGGTGCTGGTCTTATAGGGAACAAGACCAGGTCGAGGGATTTGTCTCCCTCAGTTCAAGCTGTTAGGCAACACCTGTTTGCAGACTGAGTCTGCTTCTTGCTTGGAGCAAGGGAAGCCTCACTCGGTTGGAGTGGGGGGTGGACGTAGATCTCGGGTCTGAGATCGAACCACCTAAAAATCCAGTGTGCAGTGGTTTGCCTTGTGCGTTTGCTCCTTTTTCTCTACCTTTCTTCACAGGGTCGGTTGTACGCGTAGCATATTCATTGTGATGTTTTTTAAGCACTAAGAGTTATGGTCTGCTGTGAGGTCTACACGTTTAGTGTTGCATACGGTTCTATAGGCCACAATGTTTGATCACGATTTGGACTGATTTCTTTATTTGTTATTTGCATCTACTTGTGATTGTCTCACTGTGTGCTAAGCATTCGTGTTAGGTTCCATGAGACTTGCTAGTCATCTGTGAGTATCGTTGTGGTGAGTCTTCTACTCTTGATCACATCTAGTGATTTCAGAATCGTATTGGATTTGTGGGTTTGCTCCTTGTCTTTTGCTTCCCTTCACAGGTTGTTTAAGATCGAAGTCTCTGTAGTCTGAGCTTATTGGGTGTTAAATAATGTTGTCTGGCGTAAGGTTTTCCTCATCTGCTGTGCATACGTTTCCACACACCAAGTGCTTGAATTGAACACTCAAACCGTGGTGTATGCACAGGTTTCATTTCCATAGAGCAAAGTTTTATTTGGGTATTCTTTTGTAAAAAAGATCCATTCACCCCCCCTCTGGATCCATATCAGGGCACCACAGTTTCTATCAATTGGTATCAGAGCGGCTTATTGGTTCATCGGATCCATCGATCCGCAGTAGATCCTACATTTTTTTTTTGGTGCACTTCAGGCCGCTGCTTATTGTCTTCAATCCGTTTGCTGATTGTATCCATGGCCTATCCACCAGTTTTTGATGGTACTAATTTCAATCTGTGGTTTAACAACTTGCGTATGTTTGTCAAATCTGTTGATCCTGATCTGTGGAAGCTCATTTCACATGGTCCATACAGACTACCAAAGAATAAGTCCAAATGGACTGACATTCATAGATCTATGTGTGGTAAAAATCAAAGAGCTCTGGAATTGATGAAAGCATATACTAACAAGGCTTTTCACTCTTGTTTCCATGATTGCAGGTCAGCTAAGGATATTTTGGACAAGCTGAAGCTAGGCCACATGAGAAGCGAAGGCAGCTGCCTGATGGCTGTGGGAAGTGATGAAGGCGAGGATACAGAAGAGGTAAGTACCCCCTTCGAGAACTTTTCTATTGAAGACTGGGAAGATGCATATGCTGATTTAGTTGAATCCTATGAAAAATTGAGAAAACAGAATAAATCCCTGAAAAAGAAGTTAAACAAACTTGAGAATGCTAACTCTGTAGGTGAGGATATTGAAGTTCTGAAGACAGAGAATGAAATATTCAGAAAACAATTGAAAAATCTTGATGCCATTAGTTCAGAACTTGATTATGTGAAATCTGAAAATGAAAAACTCAAAAATCAGGTTCAGGAATCTGAACATAAATCAATGAATCTTGAAAGTGAAAATAAGTTGATCTCCAAAAAACTGGAGGCTGTTAGAGTAATAAATTTAGAGCTTCAGAAAAATTTTGACAAACTTCAATCAGAAAATCAACAAGAAATGTTTAATGGATGTCAGACTTCTTTAAGTGAGTTGGTGTTTGATGATGAACTCCAAGAGCAAAATGGTAAACTGAAAGAGGAAATTAACAAGCTGAAACACCTAAACACAACTTTGTCTGAGAGATTAATCATATTTGAAAAAGGTAAGTGCATGAGTGTGGATAGTTCTAACAAGTTGGTGAATGCAGAACAAGAAATTGAGAGTCTAAAAACTGTTAATCAAATGTTGAATGAAAATGCTATTTGCTATGAAGAGAAGATAGCTGGATATGTGCTCCATGTCTCAAAACTTGAATCTAAAATTTCTGACCTGAATAAATCTCTTGAAAAATTTGTGAGTGGAAAAGATAATTTGGACAAACTCCTTGGCTGTAAACTGAATTTCCAGCATGAGGGTCTGAGTTTTAACCCAGCTAACAAAAAGGGCTTTGACAGCAAGCTTCACACTTCAATTGTGTGTACTTCTGAGCCGACTAGCACATCCAGTGCGCCTATCTTTCAACCTAGTGCCCAGAGGAACCAAAAATTCACTGTCAGCCCCAAAATAGTAGAACAAACTCAAAAATTAAAAAAAGGAAGAAAATTCATAGAAAAAGTTCAAAAATACTCATGTTGGCACAAAGAATGCAGCACACAAGTCACATGTACCTTCACACATTCATGCAAAGAAAACTTCATACCACTATTGTGGAAAAATCGATCATGTGATGCACAATTGTTATACCCTTATATCTGATGAATCGAATGTTCATAATAGGATAAAGAAAACAAAATTTTCAAGAAATACACATGTGCATTTTACTAAAAGTTCATTCAATAATCAGTTTGCCCAGAAAAGACAACTCAACTGTTTCCATTGTGGACGATCTGGTCATGCAAAGCATGACTGCTGGTTTTTGAAAAAGAATGAGTTCAAGGCTCTTAGGAGAACCATTATTCCAAGGAGACTAAATTGCAATGCATGTGGTAAGGCCGGCCATACAGTAAAAGATTGTTGGCACTTGAAACACAATCACAGCACTCATGCCAGAAAGAGCAAAAATCTTATTTTCACTCAGACACATGATGCATAATTTTTTAAAAGGCATGATTTCTCTATTCAATGTCATTACTGTGGATTGTTAGGGCATAACATAGATGAATGTCGTCATTTAAAGAATGATGAAGTTATTGCCCTGAGGTCAAGGATAGCACCTACAAGAGGTGCAGCTAACTTCTCTGGACCCAAGAAATATTGGGTACCATTAAATCAAAAATGAGAATCTTTATTTTGTAGGTGTGCCTTGGAGCTGGAGAATAAAAGGGGTTCAATAAGCCAAGGCACCTGAGTACGGTAAAACCCCATTTCTGCACTTACTGATTTAGATATTTGAGTGTTCAATAAGTTCTTTCAGATAGTTACATATCTTGCTTGAATTGTCAATAAAAATCACATTCGTATTTTCATCTGATCTTGCATTGCTGCATGAGTTCCTCATGTCATATGCTAAAATTTTGAACTGCATGTATTTAATGTATGTATGTGCCAATTGTATTTGGCTGATACCTGTCATAATGCATTCATTGAATATCTGCTGCATAAATTTTCATCTGCATACATATGTGCTTGGCAAACTATTATTCAGTATAAGATGCACATAGGACTGCATTTGCATCGTCATGCATGACCCGATGGTATATAAAATGGTACGCTGGGAGAAGGGTAGATTATGTCTGTCTGGAAATCCACATCATGCGTAGAGGCCAGACCTCCGCCAAGTACCATGGGTCAAATTTGCACATAGAGCAGTCTAGACTTTCATGAACATAATTCATTAAACTCTCTACACAATGCTCATTGTGTTTGCTGCATTCAGAGTTGTCATACATAGCATATAGATAGGGGGAGTCTGTCTAGATAATTCTTGTGCTTCATGCATATTTGGTTAGATTAAACCACCCTGCATGGTCTTCATGTCATATATGATAGTTCAATACATTCAATTAAGGGGAGTCAATGCATATGCATACATGTGTTAATTGCACATCATCCATGTGTCAACAGGATTGATTGACTAATGCACATACATAGGGGGGAGCTCCTGCATTTCATAATTTAGTCATGTGCATTTGTTATCATGCATATACTGATTTCAGATTTGATTGCATATCATTCATATTAAAAATACCAAAAAGACTGATTGGATGCATATAATTAGGGGGAGCATTAACCATGTCCTTGAAATTGCATGACTGTCATCTGATCTATGCCTCATAATTTTATTGATGTCTATCTCGGTCTACCAAATTGTTCACTTTGGTCAACCTATGTTCTTTGATTCAGTCTGTTATGATCTTTGGGCTATGATCCTTTTTGAGTTCTCACTCTCATGGCCTTGAAATCTGTTGTCTACTGCTCATGCATTTGCTGAGATGGTATTGGCTACTTTAAATTCTTTTTAAGAATGTCATCTGACTAGAACTAAATTGTTGATTCTACTATTCTCTGAAGCCTATCTCACTTTAAACTCTGTCAGCTACCATCATGGATTTAGCTGTTACAAAAATTACCCTTATTCATGCTAAGTGCTCTCCATTGCTTGGTGAATTAGATGCTTTAGAAATTTTCTTGTCTTGACTGTCATTTAGGAAAGTTTCAATGGGTATACCTTGTTCATAAATTTGAAAACGATTTGGAAAGGAATCTTCTATTATATGGAATTATGAATGCCTGAAAGATTCATGTGGTTTAAGTTTGATGTATTTCTTGAGGTTGGATTCGAACATCTTGAAAATATCTGAATCAATCTTTTTAATAAACTTTAACCAGTTGATTCATGTTGTATCATGTAAAACTTTCTGAAATCTGAAAGTTCTAAAATCATGACTTATTTTGGTTGAGTTACATCAAGTGAGTATTGCTCTTAAACATTTGATTGTTCTGAGTAATGTCTGAAAATGGTCAGAGCAATGACTTTGGTCACCGAGAAATTGGGTCCTCTATCAAAGAAATGGAGTAAACCTGAGTCATGAAGTGCCATAGTTACCTCTGCTGAAAAGTTGATTGAAATATCTGTGAAAAAATGGCAGAGCAATGACATGATGTGTGGTGAGTAACTGGGTCACTTCACCTAAGACGTGTTGTGCCTCACGTCAAAAGCCATGCTAATGTTATCTCTGTTCAATTTAAAGCATGACAGTTAGTCATTCCAAGTGCTTAGGGATACTGGCGTTTAAACAACGTGTATCCTCTAGTTACAAGGGTGCACTAAACTCAAATGCTCCTGAAATTTGAATATAAAAATTGTTACTGAACAAGATAAACATCTGAAAATGTTTGCCAAAGAAAAATCTGAAAACAAGTGTAACAGAAAAATTGCTGAAAGCATAGACAAAATCAGGTGCATTCACGAGTGTTTAACCTCAATACTACTTCATATAACCACTAAAGGAGTTATTGAAATTGAATGATTAAGATGAAGGGAGGTTAAACTAGATGTTAACATGAAGACATGGTTCATTTTTATTAAAATTGACTTAGATATGAGTACAGAAGGTTTATTTGGACTATCTCTGAATACATTATATTTAAACCATGCTGCCCAATAAAGATTCCTTCATAAGCCCCTATAATTGAAGACTCTGAAACATCTTTAAATTTGGATTTATGAAATTGGTATCTCATTAAAAACCTTCTACTTCACTAGAATTCAATTCTTTATCAGATTCTGCTCATTGTTATTCACTTCTTCTATCTAAATCAGCTCACTACTCTTGATGAAATCTATCATGACCTGAACTCATTTATGTCTGTCCCTGTGTTTTTGCTGCAACTATCACTGAATTTGTTCTTGTTTAATTCTGTATGTCTGATGATTTACTTCCATTCCAATCCCTCTGTACTATCAAAGGGGGAGATTGCTTCATCAACATCTTATTAGCTTGATCTGCTTCATTGTCACTGCAATTTATTTGTTCTGCTCATTGTTATTCACTTCCATCCTTACTGTTCCTTCCTTTTTGATAATGCCAAAGGGGAAGAATAGTTTAGGTGAGTCATAGAGGTCATTGATTGTTTATTTAGTTGCATGATTCATGATGCATACATTGATTATTCATTGATTGGAGATAGTCAGTTGTTTGATTGAAATTGATTGAAATGACTTATAATGACTCATAGTTTTGCCTCATCAAAAAGGGGGAGATTGTTGTGTCCCTGTGTTTTGATGCTGTCAAAAATTATAGTCATGTATACTCTTTAATATGATCAATCAATGTGCCTTGTTGATAAAGAATCATGCATATGCTCTCATGATTCTGTTTGTGTTGTTGAGGTGTTCAAGTTGCACAAAGAACAGGTTGAAAGCCAGTTAAAATCAGAAGTTAATGAACAGTCAACAAGAAAAGTTAACATGGTCAATGAAGTCAATGCACAGTCAACGAGAAAAGTCAGTAGTCTTGTTTGGCCAGTCAAAGTTCCAGACAGTACAAGCTGTACTAATCATTGACAACAAAGTCAGTGCACATGCATTAAGTCCTAGTCATGCAAGTCTGAGTAACTCCACCAAGGTCTGAGCATACTTGCATATTCACATCATAGTAAAGTTGGTGCATATGAACAAGTCTGCATGGTCAGGTCAGAGCATATGTACAAGTGCGCACAAGTAAAGTCCAAGCATACGCACAAGATTGCACGCACAAGCTCGAAGCACATGCATTCATGTTAGTGCACATGCATTAGGTAAGTCAGAGCACATGCATTTGAAGTCGGAGCACATTCACTCAAGTCTGAGCACCTGCATTAGGCAAGTCTGAGCACATGCATTTGAAGTCAGAGCACATGCACTCAAGTCTGAGCACAAGCATAGATTCCTATCTACGCAGGTCGGTGCACATGAAGACTTGAAGCTATGAAGGTCGGTGCACATGAAGACTTGAAGCTACGAAGGTCGATGCACATGAAGACCTGAAGCTATCAAGGTCGATGCACATGGCCAAGCTCAGGTCGGTGCATACACTATTCAGGTTGATGCACATGGGCAAGCTTAGGTCGGTGCACATACTGTTCAGGTCGGTGCACATAAAGTTAAGGTCGATGCGCATGGCCAAGCTCAAGTCGGTGCACATACAGTTCAGGTCAGTGCTTATGCCTAAGCAAGGTCAACGCACATGAAGAAGTTCTTGTTAATAAGGTCGGAGCATATTCAGTACAAGTCGGTGCACATGCACGCTCATATCTTCATAAGGTCGAAGCACACAAAGAACTATGTGCCAAGGTCAGAGCATATGAAGAAAATCATGATCCCAAGGTCGAAACACACAAAGGACTATGTGCCAAGGTCAGAGCAGATGAAGAAAATCATGATCCCAAGGTCGAAGCACACAAAGGAATGTGTGCCAAGGTCGGTGCAGATGAAGAACCTCTCACACCGAAGGTCGGTGTAGACGAAGAACTTCCTGCTACCAAGGTTGATGCAAAGAAGACCATCAACCTAAAGAAGTCAAAGCAGCTGATTGTTCAGATTCACATTTTCAGCTAAGTCAGAGCTCCTGGAGGACATTACAACAAACAAGTGGGGAGTTCGTCGAAGATCAAGTGACCACGTGCTATTCAAGGCACGCAATCCAATTCATGTGACAAGTAAAGTATGCTTCCTGGGATGCCCTTTTGGCGTGAAAAGATATGTCCATGTGGCATATTCTCTGAGGTCAATAATTGGAGAATATTCCTCTCCATGTGGAAGAGCCTGGTTCGCTGGGGTCTTTAACCTACGGTACTCTGTTCTATAAATAGAGAGCAACCCCGATAGCTGGAGAAAGGCAGAGACCGCCGGAAGGCTGCGAGAGCCCCTACTGTGAAGATCCCATCTGAGAAAAGAAGAAGAGCAGAAGAGAGGAAAATTGAAGAAGCAGAGAGCCAGAGTGAGAGAGAAGAAAAGGGAAAAAGAAGTGATGCGGGACGAGACACGGACACGGCAAGCTCGCGACCGTCCCTAAATGAGGGAAGCGTCGGATGTGCGCGGTTGAGAAACCGGCTGTGAGCTAGGGTGGTCGGCTCTCACTTGTGCCCGGATCGGGTCATGGGACGGTCTCGCACTCTCTCGCAGCAGCAGTGATATGAAAATAAAGCGAGCTAGATATCCCTACACATGCTTTCTAGCAGCGGCATAAACAAATATATATGAAGTAAGTAAAATGCCAAGTGTAGGAGCGAATACGATACCTCCACGCGCCCGGCGTGGGGACGACGGACCCGGCCGAAACTCGTACTCCCGGAACAATATTACACAATATTACAGAAATGCAAGACGCTGCCCACTCCACGCAGGGAGGTAAAGGGCTACACAATGGGGTCTGGGAGGACCGAATTTGGGTTGACGGGCGGCTTCTCGCGTTGATTCGGCAACGCCCGAACTAATGACGGTGGGGCCCACGTGCTGTCCTGAGGGGCCGTGTGGGACCCGGGTCACCGCTGTGGTGGGGGACACTGATGGAAGCGATCCCCGGGCTGGCGGCACGCTGGAACGACGATCGGAGGCCGGGCGGCTCCGGCCGGCGCCCGTCGGGAAAACTTCCCACGGATCTGCAGTTTCTGGTTTTCAGCGCGCTGTCCGGCGAGAACGGACGCTGAGATCAGATCCGATGTCGGATTGACACGAAATTAGCGCCGTTAGAAAGCTGACTCGAAGTACTTCAATGTAGGCCTAGAGATCTGGCCTGGATCTTCGCTGATCTGGACTTATAGAATTTACAACCTCCTGTTGTACAGTAACTGAACACTCAGATCTACAGAGCTGATCTCTGATATCGGCCGTTGACCGCTAGGAAGACCTTGGATTTAGACTTCGACTTCTTCATGAAAGTTGTAGGATTTTAAGTTAGGAAGATGGAAAAATTGGTTTGGACACATTTGAATGTATCTATGAATTTCTATGATTTGTTCACTAGAAGAAGGTCGGATCTGGGATCTGGCTAGAAGTACTGTAGCTCCGGTAGAACATGAATTTTGAAAAATTGGTAAAAGACTCAAAAGAATTTAATAAAAATTGTGGTGGTAGGGAAAAATGGACAGAAACCCCAGTTAAATTGGGAGGTCAGAAGAAATTCGAAAGGGTGGTAGAATGGGAAGAACTCAAAAGGTCTGTCATTGTAGATAGAGACAGATCTGATCTAAGTTTGGGGAATGAACGAAATGGAAACACTATGAAACGGGGGAATTTGGACCTGAATTGTTTTTTGGAGAAGGGGCTATAAGATAGAAACCAACCCTCCAAATTTCAAGTCGATTGGAACTCGTGGCTGGCTTGAAGAATTTTCGAGCTGCACCTCTATCCAGCAGGACAGAACACCGAAGACGATCCCGTGGCGGCTCGAAGGCGGCACGAACGGCGGCGGCGGCGGCACCGGTGATGATCAGAGGTTGAGAGGGGATGAAGGGAGGTAGAACCACTCTAGATCTGGGGTTGAAGGTGGAAGAACAGCAGGGGAAGGAGAGAGGGGCGCACCAAGCTCCAAGAGACTCAACAATTTTCTGATTTTTTCATTGAATTTCATATGAAAATACAAGGTTTTATATGTTAGGTTTCTAATCCATTCTAGGCCCTTGGATCAAGGGTTGATGAGTGAATGGCTGAGATACAATGTGAATAACACACTTAATACATTTGTTTAATCTAATTTGACCATCTCCATTCAACCTTGGACTAATTCCATTCAAACACCACCTAAACCACAACTACCATGCCTAATAAGACAAGGAAGCTTGCGCCCCCTTCCATGGGCCAAGGCCATTCATGGGCCAAGAGCCTCCCATTAGATCATGCTAGTCTTGGGCCACTCCCACTTAGATGGCCCATGAGAGAGTGGAACCCAATTTGGGCCTTAAGTGCCTTAATGACCCATTTGAAACCAAATGACCTAATATGAAGTAACACTCTTAATGGACTCTACTAATGGCAACCTAGCCTTGGACTTGACATAACAAATGGCCCATTGGCTTGATATAAGCCTTACAAGGATGGCCCAAATGAAAGAAATCAAAAATTACATGCACTTCAAGCCAATACAACCCATAATACACACCAATCCAAGCCAATACACAAAATACAACTCATAAGCTCTTGATGTCCTCATCAAGAAGAATATAGAGGCAGCCATCAAATTGAAGATCTGAAGATCAATTTTCATCTGTTTTAGGATCAAATCCTGAACTGACTTGCTCCTGCGAGAGCTACAATTTTTACTTCTGAATTTTTATTTTTCTTTTCAGTTTATTTTTTCTTTTCTTTGCTCGTTTGCTATTTCATTCTTCCGACTCTCTAGTTTGAGGTCTGGTTCCTCCTGTTTGTTCAGGGGAAGGAAGACTGAATCTCCAGGTTGTGGGTGATGGGAGGTCACTCACTGGTTTCCCTCTGTGGACTCAGAGGAAGAGAGGACGTGTCCTCTGGTTGGTGGGCAATGGGGAGTTGCTCATTGGTTTTTCTTCTGCGGTCGCAGGAGAAGGGAGGTGGGACCTCCGGTTCTAGCTCTATGGTGTAGCAGAGCTAGGGTGCTGGTTTTATAGGGAACAAGACCAGGTCGAGGGATTTGTCTCCCTCAGTTCAAGCTGTTAGGCAGCACCTGTTTGCAGACTGAGTCTGCTTCTTGCTTGGAGCAAGGGAAGCCTCACTTGGTTGGAGTGGGGGGTGGACGTAGATCTCGGGTCTGAGATCGAACCACCTAAAAATCTAGTGTGCAGTGGTTTGCCTTGTGCGTTTGCTCCTTTTTCTCTACCTTTCTTCACAGGGTCGGTTGTGCGTGCAGCATATTCATTGTGATGTTTTTTAAGCACTAAGAGTTATGGTCTGCTGTGAGGTCTACACGTTTAGTGTTGCATACGGTTCTATAGGCCACAATGTTTGATCACGGTTTGGACTGATTTCATTATTTGTTATCTGCATCTACTTGTGATTGTCTCACTGTGTGCTAAGCATTCGTGTTAGGTTCCATGAGACTTGCTAGTCATCTGTGAGCATCGTTGTGGTGAGTCTTCTACTCTTGATCACATCTAGTGATTTCAAAATCGTATTGGCTTTGTGGGTTTGCTCCTTGTCTTCTGCTTCCCTTCATAGGTTGTTTAAGATCGAAGTCTCTACAGTCTGAGCTTATTGGGTGTCAAATAATGTTGTATGGCGTAAGGTTTTCCTCGTCTGCTGTGCATACGTTTCCACACACCAAGTGCTTGAATCGAAAACTCGAACCGTGGTGTATGCACAGGTTTCATTTCCATAGAGCAAAGTTTTATTTGGGTATTCTTTTTGTAGAAAAGATCCATTCACCCCCCCGCTGGATCCATATCAGGGCACCACTGTTTCTATCAGACCCCCCTCCTAGAAAGGGTCGACCCCATCTGTGTTCGCCCTATGCATGTGAATTTCGGGGGCCTCCGAGACCACTTTGCATCAAGCATCACTGGTTGCTGCTACATCTCAAAAAATCATCACCTATGTGTGCTTCTTTGGAAAAGCTTCCCCTACATAAAGATGTCCGAGTTTGGCATAACCACTCTAGTCCTAATTCAATCGATGACTGGACAAACGTCTTTGATTTTATACATGCATACGCACACACATAAGTGGTTTGATTTAGAATTGTTTAAATAATCCTGTCTGAAAAATGAGAAGGCAGTACCCAAGTTGTGTTCCCAAACTACCTATGCTTCTGAGATGGGAAGTATGTCCAGTACAAGAAGTTCTATGCAAGTATTTCACAAAAGGTTCCCAAATCATGTCTAAAGGGATTATACTTCTCAGAAAAAACATCAAAGTATCTTACAAGGAAAAATATCAAACAACCTTCATCAATTATCTCTTTGCAACACTGTATAATGTATAATTCTGTGTAATCATCTTTGATCAGTTTTTCTAGTAAAATTATACCTAAATCAAGAGTGAAGTTATTCTGCATATATAGATTGGCAGATTGATATAACTAATAAAGCATGCAGCTAAGAACCAATGAAGGTCATAAATCCATGTCAAGCTAAATGGCAAAAGAATCACAAAGTAAGATTTTATTTTGTTACCCAAACTAAAAAAAAGCAAGCATCCATTTCTGACATATTACATATGTCTTTCAATACAATGTAAGTTCTCTCTCAGCATACTAGTAGGTTTTCCATCAATCTCAATGTCGAAATAAACCTTATGTGTAATTTCCCTCATCTTTTCCTTCTCTTTTGCCTGAAATGTTCAGCACCATAAGAAGAGCAAGGCTTTAGAAACACCACGACAATCATCCACCAAAAAAGAAAAGCTCGCAACATTGTATCAACTAGACTAAAGAACAGCCGAAATGCATGGAGCTAAAGAAGATTATCTAATTCCATTACTGTATCTAATTCCATTACTAAATGTTCATGGAAATGTAAAGTTACGATAGAAATATATATGCCTTGGATAAGCAGTTAACAGGAAGATCGACAAGAGTATTTTGTCTCAGTAAGAGAAATATATATATATAGCGAGGAAGAGAGAGAGAGAGAGAGAGAGAGAGAGAGAGAGAGAGAGAGAGAGAGAAAACAATGAAGGATCAATAGAAGAAAACTATTTATTGAATGATGCAATTTGTTAGATCTTCCTTTCCTTTTGGCTCTTTCTCCTTAGAGCTTCTATCTTCCCCCCTCTTTATATATATTCATCTTCCAACATGTCTTCCTACAGCCCAGAACTCTTTTTAGTCTCGACAAGGGAAAATGTAGAATAAGGAACACAACACATCCTATTATTTTCAGAAATGCATACAAAATGGTTGAACAATGAGATGGATCTTACTTCCTTATCACTCTCATAATGTTGGATTCCAGTCACTCTCATAAAAGATCACAGTATCAACAGCTGTCAAGTTGATACCCAACCCTCTAGCTCTTGTGCTCAGCAAGAAAACAAAAATGTCACTCCTGAAGAGACAGTATCAGAATGAGTCAAATCCAGAAAATATGGATCCACAGTGGTTGTAATAAAAATGCATAAACCAGAAACAGAAACTAGAGCAAGCACTTGAAAAGGAACCAATACCTATCGACGTTGGAAGTCCCTGACCATGTCATGACGATCCATGATAGTAGACGATCCATCAAGTCTAAGATACCTATACTTCCTATAATTCATGTAATCCTGCATACAATCAACAAACAAGGATAAGATACAAAGCAAGTGGTTGTTTACATTAATTCAATTAATCTGACTTAATGACCACCATGATCATTGTGCAAACAGTGAGTATGTGGACAACAAAAATGTCCTCATCCCAAATACTTGTATCATGCTTGCTAAATTTATTATGTCTTCATGGCAAAATTGCTTTTTGCTTGAATTTCAAATTCTTCATGGCATTACAAATGTGGGACTACAAGAATAAATGCACAACAACGAAAGTTGGCTAGCAGATTTAAAGAGATAAAAGGTTTAACCATTTAAGAAACAAACTACAATAGAACCACTAACCTGCATACACACAACCACCAATATCAGACTCTGGTGCCTTAACAATATGAATTCATCTCTTGAATATCTTTTCAATTAGATCTCAACTTCTGCAACCCTTCCAACAGCAAATGCATGCTTATTATGTTCCACGAACTTTTCTTTTTGATGCATACTTTGGCAACATGGACAATATCAATCCCCTTTCGGAATGATTTTTAGTCCAATACATTCTATAACAATGGTGAATTCATTAGATACTAGACTCAGCATCCTCTGTTCAAAAATAAAATTAGTCTTGACATGGAAGGCAATGAAGAATAATATCCAGATGAGTTGTTGTATTGGGGATTCTACCACCATGATAAACTTCATAGATCACAATGACAGACCTAAAGCTATTTTAATCTCCCTCGTACACTATGTGGAACAGATTTTATATCAAATGATGTAAACCGAAATTCAGTCAAAAGTGAAAATCCCATGCCACTAAGAAGCCTATGAATTATTTACAAAACATTATCTTGGACCTTTTTGGGAGAGAGTTTAATATTGAATGCATACTAATCATGGTACAACTAAATTTATCTTAACTTTATGAAGGTTCAGTAATTCTACTTCTATGGAAAACATTCTAACGCACAAAGTAAGGAGTGGAGAAAAACCAAACTCGTGCATAAATCACTGAAGATTGTTACCTTTGTGCAAAGCCCTAGGACAGAAATCACAAAGCAAAATAAAGAGGAATTTAAAAAATGAAAGCATGTTGCGAACTTTGGGTGCATCAGGCATATCCATAAATAGTGAATTTGTGAAGAAAGAAATTCACCTTCGAGCTGTTAGTCTGTGAAGACTAGATGCAATGGTGCACTCACAGATTCAGAAGGGGGGGTGAATGAATCCCTCTTTAAAATTTTGCTCTTAAAACGAATCAAACAAGCTCTATCCAGTTAACTATTATGGAATTAAACTAATTGACTTAGTTAACTAAAAGACTTACTAAATAACATATCGATGACCTAAAGAACAGCTAGATATCTAATGTTCAGTTAGTACACACACAGATTGGTAGCAAGCAGATCAATGGGCATCAACAGATATACAATAAGAACACGATCCTAAGCATGCATCTAGCGAAATCAAAGTAGAATCAAACCACAACACACGGAAGATTTTTAGGTGGTTCGGTCCTCTAGATCTACATCCACCCCACACTCAAACCAGAGTGTGGATTCCGCTGATACACAGCTTAAACTGTTGGGCCTTACAGCTTGCCTACAACCACTGACCTACAGCTTACTCCGCTGGGCATTACAGCTTAGCCACCGCTGATTCACAGCTTCAAACTGCTGGGCCTTACAGCTTATGCCACCGCTGATTCACTGCTTCAAACCGCTAGGCCTTATAGCTTATGCCACCGCTGATTCACAGCTTCTAAAATGGAATGTAAAATGAAAAAACAAGCATGAAACAAATCAGCAATAGAAGGCTGGAAATGAATCACAGTAATGTATCTCGCTCAGGAGCAGTGTGGTCTGGATCTGATCCAGAGACCACAGATCTTCTTGCTAGGAGTCCTCAGATGAAGATCCGTCTTCTCCTTCTTCGATCTTTATTGCTGCGACTCTCTTCTTCTTTTACGACTCACTGCTTTTTTCTTCTTCTTCTTCTCTGCTCTCTCTTCTCTTCTCTCTTCACTTTTTCTCTCTCGCTAGCTTTTTGCCGCTCTCACTTCTTTTCTTCTTCTACTCGTTCTATACTTCTGCTCTAGTTATCTTATTTCTTGTTCTTCTCCGCAGGTGCTTTTATGTGGAGAACAGGGGCGTCGGAGGTAATTTGCTGAAGACGATGACGCTCCCTCCGTCAGATGACTCCACATGGTAGGATCCCAGTGATCTCCAAAAAGAATCGCCTGGTCGTGTGGAAGGAATGTTCCCACCATAAGATGAGCACCTTAAAGCATCCACGTGGCATCCCTTAGATCACGTGCCCCAATTAATCATTTGCACATGACTGTGCCAATGATTGGTCTTGACCTATTCGACCATGTTTCTAACTTAGCTGCTTCCAGAACTTAAGTTACTCGAACCTGGTTCGTACTTAAGTCCCTGTAGTAGAAGAGGCATTTAGTCAAGCACCTGGTAGTAATATTTGACTAAAAGAAAAAAATAAATCTGACACATTGATTCATGGTTTATGAAATTAATCATGATGTAATTTATACCATGAATACAAAGATTCACACTGTAAATCTTAAATGTTCTGACAGACATTCATGAACGCATGAGTAAACTGTGCAAGCTTAAGCATAAGCCAGACACATGTTGACTTCAACATACAAAGCATATGATGCACAGACATTAACGTGTTTGATAATATATAGGGAAGAGAACATACAACATGCATTGACTTTGACACATGATTTTGACTGCTGACATTGACCTTAGCCACAGACCATGCAAGCTAACACTGACTTGATGCAGATGACAAAGTCAGGTAGCACAGACTTTATTCATGAAGCAAAGCCAGCTAGCATAGACCTTACGTACGAGGCAAGGCTAACTAGCATTGACCTGGTATGCAGGTGGCTAGACTAGCACCGACTCTGATTATGCAGACGGGGTGACTAGCGCTGACTTGACTGTATAGTCAGTAGTGACTAGCACCGACCTGACTTATGCAGATGGTAACTAGCATCGACCTCACTAAGCAGCAACTAGCACCGACCTTACTTGCAAGAATCAACGCAACTAGCATCGACCTCAAGTATACGTGAGACGCTACTAACATTGACCTGAAGTGTGCGTGAGGCACTACTTGCACCGACCTTACTTAGTGTAAGACACTGCACCAACCTTACTTAGTGTAAGACACTGCACCAACCTCAATATGCATAAGACAAGAATGCACCGACCTTGGTTATGTGCGATACAAAGCATGCACTAACCTGATATGCTGCTAGTGAAGAAGTGCATCGACTTCGAGTATGCACCGACCTTGTTTTCCACAGGGTAGTCGTGCACCGACCTTCATGTGTACAGGGCACAATGTGCACCGACTCTAGTGAACAAAAACATATGCAAGTGCTTAGACCTAGATGATGCATTATGACAAGGTGCACCGACCTCCTATGTGCATGATGCAAGATGTGCATCGACCTTATAACTGACCAAGGCACATATGCATTTACCTCATGACAACATGCAAACTAGCATCGACCCTAGTATGAAGTACGATGGCTGGCGTTAACTCTACATAAGCACACTGCAGTATGCACACCAATTGTTCGACAAAATGTCATGCACACAGGTTTTTCAGTAAAATGACATGTGCACAAAATTTATGCAGATGCATTGACTTTTTGTGCACAATGTTAACTTTATCGACTATCTGTTAACATGAAATGCATTTATATTGTATGAACAATATCTGGTATGAACAAATGAGCTCAAGCATGATGCATGTAGCATGTGTGCAATAGAAATCATTTATACCATGAATAGTTCAATCATGCAAAGAATTCATATGGTCCAAACACCTATGACATCATACACATATGAGTCATAATTTTGACATCATCAAAACACAGAATGCCAACACAAGCTTCCAAGTTTGTCGGCACATCCATTGCTGATTCCTTGATGGTAAGCATAAGGTCAAGTCTTTTGATCTGCAGGCAAAGATGAAGAGTAAATTAGCTTCAACAGTAAAAGTTCCCCTCTAACAGACCAAATAAGATTTACCTTTTTTGTCCACGCATCTGACTGCTCTAGTGGAAACTTGATGGCACCATGTGAAGCAAATAACTGAATCCGTGGATCCATTGACAAGAATTCATCCCCATAAGAGCCACCATGACTTGAATCAAACAAACTGCCATAAAGAAAGGACAATCACCAATGATAATGAAGAAAAAGTTGAAATGATGATGATAGACCAAGAAATCTTTAAAGTCATTACCTACTGGAAAACACCCAAAGGTGTCCTTGCTGAAGAAATAACCTGACCTTGGCCACCACAAGTGTTGCATTTTGTAGGGTTGGTAACGGGTTTTGCACCTGACCCCTCACATGTTCCGCAAGTCTCGAGCCTGGTAATCTCAATCTCCTTTTCCACACCAAAAACTACCTTCTTGAAGTTTAGGACAAGATTGTAGGACTCATCATCACCCTGCATTGGCCTATTTCTAGCCGCTCTGGCTCCTCCCATCCCCCCCATTCCACCCATGCCTTCAAATAATGACTCAAAGAGAGCAAAAAGATTGCTAAAGTCCTGCATGTAGAAGGGAAAGTCCATAAATTACCATGGAATTTGCAAGTATACCTTGCAACACACTGAATTTAATCTCCTCTCATAACAAACTTACCCCCATGCCCATACCAGCACCTTTCAATCCAACCTCCCCATACTTATCATACAAAGATTGCTTCTCATCATCAGACAATACCTACAAGATGGCACAACATGTTTCGGTTGACTTTAAAGACACTAATCCTCCTCTTTCAACAATTAATCATGACCAGGCAGAAAACCAAACCTCGTATGCATTACTGATCTCCTTGAATTTCTGTTCAGCCCCTGGATCTCTATAAAAAAACAAAACAAAATAGGTAATTTAGAAAATGAATGCACGCAGTAGACTTCCATCACTAAATTCTAAGTACTAGGCTATCAAGTGCCTCAGGGAGAAGTGATCCACATATTTTCAATTAGGATTCACATTGGTTTCTAAAAGTCGAGAAGTTACAAACAAGAGCCAGAGTCCACTTGACCCATAGAAGAAGGCACCGGCTTCGAAAGAAAAAGCTCAGGTGCTACATGGAAATCTTTGAAAAGAAAAGTGTGGGTCAAGTAATTCACAGGACAAAGTACTATTCACACATGCTAAATTGGTTGAATGAAATCACCAATGTCAGAAGGATGATCTTTTTAGATTAGCAGTGCATTGTCTAATAGTGTTTGCAATACCAGTAAATGAATTTGAAATTTTATGTTAAAGTGGTAAAATATCCTAATCTACTAGAGGTAAACATGAGCATTGCACGCACTTGTTCACATCAGGATGATAACTTCTAGCTAGTTTTCGATAACCTAGACATTGAGAAAAAAATATATATATACACCAAAAAAGTAATTATATTGAAGTATATATAACACAGAAATAGGTGATAGAAAAGAGACTAATGTTTTGGTTAAGAACCAACCAAATCTTGAATAGAGCAAATAAGAAAAAAAGAATATGCAATTCATGGAACCTAGTCAGCACAGTGCAAAATTGTGTGCAACACTAATTGCTCTCCATAGCTCTAAAAGCTTGTTGACACCTTGAAAATGAGCAAGGGCAGAAACGGAATTGAAAGGAAGATCAGACCAATAGTGAAAGATCAATGACGGAGTTCGTCAACCATCTACCCGGCCGAAGCCTTTTCCCGGCCAAGCTGATGTCCGATGCCATTGTTAGTCAGACGATGGCACTGATGAAATAGCAGTCACCTGGCTGAAGTCTTTTCAGGCCAAAGCTGATGTCTGGTCTTGTCACCATTCAGGTGACGATACCGATGAGATGATGTCCGACTTTGTCGTCATTCAGATGGCAATGCCGATGAAATCCCAGTCTACCGACTGATGAAAATCTATGAATGATCTCAATAGAAGCTGTGTCACCAGTGGAGGGCCTTCTCGGGTTCTGATACATTTGAAGGACCAATAAAGGCCGAAGTCTATGTGAGGTCTTAAAACCCTAAATGGGCCTATAAAAGTGGCGCCGGGATCCCCTTGTCGAAGCCCAAAAGCGGCGCCGAGAAGCTGAAGTCCCACGCACCGGGAGGTCTGCCTACGATTGAGGCGCGCCGGGACAGGCCGGCCGATAGGATACCAATGAGGGATATAAAACCCCCTCATTCGAAGAGAAGAAAAAAAGAAGAGCAACCGGAGAGGGGCAGCAGTGAGAAAAGGAAGAGTAGCGGAGAAGAAGAATAGATAGCCACGAAAAAGGAGAAGAGAGTAGAGCCTGCAATCTGATCCGAGAGAGGAAGAAGCAGAAGGGCAAAAGAAGAAAGGAGTTCGAAGCCTGATCGAAGGTGGGCAACGGGGAGGGAGAGGAGTCAATGCTCCGCCCTCCCCTCCCCATTTTCTGTAGTTCATTCTTCTAATTTCGATTGCTTCTACTTCTTCCCCCTTCTGATGTATGCTGTGATATCACAGCCGGTTTTACTCCGCTAGGGCAAAGCATAGTCTCCCTGTACCTTCTTTTATGTATTGCCTCCGATGTGCGAATGTAATCGTGATATTCGAATGAATGAACACTACAGGCTCCAGTTGATGGTTGCTGTCTATTTCTCCGAAACCCTATTGCTATCTCCCCATATTTTCTGTCTCTTCTTAGATTCAGTAGCATGCTATCCCCCTCCCCGGTTCGATTGATCGCCTGTTTGTTCACCGGGTTCTCGAACGCTGCTCGTGCTTACTTCCGAGCCAGGGACAGACTATCCCTTGGCCTCTGAAGCAAAGCGTAGATGTATAGCAACCGCTATTCGGTGTTAGATGTTATATTCATGCTCATCGGCTTTGCTGAAGTCATCCCCGGGGCCAGAGACAGCCATCTCTTGGCCCCCAGATGATGAAGAGTATATCAAAATTGTCCTCAGGGATTATTATGAGCGATGGTGACAGAGACACCCTAAACCATGTTTCCCCCAAATCAATCTCCGCTTCTGGCCTTCCCTTTGAAACCCAAGCCAAAATTAGTTGCAGTCTGATGAATTGATCTCCTTTGATTTCCCAAGGCCCGTCTATCTTGGCCTGAATCACCAGGAAAACCCCTGAATCCTCAACAGATCCAAGAACAGGGTACCGTAAAGCTCTGTTTCTCATCCCGGCGCCCTCATACATCTCGGCTCCACAAACAGTAAAGCAGATGAACAGTCCTCGGCGTGAGCCTTCCCGTGCCGAGAACTCCACCCCCTTACCTGCGCCGAGAAGCCTGCGCCGGAACCCCCTTTTCATCTTGGCCGCGCCGGGAACCCCCCTGGCTGCTTTGCCACCGCGGTGGGAAGCCCATCCTCTGGCCTTCTCCCCTGCGCGCCGGGAACCCCCCCACTTTGAGCAATTTCTCTTCGCGTCAGGAAGCCAGCGCCGGGAACTCCTGGCCTTCTCTTCAGCGCGTCGGGAACCTGGCCTCTTTGCCCTTGCGCCGAGAAGCCCACACCCTTGGTCATTTGGCCCTGGCGCCCACAACCTCCCTTGGCCATTTGGCCTTGCGTCGAGAGCCTACTTCCTGGCCTCTTCCCCGTCGCGCCGTGAACCCTCCATGTTGAACCCGCCGAGAACCCTCACCCTCTGGCATCCTTCTGGCGCCGAGAGCCCTAATTACTTAGCCTCCCTGCCGCACCGGGAGCCTAACCCCTTCACCCTTCTGCCTTGGCACCGTAAGACCCCTTTGCTTTCTTGCTTGCCTGCGCCGAGAACTCCACTAACGCCAGCTTCCCGGCGCCCCAAATAGTGCCTTGCAAGGAACCCTTCCCGGCGCGGTGGTCTTCGCGCCGGGAACTCATATGCCCATTCGAACCCGTGCCGAGAGGCTACTCTGCCACCCAATGAGCCTCCAACACTTCTATCAAACCCACCTAGGGATGTCCATGAGTCACCAGAACTGTCCCAAGGATAAAATTAAAGGGGGTCAGACTCCCTTATGTTCCACTGATCCATACCGGGTTTATGAGCAACCCCTTTAGCTAAGGTGAGCTCTGCCACTGCATGAGTGCCACCGGCTCCTATAAGGGAAGAGTCAAACATTACCCCAGGGCATACATGTGCAATGTGGGAGGTTCGCTCCCTCCTTCTCTTGGCTTTCATCCCGGCACTCCGTGGGTGATAGTCTATTCTCCCCTGGGCATAATCCAGATTATGGGGAGGTGCTGCCGAAATGTCGATCGATGTTTTAGCCCCGATAAGTCCCGGGAGGTGCACATCACACACCCCCCGTCCGGCTCAATCTCCCTGGGAATATGAATGCTGCGAGGCCCTTGGCTGGATAAGAAATATGAAAGGGGACATCTCCCCGATGATGGTCC
The DNA here is from genome assembly GCA_022559845.1 of Amorphophallus konjac. Classification (NCBI taxonomy): domain Eukaryota; kingdom Viridiplantae; phylum Streptophyta; class Magnoliopsida; order Alismatales; family Araceae; genus Amorphophallus; species Amorphophallus konjac. The sequence goes on along the minus strand of CM040121.1, from coordinate 514,090,396 downwards.
GGACCCCGTCCCGCCACTGCGTGGACAGTGTCCTATTCCTACCCGGCATGACCCACATAAGAGGTGGTCATGTTGGTGTAGTAATCTGTCGTGCACTAAGTTATCTTCCCATGATAACAAGGGTTTCAATATCATACACTTCATTTTTAGCCGCCCCGAGTGGCCTCCTATTTTGGCGTTTAATCAAGGGTTGTCCTTCTTAGGAAGGGCGTAATTAACGTCATAGCCTTTATGGTATGGCGGACTTTTGGTCCCGACTCGGACTTCACAATCGACTGACCAAGTCAAGTCGAGCGCATAATAAAATTGTCACCCCGGTGACTGGCACGCCTAACAAACCAAATATAAATAAAATAAAAGCGAGATAAAATCCCGCGTCCACAAGTCTGGCACGCCCGGTGGGACCTAGTCTCCCTTCATCTCTACGCCAAAATAGGAGGCCCAGTGGGCCCCCCCCTCAAATTTCTGATTCCGTGCTTTCTCTATTTTCAGGAAGCTACGATGACGGCTGGAATCATGTCTGTATGCTTTGATCAACAAGCGGTCGATGTGCATGTTCGAGAAGGCTACCTGGCGGTACCTCTTTCGTTCGGATCGATGCCGCCTGCTGTCAGGATGCCCAACTGCATGGGCCTCATCTTCACTGACTTGCTCGAAACTGACAACCAGGAGCAAAAGACTATTGTCGAGACATTGTCGCAAGCTACCAGCTCCAAGATAAGCCAGGTGATGAAAGATACTCCAGAAGTCGTGTCCTGCTTCGTCCATCACGAGGCGAAAGGGAGCGCACCCTCTGCCGCTGCTGGAAGAAGCAGGAGATCTGACAGGAGAGCCCAATCCACTGCTGCGGGTCGTCGGATATCCAACTCAGGAAAGACGATGCTGATCGGAGATGTTCGGGCAAACCTCAATGGTTGCCCAAGGGCGGTCAAGCCGGACGTGATCGTCCCGATGGTGCCTACTACCAACAGATTCCGGGTACTAGCTACCAGGAGGGCCGACATGAAAGAGGAGGATAGAGAGCCACTGGCACCAAAGCCGCCCAAGTTCAGGCAGATCTGGCGGCCGAAGAAAATCCAGAGCTGGGTCTCAGCTCAAGATGAAGGGAACATTGCTGATACCACTGTTGCCCGCTTTAGGGCAGGAAGCAGAAGAAGAGAAGGAAAAGACATAAGAAATGCTGTTGCTGTTCACCCCAGGGCTCGGGGTAGGAGAGATGAGAAAGAGAATGAAGGAAAAAATCTGACTACTATTCGCCCCAGCATGAGGGGCAGAAGATATGAGCAGAAGGAAGACCTCACGATCGCCCACCCCATGGCTGGGGGCAAAAGATGGGAGAGGAAGAATTATGCTGCTGCTGCCAACCGCTGCCAAGATGGGAGTAGAAGGTTCAGGGAGGAAGAGGAAATGAGAATAAGCGAACCAGTCGCTGCTGCCACTCTAAGAAGACCAAGAGCCTGTGCCAGACAGGCCGATATAATCAGATACTCCAAAGCCGAGCATTTGAATGCTCAGGTGGCAAGACTGGCTTATCAGCATAAGAGCCAGGAAAGATTGATGCTCCAACCAGAGCCACGAAGGCACAATCAAGAGGAGATGAAACAAGTGGCTCAAGACTACTTTCACTACCTGGGGAACTCCGCCCTCGGGCAGCAAAGATTATCCCGTGCCTTGGGCACCATTGATGAAGAAGAAGAGGCCTTTCAAGAAGCAATAATCGGAGTCTCCTCCTCCGATTCCAATGATTATGAAGAAGGCCACAGAGCGGGTATGGGAAAGAAGACCTGCACAGGAAGAAGCTGAAGAAAGAATATCGGTCTTTGACCGGCTCAAATACCCCGATCAGGTGAGAAGGAAAGTCTACAGGCAGAGGGAAAAGATGCAGATCTTTGCCTGCAATATGGCCGGGCTTGTCAAAGGGCAGGGTATGTTACCGACACAGCCAGATGAACTGCTCAGACTGGCGACCAGACCAGGTCCCGTCACAAGGAGAAGTCAGGCGGCCAAAGATAAGATGAAGACTGATGATGAAGTCCGCAAGATCACCACTATGACAGTTAATGTGGTGACAGCAGAAGATGAAGATAATCCCTTCGTCGATGATGCTGAAGGGACTTCAGAAGATCTACAGATCCCGTCAACCCTGGATCCCATGATCCAGATGATGTTTAGAAGATATCAACAAGAGATCAATGCTCTCAGAAGACAGCTAAATGAGAGGCATGAAGCTACACCGGTCTCCAAGCAAGCCGAGCCTGTGGGGCAGACTGCCAGCTCAACAGAAATGGCTATTCCAGCTAATCCTCTTCCGGCTGATAAGGGCAAAGCACCGAGCCAACCCGTTCTGCAGCAGACGGTAGCTCAGCCCTCTGCATCTCAGACGCAGCCTGCCGCGCCAGCCTTGCGTGCAACTGTGATGACAGCTCCTTACGGTCAGCAACAAGCTCACTTCTTCCCGGAAAACATAGATCCAGCCATAGCCCAAAAGCTGATGATTAAAAAGATTGTGGAGATGAAGCTGTCTGAAAAGACTGGTGATGATGCTAGTACCTACGATGTGTACAAGGTACCATATCCTCCCCAATATGCTGCTAAGAGACTACCTCCAGGCGTCAGTAAGCCACCGAAGTTTGAAAAATTTAATATCCAGGGCTCTCCCAGGGAGCACATAGCTTACTACACCACAATCATGGGTGACTTGGCAGCTGATGAAGCTTATCTGCTTAAGTTCTTCGGCTCATCCCTCACCAGGATAGCCTTTGAATGGTATTCAAGCCTGCCGGCTGGGTCAGTGACCGATTGGCCTAATATGCAAAGAAAGTTCCGCGACAGATTTCACGTCACAGAAAGAGAGATTACAATAGCAGAACTATATGCAACCAGGCAAAAGCAAGATGAAATAGCACTGGACTACATCAAAAGGTGGAGGAACTTAGCTATGAGATGCAGAAGGCCTCCTCATCAAGAAGATGCAGTGCAAATATGTAAGCAGAGCCTCAGGAGAGAGGTACTGGAAAAGATGATTGGTGCAGATGTCAGAACATTTGACCGGCTGAACAATATAGTGGCGGAGGTCGAGACGTTCCTCTCCAAGCGGCCGACGGCCAATGCTCCAACTGTGCCGAAAGGGAAATCTAATGATCGACGACCATCGCACTTTGAAGCCAACACCGTCGATTTCAGAACCTTCGAGCAACAGAAAGAGAAGAACGGGGCAGATGAAGCTCCCCCACCAGCAGACACAGCAGAAAGAAAAGATAAGGTCTCTCTGAGAAATAAAATGAGAAAGCCGTACTCTTTCCCGAAAGATAAGACATCCACACTATTCAACTGGGCATACAAGTTCAACAAGGTAACATTGCCTGAACCAAAGAGACCCGATGACGCGGCAAAGAAAGGTGATCCGCTGTTCTGTCCATATCACCGTGCGCTGGGGCACGCAATTGAAGATTGCTACGTCTTCAAAGATATTATGGAAGGCATGGTCAAAAAGGGCGAGCTACAGCTGGGAGATTACCAGGTAGAGCCACCTCGTCCACATGAGCCTCCGGCATTAAAAATGGCCGCCAATATGATTTCAATCTACCAGCAGCTGCCTAAGGAGGCCGTTGAAGAATGTACCAGGCATACTTATGAAGCTTGCTTCCTCACCCCACTGAAGGATCAGGAAGGATGGCAGATGAAACCCATAAAGAATAGAAAGAAGACTCCCGCAGCCAATACCAATGGAGCAGTTATCCGCGGTGTCACACCAAGACCTGAACTGCCTCCAGTAAAGCCAGTATGGCGCACAGCTGAGACGGGGCCAGTCATCCGGATCCCCACTCATAACCGGAGAAGACAAGTCCCCCTACCTGCACATAAGGAAGTAAGTCCTGCAGCCAGGCGTTTACAGTAGTATATTAATGGGCTCGATGAATATGAACAGAAAAAGCCCGGGCACCTGCTGGTGAAAGACTGTATACTCTGGGAACAGCTCGAAGAATTGAAAATTAAAGAGCAGTCAGAGGCAGAACAAGAAAAGGCTGAGACTGGACCCTTCTGGGGGGAGGGGTCAATAAAGCCAAATTCCCAGAAAAAGAAGAGATGGCCCAAGTCCAAGAAGGGAAAGAGGGTCGTGACAGTACAATGTAACACCCTGTCGGCACTCTTTACCTCGCCCGGGGAGAATGATGAGGATGAAACATCAAATGCCCCGCTAGAAGCCAACCATGCCGAGGCCTCAACCTCAGCACATGCAACACGCTCCGGAAGAAGGTGGGGGCGCCCACCACCAGCTAATCATAACATTATGTTCAGAGGGGAACAACCCTACCATATTCCCGAACCGGAGGTACGAGGTGTCCAGGTTCCTCCCCCTGCCAGCTTGTACCAAGAAAAGAAGAAAGGAGGTCAAACTCCAACATTTCTGGAATTTCTGTCCAGTCTGGAAAATGAGCAGTCAACACAGGCTGGGCCAGATAAAGGTAAGAGACCTCAGCAATCGGCGTCTGTAGCCTACAAGCAGAATGAGAAAGAAGGGGATAACCCTCTGACGGCACCAGGGGCCGTTGCTATAGAAGAAGCCCCCCAAGAAATCAGTCTAGGGGATGAAACCAGCACTGGGCAGCAGAGGCCACGGGCACCACATGAACCTCCAAAACCCCGATGGGCGGAAGAAATGAGACTGTCTAATGTCAGGGTGGGCAGCCGGATCATGAAAATGCTAAAGAAGCTCCCTACCAGATTCTCCATCTGGGAGATTCTCTCTCTGAGTGAAGAGGCTCTCCAAGCAATTATTGATGCCTTGCAGTCGCCGGCACAATATGAAGCACTCTTGACAGAAGTGAATTCTGGGCCGTCAGTTACATTCACAGAGGATGACATGCTGATTCCGAATTCCTGCCATAACAGACCGCTGTATATGAGGGGCTCCCTGAACTGTCAGCCACTGAGCAGGATACTGATAGATCCCGGGGCTGCCGTGAACATTCTCCCATACCGCATCTACCAAAAATATTACTTTGATCTGCAGCTTACCAAGGTCAGAGACATGAAAATTGCGGGATTCAACCAGAAATGTGAGACGCCCCTTGGGGTGGCTGATTTTAACCTCACATTGGGGGATCTCACTACCGTGGTACGATTCTATGTAATCGACTCCAACACCACATATAAGGCCCTGCTGGGGAGACCGTGGCTGCATGAATATCAGATAGTGCCGTCCACGCTACATCAATGCATTAAATACTGCCACAAAGGAAAAGAAGAAAGGGTGTTTGCGGATCTGCATCCCTTCGAAGTATTCGAGTGCCATATGCTCGATGCATCCTACTACACGGAGGTGTCGCAAAAGGGTGAAGAGAAAGAGGCTGGGGTCAACCAGAAGAAGCCGGTGACGAAGGCAAGAAATTGGTCTCCACCGCCACCAAAGGGCTATATTAAAAAGCATGAGGTATCTCACATCTCTTATGCTGGTGACTTTGCTCGGATCACCCCTCCTAGCATTCACCCGGATGATATCAATGAAGAAATGAAAGAAAAGTACACACAAGTGGAGGTTCCGCATGGTTTATTCAAACCCATCGTCAGCCTCGAGTACCAGACGGTGCTACCACTGAAGACTATGGAAGTCCCTCGCTTCTGCGAGCCTCCTACCATATTCTACACCGGGGAGTCAGTCGAGGAAGATGATCAAGACTGCATGGTCCCTGAAGAGGCTGCAAACCAGATGGTGCCAATTACAGGCTTGGATTATACTACCCGACGGGTTTCGCAGATGTTCTCTAAGATGCGAATGCCGTCATTGCAGCCTGTTGCCCAGAAGAAGGCGTTCAAGGAGCTATGGGATCCGCCTCGGGATAATAAAGAACTGAGGAAGATCACTCAGCGCCCGGGATTGGGTTATACCCTTCAAGAATACTATGAAGCTGAGGTGGACGTCATCTCTGTCTCCTACCAGCATGAAGACCCTCCCGAGGTGGGATATGACAAGTACCCCTCGGAAGATGAAGAAATCATTTATCAATCCATAATGAACAATGAAGCCCCAGACAGTCAGCCGGAGACGGGGACGTCTGATGAAGCAAAGAAAGATTGGTGCTGGGAAGACCTACCTTGCAAAGAGGACCTGTTCCATGCTGAAGCAAAGTTTGATACGGGAACCCCGGATGAAGACCAAGTAGCCAAAGAGCTGAGGGAATGCCTGGAGTTTGAGCGCATCCTGGAAGAAGTCCGGGCCCTACAGAATGACGATCCCTCGGCAAAGCCTGCATCAGAAGAACCTCTGGGGGCGGAAGACTCCATTTTGAGTTCCCTTCTGAACCAGTCACGTCCTCGGGACAGACTAAACAGAATCCAACAATATTGGCCGTATATGATGAGCCGGCACCCGTTGATGACCAGTATGATGAAACAGAGAATCATGAAACTGAAGAAGATTATATCCCGGGAGGCTTCATTGACTTGCAAGAAGCCCCGCCCGAGGTCGAAGATGGAGGTCAGGCCACCGTCGATGAGCTTGTGGAAATAAATCTGGGGACCGCAGATGAGCCAAGGCCGACATTCCTCAGTGCACTGCTGGAGCCAGCTGCCAGGGAACAGTATGTACAGTTCTTGAAAGAATTCCGAGACTGCTTTGCATGGACATATGATGAAATGCCGGGACTGAGTTCTGATGTGGCACAGCATCGATTAGCAATAAACCCAGAGGCTAGCCCTGTGAAGCAGCCTTCCAGGAGAATGCGCCCTGAATTAATAAATCAGATTAACAAAGAGGTTGACAAGCTAATTGATGTGGGCTTTGTTGAAGAGAACCAATATACTACATGGCTAGCCAATATAGTGCCCGTGAAGAAGAAGAATGGGCAGATCAGAATATGTGTTGATTTCGGGACCTTAATAAGGCCTGCCCGAAAGATGATTTTCCAGTGCCAATCACTGAAGTAATGATCGATGCAACTACTGGTCATGAAGCCCTGTCATTTATGGATGGGTCATCCGGATATAACCAGATCTGGATTGCTGAAGAAGACAGAGTGCACACTGCGTTCCGCACTCCGAAGGGGATATTCCACTACAAAAGGATGCCGTTTGGCCTCAAGAATGCCGGCGCTACCTACCAAAGAGCTATGACCAAGATCTTTGATGATTTGCTCTTCAAGAAAGTAGAGTGCTACATTGATGATTTGGTAGTAAAAACTAAAAGAAGAGAAGACCATCTGCAAGACCTGAGGATAGTATTCCAGAGGCTGCGCAAATATGAACTCAAGATGAATCCTATGAAATGTGCCTTCGGCGTGTCCAGTGGAAAATTCCTCGGGTTTATTGTCCGACATAGGGGCATTGAAATCGACCCATCCAAGATTAAGGCTATCCAGGAGCTCCCTCCACCAAGGAATCTGCCCGAGCTGAGATCTCTGCAAGGGCGTCTGGCCTATATCCGACGATTTATATCAAATCTGTCGGGAAGATGCCACCCCTTTCACAAGCTCATGATGAAAGATGTACCGTTCCTCTGGGACGATGGCTGTCAGGAAGCCTTTGAGAAGCTGAAAGAATATCTCAAGACCCCTCCGGTGCTGGGGGCACCAATTAAGGGCCGGCCCTTGATACTGTATATCGCAGCCACATACTGTTCCCTGGGGGCAATGCTGGCACAGATAAATGAAGAAGGCAAAGAACAAGCCTTGTACTACCTAAGTAGGAGGCTGATTAGAACTGAAGAAAGCTACAGCTACATAGAAAAGACCTGCTTGGCACTAGTCTTTGCTGTCAAAAAGCTCCGACACTATATGTTGTCACATGAAGTCAGATTGATATCTGCAGCAGATCCGCTCAAATATATATTGACTCAGCCAGTACTGAAGGGCCGGTTGGGCAAATGGGCAGTGATCCTGATGGAATTCGATATTACCTATACACCCCAGAGGGCGATAAAAGGACAGGCCGTGGCTGATTTCTTCGCAGAGCATCCTGTGCCGGAAAATGATATGCTAGGGACTGAGTTACCCGATGATGAGACACTCGAGGCCTGCCAGACCCAGTCAGTTATGTGGCAACTATTCTTTGATGGAGCATCTAGAACAGAGACAGACTCCGATGGAAAGACCAGAATACGGGCGGGGCCGGTATTGTGCTGAAGTCACCAGAAGGGGAGGTCGTGCATACTTCCTGTTCTATAAACAAACCCTGCACCAATAATGAGGCCGAGTATGAAGCTCTGATAATCGGGCTATATATCAGCCTCAACATGGGTATCCAAATGCTTCAAGTATTCGGGGATTCAATGTTGATAATAAAACAGATCCAAGGGGAGTTCGAAGTGCGGAAGCCAGAACTGAGTCCCTACCACCAAAAAGCTGTGCGCCTCATGGCGAAATTCTACCATGTTGAGCTCAAGCATGTGGGCCGCGGACACAATGCCCAGGCTGATGCACTGGCGAAGTTGGCCAGCTCACTAGCAGTCCCACCAAATAAGACACTGAACATTGTCGTTATGAACCGGCGGCAAGTCCCCAGTATGCTAGAAGAGTGCCCCGAAGAAGACGAGGTTGCCACCATCAGCACAGAACAAGCGTCTGATTGGAGACAGCACCTGCTGCAGTGGTTTCTACACCAACAACTGCCGCAGAAAAGAGAAGAAAAGATGAAACTCTAAGAATCAAAGATTCTTATGAACTCAGGAATGGAATTTTGTTCCGAATAATGGCAGATGCACGCAAGAAGATCTACTCCGCTGTCTGTCCACTGAGGAAGCCTGGCAAGCGATGAAAGAAACACATGCTGGGACAGCAGGTGCCCACCAGGCTGGTCCCAAGATGAAGATAGAAATCAAGAAGCTGGGCTACTATTGGCCCACCATGTTTGAAGACTGCTGTAAATTTGCAAAATCATGCCAGAAATGCCAGGAGCATGCTACTGTGCCTAGAAGGCCTCCTACGACTCTGCACCCTACAGTTCCCAGTTGGCCGTTTGCACAATGGGGAACTGATGTAGTCGGGCCACTGCCGACTTCCTCGGCCGGACATAAGTACATACTGGCCATAACAGATTACTTCTCCAGATGGGCGGAGGCTATAGCATTAAGAGAAGTGACTGGTGAACTGGTCGCCAGATTCATCAAGCAGAACATTATCTTCCGGTTCGGGATCCCCAGCCGAATAATATCCGACAATGGAAGTCATTTCAGAAATCAGAAGGTCTATCGGCTTGCTGAGAAATATAAGATCGAATGGAGGACCTCCACTCCTTACAATCCACAGGCAAACGGATTGGCAGAAGCTTTTAACAAGACTCTCTGCACCTTGCTGGCCAAGGTCGTCAGTTCTAATAAGAAGGACTGGGAAGAGAAAATGTATGAAGCTCTGTGGGCATACCGCACTGTCTTCAAGACACCTACAGGGTGCTCACCATACTCGCTGGTATACGGCTCAGAGGCAGTGGTTCCGCTAGAGCTGGAAGTCCCGTCACTCAGAGTGGCAGTCCAATATGGCCTGGCCCGTGGCGAACAGACCAATGCAGAAAGAAGACTAGAAGAGCTGGCTGAATTGGAAGGGAAGCACCTCCGAGCTCAGAAGAGTATCCAAATGTATCAGGCCCGCATGGCCACTGCATTCAACAAACTCGTAAAAGGATGAGAATTCAAGAAAGGCGACCTCGTCATGGTCAAGAAAAAAGAAGTCATGGCCTCCAACCCAAAAGGAAAGCTGAATGCTAATTGGGAAGGTCCTTATGTGATACAAAGGGTCTATGAAGGAGGGGCCTACGTGGTTGTTAACCATCGAGGGGAAATCCAATTCTCGCCACTCAACGGAAGACATCTGAAGCTGTATCATATGGCACAACCAACATTCCCCGAGTGATCGGGCAAAATACACCCTTTTCTTGATATAGCGGCACTCTGCCCTAGCCAAGCTACACCCTTTTCTTGGTCTAGCGGCACTCCGCCCTAACCAAGCTACACCCTTCCCTTGGTCTAGTGGTACTCCGCCCTAGCCAGGCTATCCTTTCTTGGTCTAGCGGCACTCCGCCCTAGCCGAGCTACCCTTTTCTTGGTCTAGCGGCACTCCGCCCTAGCCGAGCTACCCTTTCCTTGGTCTAGCGGCACTCCGCCCTAACCAAGCTACACCCGTTTCTTGGTCTAGCGGCACTCCGCCCTAACCAAGCTACACCCTTCCCTTGGTCTAGTGATACTCTGCCCTAGCCAGGCTACCCTTTCTTGGTCTAGCGGCACTCCGCCCTAGCCGAGCTACACTTTTCTTGGTTTAGCGGCACTCCGCCCTAGCCGAGCTACCCTTTCCTTGGTCTAGCGGCACTCCGCCCTAACCAAGCTACATCATTTCCTTGGTCTAGCGGCACTCCGCCCTAGCCGAGCTACCCTTCCTTGGTCTAGTGGCACTCTGCCCTAGCCAAGCTACCTTTCCTTGGTCTAGTGGTACTCCGCCCTAGCCAGGCTACCCTTTCCTTGGTCTAGTGCTACTCCGCCCTAGCCAGGCTACCCTTTCTTGGTCTAGCGGCACTCCGCCCTAACCAAGCTACACCCTTTCTTGGTCTAGCGGCACTCCGCCCTAACCAAGCTACACCCTTCCCTTGGTCTAGCGGCACTCCGCCCTAACCAAGCTACACCCGTTTCTTGGTCTAGCGGCACTCCGCCCTAACCAAGCTGCATCCTTTCCTTGGTCTAGCGGTACTCCGCCCTAACCAAGCTACCCTTTCCTTGGTCTAGTGGTACTCCGCCCTAGCCAGGCTACCATTTCCTTGGTCTAGTGGCACTCCGCCCTAACCGAGCTACCCTTTTCTTGGTATAGCGGCACTCCGCCCTAACCAAGCCATACCCTTTTCCCGGTCTAGCGGCACTCCGCCCTAACCGAGCTACCCTTTTCTTGGTCTAGCGGCACTCCGCCCTAGCCAAGCTACACCCTTTTCTTGGTCTAGCGGCACTCCGCCCTAGCCAAGCTACACCCTTTCTTGGTCTAGCGGCACTCCGCCCTAGCCGAGCTACCCTTCCTTGGTCTAGCGGCACTCCGCCCTAGCCAAGCTACCCTTCCCTGGTCTAGTGGCACTCCGCCCTTGCCAAGCTACCCTTCTCTTGGTCTAGTGGTACTCCTCCCTAACCGAGCTACCCTTTCCTTGGTCTAGCGGCACTCCGCCCTAACCGAGCTACCCTTTCCTTGGTCTAGTGGCACTCCGCCCTAGCCAAGCTACCCCTTATCTCGATCTAATGGCATTCCGACCTGTCACCCTCTAAAAAAAAAAGAAGAAGAATAAAAGAAAATAAAAATGGGGTTAAAAATAGAGATACCCCGCCAGACTTGCCCCTATATTAGGGACAAGTGCAACAATGGCCCAAAACCCAGCTGTGGTGAAAACCCGAAAGGGCACTGTGGGCAAAATCGGGTACCCCGCCACGTGAAAATGCGAAAGGGCGCGTAGGCAAAAGCAAGAGGGAGCTGGCTCCGGCGAAAACCCGAATGGGTGCTTGGGTCGGTAATGTGGTGATTCCAAAGAAAGCCTCACCTCCCACCATAAAACTCCTCGTCGATCGACCGGCGCCTTGCCCGATCAACGATTAAACCCATCCGGAATGTACCTTACATCTATTCTGTTGAAGCCTTCATGCATTGCTCAAGAAAAATTCCCTCGATAATAAGCCCACCTCGGGATAGACCTTCCGTCTGTTCTGATAAAACACTTCCACTTGTTTCTGTCTAAGACCCACAACAATGAAACCCTGTCCGGTTTAGACCTTACGTCTATCCGATGAAACCTATGAAATCCTTGCATTGGTATAAACCCAGTACTGAAACCTGATACTGATCGACCGGCACATTGCCCGATCAGCAATAAAACCTTGTCCGGTTTAGACCTTACGTCTATTCCGACTAGATCTACAGTCTCTTTACGTCCCGCCGTGATGAAACCTGCTGTTGATCGATTGGCACACTGCCCGATCTATGATGAAACCTATCCAGTTTAGACCTTCCGTCTATCCTGATGAAATCCATGAACTCCTTGCATTGGTATAAATCCAATACCGATGATGAAACCCGCCATTGATCGATTGGCACCTCGCCTAATATCAATGATGAAAACCCTATCCAGTTTGGACCTACGTCTATCCTGATGAAGCATATGAAATCTTTGCGTTGGTATGAGCCAATACCAATGATGAAACCTGCTATCGATCGGTTGGCACGCTGCCTGATCGACGCTAAAATCCATCCAGGGTGGACCTTCCGTCCGCTCTGACATAGCACAACACTGCTCTTTGAATCTATTCAGACCCTCCGTCTGGATAGATCATGAAACTCTATTCCTTTGCGTTAATGTTAAACCCCACATTAACGATGAAACTCATATTTTCAGCAAACGGCCTCGTGCCCGAGCTGCTATCTATATCCTCTAAATCAATTCGGACCTTTCGTCTGGATAGATCATGAAACCCTACTTCCCTTTGCATTGATGTTGACACCCACATCAATGATCGTGTGTCCACAATAAACATATGGCGCCATGGTCCATAGGATGAAAGTTCTGGTCCCAGAAAAGACAATGAAAAAGAAAAGAGAAAGAAAACGACAAAAAGTACATATATAGAAATGGGGTTGAAAATAGAGATACCCCGCCAGACTTGTTCAGGCATTCTGGACAAGGGCAAAAATGGCTAAAACCCAGCTGTGGTGAAAACCCGAAAGGGCACTGCAGGCAAAATCGGGTACCCCGCCACGTGAAAATCCGAAAGGACGCGTGGGCAAAAGCAAGAGGGGGCTGGCTCCGGCGAAAACCCGAAAGGGCGCTTGGGTCGGTAATGTGGTAATTCAGAAGTTCCATGCCAACCGGCACGTTGCCTTCACCTCCCCTTCACTGATGAGGCCTTCCGTCGGTCATCTGGCTCTATGCCCCACCGATGATAAAGCCTTTCCGGGTAGATCTTACGTCTACCCTGATGAAATCTACATACCCTCTTTTCACATGTCCTACCGATAATAAAACCCGTCATCATTCTGATAAAGCCTGGCCAGTTCAGACCTTACGTCTGTCCTGATCAAACTCCTAAACCTCCCCTTGATCGATCGGCTCCTTGCCCGGTCAACGATAAAACCCTACCAGGATAGACCCTACGCCTATCCTGATGAAACCTACGTATTTCTTGGCAAAGTCCCACCCGCCATAAAACCTGCTGGAATAGACCTTACGTCTGTCCTGACGAGACCTACACCTCTACATACGTCCCACCGTTGATCAACCGGCACCTCGCCCGATCAACGATGAAATCCTCTGTCCGGTTTAGACCTTACGTCTTCACTGATGAAACCTATGAAACTCTTTACGTCGATATAAGCCCCATATCGACGATGAAACCAACCACTGATCGACTGGCACCTCATCCGATCAGTGATGAAACCATGTCCAATTAAAACCCCGCCAGTTTAGACCTTTTGTCTATTCTGATGAAACTTATAACACTTTCTTTGCAACGATATGAACCCAATATCGATGATGAAACTAGCTATTGATCGACCGGCACCTCGCCTGATCAATGATGAAATTCTATCCGGTTCAGACCCTACGTCTGTCCTGATCAAAACCACGTACCCTTCAAGGTCCCACCTGTGATAACCTCTACCCAGTCTAGACCTTACGTCTACTCTGATGAAACCTGTAGAACTCCTTTGCATCGATATAAACCCAATATCGATGATGAAATCATGTACCGGTCGATTGGCACATTACCCCGACTAGCTTTGAAACCTGCCCGGGATGGACCATTCGCCCGTTCCGGATAGTGCTCTGAGCCTCTTCGTTCACATTCCTGCAAACCGTCTCCCTTGCGGCACGTATGGCCAAGAAGGACGTTTGCTACCACCAACAGAATTCGGTTTAAAGCACCCCCCGGAGGCCGTCACGCGGTGGAGCGAGTTCCCCATCCTTTCTCTGAAGGGGTGGACGCTCTCCTGCTAGGTACGGGCTATTCCCATAGGGACCGCTGAAACCGCTAAAATCACCGTGAAATATTGATGGTGCGTTAAGTTAAGAGCAAACCACATATGAGACTGGTGTAAAGATTCCTTTCCATTGAATAAAAAAGGGAATACAAGAAGGGCCCCTGAAGGGGAATTGTATTACAAAAAGGGGGAAACAGATATTCACGGGCGCCGAAATATGTCCTCGAAGGCCAGAAGCCCTACATGCGGGGCAGCCCCCAGCTCATGAAGTCGAGCCTCCTCCTCCTGTAGCCGAGCAGACTCGTCCTGAAAGGATGCCATCTGCCCCTCCAACAGAGCTACTTCCTCCGCAAGCTGCGGTCGAGAAGTTGTTATCTGCGGCAGTTCAGCCCGGAGGTCAAACAGTTCAGCCTCCAGGATGGTTATCCGGCTGCGCACGAACTGCTCCCGCTGCGCCAGAGACTGCAGTTGGCATTGGCGCTCCTGAAGAATAGAGTCCGTCTTCTCCAGCTCAGATTTGCACTCCTTCTTTGCAACTTCAAAGCTGTCAGTCTGTCAGACATAATATGCGCCAAGAAGTCCCGGCGATGTATAAACTTTAACAACAATAAAACCCGCTGGGCCCATATTTCCATGGGACAGCCCATCGCCTGCAGACCAGCGGTGAAACGCTCGGCTATCTCCTTCAGCCGCAGATAAGTCAGTCCGGGCTGGGACTCCACCAGCTGGCGCAGCATGTCCAGATTTTGCCAGACGAAACTCTCGGATGAAGCGAAGCCAGGAGAAGGGGCTGGAGCTACTTCGAAAGTCACCTCGCCATCAATGTCTGCCCACAGTGCAACATCCGGCTGAGAGGACGAAGACGGCAAATCTGCTGGAAGAATTGGCCGGTCCCTCTCTGTGCTCTCCGGCTGAGCTGAAGATTCCTCCTCCACCGCTGTCTCGGGTGCTATGGCTTGAACATCCGCGGAGGGAGGACCAATGAATGATGGAGCTATCTCTTCATGAGTCTCCTGAATAAGGGCTTCATCTTCAGCTACTCTTTCTGATAATGGGGCGAAAGGTCCCTAGTCTGTAGAGGCAGAGATCCAGTCTCTATAGCCACTGTGGCAGGGACTGCTGATTCGGGCGCAATCGACATTACGGCGGCCGGTATAAAAGCGGAGCTTCTGGCTGGGTCTACTTCGGCTCTGAACTCTGAGGCCCTGACAGGGATGGAAATCTCTCCTGATGATCCCAAG
Source organism: Amorphophallus konjac (assembly GCA_022559845.1). Classification (NCBI taxonomy): domain Eukaryota; kingdom Viridiplantae; phylum Streptophyta; class Magnoliopsida; order Alismatales; family Araceae; genus Amorphophallus; species Amorphophallus konjac. The sequence goes on along the minus strand of CM040121.1, from coordinate 514,075,230 downwards.
TCCAGTGATGTTAAGTCAGTTGAAGATTGTATTCTCACTGGCACAGGGCGAATAACCTCAGAAATTTCCATGCAAGTTGAAGGTAAAGCAGGGATGATGATCAAATCTGCAGATGAGACATCCATAGAGACTGCGGCCGCATCTGAGCTGGTAGTGACAGGGTCCTGAGGACAAAGCAGAATGATCCTCATCAATGATGAAGAAAATAAATAGAACAGCAAACAAAAAAGGAAGCTTACCTTTAAAGTGGGGTCTATATCCTCAAGATGAGACAAAAGAGGAGAAAGCTCCGTAGTTGAAGCAACAAATGGAGGGGTTATGTCGACCTCAGTGTCGAGCCCGGCAAACTCCTCTTGCAATTCCTCCTCAGAAGATAGCATCAACAGTTTAGGAGGCTGAAAGGCGGGAGGCCTTTTGCAAATACAGGCAGGGCTTCTGATTTTAGGATTTCCTCCTCGCTGCCGCTGAAGGTCACTCCCTCCTCATTATCAGGGACGGTCTCGGAGCTGCCCGAGGATATCTCCACTCTAGCTATGTGCTGCGAGGTCGCCTCTAGAGCATGCCGGGATGCAGACCGGGTGATTATGCGTCTGGCCGGAATAGGGCTCTGTTTTGTTTGAGTCCTTTCACTTTCCTGCGGCTGAGACGACTCTCCCGCTGCTATCGTAGCCCCAGTCGGCTCCCTGACTGTCACCTCAACAAAAGGGGAACTCTGAGGGATATAATGAAAAGAATAACAGCAAAGTATAAAGAGAAAAGATGAGAAAGCACATTTACCCTCCTCCTCGCCAGCCGGGGTAGGAGAAGGCAGCCTCGTGTCCCTTTCCGCAGGCACTGCAACCTGCTCCGGGGCTGTATCAGATAAAGAGAAGCTCAGTCTCGAAGGACGCCTTAAAAGAACAGTCAAGAAAACAATGAAATTGCATCTGCAAGATATTTACCGCTACTCTCGGCAGGTTCCTGAGCAGCCTCCCTCTGAGACCTGAACTCGTCAAAAGAGGGGATGTCTGGAAGAGGGGTCCCGGCGTCTGTCGAACTGGAGCTGACTGCTGGACCCGAACAACTTTGGCCCTCTTGGCCTTGACAACTGCAGCTTTCACCACAGAAGGCTTCCTCTTCTTGCCCGGAGGCAGGGAGTGGTCGTAGGTGCCGCTGCAGGATTTCAAAGTAAGCAGGCTTCTCAGCTTGAGCGATAATCTTCCTGTAAAGTCCCTGCCGTTTTATGTCCGGTCTATCTGTGCAAAACACAAGAAGGACAGTCATAGTCGACAGATGCAGAACACAACAATAAAAGAAAGACGCCATGAGCACACAGGAAGGGTCATACCTGCTGGGCCGTCATAGAAGGTGGAAAGCGGCCAATACAGATAAGCCACCTCCTTCGAGTGGGAAGCAGCCTCCTTCACGAGCCAGCATACGTCACCTATGGTCTGGCATTTCTCCGTCAAGGCAGCTAAATCTTTGTGTCCGTGGAAGTCAAGGCAATGAAACAGGCCGAGGTAATCCATGCACCAGCCGTCGACATAATGAAAAGAAATAAAAAGCGGCTTATTCAGAATGCCAGCTATCGGGTTCTCTACTGACAGCCCGTGAACATTCAGCAGTACGAAAAGCCAAGAAGTGTGCTGATAATATGTCTGGGTGCGGTCTTCCCTCCGCACAAACGTCCTATAAGGATGAAATCTGTCCACCGGGCCCCTCCAGGGGGCTGCTGTCGGGAGAGGCTCCTCCAGGGGAAATGGATACTGCACCTCCACATGAATACTCCCTATGTGGCCCAGCTGCCTCAGGTCCTTTGTAAAAGCATCTTCATTGATCTCAGAAAATACAGGAGTGGGTATTTCAGAACCTTCCTCTTTTAAGGACCGACGCCTGGCAATATATGTGTCCGCCTCCTCGGATGCTGTGAATAGAGCCTTTTCAGATGAACCTCATCAATTTCAAATACAGGCCCTGATTGTCGCTTTAAGAAAGAGCGCTCGGCCACATCCCAAAAGGCGCCTCTGCCATCTTTATAGAAATTGGTACGGTATTCCACCACTTAATATATTCTGATGTGACACGGGGAATACGATTAGAAACGGTCGGGACCCTGAAAGTTACGCCCTCTCGGCGATGAAAGAAATCCCACCATATCCGACCGTCACTGGCAATGGAGGACCCATGCTTGGCACGGCTGTCCAAAGGAACTGAGCAGCTGATGAAGGAATATGCTGATCGTAGCCGAAGTTTCTGCTGAAACGGAATGGGTAATAGGGCTCCAAGATGAGCAAGCCTCCCTTCCTGAAGACCAATACACTGGGTCGGATAGCCATAGCCCACCTTACCAGTTCTGGTTCTAATATGGGCCGGGTGGCATTGGCCCCCGAAACAGGATGGACATAAACTTCTACCTCCTCCATTCTGCATTCCCTCTGAGGGTCTACTAAAGGAGCCGAACCTGCTGCCAAGCTCCAGAAATGAATGCTACCAGGAGCATCTACAGGCACTTTTGTCAACCTGCCCCTGATCTTAAACAGCTGCTCTGAGAAAAGACCAGGTTCGGCGCTAGCAAACTCAATCATCCGAGGGAGCAGTGTGTCTGACTGCAAAGTTCTCGGGGCCAGCTCGGGGAAAATGCTGCAAACCCAAGCATTGAAGAAATGAAATGGACCTACAGTCCGTAAGGAACGGGGAACCCGATGTCTATGCAAATCTCCCAGCGATTTGTAAACTAAACACAAAGCCGCCGGGCACAGAGACAGTCTCATCCCCCAGGCCATCTGACAGGCCGGATATATAGCCTCCGGTCTGATAGTCGTCTCGTCCCCTTGGGGGAGAGCGAAAGTGCACAGCCAGAAGGTCAGATAAGCTGCACAATGAGTAATGGGGTCAACCCCTGCTGGGTTCGGGCCGTCTACACCTGCTCGGCGCAGTGAAGCCGGCAATGCTGATTTATAACGAGGGGCCCTGATCTGCTTACTGGGAGTCGGTCCCACGGAAGGGAAGTCTGTATACTTCAAGGGACCCCCGAAGAAGTACTGTATCCACTGTCCTACACGGACTCTCAACCTGCTGCTCTTTTCCCGGGGTTGATATCCTTTGGAAGATCCCCTGCTATAGGCCAGACAAATGGTCCGATAAGCCTTCATCAAGTACCGGTATGCGTAGCCAAAAGAATATCTGCCCTCTCCATCAGAGGCGTCCTTTACAGAGTCGTCTAGACAGACCTCCTCATATGGCTCCCCATCTATAGGCAGGCCTGAAAGCTGCGCAAGACTCCAAAGATCGAGAGAAGTCTCGCCTTCTGCTGTATAGAACGTATTAAACTGTGGGCAGAACACTTCAAGCATGCCGCAACATAATCCCCGAGAGATGGGATAGCGGAACCTGGAGGCAAATACACTATGATATACCCCAGCTCTAATCAGTAAAGGGGCGTATTCCTTCAAGACAAATTCTGTAAACTCCACTGCTCCTACCCTGAAGAGATGGGCGTCTGTCACTTTAGCATCTCCAAACCAGCCGGCAGCTAGCTGATATTTAAATTGAACGGCCAGACAGTTCAGAATAAATGGCTCGTCCCTGTAACCCCACTTCACAGGAGCTAGAAAAAGTCCAAAGTTGGGCTTCTCCCGATGGACGCGACCGGCTGCATGGTCCCACCTTGCCGGGGTAAACTCTGGAGCCCGGGTCAGCATCTTCTTCTCCGGCTCTAATTCAAAAATGCCCAGCACGGCATTCCAGTCCCTCTGCTCGCCTGGGAGATATATAGCTCGGGCTCGATAAACAGAACCCTTCATGCTGTCTCTGTCAGCCAGTATTGCCGCTTCCACAGACCGAGCAAGCAGGAAATCCCTCATTCCGCCTATGGTGAAGGTCCGGATAAATGGCAGCAGATGACGATCCTTCGGCAGGTCCGGACGGTAGTCGGCAGCCCTTCTGAAATCAATCCCTTCTGTGGAAGAATAGACTCCGGAAGACGGCACTGTGTCAGTCTCGGAATCAGAGGACTCATCAACAGTGGCAATCTGGTTATAGCCAAAGCTCAGACTATTCACATTCAACCAGTTGACTGAAGCCCGAGATATGTCCGGCTGAGCTGATGAACTCGCTCCCACAGTCATGGAAGCCGCAGCAGAAGAGTCGGAAGCCATGTCAGTGACTGCAATCAAGAAAAGATGAAAATAAGCATCGGAAAGATGAAGGAGCATGTGATGATTAAATAAATAGTTCCAATTAAATTTTGGCAGCATCTCCTCTTGTCCGGGGTCTGCCCAAGAAAAATAGGGAGTCACCCACCAAGAGGGAGTGACCCCGAGCATAAAATGGGACTCAATCCCACATAATGAATCTACCCGAGAATGAATGGGTCAACAAGGGGAGAAGGCGACAAGGCTCTCGGAGGGGGGGGGAGCTCACCGCCGCCGCCGAGATGAAGAGGGAGAAGGGAGAGGTAAGAAATGAGGTAAAAACCCTCTCGGGGGGGTTAAAAATAAGAAGAAAGAGGGACTTCTCGGCGCGAAGAAAAGCGCGCCGAGAGCCCCCCGTCGGCCGGAAGAAAAGGGGGCGCGCCGAGACGCCCGCGCCGAGAACCCGCCGAAGACGGCCGCACCGAGAAGGCCGCGCCGAGATGCCCACATCGACAACAGGCCGCGCCGAGAAGCACCCGCGCCGAGAAGGGTCCTACCTCGCACCGAGAAGCCCAAGGCAGGGTCAAGAAGGCTCCAAAGTGCTGACAATAAAATAAGAAGATATGGAGATGAAAAAAAACAAGAAAATGAAAGATACATGTGCATAATATTGCTACAGCAACATGATTAAGCCAAAGAACAATGTCAAAGAGAAATGGAGGAAGATACCCTCGAATGATGAAAGGCACCTGCAGACCCCGTGCCGCTTATTCTGCGCTTACGCGGCCCGCAGGTGGGGGGCATTTGTTGACACCTTGAAAATGAGCAAGGGCAGAAACGGAATTGAAAGGAAGATCAGACCAATAGTGAAAGATCAATGACGGAGTTCGTCAACCATCTACCCGGCCGAAGCCTTTTCCCGGCCAAGCTGATGTCTGATGCCATTGTCAGTCAAACGACGGCACTGATGAAATAGCAGTCACCTGGCTGAAGTCTTTTCAGGCCAAAGCTGATGTCCGGTCTTGTCACCGTTTAGGTGACGATACCGATGAGATGATGTCCGACTTTGTCGTCATTCAGATGGCAATGTCGATGAAACCCCAGTCTACCGACTGATGAAAATCTATGAATGATCTCAATAGAAGCTGTGTCACTAGTGGAGGGCCTTCTCGGGTTCTGATACATTTGAAGGACCAATAAAGGCCGAAGTCTATGTGAGGTCTTAAAAGCCCTAAATGGGCCTATAAAAGTGGCGCCGGGATCCCCTTGTCAAAGCCCAAAAGCGGCGCCGAGAAGCTGAAGTCCCACGTGCCGGGAGGTCTGCCTACGATTGAGGCGCGCCGGGACAGGCCGGCCGATAGGATACCAATGAGGGATATAAAACCCCCTCATTCGAAGAGAAGAAAAAAAGAAGAGCAACCAGAGAGGGGCAGCAGTGAGAAAAGGAAGAGGAGCGGAGAAGAAGAATAGATAGCCACGAAAAAGAAGAAGAGAGTAGAGCCTGCAATCTGATCCGAGAGAGGAAGAAGCAAAAGGGCAAAAGAAGAAAGGAGTTTGAAGCCTGATCGAAGGTGGGCAACGGGGAGGGAGAGGAGTCAATGCTCCGCCCTCCCCTCCCCATTTTCTGTAGTTCATTCTTCTAATTTCGATTGCTTCTACTTCTTCCCCCTTCTGATGTATGCTGTGATATCACAGCCGGTTTTACTCCGCTAGGGCAAAGCATAGTCTCCCTGTACCTTCTTTTATGTATTGCCTCCGATGTGCGAATGTAATCGTGATATTCGAATGAATGAACACTACAGGCTCCAGTTGATGGTTGCTGTCTATTTATCCGAAACCCTATTGCTATCTCCCCATGTTTTCTGTCTCTTCTTAGATTCAGTAGCATGCTATCCCCCTCCCCGGTTCGATTGATCGCCTGTTTGTTCGCCGGGTTCTCGAACGCTGCTCGTGCTTACTTCCGAGCCAGGGACAGACTATCCCTTGGCCTCTGAAGCAAAGCGTAGATGTATAGCAACCGCTATTCGGTGTTAGATGTTATATTCATGCTCATCGGCTTTGCTGAAGTCATCCCCGGGGCCAGAGACAGCCATCTCTTGGCCCCCAGATGATGAAGAGTATATCAAAATTGTCCTCAGGGATTATTATGAGCGATGGTGACAGAGACACCCTAAACCATGTTTCCCCCAAATCAATCTCCGCTTCTGGCCTTCCCTTTGAAACACAAGCCAAAATTAGTTGCAGTCTGATGAATTGATCTCCTTTGATTTTCCAAGGCCCGTCTATCTTGTCCTGAATCACCAGGAAAACCCCTGAATCCTCAACAGATCCAAGAACAGGGTACCGTAAAGCTCTGTTTCTCATCCCGGCGCCCTCATACATCTCGACTCCACAAACAGTAAAGCAGATGAACAGTCCTCGGCGCGAGCCTTCCCGTGCCGAGAACTCCACCCCCTTACCTGCGCCGAGAAGCCTGCGCCGGAACCCCCTTTTCATCTTGGCCGCGCCGGGAACCCCCCTGGCTGCTTTGCCACCGCGCCGGGAAGCCCATCCTCTGGCCTTCTCCCCTGCGCGCCGGGAACCCCCCCACTTTGAGCAATTTCTCTTCGCGTCGGGAACTCCTGGCCTTCTCTTCAGCGCGCCGGGAACCTGGCCTCTTTGCCCTTGCGCCGAGAAGCCCACACCCTTGGTCATTTGGCCCTGGCGCCGACAACCTCCCTTGGCCATTTGGCCTTGCGCCGAGAGCCTACTTCCTGGCCTCTTCCTCGTCGCGCCGGGAACCCTCCATGTTGAACCCGCCGAGAACCCTCACCCTCTGGCATCCTTCTAGCGCCGAGAGCCCTAATTACTTAGCCTCCCTGCCGCACCGGGAGCCTAACCCCTTCACCCTTCTGCCTTGGCACCGTAAGACCCCTTTGCTTTCTTGCTTGCCTACGCCGAGAACTCCACTAACGCCAGCTTCCCGGCGCCCCAAATAGTGCCTTGCAAGGAACCCTTCCCGGCGCGGTGGTCTTCGCGTCGGGAACTCATATGCCCATTCGAACCCGTGCCGAGAGGCTACCCTGCCACCCAATGAGCCTCCAACACTTCTATCAAACCCACCTAGGGATGTCCATGAGTCACCAGAACTGTCCCAAGGATAAAATTAAAGGGGGTCAGACTCCCTTATGTTCCACTGATCCATACCGGGTTTATGAGCAACCCCTTTAGCTAAGGTGAGCTCTGCCACTGCATGAGTGCCACCGGCTCCTATAAGGGGAAGAGTCAAACATTGCCCCAGGGCATACATGTGCAATGTGGGAGGTTCGCTCCCTCCTTCTCTCGGGTTTCATCCCGGCACTCCGTGGGTGATAGTCTATTCTCCCCTGGGCATTATCCAGATTATGGGGAGGTGCTGCCGAAATGTCGATCGATGTTTTAGCCCCGATAAGTCCCGGGAGGTGCACATCACACACCCCCCGTCCGGCTCAATCTCCCTGGGAATATGAATGCTGCGAGGCCCTTGGCTGGATAAGAAATATGAAAGGGGACATCTCCCCGATGATGGTCCGGACCCCGTCCCGCCACTGCGTGGACAGTGTCCTATTCCTACCAGGCATGACCCACATAAGAGGTGGTCATGTTGGTGTAGTAATCTGTCGTGCACTAAGTTATCTTCCCATGATAACAAGGGTTTCAATATCATACACTTCGTTTTTAGCCGCCCCGAGTGGCCTCCTATTTTGGCGTTTAATCAAGGGTTGTCCTTCTTAGGAAGGGCGTAATTAACGTCATAGCCTTTATGGTATGGCGGACTTTTGGTCCCGACTCGGACTTCACAATCGACTGACCAAGTCAAGTCGAGCGCATAATAAAATTATCACCCCGGTGACTGGCATGCCTAATAATAAAATAAATAAAAAATGATTTAAAATAAAAATATAAAAAAAATAATAAAATCCCGCGTCCACAAGTCTGGCACGCCCGGTGGGACCGAGTCTCCCTTCATCTCTACGCCAAAATAGGAGGCCCAGCGGGCCCCCCCCCTCAAATTTCTGATTTTGTGTGCTTTCTCTATTTTCAGGAAGCTACGATGACGGCTGGAATCATGTCTGTATGCTTTGATCAACAAGTGGTCGATGTGCACGTTCGAGAAGGCTACCTGGCGGTACCTCTTTCGTTCGGATCGATGCCGCCTGCTGTCAGAATGCCCGACTGCCTGGGCCTCATCTTCACTGACTTGCTCGAGATTGACAACTAGGAGCAAAAGACTGTTGTCGAGACATTGCCGCAAGCTACCAGCTCCAAGATAAGCCAGGTGATGAAAGATACTCCAGAAGTCGTGTCCTGCTTCGTCTATCACGAGGCGAAAGGGAGCGCACCCTCTGTCGCTGCTGAAAGAAGGAGGAGATCCGACAGGAGAGCCCAATCCACTGCTGCGGGTCGTCGGATATCCAACTCAGGAAAGACGATGCTGATCGGAGATGTTCGGGCAAACCTCAATGGTTGCCCAAGGGCGGTCAAGCCGGACGTGATCGTCCCGATGGTGCCTACTACCAACAGATTCCGGGTACTAGCTACCAGGAGGGCCGACATGAAAGAGGAGGATAGAGAGCCACTGGCACCAAAGCCGCCCAAGTTCAGGCAGATCTGGCGGCCGAAGAAAATCCAGAGCTGGGTCTCAGCTCAAGATGAAGGGAACATTGCTGATACCACTGTTGCCCGCTTTAGGGCAGGAAGCAGAAGAGAGAAGGAAAAGACATAAGAAATGCTGTTGCTGTTCACCCCAGGGCTCGGGGTAGGAGAGATGAGAAAGAGAATGAAGAAAAAAATCTGACTACTATTCGCCCCAGCATGAGGGGCAGAAGATATGAGCAGAAGGAAGACCTCACGGTCACCCACCCCATGGCTGGGGGCAAAAGATGGGAGAGGAAGAATTATGCTGCTGCTGCCAACCGCTGCCAAGATGGGAGTAGAAGGTTCAGGGAGGAAGAGGAAATGAGAATAAGCGAACCAGTCGTTGCTGCCACTCTAAGAAGACCAAGAGCCTGTGCCAGACAGGCCGATATAATCAAATACTCCAAAGCCGAGCACTTGACTGCTCAGGTGGCAAGACTGGCTTATCAGCATAAGAGCCAGGAAAGATTGATGCTCCAACCAGAGCCACGAAGGCACAATCAAGAGGAGATGAAACAAGTGGCTCAAGACTACTTTCACTACCTGGGGAACTCCGCCCTCGGGCAGCAAAGATTATCCCGTGCCTTGGGCACCATTGATGAAGAAGAAGAGACCCTTCAAGAAGCAATGCTCGGAGTCTCCTCCTCCGATTCCAATGATTATGAAGAAGGCCACAGAGCCGGGTATGGGAAAGAAGACCTGCACAGGAAGAAGCTGAAGAAAGAATATCGGTCTTTGACCGGCTCAAATACCCCGATCAGGTGAGAAGGAAAGTCTACAGGCAGAGGGAAAAGATGCAGATCTTTGCCTGCAATATGGCCGGGCTTGTCAAAGGGCAGGATATGTTACCGACACAGCCAGATGAACTGCTCAGACTGGCAACCAGACCAGGCCCGTCACAAGGAGAAGTCAGGCGGCCAAAGATAAGATGAAGACTATGATGAAGCCTGCAAGATCACCACTATGACAGTTAATGTGGTGACAACGGAAGAGGAAGACAATCCCTTCGTCGATGATGCTGAAGGGACTTCAGAAGATCTACAGATCCCGTCAACCCTGGATCCCATGATCCAGATGATGTTTAGAAGATATCAACAAGAGATCAATGCTCTCAGAAGACAGCTAAATGAGAGGCATGAAGCTACACCGGTCTCCAAGCAAGCCGAGCCTGTGGGGCAGACTGCCAGCTCAACAGAAATGGCTATTCCAGCTAATCCTCTTCCGGCTGATAAGGGCAAAGCACCGAGCCAACCCGTTCTGCAGCAGACGGTAGCTCAGCCCTCTGCATCTCAGACGCAGCCTGCCGCGCCAGCCTTGCGCGCAACTGTGATGACAACTCCTTACGGTCAGCAACAAGCTCACTTCTTCCCGGAAAACATAGATCCAGCCATAGCCCAAAAGCTGATGATTGAAAAGATTGTGGAGATGAAGCTGTCTGAAAAGACTGGTGATGATGCTAGTACCTACGATGTGTACAAGGTACCATATCCTCCCCAGTATGCTGCTAAGAGACTACCTCCAGGCGTCAGTAAGCCGCCGAAGTTTGAAAAATTTAATGGCCAGGGCTCTCCCAGGGAGCACATAGCTTACTACACCACAATCATGGGTGACTTGGCAGCTGATGAAGCTTATCTGCTTAAGTTCTTCGGCTCATCCCTCACCGGGATAGCCTTTGAATGGTATTCAAGCCTGCCGGCTGGGTCAGTGACCGATTGGCCTGATATGCAAAGAAAGTTCCGCGACAGATTTCACGTCACGGAAAGAGAAATTACAATAGCAGAACTATATGCAACCAGGCAAAAGCAAGATGAAACAGCACTGGACTACATCAAAAGGTGGAGGAACTTAGCTATGAGATGCAGAAGACCTCCTCATCAAGAAGATGCAGTGCAAATATGTAAGCAGAGCCTCAGGAGAGAGGTACTGGAAAAGATGATTGGTGCAGATGTCAGAACATTTGACCGGCTGAACAATATAGTGGCGGAGGTCGAGACGTTCCTGTCTAAGCGTCCGACGGCCAATGCTCCAACTGTGCCGAAAGGGAAATCTAATGATCGACGACCATCGCACTCTGAGGCCAACACCGTCGATTTCAGAACCTTCGAGCAACAGAAAGGGAAGAAGGGGCAGATGAAGCTCCCCCACCAGCAGACACAGCAGAAAGAAAAGATAAGGTCTCTCTGAGAAACAAAATGAGAAAGCCGTACTCTTTCCCGAAAGATAAGACAGCCGCACTATTCAACTGGGCATACAAGTTCAACAAGGTAACATTGCCTGAACCAAAGAGACCCGATGACGCGGCAAAGAAAGGTGATCCACTGTTCTGTCCATATCACCGTGCGCTGGGGCACGCAATTGAAGATTGCTACGTCTTCAAAGATATTATGGAAGGCATGGTCAAAAAGGGCGAGCTACAGCTGGGAGATTACCAGGTAGAGCCACCTCGTCCACATGAGCCTCCGGCATTAAAAATGGCCGCCAATATGATTTCAATCTACCAGCAGCTGCCTAAGGAGGCCGTTGAAGAATGTACCAGGCATACTTATGAAGCTTGCTTCCTCACCCCACTGAAGGATCAGGAAGGATGGCAGATGAAACCCATAAAGAACAGAAAGAAGACTCCCGCAGCCAATACCAATGGAGCAGTTATCCGCGGTGTCACACCAAGACCTGAACTGCCTCCAGTAAAGCCAGTATGGCGCACAGCTGAGACAGGGCCAGTCATCCGGATCCCCACTCATAACCGAAGAAGACAAGCCCCCCTACCTGCACATAAGGAAGTAAGTCCTGCAGCCAGGCGTTTACAGTAGTATATTAATGGGCTCGATGAATATGAACAGAAAAAGCCCGGGCACCTGCTGGTGAAAGACTGTATACTCTGGGAACAGCTCGAAGAATTGAAAATTAAAGAGCAGTCAGAGGCAGAACAAGAAAAGGCTGAGACTGACCCTTCTGGGGGCAGGGGCCAATAAAGCCAAATTCCAGAAAAAGAAGAGATGGCCCAAGTCCAAGAAGGGAAAGAGGGTCGTGACGGTACAATGTAACACCCTGTCGGCACTCTTTACCTCGCCCGGGGAGAATGATGAGGATGAAACATCAAATGCCCCGCTAGAAGCCAACCATGCCGAGGCCTCAACCTCAGCACATGCAACACGCTCCGGAAGAAGGTGGGGGCGCCCACCACCAGCTAATCATAACATTATGTTCAGAGGGGAACAACCCTACCATATTCCCGAACCGGAGGTACGAGGTGTCCAGGTTCCTCCCCCTGCCAGCTTGTACCAAGAAAAGAAGAAAGGAGGTCAAACTCCAACATTTCTGGAATTTCTGTCCAGTCTAGAAAATGGGCAGTCGATACAGGCTGGGCCAGATAAAGGCAAGAGACCTCAGCAATCGGCGTCTGTAGCCTACAAGCAGAATGAGAAAGAAGGGGATAACCCTCTGACGGCACCAGGGGCCGTTGCTATAGAAGAAGCCCCCCAAGAAATCAGTCTAGGGGATGAAACCAGCACTGGGCAGCAGAGGCCACGGGCACCACATGAACCTCCAAAACCCCGATGGGCGGAAGAAATGAGACTGTCTAATGTCAGGGTGGGCAGCCGGATCATGAAAATGCTAAAGAAGCTCCCTACCAGATTCTCCATCTGGGAGATTCTCTCTCTGAGTGAAGAGGCTCGCCAAGCAATTGTTGATGCCTTGCAGTCGCCGGCACAATATGAAGCACTCTTGACAGAAGTGAATTCTGGGCCGTCAGTTACATTCACAGAGGATGACATGCTGATTCCGAATTCCTGCCATAACAGACCGCTGTATATGAGGGGCTCCCTGAACTGTCAGCCACTGAGCAGGATACTGATAGATCCGGGGCTGCCGTGAACATTCTCCCATACCGCATCTACCAAAAATATTACTTTGATCTGCAGCTTACCAAGGTCAGAGACATGAAAATTGCGGGATTCAACCAGAAATGTGAGACGCCCCTTGGGGTGGCTGATTTTAACCTCACATTGGGGGATCTCACTACCGTGGTACGATTCTATGTAATCGACTCCAACACCACATATAAGGCCCTGCTGGGGAGACCGTGGCTGCATGAATATCAGATAGTGCCGTCCACGCTACATCAATGCATTAAATACTGCACAAAGGAAAAGAAGAGAGGGTGTTTGCGGATCTGCATCCCTTCGAAGTATTCGAGTGCCATATGCTCGATGCATCCTACTACACGGAGGTGTCGCAAAAGGGTGAAGAGAAAGAGGCTGGGGTCAACCAGAAGAAGCAGGTGACGAAGGCAAGAAATTGGTCTCCACCGCCACCAAAGGGCTATATTAAAAAGCATGAGGTATCTCACATCTCTTATGCTGGTGACTTTGCTCGGATCACCCCTCCTAGCATTCACCCGGATGATATCAATGAAGAAATGAAAGAAAAGTACACACAAGTGGAGGTTCCGCATGGTTTATTCAAACCCATCGTCAGCCTCGAGTACCAGACGGTGCTACCACTGAAGACTATGGAAGTCCCTCGCTTCTGCGAGCCTCCTACCATATTCTACACCGGGGAGTCAGTCGAGGAAGATGATCAAGACTGCATGGTCCCTGAAGAGGCTGCAAACCAGATGGTGCCAATTACAGGCTTGGATTATACTACCCGACGGGTTTCACAGATGTTCTCTAAGATGCGAATGCCGTCATTGCAGCCTGTTGCCCAGAAGAAGGCGTTCAAGGAGCTATGGGATCCGCCTCGGGATAATAAAGAACTGAGGAAGATCACTCAGTGCCCGGGATTGGGTTATACCCTTCAAGAATACTATGAAGCTGAGGTGGACGTCATCTCTGTCTCCTACCAGCATGAAGACCCTCCCGAGGTGGGATATGACAAGTACCCCTCGGAAGATGAAGAAATCATTTATCAATCCATAATGAACAATGAATCCCCAGACAGTCAGCCGGAGACGGGGACGTCTGATGAAGCAAAGAAAGATTGGTGCTGGGAAGACCTACCTTGCAAAGAGGACCTGTTCCATGCTGAAGCAAAGTTTGATACGGGAACCCCGGATGAAGACCAAGTAGCCAAAGAGCTGAGGGAATGCCTGGAGTTTGAGCGCATCCTGGAAGAAGTCCGGGCCCTACAGAATGACGATCCCTCGGCAAAGCCTGCATCAGAAGAACCTCTGGGGGTGGAAGACTCCATTTTTGAGTTCCCTTCTAAACCAGTCACGTCCTCGGGACAGACTAAACAGAATCCAACAATATTGGCCGTATATGATGAGCCGGCACCCGTTGATGACCAGTATGATGAAACAGAGAATCATGAAACTGAAGAAGATTATATCCCGGGAGGCTTCATTGACTTGCAAGAAGCCCTGCCCGAGGTCGAAGATGGAGGTCAGGCCACCATCGATAAGCTTGTGGAAATAAATCTGGGGACCGCAGATGAGCCAAGGCCGACATTCCTCAGTGCACTGCTGGAGCCAGCTGCCAGGGAATAGTATGTATAGTTCTTGAAAGAATTCTGAGACTGCTTTGCATGGACATATGATGAAATGCCGGGACTGAGTTCTGATGTGGCACAGCATTGATTAGCAATAAACCCAGAGGCTAGCCCTGTGAAGCAGCCTTCCAGGAGAATGCGCCTTGAATTAATAAATCAGATTAACAAAGAGGTTGACAAGCTAATCGATGTGGGCTTTGTTGAAGAGAACCAATATACTACATGGCTAGCCAATATAGTGCCCGTAAGAAGAAGAATGGGCAGATCAGAATATGTGTTGATTTCCGGGACCTTAATAAGGCCTGCCCGAAAGATGATTTCCAGTGCCAATCACTGAAGTAATGATCGATGCAACTACTGGTCATGAAGCCCTGTCATTTATGGATGGGTCATCCGGATATAACCAGATCTGGATTGCTGAAGAAGACAGAGTGCACACTGCGTTCCGCACTCCGAAGGAGATATTCCACTACAAAAGGATGCCGTTTGGCCTCAAGAATGCCGGCACTACCTACCAAAGAGCTATGACCAAGATCTTTGATGATTTGCTCTTCAAGAAAGTAGAGTGCTACATTGATGATTTGGTAGTAAAAACTAAAAGAAGAGAAGACCATCTGCAAGACCTGAGGATAGTATTCCAGAGGCTGTGCAAATATGAACTCAAGATGAATCCTATGAAATGTGCCTTCGGCGTGTCCAGTGGAAAATTCCTCGGGTTTATTGTCCGACATAGGGGCATTGAAATCGACCCATCCAAGATTAAGGCTATCCAGGAGCTCCCTCCACCAAGGAGTCTGCCCGAGCTAAGATCTCTGCAAGGGAGTCTGGCCTATATCCGACGATTTATATCAAATCTGTCGGGAAGATGCCACCCCTTTCACAAGCTCATGATGAAAGATGTACCGTTCCTCTGGGACGATGGCTGTCAGGAAGCCTTCGAGAAGCTGAAAGAATATCTCAAGACCCCTCCGGTGCTGGGGGCACCAATTAAGGGCAGGGCCTTGATACTGTATATCGCAGCCACATACTGTTCCCTGGGGGCAATGCTGGCACAGATAAATGAAGAAGGCAAAGAACAAGCCTTGTACTACCTAAGTAGGAGGCTGATTAGAACTGAAGAAAGCTACAGCTACATAGAAAAGACCTGCTTGGCACTAGTCTTCGCTGTCAAAAAGCTCCGACACTATATGTTGTCACATGAAGTCAGATTGATATCTGCAGCAGATCCGCTCAAATATATATTGACTCAGCCAGTACTGAAGGGCCGGTTGGGCAAATGGGCAGTGATCCTGATGGAATTCGCTATTACCTATACACCCCAGAGGGCGATAAAAGGACAGGCCGTGGCTGATTTCTTCGCAGAGCATCCTGTGCCGGAAAATGATATGTTAGGGACTGAGTTACCCGATGATGAGACACTCGAGGCCTGCCAGACCCAGTCAGTTATGTGGCAACTATTCTTTGATGGAGCATCTAGAACAGACACAGACTCCGATGGAAAGACCAGAATACGGGCCGGGGCCGGTATTGTGCTGAAGCCACCAGAAGGGGAGGTCGTGCATACTTCCTGTTCTATAAACAAACCCTGCACCAATAATGAGGCCGAGTATGAAGCTCTGATAATCGGGCTATATATCAGCCTCAACATGGGTATCCAAATGCTTCAAGTATTCGGGGATTCAATGTTGATAATAAAACAGATCCAAGGGGAGTTCGAAGTGCGGAAGCCAGAACTGAGTCCCTACCACCAAAAAGCTGTGCGCCTCATGGCGAAATTCTACCATGTTGAGCTCAAGCATGTGGGCCGCGGACACAATGCCCAGGCTGATGCACTGGCGAAGTTGGCCAGCTCACTAGCAGTCCCACCAAATAAGACACTGAACATTGTCGTTATGAACCGGCGGCAAGTCCCCAGTATGCTAGAAGAGTGCCCCGAAGAAGACGAGGTTGCCACCATCAGCACAGAACAAGCGTCTGATTAGAGACAACACTTGCTGCAGTGGTTTCTACACCAACAACTGTCGCAGAAAAGAGAAGAAAAGATGAAACTCTTAAGAATCAAAGATTCTTATGAACTCAGGAATGGAATTTTGTTCCGAATAATGGCAGATGCACGCAAGAAGATCCTACTCCGTTGTCTGTCAACTGAGGAAGCCTGGCAAGCGATGAAAGAAACACATGCTGGGACAGCAGGTGCCCACCAGGCTGGTCCCAAGATGAAGATAGAAATCAAGAAGCTGGGCTACTATTGGCCCACCATGTTTGAAGACTGCTGTAAATTTGCAAAATCATGCCAGAAATGCCAGGAGCATGCTACTGTGCCTAGAAGGCCTCCTACGACTCTGCACCCTACAGTTCCCAGTTGGCCGTTTGCACAATGGGGAACTGATGTAGTCGGGCCACTGCCGACTTCCTCGGCCGGACATAAGTACATACTGTTGTGCATCCCTTGGTTTTGATGATGACAATAGGATATGTTTGACTAATCTAAGTTCTATCTTGTTTCTTAAAGCAAATGGTTTGGTTATGTGTGTAAAGATAGTGCATTGAATTAATGCCTATTTGATGATGACAAATATGCTTTTATATACATTTGGAACTTCAAGTCAAATCTTATAAGTTAAACAAATTTCAGGTTCACTGAAATCCAAGTGGAATCAACAAATCAGTATAAGCGTGAAAGACTGTCTGTCGACCACTGAAGAAGCTATGGTCGACCAACGAACTCAACCAGAAAAGCATCAGAACATCTGTCTTCTGGAAGCACCTTGGCTGTCGACCAAAGCCCCGCCTCTGGTCGACCACAGAAAAGACAGAAGCAACAGACAGAACTGCTGGCCATCTGGAAACTGCCCCCTGTCGACCAGCGACCAGGCTGTGGTCGACCAACGGGCGACGTGAGTTTCAGCCAGAAGAACCGGCCGTCTGGGGACTGCCCATTGTCGACCAGCGACAGGGTCATGGTCGACCACGGGTTTATATATCGTCCAAAACCGAACTCTAACCGAATTCTGTTTTGGTTCCTTAAAACCTGCAAATGGTTGTTGCAGGTTGTTGGGCTGCTCAGGAGATAAGATTCCGCACGGGAATCAAGGAAACAATCTTGCTTAGAAGTGGTCAAACTCGTTCTAACGATTGGATTTAAACAGATCCCTGTTTTCTAGCAGATTGGCGCTCGATCTGAAAATTGAGCGGGAAGAGTTTTACTCTTGATAAAAGGGCTGTATGAAAAACGAAAAGAACATACATCACGAACAAGGGAGCAGTGAGAGAGCACGGAATAGAAGCCAAGGAAGATATACACAGAAGAGGAAGAAGGAGCTCTCCACCAATCAAAAATCTGCAGAAAGGTTAAAGGCAATCTCGTTGCTGCAGAAGGAAGACTTAGCTCAAGACTGTGCGATCTCCAGCAGCAGAACAATCGAAGGCAACTGACTGGAAGATCAACAGGGAGTCTAGGCTTCTTCATAAGCGTGATCAAGTTCCAGGCTGAACACCTATTCTTCTACACACGCCAATATTCAGTCCTGTCTTTCATCACCTGTTCTTATCATCTTTTCATTTCTGATTACAATTATTGTCAAGCTGTGAGGCAGCAGAGTCAAGCTGTGTGTCAGCAGGTACAAGCTGTGTGTCAGCTGTGTTTTGATTGAGATCAGAGATTCTCATAGTGAAGCCTTGCTTGAGTTAAGCAAGGGGTGGATGTAAGTCTCAGGAAGAGACTGAACCACCTTAAAAATCCTCTCTTGTGGTGTGCTTGGGTGTGTTTGATTTCCTATACGTATGCTTGCATCTTACTATCCGCATTAGTTCTATAATTCATTAATTACCAGTAGCTCATCTGGTCGATAGTTAGTAAATTATCAAAAAGGGGGAAAGATCTATTCACCCCCCCTCTAGATCTATTCAGTCCGTATCCAACACGTGGTATCAGAGCAGGTTCTCCAGATATGTGGTCTAACAACCAGAGAGACCGGGCGGACTGAACTCTAAAAGCCTCATAGCTGAGGGGCACTCTGTAACTAGACCTCCATATTTTGATGGAACTGATTATTCTTATTGGAAAAATCGTATGCAGGTGTTCTTACGTGCGCAAGACCACGAGATGTGGAGGGTAGTGAGCCATGGACCTTTTGAGCTACCGGAAGATGAAGAAACCTGGACCAGAGAACAGGTCAGGAAATCAACTGTCAACTGGGGAGCCATGAACGTGATGCAGTGCTCACTACACCCCACAGAATTCTCAAGAGTTTCCCAATGCGCAACAGCCAAAGAAATGTGGGATCGTCTAAAGGTAATCTACGAAGGTACTTCCGAGGTAAGAGAGACAAAAGCAAATATGCTAGTCTCAGAATATGAATGTTTAGGATGAAAAATGATGAAAGTATTTCTGAGATGTATGCCAGATTAGTACAACTGACTAATGGCTTGAAGAGCTTAGGGAAGACATACAAAGAGCAGGAATTAGTGAGGAAGATTTTAAGGTCTCTCACATCGATGTGGCATACCAAGGCCACAGTCATTGAGGACTCAAAGGATCTCACAACAATGACAGTGGATGAGTTAGTAGGATCCCTGATGGCCTATGAGGTCAATCTGAAGAGAAAGGAAGATGAGGGCAAGAAAAAGAAGCAACTTGCCCTAAAGACTAAGACAAGCACCTCTGAGGTGTCTGACAATGATGACTCATCTAGCTCAGGTGAAGAATCTGGTGAGCTAGCCATGCTTACAAGAAAATTTAAAAAATTCCTGCGGAAGGAAGGTAAAGGATTCAGAAATCCAAAGGGCATGGTAAGGAAGTCATCCCAGTTTAAATCTGATAAACATAAGGCTCCTTCTAACAAACTCATTTGCTACAATTGCAGGCAGCCTGGACATATGAAGGCTGAATGTCCAGAAGCTCCTAAGAAATCAAGCTTCAAGTGGAAAGGCAAGAAACCCAAGGCGATGATTAGCACTTGGAGTGAGGAGGAAGAGAGCAGTGAAGAGGAAACAACTTCCGAGGAAGAAGAAGGAAAGCTCTGTCTGATGGCCAAGGGAGACAACAGTGATCTTGAGGTAAGTTCCCCATTTCAAGACTTCTCTAGTTCGGATTGGGAAGCAGTATATTCAGAATTGCTTGATACTTATGAAAGAATAAGAAAGGAAAATAAACATTTGAAGAAGAAGATCAGTCAACTGAATAAAGACAACAATTCAATGGATAACAAAACTGAACTAGAAATGGAAATCAAGTCGCTGAAAAACAAACTGAATCAAATGGACTTAGATGAAGAAAACCACAAGAGAATGTCCGAAGAGAATGAAATGCTAAAAAATGACATTGATGAGTTAAAACTAAAGACTCAAGAACATGAACAGGAAACTAAGTTAAGTCAAGAAAGAAACAATTCACTCAAGGAAGAAAACAACCAACTCCTAAGAGAAATAGAAAGAATTAAGAGTGACCTGAAAAACAAACAGGAGACCTTGGAAAAAATGACTCAAGGTCAAGAAAACTTAAATGCTGTCTTGGGAATAAAAGTAAACTTTCAAAAAGAAGGGTTAGGATACAATCCTACGGCTAAAAAGGAATTCCAAATAAAAACTGTAACTGGGATTGCTGACTCAAAAGGAAAAAGGCCCCTGATTAATCTATACCAAGATAAACAAGAGGATGTAGCTGAATGCTCCTCCAAAAGGAACAATGTCACCAAGGAAGAGAGAAATTTTAAAGAGAAAACAGTCAATCAATATAAGATTCAAAATAATAAACAAGAAACCCAAATTCACAGAAATCACCAAACAAACCAAGGACTAAACCAAGTTAAAAGACATAAATCTGGAAAACAAGATGTCTGGAGACAGGCTGGTCGACAACAGACCCTTCATCTGTCGACCAGAGGATCTGCCAGAACAGGCGCTGGTTACTGGAGAAGCAGTGGTCGACCACAGGTACACCAGATGTCAACCAGAGGTGCTGCCAGAACAGACGCTGAGTTCTGGAGACGCGATGGTCGACCACAGACATACCAAAAGTCGACCATGGCCAGACAAGCAAACAGAAATCACAGGTTTTTTCGGGTAAAACAAAATGAAAACTTGAATACACAAAGGTGGACTCAGATTAAAGAAGCTTTAGAACAAAAGCAACCCAATCTGAACAAGTTCAGAAATAAAAATTTACACTGCTCTAACAGAATCTGGGTTCCCAAAGGATTACTGCAGCAATTTCATAATTTCACAAGCTATCTTGGACCCGGGTGCCATTGGGGTCCAAAAGTTTCTGTGTAACTTGTGATGCAGGTGTGTCTAGCAGCTATACACAACAAGTGGTACTTAGATAGTGGCTGCTCAAGACATATGACAGGGGATAAGGCAAAATTCTCCGAGCTAAACTCAAAAGATGGAGGACATGTGACATTTGGAGGGAATAACAAAGGCAAGATCATTGGGAAAGGATTTTTACAGAAGAATGAAGCAGGATGGAACAAAGGAATAAATCACAGGTTCTCCTCACCAAGGACGCCAGAGCAAAATGGAGTGGTGGAAAGAAGGAATCGCACACTTGTTGAAATGGCCAGAACCCTGTTAGTTGAAGCCAATCTTCCAAGAAGATTTTGGGCTGAGGCGGTCAATACAGCATGTTATATTGTAAACAGGGCAATGGTAAGACCATCTTGTGCGAAAACTCCATATGAGGTGTTCAAAGGTAAGAAGCCATCTCTAGCTCATTTTAGGATCTTCGGTGTAAGGTGTTTTATTCATAACAATGACAAGAGATCATTGGACAAATTTGAACCAAAGAGTGACCCAGGAATCTTCTTGGGATACTCTGACCGATCAAGAGCCTATAGAGTCTACAACACCAAAGATCAGCTAGTTGAAGAATCCCCACATATCACATTTGATGAAAATAATGACTTTGACAAAACTGGACAGGTAGGCAAAGATGAAGATGGGGAATTTCTGGAAGGCAAAGAGGAACCAATGGAGACTGAAGCAGAACCAAAGCAAGGTGATTCCAATGATCAACCCGAAGGAGAGATCATCCCAGGTAACAATTCTGAAAATCTGAGATTTCTCAGAGATCATCCTCTAGATAACATCATTGGAGGAATTAATGAACCGAGGAAAACTAGATCTCAGCTTAAAACAGTTGATGAATTAGATCAGCTAGCCCTTGTATCTCAAGTTGAGCCTAAAAATGTAGAGGAAGCTTTAAGAGATGAATCTTGGATAAATGCCATGCATGAAGAATTAAATCAATTTGAAAGAAATCAGGTTTGGAAACTTGTTCCCAGACCTTCATCTCATCCTGTTATTGGAACCAAATGGGTTTATAAAAATAAGCTTAATGAAGAAGGAGTTGTTATGAGGAACAAGGCTCGGTTGGTGGCTAAGGGGTATAACCAAGAATTTGGAGTTGATTTTGAAGAATCATATGCTCCAGTTGCAAGGTTAGAAGCCATTAGAATATTGTTAGCATTTGCGGCGTCTCATGGAATTAAATTGCAGCAAATGGATGTAAAAAGTGCCTTTCTAAATGGCTTTGTAAAGGAAGAAGTCTTTGTGGAACAACCCCCTGGTTTTGAAAATGATGATTTTCCTAATCATGTCTTTAAACTGCATAAGGCTTTGTATGGTTTAAAGCAGGCTCCTAGGGCATGGTACGACAGACTGAGTTCATTCCTCACCAAAAAGGGCTACACAAGAGGTAAAATTGATCAAACATTATTCTCCAAGACCCAAGGTAAGAATATACTAATTGTGCAAATCTATGTGGATGATATTGTGTTTGGATCCACTGAAGCTTCATTATGTACTGAATTTGCAAATCTAATGACCAATGAGTTTGAAATGAGTTTAATGGGTGATTTACAGTTCTTTCTTGGATTGCAGATTCTACAATGTAGAGAAGGCTACTTCGTAAATCAATCCAAGTACATAAAGGAGATGCTGAAAAAGTTTGGCATGGAGAGCTGCAAACCAATAGAGTCACCCATGGGGACAAATGCAACATTGGAGGCTGATGTAAAAGGTAACATGGTAGATGCCAAGAAATACAGAGGTATGATCGGATCCCTACTATATTTAACTGCCTCTAGGCCAGACATTCAGTTCAGTGTATGCATGTGTGCTAGATATCAATCTAGCCCTAGAGATTCACATTTAGGGGCTGTCAAGCGTATCTTTCGTTACCTTGCCGGTACCCAAGAATTGGGTTTATGGTATCCTACTTATTGCAAACTAGATTTAATTTCATATTCAGATGCTGATTATGCTGGTTGCAAAATTGATAGGAAGAGTACTAGTGGTTATTGTCAAATATTAGGTGGATGTTTAATATCATGGGCTTCTAAAAAACAGCATTCTGTGGCACTCTCCACTGCTGAGGCTGAGTATGTCGCAGTAGGGAGCTGTGGTACACAGGTTTTGTGGATAAAACATCAACTTCAAGACTACAATGTAGATCTTGGATGTGCACCTATTTTCTGTGACAACACTAGTGCTATTAATTTGTCTAAAAACCCCATTCAACACTCTAGGACAAAACACATTGAGATCCGTCATCACTTTCTAAGAGATGAGGTCTCCAAAGGAAATTTCATGCTTCATTTTGTAGAAACTGAAAAACAACTGGCAGACATTTTCACAAAACCCCTTAACAATGACAGATTTTCAACTCTAAGAAGGGAGTTAGGAATTTGTAGAATTTCCTCTGAAAGTTCTTGAAATAATAATATTCTTGGGTTCACTGTACAGTCTTTGTCTCTTCTGTTCTTCGTTGTGTCAACTAGGTCTTAAGTACTAGATAAGTCCTGATTTTGGAGGTTATAGTGTCGGGTGCTATTTCAACAAGCTCTGAGGAACTCTGGTTTATCTACGGATTACTTCCCATGGTCAACCACAGACAAGGCGCTGGTCGACCAAGGCATCAGGACAGGAAATAGTTAGCTCTGGGAATTCGCAGCTGTCGACCACAGGCGATCCAATGGTCGACAACAGGTTTGTCAGAACGCAGTCTTCTCAACAGGCAGGTTCTGTGACAACACAGAGGTCGACCACAGGCCACTCCATGGTCGACAAAGGACCTGAAAAAGGGAAATTAGATCTAGTCAGGCTGCTGGCTTTGGTGGGAAATCTTCTGAACTTTTTGGACTCTGAGCTCAGTTTTGCTTTACTCACTCATCCTCATTCACTTCCCATTCCTTGTGTCTCAATATCTCTTTGTGGTCAACTTATTGTTTTCTATCTTCAGCAAGGACTCACAAATTGAGGGGGAGTAAAAAGTGTAAACTCATTCCTTAATAAATCATTGAACAACCTAACCATATCTTACAAGAAAATCACCAAAGTCATCAATGAGAGTAAAGGTTAAGTGTAGTAATGAGAATTTGACCTGTACTACTGCAATAACTTCAAACCATAACTATGACTCTGACTCAAGACTATTGAGAACTTATGCTTTTAGTAATGAGACTATTTCTCTATCCGTGTCTGTGTTGGACAGTGAAAATAAACGCAGCTATAGCATGAATGTATATGGAATACGCCATAATTCTGCCTTCTTGGTAGAGCAATGGACTGAGTTCTGAGAAACTACTGTTCTCTATCACAAAGCAAAATTGGCTGAAAAATTAAGTGGGAGACATGTATGTCATGAAGACTCAATCTACCTCTGCCACTCTCAAAATTATTAATTGGGCATCCTGAGTAACTGGGGATATTGGCGTCTGATAAACGTATATCCTCACGGATAAAAAGTGTGTCCCAGTTAAAAGTGGAATGGTTAGGCATGCTAAGTAGCCGGGGTTTCTGGCGTGTAAAAAGCGTGTCTCCTCGTGTGGAAAAGCATGTGATAAACCTGACCACAGCTATTAAATATTTCAAAACGAAAAGGCAACAAAAATGGTTGACCTAATGCACTATATGCAAATCAAAGCATAAAACACTGTTCAGCTTGTTCAGCTAGTACAATTATCTCATGAACCATATTATAAGTTTAAGGAGCCGTGAGTAAGAAAGTGGATATGGGGAGTCAATTTATTGGGGCAATACTTTCAAATTCTTTGAACCACAAGACCCACTCGACTTTGTCACAAGGTGGTCTTTGAGAAAGGGAGGAAAGGTTACTTAAATGTCTTATTAAAGAAAGGGGGTACACTTCATCTTCCCAAAATATGAGTTATGCTGATTAATCGTGACCGCTCGTTCTTTGCATCGCGATGGTTCACTGCCCTAAAAATTAAGGGCCAGCCCTAATGCCCTACCCTATAAATTGTCTCGGCTGGGTCCCTGAAATTCTCCCATCCGCAGCTCTAGCCCTCTCTCAACTTCATCTTCTCCAGATTTCTTTTCTCGCCTCTCTCTCGCCTCTATCTCGCTTCCCTTCACAATGTCTCCCAAGCGCGCTCTACTTTCCTCTAAGCGTAGAAGAGATCAGGCCCCTGCCGCAGCTTCAATGCCGTCCAAGCGATCCAAGTCGCGGGCCGCGCAGGGTTCGCCATCGGCCCCTCACAGGTCAACCACGGCTGATGCACCTGGTCCAGGCAGACAATCAGCAGCTTCAGAGGAACCCGCAGTGCATCCAGTTTCTGGAGCTCTCAAGCCACGGACAGTTCTGCAACCAAGGATCGTCGATTTCTCCGATGCCAAGCTGATGGAGATGTTCCCAGATCTACTGCCAATTTTTGAAGCTCAAGAGTGGACTACGTTCGTTTCAGTGCACAATTCGTACTCGCCCCAGCTTGTGCAAGAATTCTACCACAACCTGCAAATCGTGGACAGTCAGCTCTACACCGTAGTTCAGGGGAAAGTCATCAGACTCGACGTCAAGCTTCTCCACATAACGCTGAAGACTCCCAGAATTGGAGCTGTTTTCAACCATGAGGACTTCGACCTCCGAGAAGCACATGCAGTGGTCACTGGCAAGCCAGCCCCTGAGGTCCTTCCCAAGTACCTCAATGCTAATACCTTCCCTCCTCTTCATCGTTTGCTTCACCACATCATCACCACCATCATACAACCTCGAGGAGGCGCCAGAGATCAAGTGAGTCGCCTCCATCTGTTTATACTCCATGGCCTCATCACTCGCCAGCCTATTCGCCTACCCACACTCCTTTTGAATTCCCTCAGAAGCATCCTACATTATCCCCTGAATTCTCTTCCTTTTGCTGCCCATATCACTTCCATTCTGAAAGCAGCCAACATACCTTCTCCTCACAGCCCAAGCATTGTCATTCCCAAATGGCACGTCTACAATTTTCACTTCGTGACCACATTCTTGGGATTTAAGAAGGTCGGAGACCATGTTCAGCGCACTCTCCCTTCCAAGGGCAAAGCAAAGGATCCAGTGCCATCCTCTTCTCCACCTCATTCACCTATACAGGTTAGCCCTGCTGTCACACCGTCACCAATGGTGCCTCAAGCTACACCTACTACCACCACTGCTACCCATCCACCATCGTCCCTTTCACTAGTGCTCTGGCAGCCAGGCACTGCTGCCCCTCCAGCTCAATCCCCATCTGCTCGAACTACCCAAGCTCCATCACATTCTGCTCAACCCACACAAGTACCACCTACCTCCACTCCCTCTACTTCTGCTCCACCACCAGCATTTACCTCCCAACCTGAATCTCATGACGTGCTTCTCCAGATGGCATCTCAGTTATCTTCTCTCACCACCAAACTCCAATCATTTCAAGAGAATGTCAATGCTGCCACTGGACGCTTGGAGCAGAAAGTCCAACGGCTGGAACAACAGATGGAGGCCAGGTTCATCAAGCAGAAGGAACACTCTGACCAGGCTAGTTCTCGGTTCAACAGACTAGTAAGGACCCTCGGTGAAGTGTCCGATCAGATGGGAATCCGTATCGAGATCACAACCCAACAGAATGAGAAGTATCACAAGGATACTATCTCAGAGATCCAGAAGCTCAGGCTCTCCTATGCCCACATTGTTGACAAGCTGGATCGCATGGAAGAGAACGTGAAGCCAGAGACCTCCTCATCCTCCTCAGAGGGATTGTTCAAATGATCCACTTTTTGCTGTTGACAAAGGGGGAGAGAGAAGCTTATGTGTCATTGTGCTTATGTGTCATTGTGTGCCTAGATGTGTGTCTAGATAGATGTGTGTCTAGATGTCAAGTTTACTTTGTCTACGTGTCCTCAGTGTCTTTATCCTTTTTTGAGTCTCTCATGTAATTAGTGCTATTATTTTTGAAAGCCACATCAAACGAATTGTCTGAATGAAATCTGTGCTATGATAGCCTTGCATGCAATATCAAATGAATTTCATAATCTGTTGTTTGTCACAATGACTCATGGTTGTCATCATCAAAAAGGGGGAGAATGTTGTGCATCCCTTGGTTTTGATGATGACAATAGGATATGTTTGACTAATCTAAGTTCTATCTTGTTTCTTAAAGCAAATGGTTTGGTTATGTGTGTAAAGATAGTGCATTGAATTAATGCCTATTTGATGATGACAAATATGCTTTTATATACATTTGGAACTTCAAGTCAAATCTTATAAGTTAAACAAATTTCAGGTTCACTGAAATCCAAGTGGAATCAACAAATCAGTATAAGCGTGAAAGACTGTCTGTCGACCACTGAAGAAGCTATGGTCGACCAACGAACTCAACCAGAAAAGCATCAGAACATCTGTCTTCTGGAAGCACCTTGGCTGTCGACCAAAGCCCCGCCTCTGGTCGACCACAGAAAAGACAGAAGCAACAGACAGAACTGCTGGCCATCTGGAAACTGCCCCCTGTCGACCAGCGACCAGGCTGTGGTCGACCAACGGGCGACGTGAGTTTCAGCCAGAAGAACCGGCCGTCTGGGGACTGCCCATTGTCGACCAGCGACAGGGTCATGGTCGACCACGGGTTTATATATCGTCCAAAACCGAACTCTAACCGAATTCTGTTTTGGTTCCTTAAAACCTGCAAATGGTTGTTGCAGGTTGTTGGGCTGCTCAGGAGATAAGATTCCGCACGGGAATCAAGGAAACAATCTTGCTTAGAAGTGGTCAAACTCGTTCTAACGATTGGATTTAAACAGATCCCTGTTTTCTAGCAGATTGGCGCTCGATCTGAAAATTGAGCGGGAAGAGTTTTACTCTTGATAAAAGGGCTGTATGAAAAATGAAAAGAACATACATCACGAACAAGGGAGCGGTGAGAGAGCACGAAATAGAAGCCAAGGAAGATATACACAGAAGAGGAAGAAGGAGCTCTCCACCAATCAAAAATCTGCAGAAAGGTTAAAGGCAATCTCGTTGCTGCAGAAGGAAGACTTAGCTCAAGACTGTGCAATCTCCAGCAGCAGAACAATCGAAGGCAACTGACTGGAAGATCAACAGGGAGTCTAGGCTTCTTCATAAGCGTGATCAAGTTCCAGGCTGAACACCTATTCTTCTACACACGCCAATATTCAGTCCTGTCTTTCATCACCTGTTCTTATCATCTTTTCATTTCTGATTACAATTATTGTCAAGCTGTGAGGCAGCAGAGTCAAGCTGTGTGTCAGCAGGTACAAGCTGTGTGTCAGCTGTGTTTTGATTGAGATCAGAGATTCTCATAGTGAAGCCTTGCTTGAGTTAAGCAAGGGGTGGATGTAAGTCTCAGGAAGAGACTGAACCACCTTAAAAATCCTCTCTTGTGGTGTGCTTGGGTGTGTTTGATTTCCTATACGTATGCTTGCATCTTCACTATCCGCATTAGTTCTATAATTCATTAATTACCAGTAGCTCATCTGGTCGATAGTTAGTAAATTATCAAAAAGGGGGAAAGATCTATTCACCCCCCCTCTAGATCTATTCAGTCCGTATCCAACACATACTGGCCATAACATATTACTTCTCCAGATGGGCGGAGGCTATAGCATTAAGAGAAGTGACTGGTGAACTGGTCGCCAGATTCATCAAGCAGAACATTATCTTCTGGTTCGGGATCCCCAGCCGAGTAATATCTGACAATGGAAGTCATTTCAGAAATCAGAAGGTCTATCGACTTGCTGAGAAATATAAGATCGAATGGAGGACCTCCACTCCGTACAATCCATAGGCAAACGGATTGGCAGAAGCTTTTAACAAGACTCTCTGCACCTTGCTGGCCAAGGTCGTCAGTTCTAATAAGAAGGACTGGGAAGAGAAAATGTATGAAGCTCTGTGGGCATACCGCACTTTCTTCAAGACACCTACAGGGTGCTCACCA
Organism: Amorphophallus konjac; assembly: GCA_022559845.1. Taxonomy (NCBI): domain Eukaryota; kingdom Viridiplantae; phylum Streptophyta; class Magnoliopsida; order Alismatales; family Araceae; genus Amorphophallus; species Amorphophallus konjac. The sequence goes on along the minus strand of CM040121.1, from coordinate 514,046,768 downwards.
TACTCGTTGGTATACGGCTCAGAGGCAGTGATTCCGCTAGAGCTGGAAGTCCCGTCACTCAGAGTGGCAGCCCAATATGGCCTGGCCCGTGGCGAACAGACCAATGCAGAAAGAAGACTAGAAGAGCTGGCTGAATTGGAAGGGAAGCGCCTCCGAGCTCAGAAGAGTATCCAAATGTATCAGGCCCGCATGGCCACTGCATTCAACAAACTCGTAAAAGGACAAGAATTCAAGAAAGGCGACCTCGTCATGGTCAAGAAAAAAGAAGTCATGGCGTCCAACCCAAAAGGAAAGCTGAATGCTAATTGGGAAGGTCCTTATGTGATACAAAGGGTCTATGAAGGAGGGGCCTACGTGGTGTTAACCATCGAGGGGAAATCCAATTCTCGCCACTCAACGGAAGACATCTGAAGCTATATCATACGGCACAACCAACATTCCCCGAGTAATCGGGTAAAATACACCCTTTTCTTGGTATAGCGGCACTCTGCCCTAGCCAAGCTACACCCTTTTCTTGGTCTAGCGGCACTCCGCCCTAACCAAGCTACACCCTTCCCTTGGTCTAGTGGTACTTCTCCCTAGCCAAGCTACCATTTCTTGGTCTAGCGGCACTCCGCCCTAGCCGAGCTACCCTTTTCTTGGTCTAGTGGCACTCCGCCCTAGCCGAGCTACCCTTTCCTTGGTCTAGCGGCAATCCGCCCTAACCAAGCTACACCCGTTTCTTGGTCTAGTGGCACTCCGCCCTAACCAAGCTACACCCTTCCCTTGGTCTAGTGGTACTCCGCCCTAGCCAGGCTACCCTTTCTTGGTCTAGCGGCACTCCGCCCTAGCCGAGCTACCCTTTTCTTGGTCTAGCGGCACTCCGCCCTAGCCGAGCTACCCTTTCCTCGGTCTAGCGGCACTCCGCCCTAACCAAGCTACACCCATTTCTTGGTCTAGCGGCACTCCACCCTAACCAAGCTACATCCTTTCCTTGGTCTAGCGGCACTCCGCCCTAGCCGAGCTACCCTTCCTTGGTCTAGTGGCACTCCGCCCTAGCCGAGCTACCTTTTCTTAGTCTAGCGGCACTCCGCCCTAGCCAGGCTACCCTTTCCTTGGTCTAGTGGTACTCCGCCCTAGCCAGGCTACCCTTTCTTGGTCTAGCGGCACTCCGCCCTAACCAAGCTACACCCTTTCTTGGTCTAGCGGCACTCCGCCCTAACCAAGCTACACCCTTCCCTTGGTCTAGCGGCACTCCGCCCTAACCAAGCTACACCCGTTTCTTGGTCTAGCGGCACTCCGCCCTAACCAAGCTACATCCTTTCCTTGGTCTGGCGGTACTCCGCCCTAACCGAGCTACCCTTTCCTTGGTCTAGTGGTACTCCGCCCTAGCCAGGCTACCATTTCCTTGGTCTAGTGGCACTCCGCCCTAACCAAGCTACGCCCGTTTCTTGGTCTAGCGGCACTCCGCCCTAACCAAGCTACATCCTTTCTTTGGTCTAGCGGCACTCGGCCCTAGCCGAGCTACCCTTCCTTGGTCTAGTGGCACTCCGCCCTAGCCGAGCTACCGTTCCTTGGTCTTGTGGTACTCCGCCCTAGCCAGGCTACCCTTTCCTTCGTCTAGTGGTACTCCGCCCTAGCCAGGCTACCCTTTCTTGGTCTAGCTGCACTCTGCCCTAACCAAGCTACACCCTTTCTTGGTCTAGCGGCACTCCGCCCTAACCAAGCTACACCCTTCCCTTGGTCTAGCGGCACTCCTCCCTAACCAAGCTACACCCGTTTCTTGGTCTAGCGGCACTCCGCCCTAACCAAGCTACATCCTTTCCTTGGTCTAGCGGTACTCCGCCCTAACCGAGCTACCATTTCCTTGGTCTAGTGGTACTCCGCCCTAGCCAGGCTACCCTTTCCTTGGTCTAGTGGCACTCCGCCCTAACTGAGCTACCCTTTTCTTGGTATAGTGGCACTCTGCCCTAACCAAGCTATACCCTTTTCCTGGTCTAGCGTCACTCCGCCCTAACCGAGCTACCCTTTTCTTGGTCTAGCGGCACTCCGCCCTAGCCAAGCTACACCCTTTTCTTGGTCTAGCGGCACTCCGCCCTAGCCAAGCTACACCCTTTCTTGGTCTAGCGGCACTCCGCCCTAGCCGAGCTACCCTTCCTTGGTCTAGCGGCACTCCGCCCTAGCCGAGCTACCCTTCCCTGGTCTAGTGGCCCTCCGCCCTAGCCAAGCTACCCTTCCCTTGGTCTAGTGGTACTCCGCCCTAACCGAGCTACCCTTTCCTTGGTCTAGCGACACTCCGCCCTAACCGAGCTACCCTTTCCTTGGTCTAGTGGCACTCCGCCCTAGCCAAGCCACCCCTTATCTCGATCTAATGGCATTCCGAGCTGTCACCCTCTAAAAAAAAAAGAAGAAGAATAAAAGAAAATAAAAATGGGGTTAAAAATAGAGATACCCCGCCAGACTTGCCCCTATATTAGGGACAAGTGCAACAATGGCCCAAAACCCAGCTGTGGTGAAAACCCGAAAGGGCACTGCGGGCAAAATCGGGTACCCCGCCACGTGAAAACTCGAAAGGGCGCGTAGGCAAAAGCAAGAGGGGGCTGGCTCCGGCGAAAACCCGAAAGGGCGCTTGGGTCAGTAATGTGGTGATTCCAAAGAAAGCCTCACCTCCCACCATAAAACTCCTCGTCGATCGACCGGCGCCTTGCCCGATCAACGATTAAACCCATCCAGAATGTACCTTACGTCTATTCTGTTGAAGCCTTCATGCATTGCTCAAGAAAAATTCCCTCGATAATATGCCCACCTCGGGATAGACCTTTCGTCTGTTTTGATAAAACACTTCCACTTGTTTCTGTCTAAGACCCACCACGATGAAACCTGCTGTTGATCGATTGGCACACTGCCCGATCAATGATGAAACCTCTCCAGTTTAGACCTTCCGTCTATCCTGATGAAATCCATGAACTCCTTGCATTGGTATAAATACAACACCGATGATGAAAACCGCCATTGATTGATTGGCACCTCACCTAATATCAATGATAAAACCCTACCCAGTTTTGACCCTACGTCTATCCTGATGAAGCATATGAAATCCTTGCATTGGGATGAGCTAATACCAATGATGAAACCCGTTATCGATCGATTGGCACGCTGCCTGATCGACGCCAAAATCCATCCAAGGTGGACCTTCCGTCCGCTCTGACATAGCACAACACTACTCTTTGAATCAATTCAGACCCTCCGTCTGGATAGATCATGAAACTCTATTCCTTTGCGTTAATGTTAAACCCCACATTAACGATGAAACTCATATTTTCAGCAAACGGCCTCGTGCCCGAGCTGCTATCTATATCCTCTAAATCAATTCGGACCTTTCGTCTGGATAGATCATGAAACCCTACTTCCCTTTGCATTGATGTTGACACCCACATCAATGATCGTGTGTCCACAATAAACATATGGCGCCATGGTCCATAGGATGAAAGTTCTGGTCCCAGAAAGGACAATGAAAAAGAAAAGAGAAAGAAAACGACAAAAAGTACATATATAGAAATGGGGTTGAAAATAGAGATACCCCGCCAGACTTGTTCAGACATTCTGGACAAGGGCAAAAATGGCTAAAACCTAGCTGTGGTGAAAACCCGAAAGGGCACTGCAGGCAAAATCGGGTACCCCGCCACGTGAAAATCCGAAAGGACACGTGGGCAAAAGCAAGAGGGGGCTGGCTCCGGCGAAAACCCGACAGGGCGCTTGGGTCAGTAATGTGGTAATTCAGAAGTTCCATGCCAACCGGCACGTTGCCTTCACCTCCCCTTTACCGATGAAGCCTTCCGTCGGTCACCTGGCTCTATGCCCCACCGATGAGGTCTTCCTCTCGGGAGGCTTCAGCCGAGATAATCTCCTTTTGTTTAAGCAGTGTACTTTTCAATGTCAATCAATTGTCATTAGATCTAAATGTCAATCAATTTAGCTCTAAAAGATAAATGGACAATTGATTGACATTGAAAAGTACACTGCTTAAACAAAAGGGTTTTTTCAGATGTCAGAGGTACTGAAACAGGCCGAGATAATCCATACACCAGCCGTCGACATAATGAAAAGAAATAAAAAGCGGCTTATTCAGAATGCCAGCTATCGGGTTCTCTACTGACAGCCCGTGAACATTCAGCAGTACAAAAAGCCAAGAAGTGTGCTGATAATATGTCTGGGTGCGGTCTTCCCTCCGCACAAACGTCCAATAAGGATGAAATCTGTCCACCGGGCCCCTCCAGGGGGCTGCAGTCGGGAGAGGCTCCTCCGGGAGAAATGGATACTGCACCTCCACATGAATACTCCCTATGTGGCCCAACTGCCTCAGGTCCTTTGTAAAAGCATCTTCATTGATCTCAGAAAAGACAGGAGTGGGTATTTCAGAACCTTCCTCTTTTAAGGACCGACGCCTAGCAATATATGTTTCCGCCTCCTTTGGATGCTGTGAATAGAGCCTTTTCAGATGAACCTCATCAATTTCAAACACAGGCCCTGATTGCCGCTTTAAGAAAGAGCGCTCGGCCACATCCTAAAAGGCGCCTCTACCATCTTTATAGAAATTGGTACGGGTATTCCACCACTTAATATATTCCGATGTGACACGGGGAATACGATTAGAAATGGTCGGGACCCTGAAAGTTACGCCCTCTCGGCGATGAAAGAAATCCCACCATATCCGACCGTCACTGGCAATGGAGGACCCATGCTTGGCACGGCTGTCCAAAGGAAACTGAGCAGCTGATGGAGGAATATGCTGATCGTAGCCAAAGTTTCTGCTAAAACGGAATGGGTAATAGGGCTCCAAAATGAGCAAGCCTCCCTTCCTGAAGACCAATACACTGGGTCAGATAGCCATAGCCCACCTTACCAGTTCTGGTTCTAATATGGGCCGGGTGGCATTGGCCCCCGAAACAGGATGGACATAAACTTCTACCTCCTCCATTTTGCATTCCCTCTGAGGGTCTACTAAAGGAGCCGAACCTGCTGCTAAGCTCCAGAAATGAATGCTGCCAGGAGCATCTACAGGCACTTTTGTCAACCTGCCCCTTATCTTAAACAGCTGCTCTGAGAAAAGACCGGGTTCGGCGCTAGCAAACTCAATCATCCGAGGGAGGAGTGTGTCTGACTGCAAAGTTCTCGGGGCTAGCTCGGGGAAAATGCTGCAAACCCAAGCATTGAAGAAATGAAATGGACCTATAGTCCGTAAGGAACGGGGAACCCGATGTCTATGCAAATCTCCCAGCGATTTGTAAACTAAACACAAAGCCGCCGGGCACAGAGATAGTCTCATCCCCCAAGCCATCTGACAGGCCGGATATATAGCCTCCGGTCTGATAGTCGTCTCGTCCCCTTGGGGGAGAGCGAAAGTGCACACCCAGAAGGTCAGATAAGCTGCACAATGAGTAATGGGGTCAACCCCTGCTGGGTTCGGGCCGTCTACACCTGCTCGGCGCAGTGAAGCCGGCAATGCTGATTTGTAACGAGGGGCCCTGATCTGCTTACCGGGAGTCGGTCCCACGGAAGGGAAGTCTGTATACTTCAAGGGACCCCCGAAGAAGTACTGTATCCACTGTCCTACACGGACTCTCAATCTGCTGCTCTTTTCCCGGGGTTGATATCCTTTGGAAGATCCCCTACTGTAGGCCAGACAGATGGTGCGATAAGCCTTCATCAAGTACCGGTATGCGTAGCCAAAAGAATATCTGCCCTCTCCATCAGAGGCGTCCTTTACAGAGTCGTCTAGACAGACCTCCTCGTATGGCTCCCCATCTATAGGCAGGCCTGAAAGCTGCGAAAGACTCCAAAGATCGAGAGAAGTCTCGCCTTCTGCTGTATAGAACGTATTAAACTGTGGGCAGAACACTTCAAGCATGCCGCAACATAATCCCCGAGAGATGGGATAGCGGAACCTGGAGGCAAATACACTATGATATACCCCAGCTCTAATCAGTAAAGGGGCGTATTCCTTCAAGACAAATTCTGTAAACTCCACTGCTCCTACCCTGAAGAGATGGGCGTCTGTCACTTTAGTATCTCCAAACCAGCCGGCAGCTAGCTGATATTTAAATTGAACGGCCAGACAGTTCAGAATAAATGGCTCGTCCCTGTAACCCCACTTCGCAGGAGCTAGAAAAAGTCCAAAGTTGGGCATCTCCCGATGGACGCGATCGGCTGCATGGTCCCACCTTGCCGGGGTAAACTCTGGAGCCCGGGTCAGCATCTTCTTCTCCGGCTCTAATTCAGAAATGCCCAGCACGGCATTCCAGTCCTTCTGCTCACCCGGGAGATATATAGCTAGGGCGCGATAAACAGAACCCTTCATGCTGTCTCTGTCAGCAAGTATTGCCGCTTCCACAGACCGAGCAAGCAGGAAATCCCTCATTCCGCCTATGGTGAAGGTCCGGATAAATGGCAGCAGATGACGATCCTTCGGCAGGTCCGGACGGTAGTCAGCAGCCCTTCTGAAATCAATACCTTCTGTGGAAGAATAGACTCCGGAAGACGGCACTGTGTCAGTCTCGGAATCAGAGGACTCATCGACAGTAGCAATCTGGTTATAGCCAAAGCTCAGACTATTCACATTCAACCAGTTGACTGAAGCCCGAGATATGTCCGGCTGAGCCGATGAACTCGCTCCCACAGTCATGGAAGCCGCAGCAGAAGAGTCGGAAGCCATGTCAGTGACTGCAATCAAGAAAAGATGAAAATAAGCATCGGAAAGATGAAGGAGCATGTAATGATTAAATAAATAGTTCCAATTAAATTTCGGCAGCATCTCCTCTTGTCCGGGGTCTGCCCAAGAAAAATAGGGAGTCATCCACCAAGAGGGAGTGATCCCGAGCATAAAATGGGACTCAATCCCACATAATGAACCTACCCGAGAATGAATGGGTCAACAAGGGGGGAAGGCGACAAGGCTCTCGGAGGGGGGGGAGCTCACCGCCGCCGCCGAGATGAAGAGAGAGAAGGGAGAGGTAAGAAATGAGGTAAAAACCATCTCGGGGGGGTTAAAAAGAAGAAGAAAGAGGGACTTCTCGGCGTGAAGAAAAGCGCGCCGAGAGCCCCCCGTCGGCCGGAAGAAAAGGGGGCGCGCCGAGAACCCCGCCGAAGACGCCCGTGCCGAGAAGGCCGCGCCGAGATGCCCGCACCGACAACAGGACGCGCCGAGAAGCACCCGCGCCGAGAAGGGTCCTACCTCGCGCCGAGAAGCCCAAGGCAGGGTCAAGAAGGCTCCAAAGTGCTGACAATAAAATCAGAAGATATGGAGATGAAAAAAACATGAAAATGAAAGATACATGTGCATAATATTGCTACAGCAACATGATTAAGCCAAAGAACAATGTCAAAGAGAAATGGAGGAAGATACCCTCGAATGATGAAAGGCACCTGTAGACCCCGTGCCGCTTATTCTGCGCTTACGCCGCCCGCAGGTGGGGGGCATTTGTTGACACCTTGAAAATGAGCAAGGGCAGAAATGGAATTGAAAGGAAGATCAGACCAATAGTGAAAGATCAATGACGGAGTTCGTCAACCATCTACCCGGCCGAAGCCTTTTCCCGGCCAAGCTGATGTCTGATGCCATTGTCAGTCAAACGACGGCACTGATGAAATAGCAGTCACCTGGCTGAAGTCTTTTCAGGCCAAAGCCAGGCTACCGACTGATGAAAATCTATGAATGATCTCAATAGAAGCTGTGTCACCAGTGGAGGGCCTTCTCGGGTTCTGATACATTTGAAGGAACAATAAAGGCCGAAGTCTATGTGAGGTCTTAAAAGCCCTAAATGGGCCTATAAAAGTGGCGTCGGGATCCCCTTGTCGAAGCCCAAAAGCGGCGCCGAGAAGCTGAAGTCCTACGCGTCGGGAGGTCTGCCTACGATTGAGGCGTGCCGGGACAGGCCGGCCGATAGGATACCAATGAGGGATATAAAACCCCCTCATTCGAAGAGAAGAAAAAAAAAAGAAGAGCTACCGGAGAGGGGCAGCAGTGAGAAAAGGAAGAGGAGCGGAGAAGAAGAATAGATAGCCACGAAAAAGGAGAAGAGAGTTGAGCCTGCAATCTGATCCGAGAGAGGAAGAAGCAGAAGGGCAAAAGAAGAAAGGAGTTCGAAGCCTGATCGAAGGTGGGCAATGGGGAGGGAGAGGAGTCAATGCTCCGCCCTCCCCTCCCCATTTTCTGTAGTTCATTCTTCTAATTTCGATTGCTTCTACTTCTTCCCCCTTCTGATGTATGCTGTGATATCACAGCCGGTTTTACTCCGCTAGGGCAAAGCATAGTCTCCCTGTACCTTCTTTTATGTATTGCCTCCGATGTGCGAATGTAATCGTGATATTCGAATGAATGAACACTACAGGCTCCAGTTGATGGTTGCTGTCTATTTATCCGAAACCCTATTGCTATCTCCCCATGTTTTCTGTCTCTTCTTAGATTCAGTAGCATGCTATCCCCCTCCCCGGTTCGATTGATCGCCTGTTTGTTCGCCGGGTTCTCGAACGCTGCTCGTGCTTACTTCCGAGCCAGGGACAGACTATCCCTTGGCCTCTGAAGCAAAGCGTAGATGTATAGCAACCGCTATTCGATTTTAGATGTTATATTCATGCTCATCAGCTTTGCTGAAGTCATCCCCGGGGCCAGAGACAACCATCTCTTAGCCCCCAGATGATGAAGAGTATATCAAAATTGTCCTCAGGGATTATTATGAGCGATGGTGACAGAGACACCCTAAACCATGTTTCCCCCAAATCAATCTCCGCTTCTGGCCTTCCCTTTGAAACCCAAGCCAAAATTAGTTGCAGTCTGATGAATTGATCTCCTTTGATTTCCCAAGGCCCGTCTATCTTGGCCTGAATCACCAGGAAAACCCTGAATCCTCAACAAATCCAAGAACAGGGTACCGTAAAGCTCTGTTTCTCATCCCGGCGCCCTCATACATCTCGGCTCCACAAACAGTAAAGCAGATGAACAGTCCTCGGCGCGAGCCTTCCCGTGCCGAGAACTCCACCTCCTTACCTGCGCCGAGAAGCCTGCGCCGGAACCCCCTTTTCATCTTGGCCGCGCCGGGAACCCCCCTGGCTGCTTTGCCACCGCGCCGGGAAGCCCATCCTCTGGCCTTCTCCCCTGCGCGCCGGGAACCCCCCCACTTTGAGCAATTCCTCTTCGCGCCGGGAAGCCAGCGCCGGGAACTCCTGGCCTCTTTGCCCTTGCGCCGAGAAGCCCACACCCTTGGTCATTTGGCCCTGGCGCCGACAACCTCCCTTGGCCATTTGGCCTTGCGCCGAGAGCCTACTTCCTGGCCTCTTCCTCGTCGCGCCGGGAACCCTCCATGTTGAACCCGCCGAGAACCCTCACCCTCTGGCATCCTTCTAGCGCCGAGAGCCCTAATTACTTGGCCTCCTTGCCACGCCGGGAGCCTAACCCCTTCACCCTTCTGCCTTGGTGCCGTAAGACCCCTTTGCTTTCTTGCTTGCCTACGCCGAGAACTCCAGGTCGGAATGCCATTAGATCGAGATAAGGGGTGGCTTAGTTAGGGCGGAGTTCCACTAGACCAAGGGAAGGGTCGCTTGGCTAGGGCGGAGTGCCACTAGACCAGGGAAGGGTAGCTCGGCTAGGGCGGAGTGCCGCTAGACCAAGGAAGGGTGTAGCTTGGCTAGGGCGGCGTGCCGCTAGACCAAGAAAAGGGTGTAGCTTGGCTAGGGCGGAGTGCCGCTAGACCAAGAAAAGGGTGTAGCTTGGCTAGGGCTGAGTGCCGCTAGACGAAGAATAGGGTAGCTCGGTTAGGGCGGAGTGCCGCTAGACCGGGAAAAGGGTATAGCTTGGTTAGGGCGGAGTGCCGCTATACCAAGAAAAGGGTAGCTCGGTTAGGGCGGAGTGCCACTAGACCAAGGAAAGGGTAGCCTGGCTAGGGCGGAGTACCACTAGACCCAGGAAAGGGTAGCTCGGTTAGGGCGGAGTACCGCTAGACCAAGGAAAGGATGTAGCTTGGTTAGGGCGGAGTGCCGCTAGACCAAGAAATGGGTGTAGCTTGGTTAGGGCGGAGTGCCGCTAGACCAAGGGAAGGGTGTAACTTGGTTAGGGCGGAGTGCCGCTAGACTAAGAAAGGGTGTAGCTTGGTTAGGGCGGAGTGCCGCTAGACCAAGAAAGGGTAGCCTGGCTAGGGCGAAGTACCACTAGACCAAGGAAAGGGTAGCCTGGCTAGGGCGGAGTACCACTAGACCAAGGAAAGGTAGCTCGGTTAGGGCGGAGTGCCACTAGACCAAGGAAGGGTAGCTCGGCTAGGGCGGAGTGCCGCTAGACCAAGGAAAGGATGTAGCTTGGTTAGGGCGGAGTGCCGCTAGACTAAGAAACGGGTGTAGCTTGGTTAGGGCGGAGTGCCGCTAGACCAAGGAAAGGGTAGCTCGGCTAGGGCGGAGTGCCGCTAGACCAAGAAAAGGGTAGCTCGGCTAGGGCGGAGTGCCACTAGACCAAGAAAGGGTAGCCTGGCTAGGGCGGAGAAGAAGGGAGAGGGGCAGCAGTGAGAAAAGGAAGAGGAGCAGAGAAGAAGGTGACAATTTTTTAGATGACCGAGGAACCCTTCCCGGCGCGGTGGTCTTCGCGCCGGGAACTCATATGCCCATTCGAACCCGTGCCGAGAGGCTACCCTGCCACCCAATGAGCCTCCAACACTTCTATCAAACCCACCTAGGGATGTCCATGAGTCACCAGAACTGTCCCAAGGATAAAATTAAAGGGGGTCAGACTCCCTTATGTTCCACTGATCCGTACCGGGTTTATGAGCAACCCCTTTAGCTAAGGTGAGCTCTGCCACTGCATGAGTGCCACCGGCTCCTATAAGGGGAAGAGTCAAACATTGCCCCAGGGCATACATGTGCAATGTGGGAGGTTCGCTCCCTCCTTCTCTCGGCTTTCATCCCGGCACTCCGTGGGTGATAGTCTATTCTCCCCTGGGCATAATCCAGATTATGGGGAGGTGCTGCCGAAATGTCGATCGATGTTTTAGCCCCGATAAGTCCCGGGAGGTGCACATCACACACCCCCCGTCCGGCTCAATCTCCCTGGGAATATGAATGCTGTGAGGCCCTTGGCTGGATAAGAAATATGAAAGGGGACATCTCCCCGATGATGGTCCGGACCCCGTCCCGCCACTGCGTGGACAGTGTCCTATTCCTACCCGGCATGAGCCACATAAGAGGTGGTCATGTTGGTGTAGTAATCTGCCGTGCACTAAGTTATCTTCCCATGATAACAAGGGTTTCAATATCATACACTTCGTTTTTAGCCGCCCCGAGTGGCCTCCTATTTTGGCGTTTAATCAAGGGTCGTCCTTCTTAGGAAGGGCGTAATTAACGTCATAGCCTTTATGGTATGGCAGACTTTTGGTCCCGACTCGGACTTCACAATCGACTGACCAAGTCAAGTCGAGCGCATAATAAAATTGTCACCCCGGTGACTGGCACGCCTAATAATAAAGTAAATAACAAATGATTTAAAATAAAAATATAAAAAATAATAATAAAATCCCACGTCCACAAAATAATAGAGCAAATATTTCTTTTCATTTGTTTTGGTTAAGAACCAACCAAATCTTGAGTAGAGCAAATAAGAACAAAAGAATATGCAATTCATGGAACCTAGTCAGCACAGTGCAAAATTGTGTGCAACACTAATTGCTCTCCATAGCTCTAAAAGCTAAATGGACAATTGATTGACATTGAAAAGTACACTGCTTAAACAAAAGGGTTTTTGAAGCATGATGGGACTAGAGATCAATTTTGCTAAATCAGAGCTACTATGGTGAATCTCTTGGATGATAAAGTACCAAACTGAGTTTTGGGATGAAAATACATAGACCGCCTGCAAACTATGTGTAGGCGCCGGAAAGACAGCCGGCGAGCGCGAGTGTGTGGCTCTCTCCGAACTGTTGTTGATGCCTACAGTGCACGGGTTAGAAAGAAAGAAATTGAGTGATCGCCAGAGTCTTATACCTGAGCCTCACAGGGATAGGATGATCACAATGTCTTTGAAGTGGGAGATGTGGGTTCTTCCTGTCCTCGCTCTCGGACGGCCAAGAACGGGGAGCTCTGCGAGTCGGTGATGAAGTTCCTGCAAATTATCCAGCAAATAAAGAATAGACCATTAGACTGAGGAAATGCAGTATATGCTCAGAGAAGTAAAAGAGACATGCAAATGGGGTCAATCATATCGGGAAGGGGGTTGGGAAGGGGGATGGCCGAGACTTTCGACCATCTGCCTTCCCTATGTTTCAGATTGGAAAACCTCTTTAAAAAGGAATCTAGGCAAGTCTAATATGCACGTAATGCGGTAAAATAGAAAGAAACGTGGCAAGAGGGAGAACAAGGGAAGAAGGACGGGGTTTGCCCATCGACCAACAAGAGGCGGCCAACTATATGGCCGTTCAGAGGTGGTGGGCGGCCATGTCGATGGCCGCCTTCAACGTGGATGAAGCTCTTTTGCAGGAAGACACAGACTATCTCCCGTGGATGAAGCTCTTCGACCAGGCGGATGTGAGGAAGGACTCTCCGAGCTCCCAGGACCTCTCGAAATGTCTCCCCCCTCACGAAAAATGTCCAACCCTCCGTGAGATGGTTCGGAATGGGTTTTTGTATGTGGGCCCTTTCCCTCCCTCAAAAACATTCGACATAGAGTGCGTGTGAGGCTACGTGAGTCTCGAACCCCCCCCCTCCGAGTGGGGAACAGTTACGGAGGACATGCCCGGAGTGGGCGGATCGTGGAGTTGATGGGCAGTTACTAGGAGGCGGCTAGGTCAATGGCCGTTCAAAGGAGGCTGGGCGGCCAAGGTTGTGGCCGCTTTGAGGAATTGGGCGGCCAGGAGTCTGGTCACCTTGGGATGTGGGCAGCCAACTCTCTGGCCACCTTAGTCTGGCTGGGTGGTCAGGTATCTGGCCGCCTTGGGTTCTAGGCGGCGAATACCCTGGCCGCCTATAGATCAGTGCAAAGATATGTATTAATACCTCAAAAGTTGGATCCGCGAAGGGACAAGGTAGAGCCTACCTAAACAAGGATGAGACCCCACACTCCCAATCAACCAAGGAAAGGTATCACTTCTATGATGGCTAGATAAGGTCTGTAAGATGTCTGAAATTAGGCGTCTACACTATCCTAGACTTCCTCTATCGGAGGGACCTATCAAGATGCAAGGCTGAGTCAGATTAATCAGAAATTTAATAGAGCAACAGAAGGTTGGAACACTCCGAAGGTCAAGCTCCTATCAGGCAGTGGAAAATGGATATAGTCCAATATTGTCTTATCCAGTATAGCATTTTTTTTAATTCTCTATTTTTCAGATGCCCATAATAGTGAAAACAGAATTGAGACTATTAGAAAGGTGCTCTTCTGAAGAGGGAACAATCAAGATAAAATAGGACTTCATCTGGTTAATTGGGGCAGCCTATCTGCTCAAGATAGCAAACTGGAATAAAGCATTACAAGAAACATTGATATCAAAGCTTAGGATAGATGAAGATTCATGGTGAGGCAAGTGGTGCCAGATAGTCAGAGTGAAGTACTACAAGACTTGCAGTAAATCGTTTATTAATCTTTTGAGCAAAACCAACAGGTCACAAGACTAGAGAGGAGAATGTGAGAGTGTTGTCTTCATGAAGTGCTTGATTATCCATAGGCTTGGAGATGGAAGAAACATCAAGTTTTGTGAGGATCAGTGGTGTACAGATGAGGTGCAGATGTCACAGTGTAAGAAATTCAGTTTCCTCTATGAGCTAACCTCTGGGGAACAATAGATTTCTCTATCAAGCATCTATGAATGGGAGGTGGTTGGAGTGAATTCTTGAGAAGAGAGCTTACTGGAATGCAATTCTTTCAGTTATGTATACTCAGTGATAGAATTCAGTTGAATCATGGAATTGAAGAGAGAAGAATCTGGCAATGGGAAATAATGGGAATTTCTCGATGAAATCTTTTGCAGAGAAGATCAGTGGAGGTTGTTGTCTTGTGGGATAAGCTGGTTTGGAGGAGTAAAGTTCAAGCAAATTGAATGTGCTCCTCTGGGAATATTGCTCTCAGCAGATTGCCAACCAAGGATAGGCTGAAATTTATTCCATGTGTGCACATCATATTTTGTGCTACCAAAACCAAGTGGGCGGGTCATTTGCTTCTCAAATGTGGAGTTGTAGAGGTAAGAAGACCCCACTGATGACAGTCCTAGGATTTAGTGGAATCAAAGTAGTATGGATGAAATGTTGCAGGAATGGAAAGAATCTAACTAGTGAAAGAGGAGATGAAGATCTAGGAGATGGTGTGGTTGTAGTTTTATGGGCAACATGGGAGAGAGGAACAACAATAGTTTCAATGACAATTGGCATAATGTCTATGACATTTTGAGGAAATCAATAAAACTAAAGGAAGAACAGTCAGTTGTAGCCACAACAGACAGTCTGAAGAATTCTGTTCCAGTGGAAAAATGAAATGATGTCAATTCATATTAACCTCATGTAAGTTTAACGGGAAACAGATTTTTCTTTTCTAAAACAAGATAAACATGAATATGAGAACTGCTAAAGATCAGATATACATGCATGGACATCACAAATTAGGGCTCAGCTTCATTGTCACATTGAAAACTTTCCTTGACTACTGCTCTGTACAGGGTCACAAAGTGCTACAAGAAACTACATGTTGAATTACCGTAATGCCAAGCTGCCCGGAGCAAATTTATCACAAAACTAAAGGGAAACATGCCAGCAACATCAGTGACTGGACAATGAGATAGTCAAGTATTTCATGGCATGAGATAATGCAATTGCAAGAATGAACATGTGCAGATATATTAATAGAGCTTAGGTAGACAAACAACTATACAAACATGCAGAATGACCATTTGCCAAAGATAGAGATGAGTCCTACTGAACCAAACATGATGGGTTTAAGGAGCCATCAGAAATGCATAACCATATGTGCTAAACTTGGAATGAGTTTCAATATAGCAAATCCACTTATATAAACATTATATGTGTATGTTCCTATATACAAATATACATATAGATACAAGATATATACATATAAATGTAGATACATGAACATGAATTTACCTTGGTGGCACTTTTCTTCATTATTGACTTGTATCCATCCTTAGAGCTCTTTAAGATGTGTTGGACATGTCATTTCATTTGAATAGCTCCGTGGTGTACAGTTATCACCAGACAACCGTGAACCATCAAAATCAGCACAAGCAGCTGGAAAATCAGCAGACCAGTTCTGAACCCTGCAGTTTCTGGAATCTATTTCAGATATGCAATCTTGCCATACTAAAATGCCACCTGTCCATTTCTTCCTCCTCAGATCAGATTCATCCATTTATGTCTCTCGCCTGACAAATTTGTGAGATGATACTACATTGCATTATTAAGATAATGATTGATAATGGGTCAACTATTTTCCTAAAGTGGGTGAGGTGAACAAGAGATTTTTCTCTTAAAGATGACTGCCCCCACTATGTTCAGACAGGTGATTAATAAATAGGTGAAGGTTCAAAATTGTTATGTACATTGCTCATCTAGTCGACATTGACAAATTTATGTAAGGTGAGCCTTTAAGGATGAAGAACCTACGTAATGCATTTCTCTGACACCTCTTTTGTTTTTTTGGTAACTCAATTTGCAGAAAGAAGACAAGGTAACCTGGAAATTCAATGGGCACTTCATCTCAGTTAAATCATTGTACACAAGGTAGTCTACCAGCATATCCCTTTTACAATTAAGTCTTGAAAGTAGAAGTGCCCCTTGAAATCAAAGCTTTTTATGTGGCTTCTTACATAGCAACAGCTAATGGCGAAAGTTTACAGGAGGAAATGGGTGCCTGAGAGTAATGCGGTATGTTCTTTTTATATGATGGAGAAGGGAGACCTTCAACAATTATTTTTTACATGCAAGCTCAGCAAACAAGTGCCGAAGATCTATAGTCAATTCAGTGGGCTGTCTTTATCTTTTACCAGTCCTCAAGATATGTGGCAGTTTATGAAGAGCCTTAACAGCCAGCAACATCACAATTAAGTCTTCTTTTAACATATTACTCATTTCAGTATTGAAGCTTACTGAATTGACAAATAGTGTCTCACGTGATAAATGGAAACTTTACACTCCGTTGCATTTTTGAAAGTAGAATAGGTTCAATTTGGGGTCTAATGAACTTAAGTCAACCTGAGTTCCAAAAAGTATCACTGGTTGAAGAAGGATATTTTATAAAAAAAATTACTTTTAGCACTCGATGACAAAAAATTATCTATTTAAATAAAGAAATCCATACATGAAAGCCACATCTAAATGCATAGTTAACACGTGAATCTACCTTAAGAAGTGAAGGCCATATGTTTGAGCCAGCTAACTCCTGATGTGGACAGGTCGACTAAAGGGTCACCATTTTAAAAAGCTGCAACCTATGTGCCTTGTGCCTTGGCAACTGGGCTTCGAGAAAATCTGGTCCCATCAACAAGCAGTTCAAATGCATTATGATTGGCAAAGCCTTCAACCTGATACTAAATGAAACAATGTAAGACCATACATATTTATAGACTCAAATGCAATATTTAAGTGAGACAATCAACGTAGAAACCTACATGGACAAGGACATTCTCTTTGTATTTCTACTTCACAGTAATCATGAATTCATGCAAAGTTTGACAAACTCCTATATTGAGTCCCAAGACCAAACTTCAGTACATAACATAATTTTAGCAAAAAGATTTAAAAAATAATATTCAACTATCTTGGTGTAAATACCAACCTATGCAGTTGCTCGGCTTTGCCTAAGCCCGATGAGGAACTCATCCTCTAGAAACTTCTCATTGTTTGTTCCAATATCTTTAACTAACAATAGGAAAGCATCTTAGAAACTCACTACTTTTCGATTAGACAGGCTGAGCAACACATTCCTCAGGACATGATCAGGCTTCAGCGATCATCGTATGGCAACCTTCCATGAAAAAAGCTGTGGGATAGAAAATAGGCTGTCAGGAATAGTTTAATCTACCATTAAAATCTTTCCGAGAATACACTTCGAACTACGGGGAAAAAGAAGAGGAAGGGGAAGGTTAGAACCCGTGGAAATCATCGTAGTCGAATTCATAGCCAATAGCCTGTCCAAGAAGAATAATAAGTAGAATGCATGCACCATAAGTAATTGTAAACATGTGATCACATAAACATGATGACTGTGATGATAATTCAACTACCCTCTAGAAATATTCAACAAATGGCAAACAATTGAGGCATACCCTAAAGCTCGCCATTGTTGTTCCACACTTGTACAATTCTAAACATAATTCTGGTACCTTGCTTTCCTCAATTCCAAGCTTCTCAACCATATAATCTAGAGAAAGATTTAAAAACAAAAATTTATTGGATTAGGGTCTAAGCAGGGATGCTTAAGATATGAAACAACCAATACCAAGTTCTTGGTGACCATTACCTTCTATATTTTTGTAGCATTGAGCTGCAATTCATGAGCTGAGGGATACATGGTGTCGTCAAGATCTAAACATTTTAAAGAAACAGAGCACATTTAAGTGTGTCCACTAGAGTCCAACAGAAAAAAGAAGAAATAAAATTCCGGGGCAAAGGAGGAAGAAAGCACTTACCTAAGACCAGACAATCATATCTAGGGTTCTGATCCTGCCCAAATTGAACTTCTAATTCCATTCAGATGTAAAGATCTTCAGGAGCACATAGAGTAAACCCAAAATTAGCATCTAGTATTACGCAACATATCTAGAAATGGGTCCATCCATAGAGGAGAGGAGGGGAAGTAAATGGAGAAGAAGGCTAAAAGTAACGATGGACGGAATTGAAACCCAGCAACCACATAGTTAAGAATAGCAAAATCCCCACTCCCTACACAAACATACAAAGCACTATACACATAATTGATGCATCCATCATCTCTTTGTAATGGTGTTCTCCTATGAAAGGAAAGAAATTAAAAAATAACCATTTCAAAGAACGCACCTCTAATGGTCACCGACCCAGACCCATGACCCATCCCCATCACGTAGCACAGAGAGGAGGAACTGGGAGAAGAACAGAGGCATCTTCTCTAGTGACGGCGTTGTAGTGGGGGGGAGGAGAGATCTTGGTTATAGGATGAGGCGCTTGGAGCAGGTGTTGGAGGAGTATCGCGGCAGGCAGAGGGGTAGGAAGCAGAGTCACCAATGGCTCTCCAGGTCGGTGGCCATCACCATCCCGCTGCAGTAAGGGTAGTTCACGGGTGCTTGCCGGCTCCCCAGTAGGTGAATTCTATTACTACCTGGAGTTTGGCAGCCTCTACTTTTTGTGCCACCTTCTGTTTCTTCAATTCTTTCTCTCTGGCCCAGTGCCACCTTCAACTTCAAAATTAATTTGTTCTTGCAAGAACCTTGGCCGCATGCTCCATCGAGAATGAGGTAGAGAGGGGACGGAGGAGAAGGCAAAAGGGGCGACCCTGCCATCGCTTGGTACGACACCAGTGATTTTGTCACTGGACGCCGGCGAACTCGACCTCGGAGCCCTGGCTAACCAGTGCTGAAGCGGAGCCCCTCCCTCACCTCACCTTCGTTGGCCGCAAATGCCGGATCCACCGCCCCCTTGCACCGCACGCCAGAGGGCGTGCTGCCGAAGCCGCTTGCACCAGACACAGTAGATGGTCATGCCGGAGCACCCACCTTCCTTCGTCTGGTCGAAGCCCCCTTCAGCTAGTCCCTGCAGAGCATGTCATCGGAGGTTGCCTGCGACTATATCGGACACCAAAGATGGTGGCGCCTGAGTCCCTGCCAGTCGTGGGACGGATGCCTCGAGCGGCATTCTAGACTCCCACCGGTGAGCCCTCGGATCTTATTTTTGGGGACGCCGACCATCCAGGGAGATCACCGGAGACGGAGAAGAAGGGAGCTCATCGGTAGATGGGGTGAAGGAGGTTGAGATGGGAAGAGATATTTGAGGATGGGGTGACTAAAAAGGGGGGGGGATTCAAAATCTATCGGGCTCCCCAAATACACTGTGCATTGGCGCCATCATGTTAATATGCAATTCCTACGTTTTTAATTTTTTTAATTTTTTTAAATGATTCTATTCCTACATTTTATTAAAAATGAAATAATATCTAAGCTATATTCTCATGTTTCCTTAAAAATGTAGGAATAGCTCAACTTTTCCTACGTTTTGCATCAAACTATCGAAAAAAGGTGGGTATATACCTACGCCATAATGAAACGTAGGAAAGTTAACTACGAAATTTTAAAAATGTAGGAATAAGTCGTATATACCTATGTTTTTTTTTGAAATGTAGGTAAAATTCGTGGCTATAGGTCCCATTTGTTGTAGTGATACCTCCCTTGTCTCCTTTCGCACCCTACTCTTACCCTTGCTTATTTAAGCATTGGAGGGTTTTTCCCGGGATAGCAATCCCAGGCCCCCCGATCACTTCTTTCCTTTTACAGAACTCCGTTCTGAGGTGGCTACGACCTACGTTGCCCTAGATCTGATGGCCAATGGCTAAGCATGAGATCTCGCCTCTTCACATTCGATCCTTACTTTTATTGGGCAATAAGTTTTATCTTGTACTAAGCTGACACATTTTGTCGAACATTATTTTTTTTCTATTATCCAACGCTATATGATACGTTCATTATTTGGATTTCAAATTGAATATCATTTTTATGTTCATAATTTATAGATTATTGTATGAATTTCTTTCTGTACCAGCATTATATTTAAATTTCAAGTGCGTTAAATGCTCGACTTATTTTCAATATAAATCTTCAAAATATCTTATTTATGTACATATTGTCAAAAATCAATTTCTAATTAAATCTTGCATTACATATGGTACATAGTACAATTTTCTATGTTTGCATGATTTCTAATGATAGAGAATGGGATGAGCACTCACAACAACTCCACTAGGGTCTCCCATTGACTTAAGATTGACATGTGTATAGGATTAGAAAGTTATGTGTCACAAACCACGTATGAAGCTCTGAGTATGCTCAAGCAAGAATAAACTCTATACGAGAAGAAAACGTTGTAGTTCAAATAAAATAGATATATCTATCTCTCTCTGCAACAAAAACATTAGAGAGAAGACTGTACTAGGTTGAAGATGTATCTAACAAATAGCTTTAAAAAGATCTACAAATAGAAGACTCTTTCCTAGGGGAAGATCTAATGAAACCAGAGTGAACTTAAACAACCAATCCAAGTGATGTGAGTACCTCAAGCAAACTATTGCAAAGTATTTCATTGAAGAAATTCCCTCTCTAGGAGCTACTTCCCTGCTAAGAAAAGTATTATTTACATGAGGGTCTAGATACTAATTTAAGGAAGAATTTTTTTGCACATAAATCACTATTAAAGTTAAAATGATAAAAAAATCATTCCTAAATTTACATTAGTAGGGATATTTTTTAATCTAAATAGTGTAGATATGTCATCGCGGTTAACCCTCGTCGACGAAAAGATGAAGATTCTTCAAAGATTCAAATATTCTTTTTATTTTGTAATCAAATGACTAAAATATCCCTCTCAAATCTTACATTAGAGAGAGAGAGAGAGAGAGAGAGGAATGGGCCGGAGGTGCCTTCCCCCTCTGTTGCTGGCAACCCCCAACCCCTCTCGACGCCCTCCGAAGTGGCCTCGTTCGTCTAGGGCTGGTGGCAGAGAGGAGCCGGTATGATTGGGAGGCCTACTCCAATGGCGAGCCCAGCAATGGAGGAGGGGGAGAACCGTGGCGGCCATAGATTGGGACGGGTCAGTTGGTCAGCCGTAGTTGGCGGTCGTCGCCGCGGAGGATCGGGGTGCCTTTGCCACTGTTGGCGGTGGCGAGAGACCTTACGGTTGCGACGTCGGCGGATGCAGCCATGACTTCGACTGCTATTGGTGCCGGTGGGGGAGTGTTGGCATGTGTGGCGGGGGAAGGGATGGTGGTGGGCACGACGGTGGCATACTGGGTCAGATGTTGCTTGGTTTGCAGGGAATGGTGAATAGGGGAGGAGGAAGAAGAGGTCAATGAGAGGGGGGATGAGGTGTGGTGGAAGAGGAAGAAGGAGAACCATGCGGGGGGGTATGGTCCGATGCGGACGGGCTACTTAGGAACCACCTGAGCGGGGCCGGACCTCATTAATTTGAGATAGGAAGAAGCGTGGGGGTTGGTCCGATGCCGACGAGCTGCTCAGGAACCACCTGAGTGGGGATGGACCTCATTAATTTGTGATGGGAAGAAGCATTGGGGGGTGGAGGGGAGGTTGCTAGGAGGTGGCTGGATCTTAGTTGCTCCTGTCGACGAGGTGGGGGAAGAGCGGGGGTGATCTGTATGGCAATAGTGGGTCGTAGTAGTCTCGTTGATGACCTGCATCACCGGCATCAGGTGGACGGGCACTGCTGCCCTCCTCTCCCCCCCCCCCCTCCAATGGGGTCACAACAACCATTCCACCCTCCAGCCCCCCCCCCCCCACACACACACACATCCCTCCATCTCCACCATCGTCATGCTTGACACCGTTGCCGACCCCTCCCCCTCCGACCGTCAGAACAGCCGCTGCCCTCCCAATGCCACCTTGGGCGGAGGCACCTCCAGTTAGGGATGAGAGGAGGATGATAGAGAGGTGAGTCTTTTTTTAAAATCAACGGTATTTTCATCTTTTCTTATATCAAGTCAAACTTAACCAGGGTTAGATGCACGGCTGGTTACTAGCAGTTACGGCGATGGCATATCTACATTTAGATAAAAGAAATGGTATCCCTACTAATGTAAATCCAGAAATGGTTTTTTTGTCATTTCAACTTTAACCATGGTTATTTGCAAAAAAGCCTTTAAGAAATATAAATATAAACATAGAATACATAGATTTTTAAAGATATATATGTGATCACCTCTAGATATTGTTACTCATCAAAAACCTCTAATTCTCTTGTGATTTTCATCTGTCATCTTTGCTTTATCAACGGTTGTGGTTGGTCTTATACCATCTAATTCAATTATACTTGAAACAAAAATAATTTTATTTTATTCATTCTACTAAACTTTTACACCCTCTCTATATTTCTAAGGTGAGTCACACAACCAGAAACAAAAACCAACAACTTTCTTGAAAATAGCTTTAATTTCATAAAACATTTTTAAAATTTTATTCTATTTTTTAAAAAATATATGCGGAGAAAAAACACTTAGAAAGTCTAGACCATTAATCCATGTTGAGTTATGGTTTTGATGATTGTTGAGTTATGGTTTTGATGATAACTAAACTTAATGTGTGATTAAGTGATGATAACTAAACTTATGGTTGATTGCACATGTTATTGATGACTGTGTACATTCATGTTGTTGTTTAAATATGATTGAGTTGACAAATGACTTTTGAGGCTACAACATGATTGGTCGAATGCATGGCTATATGGTCTTGATCCTTGGGTGACTTTGTTGACTTTACAAGAGATTTCAATTTATGATGTATTCACCTTTTCTATTTCGCTTGCAAGATCAAACTTATAATCTCATGGCAGTCACCTGGTTAACCAAACGTGTGGATAAGCACCTTACTTTTCTACAATCCAAAACAGGTGGTATATGTCATGAACTGTCAAGAACCATTGGTGAGATTCTTACCTTATCTTAGCATCGATCTCACCATGTGTATCTCATATACCTCTTCTTGACACCGCATTCTTGCACCTTAAACATGAAACCTTTTAGCTTGGATGTGGCTTGCAAATGAAGGTTCTCTAAGTCTTTTGCATTGTTCATAAACGCATTTCATGCATAATCTTCAAGAGTGAGCATTGACCGTACTTAAGGCCATTTTATGTTATGACATATGCTCAAATGGTTTGAGTCTTATAAATGCATAAACAAAGTTAAATCCAATCCCAAAATGTATGAAATAAATGAGGACATGAAGCCTTTATCATATGGATATGTTTCATTGGGCTAACACTTCATTTTTGCAGGTCTGGGTCATTTCGGTCGACCAACGGACCATGGCCGGTCGACCAGAATTGGCAGAACCGAAAAGATGGAACTCTGTAGAAGTTCGGTCGACCGCCGGCCAATGGTCGGTCGACCAGTTGCATGTCGGTTGACTGCCACCATAGGGTCGGTCAACCGGTTTTGACAGAATGTAAAAATGCTCTATCTGCAGATTTCCAGTCGATTGCAGTGCCTCCGGTCGACCAAACTCCTCGAAGCCCCCAATATTGACTTTTGATTTCAAGCTCGTGGAGAGGAATCTTCACCCAATTGTTTATGCCCACTGCCACCAATCAAGGCAGGATTTGTGGATCTGGTATGGGACTTGTCTATGGACCATTCAAGGGTTATAAAACATCTCATTGGAGTCATAAACCCTAACCAACTAAGAGATCTAAGGGGAGGCTGTCCAAGGAGGAAGAAGAGGGTACTGTAGCTCCGTGAACAGTACCTTGTGTAGCAAGTTCATCATCTATTTCCAAGATGATTCAAGCTCAATCTGAAGCTAGCAACCTCCAATGAAGTGAAGAAGCAAGCAAGCAAGGATTCAAAGGAAGATTGCCCAAGGGAGAAAGAAGAAGAAGCAAGCAAGCACGGATTCGAGAAAAGGCTGCTAAAAGGTGAATGAATATTGTTTCTCAAGATCCATCTGAAGTCTTTCAAGCTCTGCTCAAGTGATGATTGAAGCCACGTTCAAAGATCAACAGCATACATTTTTCTAAACTGTGCCTCATTGCCTTTGTGTTTTGGGTGTTACATTTGTATTCCTCATAAACTGTAAGCACTTGTGTGTGTGTGGATCATTTTGGATCCGTGGTCGTGTGTGTGTGTGTCGTGTCTGATTCGTGTGTGTGCGTGGATCTTCTTAGATCTACGTGTGTGTGTGTGTGTGGATCTATTTAGATCCGGTCGATTTAGTGTGTGGAGCGCTGCATCTGTCACAGCGTGCGTGTGTATTGTTGATCCAGTTGTTGGATCGTGTTGGAGTCCTCGTCTCCGTGTGTGTGTGTGTTGGAGTGCGTCCCTGTGTGTGTGGGCAGGTGTCATCCTGTGTGTGTGTTTGGAGCGTCATCTTCGTTTGGGGATTTATCCCCGAGTGTAGCCTCACCGGGTTTGGTGAGGGGTGGACATAGGATTGTTGTCGTTGCATCCGAACCACCTTAAAGATCGCTGTGCAGTGTGGTTTGAATTGTGTGGTTTGATCCATTTCCTCTACCTCGATTCTACGTGAGAGTTAGTGTAAATTGTTGTCAGATTTATCCACGTATATCTTGCATAATCTATATCATCATAAAATAAAGTTTGATAAATCCAATTTGCGATTGAATAGATTTGAATCTCCTAATTAGTGTTTCATTACATATTTTAAAAAGGTCAAAAGTTTTCTTAAAATTTGTAAGCACCCAATGTTGTGCCCCTGTGGTCATTTGAGTTATTTGATATTCATGGTTTTGATAATGGCTAAACACTATAAGTCATTGTTATTTTTCACTCTCATATTACTGACATACGTGATGCTTTGTTCATGACAGGTAAGCCAATGAATGGACAAGGAATGGAGTGGAGATGGAAAATGTGAAAGCTCAATGATTGCGCCCTCGCACGCGGATCAACCTGATCGGTCAGGTCGCGGGGATCGACCTGCCCGGTCAGGTCGCGGGGGTCAAGGGGGCAGCGCCCCTTGCCGGGGTTTCCGGGGGCAGAGCCCCCGGAACCAAATTTAGAAATGCTCAAATGATCTAATGCATAAACCAAACCCATAAATGCATGGAATTGATAAGGACATGAGTATCTTGACTTATGGACATGTTTCTTTGGGCTAACACTTCATTTTTGCAAGTATAGGTCTTTTCGGTCGACCAACACACCTTGGCTGGTCGACCAGTTCTTCCAGAAACGAGAAAAATCCAATTTTTACAAGTTTCGGTCGACTGCCCCTAGGTGTTCGGTCGACCGATTTTGCCAGAGATGAAAAATCAACCGACTGTAAAATTCCGGTCGACCGCCCCATGCCTTCCGGTCGACCGCCAGCCCCGAGGCCCCCTTTTGTTGACTTTTGTTTCAAACTCAAGGAGAGGTCTTTCTACCCATTTGTTTAACCCCAAAGTCACCCAATCCCCCATGGATTGTGAATCTGGTCAGGGGGATGTCCAAGGACCATTCAAAGTCTATAAAACCAACACATGAGGGGTTAGAAACCCTAAGGCTTCAATTGGAACAAGAGAGATCAAGGGAGGCTAGAGGAGGTGATTCGCGGGTACTGTAGCACCTCCGTGAACAGTGCTTCGGGCTGGAGTTCTTCATCTATCCAAGGTGATTCAAGCTTGTTTTTGAAGCCATCAACCTCCAAGAGAAGTGCAGAAGCAAGCAAGGCTATCAAGGTGATCCAAGGAAGCTGATTTCACAAGGTTTTCAAGGGAGATCAAATCTGCATCCTTTATCTTCTTCATCAACTCAAGGTGATCCAAAGAAGATCATTTCACAAGGAAGAAGATACCATTGAAGAATCAGATTCAAGCTCCAGTAATCTCAGACAAGATCTTTTCTCTTTGAGCATATTCTATATCTTGTTTGAGTGTTTTCATATTTGTTATCTTTCCATTTCATTCAATCATTTGAAACTGAAGATCGTCCCTACCGGTGGTTAGTAGGAAGGCAATCGGAAGTTGTCCGATCTGCGGTGTTGACGTCCCTACCTGTGGTTAGTAGGAAGGCAATCGGAGGTCTTTTCGATTTACGGTTCAGTGCGTGGCACTAGTGGAGCCTCACCGGATTTGATGAGGGGTGGACGTAGGACTGGGGATTCAGTCCGAACCACCTTAAAATCTCATGTGTTGTGGTTTGCTTGTGCGATTGTTTTATGTTAGATGCATGCTTAGGTTCAATATCTATATTGCGTAATCATCTTGCTAAGCAAATCATTTGTGTCCTTCGTTAAGCTAGTTATATTCCACTGCTATTATCATCATCTAGCTTTAAAGAGGGTTGCATTACGAAAAGAGGGGCAGATCTATTCACCCCTCCCCTCTAGATCCGCTATCCATTACTCAACACCCAATTCACCCCCCTCTTGGGTGTCATTGATCGCGGGACTTCAATTGGTATTAGAGCTAAGGCTCTAATTTTTCATAGATCTAACGATCTAGAGAGATCTAGATCAATGACTACCAACATGTACACCCTGAATTCTCCACCGGTGTTTGATGGCTGTAATTTTAATTTGTGGTTAGGAAGAATGCTCAATCTAGTTAATTCATATGACCCAAAGCTATGGAAGCTTATTTCACATGGTCCCTACGAATTGCCTAAAGATAAAGCTGTCTGGACTGCAGATCATGAGCTCAAACATGAACACAATTGTTTGGTTTTAAATCTCTTTACTATAGCAGTTAATTCTAATCATTTTTCCTTTGTCTCCTATTGCAGCTCCGCAAAGGATATAGTGGATGGCTTAGCCAGCTTCAAGGAAAAGGATGAAGACAGATGTCTTGTGGCAGGCACGAGTGATCAAGGGAGTGATCAGCAAGTTGAATCAAGTTCAAAGGAAAATTCTGATTCTGATAATGAAGATGAATTTAGCTATGAGGAGTTGTTGATTGCATATGATGAGCTTGCTGATAAATACAATAAGTTAAAATCTGAAAATAAAAAACTGAAAAAGAATGCTGAACAAAATAACTGTAATTCCTCATGTAAAGAATGCCCACACTTGAAGGAATTGATTGATGCTCATGTGTTCGATCTTGAAATTCACAAAAATCAAATTTGCTCCATGAGAAATGAAAACAAAGAGCTGAAAGAGAGAATAAGTCTAATGGACAATGGTCAAAATGAATTTGATTAAAAGCTTGCAAGAGAAAATGAGAAACTGATGGAATTGAACAGTGCTATTTCTGAAAGATTGCTTGCTTTTGAAAAAGGAAAATATGTGAATATTGATGAATCTGAAAAAGTGCATGCGTTGTTGCAAGAAATTGAAAGTCATAAAACCATCAATGCCACTTTACACGAACAAGTTAATTCTTGTGAAAAATGAGATGGTTT
This sequence comes from Amorphophallus konjac, assembly GCA_022559845.1. Taxonomy (NCBI): domain Eukaryota; kingdom Viridiplantae; phylum Streptophyta; class Magnoliopsida; order Alismatales; family Araceae; genus Amorphophallus; species Amorphophallus konjac. Next base: position 514,019,728 of record CM040121.1, on the reverse strand, counting down.
CCTATCAATTGCATATTTCATCACTTGAGAAGGAAATTATTAATCTCAATGCTTCATTGTCTAAGCTTGTAAAAGGGAAAGAAAATCAGGAGAAAATATTGGGGACTAAGGTAAATCTTCAAAGGGAAGGGTTGGGCTATAATTTTGTGAACAAAAAGAAGTTTGAAAATAAAGTTTATACATCTTTTGTACACTGTTTAAACATAGTCAGCACATCAAATGGGTCTCCAAATCAATCCTCTTCTCAGATAATAAAAAGATCAAATGAAAATCTGAAAAAGAAAAATCATGTTGCACACACACATGCATCGACAAAGAAAATCAATTTGCATCAAAAATCTAAAAATGCTACTAGCACCACCATGCATGTTAAACATACCTTTGCCACACACACATATCCACCTAGAAAGAAACTCTCATGCTTTTACTGTGGAAAATATGGACATGCCATGCATGATTGTCTTACAATGAAGAATGATGATTTAGAAGCATGTAGGAAAAGAATGAAATCTTTTGCAAATGGGAAACAAGAGTGGAACAAAAAATCACATGCTTCAAAGAATCCTCACACTTTTAAGTATTCAAAATCATGCTGTGATTGTTGTGGTAAATCTGGACATATGATGCATGGTTGTCTTTTGATGAAAATTGACGATGTGAATGTTATCAAAAATCGGAAACCACATGCTTATGTTGCTGCTAACCCACAAGGACCCAAAAGGATCTGGGTACCTAAGATTGCTAAATGAGAAATCTATTTTGTAGGTGTGCCATGGAGTGTACAGTATGAAATTTATTTTCGTCAAGAAGATAAGGCACACGAGTCAAGTGACATAAGCAAGGTTAAAAGAAAAATAAAAAAAAGGAATCTGAACACTCATGTGATATCCCTCCTACTTTCTGCAATGATTATGTTATGTTTTGACTCATTTTATGTCATATAGTCATGTGATCATGCATATTCCTGAACATGCATTTCATTTGTTGTCAATTGCGTATCCTTGTGCATGTCGAGTGTCACATGACATATTGTTAAGAGTTGTTTGTATACCTTCAATTAACCTTCACCTCATACATTGAGTTTGCCATATGCTTTCACATTTTGTCATGCCATGCAAAGTTCGACATTGTGAACTCATGCCATAATGTAATTGTAACTGTCTTGCCTTCATCACATCCATGTTTTGCACTCATCACATCCATATTTTATCTTCATCATATCCATGACTGCACATGGTATTAGGATGTTACTGAACATCTTGCATTCATACACAAACTAAGGGGGAGCAACCACATTTGTCATATGGGCTTAGTGTTTAGGTTCATACCTGAGTCATGCATCAAGTTTGAAGCTATTAAGGGGATATTAGTTGTTAATGAGAATTTGTCATGTCATTGTTAATAAATTTGAATCCAAATTGACAAATCAAGTCTTTTTGCCAATGGATGCAGATTATACTCCCAAAATCCAATTGATGATGGGCTAGTCATGGCCAAGCTTGAATCAACTGGAGGAATACCTTGCAAGGATGAAAAATGATGAGAATTTTCTCAATTGGTACTAGGAGATGGGTAAGGATGTTCTTGTAGAACAACCTCCAGGATCGACTCAACATCCGTTATTGTGTACAATTTGTAGAAAGTCTTGTATGTGCTGAAGCAAGTACCCAAGGTATGATAAGAGAGGCTCACATCTTTTGATTAAAAATAGATTCAATAGGTAAGGTTCATCAAACACCTTTCACGAGGCAATCAGGTAAAGACATTTTAGTGTTTCAAGTATATGTGGTTAATATTTTTTTAGCTATTAATAATGCTTTATTTGCAGGTATTGTGCAAGGAGATTTTGAAATAAGTTTAATGGATGAACTGAATTGTACCTTCTTTGGATCGCAGGTGAAAGCTTGGAAGATGATGGATGCTCAAGGCACAAGTATTGAAAATAAATTTTTGAGCTCTATTTGAAAAACTCATACTTGTTTTAACCATATCTCCATGAATGAAAATAAAAAAAACCATTTTTGTCATTAGAATGCATTGCAGTTTTCATAAATCACCATTGCATAATTGCATTTCATGAAAATGAAAATTCACTCATTTGGTTATCATTGCATGACTACATGGTATATCAAATGGTGACTTGAGGAAGGGCAAGTCATTCTTGTCTGAAGCCTATCACCATGCATGAAAATGTGCCTCCGCCTGGCATCATGAGTCACGTGTCCATTTTGGTCATATAGGATGCATGATTTTATGTTAAAACATCATTTATATAACTCATGCATAATGTGAAGTGATGCTGTAAGTTGTTTGATAAGTGTTCAAAGCTTATGCTGCATCATTCCTTGGAAATATAAGAATTGGGCTTGCAAAAATGTGATCTTCATGAAATCAGTGATTTTGACTCTTGAGGGCATGTGGTGATGACTGTTGAACTCAGGTATACAATTCTAAAAACTTGAGCTGTCACTTACTAGCATACTATGATGAACTTGTCTAATTGGTTGAACCAAATTAAAAATCTTGAGAAATGTGTATGAAGTGATTGAATATTGAATATTTCTCAATCAAAATTGCATGATCACCTTTGAGTTTAACTGCATATCTGGTATATCAAATGGCATCTATTGAAGAGTGGATTATGTCCACTTGGAATCATTCCCTATGCGTTGAGCTGGGTCTTCGGACTAAAATCTCCGTCTCATACTAGATCTTGAAATTTTTTGACTGGCTTGTGATTGGTTGATTTGTGAATGAATCCTTAAACTGAGCTATTTAAATTGAAAATATGTTTTTGATCAAATAATCTAAACATTTGGCTTGTGGATGATTTCTCATTTCAAAAACTTGTGAAAGACTTTTGAAAATCTGTTTTGAACAATTTCTGAAAACTAGGTTACATTGCTTAATTTTTGATCATGTATGCACCATTATTCATAAAGGTCATGTCATGAAAGATGCTTGTTTGATTCATTAATAAAATTTGAATGCCATTTGTCTCACTGGTTTGAAAAATAAGCACTTGCATCTTGCATTTGCATATTGCATTGAATTCTTATATCCTCATAGGCTGCATTGCATTAGAACTCATGCATTAGCTGTATTTAGTTCATTCAGTTGGTATCCATTCAATTGGTATCAGCAATTTTGCATTACATTGCATATTTACATTGCATGTTGCATACATTCCCTCTGTGTGCTTGCTTGATATTATATACTATTCACCTCCATCCTTTGAAATTTCTAAGACCATATACTTCTTGCTAAATAAAGTTACATTTGAGTCATTTTTAGAGTGTTTCATGTCATACACTCTGGGAGAGTTCATACTTCATAAGTGAATCTATTTAGGGGGAGTTGCACTGTTATGCTTTCATGTTATTTTCGGTATACATGCTGAATCAAATCCATACACTTCATGCACAAAATGTGAAAATGAGTGTTAAAGATAAGGATATAGGAATTTCCTTTCAACACTCTAGAGACTTTAAACTTGCTGCATGTATGTTGAAGAGACAGTTGAGGAAAAAGATGTCTACATATCTTTGTTGAAAAATCTAGAATAAAAATGAAAGGTAGAGCAATGCTCGTTCTCACTGAGTAAACTGGGCACATGTCACCTGAGATGTGATGTTGTTCATTTATGAAAAGTGTTGACTAAAGTACCTCTGTTCAAAATGAGGTGAAATAGTTCAGTATTCTGAGTAACCGGGGATTCTGGCATGAGCTCCATACGTCTACTCGCGTAAAAAAGAAATATATGAACCTGCTCACTCTTAGAAAAAATTATGATTATCCTTTTGAAATCACTAAAATTTGGTGTGAAAATTTGTTAAGTAGAGCGTAGCTCTAATACGATGTTATCAAATAATTGAAATGCGGTCCGTGTAATCTATCATTGTACTGATTTGAAAAACTGACTATTCATATGTCTATAATCATTTTTCATGTTATTCACTCACACATTTGTAAATTTGATTTAATATGTATTCAGAAAATTGATTGACTGCATTAACTATTGCATGACTTCTCCTATATGATTGCACAATCTCCTAGGTGTTATATATGAGCATTCTAGTTGTTATGACCCTCATGCACCCTTCTTATACCTATCCTCTCTTAAATAAGTACGGGGGAGCTGTGTTGCATATATATATATATACGTATTTGTTTGATTGCTTCTTAAGCATCCCACATGTCATCACTTGCATGTGTTGCATTTCATGCATCTCAAACCAAAATTTAAAATCTAGAAAATGATGAAAATTCAAAAATTGAATGGAGTTCCAATGCTTCACACTTGCTTAATAAGCTTTAGGCATTGACTGACCAATAGGGGGAAAGATTAGAATTATATTGATTGTTGGTTTTGTGAACGGTGTCACATAGACATTTTAAAGAGAAGAAAAAGATTTAAAATAAAAATAGGGAAAAATGTGCTAAAATATGTGGGACATAAGGAAGAAAGGGGAATGAGCATGAGATGCTCAAAGGAGGGTGATCGCCAGAGGGGTTACCTTAAAAATAGGATGATCGCATGTACCTTGTATGAAGCGGGTGAGATTGTAAGTTCTTTCTTCTTCCTTCTACCGACCGGCCGATGAAGGGGGTTTCTAGCTTGATTATCCTTGCAAGAAAAACACACAAAAATAAACAAAGATATGGATTAGTCAAATGTGTAGTATCAATGCTTTAAAAATATAAAATCAATCAAATTAAGCATGAACACACCTTATGTGTTTTGGTTTAAACCCCTTAAGAAGGAGTAACAAGGTTGGGATTATGGATGATATGCAAAGCAAAGTATAACGTATGCAAAGATCGTGACTTTCTCTAGCAAGATAGCTAGAAGAATAGAGTGCGTGAGGTACTAATAATGACAACAAAATGCTAAAGGGAGGGAAGCCTTCTACTGTGTGTGCAGTAGTAAAGGAGAAAAATAAGAAAAAAGAGCTTGCTGCCGTAGGAAGAAGCCACTGGGAGGAAGAAGGCTCCGCCGTGGAAGAGGAAATCTCCACGGAAGAAGGGTGCCGCCTGGAGGAAGAACACCCTTGGAAGAATCACCTGCAAAAGAGAAGACTCTCTTCTCTCTGTAAACTCTCACAGTATTCTTTAGCCCTCTCGCGTTAGCTCTTCTTGTTCTTCTTAACCTCTCGCGCGAGAGGAACATATGGGGGTATTTATAGGCCAAAAACTTCTTGCTTCAATAGGATTCAAACAAGGATATCAATCCTCCAGTAAGATCTCCCTTCCCAATCGAACACAATGTGTAAAATGGGGAAAGGATCACTACTGGAAGGAAGCAGGTGAAACGGAGACGGAAGTGAAAATGACGACATGAAGAGGGGCGTTAATTGAAATGATGACAGCCCTACAGTCGCTAATTCCTGGATTTAATTATAGAAATAAAGGACTTTCCTTAATTAAAATTGTGAAATGATGCCTGCTTGAAACGGCGTCAGATAATCAACGCCCCGTAGATGGGCGTCAATTCTTTGATTTTTATTTCGTTTAGAATTCGTAAAATTCAGGAAACAACGCATGTATGAGCAGTCGTTTATTTGATAAACCACGACCCCAATCAGGTCGTCAATTAAATGACGCCCTTCCTCCAGGCATTAATTACAATTATTATGGAAAAAATATCAAATAATTAGAAAAACTTCATATTAAGCCAATATTGAAGTCCACTTTGGGACGTCACGGGGTGACATGAGATTTATTCATCATAGCATTAATTTTGGCGTGTCTATAGCTGCCCCACCTTGGCGTCTGCTTTGCAAGGGAGTGATATGGAATGAAGCGAAAGTGCAACAAGCGGAATGAAGTGAGAACGAACTGATAAGTAGATGTCAAGGTGTGATGTGACACGCCTCCGACACTAAGTGTTGGAAATCTTTCCAGGATTCTGAATGAAACAACCTCTGATGGTTATGAGAAAGCAACGATTAGCTGGATGAAGAAACTAAGCTAATAAACGAAATGTGCACGTGGGCACGAAAGGAAAGACACCATTGGAGAGCGGTCACCAGCCAATGTGGACGTGCTACAACCAAGATGGGTTTGTAGGAAAAGTAAAGTGAATTGAGATAAAGACCCAACGAATGAATGCTTTCAAGGAACCAGCTTGAGCGGCTTCAAGGAGAATACAGTACTCGATTTTGAATGGAATATCCCATGTCAACTCAATTAAGAGCGAGCGGCTCTCATTATTGGCGTAATATGAGGATTTTCATCATTAAAGCTCAAAGTCTTACATGATGCATGCTGGGCTAAAAAGAAAAATTAAAACAAACTTAAAATAAAAAATAATCAAGGATAATATTACTAAACCATCCAGACTTAGTCAGGAATCCAGATCTCTAAGCTGATACTAAGCTGAAGTCCGTTTATCCACACATCAACTCAGAAAGTGGAACCGTCGTCCCAAACCTTAAATGACCCAACGGCCTATCCGTGTGATCAAGATTTCCCTGGAATCATCATTATTTTTGATGAAGGGGAACTCAAATTCTGGGTTCATCAGAACCACAAGGTTCTTGATATGCTATAGTAGAGTAGATACTATATAGTAACAATGCATACATGCGAGATACAAAAGATAGAATGATGTTACCAGTGGAAGAAATCCAATCATTTCAAGACTTGCATAGCATGTCCTTCTCTGTGCTCAAAAATCATTAGCTCAACAAAGAATCATCAAAATATGATCATAAGTGCATGATATAATTAATTCCGTCGAGATAAAAAGCACTTACGTTCATAACAGTTGGAAAATGTAAACTTAGGAAATGACGACTCTACATAGAGGCGTTAAAAGCATAAATGACGACAGCCCGAATGCCGTTAATTATGATCACTGTTGGATTTGAAATCGGACTGCAAATGACGCCCGCACGAGAGGCACTGAATAAATGACGACATCAACAATGTCGCTAATCAATGAAATGACGCCATAATCTATGTCGTCAATTAACTCTATCACTGGCACTCCGTTCCCTGCTCGGAAATAAACCTCCAGCGAATGAATCTCACTTTGAACACAACTGTGATTGTTCTGATAGCTAGTAGAGCTCTGAACATTATAAAAGCAAGCTCGCCCTCTGCTGCATATATCAAACGACTGAGTGATACACCCGAGCCTTCAACAGCAGATCGAGAACAGAGAACTGCAGGGCTTTTCACCTGAAGAAGAAGATGGACATGGTGATGATGCAGAGACTTTCAAAGAAGCCTGGGATGGGATTTCTAGGATTTCTGAAGTTGCTGGGCATATTAGTGGAAGAATCACCATGGGCCAAGTAAGTTATTTGACTTTATTCTTAAGCTCTTATTTTACTCTTCTTCTTCTCTCAAAATTCTGATCACATTCCTCTTCTCTTCTCTTTTCCTATTTTATTTTTCTCAGGATTATCCAACTATACCGGGACCAAGGAGATTCTTGAAAATCAAATGGCTCCCCCTCCTTCTCTCCAAATTGTCTTTAGATATGAGATCCTTTCTTTCAAGATGGAACCTTCTTGGCCTTGTAACCCATGCTACCCACTATGATGATATCCACTTAGATTGGGTCTCAATAGGAGCACTTATAGAACTATGGCACCCCAACACCCATACTTTCCTCTTTCTCACCTTTGAAGCCACCATTCTCCTAGAAGAAGTAGAGATGTTCCTTGGCTTAAGAAAGATGAAACAAGGGGAAGAGTCAAAGATGGCTAGTATGGTAAGAAAAATAAGTGCCCATGATATGCTTACTAGCCTTATACCAAGTCCAAATCTAGTGAGTCAAATCAAAGCCTATAAGGGAATCAATCTTCTAAAACTAGCCTCATGGGTATACAAGAATATGGACCAAGCCCAAGAGGATGAGGATTTATTGGAGAGAGTTATGAAAGGCTTTGTAATATGCTTGGCGGGTGCACTACTCTTCCCTTCAATGGAAGACAACCTAGAAGAAATCCACTTGAGTGCAATAGCTAGCATTTGGGAAGGGAAAAGGATAGGTCCGGCGGTGTTAGCCAACCTCTACAACGGGCTCACCTCTGCTTCCTTGGGGTGGCCTCTCTACGGGTCAATGATCCTTCAATCTTGTTGGGTGGACCTCCACCTAAAATTTGACCCATGCCATGAAACCCAATCGGCCTCAAAAATCTTCTCCAAGAGCCCTCTCCGGTTCATGACGGATTCTCTAGGCCTAAGTGAGAGGGTGACAAATCGGGTGCCAAAGCTCAAGAAGAGGATTCATTGGAGGAACTACTTCAAGACCATGCCAAAGGACATCTTCACCTGCACACCGGGGTTTCTCAAGACCCAAGTGCTTCACTCAAGACTCTCCTCCAGCATAGAGCTACGATTAATCGGTGGGACCGACTTCGTCCTCTATAACGCTCACCGGTGCCTTCCACAACTTGGTCTACCTCGGCATATCTTTGAAGAAGCTTCTCACCTTCCACCACTCAAGAGGAAGGAATTAGGCCCAAGCGGGGATCAAGAAGAAGTCAAGATAATCATGGCTCAATGGAAGGTTGGACTTCTTCATAGGTCCAAGACACATGTTGAAGAAGAAGAAGAGAAATGTAAATCTTATGTACTAGCTCTTAAGAAAATGAGACCCTAAGTGGCTCATTAATGTAATAATGATTTTCTTGATGAAATAAAGGATCTTTCCTTAATTGAGCCAAAAAGCATTTATATTGATGGGGACATCGAGGCAAGACCGTCCACATTTTATTTACATTTATATCCTTTTATATTTGTATGTATACCCTTGTGTTATATGGGTACGCAATTGTAAGTCTTAGTGGGTTTATATGTAAAATTCCAGTAGGCCCAAGCAAGGGGGCCCTCACCCCTTTCCCATTGGTCCACCTAGACCATGTGGGGCTGGTTAACCATTCTAGGTGGCCATCTAGAAGGTTGGAATGCCAATTGACCACATGGGAGACAAGTGAATTAAAAATTCAAAGGTAGGCTACCTACCTCACCTACCTTGTCCCCCCATTAGAATTAATTAGGAATTTCATTTTTTTATTTTATTTGGATCAAATATGAAGTCCCTTAAATGCCCCTCCAGATCCTAGATCTAAGGGTATTCATGGTCTTTTTTTATTTATTATATAAGTCATGTATTTCTATTATTCTAGAATTAATGAAATGAGAAAAAGCATTGTGCAAGAGCCCCCCTTGAGTGAATTTCGACCTCCCCTCTCTCTCCCTCTGGTTTCTTCATCCCCAACCCCCATTCTAGAGTGATATCTCCTCCCCCTCAATCTCTGAGTTCATCGGTGCCGCCGCCGCCGCCGTTCGTGCCGCCATCGTGCCGCCGCGAAGCCATCTTCGGTGTTCTGTCCATCCAGGATAGAGGCAACTTTCCCGAATTTCTGCTCCCACCTCCCACCTCCTATGGATCTAACATTTTCAAGAGTGGTTCACCTCTTGAACCTTTATCTTCAAAAAAAATTTCAAATCAAAATTCCTTCATTTGATATTTTTCAATTTTCGTTCAAACTGTCATTCTAGTTCTGTCAGATCTCTATCTACAGTGATAGTTTCCCTGAGTTTTCCATTTCCTGACCACCATTTGATTTTTCTTGGAGCCCCTAATTTTACTGGGAGTTTTGTCCGCCCTCCTCTACCTCTCCAAATTTTCGTGGAATTTAGAAAGTTCATTTCATATTTTTAGAAATTCTTGTTCCAACTCATCTACAGTTATGTCTGCATCAGCCCAGATCCGACCACAGTACAGTGTAAACTCTCTAGAAAATCCAGGCCACCATATTTTCCAGATCTAAAAATAGTCCTGGTTTCCGCTCTTGATTTCCTACAACTTTTCTGAAGAACACAACTTCAGATTCGGATTTCAACCCATCATTCAATGGCAGTTCTCAGACAACTCCTCTGCTGATCTGAGATTTCGGCCACTGTACAACAGCAGCTTAGAAATTCGGTCAAGGCCAGATCTGGAGCACTCCATTTTTTCTCTCTGGTCCTACATTGAAGTATTTCGAGTTATCTTTCCAACGGCGCCAGTTTCGTGTCGATCCGACATCGGGGCTGATCGCAGTGTCCGTTCTCGCCGGAGCGCGCGCCTGAAAATAGAATGGGCAGATCCGTGGCCGGTTATTCCGACCGGTGTCGATCGGAGCCGCCCGGCCTCCGGCCGGTGAACCAGCACGTCTCCATCCAAGGGAGTGCTCATCCGGGCATTCCCCACTACAGCGGTGCCACCGGGTCCCATACGGCCCCTCCGGACAGCACGTGGACCCCACAGTCACGAGTTCGGGTGCTGTCGAAGCTACGCGAGAAGCCGCCCGTCAACCCGAAATCGGTCCTCCCGGGCCCCATTGTGTCGCCCTTTACCTCCTGTGTGGAGTGGGCCGTAAATCATTGCTGTAATCTTCATGTATTAACTGTCCTGGGAGTACGAGTTCGGCCGGGTCTGTCGTCCCCACGCCGAGAGCGTGGAGGTATCGTATTCGCTCCTATACTCGGCATTTTGCTTACTTCATATATATTTGTTTATGCTGCTCCTAGAGAGCATGTGTAGGGGTATCTAGCTCGCTATATTTTTGTATCACCGCTGCTGCGAGAGAGAGCGATACCATCCCGTGACCCGATCCGGGCACAAGAGAGAGTTGACCACCCTAGCTCACTGCCGGTTTCTCAACCGTGCACGTCCGACGCTTCCCTCGTTAAGGGACAATCGCGAGCTCACCTAGAGTCCGAGGATCGCATATCATTTTGGAGTCGAGTCCGTGGTCCGTCCCGCATCAATTTGGCATCAGAGCGAGTTTGAGTCTAGGGTGTCAAAAAAAAGTGTCATTTACGTCTAGTCTTTAGTCATTATCTAAGTCGTGTTTAGGGTCATCATTGTTTTAAAATAAAAAAAGTGTCTTTTGGGTCGCATTTGCATACCATTAGTCGGTATATAAAAAGGTGTTGTCCGAACGTTAGGCTACGCCTATCGGGAAGGTCGCACACTTGCGCGAGTGATCTTCGGATCGATTAACTCCGCCCCGTACCGAGTCTTGGTGTCTTGTCCTTAGTGTGCATGCATCCCAACCTTGCATAGTCGGTCTAGTGTCATGTCCAAATGGCCTTGCCTATCCATTCCTAGGGATCCATTCCCACATTTTGGCAAATATGGCCAACCCATGCCGACCCGTCCAAGGCGATAGGTCCGTGTCTGAGTACATTCGGGACTATCATAAGTATTGGTTGGAATATGGCTTGGGAGAAGAGAGCACCACGACTGCCTTTCAGTTTCGGAGAGGTTTGTGGCTTTACTTTCGAATCCAATGTCTTGGCCGCAATGCATTCTCTCTGGCGCAGTCCTATAAGGTCACTCTGGAGGTCGAGCCATTTGAGTCTCAATTTAATGACGACCTACAGCGAGCCGATGCTGCCCTGGCTACCCTTCGACAAACATCTACCTCCCAACCAAGTCCCGAGCCGATCGGACTACCTACCCCATTGCCTTTACCACCCGTGAGTGCTCCATCACCACCCTCTATATCCGAACGTGATTCAGAACCATCTCATTTGGAGCCACCAAGGCCCGAGCCACCCGTATTTCTAACGGGTACACTATACATCGCCGAGCCGCTTTTTAGTTGGCTCAAGGATGGCTTGGTCCCACCTCCCTTTCCATCCATGGACCCCATCCTACCTATAGTGCCGGTCAACTCATTCCATACCACATTTCGATCTAGTCACCATGTTGACACATTGGACGATCTTGTCATGGGATTAGATTCACAATGGAAGTTGACGCATCTTTTGGCGCGAGGCTTTGACCAACCCGCTAGTCCTAGCTTCACCCATCCGGCCTTCGGGTCCATTACCTCCGAGTGCACCGTGGGTTGTGTCACCACGGAGGTTCTTCTACATCTCCCGCTACCGGACGAGCCCGAATTCATACCCTTTTGTCCGATGGAGGAATCATACTTCTTGCCTACGATCCCCGTCCCACCCGTCACAATTCAAGAAGGTGACTATCCACACCTTCAAAACTTCTACACGTGGGACCGTGACTTGTGGGAACCCACCACAAGGGGTCATACCTTCTTTGATCCCTTTGACCCATTCCCTAGTGGACCCTTAGACCCTCCATATATACTTCACTTCTTAGAGGGAGTCCACTATCACACTCCTACCCCACGGGCCGGGTCATCTACACCCACCAAGCCCATACACCTACAAGATACACCATCATATAGGGGAAATACTCTTGGTCCTCCCACATCTACATCCCATATGCATGCATGGCCCACCTTAGGAGGTCTAGGATTTCCGCATGATTTCAACCACCGGTTACGTCAGATGCATACATGGCACACGTTCTGGTGTCCTGGTCCGCCGTCATCCATGTACGGGTCGGACTAACATTAGGTGTGTCTAGGGTCATAGTTGAGTCAATGTGCTTTTCTTTGTGTGGTTTGTTTTGTGTGGTTTGTTTGCATGGTTTGTGTGTCATTTGTTTGTCTACATGTGTCTTGTGTAAGCTCGTTGTCGATCTCTTATGAGTAAGAGGCGAGTGGACTCGCTCGATGAGTATGGGATCGGTTCTACATCTATACCCGGATCAGTCACCTACAGGGACTCAGCGGTGATTCCTAGTGAGTCTTCAAGCTGCCTCCTCCCATTTTGAGAGTGCCCCACCCGGAGTGTCCACCTCTAGCCCACAGCAGCTTGTGCATATCGAGTATATATGGAATGAGCAGGTGACGGTCACTTGGAGTGGAGCATACCCGCGTTACTTGGCACGGTGACCGATCCGCCGGAGTACTCGAGCATCCATACCCCTACTCGACGGGGTCGAGTTCCTCCCACCCGGGGAGAATTGATGGGGACATCGAGGCAAGGCCGTCCGCATTTTGTTTGCATTTATGTCCTTTTATATTTGTATGTATACCCTTGTGTTATATGGGTACGCAATTGTAAGTCTTAGTGGGTTTATATGTAAAATTCCAGTAGGCCCAAGCAAGGGGGCCCTCACCCCTTTCCCATTGGTCCACCAAGACCATGTGGGGCTGGTCAACCACCCTAGGTGGCCATCTAGAAGGTTGGAATGTCAATTGACCACATGGGAGACAAGTGGATTAAAAATTCAAAGGTAGGCTACCTACCTCACCTACCTTGTCCCCCCATTAGAATTAATTAGGAATTTCATTTTTTTATTTTATTTGGATCAAATATGAAGTCCCTTAAATGCCCCTCTAGATCCTAGATCTAAGGGTATTCATGGTCTTTTTTTATTTATTATATAAGTCATGTATTTCTATTATTCTAGAATTAATGAAATGAGAAAAAGTATTGTGCAAGAGCCCCCCTTGAGTGAATTTCGACCTCCCCTCTCTCTCCCTCTGGTTTCTTCATCCCCAACCCCCATTCTAGAGTGATATCTCCTCCCCCTCAATCTCTGAGTTCATCGGTGCCGCCGCCGCCGCCGCCGTTCGTGCCGCCATCGCGCCGCCGCAAAGCCGTCTTCGGTGTTCTGTCCATCCAGGACAGAGGCAACTTCCCCGAATTTATGCTCCCACCTCCCACCTCCTCTGGATCTGAAATTTTCAAGAGTGGTTCACCTCTCGAACCTTTATCTTCAAAAAAATTTCAAATCAAAATTCCTTCATTTGATATTTTTCAATTTTCGTTCAAATTGTCATTCTAGTTCTACCAGATCTCTGTCTACAGTGATAGTTTCCCTGAGTTTTCCATTTCCCAACCACCTTTTGATTTTTCTTGGAGCCCCCAATTTTACTGGGAGTTCTATCCGCCCTCCTCTACCTATCCAAATTTTTGTGGAACTTAGAAAGTTCGTTTCATATTTTTAGAAATTCCTGTTCCAACTCATCTACAGTTCTGTCTGCATCAGTCCAGATCCGACCACAGTACAGTGTAAACTCTCTAGAACATCAAGGCCACCATATTTTCCAGATCTAAAAATAGTCCAGGTTTCCTGCAACTTTTATGAAGAACACAACTTCAGATTCGGATTTCTACCCATCGTTCGACGGCAGTTCTCAGACAACTCTTCTGCTGATATGAGATTTTGGCCACTGTACAACAGCAGCTTAGAAATTCGGTCAAGGCCAGATCTGGAGCACTCCATTTTTTCTCTCTGGTCCTAGATTGAAGTATTTCGAGTTAGCTTTCCAACGGCGCTAATTTCATGTCGATCCGACATCGGGGCTGATCGCAGCGTCCGTTCTCGCCGGAGCGCGCGCCTGAAAATAGAATCGGCAGATCCGTGGCCGGTTATTCCGACCGGTGCCGATCGGAGCCGCCCGGCCTCCGGCCGGTGAACCAGCGCGTCTCCATCCAAGAGAGTGCTCATTCGGGCATTCCCCACTACAGCGGTGCCACCGGGTCCTACACGGCCCCTCCGGACAGCACGTGGGCCCCACAGTCACGAGTTCGGGTGCTGCCAAAGCTACGCGAGAAGCCGCCCGTCAACCCGAAATCGGTCCTTCCGGGCCCCATTGTGTCGCCATTTACCTCCCTGCGTGGAGTGGGTCATAAATCATTGCTGTAATCTTCATGTATTAACTGTCCCAGGAGTACGAGTTCGGCCGGGTCTGTCGTCCCCACGCCGAGAGCGTGGAGGTATCGTATTCGCTCCTATACTCGGCATTTTGCTTACTTCATATATATTTGTTTATGCCGCTGCTAGAGAGCATGTGTAGGGGTATCTAGCTTGCTATATTTTTGTATTACCGCTGCTGCGAGAGAGAGCGATACCGTCCCGTGACCCGATCCGGGCACAAGAGAGAGTTGACCACCCTAGCTCACTGCCGGTTTCTCAACCGCGCAAGTCCGACGCTTCCCTCGTTAAGGGACAATCGCGAGCTCACCTAGAGTCCGAGGATCGCATATCATTTCAGAGTCGAGTCCGTGATCCGTCCCGCATCATATATGATCAAATCTTCCAATTCTATGTGATTCTATTCAAAAAAACTGAGTTTCGGGTTTTCTGTAATGAGCCGTTGTTGGCACCCAAAATTGTTGAACACATGTGCACCATGATTACTATTATGGTTTTGATGATAGTAACTACTATAAGTCACATTGTGTTTGCATATGATGTCATTGTGTATCTGTTTAAGCAGTTTGTCATTTCATCGAACAGGTTGCGGGCATGTGCACTGCATTCCAAGTCTATACGTTGGACAAAGTCTATACGTTGGACAAAGTCTGTACATTGGACGAAGTCTATACGTTGGATGAAGTCTATACGTTGGACAAAGTCTGTATGATGGACAAAGTCTATACGTTGGACAAAGTCTGTACATTGGACAAAGTCTATACGTTGGACAAAGTCTGTACGTTACTGAACATGAAGTCTGTACGTTGGCTGCCTAGCACAACTCGAAGTCTATACGTTGCTGCACACAAAGTCTATACGTTACTGCAGATGAAGTCTGTACGTTGGCTGCATGCACAACTCAAAGTTTGTACGTTGCGGCAGATGAAGTCTATACATTGCTGCAGATGAAGTCTATACGTTGGCTGCATGCACAACTCAAAGTTTGTACGTTGCGGCAGATGAAGTCTATACGTTGCCGCAGATGAAGTCTATACATTGCTGCAGATGAAGTCTGTACGTTGGCTGCATGCACAACTCAAAGTCTGTACGTTGCACAACACGAAGTCTGTACGTTGCGGCATATGAAGTCTGTACGTTGCTGCAGATGAAGTCTATACGTTGGTTGCATGTACAAAACAAAGTCTGTACGTTGCACAAGACAAAGTCTGTACGTTGGCTGCTAGCACAACTCCAAGTCTGTACGTTGGTTGATGGCTGCAACACAAGTCTATACATTGGCTGGCTACTTCACACGCAAAGTCTATACATTGCGTTCTATTGTGTTCGTCCATCAAGTTACCAAGTCTGTACGTTCATGAAGCAAGTCTGTACAGGCTCATGCATGCTCAAGGTGCAAAGTCTGTACAGAGTTCATACATGCACACAAAGTCTACACGTCCAAGCCTTGATGCAAAGTCTATACAACAACTACAAGCTTCATTCAAATAGCCAAGGCCACTGCACAAGATGAGAGTCAAAAGATAAAGATTCAGTTGGTACTTTCTAGACCAACAAGGATGAAGTTACAGACATGAACAGGCTGCTAATGGACACAAGCGACGGAGCTGAAGCGGCTAACGGATCGACCCGGGCTGGACCGGGGTCTGCCCAGCTGGCTGTCGACCGCCAGCACAGGGGCGGTCGATCGCCCCAGCCAGGGACCCCCCGACTGCAGATCTGTCAGCTGCAGGTCGACCGCCAGCCAGTAGCAGTCGACTGGATTTCCCAGGGATCATCCGTTTGCAGGTGTTTTAGTAGCGGTCGACCGCCAGAAGCCACAGGTCAACCGCCAGCCCTGATGCAGCCATGTTTGACTTCGAAATCCACCTCGTGGCCAGCCCCTTTCCATGCATTTCTTTAATCCAAAAGTCACCTAATCACCCACAAATTGTGGATCTGGTCTGAAGGATGTCCAAGGACCATTCAAGGTCTATAAAACCAACACATGAGGGGTTGGAAACCCTAACACTTCAAGGCTTCAAGGGTGATCAAGGGAGGCCATTTTCGAGGTACTGTAGCACCTCCATGAACAGTGTTTTGGGAGGAAGTTCTTCATCCATCCAAGGTGATTCAAGTCTAGATCTGAAGCCATCTCAACCTCTAAGGAAGAAGAAGCAATCAAGGCTCTCAAGGGTGATCTAAACTGCATCCTTCTTCCTCTTCATTAACTCAAGCCGATTCAAGGAAGCACAACTCACAAGGAAGAAGAAGCCATTACTGTTGAATCAAGAAGAGAGCTTTGTGAAGAAGATAGAAGCCTCTATTGGTGATCTACATCCATAGAAGAATCCGAATCAAGCTCCAGCAATCTCAGACAAGATTTTTCTTCTTGAGCTTATTTCATATCTTGTTTGAATAGCTTGATATTTGTTCTTTCTTCTTCATTTCATTCGAACAATCAAAACTGAAGATCGTCCCTACCGATGGTTAGTAGGAAGGCAATCGGAAGTTGTCCGATCTGCGGTGTTGACGTCTCTACCGGTAGTTAGTAGGAAGGCAATCGAAAGTTATCCGATCTGCAGTGTTGACGTCCCTACCGGTGGTTAGTAGGAAGGCAGTCGGTGGTTCTCCGATTTGCGGTTTGGTGTGCTGCACTAGTGAAGCCTCACCAGATTTGGTGAGAGGTGGACGTAGGACTGGAGATTCAGTCCGAACCACCTTAAAATCTCGTGTGTTGTGGTTTGCTTGTGCGATTGCTTTATGTTAGATGTATTCTTAGGTTCAATATCTATATTGCGTAATCATCTTGCCAAGTAAATCATTTGTGTTCTTCGTCAAGCTAGTTATATTCCGCTGCTTATTTCATCATCTAGCTTTAAAGTGGATTGCATTGCGAAAAGAGGGGCAGATCTATTCACCCCTCCCCTCTAGATCCGCTGTCCACTACACAACAAGTGATATCAGAGCCTAATCTCTCATTATGGGGTCCAACGACCTTGAGGGAAATGGTGGATCAGCGTCTAAGGGTTATTTACCTGAAGGACACTCTGTGAACAAACCTCCTTATTTCATAGGATCTAACTATCCTTATTGGAAACATCGCATGCAGGTGTTCATTCGCGCTCAAGACTACGAACTTTGGCGAGTGATCAGCAAAGGTCCGTATGAGTTTAGGGATAATGAGGACTTGTGGACCAAAGAACAAATAAGACAATCCACTGTCAGCTGGAGTGCCAAACACATCATGCAATGCTCACTCCATCCAGTAGAGTTCCCAAGAGTGGCGACCTGCGCAACTGCAAAATAAATGTGGGACAAGTTAGAGGTAATCTACGAAAGAACCTCTCAGGTACGAGAAACAAAAGCTAATATCTTAGTTTCTGAATACGAAATATTCCGCATGAAGCCTGATGAATCAATTCGAGATATGTATGCTCGATTAACTGTGCTTACTAACAGTTTGACTGATTTGGGAAAGAAATATTCAGAACAGGAAATTGTAAGAAAGAATCTCAGATCACTGACTCCTGCATGGCACACAAAGGCTACTATTGTTGAAGAAACCAGAGATCTCACAACAACTAAGGTAGATGAACTCATTGGTTCATTAATGACCTATGAGATCAACCTTAAGAATAAAGAAGCTGAAGTACCTAAGAAAAAGTCCTTAGCTCTTAAAGCTGGACCTAGCGGTCAAGGCACTTCGGATGAAGGTGAGGATTCCGCAAGTGAGCGGGATGAGGATGATGTAGCCATGCTCACACGTAAGTTCAGTAAATTCCTGAGAAAGGAAGGTAAGAGCTTCATGAGAGGAAGGTCTAAGGTAAGAAATGGTTTCAAATCTAATTCCGAAAATTTTAAGAAATCTGACAAAATCATTTACTATTCTTGTAACAAACCAGGGCATTTCAAGACTGATTGTCCTGACAAATTCAAAAAGGCCGACAAATGGAAGGGTAAGAAGAAGAACAAGGCCATGGTGTCCACATGGAGTGATGAGGAGGAAAGTGATAACAAAACCAACTCCTCGGACAAAGAAGAAGAAGATCTCTGCCTTATGGCCAAAGGCGACGAAGAAAATGAGGTAAACTCTCCTTTTGAAAATTATACAATTGATGATTGGGAGGAAGCCTATATACAGTTCATGGAAAAATAGGACATGTACAAAAGGATAAATAAATCATTAAAAAAGAAAATCAATTCGGTTGTGCATGATCGTGATAAGAATGATAAGACTGCTCTACTTGAAACTGAAATTGAAGATCTTAAGAAAATGATTGAGGATTTGGAAGAAGGAAGAAAAGAAATGACTGACTTGGAAACTGAAAATGAAAATTTGAGAAATGAGATTGATAGCATCAAGCTAAAAATGCAAACCTATGAAAAGGATAGCAAATTGAGCAATGAGAAATATGATGCTGTCAAACAAGTCAACATTCAACTTCTACAAAATATTGAAAACCTACAAAAAGAGTTGAAGGATAAACAACAATCCTTAGAAAAATTTGTGGATGGAAGAGAAAACCTAGATGCACTGCTAGGTACCAGAATGAACTTCAACAAGGAAGGGTTAGGTTTTGAGCCTACAAATAAAAGGCCAATTGGGTTAAAAACCGTCAAATTTGTTTCATCTTCTGAAGCTTCCACCTCAAACACTACTCCCACACAAAACCAGCAAAAATAAAAGGAAAAAGGGAAAGAGAAGATTGAAGAGGCAGTCACCAACATTTCCAAAAAGCCTGTCCAAAAGCCTAAGAAAGGTCAACCTTCCCCGTAGCATAGGTCAACACATTCTTGGCCATTGCATGCTCAATCTTCTAGATATCACCAAAACTGGATTGCCCATTCATATAGGCCAACACCACCATACTTTTGGAGAAATTATGATTCATGTGTTCATCAATCCTATAACTTTCAATCTCCTAGGTGGCAGAACAATCACTTTCAACCCAAAAACAACCAATGGCCACAATGGGTTAAGAAGCCAACTTCATCAAACTTTCACAAAATCCAACAAAGAGACTCTAAACAAAAAGGAAATGTCAAGGCTCAAAAGGAAAACCAAATCCCTGCTCTAAGCAAACAAAACATGAATGTTAGAAAGGTTTGGATTCCAAAAGAAATGGTTTCATGTTTTGGAAATCTTAAGAGTTTGATGGGACCCAAAATTGGTTGGGTTCCAAATACAATTGCCTAATTGTTTGTGCAGGAATGTCTTGCAGCCATGAATAACATGTGGTATCTTGATAGCGGCTGTTCAAGACACATGACTGGAGACAAAATAAAATTTTATCTCTTGGAGGAAAAGGAATGAGGATACGTTACGTTTGGAGGGAATAACAAAGAAAAAATCATTGGAATAGGTAATGTAGGTAAGAACCTCTCCAACTCCATTGGAAATGTGTTGCTAGTTGAAGGTTTGAAATATAACCTACTTAGCATAAGTCAATTGTGTGATAAAGGTCATAAAGTGTTGTTTGACTCTCATGAATGTAAAATCTTTGAACCAAAATCTGACAAGGTAAAATTTTTTGGAAAGAGAGTCAATAATGTTTACATGATTGACTTAGATGATCCTGCTAATTTAAACATTTGTCTTGCTGCACCAAAATCTGAAATTGCATGGTTATGGCATCGTAGACTAGGACATGTTAGCTACAATGTCTTACATAAATTGTTAAAGCATTCAATGGTGAAAGGGTTGCCTGAATTATCATTTAAACAAGAAAACAAGTTGTGTGATGCATGTGCCCTAGGTAAACAAACAAGAAAATCTTTCAAGGGAAGATCTGAAAATACATCATCCAAACCACTCGAGCTAATTCATATGGACCTGTTTGGCCCAACCAGAACTGCTAGCTTGAGTGGTAGAAAATATGGATATGTCTTGGTGGATGACTTTTCTAGGTTCACATGGGTTTTCTTTCTCACACATAAAAATGATACTTTTGATGAGTTTCAGGCACTCTACATGAAGATAAAGCAGGACGGTGAGTTTAAAATTTCCAAGATTCAATCTGATCATGGTGGTGAATTTGAAAATACTGATTTCTATAATCTTTGCAGGGCTGAAGGCATTTCACACCGATTTTCCTCACCAAGAACCCCAGAGCAAAACGGTGTAGTTGAGAGGAAAAACTGAACACTTGTAGAGATGGCAAGAACCATGCTTGCTGAACGGCAACTTCCAAGGAAGTTTTGTGCTGAAGCGATAAACTCGGCATGTTACATTATCAACCGCTCTATGGTAAGGCCACACACCAAAAAGACTCCTTATGAGTTGTTGAAAGGTAAAAAGCCCTCTCTCTCACATATGAAAGTGTTTGGATCTAAATGCTTCATCCATAATAATGACAAAAGAGATTTAGATAAATTCGAGCCCAAGAGCGATGAAGGTATATTTCTTGGATATTCTGATAGATCTAGGACTTATAGAATTTATAACATTAAGAGTCAAACTGTGGAAGAATCACCCCATGTTTCCTTTGATGAATATAATGATTCTAACAATGATAACTCTGGCAGGAAAAATGATGAAGATGGAGAATTCCTAAGCATAAAGGACAAGAGTGATCCTCCACAAGAAGAAATAAAAGAAGATGGTGACCTAGCTGATTCAAGCAATGCAAGGGATCAAGCTCCAGGAGAAGGTAACGATTCTACAAATATTAGAATTCTTAAGGATCATCCCTTAGAAAATGTCATTGGAAGTTTGAATGACCCACCTAGAACAATGTCACATTTTAAAATTGTGAAAGAAATAGATCAACTTGCTCTTGTCTCTCAGCTTGAACCCAAAAACATTGATGAAGTATTAAAATATGAAAACTGGATAAATTCCATGCAAGAGGAGTTAAACCAGTTTGAAAGAAATAAAGTTTGGCATCTTGTTCCTAGGCCTTCATTAGAATCTGTCATAGGCAATAACTGGGTCTTTAGGAACAAACTAAGTGAGGATGGCAAGATAATAAGAAACAAAGCTAGATTGGTGGCTCAAGGGTATAATCAAGAGTTTGGGGTAGACTTTGATGAATCTTATGCCCCAGTTGCTAGACTCGAAGCCATCAGAATTTTACTTGCCTTTGCATGCTCCCTTAGAATAAAGATGTATCAAATGGATGTCAAAAGTACTTTCTTGAATGGCTTGATCAAAGAAGAAGTCTATGTTGAGCAGCCCCCTGGCTTTGAGAATTCTAACAATGTAGATTTTGTATACAAGCTAGACAGGGCGCTTTTGGACTTAAGCAAGCACCAAGAGCTTGGTATGAGAGACTAAGCTCGTTCCTCATTGAAAAAGGGTACACACGAGGTAAGGTAGATCAAACACTTTTCACCAAGAAGCAAGGTAAGAACATCTTGATTGTTCAAATTTATGTTGATGACATTGTGTTTGGTTCTACAAAATCTGAAATGTGTGAGGAATTGCCTAACCTCATGACTAGCGAATTTGAGATGAGCCTAATGGGAGAACTTCAATTCTTTCTCGATTTGCAGGTCAACCAAGGAGAAGATGGGTGCTTCATAAATCAATCCAAATACATCAAGGAGCTACTGAAAAGATTTGACATGGCAAACAGCAAAATCAATGCAACACCTATGAGCACCACAACATCACTGGATTCGGATGAAAATGGTAAATTAGTGGATGCAAAGGTCTATAGAGGTATGATTGATTCTTTGCTTTATTTGACTGCATCCCGACCAGATATCCAGTTTAGTGTATACCTTTGTGCTAGATTTCAAGCTAGTCCTAGAGAATCTCATTTGACTGCCGTCAAACGTATCATTCGATATCTAGCCGGCACTCAAGATTTGGGATTGTGGTATCCGTCATCATGTGATTTATCTCTTATATCTTATTCTGATGCGGATTACGCTGGATGCAAGCTGGATCGTAAGAGTACTAGTGGCTATTGTCAGTTTCTAGGCGGGTGTTTAGTTTCTTGGGCCTCCAAGAAATAACACTCGGTTGCCCTCTCAACTGCGGAGGCAGAATATGTTGCTGCGGGGAGCTGTGGCACCCAAGTGTTGTGGATTAAACACCAACTCCAAGACTACTTGGTGGATCTTGGTTGTGTCCCGATTCTATGTGATAACACTAGTGCTTTCAACCTTGCAAAAAATCCAGTCCAGCACTCTAGGACTAAGCATATTGAGATTAGGCATCACTTCATTAGAGACGAGGTCAGTAAGAAAATTTTTGAATTGCATTTTGTTGATACTCTAAATCAAATTGCTGATATTTTCACCAAGCCCTTGTGTAATGATAGGTTTTCAACACTTAGAAGGGAGCTTGATCTTTACCGACCTCAGGCCACTAAAAATTGAAATGATGATCATGTTCAATTTAGTTGTGTGTTTTTGCAGATTGGTGTGTTCATGCATTGTTTATATGTCAATGTGTCATTTTGCATATGTGTCGTATTGCATGGTTTGTGTAGCATCATTCTTGCATGGCCATGGTATATCAAATGTTGATGTATGAAAAGACAGGTTATGCTTGCCTAGACACACTCAATATGCGTGAGGTTTCACCTCCGCCAAGTACCATGAGTCATTGTCGCATATAGGCCATATAGTAAGGGGGAGTTATCACTTTGCAGCATTCATGCATATGTTTCATTTTCATTCTGTTGCATTTAATAAATGTACAACCATGTGTTGGGTCATGCATTTCATTCCTGTCAAATTCATGTTTGATCAGGTCAACCCCTGCATGGTTCTACTCTCTCACTCCTTGACGTTTGTCCTTACATTTGCTTGCAAACATAACTCCTTGAGTGCATTCTCTGCATATCTTTAGGGAGAGTTTTATTGCTTTTCTTATCTCTTGCAATCTGAACTTCACTGGCTTCCAGTTTGACAATACCGTTCATGAGACAGACGGACATATGGAGTAAGAGCTTTCTATTATGTGCCCTGATGATTATCCATTCAATGAAATCGGTTCAGATTTAATGATTTCCTTGAAGTTCTGAAATATTGGTTCTGAAATCATCTATGTTTTTGGTTTTAATAGACCTTAACTAGAGACTGCATATTATGCTTTGAATGACTATCCTGCTATCTGAAAATCCAAATTTCATGACAATCTTAGTGATACTCTAGAGCTTAGTATTGGTGTTAAACATCTTGATGAGCTGGAATTCTTGAAAAATAAATTTGACAGAGCAATGATATTGTTGCACGGAGAAATATGTCCCGTCATCAAATCAAGTGACGAATGACATGTCATGATGTGCCCCTGTTATCTCTGTTTTAATACATTTGGCCTCTAGGCAGAGCAATGGCATAATCACTGAGAAACATATCTTCCCATCACATAAATGAGTTTGGATATGTCATGACGTGACTTTGCTATCTCTGTTCATTTTGAAGCTTCATAGTCAGTCTTACCAAATACCTAGGAATACTGGCGTCTAAACAACGTATATTCTTATGGCTAGGAGGCATGTACTAGACTTGACTGCTCGTAAAATATGAGTCTTGTGCCTTCAAATGTAAAAAATACTAAAAATTACATTTGCTGCGATCATAACATTCCATGCTCTACTCATGTCTGTTTAGTCTCAATACTAATTTTTGTGTTATTTCCTTAGCAGTTATTGAATATGGATATATAAGACAAGGGAAGGTTAAACATTGCAATGATATGCACCTTTGGTTCATTTCTATTAAATCTTCGATGTAGATGCTCTTCGAACTCTGTTGATGATATCAGATTTCATTAGCTTTGACCCGTACATGTTGCTCGCGATATGTTTCAGGTTTGCATATTATGGCTTGCTCTTCCCTCTCCTTCACCTTTGGTCTCACCGACCTTTGTCACCTACTCTACTTTATCCTTCCTTTTTGCTGTTGGCAAAGGGGGAGAATTCTTTGTGTGAGTCCTTTGTAAGAGTTATGGATGAGTGAATGGTGTACGGGGGAGATTCACTTTGTGCATCTCATTTGTGTATCCAATGCATAGCATTCATATCTGCATTCATAATTGCATTCACATGCTATTACTATCATGGATCTTGAGCTGCTCTCATTTGTGTATCCAATGCATAGCATTCAGATCTGCATTCATAATTGCATTCACATGCTATTACTATCATGGATCTTGAGCTGCATATGTTACATATATCATACACTTTGCCATCTTAGCTATTTCTGCCATATAATGACTCACAGTGTTGTCATCATCAAAAAGGGGGAGAATGTTGAACACATGTGCACCATGATTACTATTATGGTTTTGATGATAGCAACTAATATAAGTCACATTGTGTTTGCATATGATGTCATTGTGTATCTGTTTAAGCAGTTTGTCATTTCATCAAACAGGTTGCGGGCATGTGCACTGCATTCCAAGTCTATACGTTGGACAAAGTCTGTACATTGGACGAAGTCTATACGTTGGACAAAGTCTATACGTTGGACAAAGTCTGTATGATGGACAAAGTCTATACGTTGGACAAAGTCTATACGTTGGACAAAGTCTGTACATTGGACAAAGTCTATACGTTGGACAAAGTCTGTACGTTGCTGAACATGAAGTCTGTACGTTGGCTGCCTTGCACAACTTGAAGTCTATACATTGCTGCACACAAAGTCTATACGTTGCCGTAGATGAAGTCTGTACGTTGGCTGCATGCACAACTCAAAGTTTGTACGTTGCGGCAGATGAAGTCTATACGTTGCTGCAGATGAAGTCTGTACGTTGGCTGCATGCACAACTCAAAGTTTGTACATTGCGGCAGATGAAGTCTATACGTTGCGGCAGATGAAGTCTATACGTTGCTGCAGATGAAGTCTGTACGTTGGCTGCATGCACAACTCAAAGTCTGTACGTTGCACAACACGAAGTTTGTACGTTGCGGCATATGAAGTCTGTACGTTGCTGCAGATGAAGTCTATACGTTGGCTGCATGCACAAAAGAAAGTTTGTACGTTGCACAAGACAAAGTATGTACGTTGGCTGCTAGCACAACTCCTAGTCTGTACGTTGGTTGATGGCTGCAACACAAGTCTATACATTGGCCGGCTACTTCACACGCAAAGTCTATACATTGCGTTCTATTGTGTTCATGCATCAAGTTACCAAGTCTGTACGTTCATGAAGCAAGTCTGTACAGGCTCATGCATGCTCAAGATGCAAAGTTTGTACAGAGTTCATACATGCACACAAAGTCTACACGTCCAAGCCTTGATGCAAAGTCTATACAACAACTACAAGCTTCATTCAAATAGCCAAGGCCACTGCACAAGATGAGAGTCAAAAGACAAAGATTCAGTTGGTACTTTCTAGACCAACAAGGATGAAGTTACAGACATGAACAGGCTGCTAATGGACACAAGCGACGGAGCTGAAGTGGCTAACGGACCGACCCGGGCTGGACCGGGGTCTGCCCAGCTGGCGATCGACCGCCAGCACAGGGGCGGTCGACCACCCCAGCCAGGGACCCCCCGGCTGCAGATCTGTCAGCTGCAGGTCGACCGCCAGCCAGTAGCGGTCGACCGGATTTCCCAGGGATCATCCATTTGCAGGTGTTTTAGTAGCGGTCGACCGCCAGAAGCCATAGGTCGATCGCCAGCCCCGATGCAGCCATGTTTGACTTCGAAATCCACCTCGTGGCCAGCCCCTTTCCATGGATTTCTTTAATCCAAAAGTCACCTAATCACCCACAAATTGTGGATCTGGTCTGAAGGATGTCCAAGGACCATTCAAGGTCTATAAAACCAACACATGAGGGGTTGAAAACCCTAACACTTCAAGGCTTCAAGGGAGATCAAGGGAGGCCATTTACGAGGTACTATAGCACCTCCGTGAACAGTGTTTTGGGAAGAAGTTCTTCATCCATCCAAGGTGATTCAAGTCCAGATCTGAAGCCATCTCAACCTCCAAGGAAGAAGAAGCAATCAAGGCTCTCAAGGGTGATCTAAACTGCATCCTTCTTCCTCTTCATCAACTCAAGCGGATTCAAGGAAGCACAACTCACAAGGAAGAAGAAGCCATTGCTGTTGAATCAAGAAGAGAGCTTTGTGAAGAAGATAGAAGCCTCTATTGGTGATCTACATCCATAGAAGAATCGGAATCAAGCTCCAGCAATCTCAGATAAGATTTTTCTTCTTGAGCTTATTTCATATCTTGTTTGAATAGCTTGATATTTGTTCTTTCTTCTTCATTTCATTCGAACAATCAAAACTGAAGATCGTCCCTACCGGTGGTTAGTTGGAAGGCAATCGGAAGTTGTCCTATCTGCGGTGTTGACGTCCCTACCGGTGGTTAGTAGGAAGGCTGTCGGTGATTCTCCGATTTGCGGTTTGGTGTGCTGCACTAGTGAAGCCTCACCGGATTTGGTGAGGGGTGGACGTAGGAGTGGAGATTCAGTCTGAACCACCTTAAAATCTCGTGTGTTGTGGTTTGCTTGTGCTATTGCTTTATGTTAGATGCATGCTTATGTTCAATATCTATATTGCGTAATCATCTTGCCAAGCAAATCATTTGTGTTCTTCGTCAAGCTAGTTATATTCCGCTGCTTATTTCATCATCTAGCTTTAAAGAGGGTTGCATTACGAAAAGAGGGGCAGATCTATTCACCCCTCCCCTCTAGATCCGCTGTCCACTACACAACAAAAATATGATCGTCGGCGACCAAGCCACAAAGACAAAGGACCCGGCCCGCTGAAGCACGGAAGCTGATGAAGATCAACATATTGAAGACTTCTCAAGCTGCCAGAGCCTCGAGTCACCCCGTATGGACATGGGGACTTCACCTCATGAGAGCCGAGATGAACTCACAACCAACTGGCAGTGCGATCAAGCCTGCCCAATGAACCGGCATCGACTCCGTCGTGCCGCATACACTACACCCGTCGTCTGATCAAGGACGACGGTCTACCCAGTCCCTACCCACCTCATGAAAGGTTCTCCTGAAGATGAAAGAGTCCCCCTGGCTCTCCGGGACGGAGGACCGAAAGCTCTGTCGGCAGAAGATCCCGATCACCTGGCACGGGTACGGCTTCCCGCCAAGATGGGCCCATTAGTGGCTGAATGATCCCCCAGCTCAGGCGAAACTATCCCTGGTGTTATCCCACCCTCTAAGGAGCTTTGAGCACAAGCCAGAACGAGCCGACATCACGAATCATAGAGCCAAAGGCCGTGTCAGCGGAAAACCCGCATGATCAAACCAAAGTTATCGGAAGTTCCGAGAATGGCCGTACATCGACCTGGGGGCTTCGACAAGATATCTCGTCAAGGTTTCAAGGAGCATTGGCAAGATAAATGTTCACGGTGACCCCCGGAATCATCCCCAGACTCATCGACTGGCTCGAAGCGCGCGAGGAGCATTAGCACGGTGCGCCCTAAACCGGCGCGCCCCCCACCTGATGCCCCTTATCTCGGCGCGCAAAGAACCCCACCCGGGGCCTGGCTATTCTGACGTGCAAAAGGCCATGAAGCCTTTCCCAGCGCGTAGTTCTTCATGCCGGATGAGGCTTGGGGTTCGATCATATATATAGACATATGGCTATTTAAAAAGAGAAAAAGAGAGACAACAGAAGAGAAAGGAAAGGAAGCGAGAGAAAGAAAACTCAACACATAGAAGAAGAAGAAAAAGGAGGAGGGTCGGAGAGCGAACCATATTCTGAGAGAGATATAGCTCCTGGGAAATGGGGTTTGGTCTGAGCGTCCTCTGCCGGCCGTCTTCCTCTGCTTTAGCTGAAGATCCGATACTCTGTTCCGAGAATAGGTGGGCACCGGCGCTTTCGTGGATTCCTTTTCTTTGGTTTCTATCTATCATATGTAAGCGAGAGGGGGAGGGATGGCGATGATACGAGCCGACCCCCCTCCCCCTTCTCTGCGATTCTCTCTTCCCGTTTGTTCTATTATTGTGCCTCTACGCATCCCTCTCCCTCTGCAACCGATGGACGGTGACCGGACGATGATGCCGGCACCGGATTTGTAATGTGAATGATTAGTCCACTCCCGTTTACTGGGTGGTGATATGTATATAGATGTGTGGACCAATAGGTCGAATGAATGTTCGAAGCTTATTCCCCTTTTCTATCTATGTCAATGCGTATGTATGAATTCTTCCGCGCGTGGTTCCCGACTCCGATTTCCTCGAGTCCCGATCATGCCCCAAAGGATCGTGGGCTACAGAAATGACCCCTCCCCGGGTCTTTCCCATCGACCGCTTCCATGTTTGATTTAAGGGTCTTTGTATCCCCTCCATGGACAGAGTTGTGCTCATGCGCATGCTTCTTCCCACCGTGGTATCGAGGGTCGAACTCCCAGTAACTCCTCCCTTCGTACCGCTCTGTTGTTCGCGAGGTGGGAGTTGTCTATGGGACGGCAGTATCCATCGCCTGAATGTTGCGTCCTAGTTGTTCGAGCATATGCTTCTACGATTAGCTCCTCTCATCTATGCATTGACTACCCCTCTGCATCACGGTCAGTTGAACCGCTCCGAGACTCTTTCATTCTGTTTTAATCTCCCGAGGAGGGGGACATTCCCCATTGCTTCACGAAACTGCTGGGTGATCGAGGGCTCTACCTCTCGATGGTAGATGCTTCCTCAAGGCCACAGCAGATAGTAACAGGGTCTTAGCCTGACAAGCTTAGCCCTAACAACCTGGAGACCCGATAGACGCCAAGGGATGTGTGCTCATGGTAGGCTAGCCCTCGGAGCTTCACTCTCTTAATGGTCGGTCCCTCTAAGGGATGAGTCATAGGCTGCGGGTTGCCCACCCCTCGTAGGCTAGCCTTCGGGGTGCTGCTCCCATTATCAGTGGCCTCATCCCTCTATCTTCGCCCACGGAGCCTTGGTGCCCCTCGCAGGCTAGTCCTCGGGGTACTCCATCCGTTGGGAATTTGCTAGCTGCCACTGTGCAGACCGGCGGTTTAGGGGCTTACTCCACAAGTGTGTATGACCCCATTCCTTCCCTGCAACCTTTCAGGTTCAGGGGAGATGCTGCCCAATTGTTGGCAGGATTTGGACACACATTCGTCTCCGTGGAGATAGCTATAATAAAAATGACTATTCTTGGTCCAGAAACCTCAGTGCTCGAGTTTGAACCTCGCACTGGCTTATGACTCTGCTCCCGAAGAGTCTCGGACTTTGTTTCAATAGGCAATAAGCCCAATTGAACCTTTAAGCCTTCAAAGCATTCCAACAAGTTCAAGGGTTTCGAAATTCATCAAAAAAAATATGTTAAAACCGCGCGGCCCTAATCCGGCGCGCCTTAATACGGCGCGGTACCCCCCCCCCCCCCCGCGCCGGATTAAGCCTAGACTCATAACTTCTATTTTTTGTTTGGCACGTTCCCGGCGCGCCCTAAACCAGCGCGTCCCGTGCCCTGCGCGCCGTCTTAGTTAGTTATCAAGGCCACGCCGGATTAGCTCTTCACCTACGCTTTACTGCGCCGGATTAGCCTCTTTACCTACGCTTTACCGCGCCGTGGAAGCTATCTCTCGCGTGATCACGCCGTTTCAAGTTGTTATGCCGTTTTGATCCTTTGCTCGCTCTCGGGGCAATCCTGGCCTCCCGTGGTCGATATTGGCTACCCTAATTAGCGGTAGATTGAGTAAGGCAAGGGCTGTTCATGCTCCGAATAACCTCTTTATCATGTTGGCTATCATGTGTATTAGCACTTTACTTTCGTTATCACCCTTGTGTTACCGTCTCCCTCCCTTTTGACGGGGATTAATGAATGTGATTGATCACTGCTTACTTTCATAATTATGTTGCCATGCTTAGCATAGTTATCATCATCATGCATGCATGCTTGCATCGACCCTTGGGTATATCAAATGGCACTGACAGAAGACCGAGTTACGCCCGATCGGAAGTCTCCGCTATGCGCGATGGTGGTCTTCGGACCTACGCCCTCCGCCACGTATCAAGGGTCTCCAACTCAATGAACCATGCCTCTCCTGCATGATAGATAGACGCATCTCGCATGATTCCGTCATGTTCATAACGTCGCATCTTGTATTCCGGCCTCGATAGCCCACTATCTCGACAATTAATCAAAGGTGTTCCCTCCTCGCGGGGGATGTAATTAACGCCATAGCCTTTATGGTATGGCAGACTGCTGGTCCCAACCGAACCTCACTTTCGCCCGACACGGGTCAGAATGAGCGCATAATAAACTTGTCACTCACATAACTGGCACGCCCGCGTCATCAATCAGTCAGTTAATTACCAGTTAGTTAATAGGTTGATCGACACGTGAAATAAGATATATATATACATTTATATGTATAAAATAATTATAAGAAGATCGAATAAAAAAAAGATCACAAACAAGTCTGGCATGCCCGGTGGGACCAGTGTCACCTTTAATCTCTTTACCGAGATACTTGGGCTTCGAGGCCCTCTCAAAGGCTACTGATTGTTGGCTTGTTTGTCTTTACAGGTGAACAATGACAACAACTGGATTGACTGGCGTCGGCTTCGGTCCTTCGATCATTGCCGATCATGCACAAGGGTACCTGGCGATGCCCATGGAGTTCGGCAGCTTCCCTGCCGCCGTCGGCTTCCCCAAATTCTTGGGGTTGGCCTTCGTGGACATGCTGGAAATCGAAGCCCCGGAACCTGTCGAGGAAGCTACGGGGAAGGTGGAGCCTCTGAAGGCTCCTTGCTACAACGACTCATCCAACAGTCCGGCCCCGGCCGCTAGCTGTCTGGTGCACCACGCCATACGTGGGGCCTGCCCCAATATTATCAACAAGCACTCTGGAGGACGTCAACGCCGGCAAGTCCAAAGGAGTGCTGCTGTGATTACCGGGACTCTATCTCAGTCCGGCAAGTCCATGATGGTGGGTGGCATGCGCGTCTTCCTCAACGGACGCAACATACGGATAATTCCGGACCGAGTCATCCTCACCATCCCTGTCCACAACACATACCAGACCCTCGCTGGAAGGAGGGCAGAAAGAGAAGAAATCGGCCACTATGGCCAAGGAAGGTCGGCCCCCAGGCCGAGAAAGTTCAAACAGGTGTGGGTTCCCAAGCGGGCCCAACCTATCCATCAGTTGGCACTATCTGCTGTCGTCCTGTGTACGACGGGGCGAAGAAGAGAAGAGAAAGGGGGAAGAAGAAGGAGTGGTTGCGGATCCTCCGCGCCGTAAAAGTTTCCGGGTGGCTGCCCGTCATGCCAACGTCCTAGCTGCGGGATGAAGATTCTAACATCCTACCGACAGAGCTCTGCTAGCTTATATCCCTCCTTCGGGAGGTCGACAATCATCCCCCGTGTTACATCAGGAGCGGGGTCAAGAAGAGATGACCTGTCTGGTCAGAAACTATTTTCGAGGGTTAGGCAACCCCTCGCTTGGGCAACAGCGACTGATGCAAGCAGCCGCCGCCGATGAAGACTACTACCCGTCAACGGCAGATGAAGAAGATGTGGGAGAAAGAATGATGGTGTCGTCAGTCGACGACAATGGATATGACAACGGCTTCGAGATCAAAGCCGATGAAGCCGTCCCCAAGTGGGAAGAAAGGAGAAGAGTTTCTGTGTTCGAAAGGCTAACCTTCCCGTAGCAAGCTGAAAGGAGGGTCCATCGACAAAGGAGAAGGATGCAGGTCTTCACCTGCAACATGGCTAGTATATCCAACCTATATGGGGGGCTTCCCAAAGATCCCCGAGAATTGGCTCAGTTGGCTGCACGGCCGGGGCCGAGTACTCGTAGAACAGAAGCAGCAAGGGAGCTCTTGATGATGGCTAAAGGAAAACAACCCCAGGTCTACCACCACTGGGATGATAAGGCCCCCGTCCTGACCGCCAATGTGGTGATGGCAGAGGAAGAAGACGACGTCCCCCTCGACATCCTGCCCGAGGATACGTCCGGGGAGACAGCAGAAGTTATCCCCACTACAGCCACTATAGACCCATCAGTCTTGATGCTACTTCAGAAATATCGGCAAGAGATAGACTTGCTAAAGAAGCAGCTGCTGGAGAAAACTGAACAGTCCTCAACTTCCAAACCACCCGAAGTCCAGGGTGAATCATCCCGGGGAGCGGTCCGTCATGACGGCCCTCCACCGCTCTACACACTACCTCAGGCATTAGAACCAAGCATGGATACAATGCAACAGTGGCCACCCCAGCTCCAGCCGCTGCTACCACCGGTGCTCCCTCAAGTGCACCATACACCCCCGCTGCCGCGTCCTCCACAGGCGACCACCCTGGTCACCCCGTACCTGCAGCCGGCACACTTCTACCCAGAACCGGTTGACCCTGCAGTCATGAACCTGATGATGGTGGAAAGAATGATCGAGCTGAAGCTCGCAGAAAGAGGTGAAGGTGACTACGTCGCATTTGATGCATACCGGGTGCCATACCCGCAACACCATGCTGCTAAGCGGCTTCCCCCGGGAATCAGCAAGCCGCCCAAGTTTGACAAATTCAACGGGAAGGGATCCCCGAGAGAACACATTGCCTATTATATGACTGTCATGGGCGACTTGGCCACCGACGAGTCGTACTTGCTAAAATTTTTTGGGTCCTCGCTGACGGGGCTCGCATTTGAATGGTATTCTAGCCTCTCGGCCGGGTCGATCAGCGACTGGCCAGATATGCAGAAGAGGTTCAGAGAAAGATTTCATGTTACAGAGAGAGAGGTCACAGTGGCCGAACTCTACTCAACAAAGCAGAGGGCCGATGACACAGCCCTCGACTATATCAAGAGGTGGAGAAACCTCGGAATGAGGTGCAAGCGGCCCCCGCATCAAGAGGACGCTGTGCAAATATGCAAACAGAATCTCAGAAGGGAGGTTCTGGAAAAGATGATCGGAATGGAAATTCGATCGTTTGATCGGTTGAACAATGTCGTGGCCGAGGTGGAAGCTTTTCTGGCCAGACCTGCCCCTACATCTGCTGCCAGCACGACCCAGAAGGGCAAGGCGGTAGAGCGGCGCTCCTCGCCTAAAGAAGCGAACGCTCTTGACATAAAGGCGTTCGAACAACAGAAAGGTGAAGGCAAGAAGGGAGTCACCCCGCAGCCTGCAGAAGCCCCAGACGACAAAGAAGGTCCTTCGCTGAGGGACAAGATGAAGAAGGCCTATTCCTTTCCAAAGGATAAGACCCGGGTCCTGTTCGACTGGGTAACGGAATATAGCATGGTCACCCTGCCAGAGCCAAGGAGGCCGGAGGACTTAAAGAGAAAAGACAGTCCAGATGTTGGGACATCCAATCGAGGACTGCTATGTTTTCAAGGACATCATCGAAGGGATGGTGAAGAAGAATGAAATTGAGCTGGTAGAGTACAAAGTGGACCCTCCTCAGCCACATGAAGCCCCTCGGAGGAGGGCAGGAGTCAACATGATCTCCCTATACCAGGCATTGCCCGAGGAGATCTCTGAAACAAGCACGCGGAGCACCTATGAAGCTCATTTCTTAGAGCCCGCGAAAGAACAGCAGGGATGGCAGCAGATCCCTGTGAAGCACAAGAAGAAGAGGGCACCTCGCCCGAAAGAGGGGGCACATATCCGTGGTGTTACACCCTGGCCTGCTCCGCCAGTGGTAGCACCCGTTTGGGTCACTCCACCTACCACCGTCAGGATACCTACTAAAAACTGGAGGAAACAAACTCCGCTGCCAGTGGTTAAAGAGACCAAGCTTGGGGTCCTTCGACTGCAAAACCTCATTGAGGGGCTGGACGAGTATGTACAGCCCGAATTGAAGCCTTTGCTGGTGCGGGACCATGTCCCATGGCAAGAACTAGAGCAGCTCTCACTTGAACAAGAGGAGAAAGTTGAAGAGGCACCCGACAGAGAGGGCAGTCTGTTCTGGGGGCACCCGCCCGCAGAAGCAAAAAAGAAGAAGAAACAAAGGAAGAAGAAAAAGAAGGCCGCTGAGGCCGATAAAGTGCAGGTTGTCTCCTGTAATACCCTATCAGCACTCTTCAACCTGTCCGGAGAGGAGGAAGAAGAGGGAATTTTTTTCACACCCCATGCTGGGGGAGGCAAGGCCGAGGCTACAACCGCTGCGCATGCCACTCGGTCAGGCCGAAAATGGGGGTGCCAGCCGCCACCCAATCACAACATCATGTTCAGGGGGGAGCAACCCTACAAGACACCTCCGCCGGAGGTCAAGGGAGTCCAAATCCCTCCTCCGTCAGGCCTATATGACAAGAGTGGGGGCAAGGGGGTCCCTTCATTTCTTGAATTCATGAAGATGTCCAAGGGGAAGCAGCCTTGCCAGAAGGCTAACCCTACACCCGGGGACGTTCACCCGCAACTGGCACAATCTACCGAAGAGCCAAATGCAGATGGAGCTTGCCCCGCAGTAACTAACAAAGAAAACCCAGAAGTCGGTACCAGCCAGAAGGGCGCCGAATCTGAGGAAGATGAAGCAGGTCCGTCAGGGCCCGCAAATCAAAATCTCCCCAAGCCCAGATGGGCTGAAGAGATGAAGCTCTCCAATGTCCGAGCTGGGAGCCGAATAATGAAGCTACTCAAGAAGCTCCCTGCTCGATTTACAATCTGGGAGATCCTTTCTTTGAGTGAAGAGACTCGACAGGCGATTGTTACTGCTCTCCAGACGCCTGCTCATTTTGAGACATGTCTGGCCGAAGCAATGCCGGAGGCTAGCATGACCTTCACTCCAGACGACATGCTGCTGCCCACCATCAGCCACAACAGGCCGCTGTATATGAAGGGGCACCTGAATGGAAGGGAGCTGAACAGGATTCTGGTTGACCCCGGTGTAGCGGTCAACATCCTGCCTTATAGAATATATGAGAGGCACCACTTTAACGTGCATCTCGAGAAAGTCGGAGATATGCGTATCGCCGGCTTCAATCAAAAATGTGAAGTGTCAATGGGAGTGGCAGAGTTCACCCTCACCTTAGCAGATTTCACTACGACGGTGCAGTTCCATGTCATTGACTCCCGCACCTCGTACAAAGCACTGCTCGGCCGCCCATGGCTGCATGAAAATATGGTGGTGCCCTCCACGCTTCACCAATGCATCAAGTACAGTCTCCAAGGGAAAGAGGAGAGGATATTTGCAGACCCCCACCCATTCGAGGTGTTTGAATGTCATTTGGCGGATGCCAACCTATATACAGGGCCTTCCCAGAAGACCTCTGAAGCTAAGACCCCTACGGGGGCATCAAGAAGCACATCCGGCAGCAGTTGGTATCCACCACCGCCGCGCGGATATGTCAAGCCCAAGGTGATCTCCCATATCACAGCATACGGGGACGTGGGCAGGATAGCACCCCCAACATTATACCCTGAAGCTAATGAAGTGCGGGTCGCTCGGCGGCACAATCATATTGAAATCCCGGATGGCCTTACCAAGCCAACTCCCGGCCTTGATAACCCTACTGTCGAGCCTTTCAAAACTTGGGAGGTGACACATGAAGATGGACCTAGCAGCTTGTTCTATACGTCTGAAGAGCACCCTACTCGGGAAGACATAGACTGCAGCCTCCCCGAAGATATAAGCAACCCACCGGTTCCCGTCCAGGGTCTGGCATTTACAACTGATCGGATGGCCAGGATGTTTCAGAAGCAACACATCCCCCCCGATCAGTCTCAAAGGCGCAAGGAAGCTTTCCAGAAAATGTGGTATCCCGGAAATCTGGATAAGGAAATGAGACGTGTCTCTCAACATCCGGGGTTGGGCTTCACCCTGGAAGAATATTATTACAGTGGGCGATACGAGGTGGACACCATCTCCGCCTTCTATCCTGCTGAAGATAGCCCGCTGGGGGCAACTTTTGATGAATACTCGGCGGAAGCTGAGCATGTTGAACTGGCTCAACCTGGAAATCAAGAAATAGAGACCTCGGTCCCCTGCCGATGCTGGGAGCAGGTCTACCCTGAAGAGGCGGCCCTTCAAGCCAAATTTGATACGGCTAGCAGCAGTGAAGCTGAAGATACTGAAGAAGCAGGAATTTCCCCCTCCAGTGGAGCCCTACTGATGATAACTTCAACACCCCTTCTACCAATCAGGGAAGCCTCGGTCGACTCCGATCAAGGGGAACCAGCTACCAAGAAAGGAAAAGCCACTTCTACAGAAGATACGACTGCCCCAGAAGGCGAGACCTCCCCAACTTCTGCTACAAAACCGGAATGCTATCCTGGCCCGGTAATAAATGACTACCAGCCTATCACGGTTGCAACCCCATCTACAAACACTGAAGCTGCTCTCTCACCCTTGGGAGCTGCAACGGCAGTGGATTTGCTGATAGAACAATCCGCGTGGCCGCTAGCACAAGAAACAGAGAATCCTCAAGAAGCTCTGGTGGTGTCAAATGAGGAAGTCGAAGAACTCGACCCTCAAGAAGGTATTCTAGATTTTGTTGACCTCCAACCGGCACCTCCGGAGATAGAAGACGGAGGCCAAGCCACAGTCGATGAACTGATAGAAGTCAACTTGGGAAATGAGGAGGACCCTAGGCCTACCTTCCTCAGTGCCTAACTGTCCCCAGAAGAACGGGAGCTGTACACCCAGCTGTTGCTAGAGTACCGGGATTGCTTTGCCTGGACTTACAAAGAAATACCGGTCTAAGCCCCGCTGTCTCGCAACATGAGCTGGCGATCAGCCTTGAGGCCGAGCCGGTGAAGCAACCACCGCGGCGCATGAGACCAGAACTCATTACTCAAATTTGTGCTGAAGTCGACAAGCTCATTGACGTGGGATTTGTTGAAGAAAACCAGTACACCACATGGCTGGCGAATATCGTCCCTGTGAAAAAGAAGAATGGACAGATCTAGATATGTGTCGACTTCCGAGATCTAAATAAAGCATGCCCCAAAGATGACTTTCCGGTGCCAATAACGGAAGTCATGATAGATGCTACAACCGGCCATGAGGCCCTGTCATTCATGGACGGGTCATCCAGTTACAACCAGATTTGGATCGCGGAGCATGACCGGGTCCATACTACTTTTCGAACCCCTAAAGGCATCTATCACTATAAGAGGATGCCGCTCAGACTAAAGAATGCTGGCGCAACTTATCAGCTCGCAATGACCAAAATCTTTGATGAGCTGCTCTACCACAAGGTCGAGTGCTACATAGACGACCTGGTAGTCAAAACCAGAAGAAGAGAAGATCATCTGCAAGACCTCCGGATCGTCTTTCAGAGGCTGAGGCAGCATGAGCTGAAAATGAACCCCATGAAATGCACGTTCGGAGTATCGAGCGGAAAGTTCTTGGGCTTCATTGTCTGATATCGGGGAATCGAGATAGACCCCGCAAAAATTAAAGCAATTCAGGAGCTACCTTCACCAAGGAATATCTCTGAGTTGAGATCACTACAGGGCCGCCTGGCTTATATCCGGCGGTTCATTTCCAATTTGTCGGGGCGATGTCAGCCTTTCCACAAGTTGATGATGAAAGATGTTCCCTTTTATTGGGATGAAGATTGCCAGACAGCCTTTGACAAGCTGAAAGACTATCTGAAGACTCCTCCAGTGCTGGGCGCACCGGTGAAAGGACGGCCATTGATACTATATATAGCAGCTACACATAACTCCCTGGGGGCAATGTTGGCCCAGAATAATGAAGAAGAGGAAAGAGCAAGCCCTCTATTACCTCAGTCGGAGACTAGTCAGGACTGAGGAAAAATATACTTATATCGAGAAGGTCTGTCTGGCACTGGTCTTCGCAGTTAAGAAGCTCTGACACTATATGTTGTCACATGAAATCAGCTTGGTATCCAAAGAGGATCCCCTGAAATATATTATGTCCCAGTCGGCACTCAAAGGTCGCCTGGGCAAATGGGCGGTAATCCTTATGGAGTTTGACATCTCCTATGTACCGCGCAAGGCCGTCAAGGGCCAAGCTATTGCAGACTTCTTCGTTGAGCACCCGGTACCCGGGGACTGCCCGTTGGAACAAGAGCTTCCTGAAGATGAAACCCTGGAAGCCGTTCAGGTGCAGCCCTCCTTATGGCAGCTATATTTTGATGGCGCTTCCAGAATTGACACCTCTGCCACTGGATCAGCCAGGGTCAGGGCAGGAGCGGGCATAGTCCTGAAATCCCCAGAAGGAGAAGTGGTGCACATATCCTGCTCCATAAACAAACATTGCACAAATAATGAAGCAGATTATGAAGCCCTGATAATCGGGTTGCAAATTGCTCTATCCATGGGAATTCAGATGCTGGAAGCATTCGGAGACTCCCTGCTAGTTATAAAACAGTTGGAAGGAGAGTTCGATGTGCGAAAGCAAGCGCTTCTCCCCTATCACCAGCTGGCAACCTGCCTGATGTCAAGATTCTACTTCATCAGCATCAAGCACATCAACCGAGGTCGGAATGCTCAAGCAGACGCCCTCGCTAAGCTGGCCAGTTCATTGGCGGTCCCGCCAGACGCAAGCCTGAATATAACAATGATCAACCGCCGGCAGGTCCCCAGTGTAACAGAGGTCTTGGCCGACGAACAAGGGATTGAGGTGGTAGCCGTCGAGGAGATTTAGCAGCCCGATTGGCGAGAACATCTCCTGTAGTGGTTCCAACACCAGCAGCTCCTGAATGAAAAAGAACAGAAAATGAAGCTTCTGAGGGTCAAGGACTCTTACGAGATGAGAAGCGGAACCCTGTTCCGAATAATGGCAGATGTAACGCCCGGTAATTTTGGAATAAGAATAAAAATATACATAATGATAAATACATACTCTTATAAGTATATGATGTTTAATAAATAAAATTTATTTAAATAAATAAATGTCCAAGTGATATTACTTTAGGCTAAATAGGAACCCAATTATTTATGAAAAAGATAGTTTACTTTTTTTACATATTCCTATAAATAGCTAATAATGGTGAACAAAAGACTAGTAAATATTACCTTTTTGAATGAAAGTAAATATTTTACCTAGGATCGAACCTACCTCTGATACCTAAGATAATGATTAAGAAGGAAATAAAAGTGAAGGAAATTATAAGAAATGAAACCCCTATCTGAAGTACTCCCTTAAGCGAAATCAGTGAAGACCTTAGTATATATCATGACCCACCTACAAAGTAGGTCATTAAGAAACCCAAGCCCACCTATATACATAAACATGGGAAAATATATATATATATACATAATCGATTTATATATATATGAACCACTTCAAAGAAAAGCCGTGTATAAGAATCTACATGAGAACTTATATGTATATCTAAATATATTAATTTATATATATATATATACATATTACAATTGCATTAAACTATAATTGAGCATCTATCTATGTACAAAATCTATATACAAAATCTATATAACATACCTAAATGGGCTTTTACCCATATGCCATTTCGAATGTAAAACCAAAACAAATTATGGGCCTTGACTGATTGTGAATTTAAAAGCCTTCAAGCCTCACTTAAACAGAAACAATAAACACCTTACGCTATTGGGCCCAACTACGTAGGGAACAAATTAGATGAAAATAAGTATATGCTCATTATTATATCATGCCCAGATCCTGCACACGACCCCCGACATCCTAATGACCTTACCCTTGTATTATAATAATTTTAAGAATAACATGTTATTTTTAAGTAAGGCATTTAATGCATAATACAATTTTATTTGAATTTAGAATCAATAAATCTCGAAGAGAACATCAATTTGTATTTTATTAATAATTTATAAATTTTAATATTCACATTTATTACATTATACTTTTATTAGAAGGAAGAAATATACATTAATAGGATTTAAATGAATTAAGAAAAATTAAAAGAGAAAAGAATGGACATATACACGATATCGATCTTTTGGAGGCTAAGAAGAAAAGCAAAAATTTAATTGACGCCATCGTGGATGGGCGTCCATTTTATAAGAAACGACTTTGAACAAGTCGTCACTTCTAAATCAGAAAAATCAAATAAAGTATAAATAGCATAAGAAAGGATACATTGATAAGGATTTCTAGGGCATAAACATAATTTTCCATCTTCAAAGAAATGCCAAATGGAAATGACCCCATGGTCATGGGCATGTATTTCCTAAAAGATGACTTAAACTAAGTCGTCAATTCAAAAAAAAGTGAATAGTGCCACTTTTTGATTTAAAGAAATTTTTAAAAACTAATTATATGGAAAAATCAAGAAAAATGGAAAAATATTACCCATAAATTTTCGTAACTAGACCTTATCAAATAAAAAAGATAAAAATCCTCAAATATAGTAACTAGCATAAGTTAACGCGAAATCGTGAATAGCGCCCGACGGAAGGGCGTTATTTCTTTAAAAACGACGAGATGCAAGGCGTCAATTAAAAATTAACGACGTATCCTAAGGCGTTAATTACATTTGAGTTCCGTTCGACCCGGGACATTATCCAGGGTAAGTTTCTAGATTACTACGTGTTAGATAGATTATAGTAAGGACTCTATCAAGGAAATACTACCCTTAATCGAACTCTAACTCTATTAGGGTTCCTAAAACTCTATAAATACCCTCCTAATCGACCCAGATCGCTATTTTGACGATCTGATCTATCGTGCTGCTAAAATACGTAAAGGATAGGTTTTGTTCTTCTTGTTATTACCTTCAACCACAGAAGCATGATGACTCTAATGCTTCTTCATCTTCTTCTTCAATTGCAGGTTGCCTGTAACGTGAAGGAGCTCCTGTCTTCCTGAAGAACGAGGGTTCTTCACTGAACTTACATCTTCCTTCGAAGCAAGCTGGGATTTCTCTACATCCGGAACATAGGAGTCTCATCACACATCAGCCTTCTCTTTGTCATCCCTGCCTCAGCTGCTACTATTATTGGGCTCGTAGGAGGAATCCGTATAGAACAGAGCCTCTTTTTCGTTCTTCACGTACCATCACCAAATTCTTCAGATCAGGTAGGTTTTCTCAAGAACTGTAGCCCAAACTAGCTTAAGATCCTTAATAATATCATCTGTCATCTATGCATATAATTTTATTGTGGTTTCAAATGTTTCTGTGAAATATTAAAAGAAGCGACCCTACCAAGGGCGCTAATTTAAAAAAAAGTGACCCAGCCTAGGGCGCTAATTCTTCAAATGACGCCCTGCCCAGGAGTCGTCAATTTCCCCTAATTATTAATTATCCACGTTTAAAATTTTATATCTAGGAAACCATGAATCTAATCTAATGCATGATTATACCCCTAGAATCCTGCTATTTTTCTTGTCCTGAGTATATAATTGTTTCCCTGAAATTTTATTATATGGAAATTTCACTGTTTATGTGAAATCTCTATAAAGCCTGAAATAACGACCTGCTGTAAGTCGTCTCTTATGAAAGTGACGCCCCAGATAAGGGCGCTAATTGATAAAAAATGCCCCTGTCGAAGGCGTGTTTTGTTAAAATTTCAGACTATAGAAATTCTTGGAAAATAGAAATATAAAATGGACGACTGATCCAGAAGTCGTCAAATAGAAAAGAAACGACCCAGTGAAGGGCGTGAATTCTTTTAAAAGTGACTTAGGGTAAGTCGCTAATTTCCTGTATAATTATTTTTCACTGTTTTCTGTAAACCGAGGGTTTTATATATATATATATAAGTATATTGTATGGCATTATATTTCCATTCCGTGAATATAGTCCCATGTTTCATGATGATTTATCGCATTACCCACTAACTCTCGGTGACATACAAGCTCTCCATCGGACATTCCGTTCCTTTGGACTAGCAAGTTAGTCATTGGGACCTCCGTAAGTCTCCTCGTAGCCTTGGATTCCCTCAAGGCCGATTGAGCGGGTTGTACCATAAAAACCTTTCACACTATTTTGCCATGTCACTCTATAGAAACATGGTATACCGGCCCTTATGATATGCTAATGGATATCATGAGAATATTCTTGATGGGATAAGAACATCATGCCATTAATAGGCTGTTCTTGTAGCCCTCAATTCTATATCAAATAGGTGACCATCTATATATGGACACTTAATTGTCATGGTACCCAATTAAGGGAACCAATTCCACCCAGTTTATCGACATGTCATGGTTTATATGCTTCACGTGGATTTTATCGCAAGAATGTCC
This sequence comes from Amorphophallus konjac, assembly GCA_022559845.1. NCBI lineage: Eukaryota > Viridiplantae > Streptophyta > Magnoliopsida > Alismatales > Araceae > Amorphophallus > Amorphophallus konjac. Next base: position 513,977,232 of record CM040121.1, on the reverse strand, counting down.
TTACTCAAGGGCCTTGCCCTTGAATTCCATGAGAATCTTATCTTATCATCCTATTAAAGCTTGTTCTTGAAACTCCTTATTGGCTATAAACTATCGTGGATGTCTAGATCTATCTTTAATGCTGTGCATATAAGGGCCCGATCTGGTCCTGGGAGGAGCACCCAAAAGTACTAGTGCCCATGGGAGTTATAATGATCACGGTGTCTAGCATTGCACCGAAGTACTTTCTCTCTTGATCTTTGACATTCCACACACACTCTCTCTTTCTTGCGTGCGTGACTTGATTTGCGTGACTTTACTAGCGTGGCCCGACACGGGCAAAGTACTTGCATGAAATAGCCAATAATCTATAAAGTCTCTCATGAATATCTCTTGTTTAAGACTCACTTGAAAGTTTTGCACGACGTGTTATTCTAATGTTAGTTTTCACTTGCTCAGTTATTTCTACATGCATAGCCATATTGCATTTACATGTGAGAAAAATTGTAATTACTTAAACCCATTGCTAGTTCTTGAGATATAATTCCTACTGAGCGTTCGCTCACTCAGTTTTATTCCAACATTTTTTAGGTAATCAGGTGGCTAGCGAGACCGAGACTCATACGGGAGGGACAAGTGTGCAAGCGAGCTTCGGAAACTAGTGAACCCGAGTCTTTTATCTTTCTTGAGTCTAGATAGTATTGTCTAGCTAAGTTAGCTTAGCATTTCTTATTCAGTTATCTTGTCTAAATCTGTTAGTATGTCGTTTCCTTCCTTTCCATTGTGATTGAGTCTTCAAGTTTTGAACTTTGAAATTGTAAGAGACTTATATCTGAAATAAGATTTTTACTCCAAAATTATTTGATCTCATGCCATTGCTCTTGATCATTCACGACTGTTTAACTGCCACGTTCCGAGCAAACGACACGTTCCGCTGCTATCGGTTCGGGGCGTGATAGCAGATGCCCGAAAGAAAGTCCTACTTCGTTGCTTGTCTTCGGCAGAAGCGGGATAGGTGATGCAAGAAGTCCATGCGGGATCAGCTGGAGCACACCAGGCTGGCCCAAAGATGAAAATTGAGATAAAGAAATTGGGTTACTATTGGCCCACTATATTTGATGATTACTGCAAGTTCGCCAAGGCTTGTCAGAAGTGTCAAGAACACGCTAATGTGGCAAGGAGACCTCCAGTGCCACTGCATCCGACCCTACCAAGCTGGCCGTTTGCTCAGTGGGGCACGGACGTGGTAGGGCCGCTACCAGCATCTTCATCAGGGTGCAAGTATATCTTAGCAGCTACAGACTACTTCTCCAGATGGGCGGAGGCGGTAGCACTAAGAGATGTAACGGGGGAACTAGTTGCAAGATTCTTCCGACAGAATGTAATATTCCGGTTCGCGATCCCCAGCCGAATCATCTCTGATAATGGCAGCCATTTTAGGAACCAGAAGGTTTATCGGCTAGCCGACAAATACAAGATTGACTGGAGGACATCGTCCCCCAACAACCCTCAAGCCAATGGACTCGCAGAAGCCTTCAATAAGACACTATGCACGTTGCTGGCAAAGACTGTCAAGTCTAATAAAAAAGATTGGGAAGAAAGGATGTACGAAGCACTCTGGGCCTATCGTACTGTCTACAAAACCCCAATCGGCTGTTCACCTTTCTCCCTCGTCTATAGGTCAGAGGCTGTGGTGCCGATTGAACTAGAAGTTCCTTCGCTGTGAGTCGCCATCCAGCATGGACTAGCCAGCGGTGAACAAACCAATGTTGAAAGAAGATTGGAAGAGCTCGCTGAGCTCGAAGGAAAACGCCTCCGGGCACAACAAAACATCCAACTCTATCAAGCTCGCATGGCCCGCGCTTTCGACAAGCTGGTCAAAGGTCGAGAATTCAAGAAAGGAGATCTGGTAATGGTCAAAAGAAGAGAAGTAATGGCCTCCAACCCCAAAGGGAAGTTGTCGAAAACTGGATCGGACCATATATCGTCCGCCGAGTATATGAAGGGGGTGCCTACGTCCTGGTAGACCACAAAGGAGTCATCCAGTTCTCCCCCCTCAACGGAAAGCATATAAAGCCGTATCATGCAGCTCAACCAACATTCCCCAAGTGATCGGTCGGAATACCGTATCTTGATCTAGTGGCATTCTGCCCTAATCGAGTTACCTTTTCTTGGTCTAGTGGCACTCCGCCCTAATCGAGCTACCCTTATCTTGGTCTAGTGGCATTCCGCCCTGGCCGAACTACCCTCATCTTGGTTTAGTGGCATTCCGCCCTGATCAAGCTACCTTTATCTTGATCTAGTGGCACTCCACCCTAATCGAGCTACCCTTATCTTGGTCTAGTGGCATTCTGCCCTGATCGAGCTACCTTTTCTTGGTCTAGTGGCACTCCGCCCTGATCGAGCTACCTTATCTTGGTCTAGTGGCACTCCGCCCTGATCGAGCTACTTTTCTTGGTCTAGTGGCACTCCGCCCTGATCGAGCTACCTTATCTTGGTTTAGTGGCACTCCGCCCTGATCGAGCTACCTTTATCTTGATCTAGTGGCACTCCGTCCTGATCGAGCTACCCTTATCTTGGTCTAGTGGCATTCCGCCCTGTCCGAACAACCCTTATCTTGGTCTAGTGGCACTCCGCCCTGGTCAAGCTACCCTTATCTTGGTCTAGTGGCACTCCGCCCTGATCGAGCTACCCTTATCTTGATCTAGTGGCACTCCGCCCTGATCGAGCTACCCTTATCTTGGTCTAGTGGCATTCCGCCCTGGCCGAACTACCCTCATCTTAGTCTAGTGGCACTCCTTCCTGATCAAGCTACCATTATCTTGGTCTAGTGGCATTCCGCCCTGGCCGAACTACCCTTATCTTGGTCTAGTGGCACTCCGCCCTGATCGAGCTACCTTTATCTTGGTCTAGTGGCACTCCGCCCTGATCGAGCTACCCTTATCTTGGTCTAGTGGCATTCCGCCCTGGCTGAACTACCCTTATCTTGGTCTAGTGGCACTCCGCCCTGATCAAGCTACCCTTATCTTGGTCTAGTGGCACTCCGCCCTGATCGAGCTACCCTTATCTTGGTCTAGTGGCACTCCGCCCTGATCGAGCTACCCTTATCTTGGTCTAGTGGCATTCTGCCCTGACCGAACTACCCTCATCTTGGTTTAGTGGCATTCCGTCCTGATCGAGCTACCCTTATCTTGGTCTAGTGACATTCTGCCCTGATCGAGCTACCTTTTCTTGGTCTAGTGGCATTCTACCCTGATCGAGCTACCCTTATCTTGGTCTAGTGGCACTCCGCCCTGATCAAGCTACCCTTATCTTGGTCTAGTGACATTCCACCCTGGCCGAACTACCCTTATCTTGGTCTAGTGGCACTCTGCCCTGATCAAGCTACCCTTATCTTGGTCTAGTAGCACTCCGCCCTGATCGAGCTACCCTTATCTTGGTCTAGTGGCACTCCGCCCTGATCGAGCTACCCTTATCTTGGTCTAGTGGCATTCCGCCCTGATCAAGCTACCCTTATCTTGGTCTAGTGGCACTCCGCCCTGATCGAGGTACATTTATCTTGGTCTAGTGGCACTCCGCCCTGATCGAGCTACCCTTATCTTGGTCTAGTGGCATTCCGCCCTGATCGAGCTACCTTTATCTTGGTCTAGTGGCACTCCGCCCTGATCGAGGTACCCTTATCTTGGTCTAGTGATACTCCGCCCTGATCGAGCAACCCTTATCTTGGTCTAGTGACACTCCGCCATGGCCGAGCTCTCAAAAGAATACACCATATTGCCGTTGCGGGCCTTACGTCCGAATCGGCGAAAGATCATTCCTTTGCGTTAGCATTCAGCCCTTGCTAACGAATATACCACTCTGCTCGGCACAAGGCCCGGTGATCTGGCCAACAGCCATCTACTACTAACCAAGGGTCGGACATCACACTTCGACCTACCACCCTTTATATCAAAAAAAAGAAAATAAAAGAAAATGGGGTTAGAAATAGAGATACCCCGCCAGACTTGCTCCTATATTAGGACAAGTGCAAAAATGGCTATAACCCAGCTGTGGCGAAAACCCGAAAGGGCGCTGCAGGCAAAATCGGGTACCCCGCCACGTGAAAACCCGAGAGGGCGCGTGGGCAAAAGCAAGAGGGGGCTGGCTTCGGTGAAAACCCGAAAGGGCGCTTAAGTTAGTAAAGTGATAATTTAAAAATTCCTCTTTTGTTCTCCACCCAATGAAACTCCAAAAGGGACAATCATCATACGTCCCACCGAAGATCCTTTAACAAACCCATGTTCGACCCTCGTCATCATCGGCGAGATCGGTCGATCTCTACCCCTAACTTGGACCTTCCGTCCCTGTTAATAATCCTACCCTTGCTTCGGCATGTGACCCATGCTGATGAACGAACCCATGTTCGACCCTCGTCATCATCGGTAAGATCGGTCGATCTCTACCCCTAACTTGGACCTTCTGTCCTTGTTAATAACCCCACCTTTGCTTCGGCATGTGACCCATGCCGACGAGTAAACCCGTGTTCAACCCTCGTCATCATCGGCGAGATCGATCGACCTCTACCCTTAACTCAGATCTTACGTCCTTGTTAACAAACCATGACCTTTGCTTCGGCATTTAACCAGTGTTGACGAACTAAACCAGAGACCAATCCCTGTCATCATCGGCAAGGCCAGTCAGCATCCTCGCAGGTGAATTCTTCTGTACTCCCAATTCAAAAAAAAAATGGGGTTAAAAATAGAGATATCCCACCAGACTTGCTCCTATATTAGGACAAGTGCAAAAATGGCTATAACCCAGCTGTGGCGAAAACCCGAAAGGGCGTCGTAGGTAAAATCGGGTACCCCGCCATGTGAAAACCCGAGGGGGCGCGTGGGCAAAAGCAAGAGGGGGCTGGCTTCGGTGAAAACCCGAAAGGGCGCTTAGGTCAGTAATGAGAATAAAAATATATGTATGAATGATGAATAGTGATGATCCATCCTCCTTCCTGAAGACCCTTTACAGGGTCAAAGCGGAGTCCTCATCCAATGTCCCACCTATACATATACATATTGCTACCTTTTCGACCCTTGTCACCATCCGCAAGATCGGTCGCTACCCCTTTTCGGTTCTTGTCATCATCGGCAAGATCGTCTACCCTTTTCGACCCTTGTCACCATCGGCAAGATAGGTCACTACCCCTTTCCGGTTCTTGTCATCATCGGCAAGACCGTCTACCCTTTTCGACCCTTGTCACCATCGGCAAGATCGGTCGCTACCCTTTTCCAGTTCTTGTCACCATTGGCAAGACCGTCTACCCTTTTCGACCCTTGTCACCATCGGTAAGATCGGTCACTACCCCTTTCCTGTTCTTGTCATCATCGGCAAGACCGTCTACCCCTTTCGACCCTTGTCACCATCGGCAAGATCGGTCGCTACCCTTTCCGATTCTTGTCATCATCGGCTATACCGTCTACCCCTTTCGACCCTTGTCACCATCGGCAAGATCGGTCGCTACCCTTTCCGATTCTTGTCATCATCGGCAAGACCGTCTACCCTTTTCAACCCTTGTCACCATCGGCAAGATTGGTCGCTACCCTTTTCCAGTTCTTATCACCATCGGTAAGACCGTCTACCCTTTTCGACCCTCGTCACCATCGGCAAGATCGGTCGCTACCCTTTCCGGTCCCTGTCATCATCGGCAAGACCGTCTACCCTTTTCGACCCTTGTCACCATCGGCAAGATCGGTCGCTACCCCTTTCCGGTCCCTGTCATCATCGGCAAGACCGTCTACCCTTTTCGACCCTTGTCACCATCGGCAAGATCGGTCGCTACCCCTTTTCGGTCCTTGTCACCATCGGTAAGACCATCTACCCTTCTGTTTCAGTTTTCATCTCCCATATACCCTCTTGGGTCCTCCGGACTCTCGACTCGCATAGGCCGTTATTTAGTCTTGAGAATAGTCGCGGCACGATGGAGCGAACACCTCACCCCTTTGCTGAAGGCGTGAGCGCTCTCCTGCCCTCGTGACCCACACACTCAGGCTAGAATCAACTGGCGAATAAAAAAAAGAAGAAGAATGATGACAGGATGGAGTCGTCATTTGACAGCAAGATGAAGATTTTCATTCTACGGAATAAAGAGTACATGTTACGCGGGGCATTCCCCGGAATACATGAAGTCCATCAAAAAGAGGCAAATAGAAAAGAACTATGGCAGAGGGCATCGGAAGATGTCCTCCAGCGCCGGAATGCCCAGGGAAGGATGGCGGGCCAGCTTCTGCAGTCTGAACTCAGTGGCCTCCAGCTCGGATAGTCTCTCCCCGAGGGAAGCAACTTGCCCTTCGGCCATTTCTGCCTCCTCCACCCTCTGGACTTCCAGGCGTTCAACCTCTTGAAGTTCAGCCTCTGCCCTCGAGAGTTCGGCATGTAATTCTGCTATGCGGGCCGTGAGAAAGTTTCGGCGCTGCAAAAAGGCATTGGCATCATCCCTCATCCTCGTCGTAGTCCCTTTCAGAGAAATGAGAGCGGTTCAGCATTCGGCCCGCTCCAGTGTTACGGCCGCCAGCTGGTCAGCTGCCTCCCGGCCTAAGAATTCCCTCCTGTTCACATACTTCAGAAGACGGATCACCCGTGGAGTCCAGTCGTCCATGGGGCAACCAAAGGCCAACAGCGAGTGGGATAAATGCTCTATCAAACCCCTCAGCTGAACATAAGTTAAATCTTTGCTAGCCGTTATGGTCTACTGAAGGGTCCCTAGGAACTGCCACACGAGGTCACTTGAAGACTGGAGACCAAGCGGTGACGTCTCGGGTAGTTCAAATTCAACTCTGCTATCCACAGTGGCCCAGATATCATCGCCCGTCCCAAAAGATGACGATGGTATGAGCTGCAGTCCACTGCTATGGGGAACAACCGTGGTGGCCGATACGACAGCTGGAGCCTCAATGACAACAATTTCCCTGCCTGCCCCTTAGGATGGAGGTGCAACAGGAATATCAAGAGCCAAGGACGCTTGTTCTTCGACAATCTCTCTGGCTTCTATTTCGGAGGGGCCATCCTTCTCCGGAGCCAACTGTTGTGTGATTTCCAATGGCTGAGAGTCCGTGACTGCTGCCAAACTATCAACCCTCACAAGTGCTCCGGGTCCAGCTGGAGCAACTACCGCCACATAGTCCTTAGGATATCGCAGTGCGATAGGCCGCAAGACGGACGGGAGAGTTGCATGGCCCGCGCCTAGAGCCGGGAGGGGTATCTGCACCGTCATGGTTGGCAGTGTTAGCGCAGCATGAGTGATATAGAAGGGGGGGATGAATAGATCACTCCTAATTTGCAGAAACTCAGGCGGAAAATAGATTCTACTGCTAACGCACCTCCTTAACCCGTGCACAGAGAAATATAGATGAGAGTGAAGAACTGATCACTCGAAGGCAAAGGGACAAGCAGATGAAGAGCACAGAAATCAATAGCAAACCACAGAGGAGGCACTCGATTTTTAGGTGGTTCGATTGCAGTCCGCAATCTACATCCACCCCTCACTCCAACTAGAGTGAGGATTCCACTAGGTAAAGCTAGATCACAGCAGACTCAGTCTGCATACAACATGCTGCCACACAGCTTGAACACCCAAGGGAAACAAATCCCTCGACCAAGCTCTGCTACCCACAGAACTTGAAACCTGTTCTAGCTCCCAGCTAGAACACAACCGGAGAATCCTCTCCCTTCCTCCACTCATGGAGGGAAACTGTTAATGACAACCTGTCACTAACAACACCAGAGATCACCGATCTCTCTTCCTCTGCAACCCAGAGGGAAACTGGAGTAGTACTCCCTTCCTCCACACACCGGAGGGAAACCAATTCAAATCAGAATGGAAGAACAAAAATAAACGAAAGCAAAATAGAAACAAAAACCAATGAAGAAGAAATCGGTTCTGAAACCCATTACAAATGTAGCTTCAAATGAAGCAATTCATCAATCCACACACACTCTCTTTCTCTCGAACAGACTCCTCTCAGATATGGAACTCTCTGTTCCTTTTTCTTTTCTGGATCGTGCAGACTCTCACCAATGGCTTCTGCTTTTTCTTTTCACGATCAAACTTCTACTGAAGGATGAAGCTCTATATTTATAGCAGATAATGGCGTGTGGCTGCCAGGTTCCCGCCCATGCACTTTTGGCCAGATCATTTGAATTTCGACCACATGGCAGCATCCTGACAAGGTTGCCATCCACGTGTCATGCGCCTATTTTCTTGGATCACGTGCCAGGTGCCAACCTCAGTTCACGCGCCCAATCATCAGCCTGAATCGCCTGCAGATAGAAACAGAAGGAATGTATATACTTGGTTAGTTCAGGCTATTAACACGAGTGTATATACTTCAGAAGCATCAACTGAGTAACTGTGTACAATCGTGAGATAATGTATAGACTTAATGAATAAACGCATGTATAGACTTTACCAGGGCATGCACAATGCAATGCGTTGACGCTACACTACGTGCCTATGCACTGCGTTGACGCAATGCAATGTGTCTTTGAAAGCTGTAAACAGCAAGGCATGCTGTACAGACTTCAGACAGCATGCATCAGATGACTCTGTATGGACTTGAGGACCCTTAGCCAATGTATAGACCTCTAGTGGGAACAAATGTGTAGACTTGTAATAAGTGGACAATATTCAGACTTTGATGCTGATCAAAAACCCTTGGTCAACAGCCAAGGCGTCAACGCTTCCAGCGTGCAGCGTCGACTCAGCTCCTCAAGAGAAATGCACACTCCCTAGGCAAGCTGACCAATGCGTTAACGCATCCAGTGTCAGCGTCGACGCAGTGAACAAGAAGGAAGCGAAAGACGCACCATTGCGTCTACGCAGTTAGCTAAGTGCATCAACGCACTAAAGGCATGCTACCCATGAAGTCATATAGGCTGTACAGACTCTGTGGATGTAAAGACAATCTGTATAGACTTGAATCGCTTCAAGCGATGTATGGACTTTGTGAACCTCAAGCACTGTACTGACTTGTGAAGACTTCAGCGATGTACATACTTGGTGAAGCTCAAGTGAATGTATAGACTTGAAAAAGCACTGTGGATGTGTGGACTTGAGCGAATGAAGCCGATGTACAGACTTGGTAAATCGAAGCCTCTGTACAGACTTTCCTAAGACGCAGTTCAATGTATAGACTTAGAGAAATGAAGTCTAGTGTATGGACTTGGAGAACTGTTCAATGTGTTGGGTTGGCGTTGTATAGACTTGGCTTAAGCTAACTCTGAAGCAATGTTCAGACTTTGCAAACAAGACTCTGGGCTATGTATAGACTTACACTATCGGATGTGTAGACTTTAGTAAGAAGGTGCCCAATGTACAGACTTAAAGAAGATAAGCCAATGTACAGACTAAATGCATCTAGCTGGTGTATAGACTTTGGTATCCAGACAATCCTTGTTCTGATGCGTCGACCCACCCTTGCTGATGCGTCGACCCACTACTGTCCATACTAACCAAACAATGTAGATATATGAAACAATGAAGCAGCATATGAACTGTACTTACTTACATGATGAACCAGCATAGATCTAGAGATAGAAGATTGATTTATAGTGTGAGACATCATCAAAATCATAGGGATGTAACAATCTCCCCCTTTTTGATGATGACAACACTATGAATCAAGCAATATCAAGATTCAACAGGAAATTTATATCAGCTGCAACAAACAGATTAAATTCAAGGCATGCTCATGCAAATGAATTAAACATTCCCTACAACGCACTCTCATCTCCCCCACAATTCATAACCATGTCTTCCACGAAGCAACATGACTCCCCTCAAAGCTCAAGACAAATCCAAGACTCACTGATATTGCAGAACTTCTCACTGAAATTGCAGACATTGCAAACTTCTCTCCCCCTTTGACATCAGCAAAAAGAACTACAGAATGTGTGACAGTGCTGGAAACATGAGGACTAAGGGCAGTAACTTCTTAGTGCGGAGAGTCACGAGTAGGTCTTAAGAGAATAAGTGAGTTTCTAATCTCAAGAGAAGATTCTTTATACTTCAGTACACAATAGAGAGGTAGAATGATAGACAAGTTTATCAGCATACATAGTGGATGATTTAGAGCAGGAGTTCACAAGTATGGCCAAATATAGCTAATCATTCAACTATTCCACAAGACAGCAAGAGACTAAATCAGAGAGGTGTTCTCAAGGTATTGAAGACAAGCAATCCATTAGTTATATAACAACAAGGAATTTTTGTTGGAGATGATTTTCAAGAAGATCAATGAGTAAGTTGGTAGTTCACTTCCTTTGACATTAGGGAGACACCTTGATTAGAGGCATGAATCCCCAGTTACTAAGAGTGAGTACCTCATTACTTCCTTCCCTTTTTTTTTATTAAGGAACAGAGTTAGTAACTGTGGCTTTTGACATGAGGAAACACCTTGATTAGAGGCCAGAGTCCCCAGTTACTCACCAGCAAGCCACCATTGCTCTGTCATGACTTTTCATTCATTTTAAGCATTTGACACCTCATCACTTGAGAGAAATATTCATTTCATTGATGAAGCTCCCAGTTTCTCAGTGATCAAAACAGAACATGTTTGTTCAGTTAAGCCCTTGAGTTAAAGAGATAGAATGATTGAAGACAATACCAAAAAGGACTTTTCTTGAATTGAGTCTTGAAGTCTAGATTTCAAGTTGATTGGGTCAGATATCAAGACATACAAGTTTTTGGCCTGAACCATAATCAATGACAATGTAAGAAGATATACTTTATGCAATTAGTCCAGATCTCTAAAGGAGTACCAAAGGAAAGATTCTAACTTGGAGATTAGAGTCACTGACTTATAGACTTAAGAGATAAGTGACACTCTACTTTCTGAGAGAACAACACTAAATCAGTCATGCAAGGCCAGCAAAGGTACACATCTGGACAGCCCTTTTGAATCTGTCAAAGAACTTCTCTTCTCACATCACAACTCAGCTCCCCCTAAGACATAGCATTCCTCAATAAGATATTCCAGCAAAATCTCAAGGCTTCCCCTTATTTAGAGCATTCCTGAAAGTTAACCAGTAAGCATTTTGAACTCCCCCTTAAACCAGCATGCAAGAAGGCTAAACATCAGACAAACACAACTCCCCCTCACAACAAGAATAGGCTTCATAATTAAGATAATTTGTATAAGCCTAATTCTCTTCTTAATGTGGAAAATTTTTCATTATCCAGAGGTTTTGTGAATATGTCAACAATCTGATTATCTGTGCCTACATGAATCAGTTCAAAGTTATTCTTAGACACCTCATCTCTTATAAAACGATGTCTTATTTCTATATGTTTGGTTCGTGAATGCAAAACATGATTTTTAGCAAGATTGATGGTACTAGTATTATCACAGTAAATAGGTGTGCACCCCAGGTCTACTTGGTAGTCCTGAAGCTGGTGTTTAATCCATATAACTTGTGTTCCACAACTCCCTACAGCCACATATTCAGCTTCTACAGTGGAGAGGGCCACAGAATGTTGTTTCTTGGAGCCCCAAGATACTAAACACCCACCCAAGAATTCACAATGGCCACTAGTGCTTTTTCTGTCTAGTTTACAACCTGCATAATCTGCATCTGTGTATGCTACTAAGTTAAGTGTGTGAGATGCAGGAAACCATAAACCAAGAGAATGACTAGCTGACAAATATCTGAAGATTCTTTTAACTGCAGCTAAGTGTAATTCAGTGGGTCTAGATTGATACCTTGCACACATTCCTACACTGAATTGTATATCTGGTCTAGAGGCTGTCAAGTAGAGAAGTGATCCTATCATACCTCGATAAAGTTTGGCATTTACTTCTTTACCTGTCTCATCTGCATCCAATGAGGTATTGGTCCCCATGGGTGTAGTAATGTGCTTTAAGTTTTCCATGCCAAACCTTTTGAACAGTTCCATTGTATATTTGGTTTGGTTGATGAAGCACCCATCTTCTAGCTGCTGTACCTGCAATCCAAGAAAATATTTTAGCTCACCAACCAAGCTCATTTCAAATTCAGCAGACATCATGGTAGAAAATTCATCACATAGTTCATGCTTAGTAGATCCAAATACAATGTCATCTACATATACCTGAACTATGATGAGATCTTTATTTATGCCCTTGGTAAATAAAGTTTGATCAACTTTACCTCTTTTGTAGCCCTTGCTGATCAGAAATTCAGATAATCTTTCATACCAAGCTCTTGGAGCCTGCTTTAGACCATACAAGGCTTTGTTTAACCTGAAAACTTGGTTAGGTTGAGGAGAATATTGAAATCCAGGAGGTTGTTCAACAAAAACTTCTTCTTTAATGACTCCGTTTAAAAAGACACTTTTAACATCCATTTGTTGGAGTTTTATGTTCTTTGAGCATGCAAAGGCAAGTAACAATCTTATAGCTTCCATCCTAGCAACAGCTGCATAGGATTCATCAAAGTCTACACCGAATTCCTGACAGTAGCCTTTGGCTACTAGTCTGGCCTTATTCCTCGAGATAATTCTATCTTCATTCATCTTATTTTTGAACACCCACTTGGTTCCTATGACATTAATACCATCTGGTCTTGGGACAAGCTCCCAGACATTATTCCTTTCAAACTGACCTAATTCCTCACTCATAGCATTGACCCAAGCTTGATCAGCTAAGGCCTCTTCTACTGTTTTGGGTTCAATTTGTGAGACTAAAGTAATTAAGTCATCATTATTCACATTTCTAAAATGAGACCTCGTCCGAAGAGGATCTTCAGGATTGCCTATGACATTATCTAAAGGATGGTCTTTAAGAAATCTGATATTTGTTGAAGACTCACCTGTTTCTCTTGGTCCTTCCTGATTGGGGGAATTTGTTTCTCCACTCGGTTGAGTCTTCTCTTCTTCCTGTTGGTCTTCTAGAAAATCTCCACCATGATTGGAATCCCTGTCAAGATTTTCAACATTAGAAACATCTTTCTTTTCACTAAAAAGGATGTGTGGAGATTCTTCCACTTTCTGATCAGATATGTTAAATACCCTATATGCCCTTGACACTTCAGAATAACCCAAGAAAATTTCAGGTGAACTCTTGGCTTCAAACTTGTCTAAATCTCTCTTATCATTGTTATGAATAAAACATTTTGCTCCAAAAATTCTGAAATGAAACAAGTTTGGTTTCTTACCTTTTAGAAGCTCATAGGGTGTTTTCTTGTGTATGGGTCTTACCATGGCCCTGTTGATTATGTAGGTTGCTGTATTGGCCGCTTCTGCCCAAAACCTTCTAGGTAATTTACTTTCAATCAACATTGTTCGGGCCATCTCTACCACTGTTTTATTTCTTCTCTCCACAATCCCATTTTGTTCAGGTGTCCTGGGAGAAGAAAACCTGTGAGTTAGTCCTTCTTTGTCACAAAGTTCAGTAAACATGGAGTTTTCAAACTCACCTCCATGGTCAGATTGAATAGAACACATCTTGTACTTCCCTTCTTGTTTGACCTTATTGAAAAACAGATTAAACTTTTGAAATGCATCACTCTTATTTGCTAAGAAGAATATCCATGAATATCTAGAAAAGTCATCTATGATGACATAGCCAAACCTGTTTCCATTAAGACTCTGAGTTCTAGTTGGACCGAAAAGGTCCATATGAAGAAGTTCCATTGGTCTAGAAGACAATGGCTCAGATCTCAATTTAAAAGAATTTCTGATCTGTTTGCCTAGAGCACAGGCATCACATGCTTTTGATATTGAGTTGAATTTAATTCTAGGCATGCCTCTAACTAAATCATGCTTGACTAATTTATTTAAAGTTGAAAAGCTAGCATGACCTAGACGTCTATGCCATTCAAAGGCATCATTTTCAGAATTGGCAGATAAGCAAATAGTAGATTCAGATTTCTCATCTAAGTCTACAATGTAGACATTATTAATCCTGTTGGCTAAAAATTTAACCATGTCAGAATTTGTTTCAAGGATTTTGCATGAACTATCATCAAATACAACCCTGTGACCCCTGTCACATAACTGACTTATGCTAATCAGGTTGTGTTGAAGCCCTTCCACAAGTAATACTTTTTCAATGGAATTTGTGGAAGACTTACCTACTGTGCCAACTCCAATTATTTTACCTTTGTTCTTTCCTCCAAACTTGACTAGACCCCCTGGCTTCATCTCTATCTTGCTGAACTTGGATCGGTCTCCTGTCATATGCCTGGAGCAGCCACTGTCGAGGTACCACTTGTTGTCTTCAGCTGCCAGGCTGACCTACACAAATATATCAAGCAGAGTGATTTGGAACCCAAGATGAGTTGGGTCCAAGGACATTGTTCAAGTCTCTGATCAAGTGTTTAGGTATCCAGATTTGTTTCAGCATGGTTTTCTCTGGCACCTTCCTTTCTGGTTTATTAAAGTTGATTTCAGCTGAACTGTAGAAGTGAGTTCTATTCCATTCATTGGTCTTCCTATTCCTAGGAAATTTCCTGTAGGCTTGTTGATTAGCATATCTTTGACCATGAAAGTTATTTCTCAAGTAGGTCCTGTTTGGACCCATCTGATTGGTGTAATTCCAGCTCTTATTCTGATTTATTTTCTTGGTCCATCTACCATTTGTGTTCTGGTGAGTGGACTTAATGTTATTCTTCATAAAGTTCATTCCCATCTTAAATGGTTGTCCAGTACTGGTTTTTGTGTTTTCTTTAGGACTTTGAGTTTCCTTAGAGCTGTTTGAGCTGGATGGTGTGTCCAGCTTTCCTTTTCCCTTCTCTGGACAGAAGGTGATGGTCTTGAATTACAAGGGTCTCTTGTTGGTTGGGTCATAGCCTAGACCTTCCTTATTGAAATTGACCCTAGTCCCTATTATAGCATCTAGGCTAGTCTTTCCTTGGATAAACTTTTCTAAGACTTTCTGTTTGTCTTCCAGCTCCTTTTGAAGGGACTCAGAATTTTTTAGGAGTTCAGCATTAACCTTCTTCACAGCTTCATATTTCTATGTGGTTATTCTAATTTCATTCATGCTTTCTTCAGTTGTAGTTTTGAATTCATTGAGCTGTTTTTGACTTTCTTGAATTTCTCCCTTGAGCTTATCATTCTCTTTCCTTAGTGAGGTCATTTCTTCTAGTTGTTCTTTTAGCTTTTCATTTTCCTCACAGACTAGAGTTTGTTCTTCAACATTTGTGTTAAATTTTCTTTTCAGAACTCTGTGCTCTTTACTAAGAGAATTAAATTTATCTAATAAATCACCATAAGCATCCTCCCAGTCATCAATTGAGAAATTTTCAAAAACATTTATTACCTCCTCTTCACTATTTGCCATAAGGCAAATTCCATCTTCATATTCTTCTGAGGAAGCATCTTCAGGGTCTTCTTCTTCCTCGCTCCATGTGCAGACCATCGCCTGTGGTTTCTTCTTCTTTTGCACCTTTATGTTGTTCTTCTGAAGATAGGGACCCTTCTTCTGGAGGTCTGGGCATTCGCCTTTCATATGTCCCTGTTTGTTACAATTAAAACAAGTCAGCCTCTTAGGATTTCTATCCCTGTAACTAGTAAATTCAGCACTCTTGTTGAAAGAGTGTGGCTTCTTCTTCCTAAAGGTCTTTCCCTTTTTCTTCAGAAATTTTCTGAACTGTCTAGTGAGCATTGCCTGCTCCTCCTGGTCAAGATTTGACAGACCTTCAAGCTCAGACTCGGACTCGGGACTACTGCTGCTGCTCCCACTGTTACTACCCTTGTTTCGGGAAGCTCTTAGAGCTACATTTTTACCCTTCCTCTCACTTCCTTCTCTACCTCCTTGGAAATTCATCTCATACGTCATCAGGGATCCTATGAGTTCATTCACAGTTAAGACAGTCAAATCTTTTGACTCCTCAATCACAACGGCCTTAGTGTGCCATGCCGGGGATAAAGATCTAAGGATTTTCCTGACTATATCTGCCTCAGCAAGATCCTTCCCTAGCCCTTTAAGAGTATTTGTAATTAAAGACAACCTGGCATACATCTCAGTTATATTCTCGTCT
Source organism: Amorphophallus konjac (assembly GCA_022559845.1). NCBI lineage: Eukaryota > Viridiplantae > Streptophyta > Magnoliopsida > Alismatales > Araceae > Amorphophallus > Amorphophallus konjac. Next base: position 513,961,260 of record CM040121.1, on the reverse strand, counting down.
GCATTCATCTTAAACATTTCATACTTAGAAGTGTAGAGATTTACCTTCGAGACTTTCACTTGAGCTATACCTTCATAGATCAATTGCAGCTCATCCCACATTCGCTTGGCAGTTCTGTATGCAGATATACGAGCATATTCCTCTGGATGAACAGCACACTGGATGATGTTCAGCGCCATCCAGTTGAGTGAAGAGAGCTTGACATGGTCATCTGTCCAAGCTTCCTCGTTTGGTGGCAGATCATATGGCCCCACCGTGATTACTCTCCACAGTTTATGACTCTGAGCCCTGATGAACACTTCCATCCTGTTCTTCCAAAACAGATAGTTACTACCATCAAAATAAGGAGGGCGACTAATGGATTGACTTTTGGCCATGAAGGTTCTAGGACCGCTAGCATTTCCTTGACCGTTCGTCCACATGGCGTAAACCTGCTCTGATACCAATTGTTAGCGCAGCAAGAGTGATATAGAAGGGGGGGATGAATAGATCACTCCTAATTTGCAGAAACTCAGGCGGAAAATAGATTCTACTGCTAACGCACCTCCTTAACCCGTGCACAGAGAAATATAGATGAGAGTGAAGAACTGATCACTCGAAGGCAAAGGGACAAGCAGATGAAGAGCACAGAAATCAATAGCAAACCACAGAGGAGGCACTCGGTTTTTAGGTGATTCGATTGCAGTCCGCAATCTACATCCACCCCTCACTCCAACTAGAGTGAGGATTCCACTAGGCAAAGCTAGATCACAGCAGACTCAGTCTGCATACAACATGCTGCCACACAGCTTGAACACCCAAGGGAAACAAATCCCTCGACCAAGCTCTGCTACCCACAGAACTTGAAACCTGTTCTAGCTCCCAGCTAGAACACAACCGGAGAATCCTCTCCCTTCCTCCACTCACGGAGGGAAACTGTTAATGACAACCTGTCACTAACAACACCAGAGATCACCGATCTCTCTTCCTCTGCAACCAAGAGGGAAACTGGAGTAGTACTCCCTTCCTCCACACACCGGAGGGAAACCAATTCAAATCAGAATGGAAGAACAAAAATAAACGAAAGCAAAATAGAAACAAAAACCAATGAAGAAGAAATCGGTTCTGAAACCCATTACAAATGTAGCTTCAAATGAAGCAATTCATCAATCCACACACACTCTCTTTCTCTCGAACAGACTCCTCTCAGATATGGAACTCTCTGCTCCTTTTCTTTTCTGGATCGTGCAGACTCTCACCAATGGCTTCTGCTTTTTCTTTTCACGATCAAACTTCTACTGAAGGATGAAGCTCTATATTTATAGCAGATAATGGCGTGTGGCTGCCAGGTTCCCGCCCATTCACTTTTGGCCAGATCATTTGAATTTCGACCACATGGCAGCATCCTGACAAGGTTGCCATCCACATGTCATGCGCCTGTTTTCTTGGATCACGTGCCAGGTGCCAACCTCGGTTCATGTGCCCAATCATCAGCCTGAATCACCTGCAGACAGAAATAGAAGGAATGTATATACTTGGTTAGTTCAGGCTATTAACACGAGTGTATATACTTCAGAAGCATCAACTGAGTAACTGTGTACAATCGTGAGAGAATGTATAGACTTAATGAATAAACGCATGTATAGATTTTACCAGGGCATGCACAATGCAATGCGTTGACGCTACACTACGTGCCTATGCACTGCGTTGACGCAATGCAATGTGTCTTTGAAAGCTGTAAACAGCAAGGCATGCTGTACAGACTTCAGACAGCATGCATCAGATGACTCTGTATTGACTTGAGGACCCTTAGCCAATGTATAGACCTCTAGTGGGAACAAATGTGTAGACTTGTAATAAGTGGACAATGTTCAGACTTTGATGCTGATCAAAAACCCTTGGTCAACAGCCAAGGCGTCAACGCTTCCAGCGTGCAGCGTCGACTCAGCTCCTCAAGAGAAATGCTCACTCCCTAGGCAAGCTGACCAATGCGTCAACGCATCCAGTGTCAGCGTCGACGCAGTGAACAAGAAGGAAGCGAAAGACGCACCATTGCGTCTACGCAGTCAGCTAAGTGCGTCAACGTACTAAAGGCATGCTAACCATGAAGTCAGATAGGTTGTACAGACTCTGTGGATGTAAAGACAATCTGTATAGACTTGAATCGCTTCAAGCGATGTATGGACTTTGTGAACCTCAAGCACTGTACTGACTTGTGAAGACTTCAACCATGTACATACTTGGTGAAGCTCAAGTGAATGTATAGACTTGAAAAAGCACTGTGGATGTGTGGACTTGAGTGAATGAAGCCGATGTACAGACTTGGTAAATCGAAGCCTCTGTACAGACTTTCCTAAGACGCAGTTCAATGTATAGACTTAGAGAAATGAAGTCTAGTGTATGGACTTGGAGAACTGTTCAATGTGTTGGGTTGGCGTTGTATAGACTTGGCTTAAGCTAACTCTGAAGCAATGTTCAGACTTTGCAAACAAGACTCTGGGCGATGTATAGACTTACACTATCGGATGTGTAGACTTCAGTAAGAAGGTGCCCAATGTACAGACTTAAAGAAGATAAGCCAATGTACAGACTAAATGCATCCAGCTGGTGTATAGACTTTGGTATCCAGACAATCCTTGTTCTGATGCGTCGACCCACCCTTGCTAATGCGTCGACCCACTACTGTCCATACTAACCAAACAGTGTAGATATATGAAACAATGAAGCAGCATATGAACTGTACTTACTTACATGATGAACCAGCATAGATCTAGAGATAGAAGATTGATTTATAGTGTGAGACATCATCAAAACCATAGGGATGCAACAGGCAGTACCACCTCAGTCTGCACCAGAAACATGTACATTAAAAGCTAAAAGGAAGAGGAAGAAAGGGCAGCAGGCACCGACCACGGATGGGTCCTTACCTCAGCCGATACTAAGCTCAAATCTCTAAGTGCAACTTCTCCGGCACCAGTCACTCCGCTTACAAGCGAGCCTGACGGCCCAAGACCACTCCATGACAACCGGGGTGGGCTAAAAGTCGGATGATCGCTTTCATAGGCCGAGGATGCCCCGGCATCCTCAGTCTCTGTGTCAACAGGTGGGAACTACTCATTACTGGAGCCGCCACCATAATCAACCTGCTCAGAGGAGGAGACCCCTCTGCTCTTTCGGGACGCTCCACCATCTGGGCAGGAGCCTCACCAGCAGGAGCATCACCCACGGCAGGAGCTTCCCCCGTGCACTCCACATCAGGAGCAACAGTGGATGGGACCTCAAGGGCAAGTTCACCCTGCCCCTGGACAATCGCTTCTTCGGCACTCTCCGAGCCCGGAAGTAATGACGGTTGTATGTCAACTGAAATTTATGGCAAGAAATGGTCAAGCCGGCTGAAGACATAAAGATTCGTGATGGCATCACAATTAAACTACAAATTACCTTCCATTTCCTATCTGGGCGTTGGAGAAGGCAGATCTCTCTCTATTGGAGCAGCAGGGATTTCCTCTGCCCCTTCCTTAGTCGCGATGTCTACTGTCGCCTCCAGCCCGACGACCGCGGCAACTGTGTCGGCAACCGTCAGCATGAGCTAGCCAAGGCAGTCAAATCAAGATAATGAACTCTGAAGAAAAGAAGAACCTACCTTCGACTTCTGGCCTTTGTGTGCGAGAGACCTCAAACTCTTCAAAGGATACAACCGAAGGAAGAACGGTTGTTGATTCCCTTTCTGCGGCCTTCTTTCGGCGCGCCCGTGTCACCCGGGTCACCGCCGCTTTCGCCTTCCCGACGGCCTCTCTCAACTGGGATTGAGTCCACTTTCTCGAATCGCCAGGAGGCAGTGGCATCGTGGTCGGGGCCGGCTCAGGAACTTTGAAATATGCCGGCTTCTGAGCCTTTATTATCAGCTCCCTGAAGTGTCGGGTCTCCTCCGAAGTCGGTCGGACTGCACATGAACACAGGTGAGAATAATACACCACAATGAAGAAAAAAAAGAGCTGGCCGAAGGGCCTGAATGAAGAAATGGAACATACTTGCCGACCCCGTATAGAAGGGGAAGAGAGGCCAATAATATAGCGATGGCATTTTGTCTCTTGAAGCTGCCTCGCAAATAAGCCAGAATAAATCTCCAATCTTTTCACTCGGCTCGGCCAGCAGCGCCAGGTCCTCGTGACCACGAGAAGACAGGAGATAATATAGGCTCAGGTGGTCCAGCCCCCATCTGTCAGCATATTTGAACGAGACATGAAGAGGTCGGTCCAGGATGGCTTCGCTGGGACCACCCACTGAAAGACCATGTGAGCGAAGAAGCGCGAATAGCCACGGGGTGTTGTCATATAAGGCGGCCCGCCTGTCTTCCTTGCGAATGAAGGTCCGATAGGGGTACAACCTATCCACCTCGGGACGCCAGTCGGCCACAGCCGAGATGGGCTCCTCTACCTGCAGGGGGAGTTGCTGAAGGACCACCCTCTCACTACTCACCTGGCATAAACCCCGAAGGGTTTTCACATAGTCGTCCTTGTTGATCGGGGGCAGCTTCGGGTCAACCTTCGTCCTGTGACTTTTTACGACCTTGCGGGCCTCCAGATAGGCCTTCACTTCCGTACGGGTCCAGGACTTCAACTTCTTCAAATAAGAAGGCTCGATATCAAAGACTGGCTCCGGTTGGGAGTCCAGGAACCTGTGCTCTGCCACGGCCCAGCACTCTCACCGGGAGCTCCTGTAGAACCCTGTCCGCGCGTTCCACCACTTGATATATTCAGGCGTGACGCGGGGGAAACGGGCAGGGGTTGGCACCCTGAAAGAAACATCTTCCCGGCGATGGAAGAAGTCCCACCATATCCGGGCATCGTCATTTGAAACTTGCCCGGCCCTGTGCCTGTTAGGCAACGCAAACTATGAAGAAGATTGTGGAATGTGCTGGTCGTAGCCAAAGTTCCGGCTGAAGCGGAATGGATAGTACGACTCCAACCACAAAAGGCCGCTCTTGCGGAATACAAGGACACAGGGCCTGATAGACAGCGCCCAGTCAATCAACTTAGGCTCAAGGATGGGTCTGGTACACTTGGCCTCGGAAAGCGGATGAATATACTCCTCAGTCTCAAAAATCTTACACTGCCTCGTCCTGTTCACCAGCGGGCTGGAGTGGGTAGCTAAGCTCCAAAAATGAAGAACCCCGGGCGAATATGTGGGAATACGGGTCAACTTGCCCCGAATGGCGTAGAGTTGCTCCGCTAGTGAGGATGGCTCGGCACTCACAAATTCTATCATCCGCGGAACAAGAGGAACAGACTGTAACGCCCGAGGAGTCGCCTCTGGGAACAAGGTACAGACCCAAGCATTGAAAAAGTGTAACGGACCGACCGTCCGAAGACTTCTGGGGAGACGCGTCTTGTGCAGGTCCCCCAACATCTTGTAAATAAGGCATAAAGCCACCGGAAAAAGAGATAGCTTGGTACCCCAAGCCATGAGACAGGCCAGATAAATGGCCTCCGCCCTAATCACACTCTTGTCACCTTGCGGAAGAGCGAAAGAACAGAGCCAGTAAACCAGATACGCAGCACAATGCGTGACTGCATCGACACCAGTAGGGTTTGGGTTCTCCCCCTGCCCTCCTCTTGAAGATGATGATGATGCGGCCTGGCGTCGGACTCTCTTCTTCCACTTCTGAGCCACTGGCGCTATCGGGGGAAAGTCCTCGTACTTATTCTTCCCATTGAAGAAATACTGAAGCCAGGTGCCCATTCGCACCCTCCGCTTCTCGCCAGGCTTCCGAGCTTCCCTCGTGTCGTGCGACGAATGAAAGAGGGTGTGGTACGCCTTCATCAGATATCGATAGGCATAACCCGCCAGATACCGACCCTCGCCGTCGGTCTGATCTTTCAACCAGTCAGGCCAACAGACCTCTTCATACGGTTCTCTATCAATGGGTAGGCTGCTAAGCTGTGATAGGCTCCAGAGATCCAGAGAGGTCTCTCCTTCCGAAGTATAGAAAGTGTTATATTCGGGGCAGAACACCTCCATCATGCCGCAGCACAAACCCCAGGAGATGGGGTAGCGGTACCTTGAAGCATACACGCTGTGGTATATCCCGGTCTTGGTCAGGATTGGAGCATAATGTTGCAGCACGTAGTCCGTGAACTCCACTGCTCCCGGCCTGAATTCGTGGGCGTCGGTGGCCCTCAGCTTAGCAAACCACCCCACAGATATCTGGTGCTTGAAGCGGATCGCCAGGCAGTCCAGCAAAAATGATTCTTCCCTGTACTCCCACTTCAACAGGGCAAGGAACAAGCCAAAGATCGGCTTCTCCCGATCCACTCTGCCCGCGGAATCATTCCACCGAGCGGGTACAAATTCAGGGGCCCTGGTCAGCAGCCCATCTTCTGGAGCCAGATCTTGCAGTCCCAGTACGACGCTCCATTTCCTGACCTCTCCGGGGAGATAAATGGGTCTTCCCCGCACCACATAATCTGTCAGACTGTCCCTCTCCATCAGCAGGGCCTGCTCGACCTTTCGGATAAGGAACAGGTCCCTCTTCCATTGGAGGTTGAAGCGTGGGAGAAGGGACATCAGGTGTTTGTCTTTGGGGTAGTCCCTCTTGGCGACACCTTCCCTGTCATAATGAAAGGAGTCGCCCCCAAGAATGAGGAGATGGCTGGTATCCACAGTATCCGTCTCCGAATCTAAGGATTCCGCAACCACAGCCACTTGACCGTGCCCCCGAACAAGGGAATTGACGTTCTCCCACGTCACCACGGCACGAGAAGAAGAACCGGATGCCATGATAGCTGCAAAGAAGCGCATCAAACAATAAACAAAGTCAGAAAATAGTTGATCAGAGGCAGATTTCTGACAAAATTTCGGCAGAGTCTCCCCAGCACGGGAGATTGCCAAAGGAAAGCGGGAACGCGTCCATTAAGGGAACGGCCCCTAAAAGCAGCCATCGACATCACACCGAGGCCAAAAGGAACACCCGGGGAAATAGCTCCGAGGGCAAGCCCTACTAGAAGCCTCCCGGGGCCCAAAGAATGGGTTTGAAACCCAAAAGGGCAGCATTTCACTCACCCCGAAGGAAAAGCCGCCGCCGCTCTCGCCCTCACCTCGCTCGGCGTCGCGGGAAGAGAAGAAAGGGAGGAGAGAGAAGGGAATCTTGCAAATGAGGAGTGATGAAGGAAAAAATGAAGAAGAAAGAAATATATAGGGGAAGCCTCCCCCTTGTTAAATCGGCGCGCTATTTAGCGCGCCGGATTAAAAGACCCGTAAGCAAAAGGCGCGCCGGGATTGGCCGCACCGAAGTCATGCGTCAATGGAAAAGGCGCACCGGATTAACAGGCAAACACCCAGGGCCGCGCCGTATTAAAAACCCAAAGGGCCAAGAGCGCGCCGAAGCAACCTCACGCCGTATTAAAATGCAAACGGCGTCGGATTACCGTCCGTGCTGGATTAAGGGCCGTCCCAAGCTCCTGTCAACCAAAGGGGAGATCATTCCGTGTGAAATTCATCCGTCGGCCTTGCTGCACTCGTGCCTTGCTCGCAACACCCACGTCTGGGGGGCATTTGTTGGCACCCAAAATATGATCATCGGCGACCAAGCCACAAAGACAAAGGACCCGGCCCGCTGAAGCACGGAAGCCGGTAAAGATCAACATATTGAAGACTTCTCAAGCTGCCAGAGCCTCGAGTCACCCCGTATGGACACGGGGACTTCACCTCAGGAGAGTCGAGACGAACTCACAACCAACCGGCAGTGCGATCAAGCCTGCCCAATGAACCGGCATCGACTTCGTCGTGCCGCATAAACTACACCCGTCGTCCGATCAAGGATGACGGTCTACCCAGTGGCTACCCACCTCATGAAAGGCTCTCCTGAAGATGAAAGAGTCCCCCTAGCTCTCCGGGACGGAGGACCGAAAGCTCTGTCGGCAGAAGATCTCGATCACCCGGCACAGGTACGGCTTCCCGCCAAGATGGGCCCGTTAGTGGCCGAATGATTGCCCAGCTCAGGCGAAACTATCCCTGGTGTTATCCCACCCTCTAAGGAGCTTTGAGCACAAGCCAGACCGAGCCGACAGCACGAATGATAGAGCCGAAGGCCGTGTCAGCGGAATACCCGCATGATCAAACCAAAGTTATCGGAAGATCCGAGAATGGCCATACATCGACCTGGGGACTTCGACAAGACATCTCGTCGAGGTTTCAAGGAGCATTGGCAAGATAAATGTTCACGGTAACCCCCGGAATCATCCCCGGACTCATCGACTGTCTCGAAGCGTGTGAGGAGCATTAGCACGGTGCGCCCTAAACCGGCGCGCCCCCCACCTGATGCCCCTTATCCTGGCGTGCAAAGAACCCCACCCGGGGCCTGGCTATTCTGGCGCGCAAAAGGCCATGAAGCCTTTCCCGGCGCGCAGTTCTTCACGCCGGATGAGGCTTGGGGTTCGATCATATATAAAGACATATGGCTGTTCAAAAAGAGAAAAAGAGAGACAACAGAAGAGAAAGGAAAGGAAGCGAGAGAAAGAAAACTCAACACAGAGAAGAAGAAGAAAAAGGAGGAGGGTCGGAGAGCGAACCATATTCTGAGAGAGATAGAGCTCCTGGGAAAGGGGGTTTGGTCTGAGCGTCCTCTGTCGGCCGTCTTCCTCTGCTTTAGCTGAAGATCCGATACTCTGTTCCGAGAATAGGTGGGCACCGGCGCTTTCGTGGATTCCTTTTCTTTGGTTTCTATCTATCATATGTAAGCGAGAGGGGGAGGGATGGCGATGATACGAGCAGACCCCCCTCCCCCTTCTCTGCGATTCTCTCTTCCCGTTTGTTCTATCGTTGTGCCTCTGCGCATCCCTCTCCCTCTGCAACCGATGGACGGTGACCGGACGATGATGCCGGCACCGGATTTGTAATGTGAATGATTAGTCCACTCCCGTTTACTGGGTGGTGATATGTATATAGATGTGTTGACCAATAGGTCGAATGAATGTTCGAAGCTTATTCCCCATTTCTATCTATGTCAATGCGTATGTATGAATTCTTCCGCGTGTGGTTCCCGACTCCGGTTTCCTCGAGTCCCGATCATGCCCCGAAGCATCGTGGGCTACAGAAACGACCCCTCCCCGGGTCTTTCCCATCGACCGCTTCCATGTTTGATTTAAGGGTCTTTGTATCCCTTCCGTGGACAGAGCTATGCTCATGCGCATGCTTCTTCCCACCGTGGTATCGAGGGTCTAACTCCCAGTAACTCCTCCCTTCGTACCACTCTGTTGTTCGCGAGGTGGGAGTTGTCTTTGGGACGGCAGTATCCATCGCCTGAATGTTGCGTCCTAGTTGTTCGAGCATATGCTTCTACGATTAGCTCCTCTCATCTGTGCATTGACTACCCCTCTGCATCACGATCAGTTGAACCGCTCTGAGACTCTTTCATTCCGTTTTAATCTCCCGGGGAGGGGGACATTCCCCATTGCTTCACGGAACTGCTGGGTGATCGAGGGCTCTACCTCTCAATGGTAGATGCTTCCTCAAGGCCACAGTAGATAGTAACAGGGTCTTAGCCTGACAAGCTTAGCCCTAACAACCTGGAGACCCGATAGAGGCCAAGGGATGTGTGCTCATGGTAGGCTAGCCCTCGGAGCTTCATTCTCTTAATGGTCGGTCCCTCTAAGGGATGAGTCATAGGCTGCGGGTTGCCCACCCCTCGTAGGCAAGCCCTCGGGGTGCTGCTCCCATTATCAGTGGCCTCATCCCTCTATCTTCGCCCACGGAGTCTTGGTGCCCCCTCGCAGGCTAGTCCTCGGGGTACTCCATCCGTTGGGAATTTGCTGGCTGCCACTGTGTAGACCGGTGGTTTAGGGGCTTACTCCACAAGTGAGTATGACCCCGTTCCTTCCCTGCAACCTTTCAGGTTCAGGGGAGATGCTGCCCAATTGTTGGCAGGATTTGGACACACATTCATCTCCGTGGAGATGGCTATAATAAAAATGACTATTCTGGGTCCAGGAACCTCAGTGCTCGAGTTTGAACCTCGCACTGGCTTATGACTCTACTCCCGAAGAGTCTCAGACTTTGTTTCAACAGGCAATAAGCCCAATTGAATCTTTAAGCCTTCAAAGCATTCCAACAAGTTCAAGGGTTTCTAAATTCATCAAAAAAATAAGTTAAAACGGCGCGGCCCTAATCCGTCGCGCCTTAATACGGCGCGATACCCCCCCGCTCCGGATTAAGCCTAGACTCATAACTTTTATTTTTTGTTTGGCACATTCCCGGTGCGTCCCGTGCCTGGCGCGCCGTCTTAGTTAGTTATCAAGGCCGCGCCGGATTAGCTCTTCACCTACGCTTTGCACGCCGGATTAGCCTCTTTACCTACGCTTTACCGCGCAGTGGAAGCTATCTCTCGCGTGATCACGCCGTTTCAAGTTGTTATGCCGTTATGATCCTTTACTCGCTCTCGGGGCAATCCTGGCCTCCCGTGGTCGATATTGGCTACCCTAATTAGCGGTAGATTGAGTAAGGCAAGGGCTGTTCATGCTCCGAATAACCTATTTATCATGTTGGCTATCATGTGTATTAGCACTTTGCTTTCGTTATCACCCTTGTGTTACCGTCTCCCTCCCTTTTGACGGGGATTAATGAATGTGATTGATCACTGCTTACTTTCATAATTATGTTGCCATGCTTAGCATAGTTATCATCATCATGCATGCATGCTTGCATCGACCCTTGGGTATATCAAATGGCGCTGACAGAAGACCGGGCTACGCCCGATCGGAAGTCTCCGCTATGCGCGATGGTGGTCTTCGGACCTACGCCCTCTGCCACGTATCAAGGGTCTCCAACTCAATGAACCATGCCTCTCCTGCATGATAGATAGATGCATCTCGCATGATTCCGTCATGTTCATAACGTCGCATCTTGTATTCCGGCCTCGACAGCCCACTATCTCGGCAATTAATCAAACGTGTTCCCTCCTCGCGTGGGATGTAATTAACGCCATAGCCTTTATGGTATGGTGGACTGCTGGTCCCGACCGAACCTCACTTTCACCCGACACGGGTCCGAATGAGCGCATAATAAACTTGTCACTCACGTGACTGGCACGCCCGCGTCGTCAATCAGTCAGTTAATTACCAGTTAGTTAACTGGTTGATCGACACGTGAAATAAGATATATATATATATTTATATGTATAAAATAATAATAAGAAGATCGAATAAAAAAAAAGATCGCAAACAACCGTGCCTTCCTTCAGGGCGTCAATTCCTTAAACAGCGCCCGCGGTTAAGTCATCAATCGCTACTAATCAATTTCCTCAAAAATAAATAAAAACCACAATTGACGCCTACTCACACTGGCGTTGATTAATTCGCACCCCCACCTGAGGCGTTAATCAATTTAAATACTTTTAATTCTTTTCAAAATATTACCTCGATTTTCCAGAAATAATGCCTTGACTCATGTCGTGCCTTAGCAAACCGACGCCCCCCTGCGCTGTCGTCTATTCCAAATTGTAATCATGACAACCAATCACATCAATCAATTTCTCATGAATGCGTCTTACGACAGTTACAAATTCCCATGTAAAGTTAAATGATGACCGGCCTCGTGTCGTCATATCCTGAAATCACGCCTTTATCAAACCCGTCAATTAAGAGGGGGAGGACAGCCATTAGGGCGTCAATTCTTTTCGAACGTTAAACCCTATTTCCCTCTTTTCTTCCCCTTCCTTCGTCGACCTTCCTTCCCTCTTCTGCTACCAAGCATAACCCTAACCGAACCCCTCCATCTCTCTCATCTCATCTCCATCTCCCTCTCTACTCTGAACCGATGGCGGGCGGCGCTTACAAACGCCAAAGGGTCACCGCCCCTGAGGTGGTGGACTTGGGCGACAACGAGCACGCCGTGGAGGAGGCCCCTCCCGCGGCGGCCGAAGATGCTCCGGCGGCGGAGCACGGTGGAGAAGAAGAAGAGGCCAACGGAGAAGAAGGAGAAAATGATGGAGACGGTGGAGATGAAGACGAAGGTGAAGACGAAGAAGAAGTTGACAAGGATGATGATGACGATGAGGAGGAAGACGATGAAGAAGAAGAAGGAGAAGAAGAAGAAGAAAGAGAGGAAGAAGAAGGGGAACCACCGACGGTGGCGGTCCCTCGACCACGGCAGCCACGGTGACCACGCCAGCCCCGTCAGCCACGCCAACCCCTCCGTGGAGGGTTGCTAGCACCAGAACGCAGCAAGGTAGGTGCCCCTAGCCCCTCCAATTTTAATTTATTTTCATTTTTAATCAATTTCCATAGCCCTCGGTGAAGGGATAAATGGCAAACTAGAGACAGTTAAATGACGCCCCAATGGGTGCCGTCAATTCAAACAACGACCCCCTTCGGGTCGTTAATTTAAATCATTTTTTTAATTTCTGAAAATGGATAATTCATGAAACCACGCCCTGCAGCATGTTGTCATTTTAAAACTATCATGTTTAATTATCATGCTGTTAATTTCCATGCCATTTCTTTTATTGATATATCTCTATGTTTTATTTTTATTTCGTGCACTGTTGTTATTTTAAAACACCCCAGAAAATAACGCCCCCCACTGGGGCGTCAATTCATCATACAACGGCCACACGGGTGGTCGTCAGTTAAAAATTATCACAATTAAAATTTCTGAGACCAAAACTAATCTTCAAAACGGCCCTCCCCCACAGGGGCGTTACTTAAACAAATAACGACCCAAGGTTGGTCATCAATTCAAATGAAGCATAATAATCATCAAAACACATTTTGAAGTATCGCCCCTCATAGGGGCGTCAATTAACCAAGTAACGACTAAAGGCAGGTCGTCAATTCAAATAGAGAACAAAACAACACATGAATATCCATGAAACTCAAATCAGAATGTTCTTTTTTGGTTAGCAGGGTTTGATGAGGACTCGGATCTCCTGGGTCCAGGTTCGGGCAGCGTACTACGGGCTTCCAGATTTCCAGAGGGATAGGGTAGATGCCATGGCGTTCTGACCCTTCCTTAGCATAGAGCCTATGAGACCTAACCTACCCTTGATCCAGGTTCTTAGAAAGAGATGGGATAGGACTTGCCTGGCATTCTTGATGTCGTGGGGTCACATGATTTCTAGTCTAGAGGATGTTGCTAGGATCACTGGGTTAAGGGTAGATGGAGAGGCTGTGAGCGGGATCACCCTACCCGACTATAGCGACTTGGATCAGAGGCTGCTAGGTTTAGAGACCATAGCAGGGACGCCTAGTGAGTGTAGGACCATCTACCGCACCGACCTTACCATAGCTATGGGGTTGGGAGATTCTAGGCAGAGGTCAAGAGAGTCTCTGGAGCAGTTCTCGCAGAGGCTGATTGGGAGAGCTAGGACCGTCTACTGCCAGGACCCGGCCCAGAGAGAGAGAGTGGATCGAGATCTGAGGAGATTCCTGTTCTTGATGCTCGGGAGGTTACTACTCGGCACGAAGGGTGACATCATCAACTGCCGATTCTTAGGGATTCTCGAGGACTTAGAGAGCGTCGGCAGGTACGCTTGGGGAGCCACCCTGCTGGCGCACTTGATGGCCGACTTGTCCACGGGGACAGGTCGAGAGACGACTGTCAGTGGCTTCTCACCTTTTCTTCAGGTATGCATTTTTCTTCTTTCTTTCTTTCTTTCTTTTTTTTGAATGCTTATGCATATGAACGCTTACTAAGGTAATGCATCGACCCAGGTGTGGGGCCACCTATACATGCCGATGGGGTGTTCTGACCCTCGACCCGGGGATGAGGGATCGTTCCCCTTAGCACGGCGTTGGCTACCGTACGTGAGTGGAGCGCCGCTCGCCTATGAGTTGCGAGTGCTACAACGGGAGTTCCGCGACTACCCCGCCTCACGGGTACGTTTGTTAGATATGATGCAATTTCCTTTAATTTCCTACTTTATGAAATGCATATGAATGATGTATGATATGCATGTTTGCGAATGCAGATGGTGTGGAGACCCTACGAGGGCATGACCGACGAGGGCCAGCCCTGGGTCGTAGTGGGCCGACCTCGCTTTGGGCATGAGCTTTGGGTTCATTGCCTGAACAAGATCGAGCCGCTACGGCTCAGGCTGGTCATGAGGACCCTCGGTGATGGGGACATCGAGACAAGACCGTCCGCATTTTATTTGTATTTATGTCCTTTTATATTTGTATGTATACCCTTGTGTTATATGGATACGCAATTGTAAGTCTTAATGGGTTTATATGTAAAATTTCAGTAGGCCCAAGCAAGGGGGCCCTCACCCCTTTCCCATTGATCCACCTAGACCATGTGGGGCTGGTCAACAATCCTAGGTGGCCATCTAGAAGGTTGGAATGTCAATTGACCACATGGGAGATAAGTGGATTAAAAATTTAAAGGTAGGCTACCTACCTCACCTACCTTGTCCCCCCATTAGAATTAATTAGGAATTTCATTTTTTTTATTTTATTTAAATCAAATATGAAGTCCCTTAAATGCCCCTCCAGATCCTAGATCTAAGGGTATTCATGGCCTTTTTTTATTTATTATATAAGTCATGTATTTCTATTATTCTAGAATTAATGAAAATGAAAAAATCATTGTGCAAGAACCCCTCTCTTGGAGAATTTTGACCTCTCCTCTCTCTCCCCCTGGTTTCTTCATCCCCAACCCCCATTCTAGAGTGATATCTTTTTCCCCCCACCTCCGGTGATCATCGGTGCCGCCGCCGCCGCCGTCCGTGCCGCCATCACACCGCCGCGGAGCCGCCTTCGGTGTTCTGTCCATCCTGGATAGAGGCTTCTTGTCTGAATATCTGCTCTCCACCATGTGATGATATCAAGCTGCAATTTTTATGGTGTGTTCTTCCCTTGTATCCCAAGCGCCACCTAAATTTTCACGCCCAAATTCCATCGTTTAGTATTTTCCCATTTTCATGCATCTTTCATTCCTAGTTCTATTTTGTCTCTGTCTATAGTGACAGCAGCCCTTTATTTCCCACCTCCGGCCATCTTTTTGATTTGTCCAAACCCTCCCAATTTTACTGGGAGTTTTTTCCATCACTCCCTACATCCACAAATTTTCTTAATTTTTTATCAGTCTTCTATCTATTTTTAGAAATTTGTGTTCTTCCTCGGCTACAGTGTTGTCAGCCAGATCCCAGATCCGACCACCCTCCACTTCCAAAATCATAAAAAATCACCACCACCTACAAATCCAGATCCAAAAATATTCCTGATTTCCTTACTTGATTTCCTACAACTTTGATGAACAAGTCGATGTCTGAATCTGAGGTCTTTATATCGGTCAAAGGTAATCCACAGAAAAGTTCTCTGCTAACCTGAGATTTCAGGAACTGTACAACAGCAACCTTCAAAATTCGCCAATCAGAAGTAAAGGCTTGATTATTTTTCTGTAATCACCTTGGGTTGAAGCCCTTCGAAGCATCTTTCCAACGGCACTAGTTTCGTTGCATTCTGACGTCAGGGTTGATCGCAGTGTCCGTTCTCGCCGGAGCGCGCGCCGGAAAATAGAACCGGCAGATCCGTGGCCGGTCATTCCGACCGGTGCCGAACGGAGCCGCCCGGCCTCCGGCCGGTGAACCAGCGTGCCGCCAGCCCAGGGAACACTTCCACAAGTGTCCCCACCACAGTGGTGACACCGGGTCCCGCACGGTCCCTCCGGACAGCACGTGGGTCCCACCGTCACTAGTTCGGGTGCTGCCGAAGAGACGGGAGAAGCCGCCCGTGAACCCGAATTCGGTCCTCCCGGGCCCGTTTGTGTAGCCTTTACCTCCCTGCGTGGAGTGGGCAGTAATTCATTTGCTGTAATATGGTGTATTAATTATCCCGGGAGTACGAGTTTCGGCCGGGTCCGTCGTCCCCACGCCGAGCGCGTGTAGGTATCGTCCTCGCTCCTTACTTGGCATTTGCTTAATTTCATATATGCTTGTTTATGCCGCTGCTAGAGAGCATGTGTAGGGATATCTAGCTCGCTTTATCTATTTATTACCGCTGCTGCGAGAGAGTGCGAGACCGTCCCGTGACCCGATCCGGGCACACGAGAGAGCCGATCACCCTAGCTCATTGCCGGTTTCTCAACCGCGCACGTCCGACGCTTCCCTCGTTAAGGGACAACCGCGAGCTTGTCGTGTCTGTGGTCTCGTCCCGCATCAATTTGGTATCAGAGCAAGTTGAGTCTAGGGTGTTAACCAAAAAAAAAGAGAGTCGTTTAAGTCTAAGTGTCTAAGTCGGTCTTAGGAGTTGCATTTGCATACCATTAATCGGTATATAAAAGGTGTTGTCCGAACGTTAGGCTACGCCTATCGGGAAGGCCACACACTTGTGCGAGTGATCTTCGGATCGGTTATCTCTGCCACGTACCGAGTCTTGGTTTACGTCTAGGGTCCTTAGTGTGCATGCATTCCAAACTTGCATAGTCGGTCTAGTGTCTTGTCTAAATGGCCTTGCATACCCATTCCTAGGGATCCATTCCCACCTTTTCGGCACCAATGGCCAACCCATGTCGGCCCATCCAAGGTGATAGGTCCGTGTCCGAGTACATCCGGGACTATGATAAGTACCGGTTGGAATATGGCTTGGGAGAGGAGAGCACTACGACCGCATTTCAGTTCCGGAGAGGTTTGCGGTTTCAATTCCAACTTGAATGTCTTGTCCGCGACGCGTTCTCGCTGGCGCAATCTTATAAGGTCGCTCTAGAGGTCGAGCCCTTTGAGTCTCATTTTTCTCGCTCTAGAGGTCGAACCCTTTGGCAAACATCTACCTCCCAACCGAGTCCCGAACCGATCGGACTACCTAACCCAATTCCTTCACCACCCGAGAGTGCTCCATTGTCACCCTCACCTTCCGATCTTAATTCGGAACCCTCTCATTTGGAGCCACCCGTGTTTCTAACGGGTAAGCTTTTCATCGCCGAACCGCTTCTTAGTTGGCTCAAGGATGGCTTGGTCCCACCTCCCTTCCCATCTATAGACCCCGCCCTCCCTTTAGTACCGGTGAATTCCTTCCATATCACATTTCGATCTAGTCACCATGTTGACACGTTGGATGATCTTGTCAGGGGATTAGATTCACAATGGAAGTTGACGCACCTACTGGCCCGAGGCTTTGACCAACCCGCTAGTCTTAGCTTCACCCATCCGGCCTTAGGGTCCATTACCTCCGTGTGCACCGTGGGGTGTGTCACCACGGATATTCTTCTACTCCTCCCGATGCCGACCGAGTCCGACTTCATTCCCTTTTGCCCAAGGGAGGAGTCCTATTTTCTACACATGTCCGTCGTCCCACCGATCATAATGTATGGCGGTGATTATGAATTCCAAACTTGGGACCATGTCATGTTGGAACCCACCTCACGGGGTCATACCTTCTTCGACCCTTTTGACCCCCTCCCTAGTGAATCTCCCGCGCCCCCATCTTCACTCCACTTCTTCCGCGGAGTTCACTATCACACCTTTTCCACTCGGGCCAAGCAACCTCCACATAGCCATAGGTCCGAATTTTCATATGGGGGTAATGAAAACTTTGGTTTCTCCGATCCATCCAAACCACCCGCACCTCCCGAACTTCCCACATCCAAGCCCAATGTCCATAATTGGTGCATCATAGGGTGTCTAGGAGTTCCCCATGACGTCAACCTCCGGTTACGTCAAATGCATGCACGGCACACGTTCGGGTGTCCTGGTCCGCCGTCATCCATGTACGGGTCGGACTAACATTAGGTGTGTCTAGGGTCATAGATGAGTCCGTGTGTTTTCCTTGTGTGGTTTGTTTGCATGGTTTGTGTGTAGTTTGAGAGTCTGCATGTGTCTTGTATAAGCTCGTTGTCGTTCTCTTATGAGTAAGAGGTGATTGGACTCCTTCGATGAGTATGGGATCGGTTCTACATCTATACCCGGATCAGTCACCTACAGGGACTCAGCGGTGATTCCTAGTGAGTCTTCGAGCTACTTCCTTCCCTTTGAGAGTGCCCCACCCGGAGTGTCCACCTCTAGCCCATGGCAGCTTGTGCATATCGAGTATATATGGAATGAGCAGGTGCTGGTCACTTGGAGTGGAGCGTACCCGCGTTACTTGGCACGGTGACGGATCCGCCGGAGTATTCGAGCATCTATACCCCTACTCGACGGGGTCGAGTTCCTCCCACCCGGGGAGAATTGATGGGGACATCGAGGCAAGACCGTCCGCATTTTATTTACATTTATGTCCTTTTATATTTGTATGTATACCTTTGTGTTATATGGGTACGCAATTGTAAGTCTTAGTGGGTTTATATGTAAAATTCCAGTAGGCCCAAGCAAGGGGGCCCTCACCCCTTTCCCATTGGTCCACCTAGACCATGTGGGGCTGGTCAACCATCCTAGGTGGCCATCTAGAAGGTTGGAATGCCAATTGACCACATGGGAGACAATTGGATTAAAAATTCAAAGGTAGGCTACCTACCTCACCTACCTTGTCCCCCCATTAGAATTAATTAAGAATTTCATTTTTTTTATTTTATTTGAATCAAATATGAAGTCCCTTAAATGCCCCTCCAGATCCTAGATCTAAGGGTATTCATGATCTTTTTTTTATTTATTATATAAGTCATGTATTTCTATTATTCTAGAATTAATGAAAGTGAAAAAATCATTGTGCAAGAACCCCTCTCTTGGAGAATTTTGACCTCTCCTCTCTCTCCCCCTGGTTTCTTCATCCCCAACCCCTATTCTAGAGTGATATCTCCTTCCCCCCACCTCCGGTGATCATCGGTGCCGCCGCCACCGCCGTCCGTGCCGCCATCACGCCGCCGCGGAGCCGCCTTCGGTGTTCTGTCCATCCTGGATAGAGGCTTCTTGTCTGAATATCTGCTCTCCACCACGTGACGATATCAAGCTGCAATTTTTATGGTCTGTTCTTCCCTTGTATCCCAAGCTCCACCTAAATTTTTACGCCCAAATTCCATCGTTTAGTATTTTCCCATTTTCGTGCATCTTTCATTCCTAGTTCTATTTTGTCTCTGTCTACAGTGACAGCAGCCCTGTGTTTCCCACCTCCGGCCATCTTTTTGATTTGTCCAAACCCTCCCAAGTTTACTGGGAGTTCTGTCCATCACCCCCTACATCCACAAATTTTCTTATTTTTTTATCAGCCTTCTATCTATTTTTAGAAATTCATGTTCTTCCTCAGCTATAGTGTTGTCAGCCAGATCCCAGATCCGACCACCCTCCACTTCCAAAATCATAAAACCTCACCACCACCTCCAAATCCAGATCCAAAAATATTTCTGATTTCCTTACTTGATTTCCTACAACTTTGATGAACAAGTCGAAGTCTGAATCTGAGGTCTTCATATCGGTCAAAGGCAATCCACAGGAACATTCTCTGCTAACCTGAGATTTCAGGAACTATACAACAGCAACCTTCAAAATTCGCCAATCAGAAGTACAGGCTTGATTATTTTTCTGTAATCACCTTGGGTTGAAGCCCTTCGAAGCATCTTTCCAACGGCACTAGTTTCGTTGCATTCCGACGTCAGGGCTGATCGCAGTGTCCGTTCTCGCCGGAGCGCGCGTCAGAAAATAGAATCGGCAGATCCGTGGCCGGTCATTCCGACCGGTGCCGAACGGAGCCGCCCGGCCTCCGGCCGGCGAACCAGCGTGCCGCCAGCCCAGGGAACACTTCCACAAGTGTCCCCACCACAGTGGTGACACCGGATCCCGCATGGTCCTTCCGGACAGCACGTGGGTCCCACCGTCACTAGTTCGGGTGCTGCCGAAGAGACGGGAGAAGCCGCCCGTCAACCCGAATTCGGTCCTCCCGGGCCCGTTTGTGTAGCCTTTACCTCCCTACGTGGAGTGGGTAGTAATTCATTTGCTGTAATATGGTGTATTAATTATCCCGGGAGTACGAGTTTCGGCCGGGTCCGTCGTCCCCACGCCGAGCGCGTGGAGGTATCGTCCTCGCTCCTTACTTGGCATTTGCTTAATTTCATATATGCTTGTTTATGCCGCTGCTAGAGAGCATGTGTAGGGATATCTAGCTCGCTTTATCTATTTATTACCGCTGCTGCGAGAGAGTGTGAGACCGTCCCGTGACCCGATCAGGGCACACGAGAGAGCCGATCACCCTAGCTCATTGCCGATTTCTCAACCGCGCACGTCCGACGCTTCCCTCGTTAAGGGACAACCGCGAGCTTGTCGTGTCCGTGGTCTCGTCCCGCATCACTCGGCCTACACCAGGAGTGGGTCGAGGTAGGAGAGCCCAGAGGGATTGGCAAGAAGACGAGCGGTCGCACGGAGGCGACCGACTGGAGAGTTCGGTTGCCAGACCAGTACGCCGACTGGCAGCTCGGCGGGACCCGAGTCCCTTCCCAGGCAGCGGACAGCTCCGAGTACCTCCGACGCTACTGGGAGGTTTAAGCCGGCCGACCCCAGATGAGGGTCTTAGGGGTATGTATGAATGCACTTACTTTTAAATAATTGCAAATGTTATATGCCTATTATGCGACTGATATGTATGATGAATGCAGGATGCACGGGACATAGCGGCGATGGACATGCAGGTCCACCTCCACAGCCTAGAGGCCTAGCTGGCCACCACACGGGCAGACTTGGAGACGCTGGTGAGTGTTTAATTATCTATATGCAAATGATTTCCTGAATTATTGATGATTAGCCACTGACAATCTTAATGAATGTAGCGTGCCCAGCAGGGAGCAACGGTGAGAGAGACCGGAGGAGCCTTCAGCTCGAGAGGGCCTAGTGCAAAGACGACTGCACTAGCAGAGCAGCTGGCTGGAGCGGTTGCTCGGGCTGAGGCAGCGGAGCGCGACCTCGCCACACGGGTAAGCTTAACCTCAAACTCAAAATGCATTTGATCATATTTCATTATGCATGTTCATGAAAATTGTGTTTTACAGACTGAGGAGCTCCGAGCCTGGCTCACTTACATCGAGGTAGAATAGCGCGCGATGGCTACCCGGGTAAGTTAATAACAATTTATTTCAATTGTCTATGAAATTGAATTAAATGTAAAACTAATGATTTGTTTGATTGATTTCAGACCATAGAGCTACAGGCGGCGCTTACTCAGGCTGCACTGGCCGGACGGAGCTGGCCATCAGCGAGCAGCAAGTCGCGGAGCTCGAGGGTGCACTGAGGCGGCGGGAGGAGCAGCCCCATGACGTGATAGAGCTGAGAGTCCTCCTCGACGTAGAGCGGAGGGAGCGTGCCCGGAAGTGAGAGCAGCAGGCATCACGCGAGCACGAGCTCGCGGACTTGAGGACTCAGCTTGCCGTCACTCAGGAGCGGCTACGGGTGATCGAGGAGCGCCTCCAGCGAGGCCGGGAGCGGGCTGCGGGATACTCCTTCACCAGCAGTACCTTCGTGGCGGGTTCCTCTCTCCGGCAGAGGAGCGAGGCAGAGGAGCAGGCTCGAGCTCTAGCTACTTCCCGGGGGTCCATGCCCCCTCCATGAGCGCCTCGTCGGGACGACGAGGGTGAGGTCGAGAGCAGGAGAGAGGAGGGTGGGGGCGAGAGCTGAGAGAGAGAGACTTGTACTCCTCCACCCTAACACATGTACTCAGATGTGGGGGCGAGAGCTGAGAGAGAGAGACTTGTACTCCTCTACCCTAACACATGTACTCAGATATTCATTGATATATATATATATATATGAGATTTTTGTTACCTGAGTTACCTTTAGCAGTTGAGCACTTGTGTACTTGCGTTTGCTTTTGTGTACTTGCGTTATTTTTCTTTCTTTTCTTTTCTTTCCTTTTCGTTCTTGCCCTGTACATGTAGTTCACACTTAGATAAATAGATTAATTCATCTGTTCGGCTTGGCCCCTTGCTCAATAAGCAAGGGATTGTCACTACTTTGACCTTGTTGACGGGTCAAGGGGCCAAGCCTCTAGGTAATAAAAGACAAATAATAAAAATATATTGAAAAATGCAACATGCAAGCACACAGATGCAAACTTAAAATAAAAGATGCTCACACAAAAATGTAATCAAGCATACGAGATGGAAAGCAATACGCTTTTTTGTTCTTTTTTTTTCATTTTCTTCTTCTCTTTTTTTTCTTTTCGTTTTGAAAAATGACGCCCTCGCACACGGCGTTGACTGAAAACAATCATTTTTAAAAAAAAAATGTAAAATGGCAACATTGACAAAGCCGTTAATTGATGAAATGACGCCCACTGAAGCGGGCGTGAATTTAAAAACCATTTTTTCTCTTTATTTGAAAATGACGACATTAGGGAAGTCGTGAATTATGGAAATGAGGCCTGCTGATGGAGCTGTTAATTAAGAAAAATATTTTTTTATTTGTTTTGTTTGTTTTATTATTTTTTTTACTTTTTTACTTTTATTTCTTTTTTATTTTTAATGAGACTGAGCATAGTACAAGGGTCTTAAACCTTACACAATCACTATCTTAAATTCATTAATCTTTCTTGAAAGATTTAACGAAGGGTCAACGTGCTTATTGACTTGTGCCTTTACTCATATTCTCTCGCGGCCCATCCTTCTCAGTAGGTCCTCGCCATCCTTTGAGCTTATAACCTACCATGGAGGGAGAAGTGAAGAATAAGTTGAGGAAGCTCACGAGAGGTTTCCGAGATTTGGGAAACTTTCTTTCCCTTGCCCTAATGCCTGTTGGGGTTCGGTCTTCGACTTAGGAAAATTTTGTTGCTCTTTTTTTGCCCTTACTCACGCATGCTTACGACCAGGGTTTTCCCTGCGGGGACTTTGCCGGCAATCTTGACATGCTTTTCTTTTTGTTGATAACTTTCTTCTTTTTCTCTTTTCTTTTCAAAAATAAAGACTTAATTGTACTTGGGCTTTTAAGCATTTTGTTCCCTTTTGGGCCCTGACTTCCACCTACTAGGGCGGCGAGCAGGTTTGGTTAGCACTTCTTGGCTCGTACTCCCTCTCGTGAGCCGAAGAGAAGAGAATAGGTAAAGTTTTTACACTCTTAGTTTGGGTCTGACTTTCCTTCAATTTTGGGCCGCTCGAGTTTAAGAGTAAAACATGTTGTATGTGCAAGTATTAACCCTAAGGTTAAACCATCAAGACTGAAGAATGAATTAAGGATTTTGATTTTTCGGGTTTACGGCCTATGTACTATGCCAGCCTGCAATTTTTCATTTTTCTTTTTTCTTTTCAAAGACTTAGGGGTAGTACTTCTTTAAGTAAAGTCTATTCCAAGGGTGAGCCAGCTCTTCCCCTTCAGCATTAATCAGTTTATAAGCATTGCCAGGGTAAACATCTTTTATAACAAATGGCCCTTCCCAGTTTGGTTGGAGTTTTGAATGAGGTCCACCGGGTTTTACGAAGATTCTTTTATTTACCATCTCATCGATTTTAAATTTTCTCTCAATTACTTTCTTTTGGTAAAAATGTGAAAGCATGTTTTGATAAACACGTGCATGCTCGGCGGCGGCCAAACGCTTCTCATCTAAGAGTTCCAATTGAGCAAGGAGTGATTCATGGCACTCATCAATAGAGAACTCCTTGTCCAATTGTACCCGTAGAGAAGGGATAAAAATCTCATAAGGGACTACCGCCTCCATTCCATAAGTGAGGGCGAAAGGGGTTTACCCAGTAGGAGTATGAATGGAAGTGCGATAGGCCCAAAGAGCTTCAACCAATTTTTCAGGCCAATCCGTAAATTTATTAGCCTCACACGTTTTCTTGATAATTTTGATCAAAGTTTTGTTAGTTGCCTCTGCTTGGCCATTGCCCTGCGGATAATAAGGAGATGAATGATGCAATATAATGTTATACCTGTCGCAGAGGTCCTGAAGTTCCTGAGAGATGAATTGCAGTCCATTATCGGTGACGATGGTACTCAGGATGCCGAACCTTGCGATGATGTTCTTCATTATAAATTTGCAGACGGTTGGCACTTTGATCTCCACGTAAGCTTCTGCTTCCGCCCACTTGGTGAAATACTCCGTGGCCGTGAGTATAAATGACTTTGGTTTCGTGAGGAGGTTCAAATCACCAAGAGGTCCAATGATATCGAAATCCCACATGGAGAAAGGCCATGGGGAAGATATAGGATGGAGTGAAGAAGCAGGAGAGTGGATTTTGTCGGCGTGCAGTTGGCACTTAACACACCTTCGAACATAGATGGAGCAGTCCTCTTCTAGAGTGGGCCAATAGAAGCCTAATCTAAGAATTTTCTTAGCTAGCACACTACAAGAAAAAGCGCATCTGGCTATTCACATGACCCCCACACACTCCCGAATGCGCCTCTTCCATAATTTTACAAGATTAATCATCATCGAGGCATCTTAGCAAAACTCCAGTGAGACCTCTTCTATAAAGCACACCTCCAACTAGAGTGTATCGCTGAGCAACTCTTCGAATGGCCTTCTTCTCTTCCGCAGTGGCATCCTCAGGATAAGATTGATCCTGACAATATTTGGCAATTTCGTAATACCATAGCTTCTCCTCATCGTCCAACTCTTCCTCTAGATCCATCAACATAATTTCTTTATTCTCAATGATTCCTCCTTGCTTAACCTTCTTGAGTACCTCCTCTTTAGTACTAAGGAAAGCTGGATCCTTAATAGCAGGAGTGAGACGCCTGTGAACAATAATCGAGTGGAAATACCTTTTGGGAAGGAAAACCAAGGAAGAAGCAAGAGAAGCAAGAGCATCGGCTAGAATATTCTGATCGCGAGGAACATGGACAAAGATTAATTTGGTGAAAAGCTTGGCATAAGTAGAAGTCAATTCTTGATAGGGTTTAAGTTTAGGATTGAGCGTGCGACACTTGGTGAGCACTTGGCGAAGAATAAGCTGACTATCACCTACAATCCGCAATTGGGTAACACCGAATTGATGGGCAGCCTCCAGCCCGACCAGAAGAGACTCATACTCAGCTATATTATTTGTAACTGGAAATGCAAGCTGAGAGGCGAGTGGAATAGTGATACCCTCAGATGATAGAAGAACAATGCCAATTCCTTTCCCTCTTGAATTCAAAGCTCCATCAAAATGTAACATCCACATTGAATCGGGCCAATTGACGGACATTAGTTCCTCATCTGGAAACTCTAAGCGAACAAGGTCGAATCTAGGGAGAGGGTGATGAGCGAGATGTTCTGCTATGGCATAGCCTTTAATCACTTTTTGTTGAATGTAGATGATATCAAATTGAGAAAGGAAGTTTTGCCATCGTGCTAATCAATCAGTAAGAACGGATTTTTCAAGGAAAAACTTAATTGGATTCATACGAGCGATGAGATGAACCTCGTGAACCTGTTTCTGAACTACCCAGAGTAAAGCAGCACAAGTCTTCTCTATAACTGAGTATTTCTGCTCACAGGGGTTGAGAAGGTTGGACAAGTAGTAGGCAGCCCTCTCATTTCCTTCTTCATCAACTTGCGCAAGGACAGCACCTACAGAGTCATCCAGGATAGAAATATGGAGAACAAGCGGATTGCCTGGAATTGGCGGCCTCAGGACAGCAGGATTGGCCAGATAATCCTTTAGTCTGTCAAAAGCTGCCTGGCACTTGTCATCCCAAATAAACTTGACTCCCAGCTTAGTAAGCTCGAAAATGGCCTACACCTTTGTGAGTGCTGGGAGACAAATCGGTGGATAAATTGCAAGCTCCCGATCAATCCTTGAACTTCCTTCATATTTCTGGGAGGAGGCATTTCTCTTATTACCTTTGCCTTGTTGGGATCAATCTCAATACCCCTTTTACTGACGATGAATCCA
The DNA here is from genome assembly GCA_022559845.1 of Amorphophallus konjac. Lineage (NCBI taxonomy): Eukaryota > Viridiplantae > Streptophyta > Magnoliopsida > Alismatales > Araceae > Amorphophallus > Amorphophallus konjac. The sequence goes on along the minus strand of CM040121.1, from coordinate 513,935,562 downwards.
AGCAATTTTTCTGACGAAACACCAAATACGCACTTCTTCGGGTTCATCTTGAGCTGATACTCCCGCGCTCTCTGCAAGACCTTGGCCAGAACCCTGGGATGCTCAATCCTCGTTCTTGATTTTACTACCAGGTCGTCCACATACACCTCTATAAAAATGTGGATCATGTCATGAAAAATAGCCATCATGGCCCTTTGGTAGGTGTCTCCAACATTCTTGAGCCCAAACGGCATGACCACATAACAATAAGTTCCCCACGGTGTAGTGAATGAGGTTTTCTCCTGATCTTCCTTAGCCAAGCGAATTTGATTGTAACCAGAGAAACCATCCATAAAAGAGAGGGTCTCATACCCTGCCATATTATCAATCAACACATCTATGTGAGGGAGGGGGAAGTCATCCTTAGGACACGCGCGGTTAAGGTCCCAAAAATCTATACAAATTCTAGCTCTTCCGTCCTTCTTCATTACCGGGACAATGTTAGCCACCCAACTGGGATAGAGGATGACTCTAACGAATCTAGTCTTATGAAGCTTGCCGACCTCTTCTTTCATTTTTAAAGCCATATGAGGGTGGAAACGTCTTAACCGCTGTTTGACCGGGACAAATCCTGGCTTAAGTGTAAGACAGTGTTCAACAAGCGCAGGGTCCAGACCCGGCATATCTTCATAGCTCCATGCTAACACGTCCTTGTAATCTTGAAGAACTTGAATAAGTGTCTCCTCTTTGGAGGGCGGCAAATTTTTACTAATGAGGACAATCCTAGGATTTTCCTCGGTACCCAGATTAATTTCTTTGGTGGGTTCTTCTACTGAGGCTGCGGTTCATCGAATCTTCTCATACCACTGGCAAAAGCATCAGCCTCGTCCTCATATTGTTCGTATTCTTCATCCCCCTCTTCAATAGGGTCTTCATCGTTCATGATTTCATACACACCAAACCCTTCATCTAAAGAGCGCACCTCCTCACATTCTAAATCCGACAGGAGTATCGGATCCTCCAGAAACTCAGGAAGAGCTAAGCATGCCCGGCATCTTCTAGCTAAATCTAGCAAGAACCTACGGGGAATCTGCCTACCCTTGGATTTCTTATGCGAAGCTACCCCAAAAGTCTTATTAGAAGAAGAGGGAGAGGAACAGAATGACAAACTGGACGAACTACCCTGACCTAAAGGAGGAGGAGGAGAAGAAGACGAAGATGCAATGGATACGGGAGGGGATACAGGGAGAGTCTCCTCGTCGGAGAAGAAAAGAAGGTCCACTAATGAACCTTGAAAGAGCGGCCCTTGGATCGGGGCGCGCTCCAAAGCAAGATAGGAGGTCTCTTCAAAAGAGATGGAAGATTGGAGAGTTTGAATTTTGGCATTTTTTTTAGTTTTCAATAATAAAGCAATGAGAGGGAGGAGTAGGAGATGGTGCTGAAATCGAAAGATTTGAAAAAGATTGAATAAGAGATTGCCCACGCGGGGGCGTGATGGAGAGTTTAGAAAATTGCTCGAGGAGCAAGGCAGGAATTGGAGGAGAAACTTGAAGTTAATCTGGAGAAAAAGTGATCAAGACCGCGGGCGGTCTAGGGATGTTTGAACAAAACATTTTATCAAGCAAATGGATAATAATTGTTGGATGGATGGATTTGAGAGAGAAAAGACCGGTCCACAGCCTATCTACGGTGAAGCCTTCTTCATACGGCACATCCAGCTCCCCAGTATCTATGTAGTTGCTTAGGAGCTGCCTCTTGTTAGTAATTACCGCTGGCTTTTCAATCATTTGATGAATCAATGGCGGCCATTCTGGATCAGTCGGCATGAACAGACGGCTCAGAGCAATGGTAATATCATTCATGTCGAACCATCTATACCAGTCACACTCGGGGTCATCCATTTTTCTCATTTTATCTGGCCTTAAAGACTCCAAAGCTTTATATGTAGCCAGGGGAGCTATATGACGGGCAAATTGTCGAGCATGTACATCTTGACAGTCCAGCATGGAAGTAACTATTGTGGTTTGCCCTTCATGTTGAGTACCCCCTCTTACAAAATGTGTCTGTAAGGTCCATGTAAGAGGCTGCCGATCTATCTTAAGAGTTGAAGTCATGATGGCCCATGGCCCTTCTTCATCTTGGCTCGGCCCTTTGTACCCCAGGCCACCTCGGGGAATCAGCTTCTGGTGCCTGACGGGCTTGACCCGGCCTTGGAGGTTAATGCCTAGGCCCTTGCCAGTTTTGTACCCCATTTTCATTAAAATGTTCCACCCTGGGGTATTTATCATATTCTTCTTTTTCTTACCCTGGGAAGGTAGGGGTGTCATTAATGGTGATGCCGGCTTAGTAACTGAAGGTCTTAACAAATCCTGCCGTGGGTCGGCAACATCTAATACTGAGAGCAAAGGCCTATTGGAAGGCCATATAGAAGGCACTAATGTTGCAGAATGTATATCCTCTGTCGGTAAAATGGGCATGCTAGTGACTTTGACGATGCGCCCTTTATGTGGAAACTTTATGCATTGATGATTAGTTGAGGGCACAACATCAAGCTCTTGAATATAAGGGCGGCCCAAAATGCCATTGAAGGTCGGATCCATATCTAGGATATGGAAATCTGCTGTGATCGAGACCGGGCCCAAACCAACCTTCAGAGTAATCATCCCCAGAGGAGGCTTCTTAGTATTATCTGTTGAGTAGTGGACAGCGGATCTAGAGGGGAGGGGTGAATAGATCTGCCCCTTCTTTCGTAATGCAACCCTCTATATAGCTAGATAAAATAAATTACAGCGGAATGTAACTAGCTTATCGAAGAACATTATGATTCGCTTGGCAAGATGAGCAACTAATATATCGATTTGAACCTAAGCATGCATCTAGAACAAAGCAATCACATAAACAAATCATAGCACAAAGGATTTTAAGGTGGTTCGGACTGAATCCCCAGTCCTTCATCCACCCCTCACCAAATCCGGTGAGGCTCCACTAGTGCCACGCACTGAACCGCAAATCGGAAAGACCTCCGATTGCCTTCCTACTAACCACAGATAGGGACGTCAACACCGCAGATCGGACAACTTCCGATTGCCTTCCTACTAACCACCAGTAGGGACGATTCTCAGTTCCAAATGTTTGTATGAAATGAAAAAGAACAAATATGAAAACACTCAATCATCAAACAAGGTATAGAATATGCTCAAGAAGAAAAATCTTGTCTGAGATTGCTGAAGCTTGAGTCTGATTCTTCAATGGTAACTCCTTCCTTGTGACATGGTCTTCCTTGGATCACCTTGAGTTGATGAAGAAGATGAAGGATGCAGATTTGATCTCCCTTGAGAATGAGCTTCTATGGATCACCTTGAGATGAGGAAGAGGATGATGGTTGCAGCTTTATCTTCACTTGGCTTGGGGTTGATCTCCTCTTGAAGTAGCTTCAATCACTTGAGGATTTGATGAAGAACTTCTTCCCAGAGTACTGTTCACGGCTACAGTACTCGAACTCCTCTCCCTTGAATACACCCTTGTAGCCTCCCTTGAATCCCCTTGAAGCATTAGGGTTTCTAACCCCTCATGTGTTAGTTTTATAGACTTTGAATGGTCCTTGGACATCCCCCAGACCAAATCCACAATCCATGGGGGATTGGGTGACTTTGGGGTTAAATAAATGGGTAGAAAGACCTCTCCTCGAGCTTGAAACAAAAGTCAACAAAGGGGGCCTCGGGGCTGGCGGTCGACCGGAAGGCATGGGGCGGTCGACCGGAACCTGCAAAATCTCCATCTTTTCGGTTCTGGGAGAACCGGTCGACCGGAAAGGCAGGGGCGGTCGACCGAAACCTGTAAATCCTGGAGTGTTTCGTTTCTGGAAGAACAGGTCGACCGGACGCCTAGGGGCGGTCGACCGAAACCTGTAAAAGTTGCCAATCTTCATCTCTGGAAAAACTGGTCGACCGGCCAAGGTGTGTTGGTCGACCGGAAAGACCTATACCTGCAAAACTGAAGTGTTAGCCCAAAGAAACATGTCCATAAGTCAAGATACTCATGTCCTTATCAATTTCATGCATTTTTGGGTTTGGTTTATGCATTAGATCATTTGAGCATTTCTAAATTTTGTTCCGGGGGCCCCCTTGACCCCCGCGACCTGACCGGGCAGGTCGATCCCCGCGACCTGACCGCGCAGGTCGATCCGCGTGCGAGGGCGCAATCATTGAGCTTTCACTTTTGCCATCTCCACTTCATTCCTTGGCATATCTGTCATGAAAGAACATCAAGTAGTTTAGTCATATAAGAGTGGTAAAATATCAATGACTTATAGTGTTTAACCATTATCAAAACCAGAATATCAAATAACTCAAATGACCATAGGATGATGTCGAATGACCCAAGTGACCACAAGATGACTCAATTGACCACAGGGGCACAACATTCTCCCCCTTTTTGATGATAGCAACATTGTGAGTCATTATGTGACAGTAATATCCAAAATGGCAAAAGTTATAACAAATGCAACATATGCAGCTCAAGATCCATGATAGTAATAGTATGTGAATGCAATTATGAATGCAGATATGAATGCTATGCAATTATGCAAACCCCCGTACACAATTCACTCATACACAATTCACTCATCTTCCTTTGACAATTCACAAAGGCCGCACAAAGGACGGACAAAGGTATTAAAGGAAAGGACTCACAGCAAGACATTTTCTCCCCCTTTGACAGCAGCAAAAAGGAGGGATAAGATAGAGAAGGTGACTAATGTCTGAGAGACCAGAGCTGAATGAGAGTGGAGAGCAAGCCATTATAGGCAAACCTGAAACATGCCGTGAGCAATAGATATGGTTCAAAGCTAATGAAATCTGAGATCAACAATGGAGTTCGAAAAGCAGCTACATCCAAGATGTAATAGAAATGAACCAAAGTTGCATATCATGGCAGTGTTTAACCTTCCCTTGTCTTATATATCCATATTCAATAACTACAAAGGGAATAACACAAAAACTAGTATTGAGGCTAAACAATCATGACTAAAGCATGGAATATTATGAGTTCAACAAATTTGATTGTCAATATCTTTTGAATTTGAAGGCACATGACTCATATGTTACGAGCAATCGAGTCTAGTACATGTCTCCTAGCCGTAAGAATACACGTTGGTTAGACGCCAGTATTCCTAGGTATTTGGCAAGACTGACTGTTAAGCTTTAGAATGAACAGAGATAGCAAAGTCACGTCATGACATATCCAAACTCATTTCTTTGATGAGAAGATATATTTCTCAGTAATTATGCCATTGCTCTGTCTAGAGTCCAAATGAATTAAGACAGAGATAACAGGGGCACATCATGACATATCATTCGTCACTTGATTTGATGACGTGACATATTTCTCCGTGCAACAATATCATTGCTCTGTCAAATTGATTTTCAGGAATTCCAGCTCATCAATATGTTTAGAAACAATACTAAGCCTGAGTGTATCACCAAGATGGTCATGAATTTTGAATTTTTAGATATCAGGATAGTCATGCAAAGCACAATATGCAATCTCTAGTTAAGGTCTATTAAAATCACAGAACATAGATGATTTCAGAATAAATATTTTTGAACTTCAAGGAAATCATTAAATCTGAACCATTTTCATTGAATGGACAATCATCAGGGCATATAATAGAAAGCTCTTACGCCGTAGTTCTGTCGGTCTCATGATCTCAAATCAGACTGTAAGCCATTGAAGTTCAGATTGCAAGAGATTTAAGAAAATCAACAAGACTCCCCCTTATTATATGGCCTATATGCGACAGTGACGCATGGTACTTGGCGGAGGTAAAACCTCACGCATATTGAGTGCTTCTAGACAAGCATAACCTGCCTTTCCATACATCAACATTTAATATACCATGGCCATGCAAGTATGATGCTACACAAACCATGCAATGCATCATGAACATGAATTCAACTTTATTATGCAACAACATGCAATGCGACACCATATGCAAAATAACATATTAACATATAAACAATGTATGAACACCAATATGCAAGAATACACAACTAAATTGAACAAGATCATCGTTTCAATGTTTATTGGCCTGAGGTCGGCAAAGACCAAACTCCCTTCTGAATGTTGAAAATCTGTCATTACACAAGGGCTTGGTGAAAATATCAGCAATTTGATTTAGAGTATCAACAAAATGCAGTTCAAAATTTTTCTTACCGACCTCATCTCTAATGAAGTGATGCCTAATCTCAATATGCTTAGTCCTAGAGTGCTGGACTGAATTTTTTGCAAGGTTGATAGCACTAGTGTTATCACACAGAATCAGGACACAACCAAGATCCACTAGGTAGTCTTGGAGTTGGTGTTTAATCCACAACACTTGGGTGCCACAGCTCCCCGCAGCAACATATTCTGCCTCTGCGGTTGAGAGGGCAACCGAGTGTTGTTTCTTGGAGGCCCAAGAAACTAAACACCCGCCTAGAAACTGGCAGTAGCCACTAGTACTTTTGCGATCCAGCTTGCATCCAGCATAGTCCGCATCAGAATAAGATATAAGAGATAAATCACATGATGACGGATACCACAATCCCAAATCTTGAGTGCCGGCAAGATATCTAAGGATACGTTTGACGGCAGTCAAGTGGGATTCTCTAGGACTAGCTTGAAATGTAGCACAAAGGCATACACTAAACTGGATATCTGGTCGGGATGCAGTCAAGTAAAGCAAAGAGCCGATCATACCTCTATAGATCTTTGCATCCACTAATTTACCATTTTCATCCGAATCCAGTGATGTTGTGGTGCTCATAGGAGTTGCAATGATTTTGCTATTCGTCATGTCAAATCTTTTCAGCAGCTCCTTGATGTATTTGGCTTGACTTATGAAGCAACCATCTTGTCCTTGGTTGACCTGCAAACCGAGAAAGAATTGGAGTTCTCCCATTAGGCTCATCTCAAATTCGCTAGTCATGAGGTTAGCAAATTCCTCACACATTTCAGATTTAGTAGAACCAAACACAATATCATCAACATAAATTTGAACAATCAAGATGTTCTTACCTTGCTTCTTGGTGAAAAGTGTTTGATCTACCTTACCTCGTGTGTACCCTTTTTCAATGAGGAACGAGCTTAGTCTCTCATACCAAGCTCTTGGTGCTTGCTTAAGTCCATAAAGCGCCATGTCTAGCTTGTATACAAAATCTGCATGGTTAGAATTCTCAAAGCCAGGGGGCTGCTCAACATAGACTTCTTCTTTGATCAAGCCATTCAAGAAAGCACTTTTTACATCCATTTGGTACAGCTTTATTCTAAGGGAGCATGCAAAGGCAAGTAAAATTCTGATGGCTTCGAGTCTAGCAACTGGGGCGTAAGATTCATCAAAGTCTACCCCAAACTCTTGATTGTACCCTTGAGCCACCAATCTAGCCTTGTTTCTTATTATCTTGCCATCCTCACTTAGTTTGTTCCTAAAAACCCATTTAGTGCCTATGACAGATTGTGATGATGGTCTAGGAACAAGATGCCAAACTTTATTCCTTTCAAACTGGTTTAACTCGTCTTGCATTGAATTTATCCAGTTTTCATCTTTTAATGCTTCATCAATATTTTTGGGTTCAAGCTGAGAGACAAGAGCAAGTTGATCTAATTCTTCCACAATTCTGAAATGTGACCTTGTTCTAGGTGGGTCATTCAAGCTCCTAATGACATTTTCTAAAGGATGATCCTTGAGAATTCTAATGTTTGTAGAATCATTACCTTCTCTTGGAGCTTGATCCCTTGCATTACTTGATTCAACTAGGTCACCATCTTCTTTTATTTCTTCTTGTGGAGAATCACTCTTTTCCTTCATGCTTAGGAATTCCCCATCTTCATCGTTTTTCCTGCAAGAGTTATCATTGTTAGAATCATCATGATATTCATCAAAGGAAACATGGGGTGATTCTTCCACAGTTTGCCTCTTGATATTGTAAATTCTATAAGCCCTAGATCTATCAGAATATCCAAGGAATATACCTTCATCGCTCTTGGGCTCGAATTTATCTAAGTCTCTTTTGTCATTGTTGTGGATGAAGCATTTTGACCCAAACACTTTCATATGTGAGAGAGAGGGCTTTTTACCTTTCAGCAACTCATAAGGAGTCTTTTTGGTATGTGGCCTTACCATAGAGCGGTTGATAATGTAACATGCTGAGTTTACCGCTTCAGCCCAAAACCTTCTTGGAAGTTGCCGTTCAGCAAGCATGGTTCTTGCCATCTCTACAAGTGTTCGGTTTCTCCTTTCAACTACACCATTTTGCTCTGGCGTTCTTGGTGAAGAAAATCGGTGTGAAATTCTCTCAACCCTGCAAAGATTATAGAAGTCAGCATTTTCAAATTCACCACCATGATCAGATTGAATCTTGGAAATTTTAAACTCACCGTCCTACTTTATCTTCATGTAGAGTGCCTGAAACTCATCAAAAGCATCATTTTTGTGTGTGAGAAAGAAAACCCATATGAACCTAGAAAAATCATCCACCAAGACATATCCATATTTTCTACCACTTAAGCTAGCAGTTCTGGTTGGTCCAAACAGGTCCATATGAATTAGCTCGAGTGGTTTGGATGATGTATTTTCAGATCTTCCCTTAAAAGATTTTCTTGTTTGTTTACCTAGGGCACATGCATCACACAACTTATTTTCTTGTTTAAATGATAATTCTGGCAACCCTTTCACCATTGAATGCTTTAACAATTTATGTAAGACATTGTAGCTAGCATGTTCTAGTCTACAATGCCATAACCATGCAATTTCAGATTTTGGTGCAGCAAGACAAAGGTTTGAATAAGCATGATCATCTAAGTCAATCATGTAAACATTGTTGACTCTCTTACCAGAAAATTTTACCTTATCAGATTTTGGTTCAAAGATTTTACATTCATGAGAATCAAACAACACTTTGTGACTTTTATCACACAATTGACTTATGATGAGCAAGTTATATTTCAATCCTTCAACTAACAACACATTTCCAATGGAGTTGGAGAGATTCTTACCTACATTACCTGTTCCAATGATTTTTCCTTTGTTGTTCCCTCCAAATGTGACGTGTCCTCCTTCCTTTTCCTCCAAGAGATAAAATTTTATTTTATCTCCAGTCATGTGTCTTGAACAGCCGCTATCAAGATACCACCTGTTATGCATGGCTGCAAGACATTCCTGCACAAGCAATTAAGCAATGGTGTTTGGAACCCAACCAAATTTGGGTCCCATCAAACTTTTCAAAATTTTAAAACATGAAACCATTTCTTTTGGAATCCAAACCTTCTTAACATTCATGTTTTGTTTGCTTAGAGCAGGGATTTGATTTTTCTTTTCAATCTTGACATTCATTTTCTGTTTGGAGGCTCTTGGTTGGAGTTTGTGGAAGTTTGATGAATTTTGCTTCTTAAGCCATTGAGGTGGTTGGTTGGTTTTGGGTTGAAAATGATTATTTTGCCACCTATGGGATTGATGCACACAGAAGTCACAATTGCCCCAAGAATATGATGGTGTTGGCCTATATGAATGTGCAATCCAGTTTTGGTGATATCTAGAAGGTTGAGCAGGCCATGGCCAAGGACGTGTTGACCTATGCTTCGGGGAAGGTTGACTTTTCTTAGACTTTTGAGCAAACTTTTTGGTAATTTCAGTTACTGCCTCTTCAATCTTTTCTTTTCCTTTGGATGTTGTTTTTGAGGTTGAAGCATCAGACGAGGAAACAAATGTGACTGTTTTTAGCCCAATTGACCTTTTGTTTGTTGGATCAAAACCCAACCCATCTTTGTTGTGGTTCATTCTAGTTCCTAGCAATGCATCTAGGTTTTCTTTTCCATCTACAAATTTTTCCAAAGATTATTGTTTATCCTTCAACTCTTTTTGTAAGTTTTCAATGTTTTGCAGGAGTTGAATATTGACTTGTTTGATAGCTTCATACGTTTCATTGCTCAATTTACTATCCTTTTCATAGATTTACATTTTTAGCTTCATGCTATCAATCTCATTTCTCAAATCTTTATTTTCAGTTTCCAAGTCAGCCATTTCTTTTCTTCCTTCCTCCAAGTTCTCAATCATTTTCTTAAGATCTTCAATTTCAGTTTCAAGTAGAGCATTCTTATCATTCATATCATGATCATGCACAAATGAGTTAATTTTCTTTTTCAATGATTTATTCTCCTTTTTGTACATTTCATATTTTTTCATGAGTTGTATATATGCATCCTCCCAATCATCAATTGTATAATCTTCAAATGGAGAATTTACCTCAGTTTCTTCGTCACCTTTGGCCATGAGGCAGAGATCTTCTTTTTCTTTGTCCGAGGAGCTAGTTCCGTCATCACTTTCCTCTTCATCGCTCCATGTGGACACCATGGCCTTGTTCTTCTTCTTGCCCTTCCATTTGTCGGCTTTTCTGAATCTGTCGGGACAATCATTCTTGAAATGTCCTGGTTTATTGCAAGAATAGCAAATGATTTTATCAGATTTCTTAGAGTTTTCAGAATTAGATTTGAAACCATTTCTTACCTTTGACCTTCCTCTCATGAAGCTCTTACCTTCCTTTCTCATGAATTTTCTGAACTTACGTGTGAGCATGGCTACGTCATCCTCATCTCGCTCACTTGCCGAATCCTCACCTTCATCAGAAGAGCCTTGACCGCTGGGTCCTGCTTTAAGAGCTAGGGGCTTTTTCTTAGGCACCTCAGCCTCTTTGTTCTTAAGGTTGATCTCATAGGTCATTAATGACCCAATGAGTTCATCTTCCTTGGTAGTTGCGAGATCTCTCGATTCTTCAACCACGGTAGCCTTTGTGTGCCATGCGGGAGTCAATGATCTGAGAATCTTTCTCACAATTTCTTGATCTGAGTATTTCTTTCCCAAATCAGTTAGACTATTAGTAAGCACAGTTAACCGAGCATACATATTCTGAATTGACTCATCAGGCTTCATGCGAACATTTCATATTCAGAAACTAAAATGTTGCTTTTATTTCTCGTACCTGAGAGGTTCCTTCGTAGATTACCTCTAACTTATCTCACATTAGTTTTGCAGATGCGTAGGTAGCCACTCTTGAGAATTCAACTGGATGGAGTGAGCATTGCATGATGTGTTTAGCATTCCAATTGACAGTAGATTGTCTTATTTGTTCTTTGGTCCACAAGTCCTCATTATCCGTAAGCTCATACGGACCTTTGCTGATCACTCGCCAAAGTTCGTAGTCTTGAGCGCGAATGAACACCTGCATGCGATGTTTCCAATAAGGATAATTAGTTCCAGTAAAGTAAGGAGGTCTATTAACAGAATGTCCTTCAGGTAAGAAACCTTTGGACGCTAATCCACCATTTCCCTCAAGGTCGTTGGACCCCATAATGAGAGATTAGGCTCTGATACCACTTGTTGAGTAGTGGACAGCGGATCTAGAGGGGAGGGGTGAATAGATCTGCCCCTCTTTTCGCAATGCAACCCTCTATATAGCTAGATAAAATAAATTGCAGCGGAATGTAACTAGCTTATCGAAGAACACTATGATTCGCTTGGCAAGATGAGCAACTAATATATCGATTTGAACCTAAGCATGCATCTAGAACAAAGCAATCACATAAACAAACCACAACACAAAGGATTTTAAGGTGGTTCGGACTGAATCCCTAGTCCTACATCCACCCCTCACCAAATCCGGTGAGGCTCCACTAGTGCCACGCACTGAACCGCAAATCGGAAAGACCTCCGATTGCCTTCCTACTAACCACAGATAGGGACGTCAACACCGCAGATCGGACAACTTCCGATTGCCTTCCTACTAACCACCAGTAGGGACGATTCTCAGTTCCAAATGTTTGTATGAAATGAAAAAGAACAAATATGAAAACACTCAATCATCAAACAAGGTATAGAATATGCTCAAGAAGAAAAATCTTGTCTGAGATTGCTGAAGCTTGAGTCTGATTCTTCAATGGTAACTCCTTCCTTGTGACATGGTCTTCCTTGGATCACCTTGAGTTGATGAAGAAGATGAAGGATGCAGATTTGATCTCCCTTGAGAATGAGCTTCTATGGATCACCTTGAGATGAGGAAGAGGATGATGGTTGCAGCTTTATCTTCACTTGGCTTGGGGTTGATCTCCTCTTGAAGTAGCTTCAATCACTTGAGGATTTGATGAAGAACTTCTTCCCGGAGTACTGTTCACGGCTACAGTACTCGAACTCCTCTCCCTTGAACACACCCTTGTAGCCTCACTTGAATCCCCTTGAAGCATTAGGGTTTCTAACCCCTCATGTGTTGGTTTTATAGACTTTGAATGGTCCTTGGACATCCTCCAGACCAGATCCACAATCCATGGGGGATTGGGTGACTTTGGGGTTAAATAAATGGGTAGAAAGACCTCTCCTCGAGCTTGAAACAAAAGTCAACAAAGGGGGCCTCGGGGCTGGCGGTCGACCGGAAGGCATGGGGCAGTCGACCGGAACCAGCAAAATCTCCATCTTTTCGATTCTGGGAGAACCGGTTGACCGGAAAGGCAGGGGCGGTCGACCGAAACCTGTAAATCCTGGAGTGTTTCGTTTCTAGAAGAACCGGTCGATCGGACGCCTAGGGGCGGTCGACCGAAACCTGTAAACGTTGCCAATCTTCATCTCTGGAAAAATTGGTCGACCGGCCAAGGTGTGTTGGTCGACCGGAAAGACCTATACCTGCAAAAATGAAGTGTTAGCCCAAAGAAACATGTCCATAAGTCAAGATACTCATGTCCTTATCAATTTCATGCATTTTTGGGTTTAGTTTATGCATTAGATCATTTGAGCATTTCTAAATTTTGTTCTGGGGGATCCGCCCCCGAAAACCCCCGCAAGGGGCGCTGCCCCCTTGACCCCCGCGACCTGACTGGGCAGGTCGATCCGCGTGCGAGGGCGCAATCATTGAGCTTTCACTTTTGCCATCTCCACTCCATTCCTTGGCATATCTGTCATGAAAGAAAATCAAGTAGTTTAGTCATATAAGAGTGGTAAAACATCAATGACTTATAGTGTTTAACCATTATCAAAGCCAAGAATATCAAATAACTTAAATGACCATAGGATGATGTCGAATGACCCAAGTGACCACAAGATGACTCAATTGACCACAGGGGCACAACATTATCATAGGCCGTGACGGTAATGGTAGATGGCCGGATTTGACTATCTAGAATGCCACACATCTTTAAAGTGCTTGGAGGCAACACATTAATTGACGCCCCGGTATCTACCAAGCATTGTTTAACTGACACTTTGTTGATATTAACTGTAATACACAAGGCATATTTTCTGGCCGACTTCAGAGCTAACTTATGTTCATGGAAGGGAATAGCTGGCTGATCACATGCCGGTGTCAAGACTGTCGTAATCTGTTCAGCTGGGATATCTTCATTAACCATCACCTTTTACAGATATTCTTTTAAAACTTGTTGGTGAATAGTGGATCTCTTTATCAACTCCAGAATGGAAATCCACGCTGGGGTTTTGTCCAAATGCTTTAATAAGTCATAGTGTGTGCCTGGGATGGATTCCTATTCTGGCTCTTGTTCCTCCTGCCCCTGTGCGTGCTCTAGCTCTCTCTGAGGAAAGACGCAGTGGAACATCCATCCACTGCGGAGCATCGTGATTCATGATGGTTGTGCCTCTGTCAGGTTGGGGGTAGATGATGAAGAAGAGGGAATGTTGGAGTTAGGGTTTGGTGGAGTAATCAAAGGAGGAACCCTTATGAGGGGCCTCGTTGGTTGGGGAGTGGTGGTGATTGGCGAAGTAATGGTAGGGGGTGTGGGAGGTGCCTGGGCGGCTGGAGGGGGTGTAGGCCGAATAAAGAGAGGCCTAGGAAAAAATGAAGGATTTGTGGGAGGTGGAGGAGTATTAGCTGTAGCGGTGAAGTTGGACGTTGGTGAAGGACGGAGGAGTGGCCTAGATGGCAAGGTATTTGTAGAGGAAAGAACTTGTTGCGGTGCGAAAGGTGGCGGTGGTCGGATGAGAAGAGGCCAGGTTGGCGAGGGGTTAGTGGTGGTGGTGGAAGGTATTTGGCCGGTGGGGCGCAAGAGGGGACGAAGTGGTTGGGGGGAAGACATTGGATAAGGCGTCCTTAATAGACGCGGAGGTTGAATTGGTTCTTGATTTAAAGCCCCGACAGAGGCGTTCTCATGGTGCCACCCTTGTCCCCTCTCTACCTCATGGAAGGAGGTGACAAGGTTTACTTGTTGGTTCGGTGGATGCTCCGGTAGTGGGTTATTGACGATCCCCATGTTTGGTTGTTATGCGGGAGCTTGCTGTTGTTGAGGAGGAGGTGCTACTGGTTGCTGGGAAGGCTGCTGAGCCTGTGGTTGCCGAAGAGGCCTTCGTGCCTTTAAAGTAGCGATAAATCTTCTCATCTCATCCCAATCAATACCACCCTGGTCATTCATATCATATATATAATCTTTGAAATGAAAATAATTGTCAATATTGTGCACCGGCTACCGGTGGAAGACACAATACCGAGAGGTGTCTACATGTTGCGGCCACACCGTTCTTTCTTTAGGCAAGGTGAGCGCATTGGCGGCCATAAGGGCGTTGAAAATATCGGGTAGACTTTCTGTCAGTGGAGGATATTGGGCCCTTCGGGGACCCAATGGTCTTCTCGGTTGTTGCGGTTGTTGTTGTGCATAGTTGGCTGGCGGGGGTACCTGGTGGTATTGTGGGGGTTGATTTTGTGGAGTAAAGTGGGGTTGTTGTTGTTCTGGTGGAGGAGGCCGGAAGGTCTGAGGAGGGTTATTATTCGGCTGGTGGACTTGATTTTGGAAGGCGGGCTATTGTGGTGGTGGCCTTTGGTTTGAAGGGTGGCGAAAGGGTGTGGAATTGCCAAATGCGCTCACCTACTCGTTGGTAACAGTGCCTTCGGTGGTTGCACCAGTGTTGCCGACATTAACATTCTTCCTCATTACTTTCGGTCTTGTCTCTAACATGCCCATGATGGGCGAGTCTTTCATCTGTGTTTGTATATATCTTGCTCTCTCATAGAGCTCTTCCATGGTGCTTAACTTGTTCATGGCTAAGATATGACGAAACTATGGAGTGGAGTTTGATATGATCATCTTGACTTGCTCCGTCTCCGATAGTGTGTCTTTCAACCTTTCGGCCATGGCTCTCCATCTATCAGCAAATAAAATGAAGTCCTCCTCGGGCTTCATCTTTTCTGCAACCAAATTAGTAACTGACAAAGACGGACCCACACGGTCCTTGTATTTCTGCAGAAACTTTCGCTGAACAACATCAAAGTCACCGGCGTCAGCTGGCTCCAAAGAGTAAAACCATTCCAGTGCCGGACCATCTAATGACCGCCTAAAAAGATAGGCCAGAGAAGTCTTGTTGTCCTGCCAGAATGATGCCTCATACATGAAGTCTTTTAAATGAATGAACGGATTGCCCGTTCCATTATACCGCCGGAAATTCAGCATCTCAGATGGAGGTAGATGAAAAACTGGCAGAGTAGGAAGGGTAACTTCGGGAACGGTCTTTGGCGTTGTGACCTTCTTCAGCTGCTCCTCCATGCTAGCAATTTTCTGGAGGAGTAAAGTGTTGGTGTCAGACTCGGCTAGGGCCGGATTAGAAGAGTATTGATTTGGCATAGGCCTTCTTAAAAATTGGGGAACTGGAGGTTGTTGAGGCCTAGCAATAGGGTGACTTGCCGGTTGAGCCGGCATGGTCATGACGGGAGTTGGTGGGCGCGAAGGCACCCTAGGTGCGATCGCCTGGTCATTGGGGGTATCGAAATAATGGCCACCCGCGGCCTAGGAAGGATTGGAAGATGACGGCACAGATTTCCCTTTTAAGGCGGCTTGGACCGCCTGACGTTGGGAATCATCCAACTGAGTCAAAGCTTTCAGAAAATCATTAAAGTTGAAAGAAGGGGATGCGTCCCCGGAAGTATTTTGGGTGGTAGGTTGAGCTTGGGAAGAAGGCTCAACCTCCTGAGAAGTAGTGTTCACCATGTGGATCTGGGGGTAATGAGTGATAAATTATATAATATAACACTACAAGAAAAAGCGTGATTTGGGACGGAATTTTGCGACGGAAATTTGAGATGGAATTTTCGTCTCAAATTTGGGACGGAATATCTTTCGTCGCAAATTCCGTCTCAAATATGGAATTTGGGACGGAATTTGGGACGGAAACTATTCCTTCCCAAATTTGGGACGGAATTTGTGACGGATTTTTAGAACCGTCTGAAATTTTTGACCAAGAAATTATGATGGACCGACTCCGTCGGAAATCCGTCTCAAAATCCGTCGCAAAACACATTTGCGCCGGATTTCGCAAGGGTGCCGCCTGGAGGAAGATAGCTTATGCAAAGTTGGGATTATGGATGATAGCATATTTGCGTTGAAAATATCGGACTTTGGTACCTCCATATCCAAACACATATGCAAAGTTGGGATTATGGATGATATGCAAAGCAAAGTATAACATATGCAAAGATCGTGACTTTCTCTAGCAAGATAGCTAGAAGAATAGAGTGCGTGAGGTACTAATAATGACAACAAAATGCTAAAGGGAGGGAAGCCTTCTGCTGTGTGTGCAGCAGTAAAAGAGAAAAATAAGAAAAAAGAGCTTGCTGTCGTAGGAAGAAGCCACTGGGAGGAAGAAGGCTCCGCCGTGGAAGATGAAATCTCCATAGAAGAAGGGTGCCGCTTGGAGGAAGAACGCCCTTGGAAAAATCACCTGCAAAAGAGAAAACTCTCTTCTCTCTGTAAACTCTCACAATATTCTTTAGCCCTCTCGCGTTAGCTCTTCTTGTTCTTCTTAACCTCTCGCGCGAGAGGAACATATGGGGGTATTTATAGGCCAAAAACTGCTTACTTCAATAGGATTCAAACAAGGATATAAATCCTCCAGCAAGATCTCCCTTCCCAATCGAACACAATGTGTAAAATGGGGAAAGGATCACTACTGGAAGGAAGCAGGCGAAATGGAGACAGAAGTGAAAATGACGATATGAAGAGGGGCGTTAATTGAAATGATGACAGCCCTGCAGTCGCTAATTCCTGGATTTAATTATAGAAATAAAGGACTTTCCTTATTTAAAATTATGAAATGACGCCTGCTTGAAACGGTGTCAGATAATCAACGCCCCATAGATGGGCGTCAATTCGTTGATTTATATTTCGTTTAAGATTCGTAAAATTCAGGAAACAACGCCTGTATGAGCAGTCGTTTATTTGATAAACCACGACCCCAATCAGGTCGTCAATTAAATGACACCCATCCTCCAGGCGTTAATTACAATTATTATGAAAAAATATCAAATAATTAGAAAAACTTCATATTAAGCCAATATTGAAGTCCACTTTGGGGCGTCACGGGGTGACATGAGATTTATTCATCATAGCATTGATTTTGGCGTGTCTACAGGTTTCAGGTCTACTCATCTTTCCATGTGAGAATAATCACCAATTGGCATCATCTGATTGGAATCATATTGATTTGTTAGTCCATGATTTGTTGTTGCTTCATCTGAATTCTAGGCTATTGCTATTTCTAGGGGGAGAAAGATTTGCTCTTGCTTCATTGGCTTCTTCCCGCTTTTTGATATTGTTGATAGGGGAGAACGATTTGCATTCTTCCCACTTTTTGATAATGTTGATAGGGGAGAACGATTTGCATTATTCCGCTTTTTGATAATGTCAAAGGGGGAGAAAGATTGATGATTGTGTGTGACAGGGGGAGAAGAATATCAGTGACATTATGTTGTATCATCATTAAGTTTGTCATCATCACTAAGTTTGTCATCATCAAAAAGGGGGAGATTGTTGAGTTATGATTTTGATGATTGTTGAGTTATGGTTTTGATGATAACTAAACTTAATGTGTGATTAAGTGATGATAACTAAACTTATGGTTGATTGCACATGTTCTTGATGACTGTGTACATTCATGTTGTTGTTTAAATATGATTGAGTTGACAAATGGCTTTTGAGGCTACAACATGATTGGTTGAATGCATGGCTACATGGTCTTGATCTTTGGGTGACTTTGTTGACTTTACAAGAGATTTCAATTTATGATGTATTCACCTTTTCTATTTCACTTGCAGGATCAAACTTATAATCTCATGGCAGTCGCCTGGTTAACCAAACATGTGAATAAGCACATTGCTTTTCTACAATCCAAAACAAGTGGTATATGTCATGAACTGTCAAGAACCATTGGTGAGATTCTTACCTTGTCTTAGCATCGATCTCACCATGTGTATCTCATATACCTCTTCTTGACACCGCATTCTTGCACCTTAAACATGAAACCTTTTAGCTTGGATGTGGCTTGCAAATGAAGGTTCTATAAGTCTTTTGCATTGTTCATAAACGCATTTCATGCATAATCTTCAAGAGTGAGCATTGACCGTACTTAAGGCCATTTTATGTTATGACATGTGCTCAAATGGTTTGAGTCTTATAAATGCATAAACAAAGTTAAATCCAATCCCAAAATGCATGAAATAAATGAGGACATGAAGCCTTTATCATATGGATATGTTTCATTAGGCTAACACTTCATTTTTGCAGGTCTGGGTCATTTCGGTCGACCAACAGACCTTGGCCGGTCGACCAGAATTGGCAGAACCGAAAAGATGGAACTCTGCAGAAGTTCGGTCGACCGTCGGCTAGTGGTCGGTCGACCGGTTGCATGTCGGTCGACAGCCACCATAGGGTCGGTCGACCGGTTTTGACAGAATGCAAAAATGCCCTGTCTGCAGATTTCCGGTCGACCGACCCAGTGCCTCCGGTCGACCGAACGCCCCGAAGCCCCCAATATTGACTTTTAATTTCAAGCTCGTGGAGAGGAATCTTCACCCAATTATTTATGCCCACTGCCACCAATCAAGGTAGGATTTGTGGATCTGGTCTGGGGCTTGTCTATGGACCATTCAAGGGTTATAAAACATCTCATTGGAGTCATAAACCCTAACCAACTAAGAGATCCAAGGGGAGGCTGTCCAAGGAGGAAGAAGAGGGTACTGTAGCTCCGTGAACAGTACCTCGTGCAGCAAGTTCATCATCTATTTCCAAGGTGATTCAAGCTCAATCTGAAGCTAGCAACCTCCAATGAAGTGAAGAAGAAAGCAAGCAAGGATTCAAAGGAAGATTGCCCAAGGGAGAAAGAAGAAGAAGCAAGCAAGCACGGATTCGAGAAAAAGCTGCTAAAAGGTGAAAGAATATTGTTTCTCAAGATCCATCTGAAGTCTTTCAAGCTATGCTCAAGTGAAGATTGAAGCCACGTTCAAAGATCAGCAGCATACATTCAAAGGGAAGCCAAATCAGGAGTTTTCTAAACTGTGCCTCATTGCCTTTGTGTTTTGGGTGTTACATGTGTGTTCCTCATAAACTGTAAGCACTTGTGTGTGTGTGGATCATTTTGGATCCGTGGTCGTGTGTGTGTGTCGTGTCTGATTCATGTGTGTGCACGGATCTTCTTAGATCTACGTGTGTGTGTGTGGATCTATTTAGATCCGGTCGATTTAGTGTGTGGAGCGCTGCATCTGTCGCAGCGTGTGTGTGTGTATTGTTGATCCGGTTGTTGGATCGTGTTGGAGACCTCGTCTCCGTGTGTGTGTGTGTGTGTGTGTGTGTGTGTGTGTGTGTGTGTGTGTGTGTGTGTGTGTTGGGGTGCGTCCCCGTGTGTATGGGCAGGCGTCGTCCTGTGTGTGTGTTTGGAGCATCGTCTCCGTTTGTGGATTTATCTCTGAGTGAAACCTCACCGGGTTTGGTGAGGGGTGGACGTAGGATTACCGTCGTTGCATCCGAACCACCTGAAAGATCGCTGTGCAGTGTGGTTTGAATTGTGTGGTTTGGTCCATTTCCTCTACCTTGATTCTACGTGAGAGTTAGTGTAAATTGTTGTCGGATTTATCCACGTATATCTTGCATAATCTATATCATCGTCAAATAAAGTTTGATAAATCCAATTTGTAATTGAATAGATTTGAATCTCTTAATTAGTGTTCT
This sequence comes from Amorphophallus konjac, assembly GCA_022559845.1. Taxonomy (NCBI): domain Eukaryota; kingdom Viridiplantae; phylum Streptophyta; class Magnoliopsida; order Alismatales; family Araceae; genus Amorphophallus; species Amorphophallus konjac. The sequence continues at coordinate 513,915,567 of CM040121.1, read as the reverse complement.
ATTACATATTTTAAAAAGGTTAAAAAATTTCTTAAAATTTGTAAACACCCTAGTCACCCCCCCTCTTGGGTGTCATTGATTGCGAGACTTCAATCCACCTTCCAATCAATGGTGGGGAAGATGATAGAACGATCTTGTGAATGCAAACAAAAGATAGTCAAAAGATCTTAGGTGTTATCCAAGGGGAGAGCTATCTGACAATCAAGTCAGTAAGGGGTTGTTTGATAATCGATTAGGGTGAGGGAGCCGATGAGAGAGAGCGGTGTGGGCCCCACCGCTCTCCTCACACACAAGGGAGTTAACCGGGGTCGGTTAGCGCAAGCGACCCCAGGGGGTCGCTTGTGCTAACCGTGCTCGGTTATCAAACACCCCCTAAGAGAATCTGTAAGGAAAGAACTACGAAGAAATGTAGAGTTCTAGAGTTGATGTTTGCATGCCATGTTTGTTGGGTGTGATCATGCTTTCATTTTTTCATAACTAATTGTCCTCTTAGTCCACGTTTGTTTCGGATCATGCGAGTGGAGATTTTTGAAAAATCTCTCATTCATATAAGGCATCCAAAAAAGGGGGTGTCAGTGATTTTTTTACAAATCGAGAATCTCATTGGGCACAGCGCATTCCTATTGTTTAAAAAAAAACAAGGACATGTAACATCGTTGATCGTGCATGGGCGAACTTTCAAATTCATGGGTATCATCGCCTATGGCAAGGGAGGTGAATGTGCACATTTGCATGTTTAATGGGTGGCATTTTTCGTAAAAAGGGATAAATGAGGGGAGTTAATGCAAAAAATGGTGTCACAATCTATGCAAAAGTCACGAAAAGCTCCATAGATGGGGCTTTTGCGGATTCGGTGAAATCAGAACTCTTTGAGTCTTGTTCCTCTCTCTTGTCAAAATCTCTATAGTGTTGAAGCTTAGGTAAGATTGGCTCATTTGATTGGGATGATGAGGATGTCGGGAATTTCAATCATTAGAATCTCAAAATCTATCTTCACAAATCCAACCAAATCCAGCCTTAGTCCTTTGGAATCACTGGGGAGATCTTTAATGTTCATCAACTTTGGAGGATAAGTATGGTAGGAGGTAAGTAAGAGAGGTATTCTTTGATGATAATCTGCTTTTGTGATTCTCGAAATTAACCTTTTTACAATAGGGTAGCTTTTATAAAGTGAACCCTTTTTTATGGATCCGAGAGACGACGGTGCTTGGTCTTGCTGCCTGAGCTATTCCTACCTCTTCATACACATGCCAGTTTGGCATTGTTGAGCCAGACTGAGAATGTTTTGCATTGTTATAAATCAGTTTCAATTCCATTACAAATAGTCTCCTTGGTTGTTTGAAGGTGAGGTTGGAGGTAAGTGAGTTACCTGAAATTCGCTTACTTCATCTCATTTCTGACATTGATTGCTTAAAAGTTTTAAGGAGGTAGAATTTACCTACTTAAAAGAGCTCAAAAAGAGTAGAAGTGAATAATTAAAAGAAGCTTAGAGACACACTATGAATTTGATCTTCTTATACTATCCCAAAACGCAATTTCTATCTTCGTACCTCCATCTAACCAAGCATTCAAAATTCACTTTATACAAGTTAGTTACATGCATTCAAATAATAAAATTGATTTCTTAAAAATACATTATAAACAACTAAAAAACCATTATTTATGCTAGGTTAAGTGCACCTAACTTGGATGAAGTCATCTCAATGCAAATATGAAGTGAGTTCCTTAGGGCGATGTTTTAAAACCGAACTCGTTCCTTAATTAGGATAAGTAAGTGGGTCATGGATCAATGATTTAAACATTCGGGTTAACCTATGATCTGTTCGGTCAAAAACGCTCACATCAACATTATATATTTATAAAATTTCAATATAACTAAAGTAGCAACTTCGAAGCATGAAAAATATATTGTAATGTATTAAATGAAAGATATAGCATTAGAAGTTTGAAGTCTCTCTTTTGATTTTCCTTTCTCCTTTCTTGTTCTTCTGTTGCAAGTTATCTTTTCAACTTTCAAAAATTGGTGTTGTTGTATACGTTACAATGCTCACATTTGTATGGATAAGATTCGAGTTACATGAGTGAGAATACAGAACTTGAGAAAGAGAGGTTAGGCTCTCGTATAGAGTTTGAGAGAAGGGAGGGATGGATCTCTCGTCCATTCGGGGATGCCTTCATACTCTTGAGAGTCCTTGCTCGTAGCAGCCATCATCGCCTGCATAAGACCAGCCTTCGAAAAGAAGCATGAGGCCAGAATGGTGAGTCGGCACTGAACTTGCACTAGCTATATATAAGTTTTTCCTTCTACAGGTGTCTTGAGAAGAGTTTCATGTGAAAAAGCTTGCAACTAGTTCCTCAGGGGCACCTCCCGAACTTTCTGGATTGGACTACTCTTGGGGAATAAATTCCCCCAAAATTGGCAAGACTAGGTGTCTTACCGTGCCTTTTGGTTGATCTTCTCCAAAGCTGGTGCCAAAGCGCACAGAGTGGAGTTCGTGCGGGTTGCCTCAGGATTGGGGAGCTCGGGGACTCCTACTATTGGATCGCAAAGTTGGAAGGTGCTCCACCGGGTGCGACACCATAGTGTGATGCCGGGTGGTGCAATATCCTCGCTCGGCTGTCCTCGGGGAAGTTCGGCTAGCTTCAGATATATGAGACGTCATTCTATTCCTAAATACAAGATGAATACTTTCTTCCAGTCAAAATCTTCTAATACGTATGATACTACTAACAATTTCTAAAAATAAAATCTTCTAATTCACATAAATATTTAATCTCATTCTGATAGCTAACTATCATCTATCTTTTTTTATATACTTCATATTATATATTTCTTCAATTTATCATCAATATATCATATATCTCTCCAATTTATCATTAATATACATCATATAATCCTTCAATATATCGTATATCTCTGTAATGTATCATCTAATTTTTTTTTCCACTTAGATGATATTGCATCTAACTCTTTTCTCACTTAGACGATGCTTCATCTAACTTCTTCCTCATTTAGATGATGATTCATCTAAATGTTCAACCTAGATGATATGTCATCTATTTTTCTATTTCACCAAATTATTTAATGTCTAAAATTATCATCTAATGCTACACTTTGCTATTTGATATTTTTGACACATTAAATGATAGAATCTCAAAAGGTGTTCAACACGAAAGTTGTATATAATTGAGATATCTTTCCAATGAGCCTATATTTACTTCATTTGAACATTTCTATATAAAATTATGCTATAAAAATATGTTATTCATTTACAATTATAAATTACACTTAGCGGGATCAAATCTACTAAATGGACCGATATATTGGGCTCTTATCATGAAAAATCATATATATTGACGGGTTTCCTTAAATCGGGATGTTACACAGATTGACCTATACAAAAGTAGCTTAGGTTGTTCTTCCTGTGCTTGTTATGTAATGAAATTTGTAACCTTTTGGTTTTGGATCCTTCGTCGGAATCTTTGGCTCATACTGATATGTGCAGTCTCTTGGGCACTCTTATTACTTCCACTCTTCTTGTTCTCCTTTTTGGGAATGGCATGACATTTATTTGGTAGGAAACACCCAAGGCTTATGTGTGTCATCCCAGTATTCAACATCCACAAGTTGGGCATGGTGTGATTCGTCCTTCTGGCCTTTGGTCACATCGAATATGAGCGCAGCAAAATGCAAGTTCCCATGATACTCGAAAACTATGAATTCTCAATATTCAAAGAATGATCATGAATAAACTCTTTCCAACTAGTCTCAAAGACTAGGCCTTTCCCATTCCTCACTAGCTCTATAGACCAGACATTATGATCGACTAGGGCAAACTAAAGAACATATGATTTGACCACCATATTTTTTACTCAGAATATGGGATTGCCTTCACCATGTTGAAGAGCCTATCGGACCAAAAGGTATAGATGGACTACATGAACGAAAGTTGAACACTCTTAAATTAAGACTGATATATGATGCAAGGGAAAAGCCTACCCAGCTTCTCCGAGTTGAGACCGGGGAGGAAGGCTTTGAAAAAGCATGGGCTTCTTCTCTAGCAACCTCCGCCTCTTTTTTTTCGGTAGGTAACCTCCATCACTTTCACCTTCTCCCATAGTGTTGATGAGGTGGGAGCTGGGTGCGAGAATAAGGTGGCTTCTAGTCTCTTCAGCTTTCTCTTCAGCTTTATAGGTGTAGAAACCCTAACGAGAATTTAATGAATATGATAAATGTTATTTCAATATATCATAATATATATATATATGAATCGTACATTCACATAAAATGTCATTAAATCAAAATTTAAAGAAATTGTATATTACCTAATGATGATTTCAAGCAATTTATTAGTTAACCATTATTTATTGTCTGTATATTTGCGACATATACTTTTTGATGTGACACAACCTCGGACTTAGTCAAACAAGCACATCTAAGCATCCAAATGGGCCTTAATGGGCCACCGCTCTCTTCGTTGCACTCTATTCTCGGGGTGACTATGTGATACCAAGGGTGACTTATGGGAATGGACCCTTGCTGGTAGAGGGCCAGCAAGGCCAAGAATTGATTTCCCAAGGTTGGTTGCCCAATTCGATTGGGGCCGACAAAGTGCACTCGGGCACCGGGTCACACTAACCCACGGCGATCACTCTAAGTCATGGACTTGAGGATCGGGCGCTCCTCACGAATTCAGCGGTGCATGAATCAAATATTGAGAGAGCTACACTAGGTGAGCAAGGAAGAGACACTTACTCGACCAGTTTGAAGAAACCGGTCCCGGTCGGAGACGAGGGCGAGCGGGGAGGCGGTGGTTCCCCACACGCCGCGGCGGTGTCGCTTGACCTGCCAAACCACTTACAAAACTACTCCTCTCGCAGGAGGGGGGATCTTGGGGTAGGGGTTAATATGATACATTCAAACACTACCACCACGCAGGGTGGGGCCTTCAGCCGGCCAAGCGGGGAGGGGTTGGTGGACCGAAACGAAGAGAAATGAGAACTAGGGAAGTTGCAGCTTCAATCTGGAATTCTGGACAGGGGGTCGCTGTGATGGCTATGCCGGGTTTGTCCGGACTCCAAATTGATCGAAACCAGCTCCTGAAGCTTCCTGACTGGAAGAGGTGGACTCCAGAATTTTTGGGGAAGCTCAGACGGTCGGAGGTGGCTGCACCAGCAACAGGAAGTAGCCTCCTCTGTCTGGCCGCAGGTACTGTCTGGACTGTAACAGCAAGTTGCAGAAGTGACTGAGCACCCTCCCGAGCTCCGATCAGCACCAAACCAGCGGCATCATCTTCGTGGTCGAGGTAGCTTTCAGCAGGAGGTGATGGAGATGCATTCAGAGGTCGAGGATGGCCGGGGCACCCAGAAGAGTGGGTACTGGTCGGAGTAGACAGCAGAAAACAGAACTAGATAGATCGGGGGAGAAAATTCGTAACTTCTTCCTCCGGTGGCCGAACAGGGTTCTGTTTCTTGATCTTGAAAGATGACCGGTAGAGGAAGAACTTTGATGAAGGGGCTTCAGCCTGAATCCGCTGGGGTTTGTCGTGGCAGAAGGATCTTCCACGCTCTGGTCCAGGATGAAGACCTCTCTGCGCACTGTTGGGAGAATGGCTCTATCTGGCAGCTCCGAGCTCCGATCGTGTTGATTCCACCTCGCCTGCGAAGTAGACTGGAAGGCCTTTCCAGAAAGGTAGGCCATGCCTTCTGAAGAACTAGGATGAATCCGTGGTTGATGCTGCAACAAGGGCTGTTCTGCAGATCTGCACAGCTCCAACCTACTAGAAGAAATGAGAGGGAGATGTGGCTTCTTTGGTGGAGGGAAATGGTAGGAATGACCTAAGGGAGAGTGGGGGCTCTTGTGGTGTGGAGAAGGGAGCTAATGGTGATGGGGAATGAGGTGGAGAATGGCTGGAAGCAAGTGCTAGCAGGTGGAGGAGGAAGAGCTACGAATTTGGGGAAGGTGGGTGAGAGGAGAAGGTGAGGGGGGCACAAGTGAGTGGAGGGAAGGGTGGATTTCAAATTCAAAAGGTCTTGGAAGGTGGGTGATTATGTTGGGAAGTGGAGTGCTTGCATTGGAATGGGGTAGATTTGGTTGGAAGGTGGAGGAAGGTGTTGGAATGGGGAGACTTCTACCTAGGAACTAGGGAGTGGAGTAATGGAGGCCATGGGGAAGTGGAGGGCATTAAAGGAGGTGGTTGGAGGTTGGAAGTGGATGGGAGGAGGGAGGAGAGAGAAGGAAATTCGGATTTGGGGTTGGAGGAGAGAGAAAGATGGGTGAAATAGAGAGATTAAGAGGGGAATGGGTGGGGAATCTCTCCCCTAGGGTCTCTCACCCAAAAACTAGAGGAATCACTCCAATTTGAACTCAAATGGCAAGTTTAACTCAAAAGGATATAATTATTCATTAACTTCAAATGAGGGGAGTGGGGTCCTATATATAGGCAACCCATTCTTTACAATAAGTCCCTGACAAAATAAACAACTACAAATAACCAAGGGGGTTGGGAGTGCTAATGGGCCTAGTCCAACGAATGGGGCCCAATAGCTTACATTAGACATCATGATGATACCAAACATAGGAAAATAAGTGCTAGACTTAGGGAAATGACTCAAATAAAATGGAAATACATCAAAATGACTCAAAGGAAAACTACAAAATGGATAAGGGGCCTTAATAGAGTGAGGTCCAAACTCAACTAGCTCCCGAATGTGAAGAAGTGGACCCGAGCCAAAGGGAGTCGTGGGTGATGTCTCCATCACTTTTCCACAACTAATTTGTCTCTAAAATGACACATATTGCAACAAATGAGTGATTGGCACCTATTCATCACAAAACAATTTGTGACTATTTGCAACGAATATAAATATGTCACCAATCTGTCGTAAATTTGTAAAAGTAGACGAATAAAATAGTTGGGTGGTACATCTCCAAACAAATTTGGTGACAGGTTAGGGACATATTTTTTCCTTTCCAAAATTTTTTTGTGACTATTTGTGATGGATTGTTTTTTATCGCTAATTTATCTCTAACTAACGACGAAGTAGGGACAAATTTGCATCCATTGTAAAACTATTTGTGTTTTTTTACGATGGATTACAACGTCGCAAAAATAGATGTGAATTTGTAAAATAAATTTAGTAGCTAGAAATTTGCAACGGAGTAGGTCTTCGTCGCTAACCCTATGCTATTTTGTGATGGCATTTGTAGCGGATTTTGCTCCGTTGCATAATTCTTTGTGTTTGCGATGGAATATGCAATGTAAATTTATCCTTTGCAAATATGTCTGTGTTTGTGACGAATCATTTTATGTTGCAAATCTGTCGTTAAAGTAACGTAAATTTGTGAAATAAATTTATTAGCTTGCAACAAAAAACTTCCATCACAAGAGATTCATCGTTAAATGTGCTTTTTCTTGTAGTGCATCCATGCTTGGAGGTTTCATCGCTATTATAGAACACCGACTGAGAGTAGGGGTGTCAATGGGTCGAGCTCGAGCCAGGCTAAGTTCAACCCAGCCCAGGCACGACTCATCAATTTTAAATCTCGAACCCAGCCCAGGTCAGGGCTATATCGGGTCTGGCCTAATTTTTTTCAAAGTCCCAACTTCAGCCCGATCAGGTCCAACCCAACAAATTACTTAAAAAATAATAAAAATACATATAAGAATAAAAAATTATAATCTCATTAAATTATTAGAGTTTTAGTTGTTAATTTATTTAAAAATAAAGTTTTAATATTTTAATTAAATAAAAAATATTTTTATTTTTAATTAAATATAATAAAAATGAAGGGAGAGAAGAAAAAAATGCAGACCTAGTCATGTTGAGTTTTTAAATCCAACTAAAGATCAGTGGGTCGAAAAGGGCCTGACGGCTTGGCTCAAAATCAAGTAAGGCCGACGAGCATGTCGGGTCGATCCAATCTATTGATAGCCTTGACCGAGAGAATATCATATCATCCAAAAGCTGTTGTCTCGAGGGAGGCTTCTCCTTCCTCGGCTCGAGCCCGGAGGAGTGACATTTGAATCACGAAGATGCCTATCTGTGCTTCTCTGTGTATATCTTGAAATGAGATATCCTTTCCCATGCTTTGCGTAACCATAAGGTTAGTAAAATTCGGTTCTTCTACAAAAATACTTTCATTACAAATTTAATTGAAAAATTGTCTCTCATATTATTTTTAATAATCTTATCACATTAATGTAGTGCTAAAAATATCCATACAACTAATCTACTTTAAAGGTTCCAAAAATATTATGTTTTCGTCTATATAATTAAAGTTTAGGATCAGAATATTCGTACAAAAAGAGTTATTTTGATCAATAATATGGTAAAAAGAGATAAAGGAGAGAAAAAGAGATACATATGTGAAAAGAGAGAAAGAGTTTTATAATAGAATAGAGGTACGTATTTGTTTTTTTTTAATTTGGTTAAAGATTAGTCAATGTTAAATAAGAGGTTTTAATGGAATTCTAATAATTTGTGATGGCAAGAATATTTTTGTAAGTATTGTGGCGTAGTGAGATTATTAAAAATAATATAAGAATAAGAGAGAGAACTCTACAAATACACTTATAATGAGAGTATTTTTCCAAAAGTCCCATAAAATTAAGTTACAATCTCATAGGTATCTCGTGGATAACGTACATGTACTCTTCATACTTAGTGTCGTGTAAGTGCATGAAAATTATGTCCAAAGGATACGGTGAACAAATGTATGAAAATTATTGATAAATCCTGAGTAATCCACGTGACTAATATGAGCCGAGTCAAGACGCACCTCAGCATAGTGGAAGCAATGGACCCATGCATTGCCGTGGAGGCATAGAAGTAGGCTACTAGAGTCTATTATTTGAAATCCACGCTCCAAATCCCAAGGATTAACGACGATGTCCTTCTAGAAGTCAAAGTCGAGATAATCGTGACATGACGACTCACCAACATGGTCGATATGCAGCGGCCTTCTCGAAACGAGGGCGCGGCCCTTCTCTTCTTGCTCCTCCTTGTAGCGGTAAGTAAAGGGAGGAAGGGAGAAGCAAGGCAGTGACCGCGGCCTCCTAATTGCTCGTAGCGCTTCCTTCTCCTCACGCGAACAGAGCAAGGCTATCAATTTGCTCTTTCTCTCCCTCATAGCACACACATGCACACACGTAGTAGGGAGGTGGGCCGACCAACTCTCTCTCTCTCTCTCTCTCTCTCTCTCTCTCTCGCTCTCATGCACACCAATAGAGCAGTGGCATGACAGGTGCAGTAGTGTAGCCAAGAGTAGTGCTGCAGTGAGTAGGGACAGCGGGGAATAGGGATGTTGCCAAGTAGGTAGGAAGGCGTAGGCAAGCAAGGGTGTCGAGCTCTCCTTCTTGCTGGGATGTGGCTTTCTAAGTCTCTGAGGGGCGCAACAACTTTCATGCCCTTCCTCTCACCCCTACCCTCTGATTTATAGAGGTGTGGAGGAGGCCAAGTCCAAGCCTAGCTGGGACATGGAAGGCACCCAAGGAACATAATCCCAGTGAGACTAGGAGAGCCGAAGAGGGAAGGGTGGCTGGCGGAGAGCAAGTCCCAGTGGGACTTGAAATGTCCTTAGAGGGAAACCCCCTGTGTCTCCCCATGCAGTAGGATCCCACTGCAGGTGAGATCCATACATGGGCTCGGCTTGCACTGCATGCCTCCCATGCACGCTAGGGCGGTCAATGGGCTAGGCCCGGGCTAAGCTTTGGTCGGTCCGGCCCAGGCCTGACTCATCAACATTAAACTCCGAGCCTAGCGCGGGTCTGAGCTATGTCAGGTCGGGCAGGGTCTGGCCCGACACTATTTAAAAAATATAAAGCCCAATTAAGGCCCAGCCCGGTTCGATAATTTAAATAAAAAATAAAAACTAATATATTTAATAGTATAAAAAATATAATTTCCCTAAATTAAGTAGAGTTTTGATGTTAATTACATAATTTGTTTGAAAATAGAGTTTTTAACTTTCTAATTAAATAAAATAACATAATTTTACCTAAGTAGATTTTAAAATTTGAAGGAAGAAAGAAAAAAGAGAACGGGTTGGGTTGGCCCGCGGGCCATACTCAAAACTAGAGTCCGGCCCGTGGATCAAATCGGGCTAGACTTTTAGGCCCAACTAAAGACCCGTAGGTCAGAAAAGACCTTACGGCCCTACCCGAAATCAAGCCAGGCTGCGGGCATGTCGAGCCAGCCCGACCCATTGATAGCCCTAATGTACGCACCCACTCGGCCCAATGGGTTACCCTGATAGGCACCCACCTAATGGGGTCTGGAGAGGGGAAGATTCGCGGCCCACTACGTCTGGGGCTCAAATGGCCCATCGAGGCCTACCAGGCCCAGTAAGTGACAGCCCTATCAGGGCCCACTTACCAGAAGGCCCCACTAGCCCAAGGCCCGCATAACCTGTCGGGCCTTAGCTCGGTCGCTCGACCGAGAGCCTCCCCATTTCGGAGAAGTTCCTGCGGTCAGTTTTACCGAGCCATCCCAAGGTCAGGGGAATATCCCCTGCGGATGCCTGCATGCCTGGGCCACCGACATAGGAGAGAGGTGCCCCCTCTTTATCCTTTGCGGATTAGCTCGGTATCAAAACCCCTGGGCTGGCTAGGGCGAATTCCTCGATTCTGGTTCTTATCCAAGCAAAGGTTACACTGTTACCTGGGAGAGGGAAGCTCAAAGAGATCAGGAGGAGGTAAGAGTCCTTGATCGGGAAGAGTTCCACTTATTGACGTATACGTAGCCTCCCTCCAGTCCTCGTTTCTCCTCTACCCTGGGGAAAGAGCCCATTGCTATATAAACACAAGGAACCCCTCTGAGAAGGTAAGTCCACTCTCAGCCACTTCACCTAGTGTGGACGCACTTTTCGTTCGTTTATTATGCTCGGCCTCTTCGGGAATGGTTGATTCGTCGATTAAGTGCGTGGGCGTGCCAGTCACAAAGTGACAATTTATTCGGACTCCAAAGAGCCCATGGTGCACTCGATCTGACTCGGTCAGACGATTGTGTGGTTCGTGTCGGGACCAAAACCCGCCGCGCCATAAAGGTCACGGCGTCATTTACATCCCCCATACGAGGGAACACCCTTGATTAATCGCCGGGATTCAGGGCCTCATGGCCAGAAGATTAATTGCATGGAAAGGCCTATTAGGGAGCATTGAAATCCCCGTATGAGGGTGAGAAGAAAGCATTCGCGGTCATGTCGGTCATGTGCTGACCATTTAATATTCGGACGAATGTTCGGCTCGGGAAAAGTGCGATCGTCACGGGAAAATCGGAGCATATGTATGCCGGGATATGGCAATTTATTGTTCAGAAGAACGGAAAACGTTCGGCTAAGCCTCGGTCAGAGCGGTTAGAAATCAGTAAATCTGTTGGCCCTGTGCAAGAGTAAGCTGCGACCATACTGCGGTGGGCCCCCCGCGATCGAAACAAGACTTGCATGAGCGTCATTAATATTTTCGGTGCCAAGGGGCAACGAGGGAATATCCCTTGAATCGGCTGAAAAGCCCTGTGTCTAGGGAAGCGGACGTTCGAAACGTGTCGGTCATTCGGGAGATCGTTTAATATTCGGACGGGAGTCCGGCTTGAGAATATTGTAATCGTCGCGGGAGGACTTGGAACATATGCATGTCGGGATACGGCAAGTTTATTATTCTGAGACACCAAAAATATTCGGTTAAATCTCGGTTAGTGTAGCAGGAAACTAGCGAATTTATTGGCCCGGTGCGAGATCGAGTCGGGACCATACCGGGGGCGCCTCCCGCGGTCCAAACGGGGCTTGCGTGGGCATCATTAATGTTCCCGGTGCCGGAGGGCAACAAGGAAGAGTCCCGGGACTACATTCCAAAACCAAAACATGTTCGAAGGAAGCGAGCTATAGGCCGAGGGTGTGGATCAGATAATGACCATAATCGGGACGGACCCGAGGTCCAAGCACAGCCCACAAAGGCCTTATTGATATTCCCGTGTATAGGGTCCAGGGATGACAGGAGCCATCTCGTTCTATTCAAATTTCTGTCGGTCACTTGCGGACAACTTGATATTCGGACAAGGGTCCATATTGAAGGTGCGACGTAGATAAGAACAATCCCGTACAAATGTATGCCGAGTTTGCGGCAATTTCAATGAAAGGGCGGGAACGAATCCCGATAGAGTGAATCCGATTTGACGAGCTATCGGCCCGGAGCAATACTGGGTCACGACCACGTCGGGGTAGGTGCCGTCGGCCATATCGGTCATGTTCGGGCACAGGTCCGTAATAGAAACGTGGCAGAAATCGAGGTGAACCCGTTCAAATATCTGCCGAACGTGCGGAAATTTTAGTAGTGGCTCGGAAGGGATCCGGCCCGAGAAACGAGTCCGGTTTAATCGGAGTATCGGCCCGAGACTAGGTCGGGGCCTGGCCATGTCGGGATAGTTCCCAAGACTCGGGCCCGGCCTGAGAGGGCGGCATTATTGTTCCTTCAGTGCCGGGTCGTGGGAGAGACGGGGCTGCGATGTGGAATTAGTAATACCTTATATTGTTTTATCATTATTGTTCTTATTACTCCGTTGCTTATCCCTCTTTCCGTATCTGTTCCGGGTGCTTTCCCTCATCTTGCTTACTATCATTATTACATTTATTATTATTATTATTATTATTATTATTATTATCACTTATTTCATTCATTTCATTCATTTTTTTTATACGGATCTGTTCAGGCTTATTTACTCATCATGTTTTTTACTAGCTTGTTAGTGCTGCCATTATATGTCCATATGTACATATATACATGTATTTTTTCTTTGGGGGGAGAGTTGGCCCTTGGCGGGTTAAAAAGGGGGCTAAAGGGGGGTGTACCGCTGAAGGAAGGTAGGCAGAAAAGCGTGCCGATGAAGGGCTGGAGACGTGTGCCGTTGAAGGGCTTGAGGAGGGCGTACCGGTGAAGGCCTGAAGGAAGTGTACCGCTGGGGCGATGGCTGGAGAGTGTGTCAGTGAAGGAGGGGGATAACATAAAGTCTGTACGTTCCTCAGCCTAAAGTCTATACATTGTCTATTCAACCAGCACACAAAGTCTATACGTCCTTTAGTCTAAAGTCCGTACATTGCGGCTCAAAGTCTATACATTGTCCATTGGCTGCAGTTCAAAGTCTATACATTGTCTGTTGGCTGCAGCTCGAAGTCTATACATTGATAACCCCAAAGTCTATACGTTGCAGCTCAAAGTCTATATATTGGCCAGCATTCATCAGCTCAAAGTCTGTACATTGGCCAGCATAAAGTCTATACATTGCAGCTCAAAGTCTGTACGTTGCAGCTCAAAGTCTATACGTTGTCCATTGACTGCAGTTCAAAGTCTATACATTGGCCGGCCCAAAGTCTGTACATTGGCCAACTCAAAGTCTATACATTGTTCAGCTCAAAGTCTATACATTGGCCAGCATTCATCAGCTCAAAGTCTGTACATTGGCCAGCATAAAGTCTATACATTGCAGCTCAAAGTCTGTACGTTGCAGCTCAAAGTCTATACGTTGTCCATCGGCTGCAGTTCAAAGTCTATACATTGGCCGGCCCAAAGTCTGTACATTGGCCAACTCAAAGTCTATACATTGTTCAGCTCAAAGTCTATACATTGTCCCTTGGCTGCAGTTCAAAGTCTGTACATTGCAGCTCGAAGTCTATACGTTGTCCATTGGCTGTAGTTCAAAGTCTATACGTTGGCCAACCCACAGTCTGTACGTTGGCCAGCTCAAAGTCTATACATTGCAGCTCAAAGTCTGTACATTGCAGCTCAAAGTCTATACATTGTCCATTGGCTGCAGTTCAAAGTCTATACATTGGCCAGCCCAAAGTCTGTACATTTGGCCAACTCAAAGTCTATACATTGTTCAGCTCAAAGTCTGTGCATTACAGCTCAAAGTCTGTACATTGCAGCTCAAAGTCTATACGTTGGCCATTGGCTGCAGTTCAAAGTCTATACATCGTAGCGCAAAGTCTACACATTGGCCATACTTCACTGTTTGCATTTATACAATTCCTCACGCAAAGTTTGTACATTGCGCATTGCCGTGTTCGTGCATGAATCTGCCAAGTCTACACGTTATGGTCCGCTTCAGGGAGACGGTGGAAGAAGAGGTGAGACAGGGAGATAGATGAGGGAGAGACAGAGGGTGTACCGGTGAGGGGGAGAGAGTGTGATGGTGAGGGAGAGAGTGTACCGGTGGGGGGGGAATGGAGTGTGTGCCGGTGAGAGGGTGAGAGTGTACCGGTGAGAGGGTGAGTGGGTGAGGAAGAGTGTGCCGGTGAGGAGCCAAGCAGGTGTGTCGTTGAAGGGCTGATAGGGTGTGCCGCTGGCGGGTTGACCAGGTGTACCGTTGAAGGCTGGAACAGGCGTGCCGACGAAGGCCCACTCCTCTGCTACTTATTTTGAAGGCTTTTCTTTTCTTCTTTTCTTTGAGTCTTGAGTAGTTTTATACAAGTCTTTCCTCCTTCTTCTTGCAATCTGTCGTTGTTTTATTCGTTTGATGGTTCTATCATCTTTTGATATGTATTTATTATCCCATTCGTTTGTTGCATCCTTTTGCCTTTTAACGTCTCGTTATTTTCTATCAAAAATTCGGCAGCATCTCCCCTTGACCCGAGCGTAAGGGAGATAATGGGAACGCGCCCACATGGAGTGGCGGAACCCGACAACTGGAGGTGGGCGCCCGAGGGCGGCAACACCTTAATAAAACTTCAAAAAACACGGGAAAATAGAGAACCGAAGACTTCTAAGCCTGGACAGGGTGGACTGGGGGTTAGCCAAGGCGTACTGGCCAAGAACGAGCACAGGGTGCCTGAGGGGTGTACCGGGCTAGGGAGAGGCCAGGCATGCCGCTGAGGCACCAAGGGGGAGGCGTACCGCTGGGGGCTGCTATGGGTGTGCCGGCCAAGGTACCGGAAGGGTGTGCAGCTGGAGGAAAGTGCAGGTGCACCGGACAGGGCTCCAAAAGGGGTTGGCCTGTTAAAGGGGCAGGGTGTTAGGCCGATCAAACCCACAGGGACTTCCGGCAAGGGGGAAAAAGGTTCAAAGGGGCAGACACAGGTGAAGGCACTGGGCTTTACGGGAGGAGGTTCGTGATGCGGGACGAGACCACGGACACGACAAGCTCGTGACTGCCCCTTAACGAGGGAAGCGTCGGATGTGCGCGGTTGAGAAACCGGCTGTGAGCTAGGGTGGTCGGCTCTCACTTGTGCCCGGATCGGGTCACGGGTCGCTAACGCTCTCTCTCGCAGCAGCGGTGATATAAATAGAAAGTGAGCTAATTACCCTATCATGCTCTCTAGCAGTGGCATAAGCAAGTATATATGAAAATTAAGCAAAATGCCAAGTAAGGGAGCGAATGCGATACCTCCACGCGCTCGGCGTGGGGACGACGGGCCCGGCCAAACTCGTGCTCCCGGGACAGTTAATACATGAATATTACAGCAATAGAAATATGCCCACTCCACGCAGGGAGGTAAAGGGTGACACCAGGGGCCCGGGAGGACCGAATTCGGGATGACGGGCAGCTTCGTGTGTTGATTCGGCTACACGCGTGATCACGACCGTGGGGCCCACGTGCTGTCTGGAGGGGTCGTGTGGGACCCGGTGGCGCCGCTGTAGTGTGGACACTTAGGGAAGTGTTCCCTGGGCTGGCGGCACACCGGAACGTCGCCCGGGGGTCGGGCGGTTCCGATCGGCACCCGTCGGGTTTGCTGTCCACGGACTGGTGGTTGCTGTTTTGCAGCGCGCGCTCCGGCGAGAATGGACGCTGCGATCAGCCCCGACGTCGGATCGACACGAGACTGGCGCCGTTGGAAAGCTAGCTTGAAGTTCTTCAACCTAGGCCTAAAGATCTGGCCTGGATCTGCTCGGATCTTGACTTATGGAATTTTCAATCTTCTGTTGTACAGTTCCTGAAATCACAGGTCATCAGAGAACTTCCCTGTGGATTGCCTTTGACCGCGAGGGAGACGTTCGAATCAGGGGTTGTGTTCTTCCGTAAAGTTGTTGGAATTTGATCGGGGAAGACATAAAAATTGGTTTGGACCCATTTGGATGTATCTATGATTTTTTGTGATTTGTTTAGTGGACAAAGGTCGGATCTGGGATCTGGCTGAAAGTACTATAGCTTCGTTAGAACATGAATTTTTAAAAATAGGTAGAAGGATGATAAAAATTTAAAAAAAATTATGGTGGTAGGGGACGATGGACAGAACTCCCAGTTAAATTGGGAGGTCTAAAAAAAATCAAAAGGGTGGTCGAAGGTGGAGAACTCAGGGCTACTGTCACTGTAAACAGTGACAGAACAGATCTGAGATTGAGAGTTGAACGAAATGGTAAGGATATGAAACGGTGGATTTTGAACCTCAATGTTTTTGTGGAGAAGGGGCTAGAAGATGGGAACCAACCTTAAAATTTCTAAATCGATCAGAACTCGTGGCTGACTTCAGGAAATCTCGAACTACACCTCTATCCAGCAGGACAGAAACTTGATGACGATTCCACGGCGGCTCGAAGGCGGCACGAACGGCGGCGGCGGCGGCACAGACGATCACCGGAGGTTGAGAGGGGATGATAGAAGAGGGATACACTCTAGATCTGGGGTTGGGGAAGGAAGAACAGCAAGGGAGGAGAGAGGGGCGCACCAAGCTCTGAACACTCACAAAATTCTGATTTTTCCATTCAATTTCTCATGAAAAATACAACATTATATAGACTAGGTCTCTAACTAATTCTAGACCCTTGGATCAAGGGTTGATGAGTGAAGGGCTGGGATGTGGTTTGAACAACCACAATAAATCACAATAAAATACAAGGTTCGCCCCCCCCCCCCCCTTTAAAGAAGGCAATTTGATTTTGTCTTCTTTAATTAAATCTAGGTCCAAGTCCAAGGTTGGACCATGGACCAGCCCCCTTGGGCCCGGGAGTCCAAGTGGACCAATAAGGAGGAGGGAGGGGGCCCCTGCAGGGCCTACATGCACTTTTGCAAAAAGACCCAATGGCCTTTTGCAAATAAACCCACTCAGACCTACTATTGTGTACCCATATATCACAAGGGTATACATACAAATATAAAAGGACGTAGATGCAAACACAATGTGAGCGGGCTGACGTTGATGTCCCCATCAATTCTCCCGGGTGGGAGGAACTCGACCTCGTCGAGTAAGGGGTGCTGCTGCTCGAATAGCGCCGGCGGATCCGTCACCGAACCAAGTAGCGCAGGTATGCTCCACTCCAAGTGATCGGCACCTGCTCATTCCATATATACTCGATATGCGAACTGCTATGGCTAAAGGTGGTCACTCCGAAGGGCACTCTCAAAAGGAAGGAAACAGCTCGAAGACTCACTAGGAATCACCGCTGAGTCCCTATAGGTGACTGATCCAGGTATAGAAGTAAAACCGATCCCATACTCATCAGTGAGTCGACTCGCTTCACACTCACAAGAGAACGACAACGAGCTTGCACAAGACACATGCAGACTCACCATGCACTGACACACGAATGCAAACCACACAAAGAAAACACAATGACTCATGCACGACTCTAGACTAAGGTGGTAGCATCAAGCCCACTAGGTGGCGGCATCCTGGGCGGCCAAAGGGTCGCCCAGCTCTTCCCCCAAGGCGTAGTACTCATCGGCCAGTGCCTCATCGGCCACGTAATCGACATGCTCAAGCTCGGGAGGTGCAGATCCTCCAACACCTAAGGCTAGGGTGGTGCGAGCGGGACACTCACTGGCGATGTGACCAAATCCGTGACAGTGGAAACACTGCACTCTCGACCGACTACTCTCTCCTATAAAAGGGGCCTTACCCTTATCATCCCGTCGGGTAGGGGGTGTAGGCAGTAATGGGGGAGATGTAGGTGCTTTGGACAGTAGTGGAGGGGGTGCCGGTGCCAGAGGACGGGCTATAGGAGCCGGGGAACGGGCAACGGGCGCCGGTGGTTGGGGTGGAAATAGATCCCGGGGTGGAGGAGGACGAGGCCGTGGAGCGAAGTGCTCCTGACGGGTGGACTCCTGAGGTCGAGCCATGGGAGGCCGCTGATGTGGGCCTATGGAGTGACGGGGCTCGGCACTACGGAGAGGGGTGGGGCCCAACCGATGGCTAGACTCGAACTCTCCCTCAAATTGCTCCATCTCGAGAGCAACCTGGTATGCCTCTTCCAACGTCTTGGCATTGCGGCGGAAAAGCTCATACTGGTAGTGTGGCCGCAAACCACGTCGAAAGCGGGACACGGGCATGGTACTCTCCTCCGTGACACCACATCGTAGAAAGTACTCATCAAACTCCGCGATGTATTCGGAGACGGACCGGTCTCCCTGGCTAAGACTTTGCCATCTATCGATGAGTCGCTGGCGGTATGTGGGAGGAAGGTACTTTTGCCGAAGTTTATTCTTCATCTCGGCCCATGTGTCGATCGGGGGTTCTAACCGCTGAAGTAGCAGGCTCTCCACATTCTTCCAATAGGTTTGTGCCTGCCCCATGAGTTTCATGGTGGCGAATCGGACCCTTCGACGCTCCGACATATCATACCACTCAAAGTAACGGTCCATGCCGAACTCCCAATCTAGGTAGACTTTCGGATCCAAAGACCCGTAAAAAGCGGGAGGGTCCGCTCGCACGGTCTTAAGGACCCGGTCATCATCCTCATCTCGTTGTGGCTGAAAACCACGACGGCGTTGACCATATCCCTCATAGGCATTGTCGGAACCATAGTCCTCGAGACCAAGGTCACGATGCGGTAGTTGGGGAACCCGACGAAGGGCGGGTGGAGGAGCCTGTGGTGGCTGGTTTTGGGCCGCGGGAGCGGCCTGGACTTGGGCCATGGGAGCGGGTTGGACTTGGGCCACCGCGGGAGGAGGTGCGGGTGGGCCTTGGGCTGCCCCTGGAGGGTCCCCGTGTGACATCCTATCTAACCGCCCAACGAGGTCTTGGACCGACCTGTCGGAGGTCTCCAAGTGCCCCTCCATGGCTCTAAGGCGACCATCCATATTATCGGAGAAAGTCCGAAAGTTAGCATCGGATTGGTCCAACCTAGTCATAATGGCCATCATCGCCTCTTGTAGGGAGTGGAAGTCTCCCGAGGTATCCCGTGGGTTGGCCATAGGTGGTGGTGGGGGTGAGTACTGAGTACCCCGACGAGTGGGCATGCAAACACACCGACTAGAAGACGCCGACTAAAGCAAAACACACTAATGCAAAATGATATGCCTAGACTTAACCAAAACGCGGTACGCGACGGAGGTAATCGACCCGAAGGTCACTCGCACAAGTGTGCGGCCTTCCCGATAGGCGTAGCCTAACGTTCGGACAACACCTTTTGATATACCGGGTTATTGGGATGCGATGCAAAAGACACTTTCTTTTTGTTTTAAAATAATGATGATCCTAGACTCGACTTAAACCGACTAATGACTCGATGTAAATGACACTCTTTTTTTTTGACACCCTAGACTCAAACTCGCTCTGATACCAAATTGATGCGGGACGAGACCACGGACACGACAAGCTCGTGACTGCCCCTTAACGAGGGAAGCGTCGGATGTGCGCGGTTGAGAAACCGGCTGTGAGCTAGGGTGGTCGGCTCTCACTTGTGCCCGGATCGGGTCACGGGACGGTAACGCTCTCTCTCGCAGCAGCGGTGATATAAATAGAAAGCGAGCTAATTACCCTATCATGCTCTCTAGCAGTGGCATAAGCAAGTATATATGAAAATTAAGCAAAATGCCAAGTAAGGGAGCGAATGCGATACCTCCACGCGCTCGGCGTGGGGACGACGGGCCCGGCCGAACTCGTGCTCCCGGGACAGTTAATACATGAATATTACAGCAATGGAAATATGCCCACTCCACGCATGGAGGTAAAGGGCGACACCAGGGGCCCGGGAGGACCGAATTCGGGATGACGGGCAGCTTCGTGTGTTGACTCGGCTACACGCGTGATCACGACCGTGGGGCCCACATGCTGTCTGGAGGGGTCGTGTGGGACCCGGTGGTGCCGCTGTAGTGTGGACACTTAGAGAAGTGTTCCCTGGGCTGGCGGCACACCGGAACGTCGCCCGGGGGTCGGGCGGTTCCGATCGGCACCCGTCGGGTTTGCTGTCCACGGACTGGTGGTTGCTGTTTTGCAGCGCGCGCTCCGGCGAGAATGGACGTTGCGATCAGCCCCGACGTCGGATCGACACGAGACTGGCGCCGTTGGAAAGCTAGCTTGAAGTTATTCAACATAGGCGTAAATATCTGGCTTGGATCTGCTCGGATCTTGACTTATGGAATTTACAATCTTCTATTGTACAGTTCCTGAAATCACAGGTCAGTAGAGAACTTCCCTGTGGATTGCCTTTGACCGCGAGGGAGACGTTCGAATCATGGGTTGTGTTCTTCAGGAAAGTTGTTGGAATTGGAGCTGGGAAGACAGAAAAATTGGTTTGGATTCCGTTTGGATGTATCTATGATTTTTTGTGATTTGTTTAGTGGATGAAGGTCGGATCTGGGATCTGGCTGAAAGTACTGTAGCTTCGTTAGAACATGAATTTATAAAAATAGGTAGAGGGATGATAAAAATTTAAGAAAAATTGTGGTAGTAGGGCACGATGGATAGAACTCCCAGTTAAATTGGGAGATCTAAAAAAAATCAAAAGGGTGGTCGAAGGTGGAGAACTCAGGGCTACTGTCACTATAGACAGTGACAGAACAGATCTGAGATTGAGAGTTGAACGAAATGGTAAGGATATGAAACGGTGGATTTTGAACCTCAATGTTTTTGTGGAGAAGGGGCTAGAAGATAGGAACCAACCCTCAAAATTTCAAATCGATCAGAACTCGTGGCTGGCTTCAGGAAATCTCGAACTACACCTCTATCCAGCAGGACAGAAACTTGATGACGATTCCACGGCGGCTCGAAGGCGGCACGAACGGCGGCGGCACAGACGATCACCGGAGGTTGAGAGGGGATGATAGAAGAGGGATACACTCTAGATCTGGGGTTGGGGAAGGAAGAACAGCAAGGGAGGAGAGAGGGGCGCACCAAGCTTCAAACAAACTCAACAATTTTCTGATTTTTCCATTCAATTTCTCATGAAAAATACAACATTATATAGACTAGGTCTCTAACTAATTCTAGACCCTTGGATCAAGGGTTGATGAGTGAAGGGCTGGGATGTGGTTTGAACAACCACAATAAATCACAATAAAATACAAGGTTCGCCCCCCCCCCCCCCCTTTAAAGAAGGCAATTTGCTTTTGTCTTCTTTAATTAAATCTAGGTCCAAGTCCAAGGTTGGACCATGGATCAGCCCCCTTGGGCCCGGGAGTCCAAGTGGACCAATAAGGAGGAGGGAGGGGGCCCCTGCAGGGCCTACATGTACTTTTGCAAAAAGACCCAATGGCTTTTTGCAAATAAACCCACTCAGACCTACTATTGTGTACCCATATATCACAAGGGTATACATACAAATATAAAAGGACGAAGATGCAAATACAATGTGAGCGGGCTGACGTTGATGTCCCCATCAGTTCGTGACCTCAAACCATTCAAGATGGTGCCGCATTCGGAGTAAATCGTCGGCATGAGGGATGAACGCAAACACAGGGAAGCGAAGGGAAAGACGACCAAACGCACTGTGGTCCAAAACAACGAGACAAAGAGAAAACCCACTGAGGGGGGGGAAGATCTTTATTAATGGGGAGACAAAGGGCCGTAGCCACCCGTGTACATCACAAAGCATGCCCGAGCTAAGGGTATGGGCAAGAAAGAAAACTAAAGAACGAAAGAACGGAGAGGTAGGAAAACAAAGAACAAAGAGAGGAGGAGGTGTTGGGGATCGAAGCAGGGACGATCGTCCACTGCTCTTTCCCCCACCTTCCCCTACTACATCAAGCCCTCTCTCTCTCTTACTCTCTTCTCGTTGCCTGGTGGCTGTCGGTAGACTCCACGCTGGAGCCTCTCCCTTTTCTTCTCTCTTCTTCTTCTTCTCGTATGCAACTCCGTCTATTCGTCTCTGCCCGTGGGTCTCTTCTCCGTGTCTCTCTTCCTTTTCTTCGCCGGAATGGGAGTGGTTTTATACTCCTAGCAGCGGGAGCCCTCGAGCACGGCAGTCGGAGGCGGGAAGCGGCTGGTCATGATGGGGTTTGACTTCCCCCGTCCTAGATGTCAGGGGAGTAGCCTGCGTGGCCCAACCTTTGGTTGACACCTTGGACAGCTCACTGCGCGCCAAGGATGCGTAGGGTATGGGCGCCACGTCGCTCGGCCGTTGAAATGCCTTCACGTTGTGCTGCTGGCGGGCTCAAGAAGTGTGCCGCTGGGAGGGCCAAAGGCCGTGCCGCTGAAGGGCTGCCCAAGCGTGCCGTTGAAGGGCTGCCCAAGCGTGCCGTTGGAGGGCCTGAAATAGTGTAAGGCTTGAAATAGTGTGCCGTTGGAGGCTTGAAGTAGTGTGCCGCTGGAGGCTTGAAATAATGTGCCGTGGAAGGCTCGAAATAGTGTGCCGTTGAAGGCCCGAAATAGTGTGCCGTTGAAGGCTTAAAATAGTGTGCCGTTGAAGGCACATGGGGCGTGCCGTTGAAGGCTTGCAGGGTGTGCCGCTGAAGGCCATTGGGGCGTGCCATTGAAGGCCTGCAGGGCGTGCCGCTGGAGGCCATTGGGGCGTGCCGTTGAAGGCCTGCAGGGCGTGCCGCTGAAGGGCGTTGGGGGTGTGCCGCTGAAGGCCAAGGGCGTGCCGCTGAGAGGGGCCAGTGGCGTGCCGCTGAAGGGCCTTGGGCGTGCCGTTGAATGGCTAAATGGGCTGTTTTGAGCCCGTTGTGAGCACGAGTTGTGGCCCGTTTGATTTTTTTCGAGGCCCATGGATTGTGGGGCTCTTGGTGGTTGATTTATCTTGACTGTCGTGACTCTGGAGACGACTTCACGGCAGTGTACATATTTGGGGAGTCTGGGTGACTAGTCTCTCCGGGGTTTCTTCACTCGGTGCCGTTGTTGATGCTGGGCCGAGCAGGATATCTGTGCGTGTAATTTTTGGTGTCCACAAATGCCCCCCACCCACGGGTAGCGCAGGCGAAGGATGAGCCGGGCGGTGCCCGCTGGTGTACTGGTCTCTTTTTCTCTTCGTCGGTGCGGACGGGATGTCGGGAGCTGACATGGTTTGTTTGTCTCTTCTTCTCTTCGTCAGTGCCGATAGGGTGTCGGGAACTGACATGGTTTGTCTGTCCCTCCTTCTCTTCGTCAGTGCCGACAGGGTGTCGGGAGCTAACATGGTTTGTCTGTCTCTTCTTCTCTTCGTCAGTGCATGGTTTGTCTGTCTCTTTTTCTCTTCGTCAGTGCCGACAGGGTGTCGGGAACTGACATGATTTGTCTGTCTCTTCTTCTCTTCGTCAGCGCCGACAGGGTGTCGGGAGCTGACATGATTTGTATGTCTCTTCTTCTCTTCGTCAGTGCCGACAGGGTGTCGGGAGCTGACATGATTTGTCTGTCTCTTCTTCTCTTCATCAGTGTCGATCGGAGACGGAGAATGATGTGGTATGTTGGTCTCTTCTTCTCTTCGTTAGTGCCGACAGGTTGCCGGGCGCTGACGTGGTATGTTGGTCTCTTCTTCTCTTCGTCAGTGCCGACGGGGTGTCAGGGACTGACATGACATGTTGGTCTCTTTGTCTCTTCATCAGTGCCGGTGGGGTGCCGGGAACTGAAGCAGTATGTTGGTCTCTTTGTCTCTTCGTTAGTGCCGACGGGGCGTCGGAAGCTGACATGCTCTGTTGGTCTCTTTGTCTCTTCGTTAGCGCCGACTGGGTGCCGGGAGCTGACATGATGTGTTGGTCTCTTTGTCTCTTCGTCAGCGCCGACAGGGTGCCGGAGCGGACATGGTTTGTTGGTCTCTTTGTCTCTTCGTCAGCGCCGACAGGGTGCCGGGAGCTGACCTGCTTTTGTTCGTCTCTTCTTCTCTTATTTTTCTTCTCTTCTCTTTTCTCCTCTTCTATATTCCCTTGCACGTAAACATGGGGTGAGAATTTATTTAGTGTCCCTAAATCAGGGAAGCGGGCTGTGAAAGCCGAAATTTGGGGAGCAGGCTGCCAGAGCCAGACTTGGGAAAGCGGGCCATGGGGGCCGAGGTAAGCAGGCTACAAGAGCCAAAGTTGGGAAGCAAGCTATAAAAGCCAAAGGGAAGCAGGCCAGAAGAGCCAAAGTCGGGAAGCGGGCCGCGGAGGCCGAATTGGGGGAGCAGCTTATAAAGCCAAGGATATTGGGAAGCGGGCTGCAAGAGTCGAAATTATGGGAAGTGAGCAGCGAAGGCCGAATTCTGGGAAGCAGGCTATGAGAGCCGAATTCTGGGAAGCAGGCTGCAAGAGTCAAAGATATTGGGAAGCGGGCTGCAAGAGCCGAAATTATGGGAAGTGGGCCGTGAAGGGCGAATTCTAGGAGGCAGGCTATGAGAGCCAGAATTGGGAAGCAGGCTACGAGGGCCCAAAGGGAAGTAGGCTATGAAGGCCGAGGGGAAGCAGGCTGCGAGAGCCAAAGCTGGGGAGCGGGCCGTGAAGGCCGAAATTATAGGGAGCAGGCTACGGAAGTCAAATCGGGGAAGCAGGCTACAAGAGCCAAAATTAGGAAGCGGGCTGTAGGAGCCGAGATTATGGGCAGCGGGCCGTGAAGGTCGAATTCTGGGAAGTAGGCTGCAAGAGCCAAAGATGTTGGGAAGCGGGCTGCAAGAGCCGAAATTAGGGCAGCGGGCCGTGAAGGCCGAATTCTAGGAAGCAGGCAGTGAAGGCCGAATTCTGGGAAGTAGGCTGCAAGAGCCAAAGATGTTGGGAAGCGGGCTGCAAGAGCCGAAATTAGGGCGCAAGATGTGAAAGCCCAAATCGGGGAAGCGGACTATAGAAGCCCGAGTTGGGAGATTAACGAGCCGCGAGGGCAAGAGGTAGGCCATGGGGGTCAAGATTGGGCTCTACGAGCCAGCGCAGGGAAAGTAGGCTTTGATAGCCGAAATTGAGTTTATTGTATACACACATTTTTATTATTTATTATTTATTATATATATATATATTTATTATATATAATTTTTTTATTCAAGCATGCAAGCACTCATTAGCAGGCATATCATAGATATGAGTAAGGCAGCTCCCTCTATAGGGGATAGGATAGGGACATCGCCCGTAATTTGTAGATGCGGTGCGGGCCGCGAGGCACAATCGAAGGGTGGTGCACCCGTCAAGAGGATATCGCATGTCTTGCATGTATAGCCTAAATTCACGCATTTCACCCGAGGCAATTCTATGTGGCGTGGCAGTGCAAATGTGTGAACAAAGAGCCCTAACCATAGGGATATGCAAGTTTTCCTGGTGACACTCAAGGATCACTCTAGCGCCTACACATTAGTTCCAGGCTTTCGACTTTCGGTAGCTTCACACAGCCCCCATTTGTTTATTTTGGTAGTGGATTTCACCGTTCGACGCGAGTCTCCTCATGTGTCTCAATGGGGATTCCCGGCTACTAGGATTTGTCCTTATTATGATTCGCTTCACCATTTCGCGCGAGTCTCCTCATTTGTTTCAGTGGGGATTCCCGGCTACTCGGATCCGCATTTCTCTCTCTTCTTTTTTTCTCTTCTTTTTTTTTCTTCTCCCTCTCTCTCTCTTTTTCTTTTACAGTGGTAGGCAGCTTTTTCCTCACGATTACCTTTCACGCGAGTGCAGGAATTCAAGTTTCCGTAGAGTGCTAAGAAGAAATTCGGGCAATCCCTATAGTCGAAGGCTATTGAACACATTAAGTGCTAAGTGTGGGAGCATTGTCTCAGGTTTATTTTATGAGCTGGGCTTAGCGATTCAGCCATGACTCTTCCCCTTGACGTGTGCACCTACCATAATTGGATTCCCTTTGAGCGTGCGCCGTGACGCCCGTGCATCCGGAATCGGGGCGATATTATTTTGCAAGGAAGCACGGTCCTAGAAAATTCCAAGGAGGTGTATTATTCTATATTAAGCAACCATGCAAGTAGGGCAATCATGCATTCTCTTCTTTCTTTTCTCTTTCTTTTTTTTGTGTTCGTTTTGATGTTTTCTTTTTGTTTTGTTTTGTTTTGTTTTGTTTTTGTTTTGTTTATTTTTTTTGCATAAGAAAATATTACTGTTACGTATAAGTGTAGTGGTAGTAAAGGTATTAGGGAAGCAGACCATGAACGGCTGAAAGGACATTGGGGAAGCGGGCCGTGAAGGCCGAAGTTGATATTGGAAGTAGGCCACAATAGCCAAAAATCGAGGAGAGCGGGCTGCTTGAGCCAAATTATGGGAAGCATGCTGCAGGAGCCGAAGTTGGGAAGCGAGCTGCAGGGGCTGAAGTTACGGGAAGCGGGCCGTGAAGGCCGAATTCTGGGAAGTAGGCCGTAAAGGCCGAATTCTGGGAAGCAGGATGCGAGAGCCAAAGATATTGGGAAGCGGGCTGCAGAAGTCGAAATTGGGAAGCGGGCCGTGAAGGCCGAATTCTGGGAAGCATGTCTCAAGGGCCGAATTCTGGGAAGCAGGCTGTGAGAGCCAAAGATATTGGGAAGCGGGCTACAAAAGCCAAAATTGGGAAGCGGGCCGTGAAGGCTGAATTCTGGGAAGCAGGCCGTAAAGGCCGAATTCTGGGAAGCAGGTTGCAAGAGCCAAAGATATTGGGAAGCGGGCTGCAGGAGCCGAAATTATGGGAAGCGAGCCGTGAAGGCCAAATTCTGGGAAGCAGGCCGTGAAGGTCGAATTCTGGGAAGTAGGCTGCAAGAGCCAAAGATATTGGGAAGTAGGCTAAAAAGCCAAGGGATATTGGGAGCAGACTGACAAGCCGAGAGATGTTAGGAGTAGGCTGTAAAGCCGAAAAGATATCGGAGAGTGCGGTGGGACGGGTGGATTAATCATGACAGTGGGCCTTGGCCGGAATGACTGAGCCAAAGGGCGTCGGGTAGTAGGATACGTGAGCCGAGGAGAAGGGTTTGTGAAGCGGCGGGTTCGAAGACCACGTCTGTCTCATGTCTCTTTTTTTTTTTCTTCTTTTGTGTGGGGAGACAGGTGCAAAGACCATGTCTGCCTCGTGACTCTTCTTTCTCTTCTTCTCGTCTTCTGTTATGGAGAGGTGGTGCAAAGATCATGCTTGCCTCATGGTCATTTCTTTCTTTTCTTCTCTTCTTTTGTGTGAAGAGGCGGGTTCAAGGACCATGTTCGCCCCGTGACTATTCTTTCTCTTCTTCTTTTCTTCTTTCATGGAGAGGCATGTGCAGAGACCATGTTCACCTCGTGACTGTTCTTTCTCTTCTTCTCTTCTTCTTTTATGGAGAGGCAGGTGCATGGACCATGTTCGCCTCAAGTCTCTTTTTTCTCTTCTCTTCTTCTTTTGTAGAGAGGCAAGTGCAGAGACCATACTCGCCCCGTGACTGCTCTTTCTCTTCTTCTCTTCTTCTTTTATGGAGAGGCAGGTGCAAGGACCATGTTCGCCTCATGTCTCCTTTTTCTCTTCTCTTCTTTTGTAGAGAGGCAGGTGCAAAGACCATGTTTGCCTCGTGACTGTTCGTTCTTTTCTTCTTTTGTGGAGAGGTGGGTTCAAGGACCATGTTCGCCTCATGACTGTTCTTTCTCTTCTTCTCTTCTTCTTTTATGGAGAGGCAGGTGCAAGGACCATGTTTGTCTCGTGACTGTTCTTTCTTTTCTTCTCTTCTTCTTTTATGGAGAGGCAGGTGCAAGGACCATGTTCACCTCGTGACTGTTCTCTCTCTTCTTCTCTTCTTCTTTTGTAGAGAGGCAGGCGCAAAGACCATGTTTGCCTCGTGACTGTTCTTTCTTTTCTTCTTTTGTGGAGAGGCGGGTTCAAGGACCACATCTGCCTTATGTGTGTTCTTTCTCTTCTTCTCTTCTTCTTTTATGGAGAGGCAGGTGCAAGGACCATGTTTGCCTCGTGACTGTTCTCTCTCTTCTTCTCTTCTTCTTTTGTGGAGAGGCAGGCGCAAAGACCATGTTTGCCTCGTGACTGTTCTTTCTTTTCTTCTTTTGTGGAGAGGCGGGTTCAAGGACCACGTCTGCCTTATGTGTCTCTTCCTCCTTTTCTTCTCTTCTTTTACGTGATGAGGCGGGCTCGAGGACCACGTCTGCCTCATGTATCTTCTTTTGGTTCTGCTCTTCTTCTTTTGTGTGAAGAGGCGGGTTCAGGAACCATGCCTGCCTCATATGTCTCTTCTTCATTTTCTTCTCTTCTTTTGCGTGATGAGGCGGGCTCGAGGACCACGTCTGCCTCATGTGTCTTTTCTTCCTTTTCTTCTCTTCTTTTGTGTGATGAGGCGGGCTCGAAGACCACGTCTGCCTCATGTGTATTCTTTCTTTTCTTCTCTTCTTTTGTGTGATGAGGCGGGTTCGAAGACCACGTCTACCTCATGCGTGTCTTTTTCTTTATTCTGCTCTTCTTTTCTCATTAATGCTTCTACGCTGGAGTGTATTTCTCTTAACATGCCCCCAGGTTGGGGTGTAGCTTCATTTGGTATGCATCCCCCCTGAGGGGGTGTGTTTTGCCTCTTCGCTTCTGTGCCCCCAGGCGGGGTGTATTTTTTTGGCTTCTATGTCCCCAGACCAGGGTGTGTTTTTTTTAATACTCCCGAGGCGGGGTGTAGCTCTCTTCAAATGCCCCCATGGTGGGGTATACTCTTCACAGCTTCTATGCCCCCAGGTGGGGTATGTTTCTTCTTCAAATACCCCTAAGCCAGGGTGGACTTCTCTTCATATGCCCCTGAGCCGGGGCGTGTTCTTTATAGCTTCTAGGCCCTCGAGGCTAGGTATGTTTCTTCTTCATATGCCCCTGGTACGGGGCGTGTTCTTTTCAAATGCCCCCAAGCCGGGGTGTACTCTTCACGGCTTCTATGCCCTCAGGCGGGGTATGTTTCTTCTTTATATGCCCCTGGTACGGGGCGTAGCTCTCTTCAAATGCCCCCAAGCCGGGGTATACTCTTCACGGCTTCTATGCCCCCAGGCGGGGTATGTTTCTTCTTCATATGCCCCTGGTACGGGGTGTAGCTCTCTTCAAATGCCCCCAAGCTGGGGTGTATCTTTTGCTTCTTATGCCCCCCTGAGGTCGGGGTGTATCTCTTTACGGCTTCTGTGCCCCCGAAGCAGGGTATGTTGTTTCTTCAAATGCCGCTTGGGCGGAGTATATCTTTCTTCTTATGCTCCCAGATCGGGATGTATATCTCTTTGTTTCTGTGCCCCGGGTCGGGGTAGATGCTTCTACTTCTTATGCG
Organism: Amorphophallus konjac; assembly: GCA_022559845.1. Lineage (NCBI taxonomy): Eukaryota > Viridiplantae > Streptophyta > Magnoliopsida > Alismatales > Araceae > Amorphophallus > Amorphophallus konjac. The sequence goes on along the minus strand of CM040121.1, from coordinate 513,886,327 downwards.
CCAAGGGCGGAGTGTATTTTTGTGCCCCCAGGCTGGGGTAGGTGCTTCTGCTTCTTATGCGCCAAGGGCGGAGTGTGTCTCTTTCTGTGCCCCTAGGCTGGGGTACATTCTTCATGTTTCTCATACCCTTTTCGCATGGCGTATTCTCTTGCTCCTCATGTCCCTAGATCGGGGCGTATATTTCTTCTTCTGACACCCCTAGGTCGGGGTATATTCTTTCTTCATGTGCTCCCTGGTCGGGATGTATGCCTCTTTGCTTCAGTGCCCCCGGGTGGAGGTGTACTCTGTCTCTTTGCTTCTGCGTCCCCCAGGCGGGGTATGTTTCTTCTTCAAGTGCCCCTGAGCCGGCGCATGTTCTTTATGGCTTCTATGCCCCCTGGCGGGGTATATTTCTTCTTCAAATATCCCTAAGACGGGATGTATTCTTCTCTTTCTTATGCTCCCGAGGCGGGATGTATCTTCTTCAAATACCCTTAAGCCGGGGCGTGTTCTTTATGGCTTCTATGCCCCCTGGCGGGGTATGTTTCTTCTTCAAATACCCCTAGGCCGGGGTGGACTTCTCTTCATATGCCCCTGAGTCGGGGCGTGCTCTTTATAGCTTCTAGGCCCTCGAGGCGAGGTATGCTTCTTCTTCAAATACCCCTAAGACGGGGGTGTGATTCCTGACTTCATATGCCCCCGACGTGGGGTATATCTTTTGTTTCTTATGCTCCCGAGCCGGGATGTAGCCTCTTGGCCTCATATGCTGCCGAGGCGAGAGGTATGTTGCTTCATGTGGCCCCCGGGGGGAATGTATTTTGCCTCTACTGCCCCGTGGCGGGGCATATCTCTTGGCTTCTTACGCCCCCAAGGTGGGGTGTGTTTTCTTCTTGTGCCCCCGGGGTGGGGTATATCTTTCGCTTCTTATGCCCCCCCTTGAGGCGGGGTGAAGTCTTTGCTTCAAATGCCCCTAAATCGGGGTATAGTTTTGTCTCATATACCCCTGGCGCAGGGGTGTATTTCTCTTCCTGTGCCCCTCAGTCGGGGTGTATCTTTGTTGCTTGTTGTGCCCCCAAAGGGAGGTGCCTTTCTCTTCATGTGCGCCGGGCACTGGGTGTATCTTTGCTTTTCTTTCTTTTTTTTATATGCCCCCGAGGGGGGAATTCTTCTTCTTCTGCCCCGACACGCTGGGGAATGTTTGCTTCTTGTGCCCCCAGAAGTGGGGTGTATGCTTTTTCTTCAGACTCCCCTAAGGCGAGGTGTATTCTTTGTTGCTTCATGTACCCCCGAGTCGGGGTGGATTCTCTTCATGTGCCCCCATGGCGGGGTGTATTCTTTGTTGCTTCATGTACCCCCGAGTCGGGGTGGATTCTCTTCATGTGCCCCCATGACGGGGTGTACTCTCTTTATGTGTCCCCGGGAGTGGGGTGTGGTTTGCTTCATGTGCGCCCTAGCAGGGTGTATCGCTGCTTGCAATGTCCCCTGAGGCGGGGTATCCTTCTTCTTCAAATATCCCTAAGACGGGGCATATTCTTTATGGCTTCTATGCCCCCATAGCGGGGTGCGTTTCTTCTTCAAATACCCCTAAGATGGGGTGGACTCTTTTCTTCTTATACTCCCAAGGCAGGATGTAGCTTCTTCAAATGCCCCTGAGCCGAGGCGTGTTCTTTACGGCTTCTATGCCCCCAGGCGGGGTATATTTCTTCTTCAAATACCCCTAGGCCGGGGTGTATCCTTGCTGCTTCTCATGCTCCTGAGGCGGGATGTGACTTCTTCAAATGCCCTTAAGCCGGGGCGTATTCTTCATTACTTCTATGCCCCCTAGCGGGGTATGTTTCTTCTTCAAATGCCCCTAAGCCAGGGTGTGTTCTTATACTTTTTGCACCCCTCAGGGCGAGGTGCATTCCTCTCCATATGCCCCTAGTATGGGGTGTGCTTTTGTTTCATATGCCCCCAGGCCGGGGTACGTTCCTTCTTCATATACCCCTAAGCCAGGGTGAGTTTCTCTTTTTGTGTGTCCCCAGGCCGGGGTGAATTCTCTTCTTCTTATGCCCCCATGGCGGGGTATGTCTTTTGCTTCAGGTGCCCCCATATCGGGGTGTATTTCCCCTTCAAATGCCCCTAAGTCGGGGTGCAGCTCTATTTCTTCTTATGTCCCCAGGTCGGGGTGGATTCTTCTTCAAATGCCCCAAAGCCGGGGTGTAGCTTTTGCTTTGTGTGCCCCTCAGTCGGGGCGGATTCTCTTCATGTGCCCCTGGTAATGGGGTGTATTTCTTTTTTTACCTCCTATGCCCCCGTAGCAGGGTATATATCTTCTTCTCATCCCCCATGGCGGGGTATGTGCATGCTCTCTTCGGGAGTGGTGGTCGTGCTTGGCTTCATTGCTATAAAGCATTCCCCACAGCGGGCAACCATTCACCAAGCTACAATTGTGGCTCGCTGGGTCTTTTAACAACCACTCGGGGGCCGTTTTGTGCCGGATGGAGGTAGCAGAAAGGAGGAACGAGCGGGGTCATTGCACCGCGGACTCGGGACCTCCTAGAGTCGGGCGGGATACCAGGTTTCTTCTTGCTCTTTCAGTCGGCGATGCTGGCCAACTTTTCTTCCTTTCTTCTTTATTTCTCCCCTTTTTTTGTAAGATTGACCAGGGTGGAGGTGCAGGAGAGCGCTCACCCCCTCAGGGAGGGGATGAGTGGTTCGCTCCACCGCATCAACCCCACAGTGGTAATCTTTGTTCAGCACGGGTCTCGACGGACGTGGCCGTACAACCCTCTCTTGCCAATTCTTTCTCTTCTTTTTTTTTGCTTCTTTCTTTTCTCTTTTTTTTTTCTTCTTTTCTTCTCTTCTTCTTTTCTTCTTTTCTTCTCTTTCTTCTTGAGGGAAACGGGGGGGCTTGATTTCCCCTCCCTTCTCTTCTCTTTCTCTTCTCTTTTTTTTTTTTATAATAGCCCCCATGATTCCTGGAAGCTGCATATGCTTCGAAGTAGCGTCCTCGAGGCCACGAAAGCAGCTGCACCGAGTTTGACTTTTCTCCCCATAGGACTGGCGAAGACAGCACCTGCCATTCATCAAAGTAGGCAAACATCGTTAATTAGGAGGCCATGAGGCCCTAAATCTCGGCGAAGAGATGAAGGGTGGTTTAAGTCCCACCGGGCGTGCCAGAATTGTGGACGCACTTTTCGTTCGTTTATTACGCTCGGCCTCTTCGGGAATGGTTGATTCGTCTATTAAGTGCGTGGGCGTGCCAGTCACAAAGTGACAATTTATTCGGGCTCCGAAGAGCCCATGGTGCGCTCGATCTGACTCGGTCAGACGATTGTGTGGTTCATGTCGGGACCAAAACCCGCCGCGCCATAAAGGTCACGGCGTCATTTACATCCCCCATACGAGGGAACACCCTTGATTAATCGCCGAGATTCAGGGCCTCATGGCCAGAAGATTAATTGCATGGAAAGGCCTATTAGGGAGCATTGAAATCCCCATATGAGGGTGAGAAGAAAGCATTCACGGTCATGTCGGACATGTGCTGACCATTTAATATACGGACGAATGTTCGGCTAGGAAAAAGTGCGATCGTCGCGGGAAAATCAGAGCATATGTATGCCGGGATATGGCAATTTATTGTTCAGAAGAACGAAAAACGTTCTGCTAAACCTCGGTCATAGCGGTCAGAAACCAGTAAATCTGTTGGCCCTGTGCAAGAGCAAGCTGCGACCATACTGCGGTGGGCCCCCCGCGGTCGAAACAAGACTTGCATGAGCGTCATTAATATTTCCGGTGCCAAGGGGCAACGAGGGAATATCCCTTAAATCGGCTGAAAAGCCCTGTGTCTAGGGAAGCGGACGTTCGAAACGTGTCGGTCATTCGGGAGACCGTTTAATATTCGGACGGGAGTCCGGCTTGAGAATATTGTAATCGTCGCGGGAGGACCTGGAACATATGCATGCCGGGATACGGCAAGTTTATTATTCTGAGACACCGAAAACATTCGGTTAAATTTCGGTTAGTGTAGCAGGAAACTAGCGAATTTATTGGCCCGGTGTGAGATCGAGTCGGGATCATACCGGGGGCACCTCCCGCCGTCCAAACGGGGCTTGCGTGGGCATCATTAATGTTCCCGGTGCCGGAGGGCAACGGGGAAGAGTCCCGGGACTAGATTCCAAAACCAAAATATGTTCGAAGGAAGCGAGCTATAGGCCGAGGGTGTGGGTCAGATAATGACCATAATCGGGATGGACCCGAGGTCCAAGCACAGCCCACAAAGGCCTTATTGATATTCCCGTGTATAGGGTCCAGGGATGACAGGAGCCATCTCGTTCTATTCAAATTTCTGTCGGTCACTTGCGGACCACTTGATATTCGGACAAGGGTCCATATTGAAGGTGCGACGTAGATAAGAACAATCCCGTACAAATGTATGCCGAGTTTGCGGCAATTTCAATGAAAGGGCGGGAACGAATCTCGATAGAGTGAATCCGATTTGACGAGCTATCGGCCCGGAGCAATACTGGGTCACGACCACGTCGGGATAGGTGCCGTCGGCCATATCGGTCATGTTCGGACACAGGTCCGTAATAGAAACGCGGCAGAAATCGAGGTGAACCAGTTCAAATGTCTGTCGAACGTGCGGAAATTTTAGTAGTGGCTCGGAAGGGATCCAGCCCAAGAAACGAGTCCGGTTTAATCAGAGTATCGGCCGGAGACTAGGTCGGGGCCTGGCCATGTCGGGATAGTTCCCAAGACTCGGGCCCGGCCTGAGAGGGCGACATTATTGGTCCTTCAGTGCCGGGTCGTGGGAGAGACGGGGCTGGGATGTGGAATTAGTAATACCTTATATTGTTCTTATTACTTCGTTGCTTATCCCTCTTTTCGTATCTGTTCCGGGTGCTTTCCCTCATCTTGCTTACTGTCATTATTACATTTATTATTATTATTATTATTATTATTATTATTATTATTATTATTATTATTATCACTTATTTCATTCATTTCATTCATTTTTTTATACGGATCTGTTCAGGCTTATTTACTCATCATGTTTTTTACTAGCTTGTTAGTGCTGCCATTATATGCCCATATGTACATATATACATGTATTTTTTCTTTGGGGGGAGAGTTGGCCCTTGGCGAGTTAAAAAGGGGGCTAAAGGGGGGTGTACCGATGAAGGAAGGTAGGCAGAAAAGTGTGCAGGCGAAGGGCTGGAGACGTGTGCCGTTGAAGGGCTTGAGGAGGGCGTACCGGTGAAGGCCTGAAGGAAGTGTACCGCTGGGGCGATGGCTGGAGAGTGTGTCGGTGAAGGAGGGGGATAACATAAAGTCTGTACGTTCCTCAGCCTAAAGTCTATACATTGTCTATTCAACCAGCACACAAAGTCTATACGTCCTTTAGTCTAAAGTCCATACATTGCGGCTCAAAGTCTATACATTGTCCATTGGCTGCAGTTCAAAGTCTATACATTGTCTGTTGGCTGTAGCTCGAAGTCTATACATTGATAACCCCAAAGTCTATACGTTGCAGCTCAAAGTCTATACATTGGCCAGCATTCATCAGCTCAAAGTCTGTACATTGGCCAACATAAAGTCTATACATTGCAGCTCAAAGTCTGTACGTTGCAGCTCAAAGTCTATACGTTGTCCATTGGCTGCAGTTCAAAGTCTATACATTGGCCGGCCCAAAGTCTGTACATTGGCCAACTCAAAGTCTATACATTGTTCAGCTCAAAGTCTATACATTGGCCAGCATTCATCAGCTCAAAGTCTGTATATTGGCCAGCATAAAGTCTATACATTGCAGCTCAAAGTCTGTACGTTGCAGCTCAAAGTCTATACGTTGTCCATTGGCTGCAGTTCAAAGTCTATACATTGGCCGGCCCAAAGTCTGTACATTGGCCAACTCAAAGTCTATACATTGTTCTGCTCAAAGTCTATACATTGACCCTTGGCTGCAGTTCAAAGTATGTACATTGCAGCTCAAAGTCTATACGTTGTCCATTGGCTGCAGTTCAAAGTCTATACGTTGGCCAACCCACAGTCTGTACGTTGGCCAGCTCAAAGTCTATACATTGCAGCTTAAAGTATGTACATTGCAGTTCAAAGTCTATACATTGTCCATTGGCTGCAGTTCAAAGTCTATACATTGCAGCTTAAAGTATGTACATTGCAGTTCAAAGTCTATACATTGTCCATTGGCTGCAGTTCAAAGTCTATACATTGGCCAGCCCAAAGTCTATACATTTGGCCAACTCAAAGTCTATACATTGTTCAGCTCAAAGTATGTGCATTGCAGCTCAAAGTCTATACATTGCAGCTCAAAGTCTATACGTTGGCCATTGGCTGTAGTTCAAAGTCTATACATCGTAGCGCAAAGTCTACACATTGGCCATACTTCACTGTTTGCATTTATACAATTCCTCACGCAAAGTTTGTACATTGCTCATTGCTGTGTTCGTGCATGAATCTGCCAAGTCTACACGTTATGGTCCGCTTCAGGGAGACGGTGGAAGAAGAGGTGAGACAGGGAGATAGATGAGGGAGAGACAGAGGGTGTACCGGTGAGGGGGGGAGAGTGTGATGGTGAGGGAGAGAGTGTACCGGTGGGGGGGAATGGAGTGTGTGCCGGTGAGAGGGTGAGAGTGTACCGGTGAGGGGGGAATGGAGTGTGTGCCGGTGAGAGGGTGAGTGGGTGAGGAAGAGTGTGCCGGTGAGGAGCCAAGCAGGTGTGTCATTGAAGGGCTGATAGGGTGTGCCGCTGGAGGGTTGACCAGGTGTACTGGTGAAGGCTGGAACAGGCGTGCCGACGAAGGCCCACTCCTCTGCTACTTATTTTTAAGGCTTTTCTTTTCTTCTTTTCTTTGAGTCTTGAGTAGTTTTATACAAGTCTTTCCTCCTTCTTCTTGCAATCTGTCGTTGTTTTATTCGTTTGATGGTTCTATTGTCTTTTGATATGTATTTATTATCCCATTCGTTTGTTGCATCCTTTTGTCTTTTAACGTCTCGTTATTTTCTATCAAAAATTCGGCAGCATCTCCCCTTGACCCGAGCGTAAGGGAGATAATGGGAACGCGCCCACATGGAGTGGCAGAACCCGACAACTGGAGGTGGGCGCCCGAGGGCGGCAACACCTTAATAAAACTTTGAAAAACACGGGAAAACAGCGAACCGAAGACTTCTAAGCCTGGACAGGGTGGACTGGGTGTTAGCCAAGGCGTACCGGCCAAGAACGAGCACAGGGTGCCTGAGGGGTGTACCGGGCTAGGGAGAGGCCAGGCGTGCCGCTGAGGCACCAAGGGGGAGGCGTACCGCTGGGGGCTGCTATGAGTGTGCCGGCCAAGGTACCGGAAGGGTGTGCCGCTGGAGGAAAGTGCAGGTGCACCGGACAGAGCTCCAAAAGGGGTTGGCCTATTAAAGGGGCAGGGTGTTAGGCCGATCAAACCCACAGTGACTTCCGGCAAGGGGGAAAAAGGTTCAAAGGGGCAGACACAGGTGAAGGCACTGGGCTTTACGGGAGGAGGTTCGTGACCTCAAACCATTCAAGATGGTGCCGCATCCGGAGTAAATCGTCGGCATGAGGGATGAACGCAAACACCGGGAAGCGAAGGGAAAGACGACCAAACGCACTGTGGTCCAAAACAACGAGACAAAGAGAAAACCCACTGAGGGGGTAAGATCTTTATTAATGGGGAGACAAAGGGCCGTAGCCACCCGTGTACGTCACAAAGCATGCCCGAGCTAAGGGTATGGGCAAGAAAGAAAACTAAAGAACGAAAGAACGGAGAGGTGGGAAATCAAAGAACAAAGAGAGGAGGAGGTGTTGGGGATCGAAGCAGGGACGATCGTCCACTGCTCTTTCCCCCACCTTCCCCTACTACATCAAGCCCTCTCTCTCTCTTACTCTCTTCTCGTTGCCTGGTGGCTGTCGGTAGACTCCACGCCGGAGCCTCTCCCTTTTCTTCTCTCTTCTTCTTCTTCTCGTATGCAACTCCGTCTATTCGTCTCTGTCCGTGGGTCTCTTCTCCGTGTCTCTCTTCCTTTTCTTTGCCGGAATGGGAGTGGTTTTATACTCCCAGCAGCGGGAGCCCTCGAGCACGGCAGTCGGAGGCGGGAAGCGGCTGGTCATGATGGGGTTTAACTTCCCCTGTCCTGGATGTCAGGGGAGTAGCCTGCGTGGCCCAACCTTTGGTTGACACCTCGTACAGCTCACTGCGCGCCAAGGATGCGTAGGGTATGGGCGCCACGTCGCTCGGCCGTTGAAAAGCCTTCACGCTGTGCCGCTGGCGGGCTCAAGAAGTGTGCCGCTGGGAGGGCCAAAGGCCGTGCCGCTGAAGGGCTGCCCAAGCGTGCCATTGAAAGGCTGCCCAAGCGTGCCGTTGGAGGGCCTGAAATAGTGTAAGGCTTGAAATAGTGTGCCGTTGGAGGCTTGAAGTAGTGTGCCGTTGGAGGCTTGAAATAGTGTGCCGTGGAAGGCTCGAAATAGTGTGCCATTGAAGGCCCGAAATAGTGTGCCGTTAAAGGCTTAAAATAGTGTGCCGTTGAAGGCACATGGGGCGTGCCGTTGAAGGCTTGCAGGGCGTGCCGCTGAAGGCCATTGGGGCGTGCCGTTGAAGGCCTGCAGGGCGTGCCGCTGGAGGCCATTGGGGCGTGCCGTTGAAGGCCTGCAGGGCGTGCCGTTGAAGGGCGTTGGGGGTGTGCCGCTGAAGGCCAAGGGCGTGCCGCTGAGAGGGGCCAGTGGCGTGCCGCTGAAGGGCCTTGGGCGTGCCGTTGAATGGCTAAATGGGCAGTTTTGAGCCCGTTGTGAGCACGAGTTGTGGCCCGTTTGATTTTCTTCGAGGCCCATGGATTGTGGGGCTCTTGGTGGTTGATTTCTCTTCACTGTCGTGACTCTGGAGATGGCTTCACGGCAGTGTGCATATTTGGGGAGTCTGGGTGACTAGTCTCTCCGGGGTTTCTTCACTCGGTGCCGTTGTTGATGCTGGGCCGAGCAGGATATCTGTGCGTGCAATTTTTGGTGTCCACACCTAGTGGAGAGCAATCGCGTGCCCCTCTTCTCTCCTGCCCCCGCTCGCATCTCATTTTTTCCACTCGCTGACTTAAGCATCGGAGTGTTTTCCTCGGGGTTACAACCCTGGGCCTCCTGATCATCTTTTTCCCTCTTTGCAGAATCCTGTATTGGAGTGGCTGCATCCTGTGATTGCTCTCAATCGGACAGCTCAGGGCTTGGCCTGAGATCTTGCCTCTTCATCTGGCGCTATCTGTGGGAAATGAGCAAGAAGCCAGTATGTTGCGAAGAAGCAACAATAGGAGAGTTACCGGTGACTAGGGGAAGGTGCCAGCGGCCACAAACGAAGGGCCCGTGTCGTCGCATTCATTGACCAGCCCCCTTCCGAATGATCAGGCCAACGCCCCACCCCGGCCGCCACCCATGGGGGACAGCCTACTGCGGTGGATCAAGATACCTTCCGTTTGCTCAATGCTAAACTGGACACCCTCGTCGATTTGATGAGGGCCCAGGTAGTTGGAGAGGAACGGTCTCAGCATTCCCGTGCAAGCCCCCCCATGCAGAAACCTCCAGGATAATGGCTGGAGGCCGCTTTATTCTTCAGGGAGGTCGTATCATCTGGACTAGGGCGGGTGGTCCTTCTCAACCTCCACCTCCACCTGCGGAGTAGGAGGCCTCCTCCCACCCGCAAGGAAGAAGGAGCGAGGCGGAACCACCTCGTCGACAGATGGAGATGGCCGCCCCTGCCACGGAGCGGTAGGGGAGAGGCCAGGGGCATACCATGAGCCCCCCGACGCCATCTCATGCCCATCCGAAGCTCTACCTCCAACTCCGGGACTTTGAGCGACGGTTTGCCGAACAGGAGCGTGCTCTCCGCGCCCTACAACGAAGCTCCGTAAGTAAGGAGGATGAGAATCGGTCCCCTTTCTCCCCTGAAATTCTGGAAGCTGAGATATGCCCAAGAGTTTCTCTCCCGGCCTTCAAATCTTACGACGATCTGGGTGACCCGGTCGATCACTTCGACAGCTTTGACGCCCTGATGACTCTACATGGGGCGATATATGCCATCAAGTGCGGAACATTTGTGACTACCTTGGTGCAAGGAGATCAGGCTTGGTTTCGAGCACTCCGCCCCGGGAGCATCACTGGTTTCTGGCAGTTTTGGCGGCTATTCAAAGAGAGCTTCGTCGGGAGTGGACCCTCAAGGTCGATTGTGGGGCTACTCACGCTCAAGCAAGCCCCGGGAGGAAAGCTACGAGCTTACATCAACCGTTTAAAGGCGGAGGCCCTGCGCATCCCCCACCTCGACGTAGCTTCTGCTATCACTACGTTGACCAGGGGTATGCACGATGAAGGCCTCCAACGAGAACTGGTGCTCCATCCCCCCGCCACCCTCGCCGACTTGGTGTCCTTAGATTTACGCCATGCAAAGTGCGAGGAGGTCCTCACCGCCGGCCAGGATCCTCCCTGCCAAGGGAGAGAGGGGGAGAGAAACTGACCATCCGAGCAGACCTCCAGCCAGGGAAAAAGGAGGAATCACAAGAACAATCGTAAGGAGCTACCGTGTAAGTTCGAGCGATACACCCCCTGTCCGCCCCCATCTAAGAAATATATTGGGAGATCAAGGATTTGGGTCTGCTCCGCCGACCCGAGCCGATGAAGGCTGATCCCAGGCGCCACAATCGCAGGAAGCACTTCCAGTTCCATGACAATCACAGTCACCACACTGGTGACTGCCAGTAGCTCAAGGATGAGATAGAGAGTCTCGTCCGTCGTGGACACCTGACCTAGTATGTGGCCGAGCCTCGAGACGCTCATGTGGACCCCATGGAAGAAATCGACAATCACCCCCGAGGGATTCACATCAACGTCATCTCGGGGTGATCGGCCTCCAGAGGAGATGGCAACTGGGGAAGGAAGTGTCATGCCGAGCGAGCCAGCCAAGCCGTCGAGCCTACTAGGGCCTCGACTCTGACGAATGAACAGCAAGCCTTGGTGTTCTCCGACCAAGATATGGAAGGGGTGGTTACCCCGCACGATGATGCCCTTGTACTTTCAACGGCTATCAATCACTGTAATGTAGATAGAATATTGGTCGATAATGGTAGTGCACTTGATGTTTTGTCGTATGACTATTTCTTAAAGATGGGAGAAAACTCGTCAAAATTGCGTTCGGTCTGAACCCCCTTTTGTGGGTTCAATGGTCAAGCTACTTACCCCGAGGGAGCCCTAAGCCTGCCTGTTACTCTCGGGACTCCCCCTAAAGCCATGATTTTTGTGGTAAACTTCATTGTGGTAAAAGGGATAACGACCTATAATATCATCTTCGGCCGAATAAAGGCCGTGCCGTCCACCTACCACCAAAAAATGAAGTTTCCCACTAAATTTGGCACGGGAGAGGTCCGAGGTAATCAGGCAACAGCTAGAAGGTGCTACGTAATCTCGGTGGAAGTCATGCGTCCTGAGGACGCGAACAGAGGTCCAGGTATCATCGAGGACAAGTTGGCGATAGGCAAGCCCAATGGGGAGCTGCTACCAATCTTCCTCAAAGATGACTCGGCCCTTGAAGTCAAAATTTGGGAGGATTTGTCATCCGAAGTTCAAATTCAATCTAAGGAATTTCTTTCGGAGTATATTTATGTCTTTGTGTGGTCTGATGAGGATCTCCCTAGGATCCCGGAGGAAACTGTGATGCACCGTCTTAACCTCGATCCAATGGTGAAGCTGATTCAACAGTGAAAAAGAAGGCACGCCCCAACAAAAGAGGAGATTATAAAAGAGCAGATCAACAAGGGGAAGAAGACTGGGCTATTTCGTCTGGTCCTTTACCCGACTTGGTTAGCCAATGTCATCCTAGTACCTAAGGCCTCGGGCAAATGTCAGATGTGCGTCGACTTCACAGACCTTAACAAAGCTACTCTAAAGGATTATTCTCCATTACAGAGCATCGACCAACTAGTCAATTCAACCTCGGGTAATGAGCTATTCAGCTTCCTGGATGCCTACTCCGGGTATCACCAGATCCGAATGCACCCCGAGGACATTGAGAAAACAATGTTTACCTCTGATCTCAGCATATTGCTACACCCGGATGACTTTCAGGTTGAAGAACACTGAAGCAACTTATTAGAGGTTAATCAATCAGATTTTCAAAGACCAGATCGGTCGAAATGTCGAAGCCTACATCGAGGACATGCTCGTCAAGTCACCGAAGGTCGAAGATCACTTCTCCGACTTGGCCGAGACCTTTCGCACTATCCAAAGGTACAATATGAAACTCAACCCTTCCAAGTGTGCCTTTGGAGTCAGGTCTGGAAAGTTCTTAGGGTTTTTGGTGACCCAACGGGGGATTGAGGCAAATCTCGAGAAGATCCAGGCTATCTTGGATATGCGATGACCGACATGCGTCAAGGATGTCTAGTGCCTGACAGGGAGGATCATCGCGCTCCACCGCTTCCTATCTCGAGCTGCGGAGCGCTGCCTCCCATTCTTCAAGTTGTTGAGAGGGCCGAAGATTGCGACTCCTACTTTCGCCTGGGATGATGAATGCAAGAGAGCCTTTACCGAGTTAAAGCAGTTTCTGATGGCCCCCCCAGTGCTTTCGAAACCCGTGCCTAGAGAAACTCTGTATCTTCATCTCTCGGCAACACCTTCTATTGTTAGCTCAATACTAGTCCAAGACAACCGAGGAACTCAGAGGCCGGTATACTACATCAGCAAAGTGCTCTTGGATGCCGGAAAGAGGTACCCCACAACCGAGAAGCTCGTGCTAGCGTTGGTGACATCAGTTAAGTGCCTTCGGCCCTATTTCCAAGGACACAACATTGTGGTGCTGACCATCGAACCCTTAAAGAAGATTCTGGCTCACCTCAGATGACTCGTCAAATGGACAGTTATGCTCGGGACCTTTGACATCTCCTTCCGCCCTCATACTGCCATAAAAGGTCAAGCACTCGCAGACTTCATTGTAGAAAATGTTGTTCCGCCGGATGAGACACCCCCGCCTGCGGCTGGCCCGGCCTGGGAACTTTTCATGGGCGGGTCATCGAGCTCGACCGGCAGCGGTGCATGTGTTCTCTTTAGCTCCCCGGAGGGAGTGGAGTTGCAGTATGCCCTGAGGTTCAAATTCACGGCATCCAATTACACCTCCGAATATGAGGCCCTATTTTCTGGGGCTCGAATGGAGAGCCGTCTGGGAGCGGAACGGGTAAGGATTTACAATGATTCCCAGTTAGTTGCCAGCCAAGTCAACAAAGACTATGGAGCTCGGGAACCACTGATGGTTAAGTATCTCCAGCTGGTGAAGGAGATAGCTCGGCTATTCGAGATCTTTCAAGTAATTTGGATAGCTCGGGAGGAAAATTGCCGCGCAGACGTGCTCTCACGATTTGCTTCTTCCATCAGCTCGGATGGAACCTGGTCGGTCCACCTCGAGGAGCTAGAGCATCCCAGCGTGGACCCCGAGTTCGTAGTCACTGTGTAGGTATCGCCCGACGATTGGACAGCACCCTACATAGCCTGGTTAAGCGACACTCAAGAACTTGCAGACCCGCGAGAGGCCAGACGTCTCAAGTATCAAGCCCGGAGGTTTATTTTTCTCGATGGATTTCTTTATCGACGGTCCTTCGCAGGACTCCTCCTTAAGTGCCTTGAACCCCGGGAGGCCCGGTGAGCAATCAAGGAGATTCACGAGGGGATCTACGGCGCACATCAAGGATGGAGGTCAATCGCGAGGATCTTGCTGCGACAGGGGTACTGGTGGCCCACTTTACAACGTGACTGCTTGGCCTATGCTCGAGAGTATAATCGTTGTCTGCGGTTCGACCATCTGATCCATCAACCGGATTTGACACTTGTAATGCTCACCGAGCCTTATCCTTTCGCTCGATGGGGAATTGACATTCTGGGCCTTTCCCGGTGGCCCGGGCTCAGAAGAAATTCCTTATCGTCGCCATCGACTATTTCTCCAAGTGGATCGAGGTCGAGGCCTCCACGAAGATAACAGAAGGGGTAATTTGGAGTTTCATGTGGAGATCGATCATATGTCGCTTTGACATCCCCTGAGTGATAGTAAGGATAACAACCGACAGTTCAAGTGCGTTTATTTTAAGAATAAGTGCGTCGACCCACATATTTACAATCACTTCACCTCGGTGACCCACCCGCAGGCTAACGGTCTGGTCGAGAATGCTAATAAGACTCTTCTTAAAGGCATCAAGACCAGACTCGGGAAAGCTAAGAAAAATTGGTTCGAGGAACTGCGCAGTGTACTTTGGTCATACCGCACCACTCCAAGGGCCTCTAGAGGTGAAACCCCATTTCAATTGGTTTATGGCACTGAAGTAGTCATCTCGTTAGAGACCGGTAGCCCATCCCTTCGGGTTATTAACTTTTAGCCTGAGCTCAACGGCCAGAAGCTATTAGAGAACCTCGAATTGGCCGATGAAGTGCGTGAGGCTGTGAGAATCCGAGCGATGGAGTACCAGCATCGCATGGCCCATTACTACAACGCCCAGGTTCGGGATCGACAGTTCCTACCAGGGGACCTAGTTTTGAGAAAGGCCGAGGCCTCTTGACCACTGGAGGCGGTGGGGAATGTGGCCCCTAATTGGGAAGGCTCTTACCGAGTGGTCGAGATGCTCGAAAAAGGGGCCTATCGGTTGGCAACCATGGAAGGGGAATCGATCCCGCGGACTTGGAATGCTACGGTGCTACACAAATTTTATTTTTGAGTTCACACCAGCCATGCGCAACACACGAGCATGTAAAAATAAGTACAGAAGTCAATTAGAATAAAAATTTTCTATTGCGTCTTTATTCATACATCGGAGGCGCAACAGCCCTTACAATGAGAAAGCGACAGCTCGGCACATACAGGGCGAGCAGCTTCAAGGCGAGCCACTGACTCCACCAAAGGTGGAAAGTGGCTCGGGTGATGAAACTGTCGGCCCAGTTGTGCCTAGATTTGAGTGTATTTCCTAGAGAGACCCAGCAGAAAAGAAGTGTTGGACCATGCCTACCATCTGGGAAGATGGTGTGGGCAAGAAGAAACAAGAAAAAGAAAAGATGAGGAGCAAAAGAAAAAAAAGAGATAATGAAAAGAAGAAGAATGAGGGGGAGAGCCCCTTGTTGGAAGGAAGAGGGAGGGGAGGCGGACGAGGGGGAAGCCTCTACCGGGTGGCCCAGAGTGGCCTCCCGATGCCTCGTTCTCCCGAAAGGGAGGATGCAACAGAAGGCGCACCCCCAGAGCCCCCTTCCCTCTCCCTGGGTGGGCGACAACACGTCTAGGGGGAAAGACCTATGGCGTGTCTTCCCTTCTGCTATGTCATCCACCCAGTCATCTTCCATTCATCTATGCCGTGTTGGCCCAACAGCTCCAGAAAACTTCGGGGTCTTGGTCTTCATTGGAAGACTCCATGGCTCCTCTTCCGTGAGACTAGAAGGAGACGAAGAAGGCGGCCGAGGGACGGGTAAAGAGGGCGGGTTAGCTCGACGCGAGGATGTGCAGGCCCAAGCTGATCTTCCAAGCCTTTTATAGGCCGAAGATGAGGCGGTGCCCCTCCTACACGTCAGCACCCCGCCTTAACTGCTCCCTCCCCTGATGAGACATGAGCAGACTCTGAAAAGACTCTTCTGGATGTGGTTGTTCGTAAGTTTGAGGGCTCATTGTGGGGAACACGTGAAAGTTATGATCCTTTAATGTCTGGGGATACGAATGGATGCAAACACCCCACATGGGAATAGGTGAGGACAAAGCGGGCGTTATATGCCTGACCCTGATTTTTTGGTAGGAGAATCGTACGAAGACATTATTCGCTGACGTTCACAGATATGGTGAGCAGTACTCAGTCAAAGATTTCCAATGGGAACGATTTCTTTTGTGTATAAAGGAAAGGGAGTACAAAAAGCAGCACATACGGGGAGGGGAGAAAGGCCAAAGTACAAATTGATCTTAGTCTAAGGAGATCGGAGAAGAGGGTCAGGGAGTCGATTGCCTTCTAGAAGCTTGGAGGCTCTCGGTGTCCAGCGCCACTTCTACGACAGGAGGCTGCGCACGCCTAGTCTCCTCGGGATCCATTGGCTCGGGCACTGACCCTACTTGTGTAGGAACTACCTCGACTGAGTGTTCGCTCGGGATGACTGGGGATGGTTGTTCTTCCTCCGTAGGGTCAGGGGAGCCCTCGACCTCTTCATCCAAGGCGTCAGGCTCGGGTGAGGAAGGAGGAGTCGTGCTTTCATTGCCCGAGTCGTACCGTTGCGCAAAGTCGACAATGAGATCACCGATGACCTGGGCTTGCACCAGGCACACTCCCCGCTTGAACCCCTACGTAAAACCCTTCCTCAGTCCGCATTTGTAGCCCGACTGGTAGTAGGTCAAGGCGGATTTCTTCAGAGCCCCTCGGTACTCTTCCGAGGTGAAGTATCACTCTATCACCTTTGCCTCAGCTTATGCCGCCCCGACCTCGATCCCCGCTATCTTCACCTCGGCCTCCGCCAACTTAGCCTCGGCCTCTGCTCTCCCCCGCTCTTCTGTTAGGAGGCGGCTCTTGAGTTCCTCCCGCTCGGCCTCCCATAGCCTCAAGCTCGCCTCATGAGCTTGGCGCTCCTTTTCCAGGAGCCCACTCTTGAGCTCGGCCGAGTACCAGGCTTGGGATAGCTTCTCTGTCAGGGACCACACTTCCTCTTGCTCTACTAGGGCCCGAGAACGGAGTGATGCCGCCTCCAAGCGGAGTGCTTCATGCTCGGAAGTGAGAAGGGCAAGTTTTCGATCCAGTTCAGCGTGGGCCTTAGCTTCTGCCGCCTCGCCTCTCTCTGCCCGTGCTATACGGTCAATGACCTTGGCCCCCAGTTGGGCCATGAAGAGACGCCCCTCCATGAATCACTCCAAGAGCACCTTGGAGGAGCAGTGTCGAAACACATCCTGGACGGAGGAGGTCGCCAGCGACCGGCAACAGTTGTAAAGTGGTGCCCTGGTGGTGAATCGTCGCTGCTGGGGGCCAGAAGCACCCTCTGTCTACTATGGCAGTGAGGGGACCCCTCCGGGGCTCCTTGATTAAGGGGCATCAGCGCCCGATTCAGTTGGGGGGACCACCTCAGCCTCGCCTCCTGAAGGCTTGACGTTGGCCCCCTCAATCGCGGCCTGCCCCGCTGGAGGCTCGGTCACTAGGGCCTCAGCGGGGGCGGGGAGGATTAGAGAACCCACTGATAGCATTTGAGGTGGAGGAGCCCTTGCTGAGTAGAGAACCCTCATCTTCTTTCACTTGCTCTCCTTAGCAGATATGGCCTTCATGGATGCCAGCATCAATTTTTGCTCAGGGTCTTTTCGGTTGGACCCCCTCCGCTCTAGCTCCTCCCCGGTGAGGGCCCGCTTGTCTTTATCTTGGGGAGCAGGAAGGCCCTCGATCTCCCAAGCCGCCTGAGGAGAGTCCTGAGCGACTGCTGCCTGTTCCTCCACGACCCCCTCTGTGGATGCGGTCTCGATCGGCCAGTCTTCCCCCGCGCCGCGAGTAGTGTCTGCAAACCGAAAAAGAATTTGTCAAGGGAAGGCTGGCTGGGTCGGGTGAGTAGACTCGGTTCCCTCGACTTCTTACCTCCTGCGAGCAAGGGGACGTGAGTATAGCGCTATAGGTTAGCCTCGCACATAAGCTCCGCAGTCGACCGTTTGTGACTTTGAAGGATTCTAACGCCATCTTTGACCTCCTGGGACATCGCCGCGGGCCTCTCAAGGGAATTGCCAGGTGGAAGTTCGGCTAGACTGGGAAGTTCTAAGAATGGCCCTTGGTGAACGTTACCCAGAAATATTGGTGTAGATATATTTAATCCACCCGCCCCGAACTAAGCATGAAATAGCATGAACAAGGGAAAAGGGGCGATGAAGAATATGATTGAACCGTGATCACCACCAAGGGTTTACAATAGGAAAAATGTGCT
The DNA here is from genome assembly GCA_022559845.1 of Amorphophallus konjac. Classification (NCBI taxonomy): domain Eukaryota; kingdom Viridiplantae; phylum Streptophyta; class Magnoliopsida; order Alismatales; family Araceae; genus Amorphophallus; species Amorphophallus konjac. The sequence continues at coordinate 513,868,422 of CM040121.1, read as the reverse complement.
ATAGAGATTGAAATACCTACTGTGTACCTTGGAAAAAAAAGGATAAAGAACGCGGCTAAAGAGGACCACCAAAACTTGATAGCGCGTGGTATGGGGTGCGGGAACTTACGTGGGATGACACCTCCTTGCCTTCCAGCCGGTTAGAAGAAGAGGGCCTCATGTTCTTCTTGCTTTCCTACAAAATAAAGCTCAAACACAAGGATAAAAACCCATTAGAAATCAAAGTGCAGAATCTGTCCTGAACTGCATAAAACAGTGTTAGAAAAGGGGGAAGAATGCACCGGGGGGAGGTTTTTAACCCATGTGAAAGGGTGGAAAGAGTAGGTGTGTGTATTGTGAATGATTATGCATGAAGAAAATGAATTATCACGCAGTATAATAGTAGGGAGAAGCAACGTAAAACGGGAAAAAGTGCATGCAGAATGTAGAAAACTGGAAATCTGTGATGATTTAAGAAAATAAAGGGTGAAGAACTATGGAAAGAAACGAGAGAATAGAGCCCTTGAGCGTGGAAACCGAAGTTAATACTTCCCTAGATGGGTTGAGGTCAAAGATGTGAGTCGGAGATGTGGCATGGCTTCGCCTCGAACCCGGAAAATGCCCCCCTTCATGCACTGCAAACTGGATGCTTTATATAGAAGTGCAGAAACCCTAGGTTGAAAATCCAAGGATAACCACCCAAAAATCGAGATATAGATTGATTAATCATGGGATAATAGTGGTGATAGAGTCCTAGGATCGATTAGAATCGAAGTGGACGGATATCTTCGGCGAGATTGGCTCAAACAAGGACTCCAAAGAGTCCTCAGGCAAAGAAAACAGAGCCACGGGTGTGCAGGACTCTACAAAGAGAACACGGTTTGTCGAGCAACTGCGGCTAGATGACCGCGATTAAGCCAAAACCACAGCTATGAAGAGCCTCAAATGGAGTCGACACACAAACCAACAGAGGTGATGCAGCGAAGATGGTGAAGACAACCAATATGCGGTCTTGGGATAACCGCGGCTTGATAGTAGTGGTTCCAACAAGACCGCGACTAAGCCGTTTATAGGCTTCACCCCGGCGACTGTTTGAGCATCCGAACTTGCACAAAATGGACCCGAAAGTGGGAAAATAGAAGGTAAAAGTCTCCAAAGCTCAATGGGCTTGAAAAATGACCAAGAAATAGGCTCGAAATACGGTCAAAGAAGACTCCAAAATAATGGATAATTTGGAGCATCACGGAAGATGAATAAGGGAAATAACTCGACTTGTAGGCTGAAACCGGGTGTCAACAATTGGGTCTTCCACCCTTTGTACGAGGAATCCCGGGGAGAGAGAGTAACGCAACTCATCCCCCTCCTGGCTTGAATAAAGAAGAAACCCCTCCCGGCCTGGGTATGCTCTTTCAGTTCATAGAAAGTATGAAAGAGGTCGAGGGATAGGGGAAGGTCACTTTTGTCGCCCTGAACGATGAATGAGAAAATGAAGGTATAGGAGTTGGAGACCAACTGGATAGGGGCTAGTGGGTAAGAGGCCAGTAACTTGACGAGAAAGGGGTGGAGGGGGAGACGGAAGCCGCACTTCCAGGTAAAAAGGTAACTACAGAAGGAACCCTGCGAGTACTCAGGCTAGACTCATGTGGTTGGCAGGGGGAGTAAGCATACCGCCAGGGCAATCAGAAGTGGACTTTGAGCTCCCTCACATCCCCCTCCGTGTGCTTACTGCAAGGTGGGCGGCACGACGCCGGGGCGGAACTCCCCGTTCCCTGTTCCTCCTCTTGACCCTGGACGTCCTCGCTACGTTCCGCCATGGAGGATGTGGGGGAAGATGAAGAAATGCCCGAATATGAGGAAACCGTACGGAAGGAAGCTGCCGAATCGCCTCCGCAGTAGTCTCTGCGAGCTCCTCAAAAGCACTAGTGATCTCCCGCTCTTATCTGGTTCCCCTCCTGGAACATGCATCTCCCTCAGAACTCACGAAAGCGGGGGGAGATAGGCAATACCCTAACGGGAAGGTGGGAAGCGGGAAAGCCAAGAAGCTTCTTATATCCCCAGGCCGCCCTAAGGAAACCACCGCTACTCCTCGTCGCTTGGTACACCCCAAGGCGGCGCGCTCCAACCGACCCCAAAGAGACATGGTCATTACGCTTGAGCCCCCACGCATTAGGGCAACCACATTTATGGCCCGAGAAGCGAAACTGGGACAGCTCACGAAGGCCAAATTTTTGCCCTTGCCGAAGACCATCTCTACTCTCCTAGCCCATCCTTGGCTCAGGAGTAGGGGGGCAAGTGGAGAGGAGAAGATTCGCAACCCACTACGTACGCGGCCCAAATGGCCCATCGAGGCCTGCGAGGCCCAGGAAGTGACAGCCCTATCAGGGCGGACTTACCACAAGGCCCTGCTTGCCCAAGGCCCACATAACCTGTCGGGCCTCAGCTCGGTCCCTCGATTGAGAGCCTCCCCATTTCAGAGAAGTGCATGCGGGCAGTTTTATCGAGCGATCCCAAGGTCGGGGGAATATCCCCTACAGATGCCCGCATGCCTGGGCCCCCAACCTAGGAGAGGGGTGCCCCCCCCTTTATCCTCTGCAGATTAGCTAGGTATAAAGACTCCTGGGCGGGTTAGGGTGAATTCCTCGCTATTGGTTCTTATCCAAGCGAAGGTTATGCTATTACCTGGGAGAGGGAAGCTCAAAGGGATCAGGAGGAGGTACGAGTCCTTGACCGGAAAGAGTTCCACTTATGGACGTAGCCCTTCTCCGGCCCTCGTTTCTCCTCTACCATGGGGAAAGAGCCTGCTGCTATATAAACCCAAAGAACCCCTCCGGGAAGGTAAGCTCACTCTCAGTCACTTCACCTGGTGGAGAGCAATCTCGTGCCTCTCTTCTCTCCTGCCCCCGCTCGCATCTCGTTTCTACCACTCGCTGACTTAAGCATCAGAGGGTTTTCCTCGGGTTACAACCCTGGGCCCCCTGATCGACTTCTTCCCACTTTGCAGAATCTTGTACTAGAGTGGTTGCATCTTGTGATCGCCCTCAATCAGACGGCTCAGGGTTTGGCACGAGATCTTACCTCTTTAGGGTCCAGCCCATATTCTAATAGAAAGTAATCATGAGTTCTCGTTTGCTAAAATTTTATGCCTTCTTAAATGTTGAGTAAATAAAAATAAGTTATATTAGTAATATGGACAAGCCCTCTGTGATTTTACCTATCATGCAACTTAATTTTTAAGGGCTTGAAACCGTAGAGGAATGAAGATTCATAGTCCATAATATTTAAGGGCAACGTTAAAGTGTCACACTTTAGGCGACTTATTTTCTTATATTTTTATCACTGTCTGATTTGAAAATTATACGACGGGCTAAGTTTAACTTAAGTTATGTATTTCTCCAACTAGAGAGCATCAAACTTAAGTTCCAACCCAACCTCATGTCACCATCCAACGAGATAATAGGGGATAGGAGGGTTGAAGATTGTAGGAAATGCCTCAACCCTAGGCCATGTTTTGTTTCGGGTTTACCCTAGGGATAAGCCTACTTAACCTTAAATTTAGCCCATTTTATTTTGGTAAGAGTGAATTTAATAAATTCAGATTAATTTGAGTAAATCTGAATTAATCTGGATTAATCTATCACATCTCAATAGGTGGGATAACTTAATCAACTTGTTATCAAATTAAAATAGAAGAAAAATAGGCTAAGTCGATCTGCACTCTTTTAATATGAGATAAACTTAAATCTCAAAAGGACTCCATTTCATCGTACTTAACTTGCTCCGACTATTAACGTAAATAACTCCCGAATACAATCTGGACTAACCATGAATGTGAAACATTGGGCTTTCTCTCTCTAGTTTTTTCTAGTGTAAGAAACTCCGGATTTTCTCCAGCCGTGTTTTCTTCTTTCCCGGCGCGCCCCTCCCTGCCGACCATGGCTGGCGTGGTCGGGGCTTTACCTTCCACTTCGGCGCCACTGGAGATTGGTTCCTCATCCTCCCAAGCTATCTCCCGCCAGACTTTCGCGCAGGCTCTTATGGATTCCAAGCAGAGGCCGCCGAGGATCACGATTCCAGTGAAGGATCCGGCGTATACTGATCGGGGTGAGCCTGCGGTGTTCTTCACCAAGGTGGAGGTTCAGGCGTCCATTCGCTTTCTCTCCTTCTCCATTGTGGCCAAATGTGCTTATGGATAGCCTTCTTTCTCTGAAATCAAGAGCTGTCTGGTGCAGCGATTGGCGTTATCCTCTGACTTTGTTATCATTAAGCTTAATCCGAGGCATCTACTCATCCGTTTTGATAGTGAATCTGATTTCACAAAGCTGCTGATACTGAAGAACCTTTATATCAAGGGATTTTTATTTCGGTTCTTCCGTTGGACACCAGATTTCAATTTTGATGCTGATCCGCCGACGGTGCCGGTTTGGATTGGCTTTCCAGCCTTGCGGGCGAATTTGTACCATGAGGATTATCTGCAGTCTATTGCTGAGAACTTTGGGATGGTACTGCGCATTCATGAAAAAACACTGGCCATGACAGACACCTCGGAGGCTCTAGTTTGTGTGGACATGGATCTATCAGCTCCGCGCAGGGAGCGGCTATGGATCAATTTGGATGGTTTTAGCTATTGGCAATTGGTTAGTTATAACTGTGTTCCTGCTCTCTGCTCATTCTGTCACAAGCTTGGCCATTCTGTTGATGGATGTAAGAAGAAACAAGGTAGAATGGCCCGAAATCAATTGGTTAAAGATCAGGATCCTAAGAATTCTAGGCAGGCCTTTAGGCCTAGGCCGGCAGGCTCTCTGGCCGTTCGACACAGTGTGACAACGGATAATAAGTTCGAGATTCTTCACCAGGCTGCTGAGATTATGGAGATGCAGCAAGCTAACCCAGAATTAAATAATTCTAATGGGACTCTTCAAGATCTTGAGGGGGAGGAGTTTATTCCTGTTAAACAGCAGATGATTTGTAATATCCCAGACCTTTCGGATCCTTCTTCTTGGGTCCCGGATCAGCTTTCTCAGAGTGTCCGGCTCTGTTGTGTCCATAATTTCGTTTCGGACATCTTTCGTGTTCGGATCGGCGCGATACGGAGTTGTTTCGGAGGCCCGGAGTGTGTCCGCGACTTTTCCGCGCGTGTTTTTCGATTCCCGATGTGTGTTTTGGCAAATCCTTCGGAACCTCGTTGCGGGTGAACCGGGTCGTTCACCTAGGCGAGATTGGTACCGTTGCGATTGGCACATTCCGAGGATCGCGGAAATGTAATTTTTAATTTTTTGGTATTTTCTAGATTTTCTGGGTTTTCTATAAATACCCTCCCTTTTTCTCTCTCCCCCCACCTTTCTTCTTCTTCTTCCTCCTTCCTTCTTCTTCCCACCGTGAGCGCCCCCCCTCTCTCTCCCATTCGACCAACGATGATGCGACGGCGTCCCCTCCCGCTGACGACGGCAGTGGGCTACGGCGTGACGGCGTGGGCGACGGTGAGGCGATCGTGGCGGCGTAGAGCTCGTGGGCAACCGTGAAGGGACGAGGGTTCTAAAGAGTTCTTCGCGATTTGTGAACGATCCGGCGTGCCATGAGGCAAGATCGAGGTAGGGTGACGTTCCCTAGCCTCTTGCGTTCCTTTCCCGTGATTTGTAGGCCGAGGGGAGGCGGAGAGACGGGGTTTCATGTCGGGTTTGGGTTTTCCATGATTTGGGGAGAGTTCGCCCGATCTATGTTTTTAGGCCGCGATTCGGCTTTTTGATGGCTTAGAAGCATGCTAGGGGTCCCTAGGGGGCTTCCCCCTTGTTTTTCCCCTCTCCTATGGAGGCATGGGGGCGCGGTTGGTGTTTTTGGGCGTTTCACACCATTTTTTCGTCGGGACGGTGTGACAGTCCTTCCAGTGACCGTCACATCCTGTGACGCCCCAGGGTGGGCGCGTCATAGTTCTGTTTTGGCCAACTGGGTGGTCCGTGGGTGTGACGGTCCCACGATAGACCCCCAGGGCACTATGACGCGCCTAGGTTGGACCGTCAGGTGACGATCTGACCGTTGGCATTCGACCGTTGGGTTTTGACCGTTGGGGGTTACGGTCTGTGACGCACCAGGGCTGGCGCGTCAAAGCCTCGTAACGCCCCTGTGTGGGTGTGTCAGAGTTGACGCGTCCCCTTCTTCTAATGCTCCTTGGCTGGACCGTTAAAGGTTGTGACGCACCGAGCGGTGAGCGTCACAGCTTGTTTCTTCTTCTCTTGTGACGCACCAGGTCTGGCGCGTCAGAGACTGTGACGCACCAGGGTAGGCGCGTCACACCCAGTTTTGAACCGAACGTCTGACGGGCCTATGTTGGGCCGTCAGGCGGCTGTTATGGTCCAGCATTAGACAGTGAGAGCATGTGGCGCGCCTAGTGTAGACCACCAAGCTCTGGACTGCACCAGATGGTTCACAGTCCTGTTTCTTCTCCGACCGTTGTCACCGTGCGACGGTGCTGGTACGTGGGCGGTCCCCGTACTTCGTCGGACACGGATGTTGTTTTCCGTTGACTTGAGAGTCTACTCCTTCAGTGACCCTCCACTAGTCGTAGCCTGCTTACACGTTTAGTGGTCCCACCAGGGGGTGGTGGAGAGGCTGCCCAGGGGACGGTTTTAGACTGGTTTCTGTCGGGCCCCGCGTCTAGTAGCCAGAGTCCGGCTGAGGGGAAAACTGGTCAGAGGGCCAGACCAGGGACGCACGGTCTGTGTGTACACACATGGTTGGGGGCGGTTGGACCCACGCTGATGAGCATGACCCCAACTAGTCACTTGTTTGTGGTTACTCGTACGGTGTCCTTGCCTCCATTGGGGGCTATCCTGCCAGGCGGACACCTGCGGTGCGGCGTAAGACGTCAGGGGGCGCTACCGATTGTGCTTCTAGTGGGAGGTACTCTTGTCGAGTCAGGAGTGATAGACTGTCAGTCAGTCTTTGTGACCTCGACCTTCGGGTTTTGGTCGTGATTGACCGTTGAGTTCTGGTTGTTTCGTCGTGGCACGTGTGTCGATTTTCGTTCCGAGAAACCGAGGTTTGTAGTTACCTGACTTTTTCACTTCTGAGGTACTCGCTTGCTGCTAGTGTAGCGGCTTTCCATTTTGCGAGGTAGGGTTCGAATGATCCCTACTGAGTCTTGTTCCGATACTCATTCCCTGCGTGTTTTCACCGTGTTTCAGGCGAGGCGCGACTTCAGGGGGGCTCAGCGTGGTTCGGGTGCCCAGCGTTAGTCCCAGAGGTCAGAGCCGGGGTATGTCCCGTGTAGCTGTACTTTTCTTTCTTGTCTCTGTACTAGTTGTGGACTACTGTTGTTATTTTGTTTTATCTTGTGGACCATGTATCATGTAAAATGTTAATTTATTTCCTGCTTAATCATATTAACTGTTTAATTTCTGTAATTATTTGTGATACTTGTGTAGTCTCCACACCATCCTTTTAACCCTTCCGAGTCTTCGGGCTCGTGGGTGGCGGTTCGAGTCTCGGGTTATTGGGCCTTCCCGGTAATCGGATTCTCAGGTCGTTACATGATTCTTGTGGAGTCTCCCTCTTCTCCTAAGTCATTTCTTGGTGTTTCTGATGGGCAGGAATTAGATGGTTGTGTAATACCTAATAGAGAAGGGGAAGGCTGTGCATTACCCGTACTCCCTTCCTCTAATGGTCCTGGTGATGGAGTTGATGATGCTAGTCAACAGTTATGTACTGATTCAGTGGTAAAGTCCAAGGGGGATTTGGAAGTCTATGCTGCGGCCCCTGATGTGAAGGTCCCAAATAATGTGGTGACACAAGATTTATTAATGGCCAGTAAGCAGGTAGCGGATAAGGCATATCTTGATAATGAGCTGATACAAACCAAGTTGATTGGGAGGGAGGATCAGAATTTGAGCAGGCACCATGATGGTGGGGTAATTACTAGATCCAAAGCTAGATCGATGGAGGACATCATATGGAACCCTCAATGATTCAGCCCATTCTTATATGGAACATTAGAGGAGTTGGGAACACTAGTTCCCGAAGAAGTTTGAAACATACTGTACAGTCTAATAAGGCAATTCTGGTTGCCATTACTGAACCAATGCTTAAATTAAATTAAGCCCCCTTATTGGGAAGATATCTCAAGCTTGGGGGATATGCAGGTAACAATTCTTTAGATTCTAAGATTTGGGTTTTTTGGCATGAAAGTATCATTTTGGAGGTGATAGTTTCCTCTCCACAATATATTACTCTTGGACTGAAGATTGACAATTCCTTCTGTACATACTATTCTTTTGTATATGCCTCTTGTGATCCCCATTATAGACAGTCCCTTTTTAATGATCTTGTCCTTTTTGTTGGTTCTGTATCTGTTCCCTTGCTGGTGGGGGGAGATTTTAACTGTGTGCTAAGGCCATCTGAAAAGGTGGGTGGTGACACTCCGGCTTTAACATCTATGGCAGATTTTAATAACTTTCTTTGCTCTACTGGCCTTATTGATGCTGGTTTTCAAGGGTCAATTATGACATGGACTAACAATAGATCAGGTCCTGCCAATATTCGGGCAAGGTTGGACAGCCTTCTGTCCTTCTCCATTGTGGCCAAATGTGCTTATGGACAGCCTTCTTTCTCTGAAATCAAGAGCTGTCTGGTGCAGCGATTGGCGTTATCCTCTGACTTTGTTATCAGTAAGCTTAATCCGAGGCATCTACTCATCCATTTTGATAGTGAATCTGATTTCACGAAGCTGCTGATACTGAAGAACCTTTATATCAAGGGATTTTTGTTTCGGTTCTTCCGTTGGACACCAGATTTCAATTTTGATGCTGATCTGCCGACGGTGCCGGTTTGGATTGGCTTTCCAGCCTTGCGGGCGAATTTGTACCATGAGGATTATCTGCGGTCTATTACTGAGAACTTTGGGATGGTACTGCGCATTCATGAAAAAACACTGGCCATGACAGACACCTCGGAGGCTCTAGTTTGTGTGGACATGGATCTATCAGCTCCGCGCAGGGAGCGGCTATGGATCAATTTGTATGGTTTTGGCTATTGGAAATTGGTTAGTTATAACTGTGTTCCTACTCTCTGCTCATTCTGTCACAAGCTTGGCCATTCTGTTGATGGATGTAAGAAGAAACAAGGTAGAATGGCCCGAAATCAATTGGTTAAAGATCAGGATCCTAAGAATTCTAGGCAGGCCTTTAGGCCTAGGCCGGCAGGCTCTCTGGCCGTTCGACACAGTGTGGCAACGGATAATAAGTTCGAGATTCTTCACCAGGCTGCTGAGATTATGGAGAAGCAGCAAGCTAACCCAGAATTAAATAATTCTAATGGGACTCTTCAGGATCTTGAGGGGGAGGAGTTTATTCCTGTTAAACAGCAGATGATTTGTAATATCTCGGACCTTTCGGATCCTTCTTCTTGGGTCTCGGATCAGCTTTCTCAGAGTGTCCGGCTCTGTTGTGTCCATAATTTCGTTTCGCACATCTTTCGTGTTCGGATCGGCGCGATCTGGAGTTGTTTCAGAGGCCCGGAGTGTGTCCGCGGCTTTTCCGCGTGTGTTTTCCAATTCCCGATGTGTGTTTTGGCAAATCCTTCGGAACCTCGTTGCGGGTGAACCGGGTCGTTCACCTAGGCGAGATTGGTACCGTTGCGATTGGCACGTTCCGAGGATCGCGGAAATGTAATTTTTAATTTTTCGGTATTTTCTAGATTTTCTGGGCTTTCTATAAATACCCTCCCTTTTTCTCTCTCCCCCCACCTTTCTTCTTCTTCTTCCTCCTTCCTTCTTCTTCCCACCGTGAGCGCCCCCCCTCTCTCTCCCATTCGACCAACGATGATGCGGCGGCGTCCCCTCCCGCTGACGACGGCAGTGGGCGACGGCGTGACGGCGTGGGCGACGGTGAGGCGATCGTGGCAGCGTAGAGCTCGTGGGGAACCGTGAATGGACGAGGGTTCTAAAGCGTTCTTCGTGATTTGTGAACGATCCGGCGTGCCATGAGGCAAGATCGAGGTAGGGTGACGTTCCCTAGCCTATTGCGTTCCTTTCCCGTGATTTGTAGGCCGAGGGGAGGCCGAGAGACGGGGTTTCATGTCGGGTTTGGGTTTTCCATGATTTGGGGAGAGTTCGCCCGATCTTTGTTTTTAGGCCGCGATTCGGCGTTTTGATGGCTTAGAAGCATGCTAGGGGTCCCTAGGGGGCTTCCCCCTTGTTTTTCCCCTCTCCTATGGAGGCATGGGGGCGCGGTTGGTGTTTTTGGGCGTTTCACACCATTTTTTCGTCGGGACGGTGTGACAGTCCTTCCAGTGACCGTCACATCCTGTGACGCCCCAGGGTAGGCGCGTCATAGTTCTGTTTTGGCCAACTGGGTGGTCCGTGGGTGTGACGGTCCCACGATAGACCGCCAGGGCACTATGACGCGCCTAGGTTGGACCGTCAGGTGACGATCTGACCGTTGGCATTCGACCGTTGGGGGTCACGGTCTGTGACGCACCAGGGCTGGCGCGTCAAAGCCTCGTAACGCCCCTGTGTGGGTGCGTCAGAGTTGACGCGTCCCCTTCTTCTAATGCTCCTTGGCTGGACCGTTAAAGGTTGTGACGCACCGAGCGGTGAGCGTCACAGCTTGTTTCTTCTTCTCTTGTGACGCACCAGGTCTGGCGCGTCAGAGACTGTGACGCACCAGGGTAGGCGCGTCACACCCAGTTTTGCACCGAACGTCTGAGGGGCCTATGTTGGGCCGTCAGGCGGCTGTTATGGTCCAGCATTAGACAGTGAGAGCCTGTGGCGCACCTAGTGTAGACCACCAAGCTCTGGACTGCACCAGATGGTTCACAGTCCTGTTTCTTCTCCGACCGTTGTCACCGTGCGACGGTGCTGGTACGTGGGCGGTCCCCGTACTTCGTCGGACACGGATGTTGTTTTCCGTTGACTTGAGAGTCTACTCCTTCAGTGACCCTCCACTAGTCGTAGCCTGCTTACACGTTTAGTGGTCCCACCAGGGGGTGGTGGAGAGGCTGCCCAGGGGACGGTTTTAGACTGGTTTCTGTCGGGCCCCGCGTCTAGTAGCCAGAGTCCGGCCGAGGGGAAAACTGGTCAGAGGGCCAGAACAGGGACGCACGGTCTGTGTGTGCACACGTGGTTGGGGGCGGTTGGACCCACGCTGATGAGCGTGACCCCAACTAGTCACTTGTTTGTGGTTACTCGTACGGTGTCCTTGCCTCCACTGGGGGCTATCCTGCCAGGCGGACACCTACGGTGCGGTTTAAGACGTCAGGGGGTGCTACCGATTGTGCTTCTAGTGGGAGGTACTCTTGTCGAGTCAGGAGTGATAGACTGTCAGTCAGTCTTTATGACCTCGACCTTCGGGTTTTGGTCGTGATTGACCGTTGAGTTCCGGTTGTTTCATCGTGACACGTGTGTCGATTTTCGTGCCAAGAAATCGGGGTTTGTAGTTGCAAGGCTTTTTCACTTCTGAGGTACTCGCTTGCTGCTAGTGTAGCGACTTTCCGTTTTGCGAGGTAGGGTTCGAATGATCCATACTGAGTCTTGTTCCGAGACTCATTCCCTGCGTGTTTTCACCGTGTTTCAGGCGAGGCGCGGCTTCAGGGGAGCGCGTTTGAGGCTCAGCGTGGTTCAGGTACCCAGTGTAAGGCCCGTGCCTTAATGGATCCTTCGTGGTATTTGTTCTATTAATTGTTCTGGAATTTTCGGCTATTTTCCTGGATTTTTAGGAATTTATCTGGTATTTTTCTGGATTTATTTGGGGCTAATTGAGGGTTATTGAATATTAATAAGATTTATATATATATAATGATTATATTATATATATATTAATTTTATTTTTATTTTTTATTTTTTTATAACCTCTCTCTCTCTCTCTCTCTCTCTCCCTTCCCGTCGATCTCACTCTCACCCTCTCCCTCTCTCTCTTCTCACGATCGTCCCCTCCCTCTCCTAGGGAACTCGGGCGAAACGAGATCGGATTGAGGTGAGGTTGGCACCGTTGGATTCCTCGCGTCGAGTAGTGCGCGTGGGTGTCCACTTCGGCGTGGATCGGTGATCGTGGGAGCGAGGTGGAGCGTGGAAGCTCCGTGGCTCTTCCTCCTTACATGCGGCCCGTTCGACGGTTTCGGCTTGCGAAAGGTAGGGGGATGGAATCTCGATCTTGCTAGGATCGTTTCCCTTAGCCTGCTTGATGATTAGCACCCCATAGCATGCATGATGTGTATATTTCCATTTTTGGGGTTTTAGCCTAAATCTTGAGTTTAATGCGTTTTAGGCCTTGCATGTGCTAGAATTAGATGTTAAATTGTTGTCTAGCATGCGTGGTTTGACAGGTTATCAGGTTTTTCGTCGATACCCGGCGTTTTCAGCCGTCCGGGAGGGCTTCGGTTTATAAACCGTACCCGCCCGTAACCCAGGTGCAGTGACGGTCCTGCCAGGAACCGTCACTTGCCTGACGGTCCATAGCGGACGCATCACTTCCAAATAGCGGCCCATTAGGGGTGCGTTACTTGGAGAGTAACGGTGGGGCTCCCATCCGTTACTCATCAACTGTTTTCCGTAGATTTGGTCAGGCGATGCGCCCGACGGCCAGTCGGCCGACCGTCGTTTCGGTCCGACGCGCATAGACCGGGGCGTCGCTTCGTCTGCTATCATTTAGAGCGCTGATAGGTGGTTTGAGCCTCGGGTGGATGTGACGGCGGTGACCCCACGCGTTGCTTAGAAGTAACGCGCAGGGCCCCCACCGTTACAAGCCCTTTAGTGCCTCTTGAGCTGGAACCCTGAAGGGAGTGACAGATAGGGACTGGGGCGTCATTCTTGAAGTAACGCGCCGGCCCCCGACCGTCGTTTGCATGTGGCGCGTGGGTCTTTGACCGCCGCTTCCCTGATGGCTCCAATATATTCCCAGCCCATCTGTTATGCGCTTCTTTCTATATTCATGCCATATTCGCATTGTTTTAAATATATTGTGGCGTGTTTTATACCAATAGAGTAGCTTTTCTTTCCATGCAATGGAGCCACTGTCGTTGCCCTAAGGTCTGTTGAGTACCGACCCGCTTGAGGATGGCGGAGGGGTATGTTTCCCATTCACGGTTTGTAAGCTAGTTCCGTGGGCTCCCAGCCAATGGTAGTGTCCTGCCAAGGGAGAAAACTAGTTAGAGGGCCTGACTCAGGCTAGAGTCAGTGTGTGCACACGTGGTCGGAGACTGTGGACTGACACCGACGGGTGCCACTCCGACTGGTCACTTGGTTTGGTACTGTTTACGCGCTTAGCTTGTCGCTTTGTCGACTGCGAGTGCTTGAGACGTAGTGTAAGCCGTCAGGGGACGCATCTGGTTTCTGCTCCAGTGGTTGTCCTTCCTTGTTGCTTGGATTAGTTGCAGCTCCTTCTATTTGGTAGTTTTAGCTTTAACCGCTTGCATTTAAGTAGTAGTGGCATGTGTTAGCTGTTATACTTGCTTAGCTAGAGTTTACAGCTTTCTTGTGATTGGTTATTCATACCATTGCCTGTGTGTTTATTCAAATGCATGCTCTACTTGCTTTATTTATGCATGTTCGCTTGTTTAGTGCGAGGTAGGGATCCGCGTGACCCCTACTGAGTCTGGCTGTGACTCACCCTTCTCCTTTCAGGTGAGCCGCGCCCGCCGTCTCCCGAACTTTAGTGTGCTGTTTCGGGACCGTTCCTAGCTGCCAGCTGTGCACGAGCTGCCTTTGTAAGGCTTGTGTTGTACTTTTGCCGGGGTATGTCCCGCGTAGTTGTACCTTGAGGACTAGTGTGTTGTGACTCTGGACTAGTTATGCATATATCACTCTGGTTATTTTTAAATTGCTTCCGCACTTGTGTTTAAATCTTAAATACTTATTTGTATTGCGCGCCCCAATTCGCAATTAATTATGCATACTCCTCAGCTAACCCCCACTAACCCTTCAGGGGCCTCATCAGCCTCTTGGGTGACCTCCCCAGTTCTTGGTGTCGGTGTATCGATGTTATCGGTATATCGGTGTCCTGAACTCTGGGTCGTCACAGATGGTATCAGAGCGTAAGTTGAGGATTTGTGTAAAGAATTGGAATTGACGCTTTGTCCAGAGCTAGTCCTATTGTCGTCTCTTGCTGGCATAGGATGTTTTCCGTATGATTGATGGATTTTATTGTTGATTGTGTTTTTGGCAACATAGTTATGCCGCCTCGTCGAGGAAGACCTCCTCGTGTTCCTCGAGATGCGCCCAGGGAAGATAGCGGTTCTGCACCTCCTCCTGCAGTTCCCGCTGTTCCTGTCGTTCCAGTTGCTCCTCCAATGCCGATCGTTCAAGCTGAAGTGCCTGGCAGTCGAGGCAAGGCGTTGAAGGAATTTCTGATGTTCAATCCGCCTGCTTTCGATGGCCAAGCTGATCCAGAAGTCGCGAGGCAATGGTTGGACGCGATAAAGCGTGTGTTTGTCTCGATGGAGTGTGCTGAAGATGAGAAAGTCATGCTCGCTGCTTTTCAACTCCAGGGTACATCCATTGCGTGGTGGAAAGCCGAGTGGCAGATTTCCTTTCGATCCAGACCTCTTCGGCAAATCACTTGGGCAGAGTTCGTTGCTGCTTTTGAGCGTGCCTATACTCCTGCCTGCTTGCAGATGGATAAGATGTACCAGTTTATGGAATTGACCCAGGGCTGTATGACCGTGCTTCAGTACAGGAATAAGTTCTTGGAATTGGGTCAGTATGCGCCCCATGTGCTGGCCAGTGAAGCTTTGAAGACCCAGCAATTCTTGCGTGGGTTGAGGCCAGAGTTGAAGATGCCGCTGATAGCGAGTCGGGTTGCGGATCTCGATACTGCGTGTCAGACAGCTGTAGCTTTAGAGCTAGAGATGGCGAGACCGGGTGGGTATCCCCAGGCAGGGTCAGTGCAGCCGGTAGCTCAGGTTCAGCAGTCTTACCGACAGCCCGTGCCTTGTGTTCCTTCGGTCCAGTCAGAGGTTTCCAGTGCTTCCTCTCCTTCTAAGCCCAAGTTTAAAAGGTTCAAGAAGAAGAAGAAGTTTTTTCAGCAGTCGTCCGGTACAGATTCTGTTCAGCAGCCGACAGCACCTTCTTCTCAGACTCGGCAGAGCTCAGCTGCTAGTCAGCCGTGGACGTGTCGGAGATGCGGTGGTCATCACAAGGGCCAGCCGTGTTCTCTTCCTATTGTGTGCTTTAGGTGTGACCAGCCAGGTCATGTGGTTCGGCATTGCCCGCTGAGGCCGACTCAATTGCAAGCTCCTCAGTTGTCTCAACCTCAGCCGCAGTTTAGACCTCCTGCACCTCAAGCTCCACAACAATTTTTCTCTCAAGCGTCGGCGTCTTCTCAGCAATCTTCAGCTGGTTCCAAGAAGCAGAAAGGTAAAGTTTCTCATTTGACAAGAGCTGATGCTGCTGCGTCCCATCTTGTGGAAGGTACGATTATGCTTTATGGACATTCAGCTCATGTCTTATTTGATTCTGGTGCTTCTCACTCTTTTATTTCTGAGGATTTCATGGCTTGTATTGAGGAACCAACTTCTGAGCTGTCTTGTGAGTTATTTGTGGAATTGCCTTCTGGAGATTTCATGGTTACTCCTCTGTGTTTGGATGAGTCTCCTGTGATGATTGATAATCACCAGTTGCCGGCGAGATTGTATGCGTTGCAGCTGGCAGATTATGATGTTATTCTGGGAATGGATTGGTTGGAGCATTATGGAGCTGTAGTTGACTGCAGATCGAAGAAAGTCTATTTTCAGCCCCAGGGAAAGTCAGCCTTTTATTTTCAAGGTATTCGATCCCGATCTTCTCGTATGGTTATTTCTGCTATTCGAGCCTATAGGTTGCTTAGTGCAGGTTGCCAGGGATTCCTTGCTTCAGTGGTGGCTGTTGAAAAACCACGACGGGATGTTTGTGATATTCCGGTTGTCTGTGAGTTCCCTGATGTGTTTCCTGACGAGTTGCCAGGCTTGCCCCCAGAGCGAGAGATTGAGATGGTGATTGAACTAATTCCAGGTACTGGCCCCTTAGCAAAGCCGCCGTACCATATGGCTCCAGCTGAATTGAAAGTACTGCGTGCACAGCTACTAGAGTTACTGGAGAAAGGTTATGTTCGTCCCAGTTTTTCTCCGTGGAGTGCCCCAGTGCTGTTTGTGAAAAAGAAAGATGGAAACCTGAGGCTTTGTATTGATTACAGGCAGCTGAATCAGGCGACTATCAAGAATAAGTATCCGCTCCCCAGGATTGATGATTTGTTTGACCAGTTACAGTCTGCTACTGTCTTTTCGCGAATTGATCTCCGGTCTGGCTATTTTCAGTTACGGATCCGGGAATCTGATGTGGAGAAGACTGCTTTCAGTACTCGATATGGTCACTTTGAATTTTTAGTCATGCCGTTTGGTTTGACTAATGCCCCAGCAGCTTTCATGGACCTAATGCAACGTATCTTTCGTCCATTTCTGGACCAGTTTGTGGTGATCTTTGTTGATGATATCTTGATATATTCTGCCTCTGTTGATGATCATGTGCAGCATTTGAGGATCGTTCTGCAGTCTCTAAGAGATCACGAGCTTTATGCGAAGCTCAGTAAATGTGAATTCTGGCTTCGGGAGATTCATTTTCTTGGCCACGTGATTTCTGGTGATGGAGTGGCAGTAGACCCTGCAAAGATTAATGCCGTTTTGAATTGGCAGAGACCGAGAACCATCACGGAGATACGAAGTTTTTTAGGATTGGCTGGGTATTACCGCAGATTCATTCAGGATTTTGCGAAGATTGCAGCACCGATGACTAAATTGACACGGAAGGATGTGCCATTTGTCTGGTCGGATCAGTGTGAGGCTAGCTTTGTTGAATTGAAAAGGCTATTGACTTCTTCTCCAGTGTTGACTTTGCCTTCCGACTCGGGTGGTTTTCTTGTTTGTACAGATGCGTCTCGAGTAGGTTTGGGTGCAGTGCTGATGCAACATGGTAAGGTTATCGCATATGCATCTCGGCAATTGAAACAGCATGAAGGGAATTATCCCACTCATGATCTAGAGCTAGCTGCAGTTATTTTTGCCTTGAAGATCTGGAGACATTATCTGTATGGTGAGAAATTTCAGATTCTTACTGATCATCAGAGTTTACAGTATATTTTCTCCCAGAAAGATCTGAACCTCAGGCAGAGGCGATGGATGGAATACATGAAAGATTATGACTTTACACTCTCCTATCAGCCAGGTAAGATGAATGTTGTGGCCGATGCTTTGAGCAGGAAAGTGCAGGTCAGCCATTTGTTGCTTCACGAATGGAAATTGTGGGAACAGCTTCCGAGCGAGGCATTGTGTGTAGAGATTCCTGCCGATCCGAAGATGGCAGTTTGTGCTAGCTTGGTTTTGGGTTCAGCTTTGTACCAGCAGATTTTAGAAGCCCAGCAAGCTGATTCTGATTTGGCCCGTGTTACATCAAGATATGATGTGGAATTTGATGACGAGCTGGTTGTCAGTTTCCAGGGCAGATTGTATATTCCCGTTGATAATGATTTGAGGAATGAGATTCTGAGTGAAGCCCATGGTTCCCGTTTTGCTATTCACCCTGGTGTCACTAAGATGTATCAGAATTTGAAGAAGCAATTCTGGTGGCCCGGCATGAAGAAGGACGTGGCTATTTTTGTTTCTAAGTGCTTGACTTGTCAGTTAGTTAAAGCCGAACATCAAAAGCCAGGTGGTCTGCTTCAGCCATTAGAGATTCCGATGTAGAAATGGGACCATGTTACTACAGATTTTATGGTGGGTTTGCCTCGAACTTCTCAATGTTTTGATGGAATCTGGCTGCTTGTCGACAGATTGACGAAAACCGCCAGATTGTTGCCAATTAAAGTTACTTGGAGTGTGCAGAGATTGGCCGAGCTCTATGTGCAGAAGATCGTGCCGCTGCATGGAATTCCTGTTTCACTTGTGTCAGATCGTGACCCACGTTTTACCTCTGGCTTATGGCGTAGTTTCCAGAGAGCTTTGGGCACTGAGTTAGCTTTCAGTTCAGTGTATCACCCACAGTCAGATGGACAGTCAGAGAGAACTATTCAGACTTTGGAGGACATGCTGAGATCGTGTTGCCTTGATTGGCAAGGTTCGTGGGGTCAACATTTGCCACTTGTTGAGTTTGCTTATAATAATAGTTTTCACTCCAGTATTGGCATGGCTCCTTATGAAGCGCTGTATGGTCATCCTTGTCGTACTCCTCTGAACTGGTTTGATGTTGGGGACCGACTGTTGACAGGACCGGACATGGTACAGCAGTGTTCTGATGTGGTTCGTCTGATCAGACAGAGATTGTTGACGGCTCAGAGTCGACAGAAAAGTTATGCAGATCAACGCAGACGTCTACTACAATTTGAGCCTGGAGATATGGTGTTTGTTAAAATATCTCCGATGAAAGGTGTTTCCAGGTTTGGGAAGCGTGGAAAGCTTAGTCCGCGGTATGTTGGCCCTTTTCCGATTGTTGAAGCTATTGGTTCAGTGGCTTATCGTTTGCAACTGCCGGCGGCCATGCAAGCTATTCAAGACGTGTTCCACGTGTCTCAGTTGAGGAAATGTGTGCCTGATGCTTCTCATGTTCTCGATGATTCAGTGTGGCCCGAGGTGACTGCTGATTTGTCCACACCAGAGTTTCCTATCCGAATTGAAGACCGTCGTGAGCAGCGGTTGAGAAATAAGGTTATTCCTCTGGTAAGGGTTGCTTGGCAGCGTCACTCTGGTAATGAGTCTACTTGGGAGCGTGAAGATGAGATGCGTCAGCTTTTTCCTTTCTTGTTCCAGTGAGGTATAAGTCCTTTCTCAGTTTCCTCCTTTTCGGTTGTTGTAAATTTCGAGGGCGAAATTTCTGTAAGGAGGGAGGGACTGTAAGGCCCGTGCCTTAATGGATCCTTTGTGGTATTTGTTCTATTAATTGTTCTGGAATTTTCGGCTATTTTCCTGGATTTTTAGGAATTTGTCTGGTATTTTTTCGGATTTATTTGGGGCTAATTGAGGGTTATTGAATATTAATAAGATTTATATATATATAATGATTATATTATATATATATATATTAATTTTATTTTTATTTTTTATTTTTTTATAACCTCTCTCTCTCTCTCTCTCTCTCTCCCTTCCCGTCGATCTCACTCTCACCCTCTCCCTCTCTCTCTTCTCACGATCGTCCCCTCCCTCTCCTAGGGAACTCGGGCGAAACGAGATCGGATTGAGGCGAGGTTGGCACCGTTGGATTCCTCGCGTCGAGTAGTGCGCGTGGGTGTCCACTTCGGTGTGGATCGGTGATCGTGGGAGCGAGGTGGAGCGTGGAAGCTCCGTGGCTCTTCCTCCTTGCATGCGGCCCGTTCGACGGTTTCGGCTTGCGAAAGGTAGGGGGATGGAATCTCGATCTTGCTAGGATCGTTTCCCTTATCCTGCTTGATGATTAGCACCCCATAGCATGCGTGATGTGTATATTTCCATTTTTGGGGTTTTAGCCTAAATCTTGAGTTTAATGCGTTTTAGGCCTTGCATGTGCTAGAATTAGATGTTAAATTGTTGTCTAGCATGCGTGGTTTGACAGGTTATCAGGTTTTTCGTCGATACCCGGCGTTTTCAGCCGTCCGGGAGGGCTTCGGTTTATAAACCGTACCCGCCCGTAACCCAGGTGCAGTGACGGTCCTGCCAGGAACCGTCACTTGCCTGACGGTCCATAGCGGACGCGTCACTTCCAAATAGCGGCCCATTAGGGGTGCGTTACTTGGAGAGTAACGGTGGGGCTCCCATCCGTTACTCATCAACTGTTTTCCGTAGATTTGGTCAGGCGATGCGCCCGACGGCCAGTCGGCCGACCGTCGTTTCGGTCCGACGCGCATAGACCGGGGCGTCACTTCGTCTGCTATCATTTAGAGCGCTGATAGGTGGTTTGAGCCTCGGGTGGATGTGACGGCGGTGACCCCACGCGTTGCTTAGACGTAACGCGCAGGTCCCCCACCGTTACAAGCCCTTTAGTGCCTCTTGAGCTGGAACCCTGAAGGGAGTGACGGATAGGGACTGGGGCGTCATTCTTGAAGTAACGCGCCGGCCCCCGACCGTCGTTTGCATGTGGCGCGTGGGTCTTTGACCGCCGCTTCCCTGATGGCTGCAATATATTCCCAGCCCATCTGTTATGCGCTTCTTTCTATATTCATGCCATATTCGCATTGTTTTAAATATATTGTGGCGTGTTTTATACCAATAGAGTAGCTTTTCTTTCCATGCAATGGAGCCACTGTCGTTGCCCTAAGGTCTGTTGAGTACCGACCCGCTTGAGGATGGCGGAGGGGTATGTTTCCCATTCACGGTTTGTAAGCTAGTTCCGTGGGCTCCCAGCCAATGGTAGCGTCCTGCCAAGGGAGAAAACTAGTTAGAGGGCCTGACTCAGGCTAGAGTCAGTGTGTGCACACGTGGTCGGAGACTGTGGACTGACACCGACGGGTGCCA
The DNA here is from genome assembly GCA_022559845.1 of Amorphophallus konjac. NCBI lineage: Eukaryota > Viridiplantae > Streptophyta > Magnoliopsida > Alismatales > Araceae > Amorphophallus > Amorphophallus konjac. The sequence goes on along the minus strand of CM040121.1, from coordinate 513,848,013 downwards.
CTCCGACTGGTCACTTGGTTTGGTACTATTTACGCGCTTAGCTTGTCGCTTTGTCGACTGCGAGTGCTTGAGATGCAGTGTAAGCCGTCAGGGGACGCATCTGGTTTCTGCTCCAGTGGTTGTCCTTCCTTGTTGCTTGGATTAGTTGCAGCTCCTTCTATTTGGTAGTTTTAGCTTTAACCGCTTGCGCATTTAAGTAGTAGTGGCATGTGTTAGCTGTTATACTTGCTTAGCTAGAGTTTACAGCTTTCTTGTGATTGGTTATTCATACCATTGCCTGTGTGTTTATTCAAATGCATGCTCTACTTGCTTTATTTATGCATGTTCGCCTGTTTAGTGCGAGGTAGGGATCCGCGTGACCCCTACTGAGTCTGGCTGTGACTCACCCTTCTCCTTTCAGGTGAGCCGCGCCCGCCGTCTCCCGGACTTTAGTGTGCTGTTTCGGGACCGTTCCTAGCTGCCAGCTGTGCACGAGCTACCTTTTTGAGGCTTGTGTTGTACTTTTGCCGGGGTATGCCCCGCATAGTTGTACCTTGAGGACTAGTGTGTTGTGACTCTGGACTAGTTATGCATATATCACTCTGGTTATTTTTAAATTGCTTCCGTACTTGTGTTTAAATCTTAAATACTTATTTTTATTGCGCGCCCCAATTCGCAATTAATTATGCATACTCCTCAGCTAACCCCCACTAACCCTTCAGGGGCCTCATCAGCCTCTTGGGTGACCTCCCCAGTTCTTGGTGTCGGTGTATCGATGTTATCAGTATATCGGTGTCCTGAACTCTGGGTCGTCACACCCAGCGTTAGTGCCAGAGGTCAGAGCCGGGGTATGCCCCATGTAGCTGTACTTTTCTTTCTTGTCTCTGTACTAGTTGTGGACCACTGTTGTTATTTTGTTTTATCTTGTGGACCATATATCATGTAAAATGTTAATTTATTTCCTACTTATTCATATTAACTGTTTAATTTTTACAATTATTTGTGATACTTGTGTAGTCTCCACACCATCCTTTTAACCCTTCCGAGTCTTCGGGCTCGTGGGTGGCGGTTCGAGTCTCAAGTTATCAGGCCTTCCCAGTAATCGGATTCTCGGGTCGTTACAGTTGGTATCAGAGCGCGGTTATACGAGAATCGTAAGTAATTGTAGTGGTCCACTAGTCTACTGTGATGATGTGTAGTTAACGCTGGCATCGGGCATCGTGTGTTTTTCTTGACCTTGCAGTTTCCGTGTTTTCTATCTTTTGCTTCAGGAGCGAGCATGGCACCGAGGCGGAGCACTCGCTCTCAGCAGGGGCAGTCGGCTGAGGTTCAGGAGATCCAGCAGGAGGCTCAGGAGGAGCAGAGTAGAGTGCCACCAGCGGCCACTGAGGCAGCGGATGCTATGAGGGTTCCGCGGGCCGAGGATTTCTTCCGTGGCATGTACCAGCTTATGTCGCAGCAATTCGGCGGAGAGGCTGGTGAGGGCTCATCGACCAGGGATGGGCCAGGCCGAACGGTGAGGGATTTCATACAGTTCTATCCACCTTACTATGGCGGTCAGCCAGACCCTGATTTGGCTCGGAGTTGGCTCGACGAGATGGAGCGGGTGTTCAGTTCCATGCGGTGTACTGCAGAGGATAAGGTGATGTTGGCCTACAACCAGTTGCAGGGTACGGCTCGGGCGTGATGGTCTTCCGAGTGGAAGACGTCCTTTCAGTCTCGTCCCCTTGAGCAGATCGAGTGGGGTGACTTTGTCAGCGCTTTCGAGCGTGCTTACTGTCCAGAGTATATTGCTACACAGAGGATGCGTGAGTTTCTGGAGCTGGTCCAGGGTGACATGTCTGTGTTGCAGTACAAGGCTCGATTTATTGAGCTGGGTCGTTATACACCTCATATCATGGAGCATGAGAAGGTGAAAACCGCGCAGTTCGTGCAGGGCTTGAGGCAGGAGCTGAGACAGCATTTGATCGTGAATGCTGCCACCGATTTGGAGACAGCTTCTCGTGTAGCGGCGTCCTTGGAGATGGATATGCAGAGGACTCAGGGACCAATTAGCCAGGGGCAGTCCTTGTCAGGCCGTAGCCAGCAGTCGGCTACCCAGCAACAAGGCTCTTTTCAACATGCGTCGGGTGGTTCAGGAGCGTTGACACCGACAGCGTCAGCGACAGGATTTGTGTCTTTTGGCTCGAAGGTCAAGAAGTCTCTCAAGAAGAGTTTCTGTAAGAGGCACAAGGATCAGAGGCAGGCGTCATCGGGTAGTGTACAGCAGTCCGTCCCATTTCAGCGTCAGGGATCAGTGGGTGGATCGCGGGGAGGGTGTCCCCGGTGTGGCGAGTCGTACCCAGATAGGTAGTGCACGACACCGGTGATCTGTTTCAGGTGTGACCAGCCAGGGCATATGACGCGTGACTGTCCTCAGAGGCAGCAACAGTAGCAGTTTCCTCAGCAGCAGCAGTTTCCCCAGCAGCAGAGGCCACAGCAGCAGTAGAGGCAATATCCGCCGCTACCCAGGTCAGCGAGTGTGGGAGGCAGGCAGAGAGCTCGAGGCCAGATCACACACATGACCAGGGCAGACGCAGTGGCGTCGCAGCTCATGGAAGGTACCGTTCAGATTTTGGGTTGTGCGGCTCAGGTTTTGTTTGATTCTGGCGCGTCTCATTCGTTTATTTCAGAGGATTTCGCGCAGAGTATCGAGGAGCCGGTGACCCAGTTGTCTTGTGATTTGGCAGTAGAGTTGCCTTCGGGTGATTTTATGATCACTCCGTATTGTTTCGATGAGGTTCCGGTGTGGGTTGAAGGGCGGAGTTTGCCGGCCAGGCTTTATACGTTACCGCTTCAGAACTTTGATGTGATTTTGGGCATGGATTGGCTCAAGGCACATCATGTGTTGGTGGATTGCGGCTCGAAGAGGGTTTATTTCTGGCGACTTCGTGGACCCACCTTCTATTTCCAAGGTATCAGGTCTTCGTCTTCCCGCTTCTTTATTTTGGCTATGAGGGCTCGTCGTTTGCTTGACGCGGGTTGCCAGGGTTTTCTCGCTTCTGTGGTCTTGGTAGACCAGCCGTGTCCAGATGTCGAGGACATTCTGGTGGTGTGCGGGTTTCTCGTTATTTTTTCAGAGGACTTACCTGGATTGTCTCCCCAGCGGGAGATCGATTTCGTTATCGAGGTTGTGCCTAGTACGGGACCCTTGGCAAAGGCTCCCTACCGTATGGCTCCCGCTGAGCGGAGAGAGCTAAGGGTGCAGTTGCAGGAGTTGTTGGCCAAGGGGTACATTCGTCCTAGCTTTTCCCCTTGGGGTGCACCCATATTGTTCGTGAAGAAGAAGGATGGTAGTCTGAGGTTGTGCATTGACTACCGGCAGCTGAATGAAGTGACCATCAAGAACAAGTATCCGTTGCCACGGATTGATGACTTGTTTGACCAGCTTCAGTCTGCTCGAGTGTTCTCACGGATTGACTTGCGGCCCGTTTACTATCAGCTGAGGATTCGCGAGTCTAATGTCGAGAAGACTGCGTTCAGTACGAGGTACGAGCATTATGAGTTCTTGGTGATGCCGTTCGGGCTCACCAATGCCCCAGCAGCCTTCATAGACTTGATGCAGAGGGTGTTTCGTCCCTCTCTGGATCAGTTCATGGTCGTATTTGTGGACGACATCCTTGTTTATTCACGGTATGCGGAGGAGCATGCGTACCATTTGGGTGTGGTGCTACAGACGTTGTGAGATCACCAGTTGTATGCGAAGCTCAGTAAGTGCGAGTTCTGGCTTCGTGAGGTGCACTTTTTGGGGCACGTGATCTCTGGTGATGGTATTTTCGTGGATCCCGCCAAGGTCGAGGCAGTAATGCAGTGGCCGAGGCCTAGGTCTGTGACGGAGATCCAGAATTTCTTGGGGCTTGCAGGCTATTATCAGAGGTTCATTCAGGATGTTTCTCGCATTGCGGCCCCGATGACCAGACTTACTCGGAAGGATGTGCCGTTCGTCTGGACTGAGGAGTGTGAGTAGAGTTTCAGGGAATTGAAGAGATTACTCACCTCGGCTTCGGTGTTGATTTTGCCTTCTGGATCGGGAGGTTTTATGCTGTGTACAGATGCTTCTGGGATCGGATTGGGTGCTGTGTTGATGCAGCATGGTAGAGATGTGGCGTATGCATCTCGGCAGCTGAAGTCCCACGAGGAGAACTACCCTACCCATGACCTAGAGTTGGCGGCTGTGATCTTCGCGCTGAAGATCTGGAGGCACTATCTGTACGGCGAGAAGTTGGAGGTGTTCACTGACCATCAGAGTTTGTGGTATATGTTCACGCAGAAGGACCTTAACCTCAGGCAGAGGCGTTGGATGGAGTATATGAAGGATTATGACTTCACCCTTTTTTATCAGCCAGGCAGGATGAACGTCATCGCCAATGCTTTGAGTCGGAAGGTCGCGATCAGTGCCTTGGTGTTGAAGAAGTGGAGGCTCTGGGAACAAGTGCCCGAAGTGTCATTCAGGCTCAAGATTCCCCGAGAGCCAGGGTTAGCGGTGCTTGCGAGTATGACTGTCACCCCAACTATCCGTCGTCAGGTGACAGAGACTCAGCATGCAGACCCTGAGTTGCCTCAGATTTTGGCCATGGCTGATATGGAGCTCGACGAGGACGGTGTTGTGAGGTTCCGTGGTAGGCTATACGTCCCAACCGAGGAGCGGGTTCGGCGTGCGGTGTTGTGCGAGGCTCATGGGAGCAGGTACACCTTACACCCGGGTGCGACGAAGATGTATCGGAACTTGCAGAGGCAGTTCTGGTGGCCTGGCATGAAGAGAGATGCTGCTGAGTTCGTGGCCAGGTGCCTGACTTGCCAGCAGGTGAAGGCGGAACATTAGTGACCAGGAGGTACTCTTCAGCCCTTGGATGTTCCCGCGTGGAAATGGGACCACGTGACCACAGATTTTGTGGTGGGGTTGCTGAGGACTCCGAGTGGGTAGGACAGTCTTTGGTTGCTGGTGGATAGGCTGATGAAGGTGGCTCGGTTGTTACCGGTCAAAGTCAGCTAGAGTGTGCCCAAGTTGGCTCGTCTCTATGTGGAGCGGATCGTGCCCTTGCACGGAATTCCCATTTCCATTGTGTCAGATCGAGATCCGCATTTCACTTCTGGATTCTGGAGGAGTTTCCAGCGAGCTCTTGGCACGGAGTTGGCATTTAGCTCGGCGTACCATCCTCGGTCTGATGGTCAGTCAGAGAGGACCATTCAGACATTGGAAGATATGCTGAGATCCTGTTGCCTAGAGTGGGAAGGGAGCTGGTTTCACCACCTACCGTTGGTGGAGTTTGCCTGCAACAACAGCTATCATTCGAGCATCGGTACTGCTCCTTATGAGGTGTTATACGGGCGTCCGTGTCGGATTCAACTTGATTGGTTTGAGGTTGGTGAGCGTGTTTTGACGGGACCGGAGTTGGTGCAGCAGTGTGTGAATGTCGTGCACCTGGCTCGTCAGAACATGTTGGCGGCCCAAAGTCGGCAGAAGAGCTATGCTGACCGGAGGAGGCAGCCTCTCACTTTCGTCGTTGGCGATCATGTGTTCTTGAGAGTTTCTCCGATAAAGGGGGTGATGCGCTTTGGACGGCGTGGGAAGCTGAGTCCCCGCTATATCGGTCCTTTCCACATTGTGGAGCGCATCGGTGAGGTTGCTTATCGGTTGCAGTTACCCCCTGAGTTGGCGTCGGTGCATGACATGTTCCACGTCTCAATGTTGCGGAAGTATATGTCCGATGACTCTCATGTGCTTGAGGATTCTGCTTGGCCCGAGGTGACTCCAGATCTTTCTCTCCCAGAGTTTCCCGTCCGCATTGAGGATAGGCGAGAGCAGCGCCTACGGAACAAGGTCATCCCCTTGGTTAAGGTGGTGTGACAGCGGCACTCTGGGGTGAGGCTTCTTGGGAGCGTGAGGATGAGATGCGTCAGCAGTTCTCTTACCGGTTCGAGTGAGTCCTCGCTTCTTCCCCTGAGCTTCGTTCTTAAATTTCGAGGATGAAATTTGTTTAAGGGGGGAGGGTTGTAATATCCCCAGACCTTTCGGATCCTTCTTCTTGGGTCCCGGATCTGCTTTCTCGGAGTGTTTGGCTCTATTGTGTCCGAAATTTCATTTTGGACATCTTTCGTGTTCGAATCAGCACGATTCGGAGTTGTTTCGGAGGCCCGGAGTGTGTCCGCGGCTTTTCCACGCGTGTTTTCTGATTCCCGGTGTGTGTTTCGGCAAATCCTTCGGAACCTCATTGCGGGTGAACTGGGTCGTTCACCTAGGCGAGATTGGTACTGCTGCGATCAGTGCGTTCCGAGGATCGCGAAAATACAATTTTTAATTTTTTGATATTTTCTAGATTTTCTGGATTTTCTATAAATACCCTCCCTTTTTCTCTCTCCCCCCACCTTTCTTCTTCTTCTTCTTCTTCTTCCTCCTTCCTTCTTCTTCCCACCGTGAGCGCCCCCCCTCTCTCTCCCACTCGACCGATGAGGACATGACGGCGTCCCCTCCGGCTGCAGACGGCAGTGGGCGGGCGACGGCGAGGCGATCGTGGCGGTGTAGAGCTCGTGGGGAACCGTGAAGGGATGAGGGTTCTAAAGCGTTCTTCGCGATTTGTGAACGATCTGGCGCGCCTCGAGGCGAGATCGAGGTAGGGTGACATTCCCTAGCCTCTTGCATTCCTTTCCCGTGATTTGTAGACCGAGGGGAGGTCGAGAGACGGGGTTTCATGCCGGGTTTGGGTTTTCCATGATTTGGGGAGAGTTCGCCTGATCTATGTTTTTAGGCCGCGATTCGGCGTTTTGATGACTTAGAAGCATGCTAGGGGTCCCTAAGGGGCTTCCCCCTTATTTTCCCCCTCTCCTATGGAGGCATGGGGGCGTGGTTGGTATTTTTGGGCGTTTCACGCCGTTTTGCCGTCGGGACGGTGTGACGGTCCTTCCAGTGACCATCACATCCTGTGACGCCCCAGGGTGGGCACGTCACAGTTCTGTTTTGGCTAACTGGGTGGTCCGTGGGTGTGACGGTCCCATGATAGACCGCCAGGGCGCTGTGACGTGCCTAGGTTGGACCGTCAGGTGACGATCTGACCGTTGGCATTCGACCATTGGGTTTTGACCTTTGGCGTAACGCCCCTGTGTGGCTGCGTTAGAGTTGACGCGTCCCCTTCTTCTAACGCTCCTAGGCTGGACCGTTAGAGGCTGTGACGCACCGAGTGGTGAGCGTCACAGCTTGTTTCTTCTTGTCTTATGACGCACCAGGTCTGGCGCGTCAGAGACTGTGACGCACCAGGGTAGGCGCGTCACACCCAGTTTTGCACCGAACTTCTGACGCGTCTGTGTTGGGCCGTCAAGCGGCTGTGACGGTCCAGTGTTAGACCGTCAGAGCCTGTGGCGCGCCTAGTGTAGACCGCCAGGCTCTGGACTGCACCAGATGGTTCACAGTCCCGTTTCTTCTCCGACCGTGGTCACCGTGCAATGGTGCTGGTACATGGGGCGGTCCCCGTACTTCGTCGGACACGGATGTTATTTTCCGTTGACTTGAGAGTCTACCCCTTCAGTGACCCTCCACTAGTCGTAGCTTGCTTGCACATTTAGTGGTCCCACCAGGGGGTGGTGGAGAGGCTGCCCAGAGGATGGTTTTAGACTAGTTTCCGTCGGGACCCGCTTCTAGTAGCCAGAGTCCCGCTGAGGGGAAAATCGGTCAGAGGGCCAGACCAGGGACGCACGGTCTGTGTGTGCACACGTGGTTGGGGGCGGTTGGACCCACGCTGACGAGCGTGACCTCAACTAGTCACTTGTTTATGGTTACTCGTACGGTGTCCTTGCCTCCGTCGGGGGCTATCGTGCCAGGCGGACACCTGCGGTGCGGTGTAAGACGTCAGGGGACACTACCGTGTGCTTCTAGTGGGAGGTACTCCTGTCGAGTCGGGAGTGACAGACTGTCAGTCAGTCTTTGTGACTTCGACCTTCGAGTTTTCGTCGTGATTGACCGTTGAGTTCTGGTTGTTTCGTCGTGGCATGTGTGTCGGTTTTCGTGTCGAGAAACCGGGGTTTGTAGTTACCTGACTTTTTCACTTCTGAGGTACTTGCTTGTTGCTAGTGTAGCGGCTTTCCGTTTTGCGAGGTAGGGTTCGAATGATCCCTACTGAGTCTTGTTCCGATACTCATTCCCTGCGTGTTTTCACCGTGTTTCAGGCGAGGCGCGACTTCAGGGGGGCTCAGCGTGGTTCGGGTGCCCAGCGTTAGTCCCAGAGGTCAGAGCCGGGGTATGTCCCGTGTAGCTGTACTTTTTTTTCTTGTCTCTGTACTAGTTGTGGACTACTGTTGTTATTTTGTTTTATCTTGTGGACCATGTATCATGTAAAATGTTAATTTATTTCCTGCTTAATCATATTAACTGTTTAATTTCTGTAATTATTTGTGATACTTGTGTAGTCTCCACACCATCCTTTTAACCCTTCCGAGTCTTCGGGCTCGTGGGTGGCGGTTCGAGTCTCGGGTTATTGGGCCTTCCCGGTAATCGGATTCTCAGGTCGTTACATGATTCTTGTGGAGTCTCCCTCTTCTCCTAAGTCATTTCTTGGTGTTTCTGATGGGTAGGAATTAGATGGTTACGTAATACCTAATAGAGCAGGGGAAGGCTGTGCATTACCCATACTCCCTTCCTCTAATGGTCCTGGTGATGGAGTTGATGATGCTAGTCAACAGTTATGTACTGATTCAGTGGTAAAGGCCAAGGGGGATTTGGAAGTCTATGCTGCGGCCCCTGATGTGAAGGTCCCAAATAATGTGGTGACACAAGATTTATTAATGGCCAATAAGCAGGTAGCGGATAAGGCATATCTTGATAATGAGCTGATACAAACCAAGTTGATTGGGAGGGAGGATCAGAATTTGAGCAGGCACCATGATGGTGGGGTAATTACTAGATCCAAAGCTAGATCGATGGAGGACATCATATGGAACCCTCAATGATTCAGCAAACATTAGAGGAGTTGGGAACACTAGTTCCCGAAGAAGTTTGAAACATACTGTACAGTCTAATAAGGCAATTCTGGTTGCCATTACTGAACCAATGCTTAAATTCAATAAAGCCCCCTTATTGGGAAGATATCTCAAGCTTGGGGGATATGCAGGTAACAATTCTTTAGATTCTAAGATTTGGGTTTTTTGGCATGAAAGTATCATTTTGGAGGTGATAGTTTCCTCTCCACAATATATTACTCTTGGACTGAAGATTGACAATTCCTTCTGTACATAATATTCTTTTGTATATGCCTCTTGTGATCCCCATTATAGACAGTCCCTTTTTAATGATCTTGTCCTTTTTGTTGGTTCTGTATCTGTTCCCTGGCTGGTGGGGGGAGATTTTAACTGTGTGCCAAGGTCATCTGAAAAGGTGGGTGGTGACACTTCGGCTTTAACATCTATGGCAGATTTTAATAACTTTCTTTGCTCTGCTGGCCTTATTGATGCTGGTTTTCAAGGGTCAATTATGACATGGACTAACAATAGATCAGGTCCTGCCAATATTCGGGCAAGGTTGGATCGGGTATTAGCGAACAACATCTGCCTTACTGCTTCTTCTCAATTGACTATTAAGCACCTCCCAAGAGGTCCCTCGGATCATGCTCCCATGCTCATCTCTGAGGATAGTTTACCATTAAGTCCTGGTCGCTTTATTTTCCATAAAATGTGGTGCACCCATATATCATTCAAGCAGCTGGTCACTGATGTATGGCAACAAGCTCAGAGTAGTCATCCAAATGCTTTGGTTAGGCTATTCCTTAAGTTGAAGGCTGTCAAGGCTTCCCTTTGCAAATGGAACAAAGAAGTCTTCGGGGATATCTTTGTGAACAAAAATCTTGCTGAAGCTGAAGTTGAATTAAAACAAAACACTTATGATTCAGACCCCTCTCCTGAGAATAAAGAGGGTTTAAATGCTGCTAATGCTAGACTTCGCCAAGCATTGTTCAGAGAGGAGCTGTTTTGGAATCAAAAATCCCGGGTAGACTGGATGGAAAGTGGGGACAGAAACACATCATTCTACCATGATGTTGCTCAGTGTAATAGAAGGAGGAATGTCATCAAAAGACTCGGGGTTGGAGACCCAACTGATTGGTGCAGTGATCAGAAATCCTTACAGTCCCATGCATAGGCATACTTTAAGTAGTTATTTTCTTCTGAGAATCACCTAATAGATCCATCCATGCTTGACTGTATCCCTCATGTTTATACTGAGGTCTAGAATTCAACTATGTGTGCCTTACCTGATGCCTCAGAAATTCGCAAAGTTGTTTGGTCTCTTAAGGGCTCTAGCTCTCCTGGTCCGGATGGCTTTTCTGGGGAATTTTTTACATCTACATGGGACATTGTTGGACAGGATGTAATTGAAGCAGTGTGGGCTTTCTTTAAAGGATTTTCTCTTCCTAGAGGTATTTCCTCCTCTCTCATAACATTAATACCCAAGGTTCAAGAACCTAAGTCTTTCAATGACTTTAGGCCCATAAGTTTGTGCAATTTCTCATATAAAATCATCACTCGAATTATAGTTGAAAGGCTGGCACTGCTTTTGCCTAGTATAATCTCTATGGAGCAAGGGGCCTTTGTGAAAGGGAGATTCATCCTAGATAATGTTGCTCTTGCCCGGCAGTTAATGATGGATCTCAATAGAAAGGTGAGAGGCCATAATGCTATCTTTAAATTAGATATGGCCAAAGCCTATGATAGGATGGAGTGGGATTTCATTTTAGCTGTCATGAGAAAATTTGGTTTCAGCACTAGGTTTACTTCCTATATTGGTATGCTCCTCTACAATAGCTGGTTTTTGGTTAACTTTAATGGTGTGGCTACTGGTTTTTCCAAGTCTAGCAGAGGCATCAGGCAAGGGGACCCTTTTGCTCCTTTTCTGTTCATTATTGCATCAGAAGTCCTCAGTAGAGGCCTCATTGCTTCATTTCAATCAGGTAGTTTAAAAGGATGCAAAGGGCCAAGGCAATCTATGCAGGTTTCTCATTTACTATATGCTGATGACACCCTGGTTTTCTTGAATGCTAGCAGACACAATATAGAAGCTTTCCAACATTTCATTAGTAGCTATGAGCAATGTTCAGGGCAGAAATTTAATGCAACCAAGAGTTGCTTTATCCTTTCAACTAAAGCCCCTCTTTCTCTTAGACAGTCCATCCGCACCCTCACTGGCTACAAGTACCAGACTGCATGCCTTAGCTATCTTGGAATCCCTGTCAAGAAGGGCAGATATATTTGTGCTGACTTCAAGTTCTTAATTGAAAGGATTCAAGTCAAATTGGAAGGTTGGCAGTCCAAGCTTTTGTCTCCTGCAGGCAGAGCAGTCCTTATTGATTCAGTTTTACATAGCATGCCAATTTATCTTGCTTCATCATGTTTTATCCCGAAGAAGGTATTAAAATTCATTGAAAGCCAATGTGCAAATTTTTTTGGCATGGTGACAAAGGCACCAATCGTAGACACTGGGTTGCTTGGTCAGTTATACAGAAGCCCCGTTTAGAGGGAGGACTGGGTATAAGGGCTCTGCAGTGGGTTCAGAAATCTCTGGCTGTTAAAATTTTGTGGAACATTCTTCATGGGACATCTCTATGGTCCCTGTATGCCCGGCGCCGCTTCATCAAATACCATTTTGCTAATTGCATCAAGCCCTTTCCTGCTGGAATGCCTTTGGCAGTATTCAGGCAGGCAAGAGAAATTTTACTTTCTAACAGCATGTGATTTATTGAGAGAGGGGCGGATACTGATTTTCTAAGGGACAATTGGACAGGGAATGGTCCAATTGTCAATATGGCTCAGGCCTATGGTAGCAATAGGGATATTGGTCCTTCCTTGGCCTCGGTCAGAGAAGTGTTCCAGGATCCACAGCATGAGGCTAGGGGCATTCTCAGCAATAATTTTCAATTCTCTGATATTCAATTTACCAGTGAAGCTGATATTTGTGTATGGATAGGTACTCTAAAAGGCAATTTTTCAGTTAAGTCAGTGTGCAATTTGATCCATACTAAAGGCTTGCGGAGGCCAGCTTGGGCTAAGTTGTGGCATTGTCCCATTGCTCCGAGGGCTACTTTGTTTGCTTGGAAGCTCCTCCACCGAGCTGTGCCAGTTGACGGTAGGATTTCCGACTGTGGTATCCCATTGGCTTCCAAGTGCAATTGTTGTTCTTCTCCTTGGCAAGAAGACCTAAACCGTGATTTTATCTCTAGTGAGTTGGCTGTAGAGGTATGGGGTTGGCTGAATCCTTTGATTAGCAACAGGGTCTGGCTAAGTGAGCAGATTACTAATCGGTTATGGAATTTGTTATCAGTCTCAAATTTGCATTCAGCTTTTGACTTCATTGGGATGTATGCGGTAGTATTGATGCTGTGGGAAATCTGGAAGCTCAGGTGTGCTGCTAGATTTGAAGGTGTGACCCTGAGAAGTGCTATTATTAAGAGGAAAATTCTCTCCTCCATTGCTGTGACTCTGGACAGGCTCAATTTTCACAAGCAAATATCCCTTGCTAAGTCCAGATGTCCGGCTTCCTTCCAACTGTTTCCTCGGGTCACAATTAAACAGCCCCTCATGGTTTACTGCAGATTGGCCCCACAGGAGCATACTTTGCATGTGGACGGGGCTTCTAAGGGTAACCCAGGAAGGAGTGGAGGTGGTGGTTGTATAAGGGATGCCGCTGGAAGATTGATTATAGGATTTGCATTTTATTATGGCTATGGCAATAGCCTGCTGGCTAAGACAACGACCTTGCACGATGGTTTAGCAATTGCACAACGGTGTGCACTACCAGAAAAAGCGGGATTTCAGACGGCCCGTATCCGTCTGAAATCCGTCTGAAAATCCGTCACAAACCACGTTTGTGATGGATTTGTGACATATTTAAGACTGAAACCGACCGTCTGAAATTCTTAGTCACAAATTTGTGACAGTTTATGTTTCCGTCGGAAATTCCGTCTGAAACTAAGACAGAATTTAATCAGTCACAAATTCCGTCTGACTTTCATACGAGTAATTTCCATCTGAAATTTGAAATTATCAGTCTGAAATTTACGACGGACATATTTTCCGTGTGAAAATCCGTCTGAAATTTCAGACGGCTATTACGACGGAATATAGTTACCGTCTTAAAATGAAGCCCAACTCTTAGTCTGAAATCATGTACCGTATGAAAAGTCGTCCGAAATCCGTCGCTATTTCAAACGGATATTACGACGGATACAATAACCGTCTGAAATTCAACTCATTTCCTGTCTGAAATGTGGTTTGAAATCCGTCTATATTTCAAACTGATTTTACGACGGATAATAGACGGACAAAAATCGTCGCACATCCCGTCTGAAAATCCGTCTGAAATCTACGTTTTTTTTTATAAATCTTAAATTATTTTACAAAACCTGTTTAATCATAAATAAACATCAAGAAATTCTACATGTTGAAAAAAAAATATTGGGAACCTGCTAATCAAATAAACACCACCGAAAAATAAAATTCTGATCAAATAAATACCACAAAAAAAAGACATTAACCCTGCTGATCCGTCTGAATATCAAGAAATATCCGGTACATCGTCCATATCCTCATCGTCCGTATCCTCACCGCCCTGCTCATCTCCTCTGTCGCCGCCCGCAGAAGGATCCCCCTATATTAAAAAAATAATAACATTCATTCATAGATAAAAAAATTAGTGCGAAGAAATTAGCATAAATTGAAAGCAAACATATCAAATTGATAACTGCATATTTTATAAATCAACCACTAGCCTGAAACAGTATTTAAACTAAGTGTATTTTAGAAATGAATTTTGATTCCGTCAGTTCTGACAAGTCACTTTCATCTCCCCGGTCGTGTTGGAACGATCGGCACGGGCATCCGGCCGGTATTTCAAGTTTTAGACCCCCGGCCCCGACCTGGCAGTTCATTTGAACCAAGTGTATTTTAGAAATGAAGTTTGAGCGCCGAGCTCAAACCGGGCATCCGATTTGGATTCCGTCAGTTCTGACAAGTCACTTTCATCTCCCCGGTCGTGTTGGAACGATCGGCACGGGCATCCGGCCGGTATTTCAAGTTTTAGACCCCCGGCCCCGACCTGGCAGTTCATTTGAACCAAGTGTATTTTAGAAATGAAGTTTGAGCGCCGAGCTCAAACCGGGCATCCGATTTGGATTCCGTCAGTTCTGACAAGTCACTTTCATCTCCCCGGTCGTGTTGGAACGATCGGCACGGGCATCCGGCCGGTATTTCAAGTTTTAGACCCCCGGCCCCGACCTGGCAGTTCATTTGAACCAAGTGTATTTTAGAAATGAAGTTTGAGCGCCGAGCTCAAACCGGGCATCCGATTTGGATTCCGTCAGTTCTGACAAGTCACTTTCATCTCCCCGGTCGTGTTGGAACGATCGGCACGGGCATCCGGCCGGTATTTCAAGTTTTAGACCCCCGGCCCCGACCTGGCAGTTCATTTGAACCAAGTGTATTTTAGAAATGAAGTTTGAGCGCCGAGCTCAAACCGGGCATCCGATTTGGATTCCGTCAGTTCTGACAAGTCACTTTCATCTCCCCGGTCGTGTTGGAACGATCGGCACGGGCATCCGGCCGGTATTTCAAGTTTTAGACCCCCGGCCCCGACCTGGCAGTTCATTTGAACCAAGTGTATTTTAGAAATGAAGTTTGAGCGCCGAGCTCAAACCGGGCATCCGATTTGGATTCCGTCAGTTCTGACAAGTCACTTTCATCTCCCCGGTCGTGTTGGAATGATCGGCACGGGCATCCGGCCGGTATTTCAAGTTTTAGACCCCCGGCCCCGACCTGGCAGTTCATTTGAACCAAGTGTATTTTAGAAATGAAGTTTGAGCGCCGAGCTCAAACCGGGCATCCGATTTGGATTCCGTCAGTTCTGACAAGTCACTTTCATCTCCCCGGTCGTGTTGGAATGATCGGCACGGGCATCCGGCCGGTATTTCAAGTTTTAGACCCCCGGCCCCGACCTGGCAGTTCATTTGAACCAAGTGTATTTTAGAAATGAAGTTTGAGCGCCGAGCTCAAACCGGGCATCCGATTTGGATTCCGTCAGTTCTGACAAGTCACTTTCATCTCCCCGGTCGTGTTGGAATGATCGGCACGGGCATCCGGCCGGTATTTCAAGTTTTAGACCCCCGGCCCCGACCTGGCAGTTCATTTGAACCAAGTGTATTTTAGAAATGAAGTTTGAGCGCCGAGCTCAAACCGGGCATCCGATTTGGATTCCGTCAGTTCTGACAAGTCACTTTCATCTCCCCGGTCGTGTTGGAATGATCGGCACGGGCATCCGGCCGGTATTTCAAGTTTTAGACCCCCGGCCCCGACCTGGCAGTTCATTTGAACCAAGTGTATTTTAGAAATGAAGTTTGAGCGCCGAGCTCAAACCGGGCATCCGATTTGGATTCCGTCAGTTCTGACAAGTCACTTTCATCTCCCCGGTCGTGTTGGAATGATCGGCACGGGCATCCGGCCGGTATTTCAAGTTTTAGACCCCCGGCCCCGACCTGGCAGTTCATTTGAACCAAGTGTATTTTAGAAATGAAGTTTGAGCGCCGAGCTCAAACCGGGCATCCGATTTGGATTCCGTCAGTTCTGACAAGTCACTTTCATCTCCCCGGTCGTGTTGGAACGATCGGCACGGGCATCCGGCCGGTATTTCAAGTTTTAGACCCCCGGCCCCGACCTGGCAGTTCATTTGAACCAAGTGTATTTTAGAAATGAAGTTTGAGCGCCGAGCTCAAACCGGGCATCCGATTTGGATTCCGTCAGTTCTGACAAGTCACTTTCATCTCCCCGGTCGTGTTGGAATGATCGGCACGGGCATCCGGCCGGTATTTCAAGTTTTAGACCCCCGGCCCCGACCTGGCAGTTCATTTGAACCAAGTGTATTTTAGAAATGAAGTTTGAGCGCCGAGCTCAAACCGGGCATCCGATTTGGATTCCGTCAGTTCTGACAAGTCACTTTCATCTCCCCGGTCGTGTTGGAATGATCGGCACGGGCATCCGGCCGGTATTTCAAGTTTTAGACCCCCGGCCCCGACCTGGCAGTTCATTTGAACCAAGTGTATTTTAGAAATGAAGTTTGAGCGCCGAGCTCAAACCGGGCATCCGATTTGGATTCCGTCAGTTCTGACAAGTCACTTTCATCTCCCCGGTCGTGTTGGAACGATCGGCACGGGCATCCGGCCGGTATTTCAAGTTTTAGACCCCCGGCCCCGACCTGGCAGTTCATTTGAACCAAGTGTATTTTAGAAATGAAGTTTGAGCGCCGAGCTCAAACCGGGCATCCGATTTGGATTCCGTCAGTTCTGACAAGTCACTTTCATCTCCCCGGTCGTGTTGGAATGATCGGCACGGGCATCCGGCCGGTATTTCAAGTTTTAGACCCCCGGCCCCGACCTGGCAGTTCATTTGAACCAAGTGTATTTTAGAAATGAAGTTTGAGCGCCGAGCTCAAACCGGGCATCCGATTTGGATTCCGTCAGTTCTGACAAGTCACTTTCATCTCCCCGGTCGTGTTGGAATGATCGGCACGGGCATCCGGCCGGTATTTCAAGTTTTAGACCCCCGGCCCCGACCTGGCAGTTCATTTGAACCAAGTGTATTTTAGAAATGAAGTTTGAGCGCCGAGCTCAAACCGGGCATCCGATTTGGATTCCGTCAGTTCTGACAAGTCACTTTCATCTCCCCGGTCGTGTTGGAATGATCGGCACGGGCATCCGGCCGGTATTTCAAGTTTTAGACCCCCGGCCCCGACCTGGCAGTTCATTTGAACCAAGTGTATTTTAGAAATGAAGTTTGAGCGCCGAGCTCAAACCGGGCATCCGATTTGGATTCCGTCAGTTCTGACAAGTCACTTTCATCTCCCCGGTCGTGTTGGAACGATCGGCACGGGCATCCGGCCGGTATTTCAAGTTTTAGACCCCCGGCCCCGACCTGGCAGTTCATTTGAACCAAGTGTATTTTAGAAATGAAGTTTGAGCGCCGAGCTCAAACCGGGCATCCGATTTGGATTCCGTCAGTTCTGACAAGTCACTTTCATCTCCCCGGTCGTGTTGGAATGATCGGCACGGGCATCCGGCCGGTATTTCAAGTTTTAGACCCCCGGCCCCGACCTGGCAGTTCATTTGAACCAAGTGTATTTTAGAAATGAAGTTTGAGCGCCGAGCTCAAACCGGGCATCCGATTTGGATTCCGTCAGTTCTGACAAGTCACTTTCATCTCCCCGGTCGTGTTGGAATGATCGGCACGGGCATCCGGCCGGTATTTCAAGTTTTAGACCCCCGGCCCCGACCTGGCAGTTCATTTGAACCAAGTGTATTTTAGAAATGAAGTTTGAGCGCCGAGCTCAAACCGGGCATCCGATTTGGATTCCGTCAGTTCTGACAAGTCACTTTCATCTCCCCGGTCGTGTTGGAATGATCGGCACGGGCATCCGGCCGGTATTTCAAGTTTTAGACCCCCGGCCCCGACCTGGCAGTTCATTTGAACCAAGTGTATTTTAGAAATGAAGTTTGAGCGCCGAGCTCAAACCGGGCATCCGATTTGGATTCCGTCAGTTCTGACAAGTCACTTTCATCTCCCCGGTCGTGTTGGAATGATCGGCACGGGCATCCGGCCGGTATTTCAAGTTTTAGACCCCCGGCCCCGACCTGGCAGTTCATTTGAACCAAGTGTATTTTAGAAATGAAGTTTGAGCGCCGAGCTCAAACCGGGCATCCGATTTGGATTCCGTCAGTTCTGACAAGTCACTTTCATCTCCCCGGTCGTGTTGGAATGATCGGCACGGGCATCCGGCCGGTATTTCAAGTTTTAGACCCCCGGCCCCGACCTGGCAGTTCATTTGAACCAAGTGTATTTTAGAAATGAAGTTTGAGCGCCGAGCTCAAACCGGGCATCCGATTTGGATTCCGTCAGTTCTGACAAGTCACTTTCATCTCCCCGGTCGTGTTGGAATGATCGGCACGGGCATCCGGCCGGTATTTCAAGTTTTAGACCCCCGGCCCCGACCTGGCAGTTCATTTGAACCAAGTGTATTTTAGAAATGAAGTTTGAGCGCCGAGCTCAAACCGGGCATCCGATTTGGATTCCGTCAGTTCTGACAAGTCACTTTCATCTCCCCGGTCGTGTTGGAATGATCGGCACGGGCATCCGGCCGGTATTTCAAGTTTTAGACCCCCGGCCCCGACCTGGCAGTTCATTTGAACCAAGTGTATTTTAGAAATGAAGTTTGAGCGCCGAGCTCAAACCGGGCATCCGATTTGGATTCCGTCAGTTCTGACAAGTCACTTTCATCTCCCCGGTCGTGTTGGAATGATCGGCACGGGCATCCGGCCGGTATTTCAAGTTTTAGACCCCCGGCCCCGACCTGGCAGTTCATTTGAACCAAGTGTATTTTAGAAATGAAGTTTGAGCGCCGAGCTCAAACCGGGCATCCGATTTGGATTCCGTCAGTTCTGACAAGTCACTTTCATCTCCCCGGTCGTGTTGGAATGATCGGCACGGGCATCCGGCCGGTATTTCAAGTTTTAGACCCCCGGCCCCGACCTGGCAGTTCATTTGAACCAAGTGTATTTTAGAAATGAAGTTTGAGCGCCGAGCTCAAACCGGGCATCCGATTTGGATTCCGTCAGTTCTGACAAGTCACTTTCATCTCCCCGGTCGTGTTGGAATGATCGGCACGGGCATCCGGCCGGTATTTCAAGTTTTAGACCCCCGGCCCCGACCTGGCAGTTCATTTGAACCAAGTGTATTTTAGAAATGAAGTTTGAGCGCCGAGCTCAAACCGGGCATCCGATTTGGATTCCGTCAGTTCTGACAAGTCACTTTCATCTCCCCGGTCGTGTTGGAATGATCGGCACGGGCATCCGGCCGGTATTTCAAGTTTTAGACCCCCGGCCCCGACCTGGCAGTTCATTTGAACCAAGTGTATTTTAGAAATGAAGTTTGAGCGCCGAGCTCAAACCGGGCATCCGATTTGGATTCCGTCAGTTCTGACAAGTCACTTTCATCTCCCCGGTCGTGTTGGAATGATCGGCACGGGCATCCGGCCGGTATTTCAAGTTTTAGACCCCCGGCCCCGACCTGGCAGTTCATTTGAACCAAGTGTATTTTAGAAATGAAGTTTGAGCGCCGAGCTCAAACCGGGCATCCGATTTGGATTCCGTCAGTTCTGACAAGTCACTTTCATCTCCCCGGTCGTGTTGGAATGATCGGCACGGGCATCCGGCCGGTATTTCAAGTTTTAGACCCCCGGCCCCGACCTGGCAGTTCATTTGAACCAAGTGTATTTTAGAAATGAAGTTTGAGCGCCGAGCTCAAACCGGGCATCCGATTTGGATTCCGTCAGTTCTGACAAGTCACTTTCATCTCCCCGGTCGTGTTGGAATGATCGGCACGGGCATCCGGCCGGTATTTCAAGTTTTAGACCCCCGGCCCCGACCTGGCAGTTCATTTGAACCAAGTGTATTTTAGAAATGAAGTTTGAGCGCCGAGCTCAAACCGGGCATCCGATTTGGATTCCGTCAGTTCTGACAAGTCACTTTCATCTCCCCGGTCGTGTTGGAATGATCGGCACGGGCATCCGGCCGGTATTTCAAGTTTTAGACCCCCGGCCCCGACCTGGCAGTTCATTTGAACCAAGTGTATTTTAGAAATGAAGTTTGAGCGCCGAGCTCAAACCGGGCATCCGATTTGGATTCCGTCAGTTCTGACAAGTCACTTTCATCTCCCCGGTCGTGTTGGAATGATCGGCACGGGCATCCGGCCGGTATTTCAAGTTTTAGACCCCCGGCCCCGACCTGGCAGTTCATTTGAACCAAGTGTATTTTAGAAATGAAGTTTGAGCGCCGAGCTCAAACCGGGCATCCGATTTGGATTCCGTCAGTTCTGACAAGTCACTTTCATCTCCCCGGTCGTGTTGGAATGATCGGCACGGGCATCCGGCCGGTATTTCAAGTTTTAGACCCCCGGCCCCGACCTGGCAGTTCATTTGAACCAAGTGTATTTTAGAAATGAAGTTTGAGCGCCGAGCTCAAACCGGGCATCCGATTTGGATTCCGTCAGTTCTGACAAGTCACTTTCATCTCCCCGGTCGTGTTGGAACGATCGGCACGGGCATCCGGCCGGTATTTCAAGTTTTAGACCCCCGGCCCCGACCTGGCAGTTCATTTGAACCAAGTGTATTTTAGAAATGAAGTTTGAGCGCCGAGCTCAAACCGGGCATCCGATTTGGATTCCGTCAGTTCTGACAAGTCACTTTCATCTCCCCGGTCGTGTTGGAATGATCGGCACGGGCATCCGGCCGGTATTTCAAGTTTTAGACCCCCGGCCCCGACCTGGCAGTTCATTTGAACCAAGTGTATTTTAGAAATGAAGTTTGAGCGCCGAGCTCAAACCGGGCATCCGATTTGGATTCCGTCAGTTCTGACAAGTCACTTTCATCTCCCCGGTCGTGTTGGAACGATCGGCACGGGCATCCGGCCGGTATTTCAAGTTTTAGACCCCCGGCCCCGACCTGGCAGTTCATTTGAACCAAGTGTATTTTAGAAATGAAGTTTGAGCGCCGAGCTCAAACCGGGCATCCGATTTGGATTCCGTCAGTTCTGACAAGTCACTTTCATCTCCCCGGTCGTGTTGGAATGATCGGCACGGGCATCCGGCCGGTATTTCAAGTTTTAGACCCCCGGCCCCGACCTGGCAGTTCATTTGAACCAAGTGTATTTTAGAAATGAAGTTTGAGCGCCGAGCTCAAACCGGGCATCCGATTTGGATTCCGTCAGTTCTGACAAGTCACTTTCATCTCCCCGGTCGTGTTGGAATGATCGGCACGGGCATCCGGCCGGTATTTCAAGTTTTAGACCCCCGGCCCCGACCTGGCAGTTCATTTGAACCAAGTGTATTTTAGAAATGAAGTTTGAGCGCCGAGCTCAAACCGGGCATCCGATTTGGATTCCGTCAGTTCTGACAAGTCACTTTCATCTCCCCGGTCGTGTTGGAATGATCGGCACGGGCATCCGGCCGGTATTTCAAGTTTTAGACCCCCGGCCCCGACCTGGCAGTTCATTTGAACCAAGTGTATTTTAGAAATGAAGTTTGAGCGCCGAGCTCAAACCGGGCATCCGATTTGGATTCCGTCAGTTCTGACAAGTCACTTTCATCTCCCCGGTCGTGTTGGAATGATCGGCACGGGCATCCGGCCGGTATTTCAAGTTTTAGACCCCCGGCCCCGACCTGGCAGTTCATTTGAACCAAGTGTATTTTAGAAATGAAGTTTGAGCGCCGAGCTCAAACCGGGCATCCGATTTGGATTCCGTCAGTTCTGACAAGTCACTTTCATCTCCCCGGTCGTGTTGGAATGATCGGCACGGGCATCCGGCCGGTATTTCAAGTTTTAGACCCCCGGCCCCGACCTGGCAGTTCATTTGAACCAAGTGTATTTTAGAAATGAAGTTTGAGCGCCGAGCTCAAACCGGGCATCCGATTTGGATTCCGTCAGTTCTGACAAGTCACTTTCATCTCCCCGGTCGTGTTGGAATGATCGGCACGGGCATCCGGCCGGTATTTCAAGTTTTAGACCCCCGGCCCCGACCTGGCAGTTCATTTGAACCAAGTGTATTTTAGAAATGAAGTTTGAGCGCCGAGCTCAAACCGGGCATCCGATTTGGATTCCGTCAGTTCTGACAAGTCACTTTCATCTCCCCGGTCGTGTTGGAACGATCGGCACGGGCATCCGGCCGGTATTTCAAGTTTTAGACCCCCGGCCCCGACCTGGCAGTTCATTTGAACCAAGTGTATTTTAGAAATGAAGTTTGAGCGCCGAGCTCAAACCGGGCATCCGATTTGGATTCCGTCAGTTCTGACAAGTCACTTTCATCTCCCCGGTCGTGTTGGAATGATCGGCACGGGCATCCGGCCGGTATTTCAAGTTTTAGACCCCCGGCCCCGACCTGGCAGTTCATTTGAACCAAGTGTATTTTAGAAATGAAGTTTGAGCGCCGAGCTCAAACCGGGCATCCGATTTGGATTCCGTCAGTTCTGACAAGTCACTTTCATCTCCCCGGTCGTGTTGGAATGATCGGCACGGGCATCCGGCCGGTATTTCAAGTTTTAGACCCCCGGCCCCGACCTGGCAGTTCATTTGAACCAAGTGTATTTTAGAAATGAAGTTTGAGCGCCGAGCTCAAACCGGGCATCCGATTTGGATTCCGTCAGTTCTGACAAGTCACTTTCATCTCCCCGGTCGTGTTGGAACGATCGGCACGGGCATCCGGCCGGTATTTCAAGTTTTAGACCCCCGGCCCCGACCTGGCAGTTCATTTGAACCAAGTGTATTTTAGAAATGAAGTTTGAGCGCCGAGCTCAAACCGGGCATCCGATTTGGATTCCGTCAGTTCTGACAAGTCACTTTCATCTCCCCGGTCGTGTTGGAATGATCGGCACGGGCATCCGGCCGGTATTTCAAGTTTTAGACCCCCGGCCCCGACCTGGCAGTTCATTTGAACCAAGTGTATTTTAGAAATGAAGTTTGAGCGCCGAGCTCAAACCGGGCATCCGATTTGGATTCCGTCAGTTCTGACAAGTCACTTTCATCTCCCCGGTCGTGTTGGAATGATCGGCACGGGCATCCGGCCGGTATTTCAAGTTTTAGACCCCCGGCCCCGACCTGGCAGTTCATTTGAACCAAGTGTATTTTAGAAATGAAGTTTGAGCGCCGAGCTCAAACCGGGCATCCGATTTGGATTCCGTCAGTTCTGACAAGTCACTTTCATCTCCCCGGTCGTGTTGGAATGATCGGCACGGGCATCCGGCCGGTATTTCAAGTTTTAGACCCCCGGCCCCGACCTGGCAGTTCATTTGAACCAAGTGTATTTTAGAAATGAAGTTTGAGCGCCGAGCTCAAACCGGGCATCCGATTTGGATTCCGTCAGTTCTGACAAGTCACTTTCATCTCCCCGGTCGTGTTGGAATGATCGGCACGGGCATCCGGCCGGTATTTCAAGTTTTAGACCCCCGGCCCCGACCTGGCAGTTCATTTGAACCAAGTGTATTTTAGAAATGAAGTTTGAGCGCCGAGCTCAAACCGGGCATCCGATTTGGATTCCGTCAGTTCTGACAAGTCACTTTCATCTCCCCGGTCGTGTTGGAATGATCGGCACGGGCATCCGGCCGGTATTTCAAGTTTTAGACCCCCGGCCCCGACCTGGCAGTTCATTTGAACCAAGTGTATTTTAGAAATGAAGTTTGAGCGCCGAGCTCAAACCGGGCATCCGATTTGGATTCCGTCAGTTCTGACAAGTCACTTTCATCTCCCCGGTCGTGTTGGAATGATCGGCACGGGCATCCGGCCGGTATTTCAAGTTTTAGACCCCCGGCCCCGACCTGGCAGTTCATTTGAACCAAGTGTATTTTAGAAATGAAGTTTGAGCGCCGAGCTCAAACCGGGCATCCGATTTGGATTCCGTCAGTTCTGACAAGTCACTTTCATCTCCCCGGTCGTGTTGGAATGATCGGCACGGGCATCCGGCCGGTATTTCAAGTTTTAGACCCCCGGCCCCGACCTGGCAGTTCATTTGAACCAAGTGTATTTTAGAAATGAAGTTTGAGCGCCGAGCTCAAACCGGGCATCCGATTTGGATTCCGTCAGTTCTGACAAGTCACTTTCATCTCCCCGGTCGTGTTGGAATGATCGGCACGGGCATCCGGCCGGTATTTCAAGTTTTAGACCCCCGGCCCCGACCTGGCAGTTCATTTGAACCAAGTGTATTTTAGAAATGAAGTTTGAGCGCCGAGCTCAAACCGGGCATCCGATTTGGATTCCGTCAGTTCTGACAAGTCACTTTCATCTCCCCGGTCGTGTTGGAACGATCGGCACGGGCATCCGGCCGGTATTTCAAGTTTTAGACCCCCGGCCCCGACCTGGCAGTTCATTTGAACCAAGTGTATTTTAGAAATGAAGTTTGAGCGCCGAGCTCAAACCGGGCATCCGATTTGGATTCCGTCAGTTCTGACAAGTCACTTTCATCTCCCCGGTCGTGTTGGAATGATCGGCACGGGCATCCGGCCGGTATTTCAAGTTTTAGACCCCCGGCCCCGACCTGGCAGTTCATTTGAACCAAGTGTATTTTAGAAATGAAGTTTGAGCGCCGAGCTCAAACCGGGCATCCGATTTGGATTCCGTCAGTTCTGACAAGTCACTTTCATCTCCCCGGTCGTGTTGGAATGATCGGCACGGGCATCCGGCCGGTATTTCAAGTTTTAGACCCCCGGCCCCGACCTGGCAGTTCATTTGAACCAAGTGTATTTTAGAAATGAAGTTTGAGCGCCGAGCTCAAACCGGGCATCCGATTTGGATTCCGTCAGTTCTGACAAGTCACTTTCATCTCCCCGGTCGTGTTGGAATGATCGGCACGGGCATCCGGCCGGTATTTCAAGTTTTAGACCCCCGGCCCCGACCTGGCAGTTCATTTGAACCAAGTGTATTTTAGAAATGAAGTTTGAGCGCCGAGCTCAAACCGGGCATCCGATTTGGATTCCGTCAGTTCTGACAAGTCACTTTCATCTCCCCGGTCGTGTTGGAACGATCGGCACGGGCATCCGGCCGGTATTTCAAGTTTTAGACCCCCGGCCCCGACCTGGCAGTTCATTTGAACCAAGTGTATTTTAGAAATGAAGTTTGAGCGCCGAGCTCAAACCGGGCATCCGATTTGGATTCCGTCAGTTCTGACAAGTCACTTTCATCTCCCCGGTCGTGTTGGAATGATCGGCACGGGCATCCGGCCGGTATTTCAAGTTTTAGACCCCCGGCCCCGACCTGGCAGTTCATTTGAACCAAGTGTATTTTAGAAATGAAGTTTGAGCGCCGAGCTCAAACCGGGCATCCGATTTGGATTCCGTCAGTTCTGACAAGTCACTTTCATCTCCCCGGTCGTGTTGGAACGATCGGCACGGGCATCCGGCCGGTATTTCAAGTTTTAGACCCCCGGCCCCGACCTGGCAGTTCATTTGAACCAAGTGTATTTTAGAAATGAAGTTTGAGCGCCGAGCTCAAACCGGGCATCCGATTTGGATTCCGTCAGTTCTGACAAGTCACTTTCATCTCCCCGGTCGTGTTGGAATGATCGGCACGGGCATCCGGCCGGTATTTCAAGTTTTAGACCCCCGGCCCCGACCTGGCAGTTCATTTGAACCAAGTGTATTTTAGAAATGAAGTTTGAGCGCCGAGCTCAAACCGGGCATCCGATTTGGATTCCGTCAGTTCTGACAAGTCACTTTCATCTCCCCGGTCGTGTTGGAATGATCGGCACGGGCATCCGGCCGGTATTTCAAGTTTTAGACCCCCGGCCCCGACCTGGCAGTTCATTTGAACCAAGTGTATTTTAGAAATGAAGTTTGAGCGCCGAGCTCAAACCGGGCATCCGATTTGGATTCCGTCAGTTCTGACAAGTCACTTTCATCTCCCCGGTCGTGTTGGAATGATCGGCACGGGCATCCGGCCGGTATTTCAAGTTTTAGACCCCCGGCCCCGACCTGGCAGTTCATTTGAACCAAGTGTATTTTAGAAATGAAGTTTGAGCGCCGAGCTCAAACCGGGCATCCGATTTGGATTCCGTCAGTTCTGACAAGTCACTTTCATCTCCCCGGTCGTGTTGGAATGATCGGCACGGGCATCCGGCCGGTATTTCAAGTTTTAGACCCCCGGCCCCGACCTGGCAGTTCATTTGAACCAAGTGTATTTTAGAAATGAAGTTTGAGCGCCGAGCTCAAACCGGGCATCCGATTTGGATTCCGTCAGTTCTGACAAGTCACTTTCATCTCCCCGGTCGTGTTGGAATGATCGGCACGGGCATCCGGCCGGTATTTCAAGTTTTAGACCCCCGGCCCCGACCTGGCAGTTCATTTGAACCAAGTGTATTTTAGAAATGAAGTTTGAGCGCCGAGCTCAAACCGGGCATCCGATTTGGATTCCGTCAGTTCTGACAAGTCACTTTCATCTCCCCGGTCGTGTTGGAATGATCGGCACGGGCATCCGGCCGGTATTTCAAGTTTTAGACCCCCGGCCCCGACCTGGCAGTTCATTTGAACCAAGTGTATTTTAGAAATGAAGTTTGAGCGCCGAGCTCAAACCGGGCATCCGATTTGGATTCCGTCAGTTCTGACAAGTCACTTTCATCTCCCCGGTCGTGTTGGAATGATCGGCACGGGCATCCGGCCGGTATTTCAAGTTTTAGACCCCCGGCCCCGACCTGGCAGTTCATTTGAACCAAGTGTATTTTAGAAATGAAGTTTGAGCGCCGAGCTCAAACCGGGCATCCGATTTGGATTCCGTCAGTTCTGACAAGTCACTTTCATCTCCCCGGTCGTGTTGGAATGATCGGCACGGGCATCCGGCCGGTATTTCAAGTTTTAGACCCCCGGCCCCGACCTGGCAGTTCATTTGAACCAAGTGTATTTTAGAAATGAAGTTTGAGCGCCGAGCTCAAACCGGGCATCCGATTTGGATTCCGTCAGTTCTGACAAGTCACTTTCATCTCCCCGGTCGTGTTGGAATGATCGGCACGGGCATCCGGCCGGTATTTCAAGTTTTAGACCCCCGGCCCCGACCTGGCAGTTCATTTGAACCAAGTGTATTTTAGAAATGAAGTTTGAGCGCCGAGCTCAAACCGGGCATCCGATTTGGATTCCGTCAGTTCTGACAAGTCACTTTCATCTCCCCGGTCGTGTTGGAATGATCGGCACGGGCATCCGGCCGGTATTTCAAGTTTTAGACCCCCGGCCCCGACCTGGCAGTTCATTTGAACCAAGTGTATTTTAGAAATGAAGTTTGAGCGCCGAGCTCAAACCGGGCATCCGATTTGGATTCCGTCAGTTCTGACAAGTCACTTTCATCTCCCCGGTCGTGTTGGAACGATCGGCACGGGCATCCGGCCGGTATTTCAAGTTTTAGACCCCCGGCCCCGACCTGGCAGTTCATTTGAACCAAGTGTATTTTAGAAATGAAGTTTGAGCGCCGAGCTCAAACCGGGCATCCGATTTGGATTCCGTCAGTTCTGACAAGTCACTTTCATCTCCCCGGTCGTGTTGGAATGATCGGCACGGGCATCCGGCCGGTATTTCAAGTTTTAGACCCCCGGCCCCGACCTGGCAGTTCATTTGAACCAAGTGTATTTTAGAAATGAAGTTTGAGCGCCGAGCTCAAACCGGGCATCCGATTTGGATTCCGTCAGTTCTGACAAGTCACTTTCATCTCCCCGGTCGTGTTGGAATGATCGGCACGGGCATCCGGCCGGTATTTCAAGTTTTAGACCCCCGGCCCCGACCTGGCAGTTCATTTGAACCAAGTGTATTTTAGAAATGAAGTTTGAGCGCCGAGCTCAAACCGGGCATCCGATTTGGATTCCGTCAGTTCTGACAAGTCACTTTCATCTCCCCGGTCGTGTTGGAATGTTCGGCACGAGCATCCGGCTGGTATTTCAAGTTTTAGACCCCCGGCCCCGACCTGGCAGTTCATTTGAACCAAGTGTATTTTAGAAATGAAGTTTGAGCGCCGAGCTCAAACCGGGCATCCGATTTGGATTCCGTCAGTTCTGACAAGTCACTTTCATCTCCCCGGTCGTGTTGGAATGATCGGCACGGGCATCCGGCCGGTATTTCAAGTTTTAGACCCCCGGCCCCGACCTGGCAGTTCATTTGAACCAACTGTATTTTAGAATGAACTTTGAGGGCCGAGCTCAAACCGGGCATCCGATTTGGATTCCGTCAGTTCTGACAAGTCACTTTCATCTCCCCGGTCGTGTTGGAATGATCGGAATGGGCATCCGGCTGGTATTTCAAGTTTTAGACCCCCGGCCCTGACCTGGCAGTTCATTTGAACCAAGTGTATTTTAGAAATGAACTTTGAGCGCCGAGCTCAAACCGGGCATCCGATTTGGATTTCATCAGTTCTGACAAGTCACTTTCATCTCCGCGATCGTGTTGGAACGATCGGCATGGGCATCCGGCCGGTATTTCAAGTTTGAGACCCCCGGCCCCGACCTGGCAGTTCATTTGAACAAAGTGTATTTTAGAAATGAAGTTTGAGCGCCGAGCTCAAACCGGGCTTCCGATTTGGATTCCGTCAGTTCTGACAAGTCACTTTCATCTCCCCGGTCGTGTTGGAATGATCGGCATGGGGCATCCGGCCCGGTATTTCAAGTTTTTAGACCCCCGGCCCCGAAGA